>CM042844.1:59353499-60786732 GCA_023653725.1 Bungarus multicinctus
TTTTGGTGATTTGTAATATATGGTACTTACGTTGAAAAACCAGCGCCAGATGATTCCCTTTTTCTTGATTGGAGACCTCGGTTAACAGGAGAGGGCCTGAGAGCGAAGATGCAGTGCTCCCTCATTGTTGTAACGGTGCGTGTGAATCAAGGAGTTGAATTTAGAATGTGGAGAGGACTCGAGAAGCTGTCTACGAATTCGTTGTCCGCGGAGCGGTGACCAGGAACCAGGATAGCGGTCAGGGAGATGGGAGCCAGGTGCATCCCATAGGCAGCTGGTGGTATCACAGGGAGGTTGCAGCAGAAGTGGCGCACCAGGGTATGGAAAAAGATTGAGGAGAAGATTGAGGACAAAAGGAGCCAAGAAAGAAACATAGAGGGTAGTTGGGGTGCGAGTTACAGAGAAAATGGAAAAGAGATAAACTGTATGATTGAAGGATTGACGGGAAGCAAGAAAGCCTAAGCAGGAATAAGGTCCTACCGTATTCGCGGTGACATAGACATGTAGGTAGACCCGACAGGGTTGGTAGCCATACAGAAGAGAGACGTGAGGTGAGGGACGCAAGGCACGGCCTTGATGTTGAAAGGCATAATTACAGGCGGAAAGAGAGATGTCTTCAAAGGCAAAGGTAACACGTGTGAACGGAGGGGCGAAGATAACAGCAGGATCAGCCCGAAACTGAGAAAAGACAGGAGATATCAGAATCAGAAGGGCTAGGAGAGGAACACTGGTCCTTAGCCTCCCCATGATAAGGTCGAACACAGCGCACAGGCACCCAAAGAACACGATCAGGAAGTTGAACAGCAGCGTATCCTTTGCCCCAAGTGATCAGTTGCACAGGTCCCTTCCACTGCGGATCTGGAAGTTGCCTGAAATAAACAAGAGGTCTGGAGGTAGGGACAGGAGGTGTGGTAAAGTGACGAGGAGCAGCCGTAGAAGAAGGAGAGCCAGTAAGATTCAGAAAGTTCAAGGTATATAAACATACATTTAACACATTCTGTAACGCTGGGAGGTTCGGGGGGCGTATGCCTTTTTTCCCCATGTATCGATCAAGGGCCGTTTTGAGTGTTAAATTTGCTCTTTCCACAATAGCTTGGCCTTGGCTATTGAATGGAATTCCAAATTTGTGTACAATGGACCAATGATGACAGAACTCCGAGAAGGAGGAGCTCGTGTATGCAGGACCATTGTCTGTTTTTAAAATTTTTGGACATCCCAGTGTTACAAAGGTCCGAATGCAATGATTGATAGTGTTTTTAGTAGTCTCCCCCCTTTGCAGTGTGGCCATGATGAACCCAGAGTAAGTGTCTACAGACACGTGAATATACTTCCAGGGCGCAAAGGATGGATACTGAGTAACGTCCATTTGCCATGTGTCACAGGCCTCGGTGCCTCTAGGATTTACTCCTTCTGGGACACTTTTCCTCCCCCGTTCTATAAGAAGGGCCATTTGTGCAGCTCTTGTGGTGATTGATGCTTTTGGGGTATGAGGAAGGTGAATCCACTCTAAAATGTGTAGCCTCTTTGAAGTCGAGATTTGAACGATGATTGCTGTAAGGAGTGTGGGTGTGGGAAGAAGCGCCAATGAGAGTGCATGATTGTGTAATGAGCGGTCCACCCAATGGGTATGCAAGGCGCTGTTGATTTCTTTAAGAGCATTAAGCTGTTGCTCATTCAGCCAAATGAGATCTGCTGGATGCTTAAGGCCGACCAATGCTTGAAATAATGGCGAGAGAGTATGAGTTGAAATGGAAAGATATGGGCGTGCCCAATTGAGCGTGCCCAGGCATTGCTGTAACTGTACCAAGGTTGCAGGTTGAGGGAGTGTGAGAACAGGAAGGTGAGGTGAAGCTGTGGAGGCTAAAACCTTGTGTCCTAAATATTGTAACGGATAATGAGACTGCACCTTTTCTGGTGCTACATGCAGTCCTGCAAGAGCAAGGAGAGAGAGAAGACATGGAAAAGTTTTACATACTGTACCTTTAGGACCATCAGCTGCAATCAGGATGTCATCCATGTAATGATACACTAAAAATTCAGGAAATTTGTCCCGATAGGGTTGTAAAGCTTTATTTACAAAATATTGACACATCGTAGGAGAATTGAGCATTCCTTGGGGAAGAACTTTCCATTGATATCTAGCTGTAGGTTTAGAATTATTAAACTCAGGAACGGTGAAGGCAAATAGTATCCTGTCCTCTGGTATCAGCGGGATGGAGAAAAAACAATCTTTGAGGTCAATGATTATGAGATCAAATTTTACAGGAATTAAATTTGGATTTGGAAGGCCGCATTGCAATGGGCCCATAGGTTGCAATATAGCGTTCAGAACACGGAGATCCTGTAGGAGGCGCCATTTGCCACTTTTCTTTTTAATTACAAACACTGGTGTGTTATATGGGCTGGTAGATGGTTCAATGTGACCTTCTGCCAATTGCTGTTGAACGAGAGTGTGAAGTGCGTTTAATTTTTCTTTTGTAAGAGGCCATTGATCAATCCAAACAGGAATATTTGATTTGAGAGTGAGAGAAAGAGGAGAAATAGCCATAATTCAAGGTATGTAGAGAGAAGTGTGGAGTTGAGATAGCAGGTCACGGCCCCACAAATTGCAATGTAATGGAAGGACAAAGGGTTTAAGATAAGCAGTCACAGAGGAATGAGGCGTAGAGGCAGTAAGCCAAAGTGAGCTAACCTTTGCTGCCTGCGCTCCACCGACGCCTTGTACTGAAGTTGTTTCAGCAAGGGGCCAAGAGGATGGCCACTCAGAGGACCGAATGACAGAGACGTCAGCTCCGGTGTCAATCAGGCCAGCAAAAGATTGGCCATTCAGCAATATGGTTAACATAGGGTTTGGAGGCTCGAACAGATTGCTGTAGAGCAAACAAAGAAGGGGGTTCAGGAGAGGGAAGAAGAATGAGAGTAGCCACAATCGTTCCTGCTTTCAGGGAAAAGCACCGGTCGCCAATGGCAGCGAGAGAGAGATTTTTCAGAGAAGAGGAGTCGTACAAAAAGGGTGCAGCGACTACGCCTTCAATGGTAAGGGAGGAGTTAGGTATGAGCAAAACAGGCAAGGAAGGCGGAAGTGGCTTCAGAACAGTGATAGAAAGAGGGAGAGTGAAGACCGAACCAGGATCATCATAAACGATGTCCTCTGTCAGCTGTACAGGGAAAGAAGTAGGTTGCAAAAGGGAAAGAGAAGAGGAAAGAGAAGTTTCAGCCTTTATAGCGGGGTTAGCTGAAGACCCCATGCCTAGTTTTCCAATTGCTGAGCAGGAGGAGGGTTAGAGCGACATTGGGAAGCCCAATGAAAACCTTTTCTGCAATGAGGGCAAACAGTTTTTGGCTTGGCAGCATAGAGTGCAGTACCCCGAGACTGGCCACGAGGCGTTCCCCCCCCACCCGGCATTCTACACTGATTTTTAAAATGGCCAGGCTTCCCACAATTAAAACAATTGCCAGAGCGAGACACGGCAAGGGCGTCGGACGACGGAGGGGAGGTGGGGAGGGATGCAGAAATGGAGGTAGAGATGGCAGCGGCAAGGGCGCTCATTTTGTGAGAAGTAGTTCCCACAATCCTACAAAGCTGCAGGAACTCAGCCAAGGTTACACCAGGTTTATTAGCAACAGGTTGAAGTATTTTTTGACAATCTTCATTCGCATTGGTGTAAGCCAGTTTAATAAGAAGTTCTTGTCTGGCCGCCTCATTGTCAATTTGGCGTTCCAGAGCGGTTTGCAAACGGTTAACGAATGAAGAGTAAGACTCGTCAACCTCCTGCACTACCTTCAAAAAGGTGTGTGTGGATTTAGAGTCTGAATCATCCACACGTTTCAGGGCATTCATCGCACAAAGATGAATGATTGCAAAGGCACGGCGAGGGCAAGTTTATTGCTGAATCAGGGTGGAGAATAATCCGGTTCCCTTTAAGTGATCAGCAATGACCAGATTAGGGAGGCCTCGTCTTATTTCAGCATCTACTAATTTTTCATATTCAGACTGCCAAACCACATACTGGGCAGGAGTCATAAGCATAGAAAACAACATCTTCCAATCATATAACAGCATTACAGTGTTAGCAGACACGAGAGAATCAAGCATGCCACGAGTGTAAGTGGATTGCAGTCCATACATATTTACAGCCTCTTTTAAATTTTTCAACACTCTTAACTCTATGTTGGTATGAACAGGAGCGCCAAGGGCTCCCGGAACAAGAGTCATAGGGTAAGCAGAAGGTATATCACAAGATTCTAAGGTGAAGGAAGGAGAAGCCAGGATAGCAGTAATATTTCCCCCCGAGGGATGTGGGGACGGAGGATCAGTAGGAATGGGGGAGACAGAAGGAGAAGAGGGCTGCAGACGATTGTGCGGAGTGTCAGAGTGAAAAGGAGGGGCATAGGCAAGCTGAGGAATATCATCCGAAGAGTCGGCAGATTGGTAAGGTGGGGGAGAAGAATCAAGGTGAGCAGCAAGAGGCTCAGCAGTTTTAGAGGCAAGAGATAAAGACTCGGGGAGAGTGGTGGAGGGGTAGATAGTATTGAGCGCAGCCATTATCGCACGCCAGGACATAAGAATGTCCGGTGGAGCTCTGGGGACATCATACAGATATTTTCCCAAGCGTTCCCACGAAGTGCGACGCAGCGTGCCCTCAGCCGGATAAGCAGGACAGTGCTGCTCCACATAAAGCAAGAAGGAGGTGATAGATTTTCTAGACAAGGTATATACAGTGGTGCCGTTAATTTTCTGCAAACAATTAGCCTTCTTCACTAATTGGTAAAGTTCGTCCCTATGAACTGACGAAACTTTGGAGAGTGAGGAGCCCATTACTTACGATTGTACAGAGCCTTTGCCAGGTGCGTAGCAACGGGAGTGAAGGCAGCGCACCTCTAGACAGAAGTCACGCCGTGGAGCTGAAGAAGTGAGAGATCCCGGACGAGCCCCCAATTGTCGCGTTGTCGCGGTTTGCTCGTTGTCCTTAGGTTCTCTGATCAGCTCGTAGAGCCCCCGCAGGGGTGAAATTTAGAGGGACCCTCGCGAGGGTGAGTACTTAAGTACTAGAATCAATAATTGACACAGACACCATAGTTTCTCAAGGTGAGAGAGCACGTTGTGCCCGGGGTAGATGAAGAAGTCCCCCGATTGCAACGCACCACCCTCTTTTATTTTGCAGTTTTATCAGGGCGGGGGGAGCGAGACATATGTGAAGAGGAGCAAGGAAGTATAATTCTAATGGCGCCATGGCAGGATGCGACCACTGTTGTGTGCTAAGATAGCGTGATTATCTATTAACAAGATATTTGTGGTCAGCTAGTTCCTGTAACTATTTGCCTACGTGTCGTGCCAAGCTGAGCTTATCATGCAATTCCTAACTTGAGAAGGTCATTCTTACGGCCTTATGTCAAGAGGACTCTCGAGGTTTACTACAGAACATCATGATACATAGCAAGATACCTTGTCTCTAATTGCTTGTATGCAAAGGTTTGTATCCAGCATCTGATGCGATAAACATGCATTTTGGTATGTATTACCAGATGCCTGCTGGAGTAGCGATGAAGATGTATTCTGTTATAAAACTGCTCACTTTTGGGTCTTATAGCAACAGGTCAGGAAGGGATAGTGACTATGGTAGTATATAAAAATATTGCAGTGATTGCTTTAGAGGGGACTGATTGCAAAGTATATTAAGTTGGTTTTTAGAGGAAACTAGTACTGACTACCTAGCTGACCAGCAGTAGCCTTCCTAGAGCTATAGTTCCAATGCTATAATGGGCACATGTTGAATGTCATATTGATTTCAAGAATAGAATAGAATACTTTATTGGCCAAATGTGATTGGACACACAAGGAATTTGTCTTGGTGTAAATACTCTCAGTATACATAAAAGAAAAGATACATTCATCAGAAGTCGAGAATCATAAGGTACGACACTTAATGATAGTCTTAGGCTACAATAAGCAATCAATCATACTAGGAAACAGTCAATATAAATTGTAAGTATACAATGCAGTCACAAGTGGGAGGGGATGGGTGATAAGGAGTGATGACAAGATTAACAGTAATAGTAGTGCAGTAGTGCAGACTTTGTAATAGTTGAACAGGGTTGAGGGAATATTTGTTTAGTAGAGTGATGGCTTTCGGGAAAAAACTATTCTTGTGTCTAGTTGTTCTGGTGTGCAATGCTCTATAATGTCGTTTTGAGGTAAGGAGTTGAAACAGTTTATGTCCGGGATGTGAGGGGTCTGTAAATATTTTCACAGCCCTCTTTTTGACTTGTACAGTATACAGTTGCAATCTAAATAGACATTAGAAAGGAATTAATATTATGATTTTTGTTTTGACCCAATTATTGGTTTCGGATAAAACTACAGATTGTAGCCTCCATGCTAGATGAGATAACAAATTATCCCTATGCATTGAAGTTAAATATAGTCACATGAGGTTAAATATGGTGATTTCCATACCTCCTGATTGCAGATATGTAACACAGCAAGGTATAGTCTTGCAGGTCTCCAGGACTGATTATTTGATCTCTGCATAAATATGCTCTTAAAATTGATTGAATTAGTTTTCCTATACTTCTTTACCCATTTTACTGCGTATTTTAGCTGCATCTTGTGCATTTTGGTTTCCTGTTTAGTTATCTATGATATCACAGCTGCTTCTATTACTTAGACATCCAGGCACACAATGAATGATACGTAAATTTTTAGCTGTTATGAATTTGATGGGAAAGATTTTATAACTCTAGGAGATTTTTCAAGGATGAAAAAATATATCCCTGAAATCTGGAAATTATAGCAGAATAAACTGCAGCAGTATTAAGAATTACAATCAAATCTTCATGCAGGATTCATTGCTTCTGATTTGAAAAGCTGGCCTGATGAGAGAATTTGTTTTCTTTTCTTAATGTTTATGTTCAGAGATTTTGTTTGTTATAGGGGAATATTAGTTTAGTTTTAAGTAAAATAAAAGAATATAGAATATTTTTTCTAAAATCAGTCTTACTATTACTACAATTGACTCAGGAGTGCCAAAGCATTTCTGGATTGAAAGGCTGGAATGATGACATCACCATTGCCCAGAGGACACCTACTTGAGGGTTCCTTTCATGACCCCATTAAGTTGCCCACTTAAAGCGGTACCTTCTCTATATACTTGCTATTGCCCACTTTTGAACTGCTAGGTCAGCAGAAGCTGGAGCATGTGATGGGAGTTCACTCCATCTTTTGGCAGCAATTGGGTCTCAAACACAAGCCTGCCAATCGTCAGTCCAGCATCCTAACCTTGTTAGACACCATGCTCCTGTATCAGTCTTACTAAAAGTGATCTATCTATGATTGTGTACATGAATCCTTAAAGCCAATAAATGTGCATAGTATTTACATAGGTGTCCTGAGACTGCATCACTGCAAAACAAAATAGTAGATCCGTAGCTTTGGAAAAAGATTATTGTGGAGTGTTATAATAATAAATGAAAGTTGGAACATACTTATCTAGTTTCCATGATCTAACTACTTTTTTTCTGACATTAAGCTTCATTAATGGGACTATGAGTCCAACTTCCTTGATGTGCTATGATTAGGGATTCATAGTAATCTTGATTTTTCACAGTAATCTTGAAAAATGGATAAGTATAGTCCAGCCTCATTTATTAGTGGGTACATTACTGAGGTCTCTCTGAGAGCTGCTTGATCCTTTTTCTCACAATTGCCAGTAGGGTATAGAGTGGCTTATAAAAAAATCTACACTGGATAAAGGCATACTAACAGGAAAGCTAGGTTCTGAATTAATGTTTCACTAAAATAGCTGTCTTTAATTCAGAACTGCATGATACCATTATGCTCAACAGAATCTTTATGCATGGAAGCAGCATTCATGCAGTAATGTACCATTTTCTATACAGAAAACTTGTGAGTCTCACTCGTATCTAATATAGCTGTATCTATAAAATCTCAGCCCACATCCCATGTTCTAACCAATATAATGTCCCCACAATATAACACTTTCTTATATAAGCTCACTTACCACTCTCAAAACCACCACAATGACCCCAGAAATTGTTCCTCTCTTATCATGAATAGATTTGATACAATTTTATAGTTAACTTTAATTCTGCAGTCTCCTGACAGGTATGACAAGGAGTGCAGTATAACTTTATTGCTGCATATACTACGGACCATTAAATGATCTGAAATAGCCTTTTCTTGGTCCAGCAAGTGTCTACTTAAGCAAATATAATGGGTAGTATGCTGCATGTGGATTCCTGATTTTTAGATCTTTTTAATTTTCTTGTAGAAGAGATGCTATAAATAGTTTTCTCACTTCTATTCAGTTTTTTATTGTTTTTCTTTAATTGCCTTCTATCCTTCAGGTCTAAATTCTAAAACAAGTTCAGAAGCTGCAAAAAAGGAAGCCAGAATAAATTTAATATAACTCCCGTATATTAGAAGGGCTTTTTTAAATTTATGGCACTACTAAAATTTGGCCTATTTATTATAAGATTAATTTGTCACTGATGGAATTAGTATCACTCATTCAATTATTTTTTAAAGTAATCTCTATGCTAGTAAAACATTTCATGTAATATGATATCCATGTATTATATATTTAATTTTTTTGAAGATTTAGTTCAAACATATCCCTTATGTAATCCGCATCATTAGTCTGAGAAAAATTTCTGATACTCAACAAGTAAACTGCGCTATATCAGGAAAATTGAATTGGCTAGTGAGTCTGTAATGAAAAAATGCTTTTTGAATTTTATGTAACCTGATTCTCAAACTATTTCAGAAAAATCAGAATTTTTTTATGGATAGCATTTTGCCTGCCACTACCAATAACTTGTCATGTGCATTGAGGACATTTTACATCATATATTCAGTGTATCAGCTGAACTAAGATTCCATCAGCAATGTATTAGGAAGTATAGAAGAAGCGCAAGTCTGTATCTTTAAAAGTTTATTTTGAAAGTATTGTTCTCCTAGTCCTATAGGTTTTTGTATGTGAGTTCAATATTCCCCATTAAAATATTAAGCTTGTTGCCTTGTTTTGCTTAGGTAAAAGCCATTGCATACATTTCTGTTTTTTCTTGGGATTTTTGGATTATACTTAAATTTTTATCTTAAATGAAGGATGTTCTAAAAACAGACATATTTTCTCTTTCACTGTGTCTAATATATTTATTAGATTTCTATTCATCCCTTTCATTCAAGAGCTTAAGACAGTATAAATGCTCTCACTCCTTATTTTTCTCTCTACAACTGACAATATTGCACTGAAAAAGAGAATGATTCTTGAACTTATTGAATGAAGTTATATCTCTAATGAGGGAATAGAATATGGGCTTCCAGCTCTTACTCCGAAACCCTAATTATCCCACACTTGCTTATGTTGCATCAAAAGTTGTACAGGTAATTCTCACTTACCGGCTGCTCATTCAACAACTGTTTAAAGTTGCAACAGCACTGAAAAAAAGAAATTTATGGACAGTCCTCGAAGTTACAGCCATCGCAGCATCTCCACAGTCACATGACCAAAATTCAAGCACTTTGCAACCTGTATGCGTTCATGACAGCTGCAGCCTCCCAAAGTCGTGTGATTGCCATTTGCAGCCTTCACAGATGGCTTCCAACAAGCAAAGTCAATGGGGAAGCCAACAGGGAACTGTAAGTCATAGTCACAAGATGCTATGCTTAATGAACCAAGCAAACGAAGTACCATCAAAATGCTTAAGCTGCCTAAGCAGCTACCCGGCCACTCTATAGAAATAGTTTTGTCTTGTGGCAGAATGAAAACCAGGAAGCTGATAGTCTGGCAAAATATTCTGAAGCCAAGAATCAGCCTGTGAAAGATTTTTTCCCCCTCATTGTTCTCATATGGTTATATGGTAGATTTATTTAATTATTTAAATGTTGACGTTACTTGACTCCCCAATGACTCTGGATAGTTTATAAATGAAATAAGAAATAATAGACGTCAAAAAGAATGTGGCTGACCAACAAGAATAAACATCTAATCTTTGGTTAAACTAAACTAACCAAAAGGGGATAAACAACTATCTTCTTCCAAGGCTTGAGAGATCCAGCCAGAGATAAATTATACAAAGATCTGTAATGCAAGTTTAAGACATAAACCTCATTGCCCCCCCCCCAATTATTTTAATTTCTACATGCTGCTAATCTTTGACTAATACTGCATTATGATTTCTAGGTTGCTTGAATATAGTTGTTACCTCATAACTAATTTTGGTTGCAATTTATAACTGCCTATTAATGCATGAGCGACCAATTATTGGGGAGCTTTGTAAGTTCCTGCTAAGATAATCAAGATTAAATGAGGATTAGGTTTGCAGTTAAGAGAAAGCTGATCATCAGATCAGGTGGCATGACATATATTTTTTCCTTAATATTGGCACAGGCTTAAAAAACAGTTGGAGAATTATAAAGAAGATGAAATGGAAAATGCCTGTGAGGCTCTTCAAATGGAAATTGAATTTCTGCAGATGGTACACTCTTTTAACTTAACATGTATCATTATTGCGTGAGATGGGGAAATAGATTCTATTATCTTGCACATAAAATACTTATTTATAAATAGTGTACTATCAGGCAGGTAGATCTACTGGCCCTACAGAAAGTTATCTGTATTTTCCATTATACACATGTCACTCCTTTTACTAGAAGCAGTATGTTGCTCAGAAGTACTTGCTGGAAAGATAGGAAGCCTAATTTTCTTGCTTGTGTGTGATTCTTAGATATTAGATTAGTCTTTGTTTTCCATCCCAAGTGATTCCCCCTATATACTTTCAGTGCTTTCATGCAATTCATTGTTCAGGATAGACATTCAGTTCAGCCTGGACTACTGTATCTGAGGCCTTTAGTCCTTGTTAATGTAACAACTTTGAAAGGCACATTTGTGAGACCATAAAAAAGCAATCTAAACAATGAGCAGACCACAATAAAAGTGGAAACATGAGACAAATATATTCATAACAACGCAATCTGATGTCATGATTAAGAGACCACAGAAGCTAAAATAACTGAAAATTTAGTTGCAAAGTAGCATAGTAGTTTTAGCTTTTAAAAGTTAAATTGTATGCTACTTTGCAACTACATTTTCAGTTATTTTAGCTTCTGTGGTCTCTTAATCATGACATCAGATTGCGTTGTTATGAATATATTTGTCTCATGTTTCCACTTTACTAGATGGTTGCCAAATTACTAGATGGAGAAGTTGATTGTACAGTAACTTGGGCAACTCATTGTTCTTTCATTTTTACTATGCCTTTCCCTTTCCTATCTTAATCAATCAAGCCTTTCAACCCTATTTTAATTCAACCTATCTAGCCCATAGCAGCTTTTCTCTTTCCCACAGGCTTCTACACATACAGGTAGTCATTGACTTATGTCTGGCTGCTTAGCGATCATTTGAAATTAAGATGGATGTCCCATCCCCCCCAGGGTACTTATGACCCGGTTCCAAAGTTCTAATGGCCATCCTCCCTCCATGGTTATGTGACCGTAGTTTGGACACTTCACCTGCCTTTGCAGCTGTTTGCAACACATGGTGTCATGATCATGATTTGCTTTTGTCAAAAAAATGTTTATTTCCAGATTCAGTAAAAACACCCCATAACAAACAATCAGTTTGCTTAATGACAAGGTGTTCACTTAAGAAATGTCACAAACAAGGTTAGGGTGTCAGGTGAGTCATATGGGTGACCTGCTTTATGACCATCACAACTAACGGGCAGGCTGTGTTATGATTGTGAGGACCATCTTTACTAGTGCTATAGAGAACTGCAGCCTAACCTCTTGTATACATTTCAGTTGCAATAGGAACACTAGCTATACGCAACTGTAATACACAGAAGGATAAATCCTTTATATACTGGCTGAAGATATTAAGAGACCACAGGATGATACAGAAATGTTTTAAGTAACTAGATAAAGTTTTTTGGAATGAATTGCTTATTATATATGCTTGTTATATAACCTATTTATTTCATCACTAGAACATCTAGGGAGATAATTTATTACCACTAGAACATCTAGGGGGATAATTGTTAGAAATCCCTTTCTTCCAAAATAAAATAAAATAAAATAACAGAACTCCCAAACTCCCTCTTCCCCTTCAAGCTGAAAACAGTTCCAGCTACTGGTTATTCATGCATACTTCTTTCACCTGCAGAATAAAAGAGATACCTGCAATCTACCTGATAGTTGTTCCAAATAATAGAGAGAAAAAACTCCTCCATCATATTCAAGCCGACAGGAGAAAATTTGGCTTTCTTTAATATGTGCTGTTCATGAAATCAAAACCTTCCATCAAATGCTAGATACAAGAAAGCAGTTATAAAAAGATGATTTGCAGATCCCAGACTATTTCCTTTGTCTCCTTCATAAATAATCCAACAGTAGCAATGGGGAGTAGGGCAAAGTCCCCACCCTTTTCTGCTGGCAATTCAACCTGTCAGCACTCTGCAGAATTTATTAGGGATTCAGGTTTATGTTAGTAAATGTCAAGTAAAATTAGTTTGTTGTTTAATTTAAAGTAAGGAGCAAGGAATTTCAGACAATAATGAGTCCCACTCTGCTTTTTTTTCTTCCCTTGCAGGAATTGTTACAAAAAAAGTCCTCAGCCAAATGAATAACATATTGTGGACTGATTCAAATGTCAGAGGAACAGAATATTGTAGTATTTGGAAAAATGCTACTTTTATCATCCTTATTGGTTAAATCTATCATCCTCTGTTTTTTCTGCTAGCAGAGCAAGGAGTCTGTTTTTTCACAATACATGTTGTATCTTTGCTTCTGGATATTTATTACCATGAATGTAACAACTGTAAACAAATCATTTTCCTTTCACACAGTGGGATTTTTCCTTGGCAATGTTCCCATTCCCATATTCAGCAGTAAAAACCTGTCTACATTCTGTTTTTATCATCCATGGCAGAAGGGCTAACAGTTTCATACATAACATAGACATTATCCTTATATATACAGTACAGATTTTTTAAAAAAATGTTTTAAAAAACATTTACATGTTTTCTTTCTTTTAGGGTTAAATAACTTATTTACATAAAACTCTGAATTTCACAATATTTCCAATGGTCATTTTGTTCCAGTGTTTATATATCAGTATTTATGCTGCCATGTTATTTTATCATTTGTATTATGAAATCAATTGTTACATAAGTAGCCAATATTTATACTAATATGGTGTCATCCTTCCACTTAATGTTGAAGTTCCCACATGTTAATTATATATTTTAATGTAATGTAGAATTTATCAATTTGGCAACATAAAAATAATTAATAAACAAATAAATATGGCCAAGTTGTGTTATATTGTGCACAGACTGCTATTAGCAATAACTACTTATGGTTATGCATGTTTTACTATGGTAACCTTTTTCATTTGACCTATAACCCTTATCTAGCTGATATTTTTAAAATATTCCTGATCTTTAATTCCTGAGTAATTAAAAGTAATAAACTATATGTATAGATCAAAATTATATAAAATATATAAATTATATAAAAGTTGAGAGTTGGGCTCTAACAGTTTAGATTACAGTTTATATTGAACAATTCAGTTTTGTTCAATACCTCTTTTTAATGTTAGGTTATAGTCTGAAAGATAAAAGATTCATTAATCATGCAAGGTTCATAAAACCAACCTAGATGATTCTATGGAAGTTCACAACTGTTCCATATAGTCTACTAACCTGTTCCCAACAAAGGCTGGATGCCTCTGGGAAGACAACAAGCTGTTCACAAAAGAAATACTCCCTTCCAAAAATATTTGGTCTTCCAGACATTTTAACAGTCTTTGTAAATACTGTTTTAAATAATATTTCTGCAGCTTGTTTTCAATCCAGAAGATGGTTATCTTATCATACATTAGTTTTTGGTCAAAGGGTGGCAAACTTTGGAGCCAGACATACAGATGGAATTCTGAAGGCATGTTATGGCCATTTTCATAATGTGCATAACATGGGGAGAAAAGCTTACCTTTTTACAAAATTTTTATATATACATATATATATGTGTGTGTGTGTGTGTGTGTGTGTGTGTGTATGTTTTCTGAAGATGCTTCCAATTCTACGCGGGAGAAAACCCGAAGAACCAAAGATACACACACACACACACACACACACACAATCTCTCTCTTTTGGGCTTGTGAGCATTCTTTAATGTACTCACACTTTATTTTATATAATACTTAACACCAGGAAACCCATTCCATATCATGATGCCTTGTTTTAGAGCATGCCAATTTCTCATCTTTCTTTTTCTGTTGAAGGTATGATGAAGCATAAAGTCTGTTAGATGCCAAATGATGTGTTTACAGACACCATTTTGCCTCCACCAGCAGTGCTTTATGGCTTTGAGGATCGTAACTATGTAAAGAGATAACGAATGAAATCCCATGTTATAAGCTTTGTAGATGTATGTATAATCTACCATGCAGGTCCGGCGGATCTACCAGTTGCGGCCCTTTCTGGATCGGGGTGCATTGTGCACAGTCACTTCTGCCCTCGTCATCTCCCGCCTAGACTATTGCAATGCTCTCTACATGGGGCTCCCCTTGAAGAGCATCCGGAGGCTTCAGCTGGTGCAGAATGCGGCCATGCGGGTGATCTTGGGGGCTTCTCAGAGCTCCCATGTTACACCGCTCCTGCGCGAGCTGCATTGGCTGCCGGTGGCCTTCCAGGTGCGATTCAAAGTGTTGGTGATCACCTTTAAAGCGCTCCATGGCTTGGGACCCGGGTACTTACAGGACCGCCTGCTGCCACCATCGACCTCCCACCAGCCAGTGTGCTCCCACAGGGTGGGCCTCCTCGGGGTGCTGCCGGCTGGGCGATGCCAGCTGGCGGCTCCGAGAGTGTGGGCCTTCTCTGCGGGGGCATCTTCCCTCTGGAATGAGCTACCTACGGAGATACGAGCCATCACTGACCTACGAGCCTTCCGGCATGTGCTGAAGAACCACCTTTTTCAGCAGGCCAATCTGGCCAGTGCCATCAGAAGGGTTTTAATTTCTAAATTTTAAACTTTTATTGGGTTTTATTGGTTTATTTTAAATTCAGCCATTAATTTAATAATTTTAATTCTATTTTAAATTTTATGGACTTACTACGGCTGTTCACCGCCCCGAGTCCCTATTTGGGAGAGAAAGCGGTATAAAAGTTAAATAAATAATAATAATAATGCATATTTCATACTGCAATTCTAGTCTGAAGAAGATCTGAACCAGAGAGCAGGTATTAAAAGAATATCAGGTATTAAAAGAATATCTGGCAAATCCATTTATCCTCTGAGCATTGTATTTCTAGAAATAAAATAACAGTCATCCTGTCTATTTTCATAATGTCCATATCCTGATTTTTTTTTCATATAATACAATGTTCAAGCAAAAATTTAATAGACTTTCAAAATCAGTATGTCCATGTTTCTCAGACAAACAAAATTATGGTTCACATCACTCATACTGAACTGAAGAAATAAAACATCAGTGAAGAAGAATAGAATTATGTCCCAAAAACATTTATGATGAAAACTTAATTGATGCAAGTGTGTTGTATATGCAGATGCTGAAATTAGCACCATTATCTTACTCATACAGAAATCTCAGGCTCATTTAATCTATTTGTGCACAAAGCGTGGGTATGTCTGCATGTACAATTTTTAAATCAAAGATGAGTAATTCTTGAGTTAACAAGAAGAGAAAGATGAATCTTATGTCATTTTAATTAGACTGCTACTTTACCGAACATTTCCAGATTTGTTTGAATACATGGAATTATTAGCAATATACCAGATATCCTGAAAAAAGTTAAATGTTTATAAATGAAATACAATATATTTGATTTTTTTAGAAAAAAGGTTAAGAACATCAATCATCTAAACAGATCTTTTGACATGAAGAAAATATTGAAAAGCAAAAATTATTCTGGCAAGCAAAAGTGGTAAAGGAAAGTACTGTTTCTATTATTTGTCAAATAAACAGTGAATGAAGATGGCCTCACTTTTTACTTCTTTTTTAAGGATGGTATAATTCATTGATTCCACTAGACATTAAGTAAGTGGCTAGCTGTTTGGATGTGAAAGACCCTATAGATTAAACCAAATAACCTTCTAATACTTTCAGGTGTAAAACTGCACTAATCCATTCCAAGTCAATCTCTAAATATCATCTGACTTCAGCTGATTTGAAATATTCCATGGCTTGATTACATCAGGAGAGAACTTTTTTAGTATTGTAGAAAATTTGCTCACTATACTTCAGTTCTACTTATAATTTTCTTGTATTTATTAATGAGATAAATGCAGTTTCTACTGTTCTGAAGACATTATCAATTCTGCTTATAATCTTTTACTGACAAAAACTTTTTTTTTTTACAATGTTGTTAAAGACAATGAAAGAAGCCTTACTTTTCAGTACTTAGCAGTGTTCTAGGACCAACTCTCTTCATACTCTACATAAATGACCTCTGTGATCGCCGACAATACTGCTACCCTTCAAAAAGACCTCACTATGTATCAGAATGGTCAAACAAATGGCAACTTCAAATCTCAACAAATAAATGCCCTGTCTTACGTATTGGCAAAAAAAATCAGAATATAAAATACAAGCTGAATAGTATAGACTTTGTTGATGATCCAAACTCTGTCAAGGACCTTGGAGTACTCATCTCTAATGATCTAAGTGCTAGAGCCCACTGTAACTACATAGCCAAAAAGACATTAAAAGTTGTTAACCTAATCCTGCATAGCTTTTTCTCCAGCAATATCACACTACTAACTAGAGCATACAAAACATTTGCTAGACCAATACTTGAATACAGCTCATCAGACTGGAACCCACATTGTGTATCTGATATTAACACAGTTGAGAAAGTCCAGAAATATTTCACAAGAAGAGTTCTCTACTCCTCTACTCGTTGCAGAATACCTTATGCCACCAGACTTGAAATTTTAGACCTAGACAACCTAGAACTACGCCACCTTCAGTCCGATCTAAGTATAGTACATAAAATTATATATTGCAATGTCCTACCAGTCAATGAATACTTCAGCTTCAACCATAACAATACAAGAGCACACAATCAATACAAACTCAAGGTAAACCACACCAACTTGATTGCAGGAGATACGACTTCAGCAACAGAGTGGTTAATGTCGAATACTTTATCTGACTCTGTGGTTTGTTCCCCAAACCCCAAAAACTTTAACCTTAAACTGTCTACTATTGACCTTACCCTTTTCCTAAGAGGTCTGTAGGGGGCATGCATAAGCGCACCAACATTCCTACTGTCCCTGTCCTGTTGTTTTTGTGTTTTTTTCTTATATGAATCCATTTCATGTATTCATAACTATGTTTATACTTATACCTGTTATCTTATAATTGCTTGACAAAATAAAATGAAATAAAATAAATATCATCTGACTTCAGCTGATTTGAAATATTTCATGGCTTGATTACATCAAAAGAGAACTTCTTTAGTATTGTTGTAGAAAATTTGCTCACTATATTTCAGTTCTACTTATAATTTTCTTGTATTTATTAATGAGATGAATGCAGTTTCTACTGTTCTGAAGACATTATCAATTCTGCTTATAATCTTTTACTGACAAAAACATTTTTTGTTTGCTTTTTTTTACAATGTTGTTAAAGACGATGAAAGAAACCTTACTTATCACTAATATAGACATAGTCGATCTAGGCAACTACTCGTCAGTGTTCCAAGTAACAACCTCCAAGAACAAAGACTCTGAGGCTAGCATTTCGCTAAAGTTCCATTTTATTAGAGATGTCATACTGGCATGAATCTGAGAGTTCTGGGTTTTCCCCCACCCAAAAGAAAGTCAAGAATCCATCCCCTGCAGCCACAAGTCCATCACATAGTCCAATCATATCTTGGTCCCAATTGGAGACTATCCCCAGTCACGCCCCTCCAGGTGCAGGGCAATTGTCCTTCACTCCAGAAAAAGGAATGTTGTTGTGGTTAATCTTTCATCGCTCCTTGCAATCCCCCCTCCCATTTTCACAGGCATAAAATGTGGCAGCCTCGAAGCTCCAAAAGAAAAAATGGCTTCCAAGGCTAACACTTATTTGACAAAGTATTTATATTTGGGGTAAAACAACCCCTCCAAATTTGCTCCTCAAAGCTGTAAAGCAGCCACTTGAAAGCCTGGCCGTGTGTTTGTGTGTGTATGTATGTGTGTGTGTAATAGAAAGATAGACAGGTAACAGACAGACAAGAGATAAGCTACTAGCATGAATAGTAGAATAGAGAAAGCATTTGAAAATATTTCTAAAATTTTCTGATTTTTTTAACCATATCTATGCATGAAATTTCTTTTTCTTACAATTAGTAACAGCATAACTTTTGTGTCTTTTCTGGGCTCACAGATTAACCACATTTCTGATTTCAGATAAAGGCCCATCTGTTCACACCATGGTTTTGAAATGCTTTGTATTGTGTTTTGAATGTTTATTTTCTTATAACTTCATCATATTATCCACAGTTTAAATGGTGGCCCTATGCTGTTCAGTATTATCAATGACTTGTGTTTGGAAGATGAGAGCATACTTATAAAGTTTTCATACAATTTTGATATAAAAGCTTGGAGAGGTGACTAAGAGTTTAAATGAAGAAGAAAATGTCTAGACAGACTTGAGCAGTAGGTTGAAATGAGTAGGAGACAATCTATCAGGGACAAATGTAAAGTGTTGCATCTAAGAAAAGTGGTAAGGCATAAATACAGGATATCAGAGACCTGGCTTGGCCATATGTCATGTGAAAGGAAATATAGATAGTTTTTGACTGCAAGTTAGACATGAATAAAAAGGAGTCATAACTGTTAAAAAGATATATATTTCTTGTGGTGCATTAATAACAGATTAAGAACATTGTGTCATCATCACCACTCTACTCTGCTCTCTAAGTAGAGCATTGAGGAAGGGATCAAGGAGACCAAACAGGTGTCATACCATCATAATGCAAGCTCTGCTCCCCACACTTTTGAGGCAATCCTGACAAGAAACACAGCGACGAATACTAAGTCTATCTTTATTGTAAGATTATATATTAGCAGACTCATGGAAGAGTTTTACTTTCTGTAAAACTAGGAGCCTGCCTTCTGTAACGTTTCTTCTCCTGTGGATTGAGGTATCTTTTACCTGCCAGTTGTCCAATGTACAGCTGTTCTTCCTGTCTCCAAAGGTCATTCTCACACACCATTATATCCCTTTTCTATTGCACATATATACCAAAGGAGCAGAGGTTATATTGCACTGTTTTTATCAATTTGGCAAAATGTTGGGTCCTGAGCAGAGGTGAAATGTGACCGGTTCTGCCTGGTTCTGGAGAGCCAGTAGCGGCGATGAGCAGCAGAGAGAGAACCAGTTCTCTCTGCCACCCGCCCGGTCTCCTATACTCACTTTTATGGCCAGAATTCGAATCGCAGCTGCTTTGCGTGGTGCAGAATAGCACTGCACGGCACTTGCTGCAGCAACCGGCATCATGCAGGCTTGCAGGAGGAGAGGTAGAACAACTCTGCGCCTGCGCAAATGCCTCTGTGCCTGTGCAAATGCCTCTGCACCTGCGCAAATGCCTCTGCACCTGTGCAAATGCCTCTGTCCCTGCGCAAATGCCTCTGCGCCTGCTCAAAGTGCGTGTTTGGTGCACATGAGCACGCAAAGAGAGTGCATGCGTGCAAAGCGCATCCACCAAGCCACGCCCACCAAACCGGTGGCAACTTTATTTGTATTCCGTCCCTGGTCCTGAAGATATCTTTGTGTCTACCTCTAGACCCCATCATTCAAAATCATGGTGTCCATGGTATTAGTTTAGAGAAGGCCTACAAGATGAGGAGAAGCCTAAAAACCAAAGTATATGAGGAATGTTTAAAAGCTTTTTTTATATTTACCAATACAGAAAAGCTGGCAGACATGATAACAGTCATGTCCCCTTGGAGGGGGATGAATGGCTATATAAATTTGATGTATAAATAAACAAGAGTCTTTAAATATCTGAAGGATTGTCACGCAAAAAGCGGAGTGAGCATATTGTTTATTGCTCCAAAGGACAAACCTGGAATCAGTACATTAAAACTTCTGAAATAAAACTACACATTAGAAGACACTGCCTGATTTAGAAGCTTTCAGAAAATGGACCAGGCAACTATGAAAAGGTGGGTTCTTGCAAAAGAAAGTAAACATCGGAAAAATCAGAGTTGGACAGCATCAAAATCAAATAAATAGAATAAAATAACAATTAAGGGAGGTAAAACCAATTCAGTTCTAGGAAAGTGAAATAATATGAAAAAGAAATTCATAATATAAATCTACTCTGATTCTGTTTATCAGATAGGACAGAGAGGAATTTTAATAGTCTTTCAAAATTCCCTTTGATATAGACTACTAACTGGAGAGTTGAAACCTAACTCGTGGGAATTATCCAGCTGGAGAACAGCAATTCAAAATAATATACAAAATCTATAGGATTACCTACAGAACTGAAAAATTCCTATAAAGATTTTCATTTACCTGAATTGGCCCATTTAATACATTCTTACTGGAACATCTCAAATCCTCCTTAATTTACAGAGCTCATATTACAAGCAAAGTCTTATGCAGATGTGTTGCATACACACACAAAAAACAGCAGTGGCAAAGAGAGAACAATGATAGTTTCCCAAATACAAAATTGGGGAGAAAATAGTTTGTTCCCAACATTTGGATAGTACACTGTTTATTACCTCTTGTATATTTATAGAAGTAAAAAAATTACAGATATATTTTTCTTGAAGCAGCTTACAGTTTCCACAATATTTTTATCTACTTAGATTTATCCAATTACTTCATAGTAACTAATATTTTATTTAATAACTATCAAGATGAAAGCAGCAAAAATCAGAATCATTTGCTTTCATAAGCTATGAAATCATTCCAGGCAACCATGTCAGGGTTTTGCAGTCACCACAGGGAGACCCATCCTGAAAAAAATGCCATCATAATTGCCATCCACAAATCAAACATTATAAAAGAAATCAAAGTGAATTTAACCTCTACATAAGGTCAGAAATATTTAAATATGTCTGCTTCTCTGTTAGAGAAAAAAAAGAATGATTTTGCGCCATCTGGTGGTTAAAACTATCATAATAGTAAAAAGCAAACGCTTTTCCTATTCTGGTCCCAAGTCAGCTGAGTCAATATATTTCTGTAAATTCTGTATTTACTGGTAACATCTGTTCAAGTGGGAAAAGTTTTGTTTAAAATCTTACACCCTGATAGTTCTTTGTTACTGAACATTCTTCATTATCAACCCAACATTCCTATAGATGCTACTAGTATTTACACATTACTGAAATGTGAATTCCAGTAATTAGAATTCTGGTAATGTTATTCTGTCTGGAAAGAGCAGGTGCAATGCCTTATGGTGCCAACTATGCTATGAATTCACTATTTTATCAGCAATAATTCAACTTTATATAGGACAAGTTGAATACCACAAATAAATATTTTGGTGTATTCGTGTTACTGAATGAAATTCCATTTCAATGTGATTTTAGGGAACATTCATTCTGCTAAGAAGCACCAAAAAATAAAAATTATCCACCTGATCTGCTGAGCCCTTGGCCATATACCTGAAACACTGTATTTCAGTGCATTCTTGGTGAGTTTCTAATTGAGGTTTAGAAAGTTTAGAAAGTGACAGAATATAAAGAACTAAAGGTATTTTTCTCCTTATCAGCCCCAACGTGCTAAAATTACTGAAAAAACAGTTTCTAACATTCAGCCTCTTCTAGTGATGATTCATAGGCCCTCTGTAGAATTCTGTATTCTACGCAAGAAAACAGACAACAAAAGACTTCAGAAGCATAACTCTTCCAACTATTTCAGACATTCTCCCATTAAACTTGAAAAGATTACTAATGAAGTTCCTGAATGCCTTTGGTTGTAGAGGTGCTGAAGCTATAGCTTGTTTCAGATGTAAAAAGTCTTTTAAAAAGTAGGACAATATCAGTTTGATATTAAATGGTGAAACAAACTCTGTCTAAGAAATGAAAGGAAGTCAAAGCTTCATTGTTTATACAATTCACTTTAAAAATCCACTTATCCGTGAAATTCTTCTACAGCAGTACAAAATAGAGTGTATTTGTACAACAAAGCATGTGACAGAAGTCCAGAGCAGATAGACTATATTGACAAACACAAGTACTTTTAAACTAGAAAATACCTGAATAACAGACAAAAATGCAATTGTTGCATTCAAAGACTGTATATAAACAGGAATATTTATATCCTGAATGGTATGGAACAATGTATGTGACCGGTAATTGACAAGATCTAGGCAATGGTATATTGGCTTGCAAGATATTTGTTCTGATTCTAGTTTGCATAAATAATGTCTATTTGCTTGGGCTAAAACCCATGTGGTATATTGGCTCAAATGTGCCACAACCTGCCAATACTCCCGTATTATACATAAAAATCTGTATGTAGCACGCATACGATTAACATTTGAGAAACATAGTCTACATTTAATTTGCCTTAGTAAAAAGCATTATGTTAAAGCTTCAACTGACCAGAGTCATGGTAGATGGCAGAGGATCCATCTTGTAACACTGTACCGTATGGAAGATTGTGACTATTAAAATAAATAAATGGAAAAAAGAATTAAATGGAAAAAAATAGAAATAGTGTTTCTATGGCAGGGGTGTCAAACTCAAGGCCTGCAAGCCAGATCCGGCCCATGGGGTGCTTAGATCTGGCCCCTGGGGCTACCCTGGAAACAGCGAAGGGCTAGCCCATGGTGTCTCTGCCAGCAAAAATGGAGCTCAAAAGGGCCGTGTATGCCCCCCCTGAGCTCCACCACAGGCACCTCCAACATGAGTGATGTTGAACTGGCCATGTGCACTCTGGCCACACACAGCTCAGCTCCCTAGAGTCAAACATAACTATGGTGCGGCTCTCAATGAAATTGAGTTTGACACCTCTGGTCTATGGCATACTAAGACAAAGGAGAAAGCTGTAATGAATCTTAATAAAATAGATCTGATGGAGTTGATGAATACAGGTAGGCAAGTAAAGATATACAGGTTTAATTATGAATGAAATGGCTAAAATATATATTTGGCAGTATAAATTGGTGTCACCTAGGTTGCTATGTCTATGAATTTAATAGGAATTAAATATACATAGTATGGGGATAGTTTCATGATATTTCCAGGGAAAGGTGATAATGCAATGAGTTTGGAAGGGAAAGTGTATATCATTCAGAATTAACGCAATCCAGAGGGGGGAAAAAACCTTCAAGGAGGCATGACTGAATGGCAACAAGACAATCATATTAAATATATATTGGCCATTCATGGATCCTACACAAAAAAAGAATGAGAGAGTCCTGCTTTCATTTTGCTTTGATTTATATTTTTGAACATATGGTTTAAATCTAAATCTATTTTAGCAAAGAAAGAATCTGTAAATCTAAAAGCCCAATTTATCTATTTATTACACACATTTCAGATAATTTGTGAAGGATGTAATATACCTAATGTGGGGTAAATAACATTTTAGTTGTGTTAAAAGTGAACCTGGGGGGAAATGGCTTGGAAGACATGGAAAGAAGTAGAAAAAAATAAGAGTGAAAGTAGAATATGTCCAAACAGAATATCCCCAAAACTGTAAGTCCCATATGAAAAAAAAGTATAAGACAAATTATTCTCCCAAAAGAAAAAAGAAAAATTGTTGGAAGAACTTGGAACTATCATAGAAATATGTGGGGTTCACATAATCGCATGAAGAAGGTTGCAGATAATAAGGGTGAAATAAATATTGTACAATAAATATTGTATAATGCATTTCCCCTTCCATTCAATTGTGTCCCTGCAGTTTTCTTGGCAAGGTTTTTCAGAAGTGGTTTGCCATTGTTTCTTCCTAAGACAGAAAAAGTGAATAGATCAAGTTTCTGTATCTCTAGCTTCAAAGCAGAACTAGAACTCAGTGTCTCCAAGTTTCTAGCCTAACCACTACACCAGATTGGATCTATAATATACAAGGGACAGAAAAAAAATAGTTGTACGGTTAAAGAGCCTAGTCAAAAAAGTGCAAAGAACACTGACAATTTTGAGTAATTTTGATGGAAATAAGTGTTTGGAAAGTATGGAAAAATTAAATAAGGGGCTTTCTAGCAAATGAGTGGAATAAAAAAAATAAAATTATTTCAGATATATCTGAAGAAATGATATTTGAAAGGGAAATTTTACAGATTTGGGTAGAAATGATACTGATATCAAAGAGATATAGAAACTTGGTAAAGCCAGTACTCAAGTATAAGTTATAAAAATAAAATCCTAAATAATGTAAAAAATGAGCAATTAGAGGTGTAGATGTGCAGCAGGAGAAATATTAAAATATGGAGTGTTCTTTTGTCATTGTGTGATTCATATAACACACACAACTGAAGACTGCATCTATGGCTGATAATTGGATGAATTCTGTTGTTATTCCTCTGCATAGACAAAGCAAGAAACAATGAACGCACAAATTACTAAGTGGTAAGTTTGTTAGCTATGGTATGTCTGGAAGATGTTTGGAAGAATTATGATTTTTCCAAATTGACAGTACAAGAGATGACAATTGGCAAAATGTAGAAAGTGTGTAGAATAGAGCACAAAACCAATTTTTGCTCTTAGGCAAGTTACTGAGACATGTATGAATATGAGAAAGAAAACAATTGTACATTTGCAGAAGTAAAAAAAAATCATTGTATAGTGAATAGGGTTGAATTATGATAAGTTCCAGAATATATTAAGAAAGGATATAATGAAAATAAATCTGGTCGTAAAATAACGTGGAATACTCAGAAAATGTTTCAGTGTTGTCTAGAAATCGAGGCAAGGATATGTTGGATAAATAGATAAGTAAGTTTTATGGCAGTATCACAAATGGGTAGGCTGAAATACTGATGTGTAGATAAGGGAGAATATTTGGAGCTCAGATTGAAATGAGGGATCCTTGATACTCTCTCAGCTTAATTGTTTTGTGCAAATATTTCAAGAATCACTTAGATCCTTTTATTAATACATGAATTATAATATTTTTGGTTCACTTATTTATTTGGACTTTTCTTATCTAGTTTTAGGACTAGTATGAATCATGTCATATTTATGCAGAAATTGTGAAAATTCAAATGGGTTCACAAACTTTTAGGCATCACTGAATATCTACTTATTCAGATACAGATCTTATTAAACATTAAAATAAATATAAATCTCCTGAAAGAAAACAACAAAAAGAAAGAACTGTCTCAGTGGATAAGATTCTTAAAGGCAACCTAACAGGCAGTAGAAATTCTAAGGAGAGACTTTTACTGGTACATTGCCTTGGCATTCATCAGGATCTTACATAGCATTTTAAAAAGCTTATTCAAATGTATTATTCAAGTGTAATTCTGCTCATAATATAAAGTTTAATCTTTCCTAAACTGTGGTAGGAAAACAAGATAAAGAACCCAGGAGATAACACTTAACTGACAGTCCTGCAGAATCTTACCATCTTAAAGTGCCATCAATGTATTGTCCATGTAATCAGTCAAGATGGATGTCACATATTTCAAGATAAACTGCCATGCAATGCTGTTAGCATAATCTCTCTTTAAAAGCATATAAATTTATCATAGCATCCAGGATATCAAATGAACCTTAACTCTAGCATCCCAAATGAAATGCCCTACTTTCACTAATGACAGATTGCATTTAGAATAATTATATGTACTGAAGTTTCTGACAGAAATTGACAAGGACTTTGGCTTGGCTATTAAGGCTGAAATTAATGTTCTTCAGCAGAAGGCAGGGTTATTTGCATTTGGCTCTGATTTTGTTTTTGTTTGCCAGAGCAACTTAGTCACCTTCAGATCATACTCACTTGTGAGCAAGAAGATCATTCAACACAGCAGCTAGTTTACTGAATGTTTTGCAAAAGTTTATTTTATTCCTTTTAGCCATACATAGTTTATCCTGGTTCTTACATTCATTTATAAAATGTGGTTTGTGTTTTATAATGGCTTGATTGACGTATAGCAGCAAGGCAGAACCAAATAAAGCTATATTTTGTAAGCCAGTGAAGTGAATAAATATGTATAGAATTAAAGCCAAATTATAGAATGTTTGTGTGTGTGCCTTCAAATCAGTGTTGATTCTTAACAAGTGCCTGGACTAATCCCTGTAGTTTTACTTGCAAGATTTTCAGAAGTGACTTGTTTGCCTTTTTCCTATGATTGGGATATAATGACTCCCATTTGGTTGGTATAGCAGTCTCCCAGTTTGTAGCTTAATGCCCTAACCTTTCCATTAAGCCTACTCATATAGACTTAATAGGAATGTATCAGTGATCAAACTGATAAAATTAGGGCTATAAGATCTGGGTTAAAAATTCTAATTCCTTGGTCCCATCAAGTGGTTATCCAGAAATTTGTAAGGTAAGATTTAAAAATTATAATATAACCATATAAAAGAATTATGGATTTGTGATAACGAAATTTTTCTGTAGGGAATGTTCAAATTGGATAGAAAATAAAAATAACATTTTATCAACAAAGTAGGAATTAGTTAAAATAAACAAGGTCCCAAAATTTACTGAGCAAGCTGAAAATCATCCTTGTACATTTATTGTGAATGCTTTGAATGTTTTATAAATATAAAGTATAAAATCAGTACATATTACACTGATTGTATAACCTTTAGGCACAATGCTGCTCCAATTGAACCTGTGGAATATCAGCCCTGGAAAATCAAAACCTGAAATCATCTGAGACTAATCAAACACAGGCACCATTTGAACAGTGGAATAAATCAGATGGTGACATATACATAGAAGAGTAGAGCAAAGATGTTCTTGATTATAGATAGATGGTTGTAGCCTCATTTAAGAGGCAGCCCCAACCTGTGTTACTCTGTTGGAAACAACTATTTGATTCCCTGCTCTGCAGTGTTGTTCTGTAGGAAAAGGACTGGTGGAGCTATGGGAAAGGGTGAAAAGAGGGACAACCCTAGACTATTGTGCTACATAGCTCCAAATAATTATGTCCAACCCCACTTGACTGTTGTTGACCATTATCTAATCCTTACCAAGTGCTGACTGTTAATTGAGAAGATTTCTGTGTGTAGTCTTTTAGCAATAAATCAATTAAATTGAACCTTCAGGTATCACACCTGACATGCTCCTATGCATTTTGCTTGTGAAATTCTCAGTCTGGACTGGCTAAAAAAACTGAGTTGGATCTCTGAACTTTGGACTGGATTTTGACTATTCATTTGTGGGCTCCTTTTAAAAGCAAAATCATTCAGGCAAGTTGCCTTTCCAAGGAATTCTTTTGATCTCTTCCCTTCTCTGCTGTTATTAGCCTTGAGTAAATTGTTTCTCTTACCTAGCAATTGTGTATGAGAATTTCACACCTGAAGCAGGATAGTTATAAATTGTCTAAAAACAATTCATTTAAGATGTGTGAATTACTGTTAATCAGTGAAAGATATTGGAATTATAAAAGGTTCAATTTGAAATATTTGCTTTGATTTCTACCTCTTTTTATAGATTTTTTGGATTTAATGTTTTTAACCTCTGAAAAATGTGAGTTATTTGAGAGACTGCCTATTTTGATATGGACCTGATATAATTTTCAAAAGAAAATTAACTGCCAGGTAGTTAATAAAAATCTACATCCTGTTTTGCTCAACTATGGCATGAACTCCCTCAACCCATTTGTCTTCAGGAAATAAGTTAAAAACTTTCAATTATAAATGTAGATGTTTTTTACTGGATTTTAATATATTATACAAACATTTGGGACACAGTGGCTCAGTTGGTAAGACACTGAGCTTCTCAGAAAACTCGGCAGCGGTTTGAATCCTTAGTACCACGTAACAGAGTGAGCTCCCGTTACTTGTCCCAGCTTCTGCCAACCTACCTGTTTGAAAGCATGTAAAAAATGCAAGTAGAAAAATAGGGACCACTTTGGTGAAAGGGTAACAGCGTTCCATGCACCTTCGGCATTTAGCCATGCCAGTCACATGACCACGGAGATGTCTTCAGACAGCGCTGGCTCTTTGGCTTTGTAACAGAGATAAGCACTGCCCCCTAGAGCCGGAAATGACTAGCACGTATGTGCAAGGGGAACCTTTACCTTTGGAAATGACTAGCACGTATGTGCGAGGAGAACTTCTACCATGGAACAAACAAGTATTCTATAGATAGAAGATATAAAAAGTATTGATATGGTGTAACTATCAGATTGAAAATATGAAAAGGGTCCAAGGGTCTTTGTCAAATGAAGTTGTCTCTGAAGCTCAACATGTTCCTGCAAATGCACCAGCTGTGGATGCTTGTAAGGAATGAATTAATGATATCTTAAGTTTCTATGGCTATAAAAATTTGGGAAAAGGCATGAATTGTGATGAGCCTTGAGGAAGCAGGGATGGGAAGCAATTTTGTTAGGCAGTAGCAGCTTTTTCCAAAGATAGACAGAAAACCCCAGCTTCACTTCCTCATACAATTACTACAACCAGTCTCAGGGGCTGGTGGAAAACAAGAAGAATCCTGTAATACCAGGGTCCCCAATCCCTGATCTGTGGACCAGTACCAGAAACAGGGCCACACAAACAAGTAAAACGTGCATCAGTGGGATGCAGGCAGCATGTGAAACTATCTCCCTTCCATGGAAAAAAACTGGTCCATAGTGCCCAAAAGTTGCAGGGGTTGCTGCTGTTATATATGTACTTGTTCCCAAACTCTGAGAAGGAGACTGGCCCTAAAAAATATGATCTTTATATTAAAACATCCCTAAGTTTTAACTATAGCAATAGCTAGGGGTTGTTTAACATGAATTAATGCAGCATACCAAAACATGAATCCTAATTATGATGGTAATTATTTTTCAATGATCTGGGCAGGAAAATACTAGGGATCCTGATTACCAAAATAGCGATTGTTTGAAAAGGATTGCCAACTAGGGATAGTCTAGGCTAGACTAATTTAAGTTGTCCTAATTTTTCATGCTACAGTGAGTTTCTTTTGAATCTATTGATGGGAAATTACTCAGTGCCAGCTGGTTTAAGAGCAAAGCTTCTCCAAAACATTTTGCTACTCCAGATGAAAGCCAGCTGCTTACCCATTCCCATTCTGCTTAGATTGAAAGAAATTTTAATCCAGTATTGGAGTTTATCCTCTACTACCATATTTAAAGCACAGGCTAGGTAGCCCAAGTGGATACACGGCTGTAATTTCCAACAAAGGAAATTATTGATATCCACTAAAGAGAGGTTTATTTATTCCTTTAATGGTGCTAGCCATCAATTGAAAATTTGAGGGGAAAGTGAGATTTGGAAAAAAAATAATTTTTTAGCAACACAATCCAGATGACTCTTCTCAGTTCACTTCTGAGTAAAACAAAAAATCAAAGCTATATGCAATCATTTAATATGTAATTGTAATGCAGATTGATAAACCTTTTCCAGGCATCCATCTACTGTTCAATATCCAACCTCTTTAATAAATTAGCTCTAACTAGAAGGAAATTGACCTTCTGGCAATGAATAGAGAAATGTAGCTAGAAATGCTGAGAGAGCTTTTCCAAACAAAGTTAAAGGTTGTATTGCTTTATTAATCATATCAAATCAAGTCTTTATTATGGTCATAGACCAGCATAAAAAAATGGGGATACGGTTATTAACAAAACATAAAGGATATATCAAGAATAAAAATAAAAAATCTAAGTAGCTATAAAAAGCTACAAGATATAAAATATCTCTGACTTAAAAAATAGAAGTATATATAAAAAGACAAAAACTAAAAAAGAAGGTAGGTCCATTAGATGGGCATGAAAGAGCATAAAAAATTGGTTCATAGATGATTGCACTATCATTCAAGTTATAAAGCATTGTAATGTGCCAAAGTAGAAGTTCATTAAATATAATTTACAGCACAGGAATCTAACAAATTTTGAGTGCTACTGAATTGAACCTGCAATACTGTATGATGTAGCAGGGTTGGTCTGAAAGCTACAAGGTGATGTAAAGTCCTCATATGGTGAAATGAGGCTAGTAGGAATGGATCTGTAGTACAAGCACTGGTGAAGGTTATGCTCTGCTGTTTCTGTATCTACAAAGGGCATTGTCTTGAGGCAAGCACATGCCACTTGTGATGACATGGCATGGCACAAAGGCAATATAGTCAAATAATAAGTAGGTGTCCCTTTATTAGCTCCAACTTTGTCTCCAATGTCTTGGTTACCTTCTGGCCTGGAGAAAAACTCTCTCAGGAACAGCCTTTGGCTGCAGAGATTCAAGTCTAAAAAGTTGTCAATAAAAACTTTAATAATAACTCCAATCAAGGCAAGATGAGGTAATTAACCCAGCAGGGCAAGAGAAGGAATTCCAGACGTGAAGGAACGGCAGTAAATCAACCCAGGTGGAACGAAAATAACCAAAGTCAACACAAGATAAATTCACGTTTGTTTGCAGCAGCCACCATTCTCAGCTTGCATTTCTTTTAAACTCTCTTCCCAGATGTGCCTAATGAAGGGAATCAGGACCCTTTCCTCCCGCATAAGCCACACAACCCACATTGTTCTCTTTTCCATTCCTCCCTGTGTGAAGAGGGGTTGGGCCTGGGTCTTTCTCTGAACTCCCTCTCCCTTGTTCTACCTCTTTCCTGTTCTGCCCAGCCAGATTTGCCCTCCCCCTGTTTCCTCTACAACCAACGGAGCCACACTCCCACTCCCTGTTAGCTGACTTAGATACTTAGGTTTAGTAAGGTATGTCATAGGAGCATCAGAATGTCTGTTCTGGCTATAAAGTTTAGTGTCCTGGCAGAGATCCCATTGGAACTCTGTGTCAGCTACATAGTGTTTAATAAGAGCTTTGGCCTGATCATATCCCATGCTGAGTAGATGATCTAGAGAGAAGCTGGGGATGAGATTTCAATTGCCTGTTTCCATGTGGATTGAAAATCATCACTCATAGTGGTATGGCCAAGTGGGGGAAAGGGATAGTCTGAGCCTATTTATTTATTGATTTATTTATTTATTTATTTATTTATTTTTATTTGTCAATTGCTTACAAGATAATAGGTATAAGTAAAAACATAGTTATGAATACATGGATACATATATAATATATATATATATATTTGTTTTCGTAGATTTTCATGGGTACATGTATGCAGGTCTTGGCATGTTCAGGTCTTTTCCCGTGTAAGATTGAGACCATCTTGGCAACGTTTTAATGAGATCTCACTCACCATCTTCAGGTTGGTGCTTTCAGCTTTGTGGTTGTGCTTACACCAGCCTGAAGATGGCAAGTGAAATCTCATCAAAACGTTGCCAAGATAGTCTCAATCTTACACGGGAAAAGACCCAAACACGCCAAGACCTGCATATATATAAAAAAGAAACATTAGGACAGGGACGGTAGGCACGTTGGTGCGCTTATAAACGCCCCCTACAGACCTCTTAGGAAAGGGGTGAGGTCAATAGTAGACAGTCTAAGATTAAAGTTTTTGGGGTTTGGGGAAAAAAACCACACAGTTAGGTAGAGTATTCCAGACATTGACCATTCTGTTGCTGAAGTCGCATTTTCTGCAATCAGGTTTGGTGCGATTAACCTTGAGTTTGTATCTATTGTTTGCTCTAGTGTTGTTATGGTTGAAGCTGAAGTATTCATTGACACGTAGGACATTGCAATATATAATTTTATGTACTATACTTAGATCGGACTGGAGGTGGCGTAGTTCTAGGTTGTCGAAGTCTAAAATTTCAAGATACATAATGTGGGTTCCAGACTGATGAGCTGTATTCGAGTATTGGTCTAGCAAATGTTTTGAATGCTCCAGTTAGTAGTGTAATATTACCAGAGAAAAAGCTATGTAAGATTAGGTTAACAACTCTTAACACCTTTTTGGCTATGTAGTTACAGTGGGCTCTAGCACTTAGGTCATTTGAGATGAGTACTCCAAGATCCTTGACAGGGTTTGGATCATCAACAAGGTCTTGACTGTTCAGCCTGTATTTTATTTTCTGATTTTTTTTGCCAATATGTAGGACAGAGCATTTATTTGTTGAGATTTGAAGTTGCCATTTGTTTGATCATTCTGATACATAGTCAAGGTCTTTTTGAAGGGTAGCAGTATTGTCTGTGGTGTTGAATAGCTTTACATCATCAGTGAAGAGAATGCAGTTGGCCTTGATATGATCACAGGTGTCATTTATGTAGGGTATGAAAAGAGTTGGCCCTAAAACATTGCCTTGGGGGACACCACTGTTGACAGGTACAGAATTTGATAGGATGCTCCCAATTTTGACCATTTGTTGTCTGTTTGACAGGAATGCTTCTATCCAGTTATGCAGATGTCCAAAGATACCATAAGATTTAAGTTTTAGGAGTAGCTTGTCATGTACCACTGAATCAAAGGCTTTACAGAAGTCTATGTAGATTGCATCTATTGCTTTGGTCTGATCGAGTTGCATAGTCCATATGTTTTTGCAGTATAAGAGTTGCAGATTATATGATAGTTTTTTCCTAAAACCAAATTGTTTATTAGAGAGTAGGTTGTTTGTTTCTAAGTAGATGATGATGGATTGGTTAATAATTGATTCCATGACTTTCCAGGTGACACAGCATAAAGAGATTGGCTTGTAATTTTCAACTAAGCTGAGGTTTCCCTTTTTGAAGATGGGGATGACCATGGTTTGTAACCATGATTTTGGCAAGGAGCTGGTCCTGAAAGATTTTTCAAAGATTATGCTTAGAGGTTCAGCTATGGGTAGGTTTTTTAAGAAGTAGGCACATATTCCGTCTGGTCCAATAGATAGAGATGATTTTAGATTGCACAGTGCTTTTTCAACAATGTCTTCTGTAAAATCGATATGTATTAGATCATTGTAGTTGTCTGTGGTTCAACTGGGAAATACTGGGCATGATCCATTGCTGGATCATGTACAAATACTGAGCCAAAGAATGTGTTAAAGAGGTTGGCTTTAACAGTGTCATCGTTACAGTCTTTACCATTAGGTCCTTTCAAGGGTGGGATGGACCTTCAGTCTTTTAATTTGTTGCTTATAAAATTGTAGAAAGCACAGGTGGAATTGGTGCGTAGCAAGTTTTCTTCTTGTTTAATGTGATAATTGGTGCATTCAGTTTTTATCTGGTGGCATAAATTTTTGTATCGGCTTTTGAAGTTGGCATATTTAGTAAGAGGAGAAATTCAGGTATTTTATTTACAAGCTTCTTGCATTGAGTAGCTTGCATTTAAGGCCAGTGGTTGGAATAGGTAGTTAGGGGCGTGCATGCCTAGTTTTGAATGACATTGGATTATGGTGATTATGGTAATCTGCACTCTAGGTCCACTGTCATGACCCTATGTCTAGGCATTAGAGACACAATTAGGAACTTAAAGGGCTGGTCTTAAACATTTGGCATGTATGAATTCTAGTCTAACAGTGCAAAGTTGAAGAAGACACCCATCTGAGCATCCCAGAGAACTTGTACTATTAGCTTGCCTTAAAATAATTTGAGAACTATGGGCATGAAGTTGCTACCTTAATGGCAGTTAAGGTCCTTTGTGTATTGTAGCAACATAGTCCCTGTGGGCTTTCCTACTGTTGGCAAAATAAGAGATTGCTCTCAGATATTTGAAACAGGAGACCAGCTGAGTCTTGTGCCTTCTATACTCCAAGAATGGCTGTTAAGCTTTTTGGCAAGTACCATGATTTTAGTTTTCTCATAATTGAATTGTAGCTGGTCTTCCTGGGAGTACTGTGCTAGGAATTTCAGTGCTCTTTTAAGGCCAGTGGTGTTATTAAAAAATATTGCTGCATCATCTGCAAAGAGTAGAACAGAGATGCATCTTTCAGCAAGTTATGGTGGAATGAAACTCCATGTGGAGATGGTCCACCATTGAATTGATATAGAAATTGAATAAGAGTGGAGCCAATATGCAGCTGTGCATGGGATTCTTTTAAATTTCATTGGCCCTGGGAGTTCACCTTACTTTGACTGAGATCCTTCATGTAGCATATGTATTAAATGAAGTAAATGTTGATCAGTCAAGGAGACTTCTGGCTGGCAGGATTCCAACAGATGCCCTATTATAAAGAGATGGTAGTAGGTCTTAGTACAAGGGTGTCAAACTGGCAGCCTGTGAGCCAGATGCATCATGCACAGGCCATGCCCAGCCAGCTATGCAAATGGGAAAACGTTGGAAAAGATTACATGATGGCAACATGATGTTGTGAGTTTGACACTCGTGCCTTAATATGTGTCTGTTGAGCAAAGTGTTTTAACTGGAGCAGGCTTGGGAAGTGTCACTGTCAATTTTACGCAGAGTCTTGGCATAAGAAGAAGGTCCCTAGAGACAATAATATAGTCAATAGTACTAAATCAGGAGCCATATAGGTAGTGAATTCAGCTGAATGGTCACTTTCAAGGGCACTGTTTGCTTTTTGAGACAGACAAAGTTTGATTTCTGTTCTTTTGTGCAATGGCTGAGGAAGAATTCATTGGCCGCAGGGTTGACCAGGGGACACTTGTGATGTACATACAAGGTATGGACATTGGGGCCCAATCTAGCACTATGGTCTTCTCTCAGGATTACAAATGCATTTGAATTAAAAGTATAAGGTCAGGAGTTAAGTTTTCAGTTCAGCCTATAAGGCTCTGATTTGGAATGTTTGCTTCATTAGAGACATAGGGGCATTTATTACCAACAGGGCATTGCACTCAGATTGGATTAACACTGCCATGGCATATCACTTGAAAGGATGGAGGAGTGTGATACAATTCTATAACATCAGCATGATGAAAGCACAGATGCCGAAATAGGAATATAGGCCAGTCCAAATTATAACCCCAAAGACACCAGCAGTACTAAAATCTGTAGTTCAGCAGCAACTAGAGAACCTCATGGCCACCATCTCTGATCAAAGGTGTTTGAAAATAATCACAATTTTTTTTCAATGGGAATAAAGAGAGGCGGGGTTTTAAAATTGGTGTGCAATGTGCATGGAAAGGAAATGAGTCACAGCAAGTCACAATTTTGTTCTTTGTTCTTCAAGATTAAAGTTGCAACAAATGACATTTCAGAATTATTTATTTATTAAAATCCTTAGTTAAAAGTCAATAATTCTTATTAATAAAAACATTCAGCAGATTAACCTGTTTTGTAAGAATGTTAAAAAATATCTCTATTAAAAAAAAGACATACACACACCCCAAGTTGCAATTACAATCACAGCAGTTGCATAAAGCTCTTTGGAATACCCATTAATAAGGTGTCAGAATCTAAACAAAGAGGAAGTTATTTCACAATGTAAACCCTTATTTCATAAATATTATTTGCATTTTGTAACACTGTAAACATTTAATACTTTAAAACCAATAACAAATTGAATCATACTAAAAAGAAAACCTAATCTTATATAATTAAATCTGAATGTAGACCTCAAGAATACAAAATATAATCTGAGCAACAGGGTGAAGTTTCCCCAAATTTGACTTTATATATTATGTACTTTTCATAGCCATAATTTGCCAATACTTTCATCACAATTAACTGTGAAGACAGCATAAACTGCAATGTGATATAAATTTCATTGGGTGGCAGTAGAAACATATTTTCTGGATTTTCTGTATTAACTTGCAAATATTAAAAAAAATTCTGCTAAATATAAAAAATTCCAATTTTTCACAGAACTAAATGAATAGAAGTTTTACCAAACCAGAATATGCTCAGTCTTCACACTCTGAAATAATCCTGCTATTTAATCCTGAACAGACACTATCCATTATCTAATATATCCAAAGGGTGGGCTGGTGAGGTTGATTAAAGAATTGCTGAACTCTTTTTATGAATACTTTCTCTTCCTAAACCTCATTTTATTCATTTTTCAGTACCTCTAAGAAGCTTAAAGCTTGTTGATACATATTGGTGAGCTTATCTTTTCTTTATGAAATGTGTAAGTGATTTGAAAATGTCTTAAAATCATGTCACTCCTCAGTTCCATTGGCTCCCTAATCTCTGGCATTCGGATGCCAAGCATTCCCTCAATGAATATCCCACAGTTCCACTGATTGTTGATAAGCAATTATTAAATCTAATCCGCTTCCTAGTAATAATAACCCACATAGTCTGAATGCAGTTGGGAACATGGATGATAGAGAACTAGTGTCAAGTATAGGCCTTGAAATAAAAATAACAGAGTTTGAAGGATCACCTACCTGTATAGCCTTGGGAAGTATGCCTTAAATTTATTGTCTCCTGATTGATGCAGGTAATAGCAACTAGGTGATGCAAAGGAAAAGGAAGGATAAATGGTAAATGAAATGGAAGTATCACTACCTAAAAGGTCCCTGAAGGCATGATCTTGGTGGGGATGGGCATTATTTATTTTGAAGAAAGAGAAGCAAACATGGCTTTGTAAGTTGCAGAGATTTTTTTTCTCACACAGGACAAAGAAGGTCAATTCCATTGATGAAATGAAACATTCTAGTTTCAAAACAAAAAACAAAATACATTCTGTTCTCTTTGTGTCATTCTTAAATGTAATAGAAAACAAAATGTATCAGCCAAATAATTGCTGATTTTGAAAGAGTAGTCATTTACCCATCATTTGCCAGACTGAAAAGTTTGTTATGACAGACTGGGCTTTATTAATCTTTTCTCCTATAAACTAAGAAAACCCTACACTTAAGGAATGAAAGAATAATAAGATTATATTTCTCTCTTTTAAGGAATGCATGAGATATTTCAGATGAATAGATATGGGGAAGATATGGAAAGACATGATATTAAAAATACTGTGATGGTACCCTTCCCTCAGTGCAATGCAGTTGTTGGCCAAGGGTTGAAGACAATATAAAAAGGGGCCAATTGGTTAACTCAATTAACTAAAACAACTCACCATAGATTATTACCAATTAAGAAATTTTGGGGGAAATGGAGGGTAATCTCTTACAGAATCCCTACTCTTTCCTGTAATTAGAATAACCAGTGATCACAAGGGTTACTCTGATCTAAGTACGCATTAATTTTAATGCACTTCAATTAGTTTTGATGAGAACAAACTGCATAACACACTTTATTATACATTTTGTTGACAATGACTATCTCCTGATAATAGATATCTGCTATATTGTCTTCATGTTTTATATGACTGGAAAAGTTAATGACACCTTTTCCCAATTATCTATAACAATGACATATTGAAATATGGTAAATGGGACATACAAATTATTCCAAATGGCTTTGGATTACTTATGAGTACTTGATGATAAAAGGCAAATATGGGCATCTTTTACATTAGCAACAGCACTCACCACCTCAATATGAAAGATATAGAAAAATTGGACCTGCAAAACAAAACAAAACAACACATTCAGAGTTCTTCATAAGAATTAGCACTTGACAATTAAGATTCTGTGGGATCCAATCAGTCACTAGACCAGAGGTTTTGCCTTCTGAGCTTTCAGACTCATGCTTGAGCCCATCTTCAGGGAACTTCACTCTAGCAGTGTGTGACATTTATAGTGCCTGTTGTAAGTGACTTTTTAGATGTTGATTGGGGTGTGTGGGTAGCTGGCTTTTAAGTCATTAGCTCTGGTTTATTTGTGCTGCCTAGCCCTGTCTTCTAAGTACTTAATAGACTGGTGGTAAATCAGCATTCATGTTGACTGACAAGAGACCTGTTTCGTAGGGTTCAATCACTTCCCTAGCTGTTTTTGTGCCTGCTCATCCAACAATCTTAGTAGCTGCAAAATTGAATGTGTGTCCTTGTTCATTGCAGTGTAAGGTTACCAATGAGCTTGGATCTCCTCATTTTACTGTTTACTGCTTGTGTTCTTGGAAGCTTCCTTCCTGTCTGTTATACTGTATATAGTCACAGGGGCAATTCATGCAGGGGATTTGGTAGATTACTTTGAAAGTATCTCTTACCTCCAAATGATCTTTATACTGCAGTTGCAATGCTTAATTTACAACTAAGATTCTTATTAATTTATAAATCAATGATATTTATCAACAGCACTTTTTTTGTTTTGTTTTATAAAGCAACCTTGTTCTCTATATTTTCATGCCCTGTTTTTTTTGTTATTGTATTCCTGAGATCTATAATATTTTTGAACACTCAGACATTGGCACAATATTTGTTTTGTTTATATGTTAATGGATGGCCTTCCAACTGAAAGAAATTATAAACTGCACTGTTGTGGACTGGAAGGCTGATACTGTTAATTTATATTTGGAAGTAGTGCAAAACCTCTGTGTTCTTGGAGCTGAGTTGACTTATTTGTGGAGTACCTTAAGATAAACATTCTCTTTGTCCCAAATCACTAAAATAAATAAGCCTCAATATATTTAGGCTTCCCAATAAGAATTCTAATGTGGTAATATTTTTAGAAAGTCTTATACAATTGTTTCACTGCCCTTGGCAGGATTACTGAAATTTGTTGAAGCATGGGAAGGAACTCATACATTACAGAGGCCTAAGAAATTGAAAGGTAGCAGACTGACGTGCAAGTGAAATATCACAAGCAAAAGAAAAATAATGGTTGAATCTGAAGTAGGTTTGAAAATATCTATAGCAATTTGTTTTCCTATACATGAAATAATCCATTCTTCTACTTTCTTGCAAAATTACTGAACCACAGTGACTGCATAAAGGATCTGAGTGGTAGGCTAGTCATTACCAGATGCTACTACAACTTAGCCATACTATAACTGGGCTAAAAAATTAGGGATGATAACTAGATGATATCTAAGAGATACACAGACTAGCTTTCTGTTGTTTGTTTGAAATGTTGCAGTCCAAATATAGTAGCCCTCTGGTATGGCTACTTTCATTGTCTGAAGCCTTCCTTACAGCTAATGCTCTGATTATCTTGTTCATCGTGTCTAACCCAGAACAAACTATCTATGCCTCTGTCATATAAGCCCCTGGATCTCTTTTTTTAAAATAAATTTTATTAAGTTTTCAAATTTTAAAAGCATAAAATAAAACTTTATACATTCTTGTCAACATCAAGACATCTTTTACATCTCCTTACATTTTTCAATATATGTAGTTACTTATTCCATTGCCATTACATCTTAGTCTTGCTATAAAACAATACCTTTTATCCTTACACATCAATCTTCTCTATTGCATATTTATACATATTTACATATTCTCTCATTCTTTTCCTAATTGCCATTTTATTTTCTTTTTATTTCTAAACCACTCATACCAGACATCCCAGTCCCTGTAGTATATTAAATATTCTCTATCTTTTAGTTTCGTTGTTAGCCTGTCCATCTCTATACAGTCTATTATTTTTTTTTATAACCATGCCTTCTGGTGGTACTTTTTTTCCCCCAGAATTCTGCATATGAAATCCTTGCAGCTGTTAATATGTGTAGCATGATATATCCATCTGTTTTATTGCATTTTTGTGTTATTATACCTAATAAAAAAGTTTCTGGATTAAGTTCAATTTTCTGATTCATGATTTCTTCTAGCCATTGTCTAATTGTATTCCAGTATTTTTTCACTTCCTGTATCTCAATCCCAAGGTAAAACCTATTGTGTTTGGTAAAACCAACACGTGCCTTACCCAAAGCTAATAATTCCGAAAATACTGCATAATTTTATTTGCATGGACACAAACAACAATACAGTACATATTAGGCCCTCAGCAAACCTTTGTTACTTTATAATACAGTAATATTACAGTATATATTAGGCCATAAGCAAAACATTCTATATCTTTGTGCCACAAACATAAGATAAAGAAAAAGGCACAATGAGAAATGCAGCACAACACTGAACTATTTTGTGTGACATTATTATTATTTATTCCTTTCTACTAGGCCAGCATGCTATTGATGCTACCTTTGAGTTATAGTCAGTGAATAGAAACACTTTGATTAACTGGTTCACAGGTTCCTAACTGAATCTTATCCCTGTTGCCATTCAAGATTACTTGACCTTGTGTGATGACTATTTTATTACAAAGATAACAATACTTTCCACAGTTCATATGTAGTGGGGGTGGGAAGTTTGGTAGGCTTACATGTGTAAAGAGGATGATTACCACTTATCACCCCATCCTCAGTTTTGGTAGTGATTTCAGAGCAAAGCAGATTATGTAAGAGTCTCGGTCCTGTTGCTCTTTCTGATCCATAGAATGAAGGAGACAAGAGTAAGCATCTCTGCTGAGACAGTGGGAATTATTATAGTCCCATGTTGGCAAACCTATGCTACATGTGCCGGAAGTGGCACGCAGAACCATTTTCCCCGGCACATAAGAGGTCGTCCTGAAGAGCCCCACTGCGCATGTGCGCGTGCACCGCCACCCAACAGCTGATTGTCAGGTACCTGGTGTGCATGCACAGGGGGCGGAAGGGGGTGTGCGGGAGACATGAGTGCATGCACAGATGCACGGCGCATGAGGAGGAATCACACACGCATGCACAAAAACTCACAGCATGTGAGGGGGGTTGCGGGTGCATGCACAGATGCCCAGTGTGTGAGGGAAATTGCACATACATGTGCAGATGCATGGCATATGACGGGGAATCTCACACATATGCGCAAAGATGCTCTCCAAGCATGTGCATATCGGTAGTTATAAAGAAAAAGAGAAACTAGCTGCATTGGCTTTCAGTTTGCTTCTGGGTGCAATTCAGGGTGTTGGTTGGTATCTATACAGTAAAGTCATTCAAGGCATAGGGCCAGATTATTTGCGGCACCATCTCTGTCCTGATTTTTCTACTCATTCCTCTAGATCCAGTAGGAAAGAAGCACACCATGAGTCCTGTCAACCCCCAAAAATATGCTACGGAATTTAATTTTTTACCAACACAATGTTGTGGATAAATCATTTTTAAAAGAAGCCTGGCAGGAATGAGGTACTAAAAGATTATATTATTTAACTATAATTACCCAGGTACTTCACTACACTACACTAAAATATGTAGGACAAAAATAACCCCACTGCTGATCTAGGGTGAAGAATTGTGGAGGATTAACAAAGCTACATTTCTTGAACAAGTTCAGATCCATTTTTAAGATGCATATTGGAAACCGATAAGAATAGATCTACTCTATGGTCGGAGCAGAGACATGTATGCATTCCATACATCATAGGTTAATAAAGTTTTTACATACTGGCAGAGGATTCATTTTATGGACCCTGAAAGACTTCCCCAAAGATGCTTAGCTGAAAAATAAGAATAGCTCAGACCAATTACTGGGTAAGCCAACCTAGCAAAGTCATTTTATACCATGGGTTTTCCATACAGAATTTATTCTCAACAGCCTCCCAGACAAGGGAAATTTTTTAAGTAAAGAGTTTTACATATCAGTGCTCCAACTGACATGGAGTTATTGACTAGAAAACAAATCTTTAAGTTACTCGGCTAGGAGCAAAACTATTTTCTAATCTGAAAAATACTTGTCAACCAGGTTATCACAATTTTTAAGAAAGGCCTACTCTAGAGCAAGACTTGAATTGTTAGATTCTACGGCCAAATATGGGCACTTCTACCTCTTGCCATATCACAAGAGGCTTGATTTAATTCTGGTCTATCACTAAAAGAAACATTGAAAGGAAAAGATTTGGCTCAGTTATTAATGAAACAACATTTTGACTTTTCCTCACCTTTCTTAGTTTAATATAATGTTAAGCAAGTTTTTTGGGCAGTGGACAATTCTGCCGCTTAATATTGTGTGTACTCATATATACTGGTTAACATGAAATAGATTGCTGTTCACAAACTATCATGGTAACTGAGACTCCTATTTGTTTAGTGACAAACAGGTGAGTTATATCCTAATATTCCCGCTACCTTCCTGAATACTCCCTTTTTATTTCTTTGTTTCCTTTCTGGATAGATGTGCCCACTTCTCAATAAGACCCAGCCACATATAGTCACTCACCTTTTTAAAAAATTAATAACATTTGTATACCACCCCATTCTCAAAAATCCTGGATAGCTCACCACACTTTATTATTGTGTCATATCTGGAAATATGACAGTAGAATCTGCTGCAGTTACACCTTCAATGGGAAAATTAAATAAGTGTTGGAAGTTTTCTGTTCCCCTAAATTCACATTGATTAAGTCTTCAAGCTGGTCTTGAAAAACATGCCATATTGAGAAGGAATGTGATATAATCAGCCATCTCCACAAAGAACATGAGCCAGTATTCATTCCCTTCCAGGGTAACCACAAAGCCTTTTCCTTTTCCAAAAAGCATGTAGATGATTCCAGTCATGGTCCCCTTGAACTGTACAGAAACAGAGTTTAAGAACTTGAAAAAAAAATGTCAAGAAACCACAGCAGCTTTCCCAAGTAAACATTTAAAGGCCTATTTACTTATCTGCCTTATACATCGAGCAATGGATTATTGGCCACAATAAAATGGTCAGTCTTTTGATGGTAATAAAGAAATATTTTAGTTCAGCAAAATTTCACAATAAGCCACATTGCTTTTTCTTTTATTTAAAGCAACTAAACACATAGTTTTCACCACTAGAGGGCTTCTTTGTCAAGGCTTTTGTTGGCAGAATGAGGAAAAATAAGAAAGTTGCTTCATCATTACATGTAATTCATGTCCTTGGCTCTAAAGTCTGATGATTCATCCAATATAATAAATGTTTGCACATTCCATTTGCAACAGACAATATAAGGATACTTCATGTTTACAGAAAATCTATCTGTAGCACCTGGATATTTTCAATAATCAATTATCATTATTTACATTTATTTTGTTTTTGTTATTTCAAATAAAAATATCATTTTAATAGGCTGTGTACATAACGGGATGTCAGATGTGGGCTGAGAAATCCAGAAAACCACAGGATGACAGCACAGATTTATTTATTTGTTATTTAGTTATTAAATTTGTATAGCCATCCATCTCAAACTGTGTTGCAAACAATCCTAAAAACAACTAAACAATTAAAATAGTATAAAAAAGAAATTGAATGCAATTAGCAACCAAGATATATTATAATCCATCAGGGTTAATATAATTAGGAAATGTGGCCCTCACACACTCAGGACTCCAATCCTGGGCACATAGGCAGGTCATTTAGGCCTTCCAAAAAGCCAAAAGTGGTAGGGCCATCTTAATCTCTGGACGGAGAATGTTCCAGAGGACAGGACTAAGGCAGAAAAGTTCCCTGGTCCCTGTCAGCTGACATTCCTTGACTGACATGACCTGAAACATGATTCTCTGCCAAACTGGACTCGACAATTAGAAACAACTGGGAAAAGAAACAAATGGGAAAAGATCTCAGGTAATCTGGTCCTAAAACATGAATTTAAAGGTGACAACCAACACCTTGAGTTAAACCCCAAGCAGTGGTATTACATGTGCCAAATAAGCAATATCTTTTACAACCTATGCAGTTGTTCTGTACCAGCTGAACCTTCTGAATGTTCCAGAAAGAGCTGTAGTTTAGAGCTGTAGTTGAAACAGGAAGTTATGAAGGCATGAGTGACAGGAAGCAGAGCTTTCCACTAGATTTAATTTAATTTCAGGGAATATTTACTTCCCTGCCTTATATATTAATTAATTATAATTCATTTATATTTAGATGTCAGGTTTAGATTAAATTTAAAGATTTTTGCATATCTTTGCTGACTTCTGTGTATCAGTTAGATTTTGCAGTCGGATGTTGAAGCCCTACAATAAACTAAGATACCTAGACATACATAATGAAGAAATCAGGAGTGAAAGATTGTTTAAAAGTTTCAAAAGAAAAGGCATAAACAATTGGGAGGCATAGATGTGAGTCTACCATTAAGCAAAGTTATAATATTGGTCACACAGGATCTTCCTTATGAACAATATAATCTGGCTATAGGTACTTCATTAAAAGATTGTTTATGTCTGCTCCATTATAAATATATGGTTGCTTCTCCATCTGATGTTGGAAAGAGTATTGAACTATCATTGCTATATTAAAAAACCTACTGTGAAGTCTTTGGCTTCATAATATTTTGAGGCCCTAGAAAGTTATGGATCAGAGCCTCAAACATCAACCAAGCCAGAAATATGAATTTATAATATAAATGGGGCAAATGCTTCTCAAAATAGACAAGATAATATTTTATTATTTGAAAATGCCAAGAGCAAGAAATTTGTCTATAGAATATAAGGAAGAAGATATAAAACATGTAAGTCACAAAATTAAAATATTTATGTCACAAAAATCTGGAAGAAAAATATTTCAGCAGGATTGGAAAAAAAATCCTTTCTGGACAAGGAGAGGATTTGAAATCATCAGCAAGCGCTCTAGATGTCTATGAAGTCCTTGGTGCTCTCTGAGCTTGGTGGGTTTTTTTGAGATGTTTCATTACAAAATTGGATAACGTCAGTACTAGGAGGGAGTGGGATTTGCTCTTATGTTTATAAACCAGTAGTTTGCCTATCAGCTTTGGTGGGAATGTTCTTGGTGATTCCTTGATTAGGCTGTTGTTTACTTTTAGTTTGTTTGTCTGTATTGGTAATTCCTTGATTGGGGTATTGTTTAGTTCTTGATTGTTGGTCTAGTGTTAATCTTGGTGTTAATCTCTGCTCATATGCATGTTGATTACTGGTGAGGAGATGTTATGGTCTTTTTGTTTCCTTTTGAGCTTTTTGCCTCTTGAGTGGCATGTAGATATTGTTTATCTCTATATGCTTGTTAATCGCTGATTTTGTTAGAGTGCCATGCTTCCAGGAATTCTCTGAGGTTTTTGAACTTGGCTTGATCTAGGATGTTCACAGTTCTTAGTTGAAACTATGGTTGAGTTTCCTTGAGTCTGTTGTGGTCTTTTTTGTTTCCTTTTGGGTTTTTTGGTCTGTTTTGAGTGGCATGTAGATATTGTTTGACTCTATATGGTTGCTAATTGCTAATTTTGTCAGTGCCATGGCTTCGAGGAATTCTCTGAGGTTTTTGGATTTGGCTTGGTCTAGGATGTTAATGTTTCCCAGTTGAAACTATGATTGAGTATATCCTTATGTTGTGAAATTAAGGAATTTTCATCATGTTTGCTGACAGTTGGTGTTCATGGATGCGCTCTGCTAGTCTTCTGTCTGTTGACAGTTGTTATAGTCCTTACGCTGTATGTGTTGATGAGTCCTGATTTTTTTCTTCTGGGGCTGCTGGGTGATTTAGGATGTTTTGGACGCTTTAGTAGGTTTGTGTTCTACAGTGATGCCATGTGATTGTAATAGTCTGTTGGTGGTTTCTGAAATGTTTTTGATGTAATGGAAGTGTTATTCTTTTCACAGCTTTTTTTGTTATGTTATGGTAGGTTGAATGGTCAGGTGCTTTTTGATAATCATTTTGTTGGATGATATTGTAAATCACCTTGGTTTCTTTCTTCTGATGTTCATGGTTGTTAAATGTATTTGTGCTCATTTAAATAGGGTTCTTACAAAAATTTTCTCATGGGAAATTGGGTTGTTACTTTGCTAGTGGAGCACTTGGTTGGTGTGGGTAGTTTTATGGTAGACTTCTGTTTCTAATTTATTATCACTATCTCTGATGATGATGTTATCAAGGAAAGGAAATGGAATGTTGTTTTCTTCTTTCTTCATGAAATTTATTTCTTTGAAGATGTTGTTAATAGTTTTGTGTGCTTTAGTTATTCCTTTTTTATTATGACAAAGTTTCATCCATGTACCAGATCTATACTTTGGGTTGTAGGTGCGGAAGTTTTAGATTCCAGTTGCATTACAGTCTCAGCTATGAGTGCTGAAAATGGTGATCCCATGGGTATTCCTTTGATTTGTTGATATATTTGTCCATTCTGAAAGTATGTGGTGAAGCATAGGTTGATAAGATCCATGATTCTGGGTATTTCAGTTTTGGTGTATTTGGTTATGTCAGTGTTCTGTGTAGTTGTGCTGCCATGGATTCTTTTGCTAGTTCCGAATCTAAAGGCCATCCTGGACTGTGCTGGAGCCGCGGCTGCGGAGCGGTGAGTCCGCGATGCAGAGCCTGCAGGCTTACAACTTCGCCCGCCATTTTGAAGGGCGGGACATTTGAATTCCAGGATTGGCCGAGGCTTTTTGCTGCGACGGAGATGGTGTCGGATGTTCTTGGAGGGCTGCATTCGATCAGGGCAGAGGACGTCAGGGGGAGAGTTTTCCCTCCTGGTCTTCTGCCAGCTGGTAGAGATGGACTCGACCGTCGCTTTGAGTCCTTCCTGGAGTGTATTTGTGACGAGCGGTGGGTCTGCGACGCCGGGCCTGCAGGATTACAGCTGCGCCCGCCATCTTGGATGGCGGGATATTTGAATTCTAGGCGAGAGGATCGGCTGAGATCTGTCTTGCTGCGATCCTCTCTTGTTCTTGTTTTAGTGGATGGTCGAGGCTGCTGCCATTTGTTGTCTTATCTCGTCGCCCTCTTCTACTTGTACCGTTCAGCCTGGCAGCGTTTGATATCGTTGTTCCTGTATGAGCTCTGGATACTTGTCTGGATACTTGTCTGCTGTTTACCATCAACTCCAGGCCATTGCCACTTTTAGTGGTATAACATTTTCCATCAGCCAGCGAATGCCCTTATTCTGACTGTCCTTGACCAGGAGAAAGGTGCCAGAGGAGGAGGTTCTCAGACCGCCATCGTGGTGAGAGGACGATGGCGTTGTATATCATCCCTCCCCACTGTTGTGAGAGGACAGTGGGTTGAACCTTGTCTCCACTCTAAGGTCCGTGTGATCTGGTCCCTCACCATCGTGAGAGGATGGTGGGCCTATTACCATCAGGACTCCCCAGTGACCGTGAGAGGGTCATTGGGGTAGAGGATCTTTTCTTTTCTTCCACAGGACATTTTATTCTGGCCCTTGCTTTGTGAGGCCTTACTGCCCAGAGGTGATGAAAAACTGAAGTCTATCTATTCGGCAGCTGAACTGAGGGCCCTGAGGAATGCCCCCCTTTCTCAGGTGTGGCCCTCAGACCTTTCCCGGTCATACCTCGAGGATGGCTCTTGGGTGCCAGAGAGGAGATATGACGCAGTTGGGGATTTTAATTTTAGGGATTTTAAGGGGTCTTTTAAATTATTTAAATTTTTGATGAAATTTTTAATGGGGTTAGGGCAAGGAAATTTATTAATTGGGTTAGGGAGGGGGCCCGGGCTGGGTTTGGGGGACAACCCGCCTGGGGATAAGGCCAGACCGGGGGATACCTGCGACTGGGAGGCCTTGGGATCGGGGACGTTCGTTCTGAAGATGGGGGTTTCCTCTGGGGAGGGGGATGAAAGGGTTATCCCTACGATCGGTGGGAGACGCAGGTATGGTGTTGACAGGGGGTCTTATCAAGTGATGGGAGCTCGCCCCCGCTGTTTACAAGCGGTGGTGCGTTCCGGCCCCCAGGTCATGTCTCGCTCCCTGAGTTGTTTGAATGATCGGGCCCCGGGCCTCCGGCTGATGCTTTGCAATGCCAGGTCCGTAGTGAATAAAGCCCCCCTTGTTCACGATCTCATCACGGAGGGGGGTGCGGACCTGGCGGGCATTACCGAGACCTGGCTGGGACAGGAGGGGGGTGTCCCTCTAGTGGAGATGTGCCCAGCCGGGTTTCGGGTCTTTCATCGGCCGAGGGCCGAGGGGAGGGGTGGGGGGGTTGCGGTAATTATTCGGGAGGATCTAGATCCTAGGGAATCCACTGTTCCTCAGACGACCGGATGTGAGTCCCTGTTTGTTAAGTGTGGTTCCGGGGTTCAGATTGGCCTATTGATCACATACCTGGCTCCCTGCTATGTGACATTGGCCCTGCCTGAGCTCCTCGAGGTCATAGCCGGTCTGGCGGTTGAGACCCCCAGGCTGATGGTCATGGGGGATCTCAACCTGCCTTCGGCCGGTGGGGCCTCGGGGACTGCTCAGGAGTTCTTGGCTTCCATGACAGCCTTGGGCCTGACCCAATTAATTAAGGAACCCACGCATACTGGGGGTCACATTTTGGATCTGGTTTTTGTCTCTGGACAGTGGCAGGATGATCTAGGTGTTGGGGATATTTCTGTTGAACCCTTGTCATGGTCAGATCATTCGCTCCTTAGGCTAGACTTCCAGGCCGCTCCTCCCCATCGCAGGGAGGCGGACCAAATACATTGGTACCACCCCAGGCGCCTGATGGATCCAGATAGGTTCCTGATGGAGCTTGGGCCATATCCCGACATTCGGACTCACGACTCGGTGGGGGACCTAGTCGCCACCTGGGAAAGGGTGGCGGCTGGGGCCCTGGACCAGGTCGTGCCCTTGTGGCCTCTGACCCGGCGCCGCTCTCACTCAGCCCCCTGGTTTTCCGGGGAGCTGAGGGAGATGAAGCGCCGGAAAAGACGCCTGAAGAGTATTTGGAGGACTACTTGCTCCGGACCTGACCGAACACTTTTACGGTCTTTTATTAAGACCTATTTAGTGGCAATAAGGGTGGCAAGGCGTCTTTACTTTTCCACCCTTATTGCGTCCGCAGGAAACCGCCCGGCTGCCCTGTTTAGAGTGACCCGCTCCCTCTTAGAAGGGGGAGTGCGGGAGGACCCCTTGCAGGGACAGGCTGAGGATTTTTCACAGTTCCTGGTGGATAAAATCACTCAGATCCGGGATGGCTTGGACTCCGAATGGGCAGCTCTGGGTGGGGAATCGGGGGCGGAATTTGGAACAGTCATTTGGGACGAGTTTGATCCTGTGACCCCCGAGGACGTGGACAGGTTACTGCGGGGACTGAATGTGACCACATGTTTATTGGACCCGTGTCCCTCCTGGCTGGTGTTGGCCACCCGGGAGGTGACACGAGGTTGGTTCCAGGGCATTATTAACGCTTCCTTGAGTGAGGGATATCTACCCGCCGCCTTGAAAGAGGCGGTGGTGAGACCCCTCCTCAAGAAACCGTCCCTGGACCCAACTTTGTTATCTAATTATCGTCCTGTCTCCAACCTTCGTTTTATGGCGAAGGTTGTTGAGAGTGTGGTGGCACAACAGTTTCCCCAGCACCTGGATGAAGCTGTCTATTTGGATCCACGCCAATCGGGCTTCAGGCCCGGGCACAGCACAGAGACGGCGCTGGTCGCATTGGTGGATGATCTCTGGAGGGCCCGTGACAGGGGTTATTCCTCTGTCCTGGTCCTCCTAGATCTTTCGGCGGCTTTTGATACTGTCGACCACAGTATCCTATTGCAGCGGCTGGGGGGGTTGGGGGTGGGAGGCACTGTTATGCGGTGGTTCTCCTCCTTCCTCTCTGACCGCTCGCAATTTGTGTTGGCAGGGGGGCAGAGGTCAGCCCCGAGGCCCCTGGTTTGCGGGGTGCCTCAGGGGTCGGTGCTCTCGCCCCTCCTGTTCAACATATATATGAAGCTGCTAGGTGAGATCATCCGTGGCTTTGGGATAGAGTTCCATCAGTACGCTGATGACACCCAGCTGTACATCTCTACCACGGGCCACCCCGATGAAGCCGTCGAAGTGATGACCCGATGCCTGGAGGCCGTGCGGTGTTGGATGGGGCGGAACAGGCTTCAGCTCAACCCATCTAAGACTGAGTGGCTGTGCTTCCCGGCACCCCGATACAGCCGGCTGGTTCCATGGCTGGCTGTGGGGGGGGAAATTCTTGCCCCCACAGAGAGGGCCTGCAATCTGGGTGTCCTCCTGGATGTACGGCTGTCATTGGAAGATCATGTGGCGGCCATCGCCAGGGGGATTTTGGACAGGTCCGTAGGATCTACCAATTGCGACCCTTTCTGGATCGGGATGCGCTTCGCACGGTCACTTCCGCCCTGGTGATCTCCCGCCTAGACTATGCCAATGCTCTCTACATGGGGCTGCCTTTGAAGAGCATCCGGAGGCTCCAGTTGGTGCAGAATGCAGCCGCGAGGGTGGTAATGGGGGCATCTAGGGGCTCCCATGTTATGCCACTTCTACGCGCGCTGCATTGGCTCCCGGTGGCCCTCCGGGTGCGCTTCAAGGTCTTGGTCACTATCTTTAAAGCACTCCATGGCTCGGGACCAGGTTACTTGCGAGACCGCCTCCTGCCACCATCGGCTTCCCACCGACCAGTACGCTCCCATAGAGTGGGCCTCCTCGGGGTGCCGCCGGCTGGACGGCTGGCGATCCCGAGGGCGCGGGCCTTCTCATTGGGAGCACCCCCTCTCTGGAATGAATTACCCCCGGAGGTAAGGGCCGCCCCCGATCTCATGGCCTTCCGTCGGTTGCTCAAAACGCATTTATTTCGGCAGGCCGGACTGGCCTAGGGGTTTTTTAAATTTTAATCAGGTTTTAATCTTTTTAATACTTGCTTATATTTTATTAGAGCCATATTGTATTTCAGTTTTTAAATTTTAATATTTTATGTTGTCTCATATTTTGTACCTTGTATATGTGTTTTTATTGGCTGTTCACCGCCCCGAGTCCCTTCGGGGAGAGGGGGCGGTATATAAATCAAATAAATAAATAAATAAAATAAATAAATAAAGATGTGAAGAGTGCTGTGACATTAAATGATTTCATCTGTATCTATGGTCAGGTCTTTGATTCTTTGGAGGTACTGTAGTGGATGTTGATGGAATATTCACTTCTCTCTGTGAGGTATCCAAGCTTATTTGTCAGATCTTTAGCACTGTTGTAGCTTGGAGGCTATAGGCATCTTGCTGAAATACAATTAGTCATCCTTTGAATCAAGAGGTCTTAAAATACCACCCGAGTTTTCTTCAATCCTTAAGAAAATAAATTTTAGCTACAAATTTTGGAACTTTTTTTTTGTTAGAGTAAACAGCAAAAGGGTGATTAAAACTTTGATGAAAGAAAGCTATAAAGAGATTAAGGGTCCAGATAAATTAGAAATAAGAAGTTTACATTAATTATAAAGAATCCTTCCCATGAGTAAATGCTTTTAATTTTTTTAAAAAACTAAGGTTTTAAAAATTGGATATTAAAGGAAACTAGAGGGAACTAAAATTATAACTAAAGTATAAAAACACTTAAACTCAGCTTATAAGTACAGAATGAAACAATATATTTAACATTGCACATATTGAACGATATTTGAATATTTGAAAAATGAATCCAGAAACTAATTTTAATAGGATCTGGCTCTATAGATTTATTTATTAAATAAGTATATTTATGATACATAGTTGGGCCATTATATATTAAATATATAGCTGCCTTTATCGCACAGAGGTGACATAGATAGACTGTGTCTAAAAAATATGGAAAAGGAATAAGTTCCATTGACAAAACTGGAATTGACATAGAAAAAGATGCTAGACTGGACATAGAAAAGAAACAATTAAAAGATATATACAAACAACAAATTAAGAGAATGACTGGACAATCTTCTATATTAGATTTATAAAATAATCTTATTAAAGTTTTGAAGACTTTTGTGAAAAAAGACAGACAACAAAGGAAGATAAATCAAGTTCTACGACTTTATTTTAAGGGAACATAAAATCAAGATTGTTAGAAGTAAAAAGAAGGAATATAATTGGTTTATTTGAACAAGGTTAAAATAGATATATTATCTCTAACAACCATTTGACTTTTTCCAACATCAGAACTGAAATGACAATGCCTAGTGGTTTACAGTTAAGAGGTAGGATGTGGGTAGAAGAGATTATTTGTTGTATTTTAAGAGAAGGTGATTAGTTATTAATATGTTTGTACTTGTGATAAAGGTGGAAAGTCATTTATTATATTTTTCTTTTTTTATATATTTTTCTGAATCTTTTAATCTTTCTTTTATTCTACTTTTTCTTTATATACATACATACAGACACACACACACACACACACACACACATAGTAATTTTAATCTTTAATAAAGTTATTATACTTTGAATCCATATATGGGAAAGACTCACTGAATGCACAAGAGGGGAAAAAGTGAATTTTGAAGGTTGTGTTCTTGGTCTTAGGTTTCTTACTGAATAAAGAAAAGCTTCTGGAACTGTTTTTACTATTATCAGTCTAAAGCTGGAACAGGTTTTCCCTGATAAAGCAGTCCTTTGTATTTCACAAGGAGCTCATTAACTAACCATCAATTTATTATACATACTCATATACTGGTGAGGCAATATTTACATAACTGGAGTTTAGGTTTGTAAATATGTTGTAATTAATTAGATGTGGTAAAAGAGTTCTGAACTACTGCATTATCCAGAAAGTTCCTCAGAAAACCCAGAAGCAGTTACAAAATTGTTGTACTATAATTTTCTAATGTACCAACAAGATACAGAAATGGAAATGGAATAGGAAATGCTTTCCCTATTCCATCCCCAAAGTACTCTGTAAGCTGATTAATTCTTTTGGACTTTGGAATAAGGTATTAGTTCATGAAAGTTACATGAGAAACGTATTATTTGTTCTTGTAGCTAGACTGAACATCAAACAAATATTAGAATTATAAAAGTAGTACAAATAGTAGAAGACCTATTACGTTCCATTTGATAATATTTTGGATCTCTCTCTCCCCCGTCCCTCCCTCTCTCTTTCTCTCTCTCTCCACTTTATAAGTATTCTATAAGTGCAACCAATATTTTGAATAAATAAAATAAAACAATTTCATAAGACTAATTAATTTCAGCTAACCTTTAGTTCTGAGTACCTGCTTCTCTTTTTTTCCACATTGCTAATTAAGTTTTATGAGAGCCACTTTGGCCTACTACCTAACTTAGGGGTTCCCAAACTTAGCAACTGTTTGCTGGTTGGAGAATTCTGAGTTGAAGTCCACAAGTCTTAAAGTTGTCAAGTTTGGAGACCTCTAAACTAACTTATCAGGCTAGAAACTGGGAGACCATTAGTTCTAGTCTCACCTTAGGCTCACAGCCAACTAGATGACTCTTGGCCAGTCACTCTGTTTCAGCCCACACTGTTTCAGGAAGAAGGTAATGGCAATCCATTTCTGAAAAATCTTGGCAAGAAAACTTCAGGAACCTGTCCAGACAATAGTGAGGGAGAGGGACAGGGAGAGGAGGGAGGGAACGGGAGAGAGGTAGGGAGGGGAAGAGAGAGAGAGAGAGAGCACTTTAAAAATAAGCAGGGTCCAGCCAAAGTCTGCAGAAGACAAAAATCCAGGGAAAAAAATGTTAATTTCTATCAGGAAAACACACGTGTAGTGGCTCAGATTGTTTCCAGCATCTCCACTCTAAACTTCCCTCCTCTTTCTTTCCTGATCAGAAGAGTTTATTTTCATAGGGTGGGGGTGTTTCAGAATTGAGTGACACATATGCAACATTTACACATTTTCATTTTCATTTCTAAAAGTTAAAGCAGTCAAATCCTTTTATTACATGAAAATGTATTCTTGTAGTTATGACAGTATTAACATTTAAGTGTGAGTTTAAAATGTTAAACAGCACATAGATGGATAGATAAATTGCTTTGGCACAAAAACTTTGTCAAGCATAAAATCATGATGGTGGGGGAGAGAAGAACTGTTATTTGAATTGTTCATGACTGAAATATTATGACAGGACTATATAAAAGGAAATTTAAAACTATTAAATTCAATGGCACAATTATTGTGCTGCATGGCTGAGTCTGTTGAAAAGTAGCAAATAATGAAACTTCAGTGGGAGTCAGTCAGAGTAAAATCCATGAAGATAATGATAGCAGGAAATATCCAAATGCAAAGCTTGCAAATCACCAGCCCAGCCCACACGCAAAAAACCTGCTTCATTAAAATTATGGACAGAATGCACACCTGTGCATCAATCAAACTCCACTTCCCTAAAAAGTCACCTTACTGCATCTCTTATTCAAAAACGTGCTGAGCAAAGTAAGGGAGGAATAGCACAGTATTAAAGGAGAATATTCTGAATGGAAAACTTCACAGCATTAAGAAATCTTAGAATGGTAAGTGGCTAATAATACATACAATAGGAATGGGAGGGCAGAATGGACTATTGACTGTAAGAGAATAGAAATGCAACTAGTAAGATGCTACTGTTTAAGATGCTACTGTTTGGCATGGGGATTGGAAGGAAAGAAACATTGGGGATAAAGACTTTTATCATGTATTTTCAAAAGGAAATGCAAGAAACCCTTCATCCTTAATAGGAAAAGGAAATATTGGAAATCACCAGAGAGGCTTAGAGAGTATCTCCCTACATTCATCTAGGAGCAGCTGAATTCTGCCAAGTTCCTTTTCTTTCATATGCAACTCTTTAAAAACTCAGATTCTTCTCATCTTTCCATATGAATGTTAAAGATGAGAAACCTTCAGGAAAAAGCAGCAGACATAATTTAGATGGTTATGAATCCATAATCAATTGAATCCATTTTTTAAAGCTAAATACTCATAGAGTGGTGCCTGATTGATCAAATCTGTCTGGTTTCTATCATCTGTGCTGGTTTGAGAGGTCTACCCTCTTTGGGAAGAAAACTGCAAATGCTACTATGTTAATTAATTTAATTAAAAATGAACTAAATGAACTTCTTATTGATCCATAGTTATAGCTTCCATCTAGATTTGGTTTTTATAAAAAAATTAATTCCCATCTCCTTCCCATTTTATTCTTCTTTATGGCTAGTCAGGTTCAGTTCTGAAATGCACTCCTATAATTTTAAAAGTTATAAATTGCAACTGCTTATTTGATGCTACCTGCCATTGTGATAGATTGGTTGAGTTTTACAAGTTCAAAGCTTTTCGCAACACAAGAGGAAAATTAAAAAAAAATAAACAGAATAAATGTATTTGAACATCTTTTTCATGTAGTAGAAAGGAAATGAACAAAAACAGGATCCTGAAAGCTATATACAGAGTAGGAAGGGGGGGAAATAATCAGTCCCTTTGAATGACACATGGGTAATTAATTTGTTTCTCTCTGCAAAGTGATTTCACAGCCTCACTCAAGAAAACAATAATTTTGTAGGACAATACTTTATTCCAAAGACCCAAATGCATAACCAGATATAAAAAGTAGAAAAACAATCTGAATAACATTTTTTGTTTTTTATTTACAAAATTGCTAAGAGATGGTGGTTATCTGTGCAATGGCAAGAATCAATGATTTTAGGAATTGCTGAAACAATATAAGAATTAAAGTTTACAATCATATGACTGATTTTTTTAAAATTGATTTTTATGTCCTGTTCATTTGGTGCAAACATTTGGTAACCATATAAATAGATTTTTATCCTTGATGATCTATCCCTAACCTGGTCTGCAAGTCTTCCAATGGTGCACCAATCTCCTCCAGGCTGTTAATGATGGATGCATTTCCTCCACCCTTGTCTAGTAAAGGCATTTTCTAAATAATTTCTATTCCATGTGCGGGCCTGAACCCTGACAGCACATTATCCAGATAATCCATTTTCTCTAGAATATTTGATTCCCTACCTTTGTCCCAATTGTTTTGCTCAGGTAGATTCATTCCTTGACCACCTCCACAAGCACTCTGGATGTCACATCTGCCAGTTCATCTCCAGCAAGCTCCCAGTAAATCAAAGACCATCTAAGATTGGCTCACTGAAAGAAGCTACTGCCCAGAAGGATTGAGTCCCAAGGTTTTTTGTTTTTTTTTAAATTCAGAAACAATAACTATGCAGAATGAGCATTTAGGGCTTTATTCCAAAGCAGTATAAGGAAATAAAATAATAACATAACATGAGATAACATTTTAAGAATATTCAGAAATTCTGAGGAATATAACAGGTCAATAATCAAATAGTACTGAAGAAAAATGAAGGCTATAATTTCATCTTTGATTCATTCATTCAAATATATAGAGACAATCTGTTGGAAAATTGCCAGGCAGGAAATGATCAAGTGAGAAATTAACCTTGAGTCCTTGCATAGCTGCAAGAAATCTAGGACTGACTACCACCACTCAAATTCCATGGGACATTACCTATTTGTTCCCAAGAGAACAGAAGCATTCTGGGGATATTCTTGTGTCATAGTAGATTACAATAAAGTTGTCAACTTGAACTTTTCCCATATCAATCTGGTTGCTTGTGCCTGATACAACCTCACATTTGTGACTAAGACAGCTATCAAAGAACATTCGAGAATATTGAACAGCACATTCATACATTCTTCTATCAGTCAGGGAATCTAAGATATGAAGTTGGAAAGAGCCTTTCAAAACCAGCAATCATGCAACACCATCCCAGTTAGGTCTTCATTAAAATTCCATTCTGTGGAAATTTTGATTAAGTTATACCGGCTCTGAACCACCGTTACTCACACTCCTTTTTGATGATCTTATCTCACTGGAGTTTGCCAAGGAGAAGTTCTTAATAGTTCTTGGAATGCTACTTGGTTGGAATGTTATATCTATGTCTGCTAAAAATGAGACCATTGAAGTTAAGAAGGACTGAATACCATGTGGCCATCTGGTTTTTTTTTAAGTTTTTGGATTGACAATACAAAAAAATGATTTTTCTTTATACAAATGATCTACAAAGGACAAATCAAAGTATAACTTAACTGTTTAATAACTTAAACAAATGCTTATTTAATTCTATATTACATACTTAACCATTACAAGGGAATATAAAGTTCTATGTACCATGTACCTTAAGGAATCCAATTCATCTTCCTCCCCAGTCTTCATTTGAACACTACAAGGTTATTCCAGAATGACAACAGGAAATCAGGCTTTCAACAGATTCACCTGCCAGATTGTCAGGAAACTGCAAGCACCATCAGAAATCATTTGATTAGATCCAGCCCTAGGAATAACTCAGAAGGAAGTCAATTGCACTTGGACCAGGAAATGATCCAACCATTGCAAAGGAACAATAGTAATGTTCCATATATCCAGATCACATAAACCTTATATTTTAAGAAAGGCAAGGTCCAAAGTGTGTTCCACATGTGTTGGACCCAAGAACATCCAAGACCATAGTAGCCAAGAAAGCCATTAACTTCTGGGCCTAATTGATCCTCAGTCATGGAGATTGAAGTCCTCCAACACCAAAAGATAAGTGATTGTCACCAGCAGTTCAGCAAGTAGGACCAGAGGCCAAGGGAAGAACCCTATCAGTATCAAAGAAGCCAATATGCCAATAGGCTCCAACTTGTTTCTATAGCCCTACTTAATATATAAGCATTTTCTCCTTACCACTGCTGGAACAGAAACACTGGTAATTGGTAAGTGCTACCCCCATCTCAGTCCTAGTCTCTAGGCTGAAGAGGATCCAAAACCCAGCCAAACAGATTTCAGAGGCAGTAATACCACTATCATTACCTAGTTGGATCTCAGTAATACATATCAGGTCTCCCTGCTCAACCATCCTAAAATCATGGAGGTGGTTATATGAGGTTCTCCATATAATTTTATAAAATACAAGAAGATTAATGTTGATCAGTTGATCAGCTCATATTATTTATTAAAACATCAGAGTTAAATCCCTTTAATATGACCATTATTTGCAATTATACTAGTCAGGTTTTTCAAAAACAAGTCTATCTCTTCAATGAGATTTAATGCATACAGTATTAAAATTTTTAGAAAAATTATTGAGTGATAACTAAAATCTGAAACTGGCTGACTTGACTCAAATGTTGGCTATTTCAAGGTTTTGTGCAAATTGTTTTCTTTCAATTCATAAAAATGATTTGCTTTAACTATGGGTACATAGTTACAAAATTCTTTATAGAGGAAATTTCCTGTCTGTCATTAAGAGTCAACACCAACTATATCACATAATCAATCAAAAGTATAAAATATGGCAAACACCTGTAAATTTCACTTTCTTCTTATAAAGCCTTTCTTCTTATAAAGTAGCTGTATCTTCAGCTACTTGGGACAAGATACTGTACAGCGCCTTGAATACTGAACAAGAATTTAATATCTATGAGATACATAGCTTTCATACAGCTGAGTAAAAATAAGATGTCTGGACTTTTAAGTTCATACATGTACTATTTACCTAATAATCTACATTGTTGCCATTTAATTGAGTCATGTGGCATGACAGTCTTAAAGATATTATTCCTATGTTGTGGAAGTTTATCATGAAAATTCCCATCTGTGGACTGATAGTGACAGAGGAGCCACAGTTTGTGTTTTGGAGTGTTACATAAGACATTTGTGTTATCAGTTATTTAATATGTAAATTCTATGTCCTGAATACTCATATTAATGTTCATTTATTTTAATTCTGCATGAATAATTATGATCCAATGTGGGATGTGTTTTTGAAGTTGCTTACAGAAACCAATTGTAAAGTCAAACAAACTGATCTGGTTTAGCTACATTTCTTCGGAGACTGAATGAGGTAGCATTATGTGAATAATTTTTCTCATTCACTATAAATATGAATTCTAAAGGAGTTTTTTGAAGTTTGAAGCAATATCCTCTGTAAAACTATGTTTCTATACCTAACTTCAACCAGATAGAACAAGAGAAAGTGTTGGAAACTAGGTATGATGTAGATATTATTTCACCAGCTCATACCTGGCCTAACTTAAAATGAAAGATGGGCACTTTATGGTTATGATATTAATGAAAACAACATGTAGAAAAAGATTTAAAAAGTGGTTATGATTACATTTAACTAAAATCAATGAGATAGGCTCATATAACTCATTTGAATTTGATACAAGGTTAGATAACACTTAGATTAAATAGTTTAAGCAAATGTTTGAAGAAGATGAATTCAATTGGAATGAAGTGCTAATGAGCTTCAGCAAGACTTAATCTATTTATTTAAATTTATTATAGAGTAACCTAATTTGGATTGTTGTGTACTTCCTACTTGGCACAGCAGAAGGTAAGGCAATTTACCATGCTTTATATTTTGCCTCAGAATAATTTCATGTTTACTTTAACAAGGAAGAGATAATAATACTCTTTATTTTTCACATTTTATATTGATTAATATAACAGAATTTCATTAATTCATATACCAATTTTTGTCAGCTATACCAGCAAGTAAATACAGCTACTAAACCTAATGATAGCATGTGTATTTTGTACAGTTTTCATATGTGTGCAATTCCATCATGATGTCATGTGTTTGTGAGTGGATATGTGTGTTTGATTACTGTCTACAAGAATGACAGAGCTCTTCAATTTTTAGAGACTTCAGATCTTTTCTTCATTTGTGCTTGCTGAAAATATTTTCTTTCCCCAACCATTATAGTGGATGGTATTTTCTCAAAGAGAAATGAATATTGATGGAGCTATGTCTTGGTTTCATTGAATTTTAAATTTCCAAGGTTTCTCTTTGAAAGAGAATTTTTTGTCTTAACTAGTTGTCAACCACTTAAAATCTTATTGTAAGTTATATAATGTGTGATAAAATTTAATTATCTTATAAATGTGATAAATTGTTCCCGTCTTCAGTTTGTGGACTAGGTAGAGTGCGACATAAATGTAGTGGATCAGATTCCGCGGAGATTCTTAGTCATCCAGTTCATGGTTGTTCCAGAGGTGCTTTTTCAAAAGACAATTGGACTTCCTTTGTTTGTGCTTAAAGACATTTTGCTTCTCATCCAAGAAGCCTCTGCAGTTCTGAACCTATTGTTGGATGAGAGGAGAAACATCTTCAAACAAAAACAAGAAAGTCCAGTTGCCTTTTGAAAAAGCACCTTTGGAACATCTGGATCAGAGCAAAATTTTAGAGGAGTAACATAAAGATATAAGTAGTCCTCATATAGCAACTGCAATTGGTTTCACTGACTGGATCATTAAGTGAAGTCATCACTAAAATGAAAACCAGGTGACTGTGCTTGCAATTTTATTTCAGCTTTGCTTTGCTTTGCAGTGTCAGAACGATATAACCCCAAAGAGCTGGGTGAGCCCAAATGGCAGGAAAGTTTATGGAATTCAACTCACAAGGAAGTTGAGTAAAAGGGCAATTTTATAGCATTTCCCCCTCTCCACTAGTGGGAATGTTCACTCCAGAGCCAGGATAATTAGCAAGAAGAAAATTAATATCTGAATGTATATTCATTTTAGCGGAAGAGATTACAAGCGAGTAAGCAGACAAAGAATGGGGAATTCAGATTGATATGAAAGAAGTGTGCTTGTGCCAGCTGTTTCCTGCTTAAGAATAAGCAGAAGCCTTCAGTGTAATACTGATTAGGGTATTACCATTTTCAGGCAGCAGTGCCACTGGGCCAGAGGGATCTAATCAGCTAATGAAGGTTAAGCTTGTTAACTCACAGTTAGCACTTTTTAGGGATGCCCTGCATTGCGTATAACAGCAATTCAGGAAGAGATAGCTTGTTTAAGCAATCTCTCTGCTCTGGGGGATAAGGAGGAGGCGGGGAAAACAGATGAGGCACAGGACAATGCAATACAAGTATTTGTTGTTTACCAACTGCCTCATTTAACAATCATTCCAAGTTACAACAGAGTAATAATAATAAAAAGCTTTTCAGCCCTTGCATTTAGGATTATCGCAGTATTCCCTAATAATGTTTGCCATTCAGACCTTTCACAACCAATGTGCATTTATGACTACTGCAATGTTCCATGGCGAAGTGATTACCATTTGCGTGTTTCGTAACTGATGTGAAGGAGCAGTGATAAGCAGGCTTGTTAGAGAAGGTGGAGTTAGAACTGTAAGTCGTGGTATTGTGATGTTTCACTTACTGACTGTGGTGTTTCTCATAACAACTGAAAGGGAAGTGAGGTCATATGCCATTACGGTCCATGATGTTTTGCTTAATGACCATACTACTTGGTGACAGTTCCAATTGTGGTTGCTAAGGAAGGATTACTATGAATACGTGACACATACACTATGCAAAATTCATAAATTATACATTCATCACCATTGTAATTGAAATGGTCATTGTTCGAAATCTGTAGTTGGTTCACTTTATCTGGAAGGCAATATGTTAGGGAAGGCTGGTATGAACATTTAAAATATTTTAAGATGAACTGCCCTAAAGTTATCTGCAAGTGAAATATTTATGCCTACAAGTATCTAAAATGAATGAATTTTGGGGAAAAAATATGAATGAAATTAATTGTTTTCAGTCTTTGCTTTGTATACCCTCTAGCCAATGAAGTCTGTTATGAAACAATTGGCTGCTTTTCTGATAAACCCCCTTGGTCAGGAATACCTGGGAGACAGCTGTTCGGCTTACCAGCATCTCCAAAAAAGATGAATATCTCTTTCTCACTTTTCACAAAAGAAACTGGAAATCTCTCACAAGTATGATTATTATTATTATTAATATGATTAAAATGTAGTTACTTACTTTGCAAATATCTATTTTTTTCCCTTTCATATAATTCAGAAACAAGTGGATTTATTTTTTAGACTCTAGCAAATTAGATGGATAAAAATGCATACTGAATAAAGAATTTTTAAATGCTAGTTGTAGATCAATGCAATTAAAGTTATTAGGCCAGAAAGTGTCTGAATTAATATTATTTAATGCACTGTTACCTAAAATATCAACATTGTCCAAAAATATTTGCAACTGAGAATAAGAAAAAAGCTAACTTTTTAATAGATTGGCTACAAGATCTGACCACTTATGATCTGATAACTGAGGCAAATCAATGTTTTTTGTTGTTTTCTTGACATTTGGGTAACAGCAATGGAGTGATAGACTTGTTCCATGTGTTGGTCAGAGAAACTGTGAAGTTAATTGGTAAGTTGTCAATTGGAAGAAGTCAGAAACATCTGTTTTAATGGAGTCTATAGTTCAAGACATAGTTCATGTAGCTAAAAGATAAATAATATGTTGCTTCAGACTTTAAGAAACAACTTTTCAGCAATTGCCTAGACTTGGGAATGAATGGGTAAAACTATTGAGCCACTCATATATATTTATTTCTCATTAAAAAATATGGAAGCTAGTTAAGTTCAACTTATGAAATATTAGAACCAAAAAAATATGTTACATTCTTTGGTTTCAAAAATATTAAACCTTTGAAATAATTTGTTATATCATTATCTTTAAATTCCCCTGCAGAGAATATTGTACAATGAAATATCAAGTCTCCAAAATTCTAGCTTCTCCCCATTGAGGAAAACCCGCTTTGTTATCCATGGATATACAAGCACTGGAAAATATGGCTGGGTTGTGGAGCTGTGTTTGGTATGAGATTTCCTTATTCTGGGAGGAAAGCGGGCAAAATTTTAATATGCTTCTTTTGCTTAACAAATATATGGCTTAAGTCATGGGGTGGCAAACTAGAGTCCTTCAGGGGACTGCTGTTATTCCAAACAATCCTCCAATGTTTTCATTGGTTGCTGTAAAATAATCATATTTATTTATAATAATGCCCTTGGATCATTTGCTGGGTTGTATTGTTTTTCTTCCCTTTGTACAACTGGACTGCTTTTATTTTCATGAGTCATAAGATTTCAGTAGGCATATCTTACAGATCAGTTGTTGCCTACTCATAAGTACTATTATGTTTATTATATGTGTTGATGTGCAGAAAATTGGTAGATGAGCCAGTTCTGTGTGTCTTGGGGCTGAATTACAAATCACTGTGGAACTTAAGAACTCAGTGACCAGGCATTTTTTTTAAAGATCTATTTTTTTGACATTAATCATCCAAATATATATTTTTTATACATCACTTTGGTGCTATAGCTTCTGGTGGATGTGGAAGACATTAACTGTTTTGTTGTTGACTGGGAAGATGGAGCTAAATGCACCTATTTCATTGCTGGCAGCAATATCCGTGTTCTTGGAGCAGTGATAGCTAAATTTATCATTACTATGATGGTGAGATTTTAACTTAAATATATTACAAAACTTCAAAGGCAGAAATGGCATAGTATCAAGCTATTTACCAATGTATCTGAATCAATTGTACAAGATAAACTTAAAATCATTTTACATATTAAAATAGGAATATTTAGATCAAGCTCTAAGCCACGAGTCTCTAGCCTTGGCAAATTTAAGACCTGTGGACTTCAACTCCCAAAATTCCACAAGTCCAAAATTGCCAAGGTTGAAAAGCATAATGCATCTTTTCAGAGTCTCATATGAACTGAGTATGTTCAAATCTAGAATAAAACGAATGCTAATTTTTAAATGTTTCCCCACATTTATGTAGTGCAATTTTCTGCATTACCCTTCTTAAAAAATTTGGAAATATTTAAGCACTAAAACTTCTCAAGAATATTTATATAAAAACAATAAACCAACAATATCAGTACTCAAAACCAAAGTCTCAATTCCAGCTGAAATTAGAAGCAAACCAATCAGCTACATCCTGGAACGAATATGTAGCTTATTCAATTGGTTTGAAGTCATTTTAGACACTCCAGATTTAACTATGATTGAAAAGAAAAAAAAAGTGGGTCAAAGTCTGTCTGGTGGTTTGTGTATACTTTGAAGCTGAGTAGTTATAGAGAATGGTGATCAATGTAATCAACATCATTATGAGTCCTAAAAATGGGTCACTGTTATTACAATACATAAAAAATGCTGCTTCATCTGCAAATTGTAAGAATGCTGTTTAATTGCTAATCATTCTCCCCTTTTTGAATTATTAGAAAATCTATCAGTATTGTCCTTCCAACGTCCACCTTATTGGCCATAGTCTCGGAGCTCATACTGCTGGCGAGGCAGGAAGACGACTTCAATATGTTCATAAAAAGTCTCCTGGCATTGGAAGAATAAGTGGTATGCTACCAGAGTTATCACACATTGCAATCTTGATTGAAAGACAGGAAGCCTTGAAACAGAAGTCAATCAATCTGTGGAACTAAATCAGGTTAAAGGTAAAATAAGGTTTCTGATGAGTCTCAGACTTCCTGTGACATGCATTAAGCATCCTGCTTAAGAAATGATGCTAATCTTTTCATAATCATATTTTCCATTATCCATTTTTATATGTTTATAATGTGCCTTTTGAAACTGGGCATGTTGGCTGCAATTAATGCTGTCATGTGTGTGTGTGTGTGCGTGCGCACACGCAGGTGCATGTGCACACACACATATACCTATGCATACATATATATACATAATACATATACATATACAATAGCATTAATTAATTGCTGTTGTGGTTTGCCAGTGGCCTATGCAGACGGCAGCGGACTTGGACAGTGGGGAAGAACGGGAACCAGTCCGGAAGTCTGGTGAGGATTCAAATGAAGGTCCTGCATTTCATGCTGAGATAGACCCAGGACCATCTGGGAGTGGTGTGCTGACTCCAGAACCTCTAGAATCTGGCAGCAGCGAGGCAGAGCAGCAAGGGAAGTCTGTTCCCAATGCGCTTATGTGCAGAGCTGCTAGAAGGCAAGAACAACTGAGACAAAAGGGGAAATTTGGAAGTAAAGCTTGGAGGTGATTGCCTCTCCCATAAGGTATAAAAGACATGCAAAGGTAAAGAAACCTTTGTAAGAAGCAAAGTCATTTGTTCTGTTCAGATTAACCCTTGAAACTCTGTGTGGACTTTGTACTTTGGTTGGTTTTTTTATAGTTCATTTGGCACTTTAGTTGTTGGCAGCAATTCAAAGGAGAGAAAGATGGGGGCTTATCTCAAAGGGACTGTTTGGGACTCATTACAGGCTGGGAATGAACATAATTCCCAGCATTGAAATAAAACAAGAGTTGCTTTAACTAAGTGTGTGCTTAATTATGGTCTCAGAAAACCTTGGTCAGAACAATTGCAGCCAACATGCCCGATTTCAAAAGACAGCATGCAAGAGCCATGGTGGTGTAGTGGTTAGAATGCAATATTGCAGGCTAATTCTGCTGACTGCCAGAAGTTTGATTCTTACCAGCTCAAGGTTGACTCAGCCTTCCATCATTCCAAAGTCAGTAAAATGAGGACTCAGATTGTTGGGGGGGAATATTCTGACTCTATAACTGTAGGGGTAACGATTTGTTAGGTAGTTGCATTTTCTTTTTATCTATTTGTATTTTGGATATGTTTTATAACTTGATATAATCAATTGACTTAATAAATTTCTTTTATTTTATCTTATACAATTTTACCATATTCTTTCATTTTAGCTTACCTACTATATTTTATTCTATTTTATCTCATGATAGCTTCACTGTCTAATTTCGCTTCACTGTATCTTATCTCAATTTATTTTCCTGTGGCTTTATGCTCACATTCAATAGGGTCAACTGACTAAACAATAAAGTATAGCATATTTAATAAATAAATAAATTGAAGTCAACCTGGTCTACCAATACTGTGTCACTGCAGTTATGATTTTAAAGTTCAGTAATATAGTTCTATGTATTTTTACTTGATTATTTTAATAGAAGCAAATCCTATTTACACATGGAAATGTTGATAGATTTATCATTTCTATATGAAAAATGTTGAATGTTTTGATGATTGAACATCTTGTTTCTTATGTTAAATGGAATCAATCAAAATGCATTGTAATATAATGGACTTCTGTTATGTATTTGTATAGATTACCAGTCTATGGTAGATCTGTTGGTGTGCATTTGAATCCAAGAAGAATATGCATGCATGTCTGCATATATATTCCAATTCATTGTGGTGTTATTATTATTTTTTCTCGATTTAGGTTTAGACCCAGCAGCAATTGGTTTTGAAGGATTTTCTAAGATGGTCCGGCTAGATCCTTCTGATGCTGGATTTGTGGATGTCATACACAGCAACGGTGCTCGATTTCCTTTAGGTAAGTGCAGGGATGCGATTCAAAAATCCCAGCAATTGGTTTTCTGCCCGGTTGCTGGGTGGGCATGGCCAGGTAGGCGTGGCCTACTGGAACTTCCAGGAGGGACCTTTTTCACCCTCCCAAGAGTCTAGAGGCTTTCCTGGGCCTCTGGAAGGGTAAATATGGCCTCCCCCAGGTCCTGGAGACCCTCCGGAAGCTGGAAACAGGCCCATTTCCAGACTTCTGAAAGGCCCATTTTTGCCCCTCCCAGAGCCTCTGCATGTACTTACCTTAATTGAAAATAAGCCATGTGGAGACTCCTGGGAGAAGCGGGGTGGGTGGAGTGGGCAGGGCCAGCTGGTCAGTTGAAATACTGGTTCAGAGAACTAGATGAAAATTTAATATCCGAACCAGTCTGATCCGGACGAATCCCACCCCTGGGTAAATGGACAGATACAACTAAATTTTGTGATAGAAGCAATTACAGTGATCAATCACGTAACATATTTTGATTTATTACAGGACTTGGGATGTTTAATGCCACTGGTGATATGGACTTTTATCCCAATGGTGGAAAGCTTATGGTTGGATGCAATGATGCAAAACAGGAACAGGAACAGAAAGGTAAGGTAACCCTATCCTCATTTTCCTAAAGGTAACCCTCATCTTCAGCATTTACATTTATAAGTATTATATTGCCAATAAAACTCTAATCCAGACTGAGTCTTTTCGGATTGGGTAGATGAATTGCTCTGTTCCTGCCCATCAGGATTGGGTTACAGGTTCTTTTGGATTCAGAAGTAATGAACACACCAGTATGAATACTTAAGGTTTTATTCCAAGACAATATGAGAAAATAACAACGTAATGTTCAGAATTACTAAAGATAAGAAAGAAAGAAAGAAAGAAAGATTGTATGCCCCTTCTGCTAATAAGGGAACTCCAAAATGATAACAGAGAGCAAACTGCTTCAAACCAGTGACTATGCAGCATCGTTCCAATGAAGTCTCCATCTCATAGGTTTTTTTGACAAGTTAATATGGACTCAAACTATCATTAACTACATCTATTTTCAGTAACTTCATCTGCTTTGGTTCAATAAGGATAAAGATGAAAGGTTTCCCTTACCTTGTTATTGAAATGCTGTACTACTCCTGCCAACAATGAGGCCATTCTAAGCTTAAGGAACATTTATTTAAACTAGACAATTTATAGCAAGGATGAGAAAGATAATTTCCCTCTACATAGTGCTTCATACCAAGGACAGAAACAAACATATAAATGTTTAATTCTATAATACTGTACATATTCAAGCATTAAATAAAACTATGACATTCTATGCACCATGTACCGGACGAAACCACTACCCAATTCCTCCCTATCAATCTTGTAGCAAAACCACCATTACTACACTGGATATTCACACCTTAGAGGCCTCACTGACAATTAGCAAGAGAATTTACTTGACGAATAATGAAAAACAAAACAAAATAACGGGCACAAATCCCCAGCAAACTGGAACAAATATCATTTGAAACAATAATCTTCTAAAAATTAAAAAATGTTTTGGGGCACTGAGCCTGTACTCTTTAAAAATATTATTTTGTCTGCCAAGAGATTTAGGAGATGACCTATGAAACCATCCATGGAGGAAAAGGTAGAAAGAGATTTATATGTTATAGATATTTGAAGCCTATCACACCAATTTCATTTCATTTTCCACTGAAAATCAAAGTGCTATTATTTCAGTTTGATGGCATTTAGGTGTGACAATCTTGAGAAGCTCTTGTGGTCCAACAAAGAGGGTGAAAAGGCCACATTTAGCCTATTATACAGCACATATTTTTTACTAAATAAGTTACCTTAGATGTTTATCGGGCTCTCAACTGATAGCTACCATGATATTCCATTATAATTCTTTCTCTGACTAATTTATTCATGCTCACAATTATGGACGCATTTGATTTATATTCCATCCCTTCTCCATGAACTTAAGGTGCTGTACATATCAGTCCCTTTGTTACTTTTATCCTCACAATAACCCTGTGAAGTAGGGTGGGCTGAAAGATAATAAATGAGAAATAAGAGTTTTTAATTAAAACAAGTCACTTGCAGCAGACAAAGTAGAACAAAATGATATCGTACTTAACTTTAGTATCTGTTTTCATCCTGAATGGAATCAGGTTTCCATTATATTGCAAGCAATGATAAAATTATTTCTTTTGCTAGAGATTCGTTCGGTTGGAAATTGCCATCACTCACGAAGCTATGAGTACTACAAATACAGCATTCTCTACCCTAGTGGGTTCCAGGCCTATCCCTGCAAATCATATAAATCTTTTCAAGCGGTAAGCATGTTTTTCTGCCATGGTTCAATCCAATTAGCTTCTTTAAATAGATTCATTCAAGGTATAAGCATTGCACTATATGCTGCAGTTCATTTGTATTGAAGTTCAACATAGCTAAAGAACAAGTCTACATTTTTAAGGAAAAACAAATCCATAACCTCTAAGCTTTTGTTCTTGGCATCAGGTCTCAGCTATGTGACATGCCACAAAGTGATGAATGTGTTCAAACAAAACATTTTTATCACTGTCAAATAACTACCAGTTCCAGATTTGGGTAGGAAATTCCTCTCAATGAATTACTTTCTCTTGCACACCATTATCTTCTTGCAATGGCTGTTTCTTCTACTCACTTCCAGAAACTTGGACTGAGTAAATGTGCTTGCTACAAATGTAAAAGGATTAGCTGCAGGCCACGGACAATCTAGTGGGCAACAACGGATATCCTATCAAAAGGGGGTTGGCAGGTGTCATCACCACTTTCCCATATGTAGAATCTGGAATAAATCTATCTTACAAACCACCTTCCTGTGACCTCACGTTTTAGAAATTAAACCTTCACCTTAACCTTTTCCTGCTAGTGGGTTAATGGGAGGGGGAGGGAAGCATTAGTAATAATGAATAAATCAAAACAACCAAGGCAGCCAACAGAACTGAAATACACGTACTCCTCAACTTACAACAGTTCATTTAGTGACCGTCAAAGTGAACAAAGTGAACATGAAAAAAATGACTTATGACCATTTTTCACACTTGCAGCATCTCCACGGCCACATGATCAAAATTCAGACGCTTGGCAGTTGACTCATACTTATGATGGTTGCAGTGTCTGGGCTCATGTGATCTCCTTTTGTGAACTTTTGAGAAGCAAAGTCAATGGGGAAGCCAGATTCACTTAACAACTGTACTATTAATTTAACAACTGCAGTGATCCACTTAACCACTGTGGCAAGCAAGGTTATAAAATGGAGGAAAACTCACTTAACAACTGTCTCACTTAGGAGCAGAAAATTTGGGTTTTAAGTGAGGACTACCTGTAATCACATCTAATAATTGCAATTTGAGATGCTAAGCCAGGATACCAATGCATACTTGAATTTACAATAAAGATTATAGTGGGAAAGACTTGAAAGAAGACTTTGGAACCAATCTATTTATTTTATCCTAGGGAAATTGCTTTCCATGTCCCACAAAAGGCTGCCCAGTAATGGGTCACTATGCTGATCAATTCCATGATAAACTGAAGAAAAGCAATCAAAACTACTATCTAAACACAGGGTTTAAGGAGCCCTTCACCAGTGAGTACATAAAGTATGTGTGAAATATTCCATGTAACCAGCAAATCTGCAAAGTAACCTACTAATTTGGGATTTATTCAGTACCAGGGTCTTGTTTCTGAAATTTAAAGCTGTATAAGGAGCTATAACTTTCCATTTGTTACATGTAGCATGAAATTCACGTTCATGCTGACAAGATTGCAAGAAATTGATGTTTTCTTACCTGGATGCCTTCATGGACATCTCACTTCTGTGTTTGAGGTTGTAAGAAATATATGACTAAGTTCATAGCCAATTTCTTCTGACCAATCTGGAAATTTTAACTACAGTAAATGATTAGCTATCACACTAAAGCAATTTACTTATTCTGTTTGGTCATATATGCAAACATAGCATACATATATTGTAGGAGGCAGTTCTAGTCTCTAAATTTGGAAAACAGAGTGCCAAGATTTATCTTCCAAGAAAAAAATAATCCTATTAGAATTTCAAGACTAAGCAATTAATCTTTTTATATACAGGATGAGTAATAAACATGTTTAAGGAGAGTCTCAAAAGTGCTTTTTCAAAAGGCAACTGGAGTTTGTTTTTTCTTTGAAGATGTTTTGCTTCTTATCCAAGAAGCTTCTTCACTTCTGACTGAACTGAAGTAAGAAAAAAACAAAGTCCAGTTGCCTTTTGAAAAGCACTTGTGGGATAACCATGACATGGATGACTGAGAATCTCCATAGACATGTTTAAGGACGGATGGACGGGGACACACACACCAAAATAGTATATTTTTTTGACTGTGCTCCTTAATAGCTTGTCTATAAGAGATTCTTACCTTCTTCAGAAAAAGAAATACCTTCCTCATTGGAATATTCTGCTTGGTGTCCTTTGTTAAAACCTCCACTGATGCCACACTGCATCCTTTTCAGTACTTCACTATTTCCCAACGCAATTGAAATTTGAATTCCGAAGAGAGAACTATCTGGCTTTACAACATTTTTATGGTGCTAAATATCTCATTTTTCTTTCAATCGTGCAGAAATCCACTTTTGAATGAAGGTGTAATGTTTAGTTTTTTAAAAAAATTAACACATGTTTATTTTAATGCTACATAATTAAAATCTTGTTTTCATGTTCCAGCCCATTTCAAAGTATTATAATTGAGGATGAGGGATGATTTTAAATTGAGTTTGTGGCTAAGACTACCATCAGTTAAGACAAAATAGGTAATATCTTCTCTTAAAACTATATTTCCTCTAGGATAATCTACCAGATGGGGTGTACTGATAATGGGCTGGAGAAATTAAAGCCCTGGAAATATTTATTAAAATATCTTAAGATTTTTTTAAATTATAAGCTTTTTAAATGATTATTTTTTCCTAGTTCTTATTTTCATTTCATTAACAAAAATGAATATCCTTGCCTAATTGTATTTCATGCCTAGCCATTTTGTATTTATCTAACTGCTGCATTTACAACATATATGTCATATTATTTAGGTTGGCGATATAATATATCTGTCAAACTAAATGGAATGAAAAATGTGAAAGGAAAAATATATATAATTTTCCACAGTAAAAATGGAGATATGAAAGAATATCTGATTATGAGGTATACTTCATGCTTTCTTGTGCAGATTTTTAGTTTTGCTAATTTTAGGAATAATCATATCAATAAAAGTTAAGAATTTTTCATATTTATTACGTATAGAATACTTCCAAAGACTTCTATACATCCTAACTCCTAATTCAAGGATTAGGTCTCTTTTATGAAATAACATATTAAAAAGGTAATAACATACATTATATATGATGTACAAAAAAATAAATAAAAGAGGTGTGAAGTGAAGAAGTTAGGAATGCTGTCCTTTTTCAAAAATAAATGTAGTTTATAAATTTAGCTTTAGAGCTGATGAAATGAGCTACAGAATCACCTTTCAGCATGGGGACAATGGGAATGGAATAGCTTTCATAGTGAACTATGACGTCTTATAATTTACAAAACAAATTGTATAGCTTTAGCAGATTGTTTTATAAAGTTTGTTATCAGGAAATTGCGGAGCAACATAAAGTCAGAGACACTGACACCAACTTATAGTTTTATATAAATAAATTTATATTTACAGCAGATAAGATAGTCAGGAACACAGGAACATCATGAGGTAAATCAAATGGCATACAGAGCACACACAGAAGAAAAAGGTAGAGGGGAAAATGAAATTCCCCCTTTATACCCGCAGCAACCAGTAGTAGTGTAGATTGCCTCATGCATGAGCCAGCACTCTCCAATCAATCAATTACAACTGTGTGTTCTGGCACATTGTACACTTTACGGTTCCAGATACTAAATTAAATATCCTAACCCTCATCCAATCTGAATTATCTGATTGATATAAATTGTGAATGAGCAATATTAATACCACAGCATAATTAATTGTGACTACAATTAATTACAATTAATTAATTGTAAAAAAAAAAAACCTGTCCTGATGCTCTGTAATTTCTTCAATCACATTTTCACAGGGGCAGCCTTAAGCAAGAACAAATCTATTCAAAGCTCACAGATGTAGAAATTAATCCAGAAAATGCTTCAAGAATTGAGTTTGTTTGGCACAAGCAATTCTTTACTTTCTTTTGGGCTCAACTAGGAGCAGAAAAAGTAAATCTTACCTGTGGGCAAGATGGGCGTGAGTAAGTATAGCCATTCTGATACTTAATTTTCATGATTAAATTTATTTGATAATCCAGGAAGAAATCCTTTCTATCTGAGCAAGGCTGGGACCTGAGCAAGAATGGATTTAAACATACTGAAATCCACTGATTGTGGTGGAGGGAGCTATTGATCTGATGTTTTGAAACACAAGAGTGAATACAAAAGCATGAACTACATGCCCTCTTGCTATATATTCAGTGAAACTTCTTTTTACTTTATTTGTTAGCTGGTTATGTTCAAGGTGGGTTATTGTAATGATAAAATAATCAGTAAAATTGAGAAGCAACATCTCTGAAACAATGCAAAATAAGAACAGCCTGTACGTTGTAGAGATTTTTGGTCCAGAATACACTTCCAATAATTTCTCCTTTGTCACCTCCCAAAACATTTCTAGAGTTATGAATGGGGAAGAAGGCTCAGAAAGTTTAGCATGAAGGGTTCAGAAAACGAAGTTTTCTTCTGATAAAGTACCCTAGACATTCTATCGTAAGAACACCCTGAACATTTTGTAATGTGCATTGTTGCATTATAAAATCTTTCTTCTTCTAAACCTTTTCACTTTTGTATACAGACAAAACAGGAATTAAGGGATGGAAAAGAGATGTTAACATAGCAAATGTAGATTTATATAAGGATTTTTTTTTATTCCCCTTCTTCCAGGACTTCCTTTTGTGGCCATGGAACAGTAAAATATGAAGTTCCTCAAATGCTTACAACTTGTTGAATACAAAAATAGCCATAGTCATAAATGGTAAGAGTAATGAGGAACAGCTTCTTCGTGTGGCCTTGATGGTTTGAAGTATGACTTATTAGAACAAATCTTCTGTCATTTTTTCATCATCTCAGCTCAGAACACAAATCATCATAATTGTTTTAGGTATAATAGGTATCAATTTCTGTCTCAAAAGAAATTAAATAGGCATAAAGTGTGCGTGTGTGTGTGTGTGTGTGTGTGTGTAGAAGGGGGGAAACAAACTATGAATAGAAAAAAATAATGAATGCTGTTTAGGGTATGGAGTATCTTTATTTGACAAGATACTTCTCTGTGATTTTGCTTTTTGATTTTATCCATAGATTCCAATTATGTGCTCTGATGAGTTTATGTTTATAAGGCATAATATGAACAACCAGAATTTGCATCTTTTTGTTCCTTCTCAGAGGTTTTGTTTAGACCCAGATTGTTGGGGGCAATATGCTGATTCTGTAATCTGCTTAAAGAAGGCTGTAAAGCACTGTGAAGTAGTATATAAGTCTAAGTGCTATTGCTATTGTTATTTCCCTGTGTCATAGTGCAAAGAATGTATTTAGATGAGTACCAAGGTATTTATCAGTTTTCTTCATTTTGGTATACATAGCAAAGAAACATTAAAGATTTGGATTCATGGTTCCTTCTACCTATCCCCAGTCTTGTTCCCATGCTTTCTTTTTTTTAACAGTTTATTTATATATTTTCACATGATATACATGGGTGCTTAGTGAACAGAGTACTCTGGATCATTTTATTTGTATGTAATAATACTTTTCCCATTCCTAATTTCTACCTCTACTATCCAACCATTTGTTAAAAAAAGTCCCATGTTCGAAAATACTCTGTCTTCTTTTTCTTTTATTTTTAGTGTCAATCTGTCAATTTTTGCACAATCTAAATTTTTTTTTTAATTACGTCTTCTCCTGTAGGTGTTTCCTCATTTTATCAGTTCTGTGCAAATACAATTCTTGTTCATGTTACAAAACATGTAATATTAAGTATAAATTCCCTTTATCATACTTTTCCAGTATTATACCTAACAAAAATATTTCTGGCTTATAATCTACAGTATGTATTGCTTTAACGTTTTTTCTAACCATGTATGTATTTCCAATATGTCTTTGCTTTTACACATGACCACCAGATGTGATAATACATAGCCAATGTCTAGTTATATTTCCAACATCTGGAGGACATATTTTTAAACTGGCCAGTGGTAAATGCCACCTATAAAACATTTTATATAAATTTTCCTTATACATAGTTGCCATTGTCAACTTACAAAAACTTAAAAGTTTTGCCATTTGTCTAGTTCTATAGTGTATCCAAAAAATTTTGCCCAAACTATAATTGTCTCTTTTACCTGTTCATCTTCCATTTTCAAGCTTAGCAGAAAATTATATATTTTCTTTATCAACTTTTTGTCTACCCCTGCTTTCTTTTAAATCTTTCCCATAGTAGACATTCCTGACATTAAAAAAATTGAGTCTTTAAGGAAGTTTTCCAACATCAGAATCCCTTCGCTAATACTTGATCTTCTATGTGATCTTAAAGGGCAAATTCAGTGAATCCTGTGGAGAGCTTTCTAAAGCCACAGGATTCTCATCTTAATGCTTATTGTGACTTTTAAATGTCAAGATACTTTGCTTTAGATGCCATGGACTTAAACCTTTTTTTCTTGTTCATTTGCACCTTCAAACTAAAGAACCTACAACTATTGCAATCTTTTGTCTGGGCCTCATATTAAGCTTCATTTAGACTTCTGGGTCACTGCATTCAGGGAACATATGTGTCTGACATTTGGAGACAGTTGCGTAGCTATTGAAATGGTTAGGCGGCTCTGAAATAACAATGTGCCTTGCCTTCCACCTATCTCCCAACATGAAGTTGGATCAACAAATCAGCATGCAGGAAGGGCAGCTCCACACATGGAAGATTTGGAAGTGTTGACCCATCTGCAATCATCTGCAACCTACACTTACCCATCAACTCCTTTGCAGCCTTGGTATGCGTCGACGCCTCTGTGCAGTTACAGACAAGTCTAAATCAAGCTTTAGAAGCTACGAGTGGTTGATAGCAAACGTAACAACTTACAAGAAATTATTTGCTTTCACATTTCGTTATTCTTATTTGATATGTACTACCTTGTTGGCTTTTAATAGAAAGTCCTGATAGAAAATAATATCTCTTTATAATAGGAAAATATATTTATATTCTGATTATTCATTAAATGAATATCCCCAATTATGGAAAGATGTATATTTGTGTGTATGCATGGATCGGGAAAAGTGTCCATAATGTCTTATGACCTTTCCTAGCATTTTACAATGGTTTCCCTGAGCTTCATATACAGTAGAAAGAATACATTGGAAAGAACTTGATATGTAAATCAGTGGTATTCCATTATTGCAAAAGTTGTATTATTTTTGCTGATAAACCTATAGGGATATTTATCATCAGACAAATTACTACTAATTCAATAATCCTGTGCATATATTGATTTGTCCCTCAAGGTGAAGAAGGAAACCTTCAGCTTTGGAAGAAGATTGGCCTTCAGATGTCGCTTTTGTGGATTCCTCAGCAGGTCTTATCTTCTCAACCACAATGGTTTGATACTGGAAAAAAGGAAAAGGGGTGGATCAGAGGGGACTGCTTTCCAATATCAAATCATTGTTGTTGAGAAGATAAGACCTGCTGAAGAGTCCACCAAAGGGACATATGAAGGCCAATCTTCTTCCAAGGCTGAAGGTTCCCTTCTACATCTTGAGGGAGAAATCAATATATGCACAGGATTACTAGATTACTATGAAGATGATGTTTTGAATCTACAAGATTCATGACTCCCCTTCACATGTCCTCAAGCCAGTTTCTACTCTTCTTTAGCCCTGCAGCTAATTAGATTAGTTCTAATCAGTTCCAGAGCTGATACTGCTATCAGGTTGATGCCTGGTTAATCTTTACTTATCTAGATGTTTCATAATATTATCCTGGATTATATTTAAACCTTTATGCTATGAGGCTTTGGAATTATTCATATGAAAAGTTATAATTTTAACACATTTTGCCAGTTTTTAGGCCTTGTTATCACACTCATATTTTAGGATGAAGAGCAGATTTTAAATACTTTTGATATTCAAGGCATTCACAAGTTAGTATCTATACCAGAACTAGAGAAAAAAGTAGGTATGTAGCATGAATATTGTTGTCACTGTAGAGAATAAAACTAGTATAGTATTATTTCAAAATCTACGTGAATTACAACAGTCCTGAAATTCCAGACAGTCCATGCTCCTATACCTGCTTACCTAATGCAACGCACAAGGAAGCATTGAATATGTCATGTTTTTCAGGGTGGAACTACACATTCAGCTTGGCCAATCATCAATGTGGGCCACTCACTGAACAGAAAAAGATGATGTCATCCATCCTAAATGTACTGATCACAAATGAGGAATAAACACAAGGATAGTGGGACAGAAGAAGATAGTATGTAAAGAACTTCCTTTACCTAGCTTTCAGCATTTGTCCTATGGTCAAAAGACTCCTAATGTTCAAAGACACAGTGAGTCCCAGTATTTTTTCGCAATGATTATCTAGACCAGTCATGTCCAACCTGCAGCCTACAGGCCACATGTGGCTCTGGAGAATTAGAATGCAGCCCCACAAGATTGTCAAAAATATTTTAAAATAAAAGAAGTTGTTATTTATACACAAGACACATATAATAGGGCCTTGGTGGTGCAGGCTGTTAATAATCTAGCATTTAGCTCAATTGCCTGCAATTAGTGCAGGTTCGAATCCCACCAGGCTCAAGGTTGACTCAGCCTTCCATCCTCTTGGGGTAGGTAAATTGAGGACCCAAGATTGCTGGGGGCAATAAGCTGACTTTGTAAGGAATGCCGCTTGGGGGGGCCAAAAAGCCCTAGTAATAAGCAGGTATATACAATGGAGTGAAGGCTATTGCCAAGCACTTAGCATGGTGCTCTAAAGACTGTAAGCCGCCCTGAGTCTCCGGAGAAGGGCGGCATATAAATGTATGGTAAAATAAAAATAAAAAAAATAAGCATTAACAATAGTATATATTTTATATATATTATATATAGCCCAGGACAATTCCTCTTCACTCAATGTGTGTTGGGCAAGACACAAAGTTGGACAACCATTATCTAAAATCTGGAAAACATAACATACATAGAATGGTAATAATTTCAGGTCCTGCAAATATCAAACTTGCCCAGCATTTTCAAGGTTGCTACATACTATTTGTACTCATTGCACTGCAACAGTTATGCATTGAATTACTTCAGCTTTCTAAATGGCCTATGATATCATTTTTTCAAGAAAAATGTGTCACTTTATTTTGTTTTAAATTTACCTGTAATAGCCAAGTATTTGAAAATATGCAGTTTTCCAGGGACAGATTGGATAAAGCTCACATGAGCAAAGGTGGTGATAAAATGATATTTTAAATTATATAATACATGAAATGCTCTTATTTTGTGAATGTTGCCATAGGAGAAAAGCTTCTTGACCAAATTAATAGATGTATGGATAGATCTGGACTAATTAGGTTCGGTTGAATGATAGAATCATAGGATTAGAAGGAATTTTGAAGGTCTAGATCAACTCTCTGCCCAGAATAAATGATGGTATTTTAAAACAAAAAAACATCTTCTAATGATAGAGCACAGTCAGCCTCACATTCAAGTTAACATTCAGAATTAACATTTTACTATAAATCAGTACTTCAGGAGGCAGGCTGTTCCATTGCTAGGTGGCTCTCATAGAGCAGGAAATTTCATTGTAAAGCTAAAGTTTGGATCTCTCACTGTAAAGCTTCCACCTATTGGTTCTTATCCTACCCTCCAGTGCTGTGTACAATAAATCCACATCCTCTTCTTTGTAACTTCCCTTCATTTAATGGAAGATGAACAAAGAAGATTAGGGGTCTGGATGCTAAAACATATGAAGAATGGTTACAGGAACTGGGCATGGCTAGTCTAATGAAGAGAAGGACTAGGAGAGTCATGATAGCAGTGTTCCAATATTTGAGGGGCTGTCACAGAGAGGAAGGGGTCAAGCTATTTTCCAAAGCACCTGAAGGCCAGACAAGGAATAATGGATGGAAACTGGTCAAGGAGAGATTCAACCTAGAATTAAGGAGAAATTTTCTGACAGTGAGAACAATGAATCAATGGAACAGCTTGCCTTTGGATGTTGTGGGAGCTTCATCACTGGAAGTTTTCAAGAAGAGACTGGAAAGAAATTGTGTCAGAAATGGTGTAGAGTCTCCTGCTTGGATGGGCAGTTGGACTAGATGACCTACAAGGTCCCTTCCAATTGTTATTTTGTAAGGAAGACAGCTATCATGTATTTCTTTAGACTTAGACTATCTTTACCATCCTCACTGACCTTACTGTATTTTGGAAACCAGAACCGGGCATAGTGTTTCAAATGTAATCTGAACAGTGCAGCCTAGAATGATACTCTCACTTCCTGTTATGTTGACACTAGACTTCTATTAATGCAGCCCAAAACTGCACAGACTCTTTTGGGAGCTATATCACATGGCTGGCTCATGCTAAATTTGTGACCTCTCAAGTTCTTCTCATAAGTACTATTTTCTTGTACCTGGCTTTCTGGTATTTCCTGCCTAAGAGCAGAACCTAACATTTCTCATCATTGAACATTTAGTTGAATAATCATGTTCATATCTGTTAAGATCCTTTGGAAACTTGAAAGTATATTTTGGAGTGTTAGCAATTGTCCCAGCTTTGTGTCATCCACAATTTTATGAGAAACTCCTTATTCCCTCATTTAGATCAAGAGAGGATGTTGACTTAAGGTATTAAAGAATCCTGGACCCAAGCCCAAAATCTGAGGCATCCCACTGTACACTTCCATCCATATAGACATAGACCCTTTAGGTACCATGCATTCACTATGATTATCAAGCCACTTATGAGCCCATCTAACAGTGGACCATCGATTCCAAATTTTTCAGTTTTTCAAAAAAGAGTTTATGACCAATCTAATGAAATCTAAGTATAATTGCATCTGCAACCTTCTGTTGGTCCATTAACCTATTCACACTATCAAAGAAAACAGTAATGTTTGTCTGGCACAACCTGTGTTTTTTTTTTTAGTAGAACCATGCTGGTTTCAGGTAATCATTTATAAGTGCTTGCAAACCCACTGCTTGATTATTCCACACACCCCTAGGATTTTCCTTGGTGTTGGCATTTAAAACCATCTGTCATCAAGCAGATGGTACAGACCCTGAATGCTCTCCAAAATCTGCTAATGACTTTCAAACAACCTTGGCAGCTTCATTTTTGTGTACACAGGTGATGCCCTTTTGTGTTTTCACACACAGAAAAATGAAGAACTAAAATGTGCAGAGAAATATAGTTATAGCATACTGCTTTTGTTGTATGAAGTTTTATTGATCCTCAGTGGTGAAATAAAAGCCTTTGAAGAAAGAATCCTTTGATGTGTATTGACCCTTTTATTTCAAAGTTAACATTTTACTAATTTGTGAGTAGGCCTTTTGTTTGTATACACTGCATCTTATATTGCGTAGACAACATTACATCAGTTATATCCACTTTTACTCAATTTTTGCAAAGTTTAACAGGATGCATGTGCAAGTAAACACCCACAGGATTGTCACTAATATTGCTTTTAAAATAACTTTTCTCAGTTATATCCACGGGTGCCTGACCCTCACCAAAACACAGACCAAAGAAAGGTGTGGGTGTCATGTCACAGCACAAGTTTTTCCCTTTCACACTTTCATAAGCAAGTACATAATGGATGAAGTTTAGTTCATGACATAATTCATATTTCTGACTTGTCTACACCTTCTTTAGAATCTAAAATTATATGTTCGGCTTTTCTGATAACTTTAGGAGAGGATTATCACAGCTGGAGAATTATAGTAATAAAATAATTATTATTAGATAATAATTATTATTAGATAATAAAAGACAGAATACAAATAAATAAATAAAAACCTATAGTTTTTTTACCATATCAAACATGGATCTATATCTCTTCATTTTTGAGGAGTTATAGTGCCAGCATTGTTTTCATACAATTGCTTTTTGTTGGGCACACCTCAGTAATACAGCATATCAAGGCCTGTATTTAGAGTATTTTCTAATGAGCCCAATGCAGAATTTCCATTGTGGAAAAGTCAGCAAAACTTGAAATGCCACATATTATGCTGTGAGCACGTGCCAAAGGTAGCTATGGTTCAGAAGAGCAAGAAGTCATGCTGTCAACGCAAATGGCTTTGGAGCAGTTAAGGTTCCGATTTTTTTTTCCAGAAGAGACCCATGATTCTTCTTAGTGTGGCAGAATGAATTGCTGTGATAAAAAAGGTTATTTACAGCATCATAAGTGTCAAGGTCAAATATTTTCTTCCCAATAGGTGAAAAGCCAAAGCCATGGAGGCATTTATTTAAAAAAAGGTTTAGGAATTCCAGCAATCTAGCTCATATAACCTGAGTATATAAGAACGAGAATAGTTAGGCTGCAGTCAAGAGGGGAATTCTTTCAGGTCACAGCCGAGACTCACACATCTTCAAGTTGCCAAGTTTGAAAGACACTAGTCTCCTGTTGGTGAAAAGAGCAACTGGAAGAGCTGAGGACACCAAGAAGGTTGACAACTGCAGACCGGTAAGAGGATTGAAGAAAATCCACAGTTGTCTGACAAAGATTTCAAGTGAAGCTGCTGGTAGGAGACAAGGAACAAAATCAGCTTTATTAGCAAGGCAGCCCTGTTCTAAATACTATTCCAAAGTTTGCTAGATTGGTTTAGGAAGAAACTGTGAGCCTTTTGGCTTTCTTCCCTTCCACTCTGTTATACTCTGCTTCTTTTTCTCCCAGGAAAGTGAAAAGAAGACTAACTAACATTTTAAAAGAGGGGCTTCATTGGTTTGTTTAGTTAGGCTTAAACTTAGTAAGTATTCATGCTTGAATTAGGCCTTTATAATAACAACAGTTATGGCTGGTATTCGTTTGAATATAGCAATACATTTCATTTTAATGATCATCTCAGCCTCAAGTGTGGCTGGATTGGTTACTATTCTTAGCCACTCTCCCACATTTATCTCCTTGTCCATGTAGGCTCCTGGGTACAGCCTTAATATTTAATAGAATGACAGATATGCCAGAGTGCAATGAAAACTAGCCTGGAAAATGACAGTAATAAGATTTCCTGCCTGAAATCTATTTCTTCCTCCAAGTGGATAGGGAAGTTGCAAAGTATGGTTTCTTGTGGTAAAAATAAAGTTGCTTGTTGTCTATCAATTGGAGGAACATCTTAACAGAGCAATGTAACAACAGCAACATACATTAAATCAGTGTTTCTCAACCTGAGCAACTTCAAGAAGGTCTAAGACAGGGGTGTCAAACTCAAGGACCACGGGCCGGATCCGGCCTGTGGGGTGCTTAGATCTGGCCCATGGGGTTGTCCTTGAAACAGCAAAGGACTGACCCATGGTGCCTCTGCCAGCGAAAATAGAGTTCCATGTTCACTGGCAGAAGGCTGCAGGAGGCCATCACAGTTGAAAACAGAGCTCTACCTGGTATTGCCTTCTTCTGCTGGAGACAATGTATCCCCCCTGCCCAGGCCATCATAGGTGCCCCTGATACGAGTGATGTTGAGTTGGCCATGCCCACCTTGGCCATGTCCATCCGGCCCCCTGAGGTCAAACACAACCCTGATGCAGCCCTCAATGAAATTGAGTTTGACACTCCTGGTCCATGACAACTCGCTGTGGCCTCAGCCAGGCCAACTTGCCCAGGCCAATTTTCCCTGGCCAATTTGCTGTGAAACAATTCAACTCAGGATAACTCAAGAGAGGGACAAGTGAATTGCAGCAGGCCTTGCTTTAGGACTGAACATTCTCAAGTTAGAAGTCTTTGAAGGTGAGGTGAGCTGCAATTCTACTTGTCCCTCTCTTGAATTATCTCACGGCAAGTTGTCCTGTGGCAAGTTGGATGCAGTGAGTTTTCCCACAAAAATTTGGCAAGATGGCCAGGGTGAGTTGTCCCATCCCATTCCAAGATGGGTGGACTTCAAGTCAGTCAGTCTGAATTTTGGGAACTAAAGTCATCTTAAAGTTGCTGAGGTTAAGAAACATTACATTAAATAACATATTCAGTTTATACTTATACTCAAATTTTTACAACCTTCAATGAGAAAGTAAGAACCGGCAAGTGTTGAGATCCAATAAAAATATTTCAGCTATATTCCTGTTTAGATTATGAAATGTATATTAGAGTTACTGAAGGATGTTTGGATTCTTTTCCTCCCTTTTCATATACATATTATTTAGTACCTAGTGATCAAGTAATGTAATGTAAAGAAATTTATTGCCTTTAAAATTATTATATAGAGAAATAAAGCTTCAAGAATAACCTTTAACTAAGCATTTGTTCTAGAAGTAACACCAAAAAAATACTTCAATGATTAGTTCACCTGGTTTCCATTTTCACTATATGATTGTAAGCTTTGTGTATTTATGATAACCTTAATCTGAAACATACCTGTTTACTTGCATGAATAACCCTCAAGGATGTGGCACTTTATAAAAGAGCCATGCATGTTTAGCTTAAGCTTTGTCTGGAATTTAAGCAAAGGCTAAGCAGTAAGTCACATCTCATTTCATGAAGTAAAATTCTTCAGTTGCAATATTTTCATTATTTGCTACAATTACCTTAGGTATAAGTTAAAAATTAATATAAATTGTTCTTAACATCCGTTCATCTATTTTCTCTCTCTTTGTTTTAAAAAATATTTTAGATGCTTGCCTTTTGGACCACTCTGCTTTTACTGTTCCTGGCAGTTAGAGGTAAGATCTGATTATTTTATGTAACAACTCCAAATTGCTGTTAGTTTATCCGTGTTTTATATCAGCTGAAGTGTTAGTACCAGGGAATTGTATTGTGAACCATTAAATGTCAAGCTGAATGGTCTTGGGATTCCAAATTTCCTTTCCTGTACTCCTAAGTAGAAATATTACTAGAATTCTAGTCCTTTCGCAGGGTTTGTGCATTTATACACTTCCAGAATTGCTTATCCATACCACTTTCTTACCAATGGACAGGGGAAAACAGAGAAAACCTAGCCAAAATGGATTACAAATGATATTATTCCTTGCAAATAAAACTGATTTTCATGCAGCAGAAATTAATCCATGTATCAGAGTGATGTAGATAGCTGAGGACCTAACTCCTTCCCATACAGTTTGCAAATAGCTTTCAGAAGTCTTTTGACTCAAGGTTAGATTAAACCATATTGACTTCAGAAGAGTTCCCAAATGACAAAGAAAACATGGAGAAAATGAATGACTATGAAGTTTGATAAAGGAATGGATACCCTGCTGACATCATTACCAGAGAAGATATGCTATAGAAGGTAAAATATGAGCTTTTGCTTCAGTCACTGATGCCTTAGTTATCTGACACATATATAACAGGCAAAGAAGTTTGCTATGACCGCCTGGGCTGCTTTACAGATGACATCCCATGGGCTGGAACAGTGGAACGGCCCATTGCACGACTCCCTTGGTCACCTCAAGAAATAAATACACGCTTTCTTCTGTATACTATAAAGAACCTTGACGATTTTCAGGTGAGATCTACCCTCCCTCAGTTAAATTTTAAAACATTTAAATCATTGGAAAAAAAGAAATGACAGCATAAACAATGACTGAATATTTGAATATAACTTTTTAAAGGGGGGAAAGAAACTTCTGTCTTAAAAGCATAAATGTTATATAACGTATCTTTTTACTATATACAGTTTATAAATAGAAAATGAACACATATTGGCAATTCAGGTGTGTTTGTCTGGGTTACATTGTGTTTCCACTTAAAGAGTGTGTTTTCTGCTGTCTTCCCATGCTTGCTAAGCCTATAGTTCTTCAAATAGTGATGGGTTCTATGTACACTTTCAAAAATATAGTCACATCTGCCTAAGCTCTGCTGTTTGCTCTACATGGGGCTCCCTTTGAAGCAATCCAGAGGTTTCAACTAATCTAGAATTGCAGATGTTGTCTTTCCTTTGCTGCTCCAATATCTAAAAAGTACGATAAGGTCAATTTTAGTACAACTGTATTAGTTACCAATGTGTTTCTGACTTCAAAGCAAGATATTGATTATTCTTTATAAAACTCTTTATGGATTGAGTTTCCTTAGATGACCCAGGTAGATCTGCACATCCAATCTATGCAGGTCCAAAAGGTAGCCTGAGAATTTCTCTTCCACAAAAGTCAAGGGGAAAGGGTGTGAGGCATTTGGCCTTTCGGGTGGTACGCCTCACTGTGGAGTGACTTGTTCCCTGAAGTTAAGTTGTTTCTTTTCTATTGGCTTTCTGAAAGACACTCACTCTGATATACCACTGGTTTTTGAGTACAACTACATGGCTTCTAGAATTATTCCTGAACTATTTCAACAGTAGTTATACAGTGTTTCTCTCTTTTTTTTCTTGTACCAAAGTAGAGTGTTATGTATGAATGTTTTTCTGCTTTTCTCTCAGGTTGTATCTATTTTGTGTTCATGTATGTGAGCAATGAGAACCACAGGGCAGACTACATATACTCTGCTATGAATCATATATTCAAGAGTACAGAGGAATGCAGGTTGTTGAGTAGAGAAGCCACTGCCCAACTATTTCTGCAATGGGATGCTCTGGGATAATTTTTTCTAGAATTTTCTCTACGATCCCCAGTCAGATTCAATCCTTTTCCATATTCGATCTTGCTTTTGCCAGCTACTTCATCCATACAGAATCTCCTTGTAGGGGATATGGCTGGCGTAGAAATTTAATGGATAAATAAACTAAATAAATACTAAATTTGGTTCCATTCTGTTCAATCTTTGGAGCATTGTTGTGCTGATGGACAGATTTATAGATGGACAGAATGCCGAGCCACTTTACATAATTTATTTCCAACATTTCAGTGAGATAGAAAACATTAAAAGGTGTCATTATATACATCCTTTGATAGAAAACATTAAAAGGTGTCATTATATACATCCTTTGTCTTGATATTATACATCTATAATATCAAGACAAAGGAGTCAGTATATGTGTTATACCACAAAATTAAAAAGAAAACATTCATAAATCGATTTTTCTTCTTATTTTCATAGCTTCGTAGATATAATACTTTAGCAAGAGAAGTCATAGTAGTTTTAACCATTCCATCATGTCCAACTCTTGGCAAGTGCTCTCCATGCTTTAGCAAGAGAAAGGCCCAGCTAAATAGACAGCTTGATCATATATATTCAAAAGGAAAGCTATATAATATAAATGTTTATTGATCATTTTCTTAGCTGTATTTGGTTTAGTAATGTACAGCCAATGTCCAGTATACCTTTAAATAGTTGATATATTGAATCTTTACATTTGTTTTACCTTATTGCCTTTAATAATATGATTTATTATATTTGTTCCAGATGAGAGATTTGTGATGTATTTGATTCAATGAGTAAAGCGTGAAGTGAATAAAAAGAATGAAGTTCAGATTTTATTCTCCTAAACTCTTCATATAATTTTAGTGATGGTTATCTTGGATAAGAGCTCATATACTTTTTCATTTTTTCATTTTAGTTTTCTGGGAAACATAACCAATAATATAATAAATTGCTAATTATAATAATAAGCAATAATCAGAAAACAATACAATTGTCTAATCAAGGAACTACCAAGAAGAAAACTACAGCCCTGGAAGGGCAAGCTATTGTGTAATAACAAGAAGCAAATCCCACACTCACTAGCACTGGTTATGTTACCTAGTTAGGTAAAGAAATGTTTGCATACAAACAACCAAGCTCAGAGTGCACAAAGGACTCCATAGCATAAATAACAGTGTGATTATGTACATGCCTTAAGAGTTTCAAACAACCAATCCATTTAGAGGATATCTACAAGCAAAATTATTTAAGTCTTTTTGCATTTCCTTTATAAAATATAGACATTTTAATAAAGCCATATATTTAAATACCATCTAGAAAAAAATGAGATAACTTATAGTAGTTGATAATGTTATTGGAACAGCATCAGAAATAAATACATTGCTCTCGTTATATTTATTAATGGATTCAATTATGGTCTGAAACATCAGAAAATACTCCTGTAGACAAATTAATAATGGACCCAAAAATCTCCATCCATACTTAACTATCTAATGCACGAAATATTAATATTCCCAAGGTGCTCATGAATGAAATGAAATTGTTTCGGTTATGACAAAGCTTAAGAGTAGCGAAAAAAATAAATCCTCTGTCTGTCTCTCTCTCTGTCGTTCTCTACCTAATATTTATGTAGATTTTTATATTATTACAGGAAATCACGGCAATTCATCCAGAAACAATTGACTACTCCAACTTCAATGCCAGCAAAATAACTCGCTTCATCACCCATGGATTCATTGACCAGGGGGAAGAAAGATGGTTATCAGATATGTGCAAGGTACAGCAAATTAAAACATTTATATTATGCCTTGGTTTCAAAATCTCTTAATACCGAGAGAGGTAACTAGGAAAAGCATCACTTCTTTGTGACACAAATGTGCCTGCTGGAACAATTAAAGAAAATAAAATAAAGGCAGACGTCATTCAGCTATGTCATTGAGATCTGAAACTCCATTGTTAAGCAATGCAGTCATTTTAAAAAAAAAACATTGCTTAGCAATGGCAGTTCCATAAGTACAAAGACTGATCCTAACTACCACTAGTTCATTGGCATTGCAAATTCAAATGGCCACTGAACAAGTGTTGTTAAATGAGGACCACCTCTAAGAACACACAGTTAAGAGTAAATTTCAGAATTGGTTTGCCCCAGTGATCAAACTGGAGGGTTTAAAAGTCAGTGCACCCAAGATCCATGAAATCATAGTGTTGCCATCATCCTTTAATTCATAAAACTTAAAATAATATTCACATAATATTCACACAAGGAGCTAGATATTTCTGTTAGAGAAACTGCAACGTGTGGCTTGGTTTCAATATGACAAGAGGATCTCACCAAATTTTGCAATATGAAATGTTTCTGTTCAGAGTTCCAAGAAGCCGGCCATAATATTTCTCAGGATACTGTATTCCGAAGGTGGAACTTTGACTGTGGAATTCTAGGAGTTGAAGCCCACAAGTGTTAAAGTGGCCAAGTTCTACTCCATTCTTTTTCCTTAACCTCTCCAAGATCCTTTTAATATGCATTGTCACTCAGCATGCTCAATCCTCATTAAACGGTTTTTAGCAAATTATACCCATAGGTTTTTCTTCCTAAATATATTTGAGGTATATGAAAGTCTTTATGATACTTGCTTTTGGGATATAGGAGGGTGCCATTTTAACTGAAGTGTGTTTGCCCTTCAGTTGCCCCAAACAACATAAAAAATAGTGACATATAGAGCCCAAATATCTATAGTCTACAATAAATGGTAAAGGATCACATCCAACACATTCTTTTCCAAGCTAATGTCTGCCAATTATGTATCAGACTATAATTCCCAGCTTTCCTTAAGTAGCTCCAAAGGACTCACTGTATGATTCATGTGGTACAGCTCAGTGGTGGGATTCAAATATTTTTACTACCGGTTCTGTGGGCGTGGCCCAGTGGGCGTGGCAGGGGAAGGATACTGTAAAATCTCCAGTCAGAGGTTGTATTTGCCACTTCTCCTAACTACTCAAAATTTCCGCTACCAGTTCTCCAGAACTGGTCAGAACCTACTGAATACCACCTCTGGTACTACTACATGACATATTACACTTGAAGCTGACCTTCCATTTCTGCATCTGACTCACATGCACAATTGCTGATATCTGCAACACTCCTTCCAAGTTCTTGTCAAAGTTTCCCTCCTCCATGCCAGTCTTTAGAGAGGTGACAAGCAACAGGTATAGACGGGATAAAAAGGAAGCATGAAAAACATGGAAGGAGCAGAAGATCTCATAGTGACAGGTTAGCGTCCAGTCCAATCTTCTTCCCTTTTTGGTTTGCGACTTAAAGTGACAATTTTATCAATAGTATATCTACTGACATTGAATATCTGGAAGGGAAAATCTTTAGAAAAGCTATTGATAGGAGAGAATTCAGGGTGTGTGGTGGCCCCATCATTTCCCTCAATTTTATTTGTGTGTCTGTTTGCAGAGAATGCTTCAAGTGGAAGATGTGAACTGCATTTGCATAGATTGGGTCAAAGGTTCCAGATGTGCATATACCCAGGCAGCTAACAACATCCGTGTGGTAGGAAGTGAAGTGGCTTATTTTATAAATATCCTTAAGGTAAATGGGTTTTCAGTCATTAATTCATGGTTATGAATCATATAAGAAATGGAGGACTTTAAGTTTCTGTTTATGGCTAAATTTTCAATATTATTTCATTATCCAACATGGAATAGTACTACAGGTAGTCCTTGGCTTACAGCAATTCATTTATTGACCATTCAACCTTACAACATCACTGAAAAAAATGACTTATGACCACTTTTGACACTTAGCATTGCATCATTCCCATGGCCACATGATCAAAATTCAGACGCTTGGCAACTGACTCGCATTTATGATAGCTACTGTGTCCGGGGATCATGTGATCGCCTTTTGCGACCTTCTGACAAGCAAAGTCGATGGGGAAGTCAGGTTCACTTAACAACCGTGTTACTAATTTATAGTGCAGTGGCTTCGCTTAACAACTGCAGCAAGAAAAGTTGCAAAATGAGGCAAAACTCACTTAACAAATGTTTCATTTAGTAACAGAAATGTTGGGCTCAATTATGGTAATAAATTGAGGACTACCTGTAAATTGTTAACATTCAATTATTAAAAATGTACTTTGTCGGAGTGAACAAGGGTTTATAACATCTACAGCAAATCATTGTGGATATTTACTGTATTTTGGCAGGAAATAATCCTGAATTCAGCTGTAAATATAAAATGTTGCAATTATACCAAAAGCTTTTATTAGAGGATATACTCTTGAACTTAAGCAGAGTGCTGGAAGAACACTGAAAAGCTAAGTAGGAGAACACTCCATTAAAAAAAACAAAAATATTGGATGCAAAGTAGAAACCCAGCTATCAAGAAATACTAGTTGATACTCACTGTAACTGAAGGAAAAGCTAATTTAGGAAATACACAAAAATAGAAAAACTTCCCTTCTAAACCAGTGTTTCTCAATCTTGGCAACTTTAAGATGGGTGGACTTCAATTCCCAGATTTCCCCATCTTAAAGTTTTTAAGGTTGAGAAGCACTGGTTTAAACTACAACTTGAAATTGGGGAAACATGAGACAGAGAGAAACAAGAGTTCCAACACTCATTAACTTAATTATAGGCCAGTGAGAAAGTTCATTGCAATTGGAATGTAGGAAAACTTTTATCCTATAGGTGTATGAGTTGATTAGATACCTTCTATTATTCCTAAACTGAACAGATAAGTTACTGAAAGATGGCTGGATACTATCTCCTGATAAGAAGTTTCTTAGTGTCTACTGGCATCTAGTTATCTAACTTCAAACAAGTTTCGTAGTTGATTTCCAGTGAAAGGAGAGGTTACTTTTATCTTACCCAAACAACTTTTCTCTTTCATTCTTCTTTGTCGTGTTAACTATAAAAAGAAATTTAAAATGGGTTTTAGGTTCTCCTTTTCATAGGGAGATGCCACTTTATCAAAGTATCCTAATAAAGTGCTTTTAAATGATCTTCCGACTAGATTGTTTATTGGGAAGGTAAACTGAGGCAGAACCTAGGGCCAGATTTGGCCATCAAGCTCAAACTAATTTGTATTATATGTGGGAGTGGCAATATTTTGGCAGTCATCTCAGACATCTCTACGTCTTGCTTTGTCTGTCAAAAAATGTGTATTAGTTACAATGCAAGAAGAGCAAATGAGAGATGGAATACTGTGATCTTATTGAAATCTGTCTTTGTGCAGATTCCCACTTGTAAGGAGATTTCATATGCTACATACAGATAACAGTGAGGAGAATTAACCTGGTAACTCTAGATTTTTAATGGAGTTGGGCAACTTATAAAATTAATTAAATTAATTATAGCCTTGTTTTGGACTTTGGACTCAAACTAAAATGCAACTGTCTGTATGATGATTTGGCAGAGATTCGGTAAACGGTTTGCATTTTGGTCACACTCAAAACAGACAGTTACAAAATCCAATAATTCTTTTATCATTTTGATCCTAGCTTGTCCTAATAGCTTTCTAGGAATCCCATCTTGGATTTCCATTCTTAAACAAGCTATGGATTTTAAATCTAAAGTGGCATAAAAGTGCAGTGATAGGAACCCCAGAGATGTGAAACTAGAATTCTTTGTCTCCATGATCCTACCATATTTGTACATATTTGCTTCTGTGCTTGGTGTCTGTGCTAATGTATCTTTCAACTGATTCTATGCTAAATTCAGCACCTGCAGAATTATACTTTAACTTAGAGCTAATTCGCAATCAACTGAGGTTTTATGAAACTACTGTCATCTATGATTTCATGACTGGAGTTGCAAATCACAGAAATGCACTTACAGAGCTAACAAAATATATGATGTTCCTTTACAACTACTCTTATCATTAGAAGAAATATGGATACTCTCCCTCCATGGTACATTTCATTGGCCATAGCCTTGGGGCACATGCAGCTGCTGAGCTGGGAAGCAGAATAAAAGGAATTGGAAGAATCTCTGGTAGGTTGATCAATGTAGCTCCTATGAAGGCAACTATTGCTGAATCTGAATCTAAACTGGCGCATAATCTGAGAAATGACAGTAGATAATTTTACTGAATTGAGAAAGTGAATGTGACAATAAGGCTACATTTAATAATATGCATAGTTATATATCTTTATATCCTTCCATGTTTTCTGTAGAATAGCATTTATAATCTTATGAGGATTATCCAATCTTGTATGATAAATTGTACTGCTAATTAATAAAAGAGATTTTCTATTATACAGGGTACAAAGGCAAAAGGTTTAAATACAATTAAAATGAGTATCCTAGATGAAAGAAATGATCTGAGAGGCCAAATGGAAACTATTTTTACACAAACTGTTTCCATTGTCTTACTTGGTGCTTGATTATTACCTTGATTCTCAAACAATAAGGCATCATCATACAGAAAGTCACATGGCCTTTTAAAGCAAAGTTCTAACCAAAGTATTTTACCATAATTTATACTGTAATTCATTGCTCCCAGTCCCTGCAACTGAATTTCTCAATAGGGATTCTGTATTTCTATATCTCTTCAGAATATTTCTATCAGTGTGCAGAATTTGCATATCTTGTTGCCTTTTTATATATATCCTTGCTCTGGAAACTCCTTTTTAGACAAACTTATCTTAAAATTCCTGGCATTATTTGCTAAGAAATTAATCGTTATAGTCTTCTAACTAGCCCTTTTGTCTTCCTTGGCATATTTCTTTTCTTTTTTAAGACAGAATCTAGATTGGAGGAAATAAATAAGTCTATTTTTGATCCATGACTATTTCACATATAATGTCATTCATACGGACTATTCTGATTCTTTCCAACTTGTATTTATTGGCACATTTATTGCAAATGGGATTTATTTTTATATTGAAATTTTCTAACTTACAGATTTTTGATGCAGCATTATATAGTATAATTTTCCATACCATCTCCGCCCCTCCCCTCCCCCCCCCGCTTTTAGTTAACAACTGTATTAAAAAAGTCAGAAAGCATTTTAAATAAGTTGTGCTAATTACTGTTTTTGCTCTTGTGGAAATGAATTTTCATTATTCATTTTTCTCACACAGCATTTTTTACTTCCATTTGGGAAAACAAATGTATTGATTCTATTAAAATGAAATGGAAAAAATCCTTAGTGTTTCTATTAATGGCCAATAGACCCTATAAGACTTTCTAGCTACAAAAGTTTGTGAAATACTGAACTGATTTCAAATACTACTACTAGGTGCATTCTTTGACAACTGTAGGCTGAGTCCAGAAATCTTCATCATCTCCTCTTTAAATCATATATTTAGCATTTATACCATTACAGGACTAGACCCTGCTCAACCTTACTTTCAAGGAACTCCACCTGAGATCAGATTGGACAAAAATGATGCTGAGTTTGTTGACGTGATTCATACTGATTCAGCACCAACAATTCCATATCTAGGTAAGCTGACTACAGAATACTGTAGTACATAACTTGCAAGAGGCAAGCATGAAACTACTCAAACATAACTCTATTTTTTATCAATTTTCAGGGTTTGGAATGAGTCAAGCAATTGGACATCTTGATTTTTATCCAAATGGAGGAAAATTGATGCCAGGATGTAAGAAAAATCCTCTTTCACAAATAGTGGATATTGATGGCATTTGGGAAGGTAAGTATATTCTCTGCAAAGAAATATTCAACTGTAGTACCAAAGTGCAAATCTTACTCCAATGTATCCTAGTGTATCACACTAGGACAGAATCCCAAGCTGATGTTGTTTTGATGTGCTGGAGCTACCAGAATTTCTAGCCAGAATGGCGATTATAGAAATTTGAAAAGTTCCAATTTCTACCCATAGCATGGCAAAATCAGTGTACCCACATTTCCAAAATAATAAATCACAAAACTAGAAAAGGTGTAATAAGCATAACAAAGAAACTTGACTGCTTTCTTTATAAAAAGGCTAAATAATTCAGAGCTTTTTATTCAGTAAAGGCAAGAGTGAGGGATGAGGGATGGAACAGATACACATAAAAGTCATTATAACATTTTTTTTAAAAAAAGATATGCAGCAACAACAACAGAGTAATAGGGTTTGGCTGTGCAGTTGATCAGAAATGGATTTTGCTTGTATTCTCTCTAAGGTTACTTTTAGGGAAATTCTCACAAATGGTCAGTGAGTATATGTTCTTTCTTTGTACAATAATTTCTCCTAGCAGTTTGCAGCTTTTGTATGGGAAGATCCCAGGATGGGCAACTCTCCCCTGAAAAAACCATGAAAAAACTGACCTGTACAATTATGCAGCCTAAATGTGATAAATAATTTCTAAAGACCATTTGTGTCAAGTTCTAAGTAAATTCAGAACAAAAGAGAGTTCTCTATGTTGTGTGTTTTTTTACACTTCCTATAAAAGAAGTGATGGGCAACAGTTTAAAAATTGACTTCATCAAGGATAGATTAACAGCAGCTCTAACTCATGACAGCTAGATATTTTGCCCAGTGGGCTCAAAGCAGAAAATGGCCCTCTATTGCTATAAAGACTCAGTCCCTTCTCAATGAATTGGAAAGTCACCCATATCTTTTAGTATGAAATCAACTTTACTATAATTTAGTAGCACCCATGTCACAGACTGCATGGTCTGCTGGAACAGAAGGTAGGTTGTCAAAGTTGGACATCCAGATTCAGACACCCCTAGACACTCTGCTCCCCCAGCAAAACCCTTAACGTTAGATACATTCTTAATCATTGGGGTTAACAGATTAACAGAGATGGAAGGGATCTTGTAGGTCATATAGTCCAATCCCCCGCCTAAGCAGAAGACCGTATGCCATTTCTGACATTGGTCTTAATAATTAATGAATCTTTAACTTTCTTCCATTGAAATTCAAATAGAATTAGAAAATAAAGAATATAATGAGGTATTTGGATTTCCAGAGTTTCTAGGTTTTATTTTTTATGTCATTTACCTTCTAAATACAATTTATAGGAAAATGCTTTTTTTCCCAGTGCATTCAGACAGAGCAATGGAGTAAAACATCAGATGAAAGTTTTGCTTTAGTGAGAAGCTTCAGCCTGTATGGGGCTGTAATATCTATGGAAAGCCTAGGCACAGGGACTTTTGCAATTCTCTTGTAGTCTTGTTTGCATCTTTTTCACAGGAAATATATTTCATTCCAAGTTAATTTTTTGGCATGTATTTATGACAATTTTTCAAAAGATTTTTTTCCTGCAGAGAAATGTTGCATCTGAAACTGCTGATATAAATTTCAAAATTCTCAATCTATACACAGATGTATATGAAAATTAATATAATTAATATTAATTTACTTATTTAATGTATTTATCTTCATAGTTAACAACATACTACATTGTACAGTTTCATTTCAGAATATGCTATTGTTATCAATTCTAAATTCTGAGTTTAAACTATAAAGCCCTAGAAACTAGGAGAGTGTGAGTTCTCATCCTGCCTTAGGTATGAAAACCAGCTGGGTAACTTTAGTCACTCTCTCTCTCTCAGCCCAACCCACCACACAGGGTTGTTGTTCTAAGGAAAAAATGGAGGAAGAAATGGAGGAAGAGTTAGTATGTTCACTGCCTGGAAAAAAAATTAGAAAAAAATAAAGATAGGATAAAAATTTAAATAAAAATCTAAATAGTTTGTTACTTATTTTATTACTGTACAGCTATGAAATCACTTTGCCTTCTGCTCTTATTTAAATATTCCTAATATTATTATCCTTAGATGTTTATTCCACTTTTATTAAAACCCTACAGAAATAGAAATGGTTTAATCCATATCTTAAACTAGAAAACAAAACAGCCCAGCAGACTTTCAAAGTAGCCCTTTTTATTTTAGAACAAGTTGTTTCATCTTGTCATGAAATGAGTAGGTCAAGATTTCTGAAGCCAGTTTTACATCCTGGAAAATGTTATGCACCTTGTTAGATTGTTAATAATCCTAAAATGCTAAAGTCTTGAAAGGATAATATTTGCACTCAAGATTGATTCCAGCAAACGATAAACAGCATAGCTTGAATTAGGTATGTTCCAACTGTGCTTTGTGATTGATATTTTTCATTTATTTGTAAGGCTCCCAGAAATGATGAAGTACAATAAAATAGAGCAAATAAATACATTGCTATGAAACAACTGCAATTACTAAACAATTTTTCCAACCAAGAAAAAAAACTTTGTAGTTAGCCAACCTAATCGCTAAGTAACAAATGTATACCTGTCAATTTATTTGGTTCTGAAATATTTTTTTTTTGTTCCATAACCTACATTTACTATTCCTAAATGACTCGCTCTCACAAAACCAGTACCACAGGCTACTGAATGCAACAATGAACATAGCCCTCTCCCAAGGCTAAAGCACTGCAGTGGATTCCATAACTGGATTTTGAAATGTTCATGTATATTTCTTAGATATTTTGTGTCCATTAGTTTGTTGACAATATCGTTAATATCACCAAACTCCCTGAAAGAAATTATTCTGTCTTAACTCTTCTGGCAATCAATAGTTTGGGCGGACTGGACTCAAAACACTTGAGCACTAAGAAATTCTTAAAGTCTGTTGCGTTTCCATGTTTGCCCTAAGTCCTATATGCCACCTTAAATTACGAATCTAGCCATGGAATTCAGAGCTTACATTTCATGAAAACATCTGTATTTTCTTTTCCACGTTAAAAAACCTTGCACTCAGTCATATATGAGACTGCTAGCTTCTAGCATCCTGGGCTAAGAGTTTCAGATTTATACTTTGACTGCTGTTCTCCCACTGTCTTGCCGACAACTTTTTTCTCAAGTGGTGAAAACGTTCTTGCAACCTAACCAGTTGGGGAGCTCCTGAACATGCTTTATTCTCAGGAACAACCCAGCCCATATGCCAGTCTGCTGCAGTGGTGGGATTCAATTTTTTTTACTATCAGTTCTGTGGGCATGGCTTAGTGGACATGGCAGGGGAAAGATACTGTAAAATCTTCAGTCAGAGGTGGTATTCTCCAAACTACTCAAAATTTCCACTACCGGTTCTCCAGAACTGGTCAGAACCTGCTGAATACCACCTCTGGTCTGCTGCCTATATTGCTTATCCTAACATGTTGTTCATGAGTAATGAAAAAATGAGATTTGCTGGAGCATTTTCAGACACAATGTCCCTCCCAAATCATGACTGTTCTGTTCAATCAAGGACAGTAGATAGGTACAGAATTGTCAACAAATCTTTCCTTTGTTAAAATAAAACCATCCTAATTATTAAGTCATATATACTAGATTGGACAACATAGTAAGAAAAATGAAAAGTTTCTAAAACAGGATAGTTCCAGAAGTCTAATATTTATATGCATTAATCATACAATTAATTGTTCACTATAATTGCCATTACTACTAAAACAGGATGCTACTAAAAGGATAATTTAATACATTCAAGATGGGACTATTTCACTCAATCTGTCTCTTTTAATTCATTAAATATCAATTTCAAGAATGCTTCTTCTTTAAACTACTACTTTTAGTAACTACTACTGATCTTTTGCCTGCACTTCTCCCAACCAAAGTATTATACATGTCCAACCTCTCAAGTAACGGTTTTAAAGAAATGCGTCAACATTTGGCAAAGGTAATAAAGTGATGAAAAAAGGTTGAGAGAATAGCCTTGCTCCAGAACTAAGGAGGTCAGTGTTAATTTAATCTTCTTTAAAGTACTTGATAGGAAAAGTCAAGAAGTATAGCATCTAATATTTCTTTCTGTTCCACAGGAACCCGTGATTTTGTGGCCTGTAACCATCTACGGAGCTATAAATATTATTCAGATAGCATTATATTTCCAGATGGATTTTTGGGTTACCCTTGTGGAGCATACAACTTATTTGAAGTATGTTATTTGCATCACCCCAAAATTATTAATAGAAGATTAATCACAGGATTCAAGGGAAAAAAGAAAAACCATGAGACCATCAGTTTAGAAGAGCTTCTGTTCACATGATATATCCACTGCTTTGCCCTTCCCCAGTTCTTATGGTGTTGCTTAATTAGCAATTTTCTCTTTTTTTTTAGGCAAAATATAATTTACAATTATGGCTAAAATGGCTAACTGCAATTTGCACCTGCTTTCAAAACAAATGCAAAAAATGCATGTTTAATCCTGATTTGGCAATCAAGGGGCAATTTATGGGTTGTCCAATTGAATGCATTGCAAATTAAGTTATTTGGCAGAGTGAATGACAGGAGTGCGAGCATGCAGACTTGAGCTTCAGATGTGTATGGCCAAATTATATGAATATTAATATCATTTTTATTTGGGGGTCTGTGCAGAAATCTGGATTCTGAGAATAGAAATATGATTTGGGACATGGAGAGAGTATTACATTGCATCTCTCAGTATCCCCTCAAATCAAATTGCTTTGTGAGCCTAGAAAAAAATCATCTTCTTTGAGAAGTTGCTAACAAGAAGAAAATGTTAAGTTCCATTCCCTTTGCATTTAGCTCTTTCCATATTCTTAGTCCAGGAGTGAATTAACTGAAAAATCATCATGCTAGAAACAATGTACAGGAGCAAGTTAATAAGAACTGTAGATAGTTCTTCAATAATCACCTAACACTTTTGGCTCTCTTTTTGAGAAGGGGTTGTAGGCTTCATAAAACACTTACATTATGGTTTTTTTTTCAAGATCTAAGGCAAGAGTGTCATAATTCAGCTTTGCAGAGAACTGGATTCAAAGAATAAATTGTGATTTGGATATGCATTTTGCATCAGTTGGGAACATCACAAACCAAGTACCTCTTTTCCAAAATCAGCTGGTGATGACAGACATTTTCAATTCATAGAGATGAAGAATAATCAAGGTTTAGAGAAGATGAATTATGCTGAATTTTTAACTTTCAGAATATGTTTAAAGTTTGTACAGCTGGAAAGGAGAGTGTTTAATAGTCCTATATGTTTTTTTTAAATAAACATACAGATATATATCTCTTGTAACATGGCATAAAAAATTTTGTCTTTAACAAGAAGAGTTACTAATCATTTAATAGTACAAAGGACGGGAAAGGGAAAGGACTGCGTAATTAGCTAACATTTTCCACTAGTGCAACAAATATAAAGCAAATGAACAGGATTGAATATTTTTCTCTATTTATGTTTTTATTAGGACAGCTGCTTTCCGTGTCCAGCAGGTGGATGTCCTCCTATGGGTCATTATGCAGACCGATTTAAAGACAAAATCACTTCTAAATTTACTAAGCTGTATTTGAACACTGGAGAAGCCAAAAATTTTACCCGTAAGTAAAGGGCTGGGAATTGGGGACTATTAAAGTTTGTCTTCTTGCAACTATGAATGTTGGTATCTGCATATACTTGTGTATAAACACACACACACACACAAATACTTTCATCACTGTGAGAGAAGAAAACCAGATTACCACCCAGATACCTAACCAAGATTGGTTTGGGTTATAATAAGGATAAAATGGGTTGTAATAAGTATAAAATGTAATAAGGATAAAAATGGGAAGGGGAGAAAGACAGAAAGACAGACAGACAGAGACTTTGGGTGGCCACTCCTGTTCCTGGGAGAGAAAATGAATGTCTAACAATAGCTCTTCCCTAAAAGGAATGAATGTTATATGTTTTTTCATGTTATATGTTTTTTCTGCATATTAGATCACTAAACATCAGTTTGGAAGTTCCAAAGTTGCTTTTTCAAGAGGACTTTCTGGTTTTTCTTTGAAGATGTATCACTTCTTATTCAAGAAGCTTCTTCGGGTCTGATTAGATGGTAGGCAATAGAAGGATTTATATTCCTTGCTGACAACTGGTCATTTGTATTATTGTATAGACTTATTGAAGCTACTTGGAGGTTTATCTGTGTCCTCAGGATCACCTAAGTGGTGCAAATGGGTGAGGAGCCTTCAGGAACTTGGAACTTTCAGCAGCTCCATGAAGGTTCCACACCCATTTGCACTATTCAGGTGACCCTGAGGACACAGATAAACCTCCAAGTGGCATCAACAAGAATGCAAATGACCAACTGTCTTCAAGGAATGTAAATCCTTCTATTCCCCACTATCTAGTCAGACTTGAAGAAGCTTCTTGGATAAGAAATGAAACATCTTCAAGGAAAAACCAGAAAGTCCAGTTGCTTCTTGGAAAAGCACCTTTGGAACAAGCATGACCTGGATGACTGAGAATTTCCATAGACATCAGTTAGGAAAAATTGCATCTGTAAGAAGTAGTTATAGATGGAGTGCTGAATATTGGCCTATGCAATTACTATAGGAGGTAGGACTGGGGTGAAGTTCTATGCTTTTCACAGATGCATGAAGCAAAATCCTATGTGATTAGGGAAGCTGCCCCCCACCCTAACTTAAGGTTCACTGAAAAAATGAATGCAAACAGTGCTTAGAGACCTGTCTTTTAACTTAATAAGAGCCCACAAGGCTGAGCAAAAATTTATCAGCCTCATGGAACAACATACAGGTTCTGATTTTAATCTTCAGTTATCTACATTTTACTTTGAGAGGGTTTTGTAATGACACTATCTGAAATTGTAGAGAATAGGAGGAGTGGTGGGGGAAAGGAGGAGGATGTGATGACTGGTATTATATTGCCGCTTCTCTACCTCCACACTACATTTAAGCTATTTTGTGACATTGTGGAGAATCCAAGTTATGAGCAGATTTTATACATTTTGGATATGTAATAAAATGGATTCTGGAAAACTATTTTTGTTGCGTGTGAATAATAAAATAGGGTATTCGCTCCTGATTAAAACTAGTTGGTGTTTTGGGTCTTCAAAGTACAGCTCATTTTGTGAGCCAATTTTATTAGCACTAGAAACTTGCTTGATTAAAACCAAATTCTCATTAATGGTGGTATGTAGGTTGGAGGTACAAGTCATCAGTCACACTGTCTGGAAAAAGAAGCATCTTGGGACACATAAATATTGCCCTGTATGGGAGCGGAGGAAACACAAGGCAATATGAAATTTTCAGGTAAGTTTTGAGAAATACCACATCTAAAAATTTTAAACTTGTTAGTTTTGTTTTTCTGGTTTTCTTTCTTCATCTGAGAGGTGTATCTTTAAGAATTCTATGGAGGGTAGTTTATTTATTGCTCAAATTTAGTTTCAGTATATAATCTAACCTTTTGCAAAAAAGCAAAACACATTTAGCCCAGTATAGGAGCACAACAAAAAGAAAACGTAAGTATATATGATGTCAGGATCTATTCATTTTTAGAATTTATATCTATAGGTGCTTATATACAGATTTTTCTGACATTTTATTGCTAGGTATATCTTTAGAATTTAAATTCGATTTAATACACTATTTCATCTAGCCGGGATCACTTTATTTTTCCAATACCAAAGAGTACTCAGTCAATAATTTTGCCAAACTGGAAGAAGAAATTAAGTTTAACCAATGAATAAAATAGAATATAACTGCAGCTAGAGTTGCAGTAGAAGACACTGAATTTTCTGCTATAATATAATACCATGACTGCATACATTTATTTCTTTAATGAAGGAAACCAATAAAAACAATAAATAATCCCAATCTATATAGCCACTATAGATACAGGAGGTCTTCGTTTAGCAGTCACAATTGGGACTGGCAACCTGGTTGTTAAGCAAAGCATTTTTAAAAAAAAAAATTCAAATGATATGTAGATCTTATATGTCTCTGCCATAAGATGTCCTTTCAACAGGTTGAGATTATAGCTCCCATAATTTCTGGTATTCCAAATGGTTGGAAATTCCAGGAAGTGTAATTCAATGCATTTATTTGAGGATTTCTCAAAATTATTTTAAGCACATTGCATTTTCATTTTAGTATCTTCATGTTTATGACTGTCGTTTTTTCCAAAGGATTTTTAAAATTACATTTTCCAAATTATTATGTTTTTAAGTTTCCACTTGTCATTTGCTATGGCTGTTTGAATTACAAGTTGTATTTTAATTAGACAAATATGTCACTTGCTACTTGACTAATATTTAGCTCAGCCAATAACGTGTTATAGTACCAGACAGTAGTTTTACTAGCTGGGATGTATTAAATGATTATGACATGTAATTATTTCCATTTAGATTGCATTTAATCTGACTCTTGCATGTTAACAAGGCAAAAAAACGTACTGCAATATATTCATATGCAAATCTATATACTACTAAATAAAGTTTTGAGTCCTGTATTCATGTATGTGTAATTTTCTTTCAGATGTTCTTTCAGGTGCATTAAACAAACCATTTGGGCCATTAATGTTTTGGTAAACTTCACAGAAACTATAACCTCAGTAGATAGATCAACTAAGAAAAAATATTGATTAAAGTAAATATCACTTACACAAGTGTAGAATATTAATACTGATGAAAATTGCTTAATCTATTTTTTAATGTTGGAGTCTTATGCTAAAACCAAAAGTACAAGATAGATATTAGATAGATAGATAGACAGACAGACAGACAGACAGACAGACAGACAGACAGACAGACAGACAGACATAGACTGAGGAAAATGGATACATGTATGTACAAAAAAATTACAACATGACTTTATCTGTTTTATGTTGTTTTGTTTTTAAGGGGGAACCTCAGACCTGGTGAGATTCATACCAAGCTAATAGACGTAGAAATTAAGGTTGGAACTATTACTAAGGTTAAATTTCTTTGGAACAACATTTTCATAAACCCAACTTTGCCCCAGATAGGAGCAGCAAAGATTATGATACAAGATGGAGAAACTGGGAATGTGTACGTATACCCTCACTAGTTCAAAGACAAGTAATAAAAGAAACAAAATTAAGCTTGCAAAATTATATGTCCTACATATGTGAGCCTTACAGTTTTACATAATAGCTTGTATGTTTTTATACAGTACATACCAAATTATTCTAAAGCTAGATTAGTGGGATGAACATAGTTGAAACTCTCAGCGATCATAATGGACACTAATTTAACATTGGTTTTAAAAGAAGATTCTATAAATTTATTGAGAGGAGGTGATCAGTGACTAGTATAATTGATTATTGCACAACTCCTATATAATAAGCAGCATGTTATAAATATCTGATTCTATGCAAGAACTGTGCGCACACGTACACGCACACGCACACGCACACACACACACACAAAAGCAACCTTGTCCCAGTGGGAATTGCATCTGTTTTACCACTGAGTTAAAGAGGATGCTAAAATAGATTGGTCCATAGCCTGTTTCAGCAGATTTCTTATCATTTTTACAAAAAACTATATCTGGAAACAGATGCACAGGGGTGTTATCTAGCTCAATTCAGTTCTTGTGGGATTCCTTTTCTTTGTCAAAGAAAAGTTGGATGCCCAGCAGGTTCAAGTAGAATGAAGAGTTCACATTTTTTAAGAGCAGAGGTCAGCTGTTCAACTCCACATTCTCTCACTGTTCATTGCTTATGTTCTAACTGCCCCCAGTTTCTGTACAAGCTGCTTTTTCTGCAGCCATAATGCTTACTGGCATGTATACGATTTGGTGAATGAGGTTCACCTCCCTGGAGAATGAGAGCCTAACATTCTGGGATAAGGAAAAGAGAGGAGGAACCAGGGCAGCATTGGTTATTGCCATTGGACCCAACTTTTGCCTAATTTGGATACTTAAATGAATGGTCCTTGCTCACTGTGTTTCCCAGAGCTAATTTGCTTTACACTGAGTTAGACAAAGTTGTATGTAAAGGAGACCCATTGAAAATTTTGGGGAAAAAGTCTATATTAGATCAGGATTCTAACATAGTGATCTTGATAAAGGTCTTTTGTTAAATTGTTTGAATCGGGTGCCATGGATGTGAGAATACTGTAACAGTGTTTGAACCTATGATAGAGTTTGAAAAAAGAGGGCATAACAGTCTGATTGATTACAGTCCATCTTAAGCACACAGTTGACTACATCAATGGGCACAGAACTGTAGCCGCAAATATCTTCTTTGAATATTAAAAATGGGCAATTTTTCTTACTCTTACTCAGAGGTACAAAACTAATTGTATACCTTTTTATTATATACCATATAAAATGCTTCAATGGTGATTTTTAATTAATTACATTTCTTCAGAGTAAGTGATACAAAATTTTTAAATTCATGTTAATGCAACAGTGACATCAAAGTGTATACATTAATATCTGCTTCTTCTTCTTTTTAACTCCCCAGATTCCATTTCTGCAGCAGTGAAACTGTAAGAGAAGAAGTGCTGCAAACACTCACTCCATGCTGATCTTCAAATGTGGAAAGCTTTTGTGCAAATCTTATTAAAAAAATAACATTTCAAGCACCTTATATATTCTTCTGCCCAAGTGATAGTACAGTGGGACTTTAATTTTAAAGATACAGGAGCTCTTTTCCTTCACTGCCCTTGCTCCCATTATGCCAAAGGATAGAGTTGCTGTCACTCTAATAAGAAAATGACATGCAAAACCTTAGGAGCATTGGTGCTTCCATGCCCAAGTAAAGTTATAGCTTATCCAGATATTTTGTTAGCATATGGGACTGGTCCAAATTATTGTATTGCATTAGAGAAAGACAAAAGACTCACTAAGTCCTGGGTGAAAGTGAATTGAACCTGCAATTCCACCTTTGCTTAATAGTGGTGAAAGAAGAACAGCCATCACTGTATCTAAAGGATGAAAGGAAAGTAGTAGCTAAGCGGGTTCAAAGTAGACTATTTCTTAATTTCTAAAATAAGGTCCTCAGGTTTGATGCTAGCTCTGTGCACCCAGACTGAAGACAAATTGCATGATAAAAAGTATGTGATATCTACTTAGGATGTTATGCTTTTCTTCTTCCATTGACTTAGACATTTCTTGGCTATATAAGAAAAAAATATATAATCAGCAATACTAATCTCAGACTATTGTCTTATTTGGAAAAGTTACTTGATATAAATTGCACATGAATCTATGTTGGTGTGGTTCCAATTTCTACCTCTTCTGACAGCTTGCCATAGCCAATTCACCCTGGGCAATTCACCCTGGGCAATTTGCCATTGCTAACTCACCACAGGTAACTCACCACAGGCAACTTACCACAGGACTACTTGCCCTGGCCATCTCGCTGCGGAACAATTCAACAATTCAATTTAATTGTTTAAAATGATTAACAAATATTTGAATTTTTGTCATTCCCATTTGATTTTGTACCTCCTTTGGCATCCTTTCTTTAATAATTATATTCTACCATTTCTTGGATAATAGTGTAACTCTTGTTTTGAGACAAATTGTCCCATGGCAAGTTGGCCATGGCAAGTTGTCCTGCAAAGAGTTGGCTGTGGCGAGTTGGCTGCAGCAATTTGTCCCACTCCACAGCTAACTTGAAGGCATACCTTCCTAATCTTGCCCTTTAATTTCCGAACAATTTGGATGTTGGTAATGGACTCAAATAGAATTTTTTAAAAAATATAATGTTCTAGGAAGGATTTGAAACTGAAAGAGGTAAGCAACCTCTTGCTTGCTCGGTGCTTACAACTGCTTTGTATGACTACTTGCCACATCCATGCATTCATAGTTAACAATGGGTTTCCATCAAACACCCTCTTTTAATAATGAAGTGAAGCACCAATCACTTTGTTGGGTAGTGTTTAAGCAAACTACATTTCACAGCTATCCCATCAAATGCAAAGTTAAATGAACACCAAATTATTGTCCATTTTCCTGGCTTTCAGTGCTAATGGACATATTTTTGTGACCTTTTTCAATGCTTACAGTTTTAAAATAGTAGCAACAAAGAGAACTGCTGTTTGAAATGCAAGTGGCTGTAAACCATATATTATTTGTAAGTACAGCATATTCTGAAATCATTCATTTCAGTGTCTCACTAAGGCCTAATTGGTATATATTTTGGTTGACATATATTGTTCTCTTGTAAAGGTGTCAACTTCCTCAATAGCAGAAGGACTGCAGTTTGTGATATATAAATTAGGCTCCTCGCCATATAATCAGGCCTACTATCAATTAGGATGCTATTTGCAACAAAATATGCTCAAAGTGCATGTAAGATTGATGGGTCTTTTCAGACTTTAACACTGTACTATTCATAGCAAAGTTTGTGATCAGCATCATATCAATTAAGAGACATTTGACTTGTGAAACTGATGTAGCCTGTTCAATAGAGTTTGGCAGCAAAATTCAGCTTTTGCTATCAACATTTGAAAACACCCTGACACTTCTGTAATAAAACACAGTGCTGGGGTAGTTTAGACCAAAATCTGTAATGCATCTCCTTGGTGCAGGGCTATATTCTCTAGGATTTAATATCCCAGGAATATCAAAGGCAAACAAAAAAGAAGAGAAAACCTTCTATTAACAAAGGACTTTTCCATCTCTCCATTGCTAGATAAAACCATATCAAACAGGTTATTAATTTTGACAATATGATCTGAAAGTAAACTTTCTAAACTAAGTAAACACTGAACCTGTTTTGGTCCCTCCTAGCAATCTGAAAAAGGGTATAAACTTTTTCTTTCTATTACATACAAAATGATGATTGCAGGAAATTTATTATTAGCTTTTGGTTTCCCATTTGTTTTAAGCTATCCTATGACAAACAGATCTCCCACAATTAGAACAACTACAGGTAGTCCTTAATCTACAATTGAGCCCAACATTTCTGATGCTAAGCGAGACAGTTGTCAAGTGAACTTTGCCGCATTTTACAATCCTTCTTGCCAGTTAAGTGAATCTGTTTTATGTACCACGGTTGTTAAGTGAATTTGGCTTCCCCATTGACTTTGCTTTTCAAGGATGATCACATGTCCCCAGGACACTGCAACCCTCATAAATGAATCAGTTGCCAAGAACACAAATTTTGATCATGGGACCATGGTGTAATGGTGTGAAAAACAGTCATAAGTCACTTTTTCGATGCCATTGTAACTTTGAATGGTCACTGAATGAACTGTTATAACTCAAGGACTACCTGTAATTGTGCTTTAATATTAGCTTGTGCCCAAGCTCTTAGTTGAAACCATAAATTATGTTTAAGTGAGAGCTTTGTTTGTTCAATGGGTCTGGAAACATAGTCAAAACCTATTTCTATGCCATTTATTATCATATGCGCATCCAAATGTGGCCTGTACTTTGCTCTATATACTTTTTGCATTGATTTTCCCTCACTGAACATTTGAGTTATAATGATATCTTACAATAATGATGTGTTAATTTACACATTCCCCAATAACATATTATCAGTTTCCAGATGTGAGATCCTGATTGGACCATTTTTTTATGTAGAAAATGGTGGTCAATGAGTAAGTGAAAATTACAGGCTAAAATTACAGATTGTCCTCTAAACAGTTTGTTTAGTAACTGTTCAAAGTTACAACAGCATTTTTTAAAAAATTACTTTATGACCGTTTTTCAGTTATGACCTTTCTAGCATCCCCATGATCATGTGATCAAAATTTCGGTACTTGGCAACTGGTTTATACTTATGACCATTGCTGCATCCCATGGTCATGTGATCACCTTTTGTGACCTTCTGACAAGCAAAGTCCATGGGGAAGCCAGATTCATTTAACAACCAGGTTACTAACTTATCAACTGTGGTGATTCACTTAACAACTGAGGCAAGAAAGGGCATAAAATGAGGCACAATTCACTTTAACAAACAGAAATTTTGGGCTCATTGGTGGTTGTAAGTTGAGGCCTACCTGTAGACTTCTCAGCTTGGCAGCAATTTCTTTGGGAGCTTTTTTTTTTTAATTTGCAGAATGCAACTCCAAACTTCTCACTTGAAGAACTGCGTGTAATCTAGTATTTCAACTCATTTGAACACTCAGCAGGACTTCTCACACAAACACCTCTTTCTGAAGAAGACAGACTTAAGTAGTCCCAGTGTGGGTCTTACCTGTGTAAAGCTTCAAAGGAGCTCTACCTGTCTACTGAGAAGGGATTTGAAAGGTGCATTTGTAATGCAAAACACTGCTAATAATTATAGTTTGCACTATAGCAGATGCCATCTAATCTACCTCCCTTTTCTGACGGCAGCAGACCATACAAATTATAGGCTGAGAAGGAAAATTTAAGTGTAAAGGTTAACAGTTTAACTGAAATATTCAGAAGCTGAAATGCTCGACAAGGTACCATGCAATCAAATGCAAAGGGGGAAAAACCTTTCCTGAGTGTAATTAAGTTAGGCATTTATTTATTATTATGCTAACATCTCTTCACAAAACTTTTAACACAGCTTTTCCTCACCCCTGGTGCTCCCCAAGTAAGCCAAATACAATTCCCTCTCCTTTCCAAATCAAAACAGTCACTCTGCTTGGGGACTGGAATTTGGAGTGACTTCAGTTACCTTGAGGGCACAAGGTTGGAGAAGATTGCTTTATCATAATATATCACCTCAAAAGATGTGCGGACTTTATTAGACTTTACTAGAAGGGGGAAGCTATTGCTAAGAATTCTGGGAATTTGGTCCCACATACTGAGGGCGCTTGGATTCGAGAAGGTGATTAATTGGTGATTGGCAGGGACTGACTGATATTTATCTATCAAGCAGATTTACTATAGTATCCCTTTTAAGTAAAGTTGGAGAAAATAGAGACCTAAATATTTTTGTGTATGCACAAAATAAGCTTTCAGTCTGGTCCATATACCTATCCGGACTGCATCAGCATGTGTTTTGCATGTATTTCCAAAGTTATGTCTAAATATGGTTGGTGAACATCGCAGTGTTAAAAGTCAAAGGAGAGTTTGTCTGAAATACACTGACCATTATCTAGAAGGAATGCTGGCAGAAATTGTACGGTCAACTGTAGAACAGCAATTAACTAGATAATTTTAATATGTACATAAGTATTTCATAGAATGCACTTTAAACAAACAGCATGACATGATTATTTGATCTCTATCAACACAGAAAAGTACTTTCAAATGGAAAAATATTATATAAATGCTCAAATATTAAAGTAATTATATTAAAAATAGCCTCTGCTCAATATTTACACCTTAATAGCAAAACACACAATAAGTGCTTTGTGACAAAATTCAGCAGCAGGATAATAAACTACATATATATATATGTGTGTAAGGTTTTTAAGCTGATAATTTTAAATAATAAATAAGTATATATATATATATATATATATATATCTCAAAATGCAGTAACAATGGAACAATTGTCTGTGTAGATAACTTCACCAAGGTTGTTTGTTTGCATAAATATATATAAATACAATTATGGAGAACTTTTAAGAGCAAAATCAGTCCCACTGAAATGTCTGGTAAACAATGAATAAACATCTCTCATTTTCTGCTTTAAACTCACAATTGTTCTCTTTTAAAACAGATTGAAATTTCATTGTATGTGAAAATATTCTTTCCTCTTAAGTTTCCACTGACCATGGCTGCCACCAGAAAAACTGGGACAATACTCTTGTCAATTATTTTTAAAACAATTTTCAATATTTTATTCTTTATTTCAGAACTTCAGCTAATCTACATGGAAGTGGTGGCTATCTCATCTTTACATAATGTCATCTCAATGTTTGAATTTTTTTTAAAATTCCTTACTTGTTCACACCTTATAGTTTTTATGCTTCCTTAAACCCAAAGACAGCTGCATTTTCTCCATATATCCTCAAAGCCTTTTCTTCATCAAAGATGTCCCTGAAATCATTTATTTCTTCCAATTGATGTAAGTGACTTCTCAGTCTATAGTATATGTCATTATGATTCTCTCCTGGCACAGTAACTCTTTTACAAACTGATAAGAAATACCACATATTTTTAAATATTTGTACACTTTCACGTTAGGTCAGAGAGAGATAGTTTTTAAGTAGCCCCATTCCAGAGATTAATGTTCGTTTTAATCATCTAATGGTACAGTTCAAATATTATGCAATTAATGTTTCCTTGTGTTCTTTGATTTGCTCTTGACCTTTTTCCATTTTGCGTTTCTTACTAAGATAAGCTCCATAGTTCTTGTCTGTGTGATTGCACACAGAGCAACTTCTGCATATATTTCCAAATGTTCTTCCAAGGCCAGAGCGTTCATCTGCAAAACACACATATTATTTTGTTTAATATATTTTGCAACCTATGATCTTTAATTTTCTTCTTCTCTAGGTAGACACACTTGGTTGGCAAAATGACTGGATTAACACATTAGCTATTACAATAATAAAAAAGCAGTTGTTACATGTCATATGTGGTGAAGTCCACACACCTTAAAAGTCTAGAGATTAAGAAGCTCTGAAGAATTCCTTGGTAAAAGATTGGATTCTGTTTCAAATATATATTTTGGGGCCAAAAGACTTAAAAGTACTGCACAGGCTTAGATTTTAGCTTTTCTAAAACGACTGCATCTTCATGCTAAAAGAATGAAAGACATTCAAGTAGGTGCATTCGAGTATGCTGAAATATTGAAATAAGATTGTTAGCTATGCAGGTACAACAATAGCCAGGGAAATGATTAAAGCCTGAGAAACAGGCTCTTTGTCAGTCAACAGGAGGGCTGATTGACCATCATCTTATCAGGTACTTAGGAGCCCAGGGCTTGGCAGCACAAGGAAACAACAGCCAATTAAGAGGGATATGAAAGGAACCCCCAATCAGCATCCTACTGGCAAAGGTGATGTCACTGGCTAATCCTTTCAACCTGGAAGCTCCTTAGGTGCTTCAGACACAAACATGTGCAACCAATTTGGCATCTGACTTGCACAAATGAAACTATCAATGTGGAGTCTTCCTGATATTAAATGCCCCTTCATTTATATCTCCACAAGTTCAGCCAACAGCCATTGGGAAAATGGAAACTTTATCAATTCTTTAGAGAACATTGAAGAACAGAATCCAAATACCTAAATTCTAATGTTGAAAAGCTTGATCCCTCCGTATTGCTATGGGCAGGAGACATTTTCATTATGCTTTTCTTTGGTGTCAGTTGCAACATTCTAAACTCTGTATGGGTGTCTATGCTGACAGATGAATTTCATAATCAATTTTGTTACTTATGAAATCTGAAGCTATAAAAACAAATTTATTTCTGCAGAAACAGTTCTAATTTATCATTCAAGCTAACTAGTCTGGATTTGTTTTCAATGTATTCAGCCACTTATTTAAGACACTGGCAGAAATATTTCATCTGCTATTTTATATTAGTCTTGCAGAGTTAGAATCTTGTCACTTATTGTCATTATTCTGCTTTAAGTTGAGCACAATTGAATGTTAAAACATTCCCATTACAAATTTAAATACAACTAAGTCCTTTAGCAACTTTGTGGAACAGCTGATAGACTGGGATGGGCAATTCGGCTGGCTAGAATTATAGCATTTCTGAAGGTCAAAAGTGCTTTAGCACAGGGAGGAAGATTCATATCTGTAATTTCTTCAACCAAGGGATCTTTCCCTGATATTCTCCTGCACAAAACATCATGACCATGACATCACTAGACAAAATCACCAGGACTCACTGTCTTAGAAAAGTGAGGAAAAGCCTAAGGGATACCTCACACCCTGCTCAGCACTTTTTTAACCTCCTACCATCAGGTAGGAGATATAGAAGCATAGCCAGCTGAAGAACAGCTTTTATCCGTGGGCTGTCAGACTCCTGAATGCAACGTAACATCATAAGTATGTTGTATGATAGACTTGCAGGGAGGACACAACATGTTGATATTAGTGCAATATTATAATGTAATGTTACACACAAATATGTAGAGAGGATTGTGTATTGTTAGTATGATTTATTGGGTTAGGGATTTTTTTTCTTCAGTGTGAGTTATTGATAAGTATTTGTGCTGGGGGGGTGCACGAGGCTCAGCCAATCTCATTGTACACATGTTGTGCATTGACAGTAAAGGTTGAATTGAGAATTGTAGCTGCAGGAGAGGCATCCATGTAGTTTTAGAAAAGGCTGCAATTACTTTAATGCAGTGGTCACCAACTGGTGGGCCGCGACCCACTGGTGGGCCATGATAAAATTTTGGTGGGCTGCAGAGAAATCTCATCCCCAGAGCATCCCCCCAAAGCAATTTATTTATTTATTTAAATTTATATGCCGCCCCTCTCTCCCAATTAATCCAGGCTGTGCAGAAACACAAGGCTGCGCTGCCCACATGGCCCACGGGAATCGTCTCCGCTCACTCACTCCTTACCTGGTAAACTTGCCTGCTAAATTGCTATTTTTCCTTTTTTCACCCATCAGCTGTTCTGCTGTGCTGAGAGATTTAGATTAACTAGGAAGCAGGAAATGGTTGGATTTCTTGCTTTCTAGCTAGTCTTTAGATCTTCGGCTCAGCACAGCCGAACCTTCCTTAGGACTTAAGGTTTGTTTGCAAGCAAATTCAGTGCAGACCATGGCAAGCAAATATGAGAGACTGAGCTAGCCGATGGCAGATAGATAAATCACTGAATGATTCTGTGAGCAACTCAATCTGCCTGCTTTGCCTGATTTTGGTAAAAGTTGCTCTTTTTTTATAAAAAATTCAATATTTACATGCATGGTATGTTGTGAATTAATTTTGTGAGTTTGCTTTCCAGCAAGTTTTATGAGTTTGCTTGCAAGCAAATTTTATGTGACAATGGCAGATGGATAGATCTCTGAATGAATCTGTGATTCTGTGAGCAACTCAATCTGCCTGCTTTGCCTGATTTTGGGTAAAAGTTGCTCTTTTTTATTAAAAATTCAATATTTATATAAATATTTATTATATTTGCATACAAACCATGCCCAGCCAATCACATGACCACCAAGCCATACCCACAAATTAGGCCATGCCCACAGAACCAGTTAGTGGTCCCTGGGATCTAAAATTATGAGTTTGGTGGTCCCTGAGGTCCAAAAGGTTGGCGACCCCTGCTTTAATGGATTAGTAATAAATCAAAGTTTCTCAAACTTGACAATGTTAAGATGCGTGAACCAACTTCCAGAATTCACCACCCATGCTGGCTAGGGAATCCTGGAAATTGAGGTCCCCACATCTTACTTTGCCAAGTTTGAGAAATAATGCAATAGATGCTGCATAAGTATTTCGGCAGGCTCTGAAAACCATTTGTTTTCTAGGAACTCACTACTCTAGCCTCTAGCCAGTGTAAACCTACGCTCATCTGGATGACCTTCCGGCGCGCAGTAAAGACCCTGTTTTTCCAACAGGCCGGCCTGGCCCAGTAAACGGTTCTTGGGGTTTTAAATTAATTCGATTTTAAATTTTTAAATTTTTAATTATAATCCTTGAATTTTAAATTTTGGTACTTTTATATTTGATGGGATTTCGGCCGGATCAATTTTATTTAATTTGTTTTTAATTGTACATACTGTTCGTTTTTTTAGTAGGCTGTACACCGCCCCGAGTCCCTTTTTGGGAGAGGGGGCGGTATAAAAATTTAAATAAATAAATAAATAAATGATAGATGTTGTGCCCCAACATATCTGGAGAAAGTTTAGTAGACAATGTTTAAAATCATTAAGTCATAAAGAGACACTGAAAAACACTGCCTCTATTCTTCCTTGAAATCAAAGTTGGGACAGACTTGCCTAAAAGTGAGTTTGGCCAATAGTTGAATACCCCATCATGGTTTTAAAGAACAAAATCTGAACTCTTACGTGGAATATGGCCAGTGTACTTGGGCATCATTCCTTCAGGCCTATAGAATCTCTGTTGTTGTGAATCTTTGGTTACAAGCACTTTTTTTCTAAAATAGAATATATATATATATATCAACATTGTGCAGTTCTCGCCATTTATACACATATACATATATATATACACACATACATACAGGAGGGAGCGGGGAAAAAGAGAGGAAGGGAGGGAGGAAGGAAGGGAGGGAAAGGGCTCTTGATATGCCTCCTGTTGGATCTTCTCCTAATTTTCCTAATAGTTTTCTTCACATACTAACTACTCTATTTTTAAAAAAACAAAAATCAAAATCCATGGCAGTCTATCATCCTTTAATCCTAGAGTTTTTAAGAGTTATCTGGAAGAAATAATCCCACAGGTGGAGACAAAATAGCTTTACTCCTACTGAATTTCTTGTCTAAAATAATAAATAATAACAAACACTTGTTTAGCTAAGCTTGTTTGCCAGAATATTTGGCTTTCTTATTATTAGAGCTGAGGCTGAGGGGCAGGATACTCTACATTGATTCCATTTATTTATGTATTCATTTGTTCTTGCCTTTGAGTCATCTTAATTCGTGGTGACCACCTGGCAACATTTTTAGAAGTGGTTCCTTCTTTCTAGAGACTGGCAGGCCCAGAATCGTTCATCTGGGTTCAGGCTAAATATACGACTGGGCATCATAGTCCCCCAGTTTTTAGTCTGGTGCACTAACCATACCACTACTTTGATAATAAAAGACCAAACTTGACAACTTGGATTCTGGGAGTTGAAATCCACAAGTCTTAAAGTTGTCAAGTTTCGAGACGTCTGTAATAGACTATTATGAAAGACCAATCCATGGTCCGTTTGTGGCTTTAAAGGTTCGTTACTTATGCAATATATATTGAATAATATATTCATTAAAATTATATTTCCAAACTTGATTCCTGATCTATTAACAAAAACTGTTCTGTAATATAACATCAAAATCCTCTCGAGGGAGAGCAGCAATCTTCAGTGCATCCTTTATTTATTTAGAAAAATTATACTGCTGCGTACTCGTACATGGCGACTCAAGGCAGCTTACAAGGACATAAAAACACAATATAAAATAAATAAAAAGAATAAAGAATAAAAATAATACTCTCCACCCCCTCCCCGGTGACAACACACATTCATACCAGCCATTTAATGGGCATGGCTTCCCCAAACCCATTGGCAGAATGTCTTCAGGGCCTTCTGAAAGAAAGTGGGAGCCATCTAATCTCTGGAGAGATGATGTTCCAGAGAGAGGGAGCCACCATAGAAAAGGCCCTTCTTCTGGATCCCACCAGATGTACCTCCTTAGAGGACGGGACCAGCAACATTCCTTGCCTCCCCACTCTAGTGGGCTGGATAGATGTGACCGGCAAGAGACGGTCCCTCAGATAACCTGGTTCTAAGTCAAGAAGGGCTTTAAAGGTGACGACCAGCACCTTGCACTGCACCCGGAAGCAAATTGGCAACCAATGCAGCTCCTGCAGGAAAGGTGATTCATGTGCATATCAAGGTCTGCACAAAACCATGCAGGCTGTTGCATTTTGTACCAACTGGAGCTTCTGGATACTTTTCAGAGGTAGCCCCATGTAGAGCGCATCACAATAGTCAAAACAGGAGGTGACTAGGGCATAAGTGACCATGAGTAAGGATTTTTGGTCCAGGAAAGGGCCTCACTGGCACACAACCTACAGTTGTGCGAAGGGCCTCCTGGCCACGACTACCACCTGCTCTTTGAGCAGGAATCATGAGTCCAGGAGAAGCAGATAATGCACAGGACCTGTTTGGGGCAGTGCCACCGCATCCAAGACCAAAGGAAGAACATTTCTACATGAACATACGTAGGATCTTTCCCAGTGGGATCTTTGCTTCTATCCAATGAGTTTTTAAAATCTCGGTAGCAGTTTTCTGCCATCACATGATAGCGTACTCCGTGACCAAATTCTGTGACCCTGGATCTAGGCACAAAGCCACCCCAGCCTGGTATGGGTGGTTCCAGGAAGCTTCTTTTTGTGTCCACAGGACCTGTAAAATGATAAAAAGTGTTATTGAAAAGTTAAGGGAGGCTAACATGGATTCCAAATGGTATTGGGGGGAGGGTGGAATAAAACTAGGTCTAACATTAACCATAATTGAAAGTACAGAAAGAAACTGATCCAAGTTTTGATTGATTCCCTAGCATTTAAATAAATCTTCCTTTAAATAGCTTACTAAGAACCTACCATAGAGCAGGGGTGGCTCATCCTTGACCCCAACATCTACCCAAGTGGTTTACAAGACCAATTTTTTCCAGAGATGAAAAGCAGCAGAGATAAAAATCACCTATTAGATACCAAAGGGAAGAATAAGTTTTGAAGGAATTCTAAGCTTTGCCTAACCTAAAATTATTATTTAGAACAATCTTCTCAGTGCTCCAGTTCTCTGAAGTCAGAGTCCCAGGATTTTCAGCAAAGGGTAAGTTCTTGCCTTGTCACCTGCAGGACCACCTCCTCTGAATTGAATCTCCCTGTGCTCTTTGGACCAAGCAAGAAGTCTGTGAATTCTCTTGCCCCATGATTCTAAAGGCACACAAGCCCAACAGTCCTACTGGTACATCTTCTGCACTCAAAGAGTAATCTCTATAAGGCCAGATTGATTCCTTTTCTCCTGTCATTCTAGAAAGCCACTGATGTTATATTGATGTAAGCTGTTTAGCTTTGATACAAGTGGCTGGCACACAGTTTGCTATAAGGAAACATATATTGGTTGAGGAAATTTATGGAGAGGTCTACATATTTGAAAATTGCTAGCATGGGGAAGGCTGCTGTAAAGAGTTAAGAAGATGACCTTTACAGAAATATGCAGGAGTTGTCACCTAGGGAAAAAGAGATAGAACATTCTTAAGATAACATTTAGAATTAACTCAGGAAGAGACCTCCCTAATTCACTGGAGTATAAGAAAGAGGAGAAGGTATAGCACTATCATACAGGGAAGACTCCGTTATTATAGCCAATCTCAAGAAAAGTAGCTTTACTCTTCCTATGTAGTTGACTTTCTGGTTTGTCCTACTTAGCAGAACTAACATCTTCCAGATCAGTGGTTGCTAACTGGTGGGCCACAACCCACTGGTGGGCCGTGAGAAAATTTTGGTGGGCCACAGAGAAATCTAATCCCCCACAAAGCAATTAATCCAGGCTGCGCAGAAACACAAGGCTGTGCCGCCCACATGGCCCATGGGAATCGTCTCCGCTCACTCACTTCTTACCCGGTAAACTTGCCTGCTAAATTGCTATTTTTCCTTTTTTCACCCATCAGCTGTTCTGCTGTGCTTGGAGATTTAGATTAGCTAGGAAGCAGGAAATGGTTGGATTTCTTGCTTTCTAGCTAGTCTTTAGATCTTCGGCTCAGCACAGCCGAACCTTCCTTAGGACTTAAAGGTTTGTTTGCAAGCAAATTCAGTGCAGACCATGGCAAGCAAATATGAGAGACTGAGCTAGCCAATGACAGATAGATAAATCACTGAATGATTCTATGAGCAACTCAATCTGCCTGCTTTGCCTGATTTTGGTAAAAGTTACTCTTTTTTTAATAAAAAATTCAATATTTACATGCATGGTATGTTGTGAGTTAATTTTGTGAGTTTGCTTGCTAGCAAATTTTATGTGACAGACTGAGCTAGCCAATGACAGATGGATAGATCTCTGAATGAATCTGTGATTCTGTGAGCAACTCAATCTGCCTGCCTGCTTTGCCTGATTTTGGGTAAAAGTTGCTCTTTTTTATAAAAAAATTAATATTTATATAAATATTTATTATATTTACATACAAGCCATGCCCAGCCAGTCACATGACCACCAAGCCACACTCACAAATTAGGCCACGCCCACAGAACCAATTAGTGGTCCCTGGAATCTAAAATTTTGAATTCGGTGGTCCCTGAGGTCCAAAAGGTTGCTGACCCCTGTTCTAGGTAATATTTAATCTCTTAGAACAATCTAAAAACTAAATATGCCTACTGACCACAGAGTATTCACTAATTGATGTTCTGATAACTGTAAATGTAATAAACCTGATAGGGAAGGAATGAAATACTCTGAACAGAAAGACTCACCCTAAAAGTATGCCCCATTTATAAAAATCAATAATATAAATAGTAGAACCTCAATTGTGGAAAATAATTCTAAATTTGCAATGTAGCAATAGCGCTTCAAGTTATATATACTTTGCCATGCTTTACAGCCCGCGCTAAGCAATTTACAGAGTCAGCCTATTGCCCCCAACAATCTGGGTCCTCATTTTACCGACCTCGGAAGGATGGAAGGTTGAGTCAACCTTGAGCCGGTCAGGATCAAACTGCCAAACTGCAGTTAGCAGTTTGTAAGAAGTAGTTTGCAATACTTCATTCTAACCACTGCATCACCATGGCTCATGTACCCTTTCTAGTTTTCCAGCTGAGGTTTTTAAAGAACATAAAACAAGTTCACATAGAATCACAAAGAGAAGCCAATATACGTGGCCTCCTATCTGAAATAGTATGGTGATTAGAGCCCTTTGTCATACTTTATGGTTCCAGCCTTGCACATAATTTAATGAGGAAAAAGAAAACACCAAAGGACTTGACATGGGAGAAATACTCCTCATACCTCTTTCCCAATGAGAAAATTGTTGTTATCCTATTCATCACTAGAATTCATCAAGGACACATATCCCATTCAGTGTCTGGCTCCATTGTGGGTAACAGCTATGAGGTCCCTTCAGTAGAGCAATAAAAAACAAATACTCTACAGAATTTGGCATCTGTGATGATAAAACACTGACCTTCGTCATTCAGCCTTAAGCTTCATATTTGGGAAAAATAAAATGAACAAAGAGTACTCTTTTTGTCACTATTTCTTGTAGTAAAAAGCTCTTTCCTACTTAAGCCTCCAGAATGCAATTTTTTAGTTGGAATGAATAAAGGAAATATATCTAAAAGCTAAGAGCTCAAATGTGACTTTTTTCCCATGCTCTCCTAGAAAGGATCAGAAACAAAACTGAGTTTGGGAAATATGAGTATTTTGGGGAAGACAATCAATGCTATTATATACTGAAAATATGCCAATCAGATACAGAGTAAATGACATCAGTGGCAGTATTAGCAATATTCAACTTCCTTTAAGGCAAAGGACACTTCCATTGGAAGACAATTCACAGGGTTTTCCTTCCTGATCCTTCACAAACCATTATAAAGCTAATCTTCAATCATCATAATTTCAGCTGACCTTAAAATGCTGTGAATAGGCAGTGAATGTGACTACTTTCTTAGCAGTTCCAAACAAGACTCAAACAACATTCAGCCTCCCATTCCCATATAGGATAACAAAAATAATCCATTGCAGTTGGGTGGGTAATAAATTCAAATAAATTAATAACCAGACCCCTACTCCACATAAAAATAACAAATAGCCAAGTGCCTGCCCATCCGCGGTTTTAGTACTCATTGCATGCATAGGTCTATTTTTGAAACAAGAATCAAGTGCAATGGAAGAAGCCATCCAGCAATGAAACCATAATTTCTTCTCCTTCTACTAAAAACTTCTGCTAGTGATAATTCTAGAAGGATAACATGAAAGCATTTGACACCTAGACCACAGGTGGGATTCAAAACTTTTTACTACCAGTTCTGTGGGCATGGCTTGGTGGGCAAAGCAAGGGAAGGATACTGTAAAATCTCCATTCCCACCCCACTCCAGGGGAAAGGTTACTGCAAAATCCCATTCCCTCCCCACCCCACTAACTTGCTTTCCAGCTCTGTTCTCCTGTGCAAGGCAACAAAAGAAGACCCAGCCAATCAGCTGGGACTCGGGAGGCAGAGAATAGATGGGAATGAGGCCAGTCAGTGGTGGTATTTGTCAGTTCTCCAAACTACTCAAAATTTCCGCTACCAGTTGTCCAGAACCTGTCAAACTGTCAAACTACTCATCTAAGCAGGAAAAAAAAACTTTTCAGATTTTTAAAAAAACCCTTTCATTGCTACAAAGACTGTAAAACTGAAGCTAAGACTGGGTTTGCTTATAACATTGGCTATATTGCTAGCAAAGTTAGGCTGCACATAAATGCTTGCTTGTGTCCAAGAATTCAGATGTAGTGAAGTAAGAACAAAGCTAATAAAACAGGCCATCCCAAACCCAATACTGCAAAAAGGACAAAAAAGTGTGAATTCAATCCATGAAACAGGTAATGTCATAAAGACAAACACATCCAGAGCTGATTCAGAGTCATGTAAAGAGCAACTTTTGGGGCGGCTTTAAACAACACTCCTAAACCAAGACACTTGCAAATAAAAAGTCTATTAAAAACATTTTACCCTGAAATTAGATTCTGTACTTTATTTTTTATATTTTTATAAAGTTGTAAGATTAATCAATTCACAATCTATTAAGAACACAATTCATGCCCTGATTAGTACACTCTAATGCATAGTATTTAATCAGCAATTGAAAGAAATTTTTGATATCTTTAGTTATTTTCAAGAATGTTAGAGTACAATGGCAATTAAAGGGAGTTAAATAAATTCAAGTTATTATAAATGATGCATACTGTACCCAGCACATTGGGATGATGTTTGTAATTATAGTCATCAAGTACATTTAATATTTCTTCATTAGGGCAAATAGGTGGTAGCTGTGACGTGGTGGCTGCTGTATGCCTCAGTTCAGCTACCTGGTCATTCTTTCTGTCTGTAATATCACGAAAGGTGTTAACACACCACACAGAATCATTTCCAAAGCTAGTTCCAACACGATAGAATCTGAGAGGGATGTATCCTAGAAAAAGCAAAGAAATGTAGTCAGGCGGCATTCAGAAACCTTTAAAATAGGATAGCCTAGGATTTGCATGTTTATATTTATCTAAGATAAGGGCCTCCAAACTTGGCAACTTTTAAGATTTGTGAACTTTAATTCCCAGAATTCCTCAGCTAGCATATCAAAGTTGCCTGGCTGGGAAACAATGATCAAATCCAAAACTTAAAGCAAAAATCTTGTACTATTGCTTCCCTAACCAATGGCCATCTATCCTGTTAAGGACTTCGTAGCTTTGAAAGCAGCTACTTCATTATAACCCTATTAGTTAATCATGCTGTCCATCATAAAAAAGTTCTATTAACTGCATTCAGATAGATTATTTCTAGGGTTATAAAACAGAATGTTTAGCTCTTGGGGCTATATCTTTCAAAATTATGTTATTTTGCCATCTCTTGCCAGGTGATTATATTCATAATATTTGATTATTATATTTCTCCCACCCATCTCCATAATATAAATTACTATTCCTAACACAAGGCAAAGAGTAAAGTCTGGTGCATGCCACTGGGTATTCTAAGCTGCCCTACAAATGCTACAGCACCTCTACTTAGGAGCAAGATGGATTGGCAACAGGAGGTGCTTAAAATGGAGCTAGAGAAAGGAAAGGAAGATGGGGGTCTTTATATTCGCTCTCACCAGAGATATGAAAATGAAAAAGGAGTTAAACTTCACCTTGAAACTTCATATGAAACTGTCAGCAAAGAAAGAGGGCAAAGAAGAATATGATATTGATGGTATCTCCAGAAAGTATATTCAAGAATAGTGCTTCCCAGATAAATTAGCTCCAGAAATAGTAACACTCCCCTACAATAATTGCAGGTTGGAGAGACTATGAATCCTGAGATACAGAGGGTCAATTCATCTGGAGGACATCAATTGAGGAGCTGCTACCTTACTATTTCTTTACAGAAATTGATTCATCTATAACCTGAGCATTTAAATAACTCTGGGTAAAGGTAGGAGATGGAACTTAGTTTTAATCCAGAAAGACATATTCCAATGCAAATTAGAGTGCCAGATTACCAAATTGGCTAGAGCACATAAAATACTCTAGTATTGTAGCAAATTCATGATATATACAAAGCAGTAGAGAGCATTTTCCATTTGAGAAGTGATAACTCCAAATCCATTCCAATCATCTATGACTGGATGAAGGCTAGCTAACAGCTCTACCTATCAGTGGATAGTGAAATTGGGATCTAATTATAGTATCAGTCCCATTAGATAGAATATGATTTTGGCCTTATAGTCATCCACATAAGTATCAACAAAATCCACTTTTACTTTGTCCACCTATCACACTTAGCTAGGCTCACATAGCTGTTTAAAACGTAGTTTAAGGAATTTTAAAATGTTCAATAAGTACCTTGAGATTTTGTAAAGGATATCCTTTTCACCACTTTCAATAAGCCAATGTTAACCCTATTTATTCTAATAAGGTTATAATGTTTCCCAGCAGTATGTTGGCTTTTTGTGTATCCACTGAGTCCAAAAACAGTTGCAAACATTGATCATTACAATAGTTTATATAGTGCCTGATTGCCAAAAAAAACCCAGAACAATGGTAAGCAAGCAGATGCCCACAGACATCTCTTTTGGCATGTGAGAAGCCGTCATGCTTGAAGATTAAGTTTTATTCTCTGTATCATTCTTCTTTTCAAAATTGTTGATTGATTATGTTCATAGCCCAGACTCTATGACTCAGAACCCATTGGATCATTGTTTCAGAGAGATTTCCTTCCTGGATTCCTCATTTTCTTCAACAATAATAGAGCTTCTAATGTACAGATAGTCCTTAATGTACAAGTTCATTTAGTGACTGTTCACAGTTCCAATGGCACTGGAAAAAGTGACTTATGACCCTTTTTCACAGTGATGACCTTTCCAGCATCTCCGTGATCATGTGATCAAAATTCTGACATTTGGTAATTGGCTCATATTTATGACTGTTGCTATGTCCCAGAGTCATGTGATTAAGCAAAGTCAATGGGGAAGCCAGATTCACTTAACAATTGGGTTACTAACTTATCAACTGCAGTGATTCACTGAACTGGTGAGAAAGCTCATAAAATGGGGCAAAACTCACTTAACAAATGTCTCACTTAACAGCAGAAATTTTGGATTCAGTTGTGGTCATAAGTCAAGCACTAGCTGTACCGGAAAAAGTTATTGAAAATTCAGAGAAATATCCAGAGATATACCTGCCTTAAAGGTATCTCATGTTGAACTGTATAACACAGTCAACATCAGCAGTTAACCACAGGAAATGTTTTATGACATTTTGTATTACATCATAAAATGCTCTATGATAATTCTGTCACAAACATTTTATAACATTTGCCAAATTTCAAATCAAGTCATGGCTCCCAGATTTTGGATACATTCTATAAGTTAGCTGTTTTTGTGGTACCTTAGTTGAAAATGTTTTGCCTTTTGATAAATTCTTTTGCCCAGTTGAAGGTTACAAGGCACAAGAATTTTAGTACTATATAGATAAAAGTGCCACTGGTTAAACGTAACACCCTTTCGCACAATGTGAGGCTTTCTTTTTAGCTTTAGAATACTAATAAAAGGTATAATCTTGCTTGTTACTGGTAGACCAATATAAACAGTAACAAAGCAACCGAGCTAAGAAAGTTGATCATTGGCTTCTTCCTAATCTGGACACTGCAATTCCTTGTCAAGTCAGTGCCCAAGAAGAGGCCAAGGGTGTAAATTTTTTACCTGTGTATCCTGGTATCAGTGGATGATATTCATCTACTTGCCGCCGAAATGCTGTCATGCTTTTTCCAGCTACGATGACAGAAAGCAAATGCTCAGTGTTGCATCCATACTTCAATATGACTAAGCCTTTAAAAGGCCAGTTTACTCAAAACATATTGACTTCCTGCTTGTCAATCACTTCAGTCAGTCACTTCTGCTATCTTAATGTCATGAAGACCATCCACCTGGATATAGGCACCAACGATGAGAAATAAGCCTTTCAAAGCAGATTCAAAACAGCTCAGGACCGACGGCAAATGTCAGGGATAAGAAAACCCTCCCTAGAACCATGGTAACAAGGACCTACTATCCTTGATATAAAAGAAGTGTTTGTGCAATTTCTTAAGGACACAGGGACCTCAAGTCAAGATCAGTTCCTGTTGACTACATCTATGCTGCTTTTTGGCAGCACAACAAAAGTGATTTGGTCTTTTTATAGGACATTTATTTTTCAACTATCCACTGAAACCAACAGTCCTGGGATTTCTAGTGAGCTGGATTTATTTATTTTCTTCTTCATCCAAACAAACACAGATCCCTTAAGGCTTAAGTCTCAAATGTGCTTTTTTTTTCATTGAAAAAAAGCAACTTTGGACAACCATGATCTGGCTGAGAATCTCCATAGACTTAAGGCTTAAGCTGATAAGAGCAGCCAGGGTGAGCTTAGGAGTTATCCTGAACTAGTCCACAAAACAAAACCCAACTTTCCAGGGTTTGTTCCTTGTTAGCTGGTAGTCCTTTCCTGCCTTTAAATGTGGCAAAGTGTTAACGAAAGGGTTGTACATAGCTTCTGATGAGCAAATTCTCTCACCATTTTAAAAGCCAACAGAACACCTACAATCGCCAATCTCTCCTAATAGAAGCCGGTCAGCTTTCAAATGCCCAGCTTTCCTTGGCTCCTGCTGCTTTCCCACAACTTTTTTAGTGCGGAATATCAGGAGAGAGAAACGGTGAAAAAAAATAATGAAATAAAAAATAAAAGTAATAGAAGTTCACTCTAAGAAACGCACTCCCGCAAAAGCAAACTTGCGAGTCAGAGAAAGAAAAAGCGCCCAGACAACCAGCCAACGCCTTCAGTTAAGAAGCGTTGTAAGCGAGAAAGCGGTAGTGGACGCCCACCGGTTTCAGTTTTGCGAGGAACCCGCGACGAATGAGGAGGAAAGCATTTACCACGATAGTATCTTTGCCAACCATACGCTCCTCCGCCGAGTCTCTCCCGCCCCTCCCAGAGGAGGTCAATATAGCCGGCCACCATCCCACGGCATTATGACCTCAGCCTGCACGATCTTTACAACCGGCGGGAGGGAGACTTCCGGAATTTAATATTACTCGGGCAGAAGGCAGTGTAGCCATAGTAGGGAGTGAGTAAAGGGATCGGGCAGGAAGAAAGAGGAAGAGAGGCGCTTCTTTTCACGGGTCAGCTTTTCAAATTGACCGCTTGCTTTTGGGTGCTCCAACGACCCTGATCGTAAGCAAGGAGGAAAATAGGAATATTGTGTTTCGCAGACCTATTTAGTTGCCAATAGATTTGAATCTGGAGTTTCTCAAATATTACTCCGGTAAACTAAATTGCATCCCAGATCTAGATTAAGGCAATGTTTCATTAAAAACTGAAACGGGAAGGATTCATTGTTTTTTCCCCAAGGATATAGTAGTTCCGCACGAGAGTATATATTCAACGTGACACCATCAGGTTGATGTCATTTTAGAGCCACGATTCATGGTCGGCACAAACGTCCACCTTTACTTGGAAAGCATCAGATCACACAGCACGCATCATGATTGAAAAAGTAGGGGGTGTTGCTTACTGGTAGCAAGGACCATTAAATATCATGGTGATTAATTCAGAGAAAGCATACGCTGCTCTGGTTTCAAAAAACATTGTAATTTTCAGGAATGTTGGATATTAATTAGAAGGAAGAATTTCCAAGTGAAGTCCCATAGACAGCAAAAATACTAAGGAAGAGCTATAGGCTTTGATTCTGGATTCAGGGTGGGTTCTTCCCTTTTATTTATGTAAGGTTATTTCACAGTATTTAATACATTTCAAAAATAAATTTGGAATATCCAATTGCAAAGATGTAATTAAATATTAGACAAAGGAGAACAGTGAAAAGTATCTGAAAATACTTGCAAGCTTAAAAGAATAATGTAAACTCCACTGAACAGAAAATAACTTTTTACACAAGAAGCCTTAAAAAACACTCAAAATGACCTCCAACGTGATTTACTAATTTATTTGAAATTTTGAACAGCAGTGTTTTCAGATGTAAATGTAACAAGCTGTAATCTTCAGAATTTATCTGTGTTTAAGAATCTGGAACAAGGAAGGCAGTCAATCAAATCACACAGATCAGACTGTTTTTATAAACCATTTTAGAAGTTATCCAAGCATAGATATATACATTGGCCTTATGCTCCACAACCTACACAAAAGTACCCTGGCTTTTTTTTTTCATAAATATTGCAATTTACTATAATAATTACATAACCTTTGTTTGAAAAGTAGATCTTGTAACATATTGATATGTGAGAATCATTTCTCTGTATTGTTTTTGGATACGCAAATATATAAGCAAGTATCTTTTAAGCAAGCCCAGATTTGATTGACAAGATTTCTAGTTTCCAGATTTAAGATTTTACCCTAACAGAAATTTCTACTGAAAGCAGAGAAATGTTGCTGTTCAGGATGAAGATTTTATCAGTAGAGCAAGCTTTCCTTTTACAACATTTTTACTAAACTAATGCATTAAATAACTTCATTTGTTTCTTCTTATATCCTGTCTTTTCTCCAAGAACTCAAAATGGTGCACTTGAGACTCCTTCCTTCATTTTTCTCCCTGACAACAATTCCATGAGATCAGCTGGGCTGTGAGAAAGCATTTGGCCCAGTCATCCAACACATTCCTGTGGTTGAGTAGACTTGAACCTGTGTCTTTTCACACCTAGTCAACATCTTGCCCATTTGCAAGAAACCAGCAGATAATAAATACAGCTTATGATTTGTGGAAATTTTAGTGTTTCCTACTTGCATTTTGACTGTTTCTACCAATTTAAGACAGGATAAATTCTATCTATAAGGAAGCATTTACCATTTAAGTGTAACTCGTGCTTCATAATAAAGCCTGAAGTTGTCACAGCATTACATATTCTATTTCTAAACTGTTCCATTAAACATCTATTTCCACTATTATTTTAGGCAGGGGGATGGGGGTGGAACCTGAGTGGCAGAGAACATCTAGCAAAATTATGCTCAGTTTAGGACGGAGTTGACAGCAGGGAGGAAAAACATTTTCCAAAAACCTGAATCTTATATCAGTGGCATTCTATATTTGTGTGTATCCATATGTATATATTCTAAAAACTGCTGAAAGCTTTATATATTTAACTAAAAGTAGCAGAAGCCCCAAAAGAGCAAATCAGCCAATATATTTGTACTTCTGTTGGCAGGATTATAGCTGAAGTGGTTTGTTGGCTACACTATATATTTTGCAAGCATAGCAGCCCTCCACGAGTTATCTCCCTTCATTGGCTGCAGGCATATGAAACAAAGCACACTGAGGCATTAATCAGTTCAGAATCTTACATGTCTCTCCATTCGAAGGCAATATTTTCATGTAAGCTCTGCACTGCTAAACAACTGTTTAACTTTGAAGATTATTGTAATCTGCTTTTTAAAAAGGAACAAACCTTTATGCAGAAATTAAAGGACCTCTGGCCTCTTGTGAGACACGTTAACACTTTGCATCACAAGTATGTGGCTTCTCAATAATGCAGGAATAGACCTGGAATAATTTGTTGACAGCTTGATTCATGAAGACAGAGGAGTACAGATGCTTGCTATGCATGCACTTTGTTTAGGGGAAATAAAAATTTATAACAAAAATATATCTTGCTCCTATCAAGCTTTCTGTACCAGAAATATAACCTATTAAAATGTAACCTAAAATCAAAGGAGGATACAATAAATGTATTCTAGAAAGGGGTGTGTTCGCAGGAGTGAATTAAAATCCACTTTAAATTTGGTTCACTATGTAAAAGGGGAGATGAATTTGTTGAATTAACCTATGGCTTTGGAAAGCAATTTAGATTGGGAAGTGGTAATTTTAATCAGCCTTCCTTAAGACTCAGAACCAGACAGCAGTTGTGCAAAGACAGAAAAAAATTATATTATGAAGGATCTGAAGTGACTGAAATTTGCAGAAATGTTGGAAAAGTATCTTCCTCACTCAAATTGACCATTCACCAGTTTGAGGGGGAAAGTGCCGATAGCTTAGACATCCCTAACAATTTTCCTTCCTGCAACAAACCTGTTCTGAAGTAGGCCAATGGAAATTAGCTGTATCCAGTTTTTCTGATGTAAGTCATAAGCACTGTAGTTCTAACCCATTTCTGGTGAGTTGGGGCCTTCTTTCTGAGGTGCAATACTGGGTTAAAATTTGTATCTCCATTATGTAAGAGTGTTGGGCACTTTGAAAAAGAAATAAAGTGTTTCACACTTCCTGCCAGTGCCATTTTTGCTATTACTTGAAGTAGTCTGACCTTTTCAGCTTCTGCTTATGTCTGGGGGGAGATATTAAGCTTCAAAGAATCACACATAAAATATGACTTTTAAAGCCATAGTAATGAACAGCAAGCACTTTCTTGCTTTGTAGCACTTGTTAATAATTTCTGCCATTCTTGTGTTAATTCTAAGTCATAAATGATAAACCAGCATTCTATTGAAGTTGATGATGATGTAGCAAGTAGAAATGCAGTACTAGTATTCCAATAGTTTTGGAAGTAGGGGGAAAAAATGGGATCATGTGACTCGGTCAACAATTGTTCCCACAACTTGGGATATAGATTTCACAATATAGAAAAAGTAACATTGGTCTATTGCAGTGTTTCTCAACCTTGCCAAGTTTTGGTGAACTTCAATTCCCATGCTTGCTGGCTGGAGTATTCTGGGCGATGGAAGTCCACCAGTCATATACTTGCCAAGATTAAGAAACACTCATTCAAGGCTTATCCAGACATTAAAAGCAACCAACATGTGATTTTATATTGAACCATTCTTGACTTAGCTTGATATATGTTCTGTAATCAAGGAATGGTACAAGCGATTCCCTGTCATTGCTGGGCCCCTTTCTGATGGTTCATTGTGGTTCAGTTTTTGTCTCGCAGAAGAGACATAATTAAAAAAATGTATGCCTTGAAACTGGAGTTCATTTGGTGTGATAATGTGGTAACTGATCATCTACTTTTTATATAGAGTAGGTATTATCCAAAGCAGAGCACAGATGCATAGCATTAAGGCAGCCTGTTACCTGTTAAAGCAAAAATAATGAAAAATTCAGCACTGTATCTGTAAGCTATTATTTGCGTAGCATGGAGAATAATGTGGTACTGTCTGACATCCTGACACTCCACTCCCCTTATTATAAGATCATCTTTGTGCATTACATCTCTTGTCAGCCTTAAAAGCCTGTAATTACTAAAGTCACAGAAGAAACTGTATTATTTAAAATTAAACACCGATGCAAATCAACAGGGATAAAGATCATTCTGTACAAGAAAATACCACTTTCAAAAAGAAAACATCTGTACAATATTTAAATATTGTATATACATCAAATAATTCTTGTTCATAGCTCATTCCATGGAGTTGCTTATTTGAACGCTACAGAAAGGCATTCACTCACTCATACGGGGGAAAATGCCTTTAAAAAACACAGCAGTCAGAATGAAAGAAATGCCAGCATGCATACTTTATAATTATTCCAGGGGAATAATTATTGGAGGAACAAGTTAAGATGCTGTAATTAAAATGACCCAATCTATTCCTCTGATAGTAAATCAAAGCTTATTCTCATTCTATCAGGAAATATTATTTATAGGATATAATGCAAAGGGATCCTTAGAATTCTTCTTAGAAAATCAAAATGTTTGCATGATGCAAAATTTGTCCCTAATGTATGTGTTTAATAAGAAATCTGAGACTTTGAGAGGGGGAAAAAAAAGAAACTTATTCTATGGCTTTTCGCTCATGCATAGCTAATAAGAAAAAAGATCCAGCTAAACTATTAGCTTTCACATATCTTGAAAGCATAATGGATTTCAGTGGATGACAATGTGTTTTCTGTGTATTGGGGGGGGGGGGGGGGAGTGTCAGCTTCCAGCTGACAAAACAGACCCTTCCGGTGTCATGAATTTGGCCTCAAATCCAACATGTTGGAATTAGCTACCTATCAAGCCCTGAATTGTAGTGCTCAACTGGAAGCAGCCTTCATATTGTAAGTTGTTAGGCTGGCAGTGTATTTTCATCAAATCATCTGTAGTCACATCAGAGATTTGTCCATGGCATAGGCAGTTTTAGACTGACTAAGCAGAGGCAGTCCCGTTGCTAGGGATATAGTGCTTTCAAGGAGTTTTGACACTGTTTAACTTCCAGAATTCCTTTACTACATGGCTGCTGGTTATCTTACCTGGGAATTCTGGGATTTACAGGTCAACACTACTGGATGACACCAATTTGGACAAGACGGCACCAGAGTTTCTTTGTGAAGATTGATGTTTCATTCTCCCTTCTTGAATAGAAGTCAGTTAAAGCTTCACTCACATTGAATGTAAAGTATTGTTGTGTCCTTTGGAAGCCATTTTAAGTGATCTCAGAAATAATGTCTGTACTCCCTCTTCTGGTCGGAAGTAACACTGCTCAACTACTTCTTTGCAGGGTTTTCTTTTTCTCTGCCAATAAGTTACTTTTCCTGGAATCTATTGCTGAAATCAGGCTATTGGTCACAGAATGGAAGAAGCTCACAAGGAGCTAAATTGAAGACAGTACATTTCCTTCAAGGAACATTCAACTTCTTGATAAGCCAGGCCTGTCAAACTGGCGGCCCACAGACCAAATACAGCCCGCAGAGGCCACACCTACCCCAGCTCCGCAAAGGCTAAACAACGCAATACGCCATGATACGGCCAGCTATGCAAGTGGGTTTGACATCTGGTTTATGCAGTTATTCCAAAGGGAAGATATAGGGAGAGCATCTGATTCTGCAAATTGGTAAATACTTGAAACTGTACCTAGTTGTGAATATAAGTTTTTTTTTTCTTAACTAAACATTGAGTAACTTCTATGGAGTTATATTTATATAAATTATTTTATCCACTAATTAAGTTGACCCCAGGAAAATGTTATCACTTTTCTTGTATGAGATACCACTCTCTAAGATCAACACAAGAAGTTTTTTCTTTGTTTGGCATGGCTGAGAAAGGCAATGAAAATGGATCCTTTCACTCTACAACCTGAGGATAGAGATGATCTCGAGTAACTATTGCTACCACACCCCCTTTGTTTTGTACAAGAACTGGCTGACAAGGGGTATAGATAAATAAAGCCAGAGATTGGCCAACAGTAAAATGGGAAGTGGGGACATTCTCATTTACAGAATTGGTTTAATCTTTGGGAAGCATTTTTATTCAATATTGAAAAAGAGGGAAATGCAAGTATCAGTGCTTCAAAATTAAATTTGGTGTTAATTAATTGGAGAGAACATTATAATTGAGTGCTTTTAAAATGATAAATGGTGCAATTATTCAGGTGCAATGTCACTTCTCTCCACAGGGGGGAGAAATCCTTTCTACATAATGTTCTACAGTATTTGGTGCAGTATTTATAGAATTACTATTACTTTTTGCTTCAGCATTTCCCACAAATGTTACTGCTGGATCAATTTCTTTAATAAGATTGCAGCTCTAACAGGTTTAACTTAAAATTTCATTGAACAGAAGCAAACCCCCACCAAACCAACATGTCATTTGATCCTTTAAAGAAACAAGAGTTTTATGCTACCCAATTTCTAAACCTGTTCATTAAATTCCAGTATTCCTATTCCATCATATAAATAAGAGAGCTTATCTTTTAAAATTGTTGAAAAATTAACATATTTCTACTGTGAAACTGATAGCCACAAATCATGGTTATAAATTTCACTTTTAGTGCATAAAAAAAAAAGTATATCAGTTGGTATCCTAAATGTAGAAATGACAGGTTTGATTATTAGGACCTAGGATTCAGAACATATGAAAGACATCGAATAAAGCAATATGTCTTCCGAATAAATAGAGCAGTAATATTTCAGCGCTTAATTTTCATTACATATTTGGGTTGTTCACTTTACTGTGTAGCACCTGATAACTCTTACGTTCAGATTCCAAATTGGTAATTTCAAGAACAAAAAATAAGAATAACCAAAAATCCTGATGCTTTCTTTTTCTATGCTTTATCTATCTAGCCAAAATTCAGGGTGTTTTTGGCAGCCAGTGAACAGAAAATTGAAACAATAGGTGGTGGGGACCATGGAAAAGAAGAAAAAAAATCAGTAATTTAGAAAATCAATGCCAGCTTTTACACTTTTAGAAGTGGCAACGTCAATTGCCATGGCTTTAATCTCAGTGTCTCCAAACTGCATTAGCGTTTTAATTTCCCTCCGGCCTGGCACGGATTTGTCACTTCCTGTGAGATCCAATCGGAGGGTGCCACACTTCCTCACTCCACGTTCAGTGATGAAATTCACATTATCGTGTTCCGAGCTGTAGATATTGATCACAATGACCAGCTGAGAAGGCTTGGCAGGGGTATAGCTGCGGGACACAGGTCTCCCCAAGTGCCACGGACTGGTCAGCCGAGATAAACTTGTCAAAGACGTCGGTGCACCAACGGGTGCCATCTTTAACTAGCAATTTTTCAGTTGGGTGCTTCCCTTCCACGTAGCGATTCAGGACTCCCACCCCGTAGGTCAAGGGGGAACGGCGCACTTTAATGACAGCAGGATCCAGACCAAAGAGGACTGCTCCTTTGAGGATGGTGAGCCCCACATCTTGAGGGATGATGATTCGGCATTTTGAACCAAAAGCATTCTGGACAGCTTGTTGTAGTAGCGGGGCTTCTGCAAATCCGCCCACAAGGAATAGGAACTTTACATTTGTCAATTCAGGTTTTCTAAAAATCTCACCTGAGCAGAGAAAGAAATCCATGGGATGAGATAAATAGTGCATTTACTAAGACCCAGTGAAAAAAGAATCTAGTCTCATGAGAACAGTTTGATAAAAACACAAGGTACAAGAGTATGTATGTGTGTCTATGGGGGTATATATAAATACTTATGGATCAGAATGTTATATATAGGTGTTCATGAAGGGAGATAGTGTAAAGAAATCAAAATGGGCAATATTCTTCATATATAATTTGATAAACTCAACCATAATCCTACAGAAATGATAATCTTTAAACAAGAATATAATTATTCCTGGCATATAGAATTTGTATTTTTCAGGCTGTATGTTCAGTGGAAATTACTCAGGCTCAACAACTGCTAAAAAAGAGCAGTATGATAAACATTTTGTATTAATTGTCCTGAAGAGACAAGGTCTCTAAATTCTGAATGTTCTGACTCTTAATGAATGTTTTAAAGCCTTATACACCCTTAATACCTACTGAGATGCTCTATAATTTGGTCAATTGTAGGTTTGAAGAGGGCATTCATTGCATCAGGACTCATTCTCAGCATTCCTTGGGAGGACCACTTCACAAAATCCACACTGGAAAAAGAAGAAACCTTTTTTTAAAAAAAACTACCCTAGTTCTAAGAACCTTTTTTGAAGATAGGTGTGAAGTCAACAGAGGCAAATTGTACAGGTTAAGAATTACTTTGAACTTTTTGAAGAGATGGATCAATGTTCCATTTGGGAAAAAGACTAAAAATGATCCTACTGAATATTCATAAGTCTACATGTAGAAGGTTAGTACCAGGATCTACATCAGCTCTGACCCTTCAACTCCAGTCTCACTGTAGGGACCAAGATTTTAGGGACAGAGGTCAAACAGTTAATGCTCTATCATGTCAGGAATCAATCTCACTTGTGCAATCCTATTTTCCATTTAACATCAAGATGGAAAAGTGTCAAGGCAAAGGTCAGTCCACATTCCTATGTATACCTCTACACTAAATACTCCTTTAGGTGAAATATTGTTTAAAGCTGGTGGGAAATTCTTGCCTATTCTGCCAGTGAAATGTAACTTTTTTTCTGTGCCTAACATCCCTTCTCTCTGCAAAATAGAAAGGAGAGTTTCTCGTCTTGATCTGATTGCCACTTGTTACAGGCAAAAAGTATTTCACAGCAAGGACATGCTTTTAAAGATGACTATAGGCTTTGCACTAGCAGAACACACATCTGTTTGCAAAATGAAGGGCACTCACTTTCTCAAGAGCTGCTTTTGAGTTGGTGAGCCTTTTTGGATCAGAACAGCATGTGACAATGAGGCCTAGCCAGTTGATGAAACTCAAGTGTCACATTTTGTGTGAACAGAAATGTTTTTGTAGCAGAGCTAGATTTTTCACCCTCCTGTTAGAAGAGGCCTTTGGTGCTTTTAAAAAAAATGTAAAGTTAAAATTCTAAAGATATGCCAGTGACTTGCATATTATGCCATCCTTTCTATCACTTATTAATAGGAGATTGTTCCAAATAGAAGGGAAAAAAATCCCACATCCTTCTTACATACTTTAAGATTGTTTACATTAGTAAATGCTATGATAAACATCCTATCTCCTCATGATAAATGGAGCATTTTCACAAAATCAAATTTTGTGAGGTTTTCTTTTTGCAATGGACTAGTTAAGGAGGAAGGTTTGGGTTTGGCAATTTTATAAGTTTAATGCTGGAAAGGAAGAAAAAAACTGTATATATGTTAATGTTCCTTCACATAGTCAGCAATTTGTCCAGTTGAACCAATGTTATTCATATTTCATGCAACTAATACGAAAAGATTTTCTGGATTCTTCAATGGTGCACATCTATTTTTTTAAAAGTATCGATAACTCCATATGATTTATTTCCAGAAAAAAGTCACAGAATGGCTTAATTAATTTCTGACTTACTTGCTTTTCCTTAAGGCATGTTCTACACTGTGACCTCGAAACTTCTTGTAGTAGTCAATGAAAGAAAAAGGCAGGGTGATATTCAGTGGATTTGTCCGATCTGGAGCCGCTGCTCTCTTGCGAGACTCAAACGCTATCATCAGATCAACCCAGGCAGCAGGTCGTTTGATTTTAAATTGTTCTATAAAATCTTCACCAAATATTTTGCACAGAAGTTTTTCAAATTCATAATCTACACCTAAAGAGCCATATGGCCCTCCTGCATGAGAAATGAAATGTTGTTAATGGAAATTATTATTTAAGAAATGATACAGCGAAAAATTTTGAGTATAGAGTTTTGTCTAAAAAGATATTGCCTAGAAAATTCAAGTACCTTTCTGTTATGATAAATAGCTATCAAAGGCAACAGGAGCATTGCCGTGATTTTTCAATATCTTTCCCATATGATCAAGATATCACATGACAGAATCAGCTGTTTGTTTGTCAGCAAAATATTCATGGTCAAACATGCCACCTTTGTATACTAAGGGTACAAGGGGACAGAGCTCTAGCCCTATGTATTCACCCATTGCTGTGTCTAGAAATTTATGTGAAAGACATCCTGGCACCATCAGGAAGTTCATTCATGGAAAAGAATGCAACATCAGTGTAAAAGCCATGGTTAGTAGGTTGTGCATGGCTGGCCAAAATGATCATCCCACAACATAACTTACATGTTATTTGAATGTGTCATTTGTCAAGAAGTCCCCAAGTGAATAATAGATACACGCATGTAGTCGTTCTTTAAAGTGCCAATTAGAATAAACTGATACTCTGATCTCAGTAACACATTTATTTATTTAGCATATGGCACGTGTCACCGAGGTGGCTGGCTGCCTCTATGAAAGGAATCTTTTTGGGCGGTGTTATCCTGAATGCCAGTAGACAAGCTCCTTTCTTGTCCCTCCACGGTTTATTCGCTCACGAGAATCGAGCCGCCAAGCTGCCAACGTCAGCGGTGCACAGGCCCAGCTTTTGTACCACGTGAGCCACTGCAGCCCCACTCAGTAACATGCTCAGTAACACAGAAAAACCCATAATGAATCTGAAGGACAACATTATATATAGTAGAATCAATGTACTGTATAATTTCTTCTTCATTTTTTGAAGTAGGTGAGGAACCACAATGCCAATTTTTCTTTTCTTCGAAGGTAATTTTTTTGGAACAGACTACACGACTTCCAGCAAACCTTGTAACAAGTTGTTTTCAGAGTGAAGAAATTAAAAGTTCTATGAACAATAGGAGTGAGGAATCCACTTTACCTGTTGCCTTGTATAGTTCCTTCAGGTGTCCTTCCGGTAACCTGATCTGGTGCACAGTCACATCAACTGTTCCTCCTCCCCCATCCACAACTATGTAACGGTCACCTGTTAATTCAAAGGAATAACAACAGTTGGGGTTTCCCCCCGCCAGTAGGTATTTTGCATCTATTTTAAAAGCCACTTCATAAAAATTACAAGACGTTTACACACACACACACACAAATGCATGTAACTGAAGCCTGTGTCAAAAGCTACTTTTACAGTATGTTTCACCGTATCAGTTGGTCTGCTAATGAATGGTCAGTGATTTGAAAATGGAGAGCAAATTAGGAATACAGCACATTTAGGCACTGATGCTTAAACAATGTACGGAGTGATAACTAGAATGACTTATTTATACTGTGATTTACTTTAAATAATATGTGAGTTAATAAAGATAAATAGGTTGATAGTGGTTCCTTCAACCCAAAGCACTGTGCTTTCATTATGCCTTTAAATAACTCTGCAATTGTTCATCTCTTGTTTGGACTAATGCAATGAATTCTACATGGGACTATTCTTGAAGAATATTTGGAAGCTTCAGCTGGTACAGAACAGGTCACACAATCTTGAGCGCCTAATGAAAGGACATGTAACACATGAGCTGCATTGGATGCCAGATGCTTCCAGGTACAATTCAAGATGACCTTTAAAGCCCTACATCAGGGTTGTCAAGCTCAATTTCATTGAGGGATGCATCAGGGTTGTGTTTGACCACTTGGGGGGGGGGGGGGGGCAGGGCTTGTATTAGGCAAAACCTTGCTAACAATCTTGCCTTCCATCTTGGATCAGCTGACAATTTAGGGCAATCTTTAAAACCCCGTTATATAAATTACAAAGGCAGGAGGTCTTCCCAAATCTGGGCAACTCTTCAGAGGGATAAATCCCAAACTCTAAAATGATTTAGCAAACACCTGTTTGCTGTTGAGAACAAGTCCACATGGTGGGAAGCAGTGGATGGGTATGGAAACAACTGCAGTGAGGAACAACAGAAATTTTGTTCACTATCCTAGTCTTTTATGTGGCCCTCTGCATTTATTAGAATCAAATATTCACAAAGGCACTAAAAGTAACAAGGCAAGAGTCTTGCAGAGAACCCAATTCTGCTGGCAATGCAAAACCAGTGAGATCAAAAGAACAAACAACTACCTTCCTCCAACTCGGACCAGATTTCTCCTATGACGTTTTCAACCAAAAAAGTGCGGCTCTGTCGATTTCGTCGAATGTGTTCTTTTGCTAGTGGTGACACAGAGAAGAAAATGACTGAGTATAAAAGAGCAAAAGCAAAGCTATATGTATTTGGAGCAGAAAGGAGGTTCTGGGAAGTGGGCTAGACATCATTTGGTTAAGAATTACAACTAATATATCGATAATCAAAGCTAGAGCCCCAAAGTGGTATAGCTCTCACTGTAATTTTTTCAACAAATTGATTCAAAGTAAATATCTGTGGTGGTTGAAGGCTTTTAATTCTATATAAACCAAACCTTGTACTGCAAACTTACCATAAACATACAATAAAGATTAAGTAAACCAAATTCTGCTGAAAGTAGCTTTGCAGTATTTTGTTATTAGTTAGGCTATTAATTCATAAATAACTGAATAAGAGAATCTGTCTGACATTAAGGCAGATCATTTGCCTCGTTAATCTTAGCAGATCTGTAGAGGAGAAATACACAATACGGTGCCTACCCACACCAAATGTCTTTAGGTATTCCCTTTGTACTCATAAGTCTCCCTTTCCCGTCATATTTCTTAAAGATTATTTTCATTTGGAAAAAAAAAACCTCTAAAGAAACCAAGCATGCTGGAAAACAAAAGATGAGCATATTGTATCATTCTTATCTCCAGCAATGACTAAAGGCCCACAAAACAAACAGGATATCCTGCTAGAAAAATTGTCTTCTGCTCAATGGGCATTTTGGAATTGCTAAATCCCAAGCCCATCATCATAATCAATTTATAGGCTATCTGACTCCCATCAATTCCTAACACAACAAAATAAAAAAGAAACTATTATTATTGTCCTTGGGAGTTTTAGTTGTTGTTTTCCTTAGATCTAGGAAGAAGGGAAAGGCTGTAGGCAGTCAGGATAAGTTGAATCAAGAGATTCATTGGGAATTCCTGGCAGGAAGCATCTCTCAGGTTGAAATTAGAACCTCTTCCAATTTGCAGTGGTCCAGATGATCTAATCTGAGATGCATGTATGTTTGCTTTTGTTCACAAAAATCAGCATGGGTGGTTAAAGAATGAGGAAAGGCAGGATTTTTTTTCTTTTTTCTCTCTAGTTTTATAAAACAGTTTATCACATATTATCTTTTTTTGCCATAGTTAGGTATATCGTTGGGTGCTGGGGCCAGCGTGTAATCATGAGTTCCTATCTGGAGGACATAAGTCTCCAAATCACATAAATAAATAAATAAAACTGTAAATTTGAGTCACTGTTCTTGATTATTGTTTACTAATTTTTTGTTAAAATTGTTGGTATTCGTTTGATATCTGTTCCTTAATTTGTTCTATGCCTCTCAGAACTACAGTGTTTTGAGTTGCGCAGCCACATACATTTTTTAAAACATTTACTTAAATTAGATCTGTATATAACACCCATTAGCAGTTTATTGTTCTCTAAAACCACAAACAGTTCACATTTTGACTGGAATGGTATAAACAAATCTGGAAACTCTACATATGTTGGCATATAATTCCAAAATCCCCCAAGGGAAAGTTAATAGGCAAGGAACTGTCTTATTTCTGACACCTCATTCTTGGTTTCCCCATTATCAACCTCAGACCAACTTGCAATGACAAATTTTGTCTAAATGCTCCCATAAGAAAACAGGTGTATCATCAAATCAAAATCTGATTAAAAGAATACCTGGTGTAAAACCTGAGCCAACAGTTTCACTGGGAGTGTAGCCATTGACAGGTGCTCTACTGCTTAGGTCTATCATCTGATGAAGGCGGAGCTTCCTGCAATAAATTGATGCAGCTTCTGGTTCCAAGGCAATTATCAGTTGTTCCGGAATCTCTGGGGATGCCATGCCTGCCTGCGAGAAATGAGATGGAATTGTAAAAAAAAAAAATTATCTATCTATTTATTTATTTATACGTATATACTTGCTCAAAGTACAGGTATTTCTTGACTTACAACATTTCATTTAGTGACCATTTGAAGTTACAATGTCTCTGAAAAAAGTGACTTATGACCATGGTCATGTGATCAAAATTCAGGTGGTGACTCATATTTATGACGCTTGCAGTATCCTTGGGTCATGCAATCCCTTTTGTGACTTTCTGAAAAGCAAAGTCAATGGGGAAGTCAGACTCACTTAACCATTCTGTTACTAATTTAAAAACTGTATTGATTTACTTAACAACTGTGGCAAGAAAGATCATAAAATGGGGAACTTGAGGATGCCTGTAATCCCCCATCCTAACTTTTTTTCCTCCCACCTCTATTGTATGTTAATTTTTTTGATCGAATAACTGAAATATTTAGTTGTTTTTTTTTACATAGGTCCTCAGGATGTACAAATAAAGGAGAATATTAACAGTTGGATAAATTATCTATTTGTTAGGCTTTTCAAATTAAGTTGCACAAAACAACCAGTATAACTTAGCTCTTTTTTGAATCATCTGGATTAAATTCAGCTCTTATGCTCTGGAACAGCATCTAATATTTATTTTTTATTATAGTTATAATTGACTTTCCAATAAAACTGCCCATGTTGTACAAAATGTTTAAAATACATCTGATCTCATGATCACTCAATGCAATGAAAATATTTATTTGGACTACTAAGACTATGCAATGTCTTAATACTCTTAATACAATATTCTGAATTTGACGCAGTAACTCTTAATTCATTAGAATATAATCTTGCATTTTTCTGTCTTCCCCACTTTAACTTGATCCAACTGCACAAAAAATTATAGGAGTAATGAGATGAGGATGAGAAAATGATATATGGTATTATAAAAAAATCTGAAGGGTTGGAAAAGTTCATGCAATCAAGCCAAAATTAAAATGTATTTATCTGAGCCATGATAATCTTTCAAAAGAAATGTTTCATGGCAGGAAGCATTTATCTGAGCCATGATAATCTTTCAAAAGAAATGTTTCATGGCAGGAAGCAATGCATATTGAAGGTCCTCTTTTTCAAAAGTTAAAGTTGCTCTCAACTTGGCTGTTTAGAAAGTTCTAATATGCCAGACTCAATATTTCAGTCTTGAAAACCAGATTTTGGATATTGGGGATAAATATGCTTAGCAGCATTAAAAGAGTGTTTTAAATTTTTGGAAGCTATTGAACATACCAAAAGAAACATATTTTTCCCTCCAGTTGTTTATGATTTAGCAGCACTGACAACCACTCCATTTCAGGGCTTTGAAGCTCAATTCCATGAGTGAAAAAAATAATAATTTTAAACCACAATAAGCATGGCTGATCAAGTAAGAGTGGAAGACTATATATTTTGAAAGATTTCATTTTTAAAAGAGTACAAAACCTACTGCTTCCCCAGTTAATTGTGGGAGTCAACAGTGAGAAACAGAAAGACATTTTGAAGGAACACAAGTTCCTGCCATTGTTTTTAAACCAGGATCCAACAATTGGATCACAACAATATATTAAGACAACAACATTAATTTCTGCAAACTGCTTTTGAGTGGGATGGATGCAGTAGAGCAGAGTATAATTTTTAATTTAAAAAACATCCTGTTTTAATTATGGCATATATGTTGGACTGGCAAGATATTTTACAAAGTATGAAACAATGTTTTCTAATTAGCATTTAAAAAAATAATAATGGAAGGCTAGGGTTAAGTTTCCTTTTATTACGTAGTGCACTAGAGTCCTCTTTTGGGGGGAAGAATACTACTCCAATTCCCAACGTATTTCCCTCTCTCTAAAATATGGACATGGACACACACACTACCTCTAAGTCGTTGTTAAAATTACAGCTCTAACTGCATGGCCTAATTTAGAAACCTCTTGTCCATAACTTTTCAACCAAAACCCTTGTCCACTGCCAATCATCCTTCTGCTGGTCCAAAGCAGCACACTCTGAACCTGTCCATTCAAGAAAGTTAAAATAGCTTATTCATTTTCCTTTGATGGATTAAATCAGAGTTTTTAAATGTTTTCAGTCCACCGAATCTACTATCCTGATTGAGAGGCAAAGCTTAGCTGTGTTTGAGTGAACTCCTTTTTTCCCCTTGCCCTGCCTCTTTCATAATCCTGCAGATTAAACGTTTAATGCTAAATACCAGGAAGAGATGTTTTTTTAATTAGTACTTAATATGATCCTGACATACAGCAATGATAACACTTCTGTTAAAAAAAAATTATTGAAGTATTGTTATTGATCGATAAAATGATTCCTTGGTTAATTGAAAGTTAATTATCCACTTTATCTAGCAGAATTGAATAACACATGAACTTTCACTCATGCCTATGGACATGTGGAATTCAATGAAAATTACTTCCAGTTAATTATGTGTGACCAAATTCAACGAATCGAACTATAGCGCGTATAAATATGGACATGAATTTCTTCTTCTTCTTCTTCTTCCTCTTCTACTACAACTACAACAACAACAACACACCCTATTTCTATTACAGATAATATGGCATAAACAAATTCAAACATGACATGATTTGTTGACATTTTGGAGCATTCAAACAGAAATGAAAAAGATTATGCTAGTTGAGTAGAATATGCTACCTCTTCTGTTGATCCCTTGGGGGGGGTTCCCATTTTCTATTTTGGGAAATTTCAACCATAAAATGAGGTGATGTGTGTATCTCTTCAGGACCAGTTCTTGGTACCAGAAAAGAGACATTCATTTGTCCCAGAGCCATATGCCAAGTGTAAATCCTAATCAGCCTCTTGCATAGTTCCAATGGGCACAGAAACTGGTTTCAGAAGCAAAACTGCTTTAAATTTTGGTTTTGGTTTGGAAAGTATGTTAAGAATGTGATGAAAAATTAATCCAAGCCCACCATTACATGAAGTACAGGCACTCCTTGACTTATGACCAACCACTATTGAGCCCATCATTTTTGTTGCTAAATGAGATAGTTGTTAGGTGAGTTTTGACCCATTTTACGACATTTCTTGCCACAGTTGTTAAGTGAATCACTGCAGTTGTTAAGTTAGTAATTCGGTTGTGAGAGGAATCTGGCTTCTCCATTGGCTTTGCTTGTCAGAAGGTCGCAAAAGGGGATCACATGATCCCAGGACACGGCAACCATCATAAATATGAGCCGGTTGCCAAGTGTCTGAATTTTGATCGTGTGACCACAGTGGTGCTGAAAAAGGCTGTTTAAGTATGAAAAATGGCCTAAGTCACTGTTTTCATTGCTGTTGTAACTTCCTAATGGTCACTAAATGCACTATTGTTAAGTTGAGGTCTATCTGTCATGAGAAATCATTTCTTGAACCTATATTTGCCAAAACAAATGGGTATTAAAATTATTTTCTATTTTAATAAATTATATATTGGTTAAGGTATTCCCAATCCCTGGGCCGCAGCCTACTACCGTGCCGTGGCCTATTTGGAACTGGGCTGGACGAGGCAGGTTGGTGGGCACATGGGCATGCACAGCTCAACTTGCAGTCAAACATGTGCATGCACACATGTGTGCACCGGCCCACCGCTCAGGTGGCCCGGTTCCCATCTTCTCCTCCCTCAATCACAAAGCCACAAAGGTTGGGAACCACTGGTCTAAACCACCTATCATTCTTTTTTAAAACCTAAGAATCACAAGCAATTCAGTTGTGGTTCCTGAATTGGTTTCACTAACTGCATGCCTATTTAGGATGCTTTTATAGAGGGGAAAGGGTGGCCATTCTGCTCTATGAAGCAGGCCAGAAGGAGCTAACTTCTGCTTTTCTTGCACACTGGACTCTCAGCTGATGCACTTCCCTGTTTGTCAACAAATAGCACATATTTTTTTCTAACTAATCAAGCTGGAGAGCTTTATTCAACTCCAGCAGTCCGACTTTGTGCTCTAAAACATTTCTGGTAATTTAGAAGTAGCAGTGAAGGATTCATCCTGGGGACAGCACCTAATCTATTGGTATATTACTATGTTGCATAGAAAATGCAGGAGGAGCAGATTCCATTAATCCTATTTGTGCAATCCAAGCCCCGTGATTAGGTCTAAATTGGAAGTTGTTAACATACATTTCTTGCTTCGAGTACTTTAACACAATGATCAATTAGCTTCCTTAATTAATTATGGCTTCAAAGTGATACAACCTTATCTCACATGCTCCATAACAAAACATTAATATTAATGTAACAAAGGGGATTAATTAGTGGAAGAATCACCAGAAGGATCACATCCACAACGTTTTGTTGTGATAACAACAAACCACTAACAACCATCTGTTTCCACTAACAAAGGGTATTTGCATGAATTTCCCCATTCCCCTTAATATGCAAATGTGATGCATTTCTTTAGTTATTCTGCAGACAGAAAATGAACCTCTGTTCAACCAAGAGGTAAAGCTTTAAATCACTACTTGCCATGATTTTTAAAAAATGCTATCCTCCTTATATAAACTAACATTTACTCATGAATCAGTAAGAACCATAATATGCTCTAGAGACTGAGGAATTCTGGGTATTGAAATCCACATATCTTAAAATTGACAACGCTGATCTAATTCATCAGCAGAGAAAAACTATCTAAAAACTTTCAGTAACAAGGTGAAATTATCTGCACACCATTCCTTTTTGTCAAGCCAGATACCTTGGTTTTTTTTTTTTTTTTTTGAAGCAGAACGTGACATTTTCTTTAGCATTACAAAACTTGGGAGGAACAGGCATTTACTTCTCAGCTTGTCTACAATCAAGAAGAAAGGCAAGACAGACTGAACTTAAAAGTTTTGCACTACACACATGAATAAAAATGTAGTCAAAATAAATGTTATTCCAATCTGATTACTAATATACCACAATAGCATGATATTTTTGGGGTGTGCCATGCCACTCACAGTTTGTTTACTTCAGAAGGTTTTTTACTAATTATAACTTCAATGTACAGTATGGGAAATCACATGCTTCATGCTGACTCCATTGTTTTGAGTTTCCTCTCTGGGATGTGTGTGTGTTTGTGTATGTATGTATTTGTGTGTGTAAAGGTTGGATAATACATTAGGAAGGAGATAAATATTTATATACCTATCCCTTGTAAAGAGTAATGCTTAACAGATTTGTGGAAATTTAACTAACAAATTATTCAACTTTGAGGGAAAAGAGTGTCTGATTTCATCCTATTTATAAATCTAAAATCTATATTATTGTATATTGGGGTTATGATTTGGGATTGGGAGGCATTCTATGTTAATTTTCCTAACTAAGCCACCCTGAACAGGAAAAAGCAAGGTTTTACATTCAGGCAGGAAAAGTAAAGTACGAGATTAGGTGAAACCCTGGCTCAAAAACTTTGAGAGGAACCTTAGAATCCTAGTGGATGATAACTCAAATATGAGACAGCAGTGTGCAGTGGCAGCCAAAAAAGCTAATACAATCCTTGGTTGTATAACCAGAATTAAAATCACATGAAGTATTAGTACAGCTTTATAAACCTAAGTAATACCTGGAATACTGCATCCAGGTTTGGTCACCACATTATAACAAAGATGTTGAGACTTTGGGAAAAAGTGCAGAGAAGAGCAACTAAGATGATTAAAAACCTGGAGACTAAAACATAAGAATAGCTGCAGGAACTGGATATGGCTAATCTAGAGAAAAGAACTACTAGGGGAAACATGATAACAGTATTCCAGTATCTGAGGGGCTGCTACAAAGAAGAGGGAACCAACTTATTTTCCAAAGCAATAGAAGGCAAGACAAGAAACAGTAGGTGGAAATTAATCAAGGAGAGAAGCAATCTGGAATTAGGAAGAAACTTCCTAACACTCAGAACAATTAACCAGTGGAACAGCTTGCCTTCAAAAGTTGTGGGTCACTGAAGGTTTTTAAGAAGAGACTGGAGAGCCACTTGTCTGAAATGATATAGGATCTCCTGCTTGATCAGGGGGTTGGACTGGAAGATCTCCAAGATCACTTATAGCTCTATTCTGATTGATCAATCAATTGATTGTAAGTTGACACACTGATACAATCCAAAATTAGCAACAAGCTGGAACTAAGGAAGTTTGAATTTAGGCCAAAATTACTCAACAAAAATAACACTGGTTGAGATCAAGGGATCAATTTCATATAATTCTGCCCCTTTGCTAAAACAGATTACTGTTCTTTGACCTCCAGCACTTACTGTGTGCCGATACATGTGAAAATCTGTACATGGTCCATTCCCAAGATACTGGCACAGTTTGTTCCATCATTGGTTGGACTGCAGCTGTTTTATCTAAATTAGGACTAAACTCCAAGAATGATCAGATTGGACAAAAATGGAAAGCATAACTCAAAAGAAGATTACCAATGAACCAGTACTTTGGGTCAGAGGAATTTTTACTATCATTATGGTTGGTTGCATAGTCAACTGGATATTTAGACTGGATTTGACATTTATATCCACTTCTCAAGTCCTTCCCAAGGACATGGGATAGGAAGAGGTTGCTGTTTGATGGCATTAAAGGTATAGTCACAGGATGTAAACTTTTCCAAGTAAAGCTGCATTTTGCAACTGAGAGTGATTTTGTTAGTGCTGATGGTTTCAAGTGGTGCTCCAGCTGTTTAAGGATTACACTATTACTATTGGTACTATCTTTGTTTTCTTTTGCCAGTCATTCTATTTCTATTTGCAGGTCTTGTGTCTTGCGCTACTTCCTCCGTTTCTTTCTTTTCCATTTTGCTGTACCCATGTTCTGCAACATCCATTATTCAGACTTTTTTGTCTTTCTTATTGACAATTGTTACATCTGGGTGCATTTTGCCTATTTTATAGTCCCACCTGTTCTTGCTTGTAAATTTCTTATAGATCTTCTAATGTACCATTGTTGCTACTTTGTCGTGTTTGTAGTTTGTGGCAGCTAATTAGATGGTCCACTGTTTCTTCAGCTTCTTTGCAGAGGCAGCATTTGCTGTCTATTGCTACCTTCTCAATTCTGGCTTTTTATGCATTTGACCTTAAGACTTGGTCTTGTGAAACAAGAATTATCCCCTCTGCCTCTTTCTTCAACTTTCCTGCTCCTAGCTATTGCCTGGCCTGTTATTATTTCTTTCCCAACTAATTTTTTTGGTGTCCTGGTCATGTAATACTTTATCTTATCATGACTCTTCTATTTTTCATTTAATCTTTTTTGTAGGCCAGTTTTGTCTCTTTGGTATCCAATAAGCCTTCATGGTGTACTAGCCTCACTGCATCTTCCTCACTGTCCTTCATCCAGACTCTTCATGTTATTTTCACAGGGTTTGATTTTTCCCATTGATGGTTAAGAGTGACACTTTTGTCCAGTCCAAATTCCCCTGCAATATACAAGCAACGCTGAGCATCCATTCTATTTCAGTTGGTGTTTTTCCATACAGCTTCAGACGGTCCATTTAAAGAGATGGAATAATCTGGCAGAACTTTTTGATATTATCAGTCACTGAATGATATTCCACTATAGCATCAGTTTATGGATGAACAATTTGTAATGCTACATGAGTTGTAAGAACATCTTTGCCCAAGCCAAGCAGAAAAAACCTTTCCTGCTGATAATATCAAGAAAATTGATATTGACTCTTAAATATAAAGAAATGTATTTTGTATATTTAAGAATCAATATCAATTTTCTATAGCATAAATTTATTAGAAAATCTGGCTTATTTTAAGAAACTCTCATAGCAAAAGTTTCAAATCAACAAAAAGTACCTATTGTTTTTACTACCAGATCTTTGAATTCTGAGGTAGAGAATGTGCTTCATGAATAAAATAATAACTGAAAGCAAGTATACTTAGATGCCCCCAAAAAAAAGCAATTTGAAGAAGGCAGGTTGAAATTTCTCAGGCAAATGTATTGTTATAATAACAATAGCTGTATCATCATCAATTTGTATTTGTCTTTTCATGTGAGTCATTATCTCTGGTTCAGATAATATAAACACACATTTTGAACTCATCTCTTGAACAGCGGGAGTAGCCTCTTTCACAAATTCATATACTCATCAAAATTTGTTATAGCTTCCCACTTCAAAAGACTTCTTAAAGAAAGCTTCCATATGTAAAGCTTTACCCATGAAGGCTTCCAGTTAAGTTTGAGCCCTATCTGCGCAGAGATAGTCTGAGTCAGAAAGTAGCTTCGAATCATATATCATAAGCAACCACTGAGTTTCTCCAGGGTGTGGTTAAAAAAAAGTCAAGATAGTCCTATCTGAGGGATACCCATTTTTTTCTATGGAGAATGTACAAGGCACATAAAAAATGAAGAGAGCCCGCATTGTCACAGTCACCACCTTCATTTCTTTTGGCCAGAGCCTGCAGACATGTTTGATTTCAACCAGGGGTGGGATTCCACAAGTTCGCACCTATTCGCTAGAACCTGTTGTTAACATTCTAAGCAGTTCGGAGAACTGGTTGTTAGAAGAAATTACTGGCCTAATCCTGTAAGGAAGACAGGAAGGAAACATTCTGGTGTTGTTTACAGAAACTGCTTCTCCATTAAGCCTTATTACATTCTTGGCAGGACTAGACTTCCTGTCTCAGGAACTTCTCTGGAGTTTTTTTCCCCTCCTTTGCTGGTACTTTGCTTGTGTGGAGTGACCATTCAAAGTTACAATGGCACTGAAAAAAGTGACTTATAACTATTTTTCACACTTATGTCTGTTGCTTGTCCCCACAGTCATGAGAGGCCAGGCGAGGAGATGCGTGCCTCGATGCGAGTGATGTTGAGTTGGCCACTCCCAGCCAGTCACATTACCACCAAGCCATGCCCACCAACTAAGCCACACCCACAGAACCGGTTGTTAAAAAAATTGAATCCCACCCCTGGTTTCAACTACAGGTCTTTCCATTTTGTCACTTCCCTGCCTACCATTATTTTCTCTACTTTGAAATACATTTCTCCTGTGTGTGCATTGATCCGATTATTGATCAGTTAATATGTTCCCAAATATAAATAATGGATGTATACATTTTTCAACAACATCCCTCTGCAACACACATGGGAATTGTTAATAGAACAGGAATACTTTATTTATTTTCCATGGCTATATATGCATACTAACTAAAGGCCAAAGACAAGACAGATTAACATGAGACTCTAATGTTAGAGCTTTACCTACAATTGTGTCCTTCCTGAAAACCTTAAAAGTAATTTGGCTATGTCCTCATTAGTAATCCTATAAAATAGACTATTGAAAAACAACACTGATGGGTAAAATTATTCAAGATTATTGGAATACATTAGAAATTAATCAAAATACCCAAAACACCTTTAGGAAACATGCACTGTTTCCTAAATCCCACCCAAGCCAAAATCTGAGGAAATCAAAATAAAACTAAAGCTTGGTTGCAATGGGATTATATACATCACACTATGAACATTAAACAGATTATATTCTACAGATGCATCTAAATGTCTAAAAAGGAAATGAAACTCAAAGTAATGGACAACCATGTAATAAGGCTACCTTCATCAATCATATAAGCAAAACAAAATTGGACCTGATGCCAGAAATTTTTAAATTTATAAAATATTAGGAAGAAAATAGGTATTTCTCCAAGAGACACCTCTGCTGCTGAGAAAGACAAAGGAACTTTGCAATTCTGTCTTTATCCTTTATTATTTATAGATAGTCCTTGATTTATTACTATAATTGAACCTACAATTTTGGTCACAAGTCATGATGGTTGTGCAGTGGATCAACACATGACTAGACCTGATTTTACAATCTTTTTTTTAAAGTAAACCCAACAGTCATAAAACAACCCTGTTGCTTGCTGTTGCTGGATTTTACCAGAAACTGGAAATAAACAGCAGTTTCTGGCAAAACCATTACTAAATCATGATCATAGGATCGTAATGTTCTGCAAATAGCGATAAATGTAGGCTGGTTGCCAAGCACCCAATATGTAGTCACATGACAATGGATGGGGGGGTTGGTGGTCCGGATGTCACAATTTTGTAACCAGATTGTAAGTCCCATTTTTCAGAACTTTGAACAATTGCTAAGCAATCAGTTTGAAGTTGAGGACTACTGTATTGCTCTGTATTTTTTCTTTTGAAATACAGATCATGCGAGGCTACAGAAGATCTTCAAAGCAAATGATACTGGAGTGTTGATAACTAATTAGATATCATAAAAATATGAACCAGGGAACTTCTGAAATTGCAAATTTGATAAGAGTGCTAATGTTCACCTGATGTCAATCACCCTACCTAGACAAAACCATGCAGGTTTTCTAAGCCACTTGTATGAGATTGTAAGTATGATTGTGCTGTACCTTCTCCTCATTACAATTCAGTGAATTAGAGCAAGTGAGATACTTCCAAATGTTATGTGAGTGTTTTGGAATTTTAAAATGCTTTAGCCCTTTTGGCCTAGGTATTAAACCTGAATACCTCCATCAAGCCCTATCTTTGTTACTCTTTAAACCTACAATATTCACCTTACCTTGTAGGCAGCTTGCCTCATAAACTGCTTTGCAGGCTGCTTCCAGATGGCAGGCACTGTGATGACCCATCGCACATCAGAATTTTCAAACTCTGACCCAGCTTGATCACTCAGTTCCTAAAATAATTGGAAGCAATGCAGTGGGAAGATATAAAATGAGAACCAATGTTTCAAAAATTAGTAACACTTTTTATTGGTTTCCGTGGAAATTATTTTTTTGTTTCTTGCACTGATTGTCAATAACAACCTGATTGAAACAGAAGACTGTCTAGATAGCTAAATCAAGGTTTCAATTTCATCCTATCAAGGAAGTAGCAAAGTAAGAGTTCAGGAAGGATAAGCATTTCTTCAAAATGAAAGCCCAAATTGAACAAACATAATAAGGCATTATGTTGAGGTCTGGTCCAAATGTCTTTTCCTAGAATTAATCAGGTTTAATGACACTTATTGTAAACATATATCCATTCTATTCTCCTTTCTTTATTAAAAGAGTTGCTTTATTTAAAGGAAGCATTCTAATTAGATCATTTTTTTTCCATTTTAAAACTTGGAGTTAACTGCAAATTATTTCCCTGTGTAGGCGTTTACTGCTTTTTTTTTTTTTTATAACAACAGAAGTGTCTGTTCTTCATGTATAAGGGAAAATAACTCAGTGTTTTCTTTAGGCATCTGCATCCAATTGGTTGCTGGTGGTATTTATGATGAGGAATTTCACCACGGGTAACTTGTGTGCCTTTTTGTGTCTTCCAGAAAATGAAAGAAAAGGTGTAATGTCATTTCCTTGAGAGGAAAAAATATGTGGTTAACCAACAGGAATAAGATTTAAAACTTGCAGCTGAAAAGGGAAGGTCTTTCTAGCAATGCTATTTTTTTAAAGTAACTAAAAATAATGCTATTAAATCTTTTTTTAAAAATTTTTGCTTAAAACCTGGTGTTTCCTCAAGATGGACTCAGCATGTTACTGTGAGGATTCTCCAATTTCCTTTGATGTGTTCCTTTGCTCCTAATTTTATAGATTTTTCAAACACAAGAAGTCAGCTTTTCCCCCAATGCCACACTGCAATGTTTGTTGAAGTTGATTATTTTAAAAGAAATTTCAATCTCGGTTCAGGCCTTGTTATAAGATAGAGAAAATGATCGCCTTGGATCATTTATCCCAGGAACTGGGGTGGCTGGATATTGCTCAACTCAAGTGACAGCATTTAACCAGCCTTAGCTGATACCAGACCTTCCTTCTTGTAAGCTGGACAGGAAAATAATTAATTCCAGGAAAAAGGACCTCAGAGCCTGATTAATATATTTTACTGGAAGGAAGAAGGAATGCTAAAATTACAACATACACATTCCAGCAAGAACTCTACTTCTGTGCGAGAAATCTTTATATAGGAATAAGGATTATTCTCCATTCTCTCATTCTTTTTTAAGGCAGGGAGATGGAACCTGGAATTAAGGAGAAACCTCCTAACAGTGAGAACAATTAACTGGTGGAACATATTACCTTCAAAAAAGTTGTGGCTGCTTCATCACTAAAGGCTTTTAAGAAGAGAATGGATAGTCACTTGTCTCAAATCCCTTCTTGAGAAAGGGATTAGACTAGAAGACCACCAACGTCCCTTCCAGCTCTAGTCTGATTGATTGACTCAGCTCTACGAAGCTGGTGTAGTCTGCCCACTCTCTATTGTAATTGTAAACAAAACAATTGAGAAACAAATCTCATAGCTAACCTAAAAACATCAAGGAAGGTTGGTATGATTAATATTGGGATGGGAGATCAAGAAACCTGCTTCTAATAATCTCATATAAATGAGACCTGGAGGGGAATGGCCATATTTAATCTGATCAGACAAGAAAATGACTACAGAAGGAGGCAGCTCCTCAGATAACCCAGGGCTTTAAACGTGTCAAATAGCCCTTTGAATCAAACCTGGAAGTCAAACAATAATTGGTGTTGCTGTCAACATAGGGAGGTCAATAAGAAGTACCCAACATCATCAACACCAGGTTTTGCAACTTCTGAATGCTTTCCAAGGGCAGCTCCATGTAGAGCACATTACAGTAATCCAAATGGGAAGGGACTAAGGTAGAGGTGTCAAACTCAAGGCCCGGAGACCAGATCCAGCCTGCGGGTTGCTTAGATCTGACCCATGGGACCACCCTAGAAATAGCGAAGGACCGGTCCACTGTACTTCTGCCATTGAAAATGGAGCTTCGGAGTCCACATGTGCCCCTCCCAAGCTCCAGTTTCTCAGGAAGAGGGTTGCAGGAGGCTGTCACAGATGAAAACAGAGCTTGGGAGTCTGTTTTTGCTGGCAGAGTGCTCAGGCCATCATAGGCATCTCTGACATGAGGGATATCAAGCCCACCCCCCGGCCACACCACCCCAGCCCCCCGAGGTCAAACACAACCCTGATGTGGCCTTCAATGAAATCGAGTTTGACATCCCTGGACTAAGGCATGAGAGACTGTGAGCACATTCTATTTTACACCCCATTCCTACTTCCAGTAGCATGTGAAAGGGCCTTTCTATGGTTACTACTATTCTTCCACTGGCTGGCAATGCCATATTTATCTAGTCAGGTTAGCTTTGAAACTAATTTGCTGCGGTTGATATTAATGTGCTAAGAGCTGCTTATTTATTTATTAAATATATTTTTATTAATTTTCTTTTTTTTTACATCATAAAACATGGTATCAACAACGTTCTTGGCATCTATACAGAATTTTGGTTTAAATATCATAATACATTATATTGCATTTGTCTACTACTAAATAATAACTTTAGCTATAATTACTATTCTTATATCTTTATATAATTTACAAAATTTTATTTTACTTTCTTAAGGATTGTTTCAATTAACACTTTTATCTCACTTCTTGGTTCTGTTTGTTAGCCATTTATACCAATTGTTCCAAATTGTAAAGAATTCAGAGTTGTCTTTTTCTTTCAATTTCATTGTTAGCATATTCATCTCAGCACTTTCTGTTACTTTGTATGTTATTAGTTCTTTATTGGGGGTATTTGGTGTTTTCCATACCTGCGCAAAGGCTATTCTGGTGGCTGTTGTAATATGTAACATTAAGTATTTTACTTCTTTTGGTAATCTTTCTTTGATGATTCCTAAAAGGAAGGATTTCGGTCTGAGCTCTATCTGATAGCCAGTGATCTCTTTTAACCAATTTTTAATTTGAATCCAGTAGGTCCTGGCCTTGGGGCACATCCACCACATGTAATATTTATTTTTTTGTTGTGTAGTTTTATAAATGAATTATAAAATTTCTATTTTATCTGCATTACTGAACATACACACCCCAGTTTTTATTGGGAGAATGAATCATGTAATTTTAATCAATTTTAAATAAAAAACCTCTCAAAACCTCAATAAATATTGTGAGAATGTTAGATATAGTTAGAAATAAGCATAAGCAAAACCATGTTTCAAAGTCAAAACAACTGCCTTCTTACTGAGATTGTATCTGCCATTCTTAGAAACCAACTGGGGAGATTCGTGTCTTTGATCATGGCTATGGTATGCAGGACAGATGGATTTAATTTTTTACCTACAATAACATTTCTCATAGAAACTCTTATGTTTCTTTGGCCCCGGGTGCTATTTTGCAACCGAGAATTATTTTGCTTCCATGATTCTGAATCAAGACTAGGAATAGGAAGAAGAAAAAGAATTTATTGTGAAGAAGAAAGGTTTGGAAGCCAATGCATTAAAATACGTGCCTCAATGAAATGGATAGTTTGACTTCCAAAGATTCTGCAGCTTGAGAATAGTTCACTGAGAATACTTCCAGAAAGGGCACAATTAAAGTGTGGTTTCAATTGTATTACCTTGTACTTGGTCCAATAGCATTTGTACTTAAACGATTAGGAGAGAACTCCAACACAGGTGGAATTGAAGCAGAAAAAGAGAAGCCTAATGGGAGTAGCCTGACATAGAGATGGGCTTTGTGGCTTTTTCACAGATTGGAGTTGCCTATAGCCTTAGGTCACAACAAACAACCACAACAAACAGATAATCTGGCTCTCTATAGGACTTTGAGGGAACACATTCCAGCAGCATTACTCATGACAAGAATCTGTGGGAATGGTAGACTTTGCAGTGACAAATCAATTTAGGGACTTATCTCTGTTTACCAAATTACAGAATCTGGAGAAATTCCTTTCTGAATGTCCCACCATCAAAAACCAGATCCTAAGGTGGGTCTTACTCAACTTTCTGTTCAAAGGTATATATTTTTAAAAGCAAAATTATTGTTGCCAAGAATTATGCTGCATTAAGTCCATTTTCTGAATATGCTAAAACAGCACCAAATGGTTGCCATTGAATACTGTGGAAGGAGGACATTATCAATGTATGCAACAGGATGGAATCTTCTGGAATATCCTAGTGAGGAAGGAAGGAGTTAAGTAGTTTAGATGTTTTAAGGTCATCAGTATTTCTACATTTCCTACAGCTGCTCCACTTCGTTTATATCAAAAAAAACTGCTGCAGGCTGGAATTTGGCAAGGTTAAAATGGTTGGACAGCATTTGTGACAGCTACAAATATAAAAAACTGAAAATAGAAGTTGAGAGATTTTTACCTTTAATGCTTGTTCCTTAAAGTACTGCAGAGCATAAGCAAATATTTCAATGGCCTTGACTTTCTTGCCATTTGCTGCTGACAAGTCAGTTTCCAAAGTGAGGTTCTGAAGAAGAAAATAATTTTCAGAAGTAATAAATGTTAAACCATGCTTTTGGACTTGAGGGAATACAACACTGAGCCTTACTCATTATGCCTTCTGCCTAATACTCACAATTCTTACTGGTTTAGGTTGTGTCCTTTTATTTTTATTATTTTGCCCGTCTTAATTGTGATTTGCAACTTTAATGTGATGCTGCCTTAATGCAGATGGGTCCAGTAAATCACAGGTAGAGTTGAGATTAAGTAGAACTGTTATATATAGTGGTCTGACTGGACACTGTGTTGTACTTTAGTTGTTTTGGGTTTTATTAATCTCATGATGTATCCGTTTTATTGAGGCAGTTACTTGGAGAATGTGAAGAGTAAGCTGCATGATAATATTTAAAAGGAGCGTTTTAAAATAAAGCTTTTTCCTACAAGTTGTCCTTGACTTATGATTAGTGACCATTCAGATTTATGATTAGTGATCTACTGGGAGTTACTTACAATCCAGATTCAAAGTTCTGATTATTGCCCCAATTGGACTTTACAGTGTCATTTTTGGGCTTAGTCCTAATGTTTTCAGAACACTGGTGGTTCACAAATATTTGTTTGTGTGTGTGTGTGTAAACTCTGGTTTTAAAGAAAATGGGTAGAAAAAAAATTAAGATATAAAAATAATGCCCCCAAAAATCATTTATTTATTTGGGTAGTATGTTAAAACAAAACGTTCATTATATCAAATGAACATTGAACATTAAAATGGATTCACTACTTACACTAGTTGTATGGAGCTTCATCTTAAATTTTTCAAAATATAGCCAGTGTTTTGATTCATTGGGATCTAGGTCATGATAGAAATCTCTTGCCGCATAACCAAAACTGTGGAACTTTCGTTCTGGGGTCAAGAGAATAGTTGTTGGTGTCTTCTGGTTGGACACACCAGGATCTCCTCCTTCCCATCGCCTAGAACATAGAGTAAATAATTTAAAAACCACCAGAGTTTGACATCTATTGTTATTCAACCTGGGTAATTTATCCATGCAAACACAGTAACTTTGTGGAATTGTTTAAAAAAAATCAGGATGCAACTTTCTAAGACTATTTTTTAAAAAGCAATTACAGGCTGAGATTCAGAGGTTCTACAGGAAAATCCACCAAAAGTTAGGTATAAAGTGGGCCACTTTTCTCACAAAGTGCCCCTGAGCACTACTGGACAATGTATGAGCACTAATGGACAATACACCAGGTCTTGCTTGTGGATTCCTATGATGGGTCTGTGTGAGAAAAAAGCAAGTGGGCCAATTAAATCCCTCACATTGTCCAAAGCACTATTTCCTCAGAGGCTCTACAAATAAAAACATCAAGCACTTTATATAATAAGAGCCCTATTTTTAAAAAGTGTCCCCTACGGCCCTTGACTATTAAATCAAAAAAATCTTTAGTTGTTTTGGTTTTGAGTAGTTTTTGGTTCGGAGGTTACTCACTACTGAGGTGAGCTGGACTGCAGCATCCAGGTTGTGCCCCAGCATGCAAAACATAAAAACCATAGTACATGCATTGGCACTGCATTTAATACAAGAGACTACATTCGAGAATCAAATAATAAAGAGCATATAGTGTGTATATTTCATGGGTGACAGTGTGTTTTCTCTCTTTGCTGCTCTTGCTGTAGCACACAGTTTATTATTAACAACGTCAATAACACAAGTGAGCTAAACCTTTTCTGGCTTTTCTGGTGAGGTCATTTGTCAAAAGGGCCCACTAACTGGTCACAACCTCTTACTCTTGAGTCAATACATTAGCACTGCACAATTGTTTCTTAGCAATAAAACATCCTTTGTTTTCAGCCCATGAAATTCCCTTCTCAATATATAATTAGGAGCTCATTATGAGCAAAGAGAATCCCAGTGGTTTGTTTGTGGAGAGATACACAAATTGTAAAAGTCTATTAAATTAACAAATGATAACTGTAGATAATAATATTCAGATATCTTGAATTAGACTTTAGTGGAAGCACATGGTAATCTGGGACTTGTGATAAAAAAAGAGATTAAAATGCATCATTTTGTGCCATTCAGAGTCTGAATTGAGATTGCTGCTCGTGAAGTCCTACGCACCAGCTGCACAATCGAAGCAAAGGGAAAAAAAAATACTGTTTTCATTGGGAATCCTAATAACTGTAATTTTGACTCATTTTTGATCTTATTTTAACTGCAATAAACCTTTTGCTAGCCTGAATCCCTTCTCAGTGCTGTTCTGTCAGGCACATAGGGTACACCCTGTGGCTAAGATTCACAGAGCTATCTTTAGTATATGAACAAATTTTTCTATCAAGCCCTTCCTCAACTCGGATGGTCCCAATGTTTAAGAATTGCCAACGCACCCTGAGACTTTGCTTCAGGCTGTACACATCAGCGCACAAAACCCAGCTGGCAGAGAATTTCAGCTTTTATTTAATAATAGCAAAACCTGTATTTCTTCCTAAGGATTCAAAGATGAGTAATACTGTGTGAAATGTTAATAAAAGTAAAGTCTACAACTTGTGACAGATTCAGGTTGGGATTTCCCTAGTCCTTTCTACCTTCTTATAACTAGAAAAAAAAGGAAGAGATTCTGACCTAGATTTTGGTTTGTTCAGGCCTCTAATGCACAGCAATTGTTAAAAATACAAATCCTGCCCCACCACAAGGAGTAATAGCACTAGATAAGACCAAAGGCCAATGCATTTAAATCCTGCATTGACTTGGGATAACTCTTGAAATGCACAATCACAATCTTGCATAATATACACATGTTGATTGAACCAGAAGCTTTGTATAACCATAACATTTCCCACCAAGATATAATTAGGACTATCCAGAGAGGATATAGCTCAGCAGAAAAGCATATGCTTTGCAGGCAGTCCCAGGTTCAGTCCAAAGCATTCCCAAGTAAGACTTCGAATAGTCATTTAGATGAAACTAGTTAACTAGTGCTACTTGTTAATCAAGAGTGTTTGTCTACACAAACCAATAGCCAGCTTCTTACAAGCTGTTTCCTATAGTCTTATGTTCGTTATATTTTATAGTTCTATTTTAAGAAATTCCAGTGGTGAAAAATGTCACATTGCTTATTAACAAAGCATTGTCCATTTACTTCTGCTGATATTTTTATTTTAATACTATCAAAAAAAAGGCTAAGCATACATAAGAGAAATTATTCAGACCTGATGAAATAGTGGTACCTTTTTATTCATCCAGTCTGTCACATTTTCCCCCTGGGCCATCCTAGTATCACTATCTCTGCCCTAAGCTGATTCTCTCATACTACATCCGTACTTTGCATCAAGGAACCTTGGCAACGCCTCAGTCTTTTTATTACGCATTTTGAGCACTATAAATAAAGTCTTCCCTGTCACTCTTCTCTGTTAAGCATTTTGATGTTAACAGAGAAAGGTTAAGAAGCAGCAGTCAAGACTCTGCTTAATTGCATCATTCTTAGGATCAGTGGTCACCAGCCAGTGGGCCAGGGACCACTGGTGGTCTGTGAGAAAATTTTGGTGGTCCACAGAGAAATGTCACCTCCAAAGCATCCCCCAACACAAGGGGGAACACAAGGCTGCGCCGTCCACATGGCCTGCAGGAACACAAGGCTTGCATTCATTGCAATCAACACGAGTTGGTGAGGGGAGGGGAGAAAGAGTGGAGGGGGATAACTTGCCCCACGCATCTCACATTGCCACTGGGCTGCTTCTTTCCTTTCTTTCTTCTTCTGCTTTTGGCTGCATGCAAGGAAAGCAGCAAATATCTTTTTTTTCTCTTCCCCAAACTGTGCCAGAAATGAGTCTTTGGGTCCCTGCAAGGCATCCTGCTCCAAGAGGCTGCGCCAGCACGACAAGTCTCACAAAGACTCATTTCTGGTGGAATTTGGGGGAGAGAAAGAAAGAGTTCTCTTGCATTCTCTTGCAATGAGCCAAAAGTCAGTCAGTCTGTCTGTCTCCCTCCCTTCCTAAGAACGGAGCTGGAGACAGTATCCTCCCAAATAAAGAATGATCGATTAGTAGGAAAATGGGGTTGGGAATTTTCCTGCAGACTTTTTTTGGGATTTTCCCAAGGCCTCTGGTCCGCGGGATTTAAAATTATGAGTTTGGTGGTCCCTGAGGTCCAAAAGGTTGGCGACCCCTGCTTAACCTTAATAAAGTCAAGGACAATATCAGTAGTACAATAGTATATGCTTAGAGTAACTTAATTGTGTTTTTAAGCTATTTTGTTTCAGTGAGAGATAAAGCCTTACTAAGGCTTTTTACACAGCTTTAGTAAAACTACACTTGGAATACTGCATCCAATTCTGGTTATCACAATATAAAAAAGATATTGAGACTCTGGGAAGAGTGCAGAGAAGAGGACCAAGAATGATTAGAAGGCTGGAGGCTAAAACATACAAAAAATGGTTACAGGAATTGGGTATATCTAATCTAGTGAAAAGAAGGCCTAGGTGAGATATGATAGCAGTGTTTCAATATTTGAGGGGCTCCCACAAAGACAAACAAACTATTTTCCAAAGCACCAAAAAGGCAAAATGAGAAACAAAAGACAGAAACTAACCAAGGACAGAAGCAACCCTAGAACTAAGGAGACATTTCTTAATGGTGAGAGCAATCAACCAATGGAATAACTTGCCTTCAGAAGTTGTGGGTGCTACATCACTGGAGGCTTTCAAAGAGACTGGACAATCATTTATCTGAAATGGTATAGAGTCTTCTGCTTGAGTAGGAGGTTAGACTAGAATACTTCCAAGGTCCCTTTCAACTCTATTATTCTATGAGAAAGTTATATGTGTGTACAAGTACTACACTTAAATAAAAAGTTAATGTTTGGAGGAGATTATACACTTTTTTTGACAGGACACAATGAATCAATAACATAATAATCCAGTCATTCACCCCAGTTCTTTTATATATACTCTGTTCAACCTAACCCTGTACTGGTAGAAGTTATTTTCAAAAATGAATTACGCATCCTTGACTTAACCTGGACAGGTTTATCATCCCAAAAAAGACCAATTTTTGTTTGTGCTTCAATTCCTTGACCCCAGTGTTTGTCATCTCTAATAATGAGTCACAAACAACTAGAAGCCTCCATAAAGGAATTAAGAAGGACCAGTTTCTCCACATTAAAGAGGGTTTTTGACGCTAAAATTGAAGCGAATTCATTTCCATGTTAGCCCAACAACTGAACAAAAAGCATGACAAAGCATGGGCTTCAACTAAGGGTGTTTTAATTTTCCTTCCTTTGCTGCTTTGCTCCCCACTTCACCTGCAGTTTTAAAGCTAGAGGGAAGAATAAGATTTTTCTATTATTATCTGTATTCTAGGTAATAACAGAAATTGCAATCTGTTGTGGCACTTGCATTCACAACTGCTGTTGTGGAAAAATGGCAATGTTTGGTTTTTTTTGGAGAGGAGCTATAAGAAATGTTTTACATCTTATAGAACAGGATACCTGAGGAGATTGGCTTACTGACCCTTCCAGCTTGGTGATTTTGCTTGAGCTAACATTTTTGCAATCACAACCTACCAAAAGCTTCACACTCAATTACACATCTCCCAATCCACTCCATTGATTTCTCTATAGCTGTGTTAACAATAGTGACAAGAAAGTAATTTTGTCCGTATTACATTTTATTGAAAATGAATAGTAGAAAAGGATCAGTGCAAAGCAGTAAGAAAGTGGTGGAATGATGAGGGGGAAGGAAAAAGAATAAGATAGAGCTAACTTTTGTTTATTTCAATGTAAACATCCTTAAATATAATGCAGCTAGAAATGACATTTCCTGTAATAAATATCTTCCAAAGTGCACTTGATTATGTAAATATTGACTTTACAGTTCTATCTACATTACCAGTTATCACAGTTTAATAAACATAAGACATACTTAACTGCCATCCTTTTTTATTCTTTTTATTATTATTTTTAAAAAGCTCTCTAGATACAATTCTGAAAAGAAATCACAAGAACAGTTGTTGGAATTTCTTACATTCATTTTTATGAACTCTCTGAAGATACAGCTTGGATGGCTAAATTACTACTTGACAGCTGACATACATAAGTTTTCACTTAACAGTTTTCACTTTTGAACTAATGCTCAGATTTGATCCAGTATTCACAATTTTTGTATGATTTGTTTTTAATTGCAGCTTAACGGAAAATTGCAAATCACAGGGAAAAAGCCATTCTACCAGGCTTTTTTTTTTCTTAGAAAAAGGAAATACATTGCATTAAAATATTGGCCATTTCCTTTCTAACTATAGAAGCCTGAAATCTAGTTTGTGGGAGAATTCTCGTTTCTAAACAACTTTGAACATTTCTACATAACTAAAAATACTTTTATTTCCTATTAATTTATGAGATACTTGGTACTGTTGAGATAATTGCTTATTTCCATATGTCTGATGCCTCTAGTTAAAATGCATCATCAGACATGCCTGGAGATAAGCAGAAAAAAGTTCTGTGCTTAGTAGCCCTGTCATCATAAAAGCAAATCCTGCCTCACCAAAAAATGTATACATCTTCTCACACTGGATCAAGTGACCCAGTACCTGATTTAGAAATCAAAACACTCAACCCTTGGGAAGGACACAGGCTCTGGGTATAGTATCAGAAGGTTGCATAGGCCTCGATTTAAGGCTGGACACTTAGCATCCATTCAAATTTATGACAGACTGCCAAAAAGGACTTATGGTTTTCCTTGGAAGTTTTTGACAATGTGCAACTGCCCTGGAATTGAGGGCACTGTATTGCAGTGTTTCTACTCCTACTTGTAAAGAGAGTATCTAGGACATAGGAGCTGTGTTGTGGTTTACAACATACATTTTTGTTTCCAATAGTGATTAAACATGTAATACCACAGTTTGGGGTGTTCAGTAGTTTGGGGAAATAGGTGTAATCAATACGCTAATGACACTCAATTCCGCTCTATAGAAGATCAGAATAGGCTGTGCGTCTTTTGATGCAAAGACAAGGTGTGTAAAGGTCAGTACACTGAGATGGAATCCTTACATATCAAAGATTCTGTGATAAGCTTCTTCCTAAATATAGGAATTGGGAAGTCTGCCTGCCTCCATGGGGTCACACTCACTCAGAAATAATAATTTAATGTGGTTTTACATTCATTAAGGCAGGTAAAATCAAACATCGGATATCGCTATCTGTAGTTAAAAGAAGCACTAATCAAACCAGCAATTTTACCACAGAATAATGTAACTCTTTATATTTCACTTTGTCCATTACATGTTGATTAAGTTGTTAATGCATTTCCTTTGAATCCCCTTAATAAAAATCTACTAATCATACAGCTCCAAGCACCAAGGCTGGGATACTGGTCCTCACCTCATTACATGAATACATTCGGGTTCCTTGGTGAAGCTGTAAGCGTAACCACTGGAAGTTGTGCCAAAGTCAACAGCCACCACCACAAGAAATGTCTGCTCCTCGGCATCGTTTGCATCAGAGTCCTTCTGTCCAAGGAACAGAAACGGGATGGTTCAAGAGTTATAAATCTGTAGGGGGCGTGCATAAGCACACCAACGTGCCTACGGTCCCTGTCCTATTGTTTCTTTTCTTTTCTTTTTTAGTTTTTCTTATATGTATCCATGTATTCTATGTTTTTACTTATACCTATTATCTTGTAAGCAATTGACAAATAAAAATAAATAAATAAATATTACTGGATCTGTTTGATTCTCCTTTGATACAGTTTTGGAGCTGAAGACTAAAATGATTTGCCAACAAACCTGACTTTTTAAACAGTAATGTTGCAATATTGTTGAAATAATAAATGCCATGAAATCATCTTTGACTCCTAGCAACCACATAGATTTTCATGGTGATGACGATGATGATTTGATCATATTGGCTAGGGATTTTAAGAGCAGAAATCCAACACATTTATAAAACATTAGGTTGGAGAAAGCGAATACAAGTAGCCCTCAATTTACGATTACAATTGAGCCCAAAAGTTCTATTGGAAAGCGAGACATAAGTGAATTTTGCCATTTTTATGACCTTTCTTGCCACTATAGTTAAATGAATCACTGCAATTGTTACGTTAGTAACATGATTAAGTGAATCTGGCTTCCCCATTGACACTGCTTGTCAGAAGGTTGCAGATGGTGATCACATGACCCTAAGACACTGAACTGTCATAAATATGAGTCAGCCAAGCACCTGAATTTTAATCACGTGACCAACAGGAATGCCACCATGGTTAAGTATGAACAACAGTCATAAGTAGCATTTTTCAGTGCCATTGCAATTTTGAACAGTCACTAAATGAACTTTTCTAAGTTGAGGACTACCTGTATAGATTGTATCTCTTACCGCAATATGGGAAGGAGACAACGGTGTGATTCCTGGATCTCCTAAACTTCTTGCTGGAGATGCATAGGCTGTTGAAACTGCATCTGAAAGAAAATGGGAGCCTTTGAAGGAACTTAGTATCTTTGAAAGAGGAAGAACGGGTATCCAAAAGGGCATTCATTCACACTGTTGAGTTGGTTCAGAGCCAGAGAATAACCAAAGCAATGCACATAACAATCTTCTGCATGACTGATTTCAGTCATTAATGCCACGGTCGTTTAAAATTTAAATGCCATTCTTCTAATCATGAATACACTGGACCATTCATTTTGACTAGGCCCTAAGGGTAGATACAGTATGGTTTCTCCTCCATTCCATCTTCTTTTCTTCAGGAGTTTGGGTTAAATTCCAAGATGCTCAGGATCTTACGACTATTTAATTATCTTGAGGCAGAAATAAAGGTAGCTAATGATTGGCTAATGTGGCAACATAAAATATGAATAAAACAAACTGAGAAGAATATAAAAGGATGCACAGAAAACGGATTGCCCTGCTGGCTGAAAAGGCAGGAAAGCATATGCCAATGATTCAAACCATGTCAGGGAACTGTCAACAGAGGATGCAGCTTTTCCTTGAGGCTTCCAATTGTGCATCTTGACTCAGATAGGAATTAGGAGAAATATCTTGTTCCATAATTGCTATTATGCTAGAAGCTGGGTGCCCATTTTTTCCTCATGTTACAGAGGCAGCCTCTCCTTAAAGCATTTGCTTTTATTTAGTGGAAGCATAAGATGAGAAATCAAAATATATTTCTTGTGTCACTATTAATTTTCTAGGGATATGTAGATTGGCTCTGATCTTTGAATGATCCAACAGAAAATTAAGTCAACTTTCTACTGTTTCACAGGCATCTGATAACTTTCAACAATTCAATTTTCTGATTTCAGTTTGGAAATGTAATTTAATTTCAATATTGGATTGTGTCCCCTTCAAACTAAGTATCCAATTAAAGTTTTACGCATTTGCATTATTTTCACTTGAAAAGGAAGAAACTGATTTGAGCTTGTTGGAATAGAATGTATTCAATGTTTGTTCATTCTAGCAAATATAGCAAGTTTCCTCTGAGTTTCCATGGTTACCACAATGAATCACACATCCTATAATCACAACAAGTGGGGTGGGGGGCTATTTAGTGAAATGCCATGTAAAGTAGTTGCATTCAAGAAATAAGCTTGCATAACAGCCATTATGCACTTCTGTCCGGTTTGGTCTCTAGGTATCAGCCATCTGTATAGCAAAATATGAAACCAAATTAAGTTGGTTCACTTAAAAGTTTTCTGAAATGCCGCAAAGACAAAAACACATTTTTCCTTTGCATAACAGCTCTTGGCTTCTATTTATTTTGCAGCATTTTTCATTTAAAAAGCTTTACAGTGCTTCTTTTGTTGCTCTTTAATGACTTAGTACTTCAGTGTGAGTTATGTATGCGTGTTTCCCCAGATTCTTTCAACTCAAATGGACAAAACTTTCTCAACTTTCACTGACTTCAGTGAAACCCTTTTGTAGTAACAGTTCTTATAATGATAATCCAAAACCAAAATGCTCTATCTAAAAAAAGGTAAAGTAGTCCCTGTGGATTTTATGCCTCCAGTCGTTGTCAACTATGGGGGGCATTGCTCATCTCAGTTTCAAGGCCATTGAGCCAGCACTGTCTGAAGACATTTCCATGGCCAGCATGATGTTATGAAGCGCCGTTACCTACCCACTCAAGTGATACTTAGTTATCTACTTGCATTTGCATGCTTTCAAACTGCTAGGTTGGCAGCAGCTGGGGCAATGACAGAGCTCATCCTGTCATGTGGCGCTCAGGTCTCAAACCTGGGCTGCCGATTTTCCAGCTGACAAGCCTAGCATCTTAACCACTGAGCCACCACACTGCCAAAAATGCTCTGTACACAAATAGAAACAAATCCCATTTAACAAACTGGAATAATTCTGTTTCATGTAACAATGATGCATTGGTTTTCATTATTGATACCAAGAGTGGATTTTATTTCCTGGATGGATGAAGGTTTTGAAAATTATTCAACCACAGATGAAAGTTTAAATCTCTTCATGACATACAAGATGGTCCCGCTGTAGATTGAGATACAGTACCATATATATGCACACCCATGCACACATGCATACATGAACACTTAAAGAGCCTGTTTGATATGGTGGTTAAGGCATCAGGCTAGAAACTATGAGACCATGAATTCTAGCCCTGCCTTAGGCACAAATCTATCTGAGTGACTAGTCACTTTCTTTCAGGCCTAGGAAGGAAGCAATGGCAAACCACTTCTGAAAAACCTTGCCAAAAATATTGCAGATTGTGCAGGCAGTTTCTTAAAATTGGACACAACTGATCAAAAAACTAATATTCAATCATGAGTTCTATTAAAAAAATGTCAGGATATAAAATAACTAAATAAATGCAAGTAAGTGTTTTCATGATACTGATAGTTCTTTAGTCCATCATTGACTAAAGGCTAGGTGGTTGTCTTGCAGTTTCATTAAGAAACAAAACATTTGCAGCTGGTTTTTATAGTGCTTAGTAGTAGATACTGTGTATCCCCCTCACATATTACTTAAATTTAGGTTTTAAAAATCCTATGCACATAGTAGAGATAACAGGTTCCTACTTGCAAAGTTCATACATTGTAGTAAGCGATATGCTTGCTTGTAATTAGCTACAATGTATGAAACTGAATATGCCAATTATGATTTACTCAACAAGCCATTGTTAAAGCCATGACTTAGCACTATATATGAATAGTCTCTGAGGCAACTATGAGATTATGTCCAGTAAACTGAAAAAGATATGTTTTGAATGCTGTGATTGAATGTTCTGCCCCATAACAATAATAGTAAAAGTCAATTAATGACTGTTAGCTTCCAGGTCTGAATTATCTATCCCGTTTACAATCTTCTTGTTTGTTTCTTAAAGATAAAAACTCAAGTTGGCCGACACAACCCATAGTGCGTTTTTTCCGCACTATTATACGGACAATGATAATGCACTTTCTTTTCGAGATTTGATAGGCTGTTGCGGCTTAAAATGTTCTTAGCTTTTCATCTTACCTTTCCTCCAAATATTACAGCAATACATCTATTCTTGGAACTACTGCATCATGAACAAAGATGAAAGATAGTTGTCTGCAACTGTTTCTTAATATAGGAAAATGCATCTGGTATTTGAGAAACCTAATACTATGAACACCAAACACAATATTGTTTTATCCAGGCTAAACACACATGATCACAAACTCAGATTTAAGGATGTCCACATAACAAACTACAGCTGAGTTGGCAGGGGAAAAAAACCAACATGAAAAATTTAAAGACACACCCTAATGCATATTTTCCTGGGAGTAGCCACCACTGACCACTACAAGATTTCCTTCATATAAGATAACATCCTTGAAGAAACTGCAAATGTTTTGTTTCTTAATGAAAGTGTTAACACTACCATCTAATTTTTAGTCAGTCATGGACTAAAAAACCATGTATCAGTATAAAGAAAATAATATTATAATATCATGATCAGGGTTCCCAAAGAAATTCCATCACAGAAATTATGTCAATCTTGGCAATAAAAACAGAGGTAGAACGAACAGCATGAATTTGGGGAAGTTACTGATCACTTAACACACAGAGACCTTTCAAAAGGTTGCTATACTTCTATGTGATCCCCTGCAAAGCATTTTCTAAATTGCTTCATGAAGCAACATAGTCTTCCTGCTTTTTAAAATCAAAGATGCCACATAGATATGGCTAAAAAGTTCCTGTTCATAAAACTAATGTTTAGGTACGTATCATAAACCTGCAGGCGCCTCTTTGGCCTACTAGAACTGTCAGGTGAGACAACATAAACCTCATAAGGAAAAACTGCATTGCTATCTCACCCCTTGAGCACAAAGAATCTTCTCAACATAAAGCACATTTACTTCTCAAACCTGCTAATCGTTTATTTATTCATCCATCAGACGTATATGATCATGGAGCCCAAAGGGCATCCAGTTGCAGGCTCTGTCGTTTTGGGGTCTACCAATGATGTTGCAAAATGGGAGGGGCATGCAGTGCTATGTTACTATGTCGCTTCTGTCCCCTTTGCCCAACCCCACCTCTTCTTTCCCTGCTCTGGGCTAAGCCTGAACCAACTTTATGAGATTTTGACGAATGTTTTAATTTTACATGTTAATAAACCACTAACCAAAATTAAGCCTCAGGTATATTCTTGTGATCAAAGATCTGCATCTCAGAAGTTTTAGCTGGGATCAGCTGTATATAGTTTCAAGAACAGAGATGGATGGGCAAGCAATAGGCAGCTTTGGCAATTTTAAGTTATGCCTGAGTCAAAGCAACTCTTCCCAAAGCAGTTTGAAATTAATTGGATTTGAAGATTTGGGAGTAGCCTGTCCTAGAGAAGGCAAAGGATGCAGACCAGAGTCAGGTCTGTTTATTTAAAATAATTTCAATTTTCACCTCACCCTAAATTATGTACAAAGATTAGGGGAAGAGAAGATTTTTTAATGATTTATTTTTAATCATGGGACTGAAGAACTTGCAAAGAACTTTGACTGACCTCACTGTGATTGAGCAGGCTCAAAACAGGCAACCATGCTTCTAGAATTCCATTTTATTTTCTCTTACACGTTCATTGCATGTAACTCCATTTACTTACAGTACATGTAGGATATGTAAACTGTTCAAACTTTCAGCATTTTTGAAGCAGAGTTCTGCTTCAGGTACAAACCCAAGCACATTTACCACAAAGCACCACAAGTGTTCTGCATGAGGGTTATTAATTTATAAATTAATTGCATTTCTACAATTGAAAATTGTAATTAATAAATTGTACTAATAAAATGACACATCAAAGCCATAAAATGTAAGTTGGGCTAAATCTTATATTTGTGTTCTTAATCAAAATCCCTATTATTCCTAGGAGAATGGGATTCCCTTGAGTATTCCAAGAATAATTTCACCATATCTTTAGACTTGATAAGCATAGTGGCAAAACACCCATCTGGGATTCTGGCTATCAGTGTTTACTTCAACTGAAGAAGTGGAGCAAATGTGCAATCCTTTCTTAATTCTAATGGAAACCAGGCCTTCCTCACTCCCAGGAAGTTTTTAATATTTTGTAATAAAAGTGAGTGACCATTTCTAGCACTGCAAAAAGTCATTGTGCTGTTGCTGAAAAAACCTACATGGATATAACCAGCAGTCAACTAGGATCTTGACTAAGGAAAACCTTTAACTAATTAAGCACAGTTGGTATAATTTCTCTCATATTTCATAAGCTCTTGCTTGGTCCTGTTGCATACAACCATTATATAACAAGGGTTAAGATTTTGAGGATCGTACAAATGAGCCCTTCCTTAAAATTTAAAAGTTTATCAAAACCACCAGCTGTGTATGTTTGTTTGGCATAAAACATAATTTTATTGCTGAACATTGCTACCGGTGAGGCCAACTGCAACTGGAATACATGCTTTCCAGCTCTTCAAAGACCACCTACAAGTCTTATATATCCTTAGAATTATCATGCCACTTTTTAATAACAGATATAACAGATTCTCCCTAATAGCTTATCATCATCCTTATCCCAAACAGCTGCCCCACCATGCATAGGGCAGTATTCAACCTAATGCAGTGGGAGCTGATGGCAGTAAGCTTCCCCCATGCCACACCCTTCAGATGTGAGATTGTAAATCCCTGTTGGCTAGGAAGACAGGAGGTGTGGTCCAAGTCATGGAGGCTGGATGTTTCAGGGATCAGCTCCGCTGTCTATAAAGGTTTATGCTGAAAAGACTGCAGTGCTGAGGGCCTGGAACTATCAACATAATTAATGGCCAATTTGTGCTGCAATATTTTACTGCTCTCATCTCAAGCAGTTTTGCCTTTGTAACAAATTTTACTGCAATATATTTCATCATGTTAATATTACCACATGTTTTTGTGGAATCAATATTAAAAATCTGCATTGTTCACAATGACACAGATGTCACAATCTCTTTATATAGCAAATTAAGAATTCAAGTGAGAGTATGTATGTAATTGCTACTGGTTATGTATCTAAATACTTGGGATTTATTTTAACATCTATTTATGCCAATTGCCTACTTATATAAAATGTACAGTATTATATGATAATTTGCTTTTCAATTTTTCCATTTTTTTCAAATTCTATATCATACTTTAAATATTTACCACCAAAAGGAGATTTTTAAATCCTTATTGGAAAAAAAGCCATTGTTCATTTTTTTTAAAAAAGATACTATTGTACAATATATATCCAGAGTGCTAGTGTATAAAATGCAACAATTTAAAGTATTTTCTTCACTTTTCCTCTGATATTTTTTTCTTTTTTGTCTGAGTCAGATACCCTATATGTAATGCACCATTCAACTGCAGACCTCAGAGAAGATGCTCTTAAATTATATTTTATGTCCTTCTATTATCAGCTCCATGCAGAACTGATCTACACTGAGAGTAGATTTCAATTTTGCATGTCATTCACAATGTGAAGGAAGTTGCACAGCCAGCTGTTACTCTTTTGACAGTTCTGAAGAATTTTACTAGCAATGTGACAAGCAACCTGGGGACAGCCACACCCATGGCTGACTTGCACTTCCTAGAACACCTACTACAGAAAGTAATCCAGGAGATTCAACCCCTTCCATTTTGCACATACATGCAACTGCTTAGTAAGGGTCAAGTTTGTCCTATTTCCTGAATGTTCTTTTTTCTTTGAACTACTGCTATCTCATGGAGAGGGGAGAAGAACTACCTTAATTTGCACCTGCCCTGTAACTATTTTATTAAGAGCTATAAAATAATAGTCAAAGGCCCCAGAAATCCAAGGTGTAAACTACTCCATCCTCAAAAGCTGCAGAGCTCTTAAAATACTGCCAAGGTGGCCTATGCGACACATTATTTTGACCAATCACAACGATGAAAGCAAGGAAGAGGGACAGAAAGAGGGACTACTAGCCAATCGTTTGGATTCCACTCTCTTTACTCCCTCTCCAAAATTTAAAGAACTGGAGTTTTCTGTTTGCCACTATTTAAAAAATAATAGTGGCAAGCATCTCCATTGATTTTAAAAGGGGACTTTTACTTCTCAGTCTCCGCTCTCCAACCTCCTCTCTGCTACTCTCCTTATAGTTTAAATGTTTGTTTTTTTTTGGGGGGGGGGGGGGGAGGAGACACGCCTCCACGACCGGCGTCTACTGTCACCGGTTCCGGGAAGCCCTGCATTTGCCAGCCGCGGCGATCCGCACCCCGCCCAGCCGCAGAGCAGATGCAGAGACCGGGAACACCCGCGGCTCAGCCTCGCCGGAGACGCGCCTCCGCTCGCGGGGAGGAGACGGGGGGGGGGGGGGCAGCTCGGATTCCTCCGCATTGTTTTTCCACCTGGATCCTATCGCCAGCCATTTCACCTCCCGATCTGCTGCTGCTGCTGCTGCTGCAATCGCCTTCTCGGCCTTTGGGGACCGCTTCGGCCATCAACTCCTGGCCCGAAGCTTGCAAATAACGCGGAAAGGGGAACATGCCAGGCGTTTTAATAATAATTATAATAAAAAGTGGGGAGAGAAGTCCCGCGCTTGGACATGCTCTAGATTGTCTCTTCTACAAATTCTGTGCACCCCACAACTAAAGAGGGGGAGGCCCAACTGCGCGTCGAGCCAACTCCAACCCCCCCCTCCCCAAAAAATCAAATCAGATCTGCAGATAAATGGAGCCTCCTTCCCTTCCTTATTAGCCGCCCAAGATGCTTCTAGCAGAAGTATTTCTCCGCTCAGGGTCAAAGTTTACGCTCAGGAACAAGGACCAAACCTAACGGCCGCCCTTTGTCCCAAACCAGGACTTAAGGCGGTTATCCCTCCACACACGTACACACCCACATTTATCAACTAGATTGCACACGCGGAGCTGCTTAGCTGGTCTGATATTCGCTCCGGTGGTCGCACAATATATTTCAGCAAATCGATTCTAGGTCTAGCGACCGCATTCGCAAATCATAAACGTCTTGATCATTTATTAACTACAGTTCGTTTGCGGCTTGGCGTCCTTTCTGAATTCGGCCCGTTCAGTTCTGCTTCAAGCGTATTGCGCAAGCCATCCACCCACCCCCAAATGTACAAATCGGACCCAAATGTTTTGCCTGCGATCAGCCCGTGCATGGACAGAAGTCGGTGCACGTGAGAGCTCCGCCTGCGAACCACGCGAGTAAGATCGTTAGTATCTTTTTCAGCCCGGGTAGGGGCATCTCTTTATAATTGGCATTTCTGCAGAAATAATAACCAGCCAAGTATGGGGTTTCCACGTGGACTTCCTTTCTATTCAAAGAGTCATCTTGCAAGATTGCACACCGCTAACATGTGCAATGAGTGTTTGTAGCATTAAAGTGGAGGGCTTTCCTTCCGAAGCTCGTGTGACTTCCTGCAAGACATAACCCGGGATCCGACACCCCACAAGCCCGGATCCCCTGCCTATCCCCCTCCAAGTAATCTTCTGCATTGCTTCGCGTGGCGGTGTTTCCTGCGGACAAAGCTCCCTCCAAACCAAGCAATATCCTCCCATCCCTGCCCGCCGCAGGACCCTTCAAACCCATTACCTGCTGCGATGCCTTCGGTCCCCGCCATGTCTGAAGGCGTCTACTGCGCCCTCCGCTCCCTTACTTCAATTACGCGAGGCGAGATCAGCAGGGAAAGGAGGGAGGGAGGGGGGGGCAAACCCACGAGCGCGCCTCTCACTCAGCACTCTGAGCCATTGGGCAGGAGGCGATTCTGCTGCAATCGCTTCCTTCCCAGATCTGCGGATGAGGAACCCAGACAAGCTCCCGCCCGCCGCGATCCAATTTTCCGTCTCTTCTCCACCCACGCCTGGCCGTGCAAGACAGCCGAAGGGAAAGGTTAGCGTTTGACCCCGCTGCTAGCGAGTCTCTCTCTCTCTCTCTCTCTCCCCCCGTCTCCTTTGCAAGGCTGTGGATGCTCAAAGTTCTGCAGCGCCCCTCCCCTTTTGAAGCGAGCGACTGGCCTGCCTACCACCTCCTTTCACTCAGCCCGGGAGGGAATCGAAGACGCCTTTGACAAAGGAGGGTTTTGGCAAGGAGCCTTTGCAAGAAATAGTATGGACGTTAGCATCCGCAGACCACGTCGCCTGATTTGACATCCCCTTCGAGATGGTGTTTTCATGCATAGCTGCATGAAATAACAGTCGGAATTTACATACGGCGCATCTGTTCCCTTAAGAGGACACAGAGAACACTCCAGCCATAAATAAATCAGCTCCTACGGCCCTTTCTGAAGATGTTGCAAATGGATTTGAGCCACTGCAGAAGACTTAGCCCCAAGAGAGGCACCAGTGACAATAGCAAAATGCTTTTTATGAATTAGAGTGACATTGGGGTATTTGAGGTGAAGGGGCAGCCACACAGGCTTTGGTTACTCTTATACATCAGTGTGGGAATGCTGTATATTTACCAGCTCCCAGGAACTGCAAATTAAAACCAGATAGTAAACCTGATATTTATTAATTGCATTGCAAATATTTGGGCATCCAGCAGAGCAAACCATAAGAACGAATTTCTAATTTTGCTCTGAATGCTTTAAAAGCTAATATCCCACCTGGTGACTGCACAATGGCACATCAATATTTTTCCTCCTTTTGCTTCAAGTGTATTAATAATATAATAGAAAAACCAAATTTATTGTTTAAAAAGATTAAAAAATAGATACGGATATAGCATATTTCACAATGTCCTTTAAAAACATGTATTGAATAAATTACCTTCCCAGTTCAAAAAATGTCTATGGACTCCTCTCTTTCCCATAGCTTGCTGATTCAAAGAAAAATAAGGTATCAGAAAAAGAGAGACAAAATGTGGCTCAGTGTGTCAGAAGAAAAAGTATTTGTGCCTTCCGGTCAGTTTTTAACTCCTGGCAACTTCCTGGAAAAATGCCTGCAATTTTCTTGGCAAGGTGTTTGAGAAGTGGTTTGCCAGTGCCTCCTTGCTAGGGCTGACAGAACAATGACTTCCCCAAGGTCATCCAGCTGGCTTTGAATCCAGTGAGCCTAGAACTCAGAATCTCCCACTTTTAGCCTGATGCTTTGACCACTACACCATTGTCTCTGATATCTTAACCCATTTTTACTCTGGCCCAACCAACTATACACATTTGAGATGGGGAAACTATGTGAGTTCTGCCTTTCTATACTTTTTTCTGCTTCCTCTACATTTTAACTTGCCATAAATAAAATAAAATCAGCTTCCTTTAATTTGGGGGGTTCCCTCCCAACTTCTAGGTTGGTTCAAAATCAAATTACTTGATTCTCTTCTAATCAGTGTGCCCAGTGTGCACACCTGCAATTGTACACCTGCACCCTGCAAATTATTCTTATAGAAACTTCAGTAGGACACAGGATGCCCAATCTTGATACTTATATTAATAGAAGTCTTATGTTCTAGTCTATGATTGCTGTAGGACAAAATGAGATATAGGAAAGAAGGATAAGTATATTTAGAGATATTATAGCTTATGGAAATAGGAAAAATGTGTTTGTTGAATTCAAAGCCAACTGACTTCAAAAAAAGAGTGTAAGGCTTACAGTTTTTAAAAAAATACATACTTTAGGGAAAAAAAGAACATGACCATCCAAACAAATGTGAATCATGCCCACAATAAATCACTGGGGACTCCATAAACTAAAACACAATCTGGTAAAACACGTTCTGGTCTCTGCCACGCATGTGTGGGGTGCATGCATGGGGCAGGGCACATTGGGGTACATGCATGTGCAGGGGGCATGCGCAGGGGCACCTTGCATTTTGGGTGTGCGTGCATGCGCTTTGAGCACTCAGTGCCCAAAAGGTTTGCCATCACTGCCATAGATATTCTTAGAGGAAAGCTATTGCAGCAGAAAGGTGCCATGACAGAGAAGATGCATTTTCTTGGTTTCTGCACAATGAAAACATCTTACTGAAGGGACAAGCAAACATTCCTGGATACCTCTGTATTTGTTGTAGTTGAGATACCTCAAATGTTCAACTATTTTATCCATTGGATGAATTTTCACTGCGATGAAAGCCTTATTGTGGACCACTGAAGTTCCTAAATTGTGATCAGAGATTGGAAAAACTTGAATAACGATTATCACACAGAATAATTTTATTGGATTAATATCCCCATACCAAGCTTTCAAATGAACAGCCTCACATCTCCCAAGCTTCTTCATCCACCATGCAAAGGATGCTCACTTAGAGTCCATACGTCTTCCAGCATATTAGTTGCACATAATTGAATTCTACATTGATAAATGTTGTGATCAGTACAGCAAACTCAGTTGGCTGGCTTGACATAGAACGTACTGTACTTTCATGAAATGTAAGCATGAATTCTGACACTAGTTTTTTATCTCTCGCCTATAATCAGACTACAGAATAACTGCAGGGCAAGTACTGCACATGTATTTGTAGCTGTTCAATAGAGAAGATATGTAGTTAGTCCACAGATGTTTATTCACATTTTATGCTAACAATCATCAGAAAATGGCCCTAAATTCTGACAGGAGACAACTTTTGTAATGGACAAACCAATGTATTTGTTGGAATCGAATGTATTATTTTTATGCAACAAAAGAAAAAATACTTTTTGTTCTACATTCTTATCTTAATGGTCAGTAGTTGGGGACTAAAAATATAAAAATTGCTACTCAGTCTACTCAGAGGAAACCAAATTGTTAGAAAACTTAGCAGTATCACTTAAATTCCTTGGCTATTTGGGGAGAGTTGTACATGTCTGCAAATGCTCCAAGATACTTAATTAGTGCTTCAAGATGTTCTGTTTTCCAGAAGGAAATCCTGGCACTTCAAAAGAGGCCCTTCATCAAATAAAGTTCTGAGAACCACTGCAGCACAAAAAAATTGAAGAGAGAGATTTATGGGGCAGGAGGCGAAACAGAGAAATGGTTCCATCCCTTAAACAAAACAAAACAAAATATCTCTGTATTGAACACGGGCTCAGCACTTAAATTAGGCATCAGCTGCTCTGCTGATGAGGTCCTCCTCTTCATTGTTATGCAAGAAATTCCCAGGGAGATAAGGACAGCCACGCTACAGAGCTCCAACTCTTTTTTTTTTTTCACGTTTGCTGCCCTGTAGTAAGGAGTAACATCTGGTCTCCAGTCTGCTACAATTATATATTTAGAATCTGACAGCAAGGATCTGCATAGGAAACAGGACAATTTTTCAGTCTGTGTTCTAATATTTTAATTGCTGAAACTTCCAGATATTCCTTCTGTACTATTCTTTCATCACAGAATGTTAAAATAATAATAGTTTGGAAATGGCAACAATATGCATAATAGGAAGTAGAAGCATTTTTCTCATTTCCCCCCCTCCTCCCTTAAATGACTCAAAATAACCATGTAAACATTGAACCTCAGGGTAAAAAGCATCTTTCTGAATATCTGTCATATGATGAAGCCAATGTCTTCCAAATCAAATTGCCTAAGCTACAGGCCTGACTGTAGCTGTGTTGTATAATGCAGGAACTCACAGTTGGATATTTGTCACTAGTGAGTATAAAAATAAAACATTTCTAGGAAGCTTAGCAGCAAGGGATTTTTTTCCCTAATTGTTTAAGAAATTGACACTGATCCTACCCAATGCAGGAGGTTCAGGATATCAAGCCAATCCTCTGTGTAAAATGGCAATGTGCTGACAAAAAGGGTAAAATGAGGACCCAGATTGTTGGGGGCAATATGCTGATTCTGCAAACTGCTTAGAGAGGACTGTAAAGCACTGTAAAGTGGTATATAAGTCTAAGTGCTATTGCTATTATGGTTGTCAGATGTTTAGACTGGATTTGGCTTTTTTCCCCCATCTACTTTTCCCGAGGAACTGGGATAGGCAGGTGTTGTTTGATGGTGTTAAAGCTATGGTCTCAGGATGTAAGCTGTTTCAAGTAAAGCTGCCTTTTGCAATTGACTAGCAGTGCTTTTGTCACAGTCAATGGTGTTCAAGTGGTGCTCCATATGTTTTGGGATTTCAGTCAAAGTATCTATTACTATTCATGCTATCTTTGCTTTCTTTTGCCACAGTCCTTTGACTTCTATTTACAGATTATTTATTTATTTATTTATCATATTTTTATACCGCTCCCTCTCCCAAAAAGGGACTCGGGGCGGTGTACAGCCTACTAAAAACACATAATAAATACACTATAAATACAATTAAAAATATATTAAACGCGATTGGTCCAGCTGTGTCCCATCAAAATTAAATTTAGGAATATAAAATTAGGGATCTGAATAAAAATTAAAAAATTATTATTAAAACCGAATTAAGTTTAAAACCAAAACCTGATTACTGGGCCAGGCCAGCCTGTCTAAAAAATAGGGTTTTAACTGCGCGCCGGAAGGTCAGAATATCTGTCATGGCTCGTATCTCCGGGGGGAGATCATTCCATAGGGAGGGAGCTCCCACAGAGAAAGCCTGAATTCTCGGGGCCGTCAGCCGACAACGGCCGGGTGGCGGTACCCCAAGGAGGGCAACCCTGTGGGAGCGTACTGGGCGGCGGGAGGTTGACGATGGGGCAGTAGGCGGTCCCGTAAGTACCCAGGTCCCGAGCCATGGAGCACTTTAAATACCATCAGTACCACCTTGAATCGAATCCGGAAGGCCACAGGAAGCCAGTGCAGCCTGTGGAGAAGCGGTGTAACGTGGGAGCTCCGAGGGGCACCCATGATCACCCGCACGGCTGCATTCTGGACCAACTGCAACCTCCGGAGACTCTTCAAGGGGAGCCCCATGTAGAGAGCATTGCAATAATCCAGGCGGGAGATAACGAGGGCGGAAGTGACTGTGCGAAGTGCGCCCAGATCCAGAAAGGGCCGCAACTGGTAGATCAGACGAATCTGATAAAAAGCCCCCCTGGCGACGGCTGCTATGTGTTCTTCTAAAGACAGCCGTACGTCCAGGAGGACACCCAAGTTGCGCGCCCTTTCCACGGGGGTCAAAACCTCTCCCCCCACGGCCAGCGAAGGAACCAGCTGGCTGTATCGGCGCAGGAAACCACAGCCACTCGGTTTTGGTCGGGTTGAGACGAAGCCTGTTACGACCCATCCAACTCCGCACGGCCTCCAGGCACCGGGACATCACTTCGACGGCTTCGTTGGGGTGGCCCGAGGTGGAGATGTACAGCTGAGTATCATCAGTGTACTGATGGAACTCCACCCCGAAGCCACGGATGACCTCACCCAGTGGCTTTACATAAATGTTGAACAGCAGGAGCGAGAGCACCGACCCCTGAGGGACCCCACATAGTAGGGGCCTCGGGGCCGATCTCTGCCCCCCCGTCAACACAAATTGCGAACGGTCGGAGAGGAAGGAGGTGAACCACCGCAACACGGTGCCCCCCACCCCCAACCCCTCCAACCGCCGCAATAGGATACTGTGGTCGACAGTATCAAAAGCCGCTGAGAGATCTAACAGGACCAGGACAGAGGAACAGCCCCTGTCCCGGGCCCTCCAGAGGTCATCCACCAACGCGACCAACGCCGTCTCCGTGCTGTGCCCAGGCCTGAAGCCCGATTGGAGGGGGTCGAGATAACTCGCTTCATCCAGGTACTGCGGGAGCTGACGTGCCACCACACTCTCAACAACCTTCGCAACAAAGCGAAGGTTGGAGACAGGACGATAATTAGATAACAATGCTGGGTCCAGGGACGGTTTCTTGAGCAGGGGCCGCACCACCGCCTCTTTCAAGGCGGCGGGTAACAGCTCCTCTCTCAAGGAAGCGTTTATAATACCCTGGAACCAGCCTCGTGTCACCTCCCGAGTGGCCAAGACCAGCCAGGAGGGGCACGAGTCCAGCAAACAGGTGGTGACATTCAGTCCCCCCAGTATCCTGTCCACGTCCTCCACAGTAACAGGATCGAACTCAACCCAGTTGACCTCACCGATATCCACCCCCGCCCCCCCGCCCGGAGATGCCCAGTCGGAGTCCAGTTCATCCCGGATCTGAGCGATTTTGTCCTGCAGAAACCTAGAAAACTCCTCAGCCCGTCCCTGCAAGGGGTCCTCCCGCGCTCCCACCTCCAGGAGGGAGCGGGTCACCCTGAACAGGGCGGCTGGGCGGTTTTCCGCGGACGCAATAAGGGTGAAGAGTAAGACCTCCTCGCCATCCTTATCGCCACTAAATACGTCTTGATATAAGATCGTAATAGTGTTCGGTCAGACCCAGAGCGGCTAGCCCTCCAACTGCTCTCTAGGCGTCTTTTCCGGCGCTTCATCTCCCTTAGCTCCTCAGAAAACCAGGGAGCCACCTGGGATCGGCACCGGGTCAGAGGCCGCAAGGGCACAACTCGGTCAAGGGCCCCAGCAGCCACCCTATCCCAGGTGGCGACCAAGCCCTCAACCGAGTCGTGTGTGTGAGCTTCGGGGAATGGCCCAAGCTCAGTCAGGAACCTATCAGGGTCTATCAGGCGCCTGGGGCGGTACCATTTTAATGGTCCCGCCTCCCTGCGGTCAGGGGGTGCGGAACGGAAATCGAGCTTCAGGAGCGAGTGATCCATCCATGACAGGGGTTCCACAACTATATCCCCTATACCCAGATCACTCTGCCACTGATCAGAGACAAAAACCAGATCCAAGGTGTGACCTCCCACGTGAGTAGGGTCCCGAATTAACTGGGTCAGGCCCATGGCCGTCATGGAAGCCATGAACTCTTGAGCAGTCCCCGAGGCACCGCCGGCAGATGGCAAGTTGAAATCCCCCATGACCATAAGCCTGGGGGTCCCAACTGCCATGCCAGCTATGACCTTGAGCTCAAGCAGGGCCGCTGCCGCATAGCAGGGAGCCAGGTATGTGACCAGCAAGCCCACCTGAACCTTGGGACCGAACTTCACGAAAAGGAGCTCACACCCGGTCGTCTGAGACACAGTGGCTTCCCTCGGACACAGATCCTCCTTAATAACCACCGCAACCCCCCCTCCCCTCCCCTGGGCCCTCGGCCGATGAAAGACCCGAAACCCGGCTGGGCACATCTCCACCAGAGGGACTCCCCCCTCCTGGCCCAGCCAGGTCTCAGTGACACCCACCAGGTCCGCACCCCCCTCACAAATCAAATCGTGGATGAGAGGGGCTTTATTAACAATGGACCTGGCGTTACATAACATCAGCCGAAGGCCCAGGGCCCGATTGCTCAGACCTCCTGGGGAACGGGAGATGACAAGGGGGTCGGAGCGCGCCACAGCAGACAGGCAGCGAGGGCGCGCTCCCAATACAGAATATGGCCCCCTATAACCGCCAAATCTGCCTCTCCTGCTCACCGTATCAATAGATTTAATTCCACCCTTCCTCCCCAGATCTTTGTATGCTGTCTCCAAGTATGGTTACAACCATTACATCCATTATCATTATGCTTTTCTTATTGACAATTGTGTTGTTTTGGATGTTATGTAGCACATGCTTGTCTGCTTGAATTCTAAAGTCCAGAGCGTTTTAGTTTCCTCATTTTCAAAATTACTTTCTCTATTTTGTGGTCCCATTGGTTCTTGCCTGCAGGCAAATGATACTTTTCGCAGATATTCCAATGCACCATTATTATTTCTTTGAAACACTATTGTTTGTAGTCAGACTGTGTGATTTTCTTGCAGCTGCTAATTAAGTGGTCATTTGTTTCTTCAGCTTTTTTGCAGAGGGGGCATCTGCTGTCTGTTGTTATCTTCTTAATTCTGGCTTTATATACATTGCAATAAAGCTTGTCTTATGCAACTTCAACTTTCCTTCTCTTAGCTATTGATAGGTCTTGTTCTTATCTGCTTTGCCTACTTTTTGGGGGTAGAAGGATTACTATAATATTATTTATATGCCACACAACTCTTGGCAGTTTACTAATCATTAAAACATTTAAAAGCAAGGCACAATATAAAAGCAAGAAAAGAGTACAAAACAAAAATGGCAGAGAAAACAAACCCAGATGGGAACAAGGAAATGGAAGAAAGAGATGTCAATCATCCTTATCAAAGGCCTGGTCTTCAGGTCTATTCAAAATATTAGTAAGGTGGAGGCTATTCAAATCACACTGGGTACCTCATTCTAGAAGGCAAGTGCTACTATAGAGAGGGTACTCTTCTGGAAACCTGATAGGTGGCAATGTTTAATTGGTGGAACCTGGAGTCCACAAACCCTGATAAATTGAAGCAGCTTGATACTATTGGACTAAATATTGTCTCAAAACAAAAACAACAGAACCACAGTAGCATCTTTCATAGACAACCTAGGTAGATGGTATATATGGTGGACAAAGTGAGAAACTGTGCTTATTCTGAACCCTATATCCATTCGATACAAAGTTGTGTTTTAACAGCAATAGCACTTAGACTTATATAATGCTTCACAGTGCTTTACAGCCCTTCTAAGCGGTTTACAGAGTCAACGCATCGCCCCCAACAACCCGGGGTCTCATTTTACCGACTTTGGAGAAGTGGAAGGCTGAGCCAATCTTCACACAATCAGGATCAAACTCCTGGCAGTGGGCACAATTAACCTGCAATACTGCATTCTAATAACTGTGCCAACATGGCTCTTTAAGGCAGGTCATAAGTGAACAAATTCTCACTGGGATAAATTAAAGTGTGAAATTACTATCTTATTTTATGTTTCCAAATAAACTGCTGAGCAGACTTACTGTATATGTGAAAATATATGGGGGCTGACATAGATTCAATTTCTGTTTCATTAGTCTATAGGTCCTTGTAGGTGAATCTATGGCACGCATGCCGGAAGTGGCACGCAGAGCCATTACTGCTCTCATGCGAGTCCTTGCCCAGAGGAGGTCTATGGTGCATGCACGTGCCAGCCACCCACCAGCTGTCGGGTATCTGGCATGCAGGGGCAGGGGCAGGGGGCATGGGAGACATGCGCGCATGTGCAGAGATGTGTGGTGCAGGCAAGGAAGTCTGTCTCATGCATGCGCAGAGATGCATGACATGCGGGGTTGACATGCATGTGCAGAGACATGCGGCATGCATGCGGGGGTCATACACACATGCGCAGGTGTGGGGGGACCTGCGCGCATTGCCTTCTGGATGCTGGCATGTGAATACGTGTGTGCAAATATTGGCACAGGAGCCCAAAAAGGTATTGCTATACCATTGCTATAGGTAGTCCTTGACTTATGACCTAAATTGAGCCCAAAATTTATGTAGCTAAATGAGACATTTGTTAAGTGAGTTTGGCTCCATTTTATAATTTTTCTTGCCACAATTCTTAAGTGAATTGTTGCATGTGTTAAGTTAGTAACACGGTTGTTAAGTGAGTCTGGTTTTCCCATTGATTTTGCTTGTCAGAAGTCGCAAAAGCGGATCACAGGACCCCAGGACAATGTAATCATCAGAGAAACACCAATTAGACAGGATTCTACAAGGAATGGGGAAAAATGATTTAAAGAATATACAATTTTTTACTAGATTTTAAAATGGAAGAGAAGGTGGTCAAAGAAACAATGGTGGTATGGGTGAAAAATGTTGGCCACAATATAGATTTGGAAAATTGGGAAAAAATGTGGGGACTAAATTACAAATTAACCATATCCACAGCATACAGGGAAAACTTGTATAAAATGTTCTACAGGTGGCACCTGCCTCCCGCTAGATTGGCAAAAATGTTTAATTTAAACCCAAATTGTTGGAAGTGCGGGAAAGAAAAAGGCACTTGTTTTCATATCTGGTGGACATGCCCAGAAGTGAAGAAATACTGAAATACAATCAGACAATGGCTAGAGGAAATTATAAGTCAGAAAATTGAATTTAATCCAGAACCATTTTTATTAGGTATAATAAAAATATATTGGGTATTATAACACAAAAATGCAGTAAAAAAGATAGGTACATTATATTACATATACTAACAGCTGCAAAGATTTTGTATGCACAACTTTGGAAGGAGAAAAGGGGCATCAGAGGACATGGTTATAAAGAAAATAATAGATTGTATAGAGATGGACAGGCTAAAGGTGAAATTAAAAGACAAAGAAGATTCAATATATTATAGAGCCTGGGATGCCTGGTATGAGTGGTTTAGAAATAAAAATAAAATAAAATGTCAATTAAGAAATGAACAAGGAAGTATGTAAATATGTATGTTATAGAAAAGATTGAAGTATAAGATGAAATATATTGATCTGTAACAAGAGTAAGATGTAATGGTAATGGAATAAGTAACCATATATTGAAAAACGTAAGGAAATGTAAAAGGTGTCTTAATGTTATAACAATGCATATAGTTTTATGTTTTTAAACTTTGGAAAATTAATAAAATATTTAAATATCAAAAAAGAAAAAAAGAAATATGAGTCAGTTGCCAAGTGTCTGAATTTTGATCACATGACTATGGGGAGGCTGAAATGGTCCTAAATGTGAAAAATGGTCATAAGTCACTTTTTTCAGTGCTGTTGTAACTTTGAACAATCACTAAATGAATTGTCGTAAGTTGAGGACCACCTGTATTTGTTTCCTACTCATTCCTAACTGCTGATGCTATTCTTGATGCTAATGATGGTCATCATCAATCATTGTCATCATACATAATAATGGTGATGGTAATGCATTGTATGTGAGGCCTGGCACTCATATAACTACATAGCTACATACTCATAACTACATAGCCAAAAAGGCATTAAGAGTTGTTAACCTAATTCTGCATAGCTTTTTTCCCGGTAATATCACTCTAACTAGAACATATAAAACATTTGCTAGACCAATACTTGACTACAGCTCATTAGTCTGGAACCCACATTATGTATCTGATATTAATACAATTGAGAAAGTCCAGAAATATTTTACGATAAGAGTCCTCCACTCCTCTACTCATAGCAGAATACCTTATGCAGACTTGAAATTTTAGACCTAGACAACCTAGAACTACGCCGCCTTCAGTTCGATCTAAGTATAGTACATAAAATTATATTTTGCAATGTCCTACCTATCAATGAATACTTCAGCTTCAACCAAAACAATACAAGAGCACAAAATAGATACAAACTTACAAACTAAACCGCGCCAAACTTGATTGCAGGAAATAAGACTTCAGCAACAGAGTAGTCAATGTATGGAATACTCTACCTGACTCTGTGGTTTCTTCCCCAAACCCCAAAACCTTCAACATTACACTATCTACTATTGATCTCACCCCTTTCCTGAGAGGTCTGTAGGGGGGTGTGCATAAGGGCATCAAAACGTGCCTACCCTCCCTGTCCTATTGTTTCTTTTTTCTTATTCATATCCATTTCATGTATTTATAATCATGTTTATACTTACGCCTGTTATCTAATAATTGTTTGACAAAATAAATAAATAAAATAAAATGTTAAGGCAACGGCCTTTCTGTAGCTTTTTGGAATAGTGGATTTTATTTTTCTATCTTTCCTCTTCTATGTATATATTTACAGCATCTATTGCTTTATTGTGTTTTCTTTTTTAAAAAAAATACATGTTAGAAACATTTAATAAGTAGCACCCTAATCTTACAGTACGTTTTTGGTTACTGTGATGTCTCCTGTGGATGAAGGCTCCTCCACATCTTCCTCAGAGGCCTTGAAGGAGAATGAGAGCATTCCTGGCACATCCAGTATTGCTGATCCTGAGCTCCTAGCAGAGCATGCCTTGGCTGGAGAGAGCTCGCAGGCCAATGAGGAAGAAGGGGAGGAGCTGCCAGCCTTGGTGGCAGGGAAGAGAGGTGGAGATCTGCTAGATTGATGGGGAAATGGCCCCATCCTTCTGAATGGGCTGCACAAGGAGGGGCTATTTAGCACGGCAGGCAGAGGGAGGCATTGCTGGAAGCAATGTGTGTGGGTCGTGGCCAGATGGTTGTTTGTGTTTCTGGAACTCTGCAGCTTGTGTGAATTTAATTCAGTTGCAAAAAGTGTTTGTATTTGGAGCAGCCGGTTATCTGTCGGGTGGACTAATTGGCCATTTCCTGGAAGGTTAGTCTGGACCTTGTTCATGGCTGGCTTCACTGAAAACGATCCCCTGAACTAACAGCTTGGACAATTCCTGTGACTTCTTCTTGCAAGCCCTGAAACTGGACCATGGAACTTGTTGACAAATCTCAGTGGAGGCCCCAGCCCTTGGAGGAGATTTGGGCTGTTTATTTTTGGAGCCTAGCCAAGCAAAAAATCTTTATTTTCAAGGCTGTTTTAGTTTTGGCTGTAAATGTGTTTTGCTTTTGGTTATCTACTTGTTCGCAAGCCAATTACTATGCTAAGCTTGCAGCTCGGGGTTAACTGAAAATCTGAAATAGAACTGTTGGGGAATACACTGAATAAAGCTCTCTGCACCAACCCTGACATGTGGGTGAGTGGGGACAACACAGTTACAAAGCAGGCAGGTAATGGGAAAGGTAAAGTTGTTATGCTCAACTTTAGGCTTGAGGTATGCACCTACTTGCTTTCCTTTCCATTCTTTGTGGATCCCATACTAGGGTTGACAGAAACCCAGACATCAGAAACAGTGGTGGGATTCAAATTTTTTTAGTACCGGTTCTGTGGGCGTGGCTTGGGGGCATGGCAGGGGAAGGATACTGTAAAATTTCCAGTCAGAGGTGGTATTTCCCGGTTCTCCGAACTACTCAAAATTGCCGCTACTGGTTCTCCAGAACTAGTCAGAACCTGCTGAATACCACCTCTGGTCAGAAACACTACTAATATTTGGTTTCTTTAACAGCCGAGTCTTTGAGTCAGTTTTACCCTGTTTCATCATCAATCTGAGAACTAAGATGTCTTTGCTGGTAACAGATTTGTATTGTTTCAGATATTCTTACCAAATGTGGCCCCACTGTATGCATCGTAGTCACATGCTGGTTCTATCTCCCCCCCTCCAAATAATCCATTCCATTCCCTCTCAGGCACAGCCATTCCACAACACTCGGGTTCTACTCTTTTTAAATTCTTAAGCCCAAAGCCTTATGACTTGCAGCTTGGTGAATAATTACGGAGCTCAGTATCTTTAATTTGAGGGAAGGGGGAGGAGAAAGGGGAGGAATGGATATGAAAATGTATTTAAAAAGTTTCTAAGGTGTAGTGGCTTTAGTTCTGTACCATGATACTCAGTTCTCACCATTTGTTGCAAAGTCACATTGACGTCTTAGAGGCAGGGTTGAGTTTAAAAGAGTGCTGGGAAGAACAAGAACCAGTAGACCAGTTCATCCTCAAAGTCCAGATGTCTTCTTCCTCCTGGCTCTGGCTCTGGCTCTGGCTCTTTCCTTTTAAAACCCTTAGGTTATCTTACTGTCTGAGCCAGGCCCATTCATTGAGTCTTTGGAATATTTCTGTTCTCTTCCTTTGCTCTTTTTTCAATTCATCTCCTTGTACAAAATATTAAAAACATGAAGAGGGGTGGAGTAGGTCATGGACCTATATATTTCTGCAAAATCATATCAAATAAAAATCCTATTCCTCTTATTTGGCTTCTCTCATTCCACGTTATATTATATGCACCCTCATCCTGAGCATGATTTCTAAAGACAGCATGGATATATCTATGTTTTCTTGACAAAAGTATGGAAGTGGTTTACCACTAGCTTCTTCCAGACATGCACAAGTTATAAAGAAATGACTGATTTAGCATTCCGTTATGGTCTAGTCCAGTAGTCTTCAACCAGTGGGCTGGGGACCACTAGTGGTCCGTGAGAAAATTTTGGTGGTCCACAGAGAAATGTCATTTCCAAAGCACACCCCCCCCCCAAATAATTAATCCAGACTGTACAGGAACACAAGACTGTGCTGCCCACATGGCCCGCAGGAACACAAGGCTTGCATTGCTGGCCTTGTGAACAACATGAGGTAGTGAGGGGAGGGGGGAAGGGTGGAGGGGGGAACTTGCCCCACTCACCCCATGTGCCTTGCCTGGCCATTGGGCTGCTTCTTTCCACTTCTTTCTTCTGCTTTTGGCTGCATGCAAAGAAAGCAGGAAAAGTCTTTTTTTCTCTCCCGCAAACTCCACCAGAAATGAGTCTTTGGGACCCTGCAAGGCATCCTGCTCCAAGATGCTGCACTGGCACAAGTCTCACAAAGACTCATTTTTGGCATTTGGGGGAGAGAAAGAAAGAGTTCTGCTCCTTCTGCTGCTTTCTTTGCATGAAGCCAAAAGTCTCTCTCTCTCTCTCCCCCTGAGAACAGAGCTGGAGAGGGTTTCCTGCAAACCCAAATAAAGAATGATTGATTGGTAGGAAAACAGAGTGGGGAATTTTCCTACAGACTTCTTTTGGAACTTCCCCAGGGTCTCTGGTCCGCGGGATTTAAAATTATGAGTTTGGTGGTCCCTGAGGTTCAAAAGGTTGGTGACCCCTGGTCTAGTCTCTGCAGGACCCAGATTCAAAAGAGAAGCTACCTGTAGCAATGCCAGATCTTGATTCTGATCTAGATTCTAAGAATGTAAGAGAGAAATCTCATCCCAGCACAGAAGGAGCAAAGCCAGTACTGTGTATCCAGCAGCCTTTCATATTTGGGGATAAAGGAATTATTATGCCTGGTGGAGCCATTTTAAGCTATAGGCGAGAGATCTTATCACCTTATATTTTTAATTTTTCAAGAAAGGAGAGTGAAGGGATAATAAGGCTCAATATTAGCCCATGCTAGCAAGGGTGATCTGTCCAAGGAGCTGTCCATGGTACTGCAACTCCTGTCTGATGCTCTGACTGATTAAACTAATTTGGGGTTATTGACAGGCTCCAAGGCTCCCTCTTGTGATCAACAAAAAAAACCACACACTCATAATACTGATTATCTTGGACCAATCTGTAAATTAAAGCAATGCATAGAACAATGCACATAGCATAACCTCCTGTTCAGAAATTGTGTCTATGCATTGCCATGCATGCATGTCAATGAACCCAACTAATATGTCAAGACATGCATTTTATAAAGTATGGCAACTAACCAATAGAAAGTCCTGCTAAGACTTTTTGACTAGACACGTGTGTTGTTAACATATTAACATTTCTTCATAATTTTTCTGTTATATTGCACAATAATTATTCTATTTACTATACACTAGATATGAAAGATTTTGAGCTGGAATATTGTAAATACTGGTGGTGAAATTATATAAATACTTGGCTCATTGCTGACAGAAAATGACTGATTTTTCTGCTTGTTGATAACATTGCTTATGTGAAAATATTGCATATAGTCGTGCAATTATTTCAGGGCAAATAATGCAATTAATTTGATTTACTGAAAAAATGGAGACAGATTTCTAATTTACCTGTTTTCTTTTAACATAGATTCAGAATGAGACTCCATTCTAGAATATTAAAAGAGACAAATTAACTTGGAAAGGAGACAAGATTCATTATGAATTTGAATTCATAATACTGGAAAGCCAGCTGATCTCAGCAAAGGCATTTAAAAATTTAAACAGTTTGAATACATACATCTGTCTACAAAGGATTCTCAAACTACTATTATGGATACAATATCCAATGTGTGTATGTGTGTGTGTATTCAATGTGCTAAATGATAAATGTACAAAAGATGAATTGATTTCAACCAACCAAATATAGGTTTTCTTTCATACAACTCTAATAAAGCTTCCATAATACAATGCTCTCTAGATATTTTACATAATAATTCTCATTAGTCTATCTGATAATCTAGTATATCACAAAAGCACCCGATTTCAGAAGGCTGAAAGAAAATAAGCAGAGTCACTACTAATTGATTGATTGATTCCTGACAATCACATAGACAAACACCATTTCAAATCAAATCATCATTTCAAATGGACTGAAAATACTATTTTCACTTCACTGATGTTATGATGTTCTCAGCCACAATTCCTACAGCCATCAGAAACTACCCCATTTTTTAAAAAGTCCAACTTCTCACCACAAAGGTGTATTTTTCCCCAAATAGGAGTTACTTAAGTATAAAACAACCTTAACAATATTTGAGGCGAATGAATGATGAAAAATGTGGGGAGGAAAAATTGGGGAAACCATTTTGAAAAGCAATTGAAGAAGAGATAAACTGCCCCTCTTTTGCTTAAAATCACAAACTTCAGAAGTTGCTTTCAGTCCTAATTATCACAATAGTGTGAAACCTTAAATTTCATTCACAGAATGGATGCCCATTACCATTCACTAATCTTCAAACAATTTTTGTCCAACAGATGTTGAACAAATTCCTCCACGCCATCCCTGCAGAAGGTTCTCCAGGCTTCCTGGACATCGTCAGCTTTCTAGACACTTGTTCTCTTATTTCATCTCCCTCAACTTTTCCACAATTCACATTATTTTTACAAATGAAAGGAACCATGTGTGTTATTCTGAGGTTCCCCCCCCCAGAAAAAAATAAGATGGGAAATAAAATTAATAAATAACATTTATCATAAAGGAATGTAATCAATGGCCTAACAACATCTCAAGTAACTTAGCCCTCAGAGATTCAAGGGAAAACAAATAAGAACAAGATAATTTTATATGGTGTCAAATGTGCTGGGAAATATACAGTGAGGCATGGCAACACAGGCAAGATTATACACAAAAATATAAGAAAAGAATTTGCTAGAGTAAGTCACCACAGATAGGAATTCAGATTTTATGTCCCATAATAGAAACTACAAAAGATTATAATTTTTCACTCTCTGCCTCCACCAAAGAGCTTTTCTATCAATTTTACAATCTTTATGGACCATTTAATTAGCCTAATTTAAGCAGAGTAAAACAGCAACTTAAGGAGAAATGAGTTCTTGCTTTAGCTTTTTAATATAGTAATGAATTCTGAGCTACTATCCTGTGAAATGATAAAATAAATATAATTTTTGCATATTCTTACCTGAAATACATGATGAAAAAGACAAAGATATTTCCCTTGGTGATCCTCCAGACCCACTACTTCATATCTTAAATGCAAACTATTTAATGCAAGAAGCCTCACAAATAAAATGCATGAATTCCTCATCCTTCTAAGCTCAGCCACATTTGACATTATATTTGTCTGTGAGATGTGGTTAAATGCATCTTTTCCAGACTCCATTACTACTACAAAAGAATATCAAGTTTTTCGGTCAGATCGCGAAATCCGTAGAGGTGGTGGAGTTGCTATATTCTTTAAAAAATCTCTAAACCTAAAAAAGATCCAAATTATACAAGAGCTTGCTTTTCCCAAGATAATCATCTGTAAACTGTCCTTAAACTTCTCAATCCGCTTCTTACTTTGCTATCGTACCCCTGACTATGATATAATTCATGCAAACAAGCTAACTTCATTACTGACATGGGCTGCCTCCTGCCCACACCCTCTCATTTTTCTTGGTAACCTCAACTTACCTCTTATAAATTGGACACTAAATGAATGTACATCTGAACCCATTCGTACAACCCTGTACAATGCCATTACCACACTAGGACTGGAACAATTAGTAACCAACAATACTAGACTTAACAAGTGCCTCGATCTCATCTTCTGCAACAGTTTGGATTCAATTTATGGAACACAAATTAATGAACCCTTTTCCAACAGTGACCACAGCATGATTGACTTTTGTCTCAACATATGTCCACACAAAAATCATCACAATGACAGAATCCCCAATTATAATTTCAAAAAAGGCAACTATGGTCTTATAGACAATGATCTCTCATCTCTTGATTGGCAAATTCTATTCACTGGATGCAATACTGTTGAAGACCATTATAACATATTTTTACTTGAAGACAAAAGAATCATCAAACTATATGTACCAATAACAACTCCCAAAAGCAAATTACAAATTATTAAAACAAATTACCCATAACAATAAGGAAGCTCCAATCCAAAAAGAAATCCCTTTGGCAGAAAAACAAATCTGGTCACGTTGCCAACTTTAAAAGCCAATACAAAAATTTATGCCACAAGATAAAGACTAAAGGTACCAATTGTTACACTAAACAAGAGGAAAACCTTCTACGCACCTATTCCACCTGCGCTTTCTTCAATTTTGTAAACAACAATCTAAAAGACTCAAGGTCCATCCCACCCCTAAAAGAACCAAATGGTAAAGACTGCAACGACGACATCATTAAAGCCAATCTCTTTAACACATTCTTTGGCTCAGTATTTGTAAACAGCAATGGATCATGCCCAATATTTCCTAGTCGAACCACAGACAACTACAATGATCTAATACATATCGATTTTACAGAAGATAATGTTGAAAAAGCACTAGGCAATCTAAAACCATCTTTATCTATTGGACCAGATGGAGTTTGGGCCTACTTCTTAAAAAAGCTATCCACTGCCATAGCAGAACCTCTAAGCATAATCTTTGAAAAATCTTTCAGGACCAGCTCCTTGCCAAATCTATGGTCACTAGCCATAGTCATTCCCATCTTCAAAAAGGGAGACCCCAGTCTAGTTGAAAATTACAGACCAATCTCTTTATGCTGCGTCACTTGTAAAGTCATGGAATCAATTATTAACCAATCCATATCCTCCACTTAGCAGACAAACAACCTACGGTTTCAGAAGGAAACTGTCCTGTAATCTGCAACTCTTGCACTGTAAAAACATATGGACTACACAACTTGATCAGGGCAAAGCAATTGACGCAATTTACATAGACTTCTGTAAAGCCTTTGATTCAGTGGTAGACGACAAACTACCCCTAAAACTATGGTCTTATGGTATCTCTGGATACCTGCATAACTGAATATGCAGGCAACAAATGGTCAAAATTGGGAGCATCCTATCAAATTCTGTACCTGTCAACAGTGATGTCCCCCAAGGCAGTGTTCTAGGACCAACTCTCTTCATACTCTATATTAATGACTTCTGTGATTATATTAAGAGCAACTGCATTCTTTTTGCTGATGATATAAAGCTATGCAACACCACTGACAATGCTGCTATCCTTCAAAAAGACCTCGACTGTGTGTCAGAATGGTCAAACAAATGGCAACTTCAGATCTCAACAAGTAAATGCTCTGTCTTGCATATTGGCAAAAAAAATCAAAAAATAAAATACAAGCTGAATAGTCAAGACCTTGTTGATGACACAAACTTTATCAAGGACCTTGGAGTACTCGTCTCAAATGATCTAAGTGCTTAGTCCATTGTAACTACATAGCAAAAAAGGCATTAAGAATTGTTAATCTAATTTTGCGTAGCTTTTTCTCCGGTAATATCACTCTACTAACTAGAGCATATAAAACATTTGCTAGATCAATACTTCAATACAGCTCATCAGTCTGGAACCCACTTTACATATATGATATTAATACAATTGAGAAAGTCCAGAAATACTTTACAAGAAAAGTCCTCCATTCCTCTACTCGTAGCAGAATACCTTATGCCACCAGACTTGAAATTTTAGACCTAGACAACCTAGAACTGCGCCGGCTTCGGTTTGATCTAAGTATAGTACATAAAATTATATATTGCAATGTCCTACCTATCAATGAATACTTCAGCTTTAACCAAAACAATACAAGAGCACAAAATAGATATAAACTAAAGATAAACCACACCAAACTTGATTGCAGGAAATACAACTTCAGCAATAGAGTAGTCAATGTCTGGAATACTCTACTTGACTCTGTGGTTTCTTCCCCAAACCCCAAAATCTTCAACATTAGACTGTCTACTATTGACCTCACCCCTTTCCTGAGAGGTCTATAGGGGGCGTGCATAAGCGCACCAAAACGTGCCTACCGTCCCTGTCCTATTATTTCTTTTTTTCTTATTCGTATCCATTTCATGTATTTATAACCATATTTATACTTATACCTGTTATCTAATAATTGTTTGACAAAATAAATAAAATAAAAATAAATAAAATAAAAATTTATTCTTTGTCTTTAACAACAACAACAAGATCTGTCAAGGAGTATTATATCAAGAACTGATATGACCTTGGATGAGAACAAGAACGAAACATTAAAAAGTTATGCAGAATATTTTAGCATGCCGAATTGATCAGTCTTGAGAACCAGATTGACTTGGTTCTGCATTCTGATTAGATATCATTTGCATGCTTAGCAAAAGTACCCTGGAAATACATTGCTGAGTTATGGCTGAAATCATGCCTTAATCACTGTGACTGCCAACTTCAGAAATGAATATTGCAAATTATTCCATGGAATCAAAACAAACAGCATTCTTAATATATAATCTATAAATGGCAATCCAATGCTATATTTGCATTTTGGTATCACAGTTGTGGCAGAGTATCAAAGCAACATTTTCAAAACCCAAAACATTAAGGTGCTAAATGAGAAAGTGGAGAAAAGTTGACACTGGATGGATGGATCGATTCTTCAGATTTGCATACTTCCTCAAGAATCATACTGTCCCATTCTGAAAAAGAACTAGTTGGTAATGGAATAATTGAAAAGAACTTACAGACATGTAAGTCCCCCCCCCCCAGTTCTTATATTTTATTATTCAATGAGTTTAGATAGACTTTATATTGCTTTTTAGGACACCCTACTATGGTCATTACTTAACTGTCAGGAAAGCATATGTATAAATCTGGATTTCTATGCTCCAACTATGCAGAATGACAATTATTAATGATTCAATTAGGTTAGAGGATGTTTATCATGTTCCAGGGCAAGGTACCAGTGAGGCTGATCCTGTGGTTTTTCTTTGAAAAATAATTACCTGGAAAGAATGGCAATAATGCACTATATGGTTCCATAAGCTAATGCTAACATTCTGAAATATGCTATTACAATAGTTTTTAAAAGCCCATTTTATCCAAGGCTTATTTTTGCTCTCCGGAGATTAAGAAATAAAATTTAAGAAGCCCATAAATTATAATACTGAAATTAAAATTGTTGCAGCCTGACTCAAAAAGTAGGTTTTCAATGGATCTGGTTCAGTATTGGTTAATTAAAAATAGAAGATAGTTAAAGGAAACAAGTCTTTATTGATTCTATCAATATTTTGGGTTTGGTTTGGTTTGGTTACAGCTTTTGGGATTGTCCATTGATAGTATGGTGCAACTTTATTTCCATATATGGAGAACAGTGACAATGTGATTGAATAGTGTGACAGTGGCCAATTAAATATGCCACACTAATAAACTGTATCAGAATTCTTATCACTTTACCTTACCTTTTTGTGTTTCTATTTGTTTTGTGTATTTTCATTACCTATTCTCAGTTCTCTCCTTCCCCTTTATTTTTTTCCACTTCCATCACAGAAAAGAAAAACACAACATCTGTTGTGTTTTGCATAAATTATTTTGAGAGTATGTATGAGGTTACATGATCATGCTGAGAACACAGGATGTGGTTTTTTTTTTTCTATCATAGGTAGTCACCATAATGCTAATGCACATGCTGCAAGAGATTTGTTTTAAATTTGCTCGTGTACATAATAAACGTACTACATTAATTAGAATAAATGTTCATAAAATGAGTTATGATACAAGGTTCAAGGCCAGAGGGGGGAAAAAACAGTGGTAGGATTTGCATACCATGAAGGTGGTTTGTCTCTCTCCACTTTTTTCTCCCTCAGCAGATACCAGTGTGGTGTAGATAAAACCACATTTTCTGGGCTGCATCCGAGGAAAGATTTAAATTCAATAGCACGAATCCATTAGCACAAAGGAAAGCACAGGTGCTTGCTAGCGAGTAGAATGACATGGCAAAGACAGAAAGAGCTTGGCAGAAAATAAAGATGCCATAATCTATTTTATCTCTGTGAATGTTTCTCCTTTTTAAAAATCAGTCATCAGCAGTGCCATTTCTTCCATTTCTTCAAAAGCTGACACCAAGAATTTGGGAGGAACCTAACTTCATGCAAAAATCATGCAGGTACTCCATTAGATCAGTTCCAAGATACAGAAGATTAGCTCTGCCTTGTCATCTGTGCAACCTTCAAGTGCAGAATTAACTGGGACAAAAATGTGAAATGTTTCAGCAAAAAAGCATAACGCTGCATGTAAGGAGAGAGTATTCCCTAATTCTGGAGCATTTACAAGGAAAGAGTAAATGAGTAAATGCAAGAAGTCCCCAAATACTACCCCCAAGTATCTTTTTCCTAGTCAGAGAACAAAGAGCATTATGTAAGACTAAGAATCCAAGACAAAAGGCAGAAAATCCAACAGCAAGTGAGAATCCTTGGAATTCAGAAGGGATGTTAGATGCTCAATTCCTGAGTGTGGTGTAGTTTCTCTGTTCTAAAGGTGATATAGGATATAGTGTGTCCTTTTGCATTTTACATGGAGAGATCATCTGAGAATTGTAAACACAATGCAATGCATGACTTCCAGGTGTTTGGTACAGCAAAGGTGTAAGCCACGCGTGAACCCCTCTGGGCCCCAGAAAATAGATATCAGTAGACACTTCTGTATGTGATGGGTGGATCCACATCATGTATGAATTAATGCAATCTATGAATCCACGTTGTGCTGGCTTGCAAGGCAAGACACACCACTGTTCATGGTGACTATCGGTATGGCCAATGCTGTGTATGGTGCTATTCATTTGTTCGCATGTTCGTTCTGATTATCTGGAGCAAACTTCACTCATACAACTTTCACCATTGTTTATTTGTATCCCACTTTTATTGTTTTTATGGATAAGTCAGGATGGTGAACATATCCAACAACTACCCTAGGACCAGTTCATTGGGTGAGAAGAGACATCTCAGCCTAGATATGAAATATTTCAAAGAGACCCTTCTTTAATTGACTTGCTCTAAATCCACTGGGTATTAATTGTGTTTTCAAGATGATGTTTTCACCTCTGATTAGTGTTATAGATGTCTTTCTGAAATCTATGAGGTTCTCAATTTTGGGGATTTATCAGAAATTTGACAAATGTCAATACCTAGCTAACTTTGGATAGTCTCGGAAAGAATATGGATAGTCTCGGAAAGAAGCTTACTCTGTTATGACTTTTGAAGATGTGTTAATCAAAATCATGGCCATAGAAGATTTTCACTAAAGTATACCTGATCAGCCTGCCTATTGGATAAAATATCTTTTTCACGGAGAAAGATATATGTTTCTTATTAAGAAAAACTCTGTATTTTCTAAATTGATAAAATTAGTAAGAAGAACATAGGAAGCCCCATTTTCCCATGCACAGTATTTTAATTACTTCCAGCCTGCCTCTTGGGACAGAAAATGCCTGTTTTTACAGTGTGCATAGTCTCCAACCTTGGCAATTTTAAGACTTGTGGATTTCAACTCTCAGAACTCTGGGAGTCCACAGGTCTTAAAGTTGCCAAGGTTGGAGACCTCTGGTGTAATCTATGTGGTATTTTCAGTTACATTGACCACTAGGAGGCACTGCGTGATCAGTTTAATCCGTAGTGTAATCCCTAATTAATAAGTTTCTATTTCTTCTTAAAAGGGCATCTAAGACCTCTTCAACATTGCACAAGAAAAAGATGCCATGTTTAAAATAAAATCTGCATGAAAGATTTACAAGAGATTCCAGGACTGTAGGCTAGAGGAAAAAGTTAAGAGGGGGGAGGACCCAAGAAGAAGGCATTAGGGTTGCCTATAAACTAATATGGAAATCACTTTCATTCTTTTGTTTCTTCCCTCCCACTATTGCGTGCTATATGATTATTTAATCAGACAAATTTAGTCCCATCTAAGCAACAAGGTGCAATAAATCTGTGTGGGGTATAATATTAATCATTAGCAAATTCTATCGGAAAATATTGCAGGGCTATTAAGACCTTATGACTTCAAAGGAAGTATTAAAACAATCTCATATACAACTATTTTATTCTGCTTAATTTTCAAAATAAGAAACATGATACAGGTCTAAAATACTGAGAGAATGGAAGAACAAGAGGTGTAGACAATTTCATCTTTTTAGAACTCTGAATTACATAATGGTCTATGGAGATTCTCAGTCATCCAGGTCATGGTTGTCCCAAAGGTGCATTTTCAAGAGGCAACTGGATTTTGTTTTTCCTTGAAGACATTTCACTTCTCATCTAAGAACCTTCTTCAATTCTGACTGAATTACCATATTTTTCAGTGAATGGAAATGTCTGTGTGTCTTATAGAGTGAATGTTGCCAAAGCCCTGCCCACCTGCCAGCCCCCACCCTTTGGCCTCTGCCTCCCAGCAATTTGCCTCCTTGCAGCAAACAGCCTGGTCAGCTTCAGCACAGCCTGATTAGCACAAGCAGCTGATTGTCAGTTGGATCGGCCTCCCTGACAATCAGCTGTTTCAGGCTGCAGGGATCGCCATCAGCTATTGCTACCTCTGCGCACCCCATTTTCGGCCTCCACATCCATTTTCGGCCTTCGCACCCCATTTTCAGCCTCCATGCATCCCGTTTCAGCCCGTTCCCATCTCAGCCACCTGGAACAGGCCAAAAATGGGGTGTGCAGAGGCCAAAAACGGGGTGCAGAGGCTGAAAATGAGGGAACGGAGGCAGCAATAGGCAATGCAATCCCTGCAGCCTGAAACAGCTGATTGTCGGGAGACCAATCTAGCTGACAATCAGCTGCTTGTGCAAATCAGGCTGTGTTGAAGCTGACCAGGCTATTTGCTGTTTGCTGCAAGGAGGCAAATTGCTGGGAAGCAGAGGCAGATTTTTTTTTCTTCTTTTCCTCTCCAAAAGTGCATCTTATACTAGACTATAAGTCCGAAAAATATGATATGTTATTATTAACCCAACTCCTGTTTTCCCTTAAACAATGAACAGTTGGGCATGCCTCTAATGAAGTATGCATAAGAATGTGCATTTATAATACAGGTAGTCCTTGACTTATAACAACAGTACATTTAGTGACTGTTCAAAGTTATGGCACTGAAAACAATGATTTATGACAGTTTTTCACACTTACGACCATTGCAGCATGATCATATGATCAAAATTCAGATGCTTGGCAAGTGGTTCATATTTACAATGGTTGCAGTGTCCTGGGGTCATGAGATCAGCTTTTGTGACGTTCTGACAAGCAAAGTCCATGGGCAAGCCAGATTCACTTATCAACCATGTTACTAACTTAACAAATGCAATGATTCACTTAACAACTTATTTATTTTTATTTATTTATTTACACATTTATATACCGCGCTTCTCCCGAAGGACTCAGGGCGGTGTACAGCCAACTATAAAACATTCCACATTATAAAAGTTAAAAGAAGATCAAACATCCTAAGGCTGCCTTTAAAATTTATGCCCAACCCCAATAAATTAACAATAAAAACCCCGAATATTAAAATCCCGAAATTTAAAACCCAAAATTCTAAAATTACTCTTAAATTCCCATTTCAGTCCAGGCTGGCCTGCTCAAAGAGCCAAGTTTTCAGTGCACGTCTGAATGCTCTCAGGTCGGTGTTGTTACGTAGCTCAGGAGGCAGACCATTCCAGAGGGTGGGTGCCCCCACAGAGAAGGCCCTATTCCTTGAGGTCACAAGTGGCACATAGATGCCGTCGGTACCCGAAGGAGGCCCTCCCTGTGGGAGCGCACAGGTCGGTGGGAGACTACCGGCAGAACGCGGTCTTGCAGATAGCCTGGTCCAATGCCATGGATTGCTTTAAAGGTCAAAACCAGAACCTTAAAGCGAACCCGGAAAGCCACCGGCAACCAATGCAGCTCGCGCAGGAGAGGCGTCACATGGGAGTTTCTTGATGCCCCCATAACCACCCGTGAGGCCGCATTTTGCACCAGTTGAAGCCTCCGGTGCTCCCCGCAGGGAGCCCCATGTAGAGAGTGTTACAATAATCCAGGCGGGAGGTGACAAGGGCATGAGTGACCGTGCGTAAGGTGTCCCGATCCAGAAAGGGCCGCAACTCAGGTGAACTTGATAAAAAGCCCCCCTGGAGACGGCCGTAATATGATCTTCTAAAGACAGCTGTGCATCCAGGAGGACACCCAAATTGCGAGCCCTCTCTGTGGGGTTAAGATCTCTCCCTCAATAGCCAGCAATGGAGTCAGCTGACTATATCGGGGCGCCAGAAACCACAGCCACTCAGTCTTGGAAGAGTTGAGCTGGAGCCTGGTCCCGCCCATCCAAATCCACACGGCCTCCAGGCACCGGGACATAGCCTCCACAGCATCGTTGGGGTGGTTTGGGGTGGAGATGTAAAGCTGAGTATCATCAGCATAGAGATGACACTGCACCCCAAGACCATGGATGATCTCCCCCAGCGGCTTCACATAAATGTTGAACAAAAGAGGGGAGAGGACCGACCCCTGAGGCACCCCACAAATGAGGGGCCTAGAGGTGGTCCTTCCCCCCCCATCAACATTTATTTATTTATTTATTTATTTATTATAACATTTATATACCGCCCTTCTCCCTAGGGACTCAGGGCGGTGTACAGCCGAATCAAACCCAAACAATACAAAAGTTAAAAAGAAATTAAATAGTAGGCTGTTTAAGCTAAAACATAAATTGCGAGTGGTTAGAGAGGAAGGAGGAGAACCACCGTAAGACAGTTCCTCCAATTCCTAACCCCTCCAACCGTCGCAATAGATACTATGGTCGATAGTATCAATAGCCGCCGAGAGATCTAACAGGACCAGGACAGGGGAATAACCCCTGTCACTATGGCAAAGAAAGTCGTAAAATGGGGCAAAACTCACTTAACAAATATTTCACTTAACAACATAGATTTTGGACTTATTGTGATCGTAACTTACCCTGTGTTTTCTAGTGTAGTGAGAAAATGCATTTGACGATTGCTGAGGTTAAAAGATCATATTATAGATTCTAATGCCAGGAAATGATCTCCCCTATGAAGAGATTATTACTTAATGCTTTAAAAGCTCTGAGCACTTATATTTTTTTTCTTATTGAATGTTTAAGCTTGTTTAATGGCATTTAAAAAACACTAGTCTCACTCAGACAACCTTTTACCACTAGAAAACTCTAAATGGATCGGTTTTTATGTAATTCCCAGATCGTAGTGGCACTTATGCATCAGATGATGCTTATTTTTCACAGCTTCTATATGGTTCTATAACACTCCAAAGAATAGATGTCAATGCTGCAAAATATTTTGTTTGCAAAGCTTAGTAATATCTGATCTCCAAAACTCTTTAAGGAAAATACAGTTTAAAAAATATCTTAACAGAAGTATGTTTTATTTTTGTGCATCTGTGGTGGCAGTCTTAAGATCTCTTTCTCTCTTTCTCTCTCTCTCTCTCCCTCTCTCCTTTCCCCCTCTCCCTCCCTCCCTCCTTCTCTCTATCTTTCATCGTTAATGTCTTAAATAAAATGAACGTGTAGCACTTCTCTCAAATAAAATGAATTATGAGAGCTCAACAGGTAATATGCATATAACAAAAATATATCAGGAGTTATGTTTACATTTTCATTGCGTAAGACAAACAGTTGTTACCTTTGTACTGTATGTACACCTTTGTGTATACTGTATAACATCGGGAATGGATTTCTAATTCTTTAAAGTTGAAGTACCAAGAAAATTATGGATGGGGTTCCAATTACTTTATGGAGCCGCACATTATCTTCACACTTGAGAGACTCATGCATTTTTTAATTTATGTTCACAACAGCAGAAGGTAAAGGAAGAATTGAGCAGAAGATATACAGAAACCAAGCCTCAATTGTATTTTAATGATCTTCGGATGATGCCATGAGAAATAATGTTAATGGCATCTTAAATATATAGTATTTAAGCAACTCTCTGAAGAGGCTTTAAGTGCTTGTCTATATTCAAATGCCCAACTAATTTTTCTTTCTGTTTTTAAAAGATATTTATTTTAACTTGTACTAACTTCCCAGCAAGCAATTATTCTTGAATAGTAGTCCCTTTCTAAAATTACAAATGCTGCAGCATCAATCATATGCCAGCTACTATATATTTTACAATGTACTGCCATCCTGTGGTTACTGAAAGAATTACTCTCTAGCACAGCAGAACTCATCCCAGTGCATTCCTTCAAAATGCAGTATGCCAAATTGTTTCTTTGCATCAGTTGGCTTACAGATATTCTCTCTCTCTGAATAGTTAATTTCCAATAAAGCTTGCTTCAGGAAATTATAATGTTGGTTAATTAAAAGTTACATAATTGCATAAATGTATGCAGTCCATTTTTTAATGCACACATTAACATGAAGCTTGAAAGTACTGTTAAGTCCCTGAATTGAGCTTGACTTGGGATGACTACGTAGATATGTCCATGTTGCTTTTCCAACAACAGTATGAAAATGACTTGATTGCTGCTTTCTTGGATGTTTTTAATTTTCCAGTTTATACTGCAAATCCTGAGATTTAATACTTAATTATAACCAGAGCTGTGTAGTCATCCAGAATCAGCTACATGCTGCCACATACTGTCTTCTAGGTTGGTTAAATAATTTAAACTGGTGTTTTCCAACCTCAGCAATTTTAAGATGTTTGTATGTGGACTTTAATTTTTGCTGAGGTTGAGAAAAACTGGTTTTAACCCTTTTTTGATATTTGAAAGCTTCCAATTCAATTGTCCATTTAGCAATTTAGGAGAAATTAATCAATCAATTACCTTGATAAGTAATAAAGAAGAGATAAGAGCAAGTTAAATCAAGGTGTATATACACACCTGAATCAGATCTTTGTAAATTTTTAATTCAGCTGTATACATATGTCCCTGGAGCCTCCTTTGGGAAAAGATTGTTCCTGAGAAATATCAGAAACAAAAAAATTGTTATTGGGAAACATAAACGTTGTAACATAATATATCTAAGGACTATTAGCCTGAGAAAGAACGTTACAAGTTTAATTTTTAACATATTTTATTAAATTTCTACAAAAGAAAATATAAAGGACAATAAAAAGGAATTAAGGAGAAAAATAGGGAAGAGGAAAGTGCAAGGGAATAAGGAAAAAAGAAAAGAATTAGGAAGAAGGTAACTTCCAATTTTCTTTGATACAGCTACAAATATAAAATACATTAAATTTTTGATCTAAAATTCAATAATACAGTGTTTCTATAATCATAAACAATTCTAATCATGAAATCCTAAAATTAATGTAGCAAAAAGTTCAAAAATGGTATCCAGGTAGAAACAAACCTAGATAAAGTCTTTTCTTTAATCAAACAGTTAATTTTTCCATCTCTGTCAGTGCCGTTAACTTCATCCTACATTCTTCCATTATAGAAATCTGTAAGTCTTGTCCCTATAAAGGTCTTGCATGGGTCAGGCCATCCTACCTGTTTCTCCTCACTGCATCAGATTAAGTTTACCAAAAGTGATATTTGAGTGCAAATATCCAGACAGTATAATTCTCTAAATAGTTTTTACCATTTGTTTGGTGCTCTCCAGTAACCTACAGCTCAGCTAAACCTAATAAACCAAAATTTTAGTTTTAAAAATCTGCAATTACTTTGTAAAATTTTCTCCTATCTAGTTTACTTCCTCTGCCATTGATTTCACTACATTGTTCTATGATGATTTTTGTGTTTGCTTTGCTTTGATATGAATAGTGGAATTTAATTTTTGTAAATATATTTCATCTTCAATATTCTGTTAAAGAATCACAGAGTTAAAAGTCAGAGATACTTGATGTAAGATATATTCAAGCACAGTTCATAAGTGGAGGTTTTCAAGAAAAGACTGGGCAGCCATTTGTCTGGAATGATATAGAATCTTCTGTTCAAGCAAGGGGTTGGACTAGAAGACCTCTTAAGATCCCTTCCAACCTTATTATTCTATGTTCGTAAACTTTTTTCTCCTCAGGACTCCTTCCCACCTTTACAAATTACAGAAAACTCCAAAGAACTTTTGTTTGTATGCTTTTTACCATATTAAAAATGACACTGTCACTACCACTTCTCACAATTATTTGATGGAACTTTAATGCTGTAATGCTGTATTTTTCAACATAGGCCTGACAGATCATTTTGATTTTGTAACCCTGAGAGGGTCTCTGGGAAATCCCACAGTTCTCAGTTCACACTCTGAGAAGCAGTATGCTAAAATATTTTGGCCCAATATACATCCAGCTTTTTTGAAGATCATCAGCAAATAGAAACATGCTAATTTCAACCCAATGGCTCTAGTCCAATCCTTTGGCATAAAGAAGAATAGGCTACTTCCACTGCTCTATAATAACTCTTTACAGTTTTATCTCCTAAAGCAGAGGTGTCAAACTCACGGCCCATGGGCTGGATGCATCATCACGCCCACACCTGGTTTAGTGAGAGGGGAAAAGTTGAGATACCTCACCTGATGACATGTCATTGTGAGTTTGACACCCCTGTCCTAAAGTCTAAACACACTTGGTACTTTTAATCATTCCTCATGGGACTTTGTTGCCAATTCCCTCAAAATCTGAATAATCTTCCTTGGAACTCATGGCAGTTTAGTGGCATCCATAGGGGAATTTTTTTTTTGCTTTTGTTTTTAAAAAAGTTATGGTCACGGCTATACCTTTGTGCCTTAATATTTGCCTTCAACATTAAGATATATACAAAAAACACATCATATTCAACTCTGCATCTACTGGAACCCCCACATCTCCTAAATGGATGCAATAAAAAGAAAGAAATAACTTGACGCCCAGGAATCAGTTTCCAAGTGAGCAAAACCTATTCTAGAGAGATTTGTCTGCCTAGAAGCAATGACTCTTCAAAAAAAAATCTGAGACCTGTTCCTTTTCAGATTTCATTTAGAAAAGCAGCTTTTCATTCTTATTATAAAGTATTCTTCCCCAATCCAATACCTTTCTCAATATTATCCCTGTTTAAATATGGGAGCTACAGTACAATCCCAAACTTATAGAAAAATCTTATCTATTGCTATGTCAAGTATTGAAGTAGTCTGATTTGGGTGGGGGCAAGTTCTGAACTCTTGCAGGAAGGGGGAACTGTCAGCTTGATCTGCTATGCTATTACAGGAAGGGACCACAATTTCCTGTTCTTCAGAATTCAGCCACAATCACTTCTTTGCCACTATTTTTGGAAGATACTGGGCCAGTTCCTCAATTAAAACAAGCAATTCCTCAGGTGTAAACTGAGTTGTTTCTCTGCTGCTTCTCTGTCTACAGAGAAGTCTGCTAAATCAACTGTTTAACCTCCAGGCTATGGATGTCTGTATGTTGCATCAAATTTAACAAGATCATTTCAGGTTTATCAGGCAGGCTAATGCCTGTGTTTAATGCTCCAAATCTTCTAGGATGAGAATACAATGCACATTATCCGCTTTTTAGATCTTAAGTTCATGCATTTATGATTGCTCTGTTTTAACTGCCTGAGAAATCTCATTGCTTTATCCTAAATACATTTGTTTCCCATGTGGTCTGAATTGCAAGTTGAAATCTCAGACATTGTAATTGATCTTTTAGCAGCTATACTGTAATTTAGATAAAAATATGCATGTGTCTGCCCAGGTTGTTCTGTTATGGTCAGGAACGTACAGTTTAGGAAGAGTGCTCCCCTGTCATAAATTTCTCTATGTAATTTGCTCATCCACTTTACAGGCACCTGCACAATCTTTTCCATATACACATAACTATGTGATAGGCTGTCAAAAATGAAGAATAATCTACATTGACTTAAGTTCAGGATATTTAGTAAGCTTTCAACAAGCAAAATAAATGAGTAACAGGCTATTTGTGAGACTAATATGCTATTTATTGCATTTATCCTTGGTGACAAGAGAACTCCTAGGATAATCAACAGAATTTGTATTGATGTAAGCATGGTCTAAGAGAGCCAGTTTGATCTAGGAGTTACAGCATTACGTAGAATGTTAGAAATTTAATAACCAATCTAGTTCTCCAGCCTTTTCTGTATCTCAGAGGCTGGTTTCATGTATTATTGACTCCTATAGCTAAGTTTACAAAATGTGGTCATACAACCTATTATGCCCAAATTATTGCTTAAAATGGCCTCTTCATTGCATACTATACAATGAGTAACTTCTAGCATAACACTGAACCAGGGGTGGGCTGTTACCGGTTCGCCCTGATTCACATGAACCAGTAGCTAATTTTGTTGTAGAGCGGCAGAATCACTAAGGCAGACAACCAGAGTAACTTCAGTTTTAACTTTATTTACAGAATAAAGGGTTGCCACGACTGCCGCGCTAACTCAGCAGCCAGCTGGAGCGGCAACAGCTGATGCTGTTTGACAGCTCCTTTTATAGCCGGCTGTCAAACAGCATCAGCCAATGACAGTGGTCCATGTCTTCCGCCAGAAACGCGGACCTGAGTGAAGATTCTAGTCAATACACAACACTCCTCCCTCCTAGCGAGGAGCATGTGTAGTCTTTTAAATATGTCGGGCACCTGCGCAGACTGACCTGATCTTCTTGGCTCCGCTGGAAATGACGCCGGACTACTGTCTTCTTCCTGTCATGTGGACTTCCATCGATGGTGAGGCTGGCAGCCCACTTGGGGTCGGTTCTGGTCCCTGGTCAGCTTCTTCTTCAGATAGGCTCTCATTACATGTGGGCTGGAGGCAGGCTTCCTCGGGCAACGGTGGTTGTTCAGCGTCAGGACCGTCTAGATGACCTCTGGGTGTAGTGCTCCAGCGCCCTCTCAGGTGGTCTAAATGGCGGTGCCAGATGCGTCCATCTTGTAGTTGGACTCTGAAAGACTTAGGACCAGTTACTGCCACCACATGCCCAGACAACCACAATGGTTGCCCAGCAAAGTTTCTAGCATACACTAGGTCATTTTCTAGGAACCCTCTGCTTTGGCTGTTTGACCCAAGGGGAAGCACTGGGGAATAATTTGGGTGAAGCCTGTCAAAGGTGATTCTTAAACGGCGCCCCATTAGGAGTTCAGCCGGTGACCTGTTTGTGGAAGAGCAGGGTGTTGTATGCTGACTCAGAAGATACTGGGCTAGTCTAGAATGCCAGTCTATGGGCCCAAGTCTTTGTAGGACCTCCTTAGTCGACCTGACTGCCCTTTCAGCCAGTCCATTACTAGCAGGGTGAAAAGGAGCTATCAATATATGTCTGATTTCTTGGTTGGCAAGGAAAATCTCAAACTCGCATAAAGTAAATTGGGGACCATTATCGGATACAATGATATCAGGGAAACATTGACCAGGCAAATATTCTGGTCAATGCCTTAGTTATTGCTTCAGTGGTTGTACAGTGTGCATTAAAGTGAGCTCCACCCATTTGGAAAATGAATCAACTAATATTAGAAATGTACGCCCGTGAAAAGGGCCAGCCAAATCAATATGAACCCTAGACTAGGGGCTCCCTGCCTCTTCCCATGTCCTAGGGGTGGATGCTGGAGGATACGGTCTGGTGGTCTGGCATGCATGACAAGCATTAACTCAGTTAGAAATCTGGGCATACCTGGCCACCACACGTAGCTGCGAGCGAGGGCCTTCATCCTAACAATGCCCGGATGGCCCTCATGCAGAACTTTTAAAATTGAGGTCTGTAGTCTAGGGGGAATCACTACCCTGGTTCCCCACAGCAAACAGCCTTGCAATGAGGAAAGTTCCTGTTGGTGTAATTTGAAAGGTAAAAATTCAGATGGATAAGGGGTTGTAGGCCATCCCCTCCCTACCCAGTCAAGGACTTGGGAAATTATCTTGTCCTTGGCAGATTGGGCAGTGATGTCAGAAGCGGTGACAGGCAGGTGGAGGTCGTTGATCAGGAACACAGCATTGATTGGTGCAGGATCCTCCACTGGAACTGGTAGGGGGCAACGACTGAGGGCATCTGCATGACTGTTTTGCCAGAGTGATGGACCAGAGTATATGAATAAGCAGCCAGAAATAATGTCCACCTGGTCATTCTTGGAGATAAAATCTGAGGTGTTTGCTTATTGCCTGCTAAGAGTCCCAAAAGAGGCTTATGATCTGTGACCAGTTCAACATGATGTCCATAGAGAAATTCATGGAATTTCTTTACTGAAGCAACTGAAGCCAAAGCCTCCTTATGAATTTGACTATAGTTACATTCAGTGCAGGATATTGTCCTAGAGAAAAATGCAATGAGTGCTTCTGATCCATTAGGTAGTTTGTGACTTAGAACGGTCCCTATTCCAAATTGTGAAGCATCTGCAGCTAGTACTAATGGCAAATTCTTGTTGAATTGTATTAAGACAGCTTTAGATGTGAGCAGTGATTTGACTGTCTTGAAAAGCAAGAGAGTCCTTAGGACCCCCATGCCATGCTGTCTGTTTATCCAGGAGCCTATGCAGAGGCTCTGCAATTGAGGCTTTATGTGGCAAAAATGAAGCATAGAAATTTAGAAGTCCCAGAAAAGACTGGAGCTCAGTCTTATTAGTAGGAGTGGGTGCCTCATGAATAGCCTTTAATTTAGATTCTGTTGGGTGAATACCCGAGGCGTCAATTTTGTTGCCTAAAAACTCGACTTGTGGAGTGGCAATTGTGCACTTTTCTTTTTTTAACTTGAGACCTGACTTTCTAAAATGTTCGAGGACACTTCTGACTCGTTGTAGCAGTTGGGGTCTCCCATTTAGCGAAGTCTGTAGGTTGTAGTATGCCTTGTTTGATTAATTTGTCTAGTTCCTTGTCAAGTTTAGGGCGGATTGCAAAGGGTACCCTTCGGGGCTTTAAATGAATTGGAACTGCTTGTGGGTCTACGTTAAAAGATATTGGAGTTCCCAAGTAACAGCCTAGGCCCTCGCTGAATACATCAGCATATTCCCTGAACAGGGAGTCCACTTCTGAATTTGCAATGGAATGGATTCCACCTATATGAAGGCCTAGGGCAGGGAACCAGTCTAATCCCAACAGGCTTGGGAGGGCACCATCCACTATCACTAAAGGCAAGTGACCCTTGAAACCCTGAAATTGAATCAAAAACTTGCCTTTTCCGAAGACAGGAATGGTTCTGCCTTGGTAGTCTCGTAGAGTCAAATTACAGCCTGGAATCTTCTTTCTTGTATTCTGGGAAGCAGTTGTTTCAAGGTGCCCCATGAAATGATGGATAGTGCAGAGCCAGTGTCTACTTCCATCCTGCATGGTTTATCTTCTAGGGAAACAATGACACTAATTTTGTTAGAACTTCTTTTTGTCATTTTGGCTTGCTGGCATGTGAAGCAGTCTTCAATTTGTCTTTGGAAGTGCATGATTGTCTGAGGCTTTTGCGGCTGGTTAAAAGTCTTTCCTGCTTGACATATTCTTGCTAAATGGCCCTTTTTTTGGCATTTTAAACAAATGGCATTTCTGAATTTGCAGGATGCCCTAAAATGGTTGCCTCCACAGCTTAGGCAGATGGGCTGTGGCCGTGGAGGTTGATTTGCAACTGGCCTGTAATCCCTTTGACTGGGTTTGAGCTGCCTAAGGCGGTTTACGTCAATAGCCTCTTTAGAGCCCTCCTCTGTGGTGGCCTCATCACAGTGGACAGCTGAGCAACTTTGTCTAACTGGGTTTCCCTTTATTTCAGCTGCTAAGAATGCTGACAGCTCAGCAGCTTGAGATTCTTCTATGGCTTGTTTTAAGGTTAAGTCCCCTTTAACTAGTAGCCATCTTTGCAACCTTACGTCCCTGACTCCACACACCAACAGCATATCTTCTAAATAGTCTCTAAATCCACAATGCAAGGCAGCTGTCCATAGTGCTGCCATATAATCACTAATTGATTCTCCCTCAGCCTGGATATGTCTCCTAAAGGCATGGCGTCTGGCAATTCTAGAAGGTTTAGGTGAGTAATGATTGGAAAGAATTTCCTGCAATTCTTTCCATTGACCAGTCTTAATAGAACATGGAGCCAATAATGCTGTTGCGGTGTCAAATACCGTGGCTCCGCAAAAGCTTAGAAAATAAGACCTTTTCCTATGGTCTGAAATGTCAGCAAGGTCAATAGCATCTAAAAAATAGTCAAACCGATTTCTGTATGATTCCCATGTCTCTGCCATCGGTCTGAAAGGCGGGAATGCTGGGTTTGAAGTCATCGTCTTCTCAAGCTGTGCCGCTTCTCCTGAGATGATTTGAAAATCGCGCTTCGTGAACAGTGACAGCAGCTCTTTAAATGTCTTCAGCTCTTTTTGTAGTGATTTCACTCTTAATGTCTTTTTGCTTGGTTTGCCTCTTATAAGTATCCCGCCCTTGTTGCCAGTGTTGCAGAGCGGCGGAATCATTGAGGCAGATAACCAGAGCAACTTCAGCTTTTAACTTTATTTACAGAATAAAGGGTTGCCGCGACTACCGCGCTAACTCGGCAGCCAGCTGGAACAGCAACAGCTGATGCTGTTTGACATCTCCTTTTATAGCCGGCTGTCAAACAGCATCAGTCAATGGCAGTGGTCCATGTCTCCCACCAGAAACACGGACCTGAATGAAGACTCTAGTCAATACACAACAAATTTTATCATTTTTAGTGACCAGTTTGGCAAACCGGCAAATCCCACCCCTGGCTGGTCCCAACCACCCCGCCCTTCCCCTCCCAGGAATCTCCATGTGGCTCATTTTGGATGCCAGGTAAGTGCAGGGCCTGCATGGAGGCTCAGGGAGGGTGAAAAAACAGGCCCATTTCCAGCCTCCAGAGCCCAGGGGAGACTGTTTTCCCATTCCCAGAGGCTTAAGGAAAACCTCCAGAGCCAAGGGTAAGTGAAAAATGGACCTTCTGGAACTTCCGGAAGGCCAGAAACAGGCCCATTTCCGGCCTTCAGAGGGCCTTTCGTACTTCATTTTCACCTCGAGAAAAGCCTCCGCAGCCCAGGGAGGTGAAAACGGCTTCCCCACCATGATGCAGGAGGCCGACTAGGCCACACCCACCCAGCAACTGGGCAGAGCGCCAGTTGCTAAATTTTTTGAAGCCTACCCTTGCACTGAACTATAAACAACCGAAATTCAATATGTTGTGTGAACTTATCCAAAGTGCGGTGAGTTCAGTTAAGCAAAAACTGCTGTTAACTCAGATTCTGAAATTTTCCTTGAAGAAACTCTATATGACTTTCTGGTTAGATTCATTCTGTCTTTTTTTTCTAATCATATAATAAATAAAATTTCCTACACATATAAACACTAAGAAAAAACTAGTAATAAAATAAAATTAAAACTATTTAATACAATTTAGATTTTAGCAGTATATTCCACAAGTTTTTGATCTTCTGCTACTATTATTCTACTACTTCTACTACTACTACTATTTTTTTCTGTAATGGTCTAAGCTCTACATTATTTAGATCTCCTAGGTGTTTCACAGAGATTTGTTAAGAAACTTTATACAAAAGTGGCAAACAATGAAAAACCAAACCATTTCTCACCCAGATTTCTTGAAACCTATTTGTTGTGTGTTCCTATGCAACAAAAATTAAGCATCTGTGAAGGTGTTCCATATTTTTACAAACTCTATTCCTTACTTGTTATAAGATAAAAGAAAAAAAAAGCAACCAATTTTCTCCCTCAATAAATGCTTCCCTTGAAAAGCTCACTGGAAGCATATAATTCAACTGCCCATTTACTGCCTCTATTTTCTTCCAGGCAGTGAAACACCTTTGACTGTGATTGTTGTTTTCCTTTTAAGAAGTTAGTGTTGGAAGAAGTGACAGATAAAACAATTTCATATCTTAGTGCCCATACAGATCAATTGTTCATTTATTTTGAAGTTCTTTTTTTTTAAAGCCACGAAGCAGCCACTTTCCTAGTGAAGATTTTTCTTAGCAAATTATCCTGCTATATCCAGAAAATTTAATGGGTGTGCCCATTAAATCAGCAGGGAGTTTAAAGGCAGCTTTAGTCCTTACATACATATATGGTAGCTATAGAAGAAAAAACATCCAATGATTTCCCTTCCTTACTCTAAACCATTTTATTTTCCATGCAATCTTTCTTAGCTGCTTAGAAATATTGTACATCTTTAGATGAAATAATAGAACTGAAAAGAAATGCATCTATACAAAATATTGGGTTGCTCACTGCCCCCCCCCCAAATCACAATAAAGAGAAGGTGAATATTACACAGTTAATATTATTAAAAATGGGAAACAGAACCTGATACAGCTTGGCAACAAACATTCTCTATATATGCCACAAAGGTTTCTTATCTTGATGTCAAGTTAATCACACTTCAAATTAACTCTAGTAATTTTCATGCAAACTCTGGCTACATTTTTACACACAGCATTTTGTAACCATTATGGAGGAGGAGGGATGTGCAACTGCCAATGAAGCATAAGGTCAGTTATTTTGTCCCACAATCATTTCCAATACATTGTGCAAGATTTTGATGACAGTGGTGTCAAGAAAACATGTTTGGGACAATCTTTGCCTTTTTATACTGTGGTTGCACATGCTTTAATCGTCATTGTGATGCACACATGTTAAAGTTTGAATATTAGCAACACCATACAGGAAGTCCTCAGTTAATGACCACAATTGCAAACCGAATTTCCATCACTAAGCAAAATGTTCATAAAGCATGGCATCATGTTTATAATGGTGGTGCTTCCAGCACTTCTGGTTTCCATGGTTAAGCTATCTCCATGTCCTTGTTAAGCAGGAACATCAGATAGTCACCATTTGCAACTTCCTACCAGCTTTCCCCAAGATTGTCCTTGTGAGAAGTCAGCAAACATGCTCGTCACCAGTGGCAACCCTGTGACTGCAGGATGCTGGGGCATCATCATTAAAAATCAGGCACCATGAGTGCAATCATGTGACCATAGGTTATGATGATTGGTGATACCTATCACTCATTCAAAGTTGTCACAAGCTTGAATAGTCCTCATTCCTGGGCAGGACCACTTATATCTTAGCAATAAGTGAAATACTTACCGTAGCAACTTCTTAAAAAGGTAATGCATACCAGTTTCATATTATTAAAATAATTTATTTGTAAATAAATTCATTCATTTACAGTGTTATAATTACACAGTTATAGGAAAGTGAATAGAGCCTAATTCAAAAGGCCACTTGTGGATTGTCTCAGTACTTACTTAGGCAAAATAAATCAAAATCCACAAATGGGAATCTAAACATGTGGATGATGAAATTGTCTGAGGTTCAAAAAGTTAGGTGATAATGTTGGAAAAGGACTTCAAACCACATTTTAGAAAACACATTTTTAATATAAAAAAACTTAAAAAGCCCTTATATTCCTTTCTATTGACTTGTGCATTGGCCTGAGAGGAATGAGGCCTGCTGCAAAACATAGCTGAATTGGGTTTTGGAGGCAGATTTCACATTCCTTCGAGGTTACAATGGCACTAGTTTCTATAAGCTGCATTTTTCAAGCATCTCTAGGACCGCTGAACAAGCTATGCAACAGCCTGAATAAAAGCATAAGCTCATTTGAAAAAACCGCCTATCAAATCAGTAGGACCACAAAGCTACAGGAAAGAGGCATAGATCCCACTCTTTCTATGTGGCTTGTTTAGGACAGAGTTAAAGTAGTCTCCAGATCCCAAGGAATAGGTTCCAAAAGAAGAGAGGAAATGTATGTATGTGTGTGTTTGTGTGTGTGCGAGAGAGGGAGGGAGGGAGGAAGGGAGAGAGAGAGAGAGAGAGAGATTTATAAAAACAAATCTTTCCAAAACATCAAAGGCTGATTGCTTGGTCACCATATGGCCTACTAATTGACAAATTTGGACATGCTAAATGAACAATGAAGGAGGCTATTTTTAATCACTGTAGCTGTTAAGAGATTTAGACAGAGTGGTGGGCAAGAAGGGAATATATAGCAAAGTCTATTTTTATCCTTTCCTCTGCTTTTTCAGGGCCCCTCCTGCTTTCAGAAATGCTTTTGCTGCATTCTGAGGAGAGAATAAAAAATACGTTAGGCTGCTTTCAAGCCACTAAGGATTATTTGTGAAGAAATGTACAGTTTTCAGTGGTGCAGCATTTAAATTTTTTTTCAAGCAACACACTTGTAACCTCACAATTATTTTTTGTATCAACTTATCCATAAATACATGATTAAACAATCAAGTGTACAACACGTATCTTTGCTTTCAAATAGAATTTTTAGACCTTTTTTTTAGACCCAAAGACCTTGTAGGCCACATACTGCATCCACTCTTTCGGCCTTTCCATTTATTTAGGAACAGTGACACATTTTTCCATTCAGCACAATAGATGCAGTTTCCATGCATGTTAAGCTAGCCACAGAGCCATTTTAGAAGTAAACTACATCTGCATTTTAACATCCGGTCACACCATCTACAACTGCAGCTCTACCCCTTTTTCAACATTTTCACAGCTTCTATGATCCACTTTTTGACACTAACATTACATGTAGGCTTCAACTTACAACCTTTCGTTTAGCAATTGTTCAAAGCTACAACGCTGCTGAATAAACCTGCTTGTGAATATTCTCTGAAATTACAGCCATTGCTGTGCTCCCATGGTCACATGATCCAAATGTGAGCGATCAGCAGCCTGTTCACATTTACAACTGCAGGGGCATCTCATCTTTCCCCATCTGCTTATCTCCCCTCCATCTATGTCCTTTTGGTCTATTGCAATCCATGGTCCCTACCATCCTAGCTAATCTTCGCCATCTTCTTGCTCCCATTTCTGACCAAGCATATCTGTTCTGGCCTTTTGTGAGGTACTGTAGGCTGCCCAAGGCTTTCTTCCCAATGCATATTGTGCATAGCAAATATGGCCTCACATGGCCAACAGCTGCCTTTCAAAGAACCCAGGCAGACATGCCTCATCAGCAATGAGAGGAAGAAGATGGTGAAGGTCAACAAGGGCAGTGGGACGCAAGGCAGCAGGGACCTCAAACGCAAGGTGCGACTGCATCTGGGATGGAGCAGGTCAGAGGTGGTATTCAGCAGATTCTGACCAGTTCTGGAGAACCAGTAGTGGAAAGTTTGAGTAGTTCGGAGAACCGACAAATGCCACTTCTGATTGGAGATTTTACAGTATCCTTCCCTTGCCATGCCCACCAAGCCACGCCCACAGAATCAGTAGTAAAAAAATTTAAATCCCACCACTGGAGCAGGTGTGTCTGAGGTTTCCCAGGGTAGTTGTGGCTTTGTGCTACACAGCTGGTGCTTCCTGGGTATTCTGTAGATTGGTACCACCCAGCTAAGTGGTTGGGTATTTCCCAGGGTACTGCAGTTCAGGACAGACCTCAAGCTGTGATGTGCCCAGAAGCCTGTGCAATTTGGAGGCTGAAAGCAGGGGCCAGAATGGTCGACAAGATAGCTATGGGGGCAGTTAGGTAAATGTGGGAAGTTGGAGGCAGTCCCTTATTTTACCAAGGCTCAGGACTGAGAGGAAGAAAAACTTGGATTGGAGTGGGTCCTCAGCTAAGAGCCTCGGTAGCGCAGTGGTTAGAGAGCAGCACTGAAGGCCACTTCTGCTGACTATCAGCTGCCTGCAATTTGGCAGTTCAAATCCAACCAGGCTCAAGATTGATTCAGCCTTCCATCCTTCCGAGGTGGATAAAATGAGGACCCAGAGTGCTGGGGGCAATATGCTGACTCTGTAAATTGCTTAGAGAGGGCTGTAAAGGACTATAAAGCAGTATATAAGTCTAAGTGTTATTGCTATTACTAATGACCAGTGGATTTGGTTAATGATGACAATGGAAATTGTTGAGTTTGCAGTCACTAAGCAATGCAAGTAGTCCTCAATTTACAACCACAATTGAGTCCAAAATTTCTGCGGTTAAGTGAGTTTTTCCCCCATTTTACAAATTTTCTTGCCAAAGTTGTTAAGTGAACCATTGCAGTTGGTAAGTGAGTAACCTGGTTGTTAAATGAACCTGGCTTCTCCATTAACTTTGCTTGTCCGAAGGTCGCAAAAGGTGATCATATGACCCCAGGACATTGCAACCATCACAAATATGAACCAGTTGCCAAGCAGCTGAATTTTGGTCACATGACCATGGGGATGCTGCAAAGGTCGTAAGTGTGAAAAATGGTGATAACGTCACATTTTTTCAGTGCTGTTTGAACAGACATCAAAGAACTGCTGTAAGTCAAGGATTACCTGTACAGTCACATGATGTCATGTTTTATGACTGCATTGCTTAGTGATGGAAATTCTAGTCCCAATTACTGTTGTAACTTGAGGACTACTCTTTCCAACTCTGCTATTCAGTATATTGAATAGTGATTACACTACTAAACTACTTTCTAAACTACTCTCTTCATTTCAGGTTTCATCCTAAATAGTTTTATTACCCTTTATGGTATTTAGTCTGCAGGAGTTTTTTTGTTTAGACCTTTCCAAAACTATTTTAACCACCCTGGGCTATCTCCTGCTGGGAACATGCAGTATATAAACATGGTTTTTAGAATCCATTAGAACCCTTCCGCATTTTCTCTGCCTCTTTTAAAAAATCTTAATGAATCCTTGTTCTTTTTCACTACCTTCTTTTGAGCTGTGGAAGAATATGTGGGGGGGGGAAATCCAACTCACATTGCATTCCTTAAATAAATACTATCGCAAATTCAATACAAAGCAAACAGATACTTCAAATTCTCAGCACCATTGAGGTAGCAAAGCACTAACAGGATCAGTGTTAACCAAAATAATAGAAGCAGTTTGTGAAGGGTTAATAATTGGCACTCAGAACTCACAACAATGTCTAGGTAGCAGCTGAGCTAAAATAACAGTTTACTTACACAATCTTAGGCTCATTATGTAAAGAGGTATGATTTTGTTCCTTCCACCCTTCATTATATATTTCAACACAAATACAAACTCATCCAATCAGGGACATTAACCTTACCGATCACATTGGCTACAATGTTTTATCACATAATGAAGCAATATAATTGTAATGTAAATGGATTAAATAAAAGTGTAATTTGCAAAAGTCTGTAAAGAGGGCATGTAACCTCATTCTTCCTTAGGCCTCCACGTTCTTCCTTCAATAAACCAATTTGTGCTTCAATATAATTGTGTTCCATCTCTGATGCAATATACTTGGGAAAACCCTATTTCATAGCTATCTTCTTCTTCATATTACATGTTACAGTTTTTCTCCCTCATCCTTAGTTTGGTAGCAATCATTGTCTTTGCATGTTTTTCCCCTTATTCATAGCCTCTTTTGCTTTACTTCACCAAACATCCTTTTTCATAACTCCCATTAGTTGTCTAGCAATTTTTAATATTTTTTTCCATTCTGTTTCAAAAAGCTTCTGCATTTTCTCTCCGTTATGCCCATTTTTTTTAACTGATTCTTTATATTCCTCTAAACCCTCTAATAGGACTATAATTGCTTTTCTGCAGTTATTCTCAATCTAGTTTTTTTTCCTCTTTCCAGTTTTTTATTCCCCAGATGCATTTTGGGCAATAATGATCACTCTGATATTGAGTATCCTTTATCACCCTTGTTCATGTTTACTAATTGTCTCCTACACAATCAAATCAATCAAGTTTTTCAATTCATTCCTTCTCCAAATGTGTGCATGGATTAGTGAGACTGGAGAATCCTTGAATATTATGTTGCTTCATAAAGAATATCAAGACACCAGATACTTTCACTCTAAGCAGTTACAATGAACCCGGCTATTGGAGGAGCTACTGATGGAGCCCTGAATTTTAGCTTTGAGGTCTAACTCTGATTAGTCACCTGGAACCATGACAGAATTGATAGAGGGCTTTTGAGAAATATACATGTGATTTAACAGCCCTGGTTTCTAATATGGCTTAAAGGGTAGCTTAGCTCTTCTGTCTTCCAAACTTATTCATTTCAGTTGGCTTGAGATAAAACAGTGTGGAGCTTCCACATTGTCTTTCCACCAATATTTCTGCATTTGTGGGCAAAGGAAGAGAATTTCCACTAATGATTGCCCAGGCATAAGTAGAGCTGCTGTTTTTGTGAGGGCCATTCTTGACCTTGACACAAGATGGTACAGCCAAAGGGAAGATCTCAAAATAAAGAAAACAAAAGAGAGATCAAACAGGAGCTTGAGACTGGGCCCATCCTCCCCACCCTACACATTCAGTGAACACCTGGCTCAGTTAGAAAACATGACCAGACCAATCTTTCCACTGAGACCAATTGAAGCTGTCAGCTCCCAGCTTGTCAGCCACTGGATGAAGGAGGCCTCCAGGCTACCACAAAAGCTCTAATTAGGCCAAAATGGTACTTCTGCAACTGACCTGCTAGGACCTTTGGCAAAGCATTTAACATCATTAGTTAACTTTAAAAAAAAAATGTGTGAATATAAGTGGACAGCCAAAAAGGAGGAATAGATGAATGTAGGCAATAGAGGAGAATCTTCCAGCTGTTCTGGGCATATTCAATGGTTAAATAAGTTTTAAAATATAGAAGACATGATCACTTTCCTGTCATTTTGAATTAAAAACAGGGGGGGGGGGGTTAAAACAGTCTTGTTAAAAAGGAGAGATTTTTTAAAATAAAAAAAACTGTATTTTCCCAGAAATTAATTCTGAGGCGGAAGAAACCGTCAACTGTCATGTGGAAAGAAAGACAATAGAAACATGTGATAGCTGCTCTAGTACATACAAAATGCAATAAAAAGAAATGTAACCATCAGCAAGGAGTGAGCACAGAAAGGCAGCCCTTATCCCTTATCATGATATCTGCTTCTATATCTAATCTGCAGGAAGCATTTCAGGAAAATTTGCCCACATGGAAGGAAAAGAAGCATAGCTTGGTCTATTTGACTTCTCTTGTAACTGTTGCTCATTTCTAACCATTTGTACACATATTTTCCTAATGCATTTTCTTGTAATATCAGGATAAACTCTAGCTAGATAGATCTCGTGTTTTTTGACACCAGGTTGAGGTTTGGAGAAAAAAATTGAACCTTTGTTACTATATAATGTTGACAGCAGCAAGGCAATTGTATGCACAAAAATGGAAGGATTCCTAACATGGACAAATGGCTGCAGAAGTTGGTGGAGTTGGCTGAAATTGCAAAATTGACCATTTTGATTAAAGAAAAGAACATAAGTACTTTTGTTTCCACATGGAGACCGCTTCTTCGTGCTTGATGTGGAGAAGAATGAAACTCTGATTTTGGGCTTTACTGATTAGACTGGTAAATCTTTACAGAAATGGCTTGTTCATATTATTATGAAAAAACAAAAAGTTGTGATTTGATGTTAATGCCTTATTTTATGGCAACAGAGTAGTAAGTCAATGCTTCTTTTTCTCCTATCCTCCCTCACTTTTCTTCCCCCTCTTCCTCTCCACCATTTTCCTATTTACTTTTGTAGTTTGTATCTTATTTTATCTGATAACCCAATAAAAATGTTAAATCAGAGATCGTTCACACAAGAGGTGATTCTGCCCAAGGAAAAGAATATGAAGTACATAAGTGAAAGTATATTTGAACGACTGGATTTAAGCTGAGCAAGAATCATATATTTCACTGGTAAATGTTTTGGAGCTAGTTTCTGATTCTTAACTTGCCTCATATCTAGATACTGGAGACTTAGATTTTACTGTATATCTAAATTTGGGGGTCTCATGGTGGTAGTGTCCATAAGCAAACGCGTGCTGTTAGATTGACAGCATGATCTTTTTTGGGATGAGGTCAAAAGGAAAAACAAAACTTTTGTGTTACTGGTGGGCCAAGAATATTGTCGTGGCAACAGCATGTGAAAATAATGGAGGATCACAGTAAGATGGGCCCCCCTTTAATATCTCAAGGTAGGAATAACTAGCTGTGGATAGTAGGCTTTTCAATGTATTGATTAAGTTCTTCTATCATACCGAGTCTGGTTTGTGGAACAAGCCATAGTGGTCTGGATCTCATATAGTGCTAAGCCATAAATTGCAGTTGCCCATTATGCTTAGTACAGTTAACTGCAGTTTTTCAAAAACTTATTATAAATTAAGGTTTGTTTTTAGCAATAAACCTGCGGAATGTGTTTTAAAATAAATAATAGATAAAAACAAGCAGTTCCATTTTTTCTTGATGTGATCTGTGAATATTTCAGAAAAGAAAGGGCATGTGTCATAATAGCTCTTATTTATTTTATGAGTAAAAGATGAGCAACAATTCTTGGAATATAGGTCCTGTTTTCTATTTTTACCCCTAACATTTGGGTTGTTAGTAATAATTATAATACAAAGCCTGCTGCCCAGTTAACTGCGGGCACCTTTTAATTTAATCTAAAGGTTTTGATTGTCTCTGATCAATTATCTCAAATTGCAGTCCCATGTAAACCCCTTTTAAAAGCATCTTCTTGACATACCTTGCATTAACAACTTGGTTTTTCAATTGTTATCCAAACCTTCAGAGTATTCGGTCAAAAGCAAATGTCTGAAAATCACATTTTCCCCCAAAGTTATTACACAGAGCCTCTTTGTAGCTATGTTTTCTAAAACGGATAAATCAAGGTTGCAGAGAAAGGAGGAGGGGAGCCTAACTAAGGAATACAATGCGTGGCAATGAGAGGAGATAAAATTCCCAACGGCCTTCCCCCAGTGAGAATGGGATGAAAGCTGAAATCCCAGAAAACAGCAGTGAGGGGTGACATAGCGGTGATGCTGGGTTTGGTTGTTTTTTTAATTATTATTATCATAAAGGTGCACTTGGTGCTTCTATGTCAACCGCTTCTTCAGTTTAAGCTGCAAGGAAGACAAGATCTCAGAAAGCTAAAAAGCATGTTAGAAAATCTGTGATGTTCAGGTGCTTCCAAGTTAACCTTTCCTCCTCACAGGCACAGACCTTTCCCAACCCAGCCATTGGGGGGGGGGGTGTTCTCCTCTCTCCAGCTGGGCGTCTCACTGAAAAGATTTTCCCCATCTTATCCCCTGCCACCTGGCTTTGCCTCTTTTTGCAGTCACTTCCCACAAAAAGCCCTGGAAGAGAAGAATCAAACTGTCAACAACCGCAGGGGGTAAAGCCCATCCTACTGTCTTAAAGGGCCAGCCTTGTTAAACACAACCTTTAGCCTGCATCTGCTCAAAAGATAAGCTTCCCCTTTTTATGCTGCGGTGTTTTTATGCTGCGGTATCTTGCCTCTGTGCAATGATTTATCTTGATTGCTTTCCGGGTTTTTTTTTTTCCACACTGGCAGGGATTAAAGGGAATAAAGGGGACAAGATTGTTCCAATGAGCAGATAAAGTAAATGAAAAGCCATTGTTTCTTCACTCATTGGCTGAAAATGTCACTGCAATTGAAAGGCCAGTTAGATGGCAGTGTTCTAAGAAAGGGGTCGATTCTACCTGGAAAAGCTTCTCTTCTCTCTTCTCTTCTCTTCTCTTCTCTTCTCTTCTCTTCTCTTCTCTTCACTCTCTCTCTCTCTCTCTTCCCCCTTCCCTCCTTCCCTTCCTCCCTCCATATTATTTGGAATTATGGTGGAGTTGCTGAAGATTTTCCCAAGTCATCTTCCTCCCTGCCAATAAGCTGTTGAACATGCATTATAAATATATTAATTAAGCATGCACATTTAGAAAATGGGATGAGCTTTCTTAATTTGGTGATTCTTGTCTGAGAATAAGTCCCATACAATATGGAGCTACCATCCATAGAATTATATTGGCAATATTCATCATGGGTGCAAAAAATACAAGTAGAGAATCTCATGTAGCTCACCGATAGCCTCCAGTGTGTGTGTATGGGGGAGGGGCATCAAATTACATTCTCTTTATTGCACTTTTTGGAATGGAGAAGTTCATAAGCACAGTGAAAGCCTCAAGTTTTCACCTTAAATTCCCAAAGTTTCTTGCTCCATTCTCTTTAGGCATTAAGTCCTTCATGTGCTGCATAAATGATGCAAATCTCACACAGGAAGGAATTGTAGACATCTGGCTAACATACTCACCGACATGCTTCGATTTTCCTAAATCCTAGAAAATGCCTTCCTTACCAATCCTCAAATTTAGGGATGGAAGGGGAAAAAAACACCAAATCTTAAGCCCATTTCTGACAACATCTTAACTAGGGTCATGGTCAGTGTCATTAGCTGTAAGGTCACGATGAAAGGAAAGAAGACCTCCGCACATAGAGCTGATTTAAAGAATAATTTAGCCAGTTCACTTAGTGCGCGCGCGAACACACACACACACACACACACACACAAACATCTAGTGCTTTAAGTGATATTTTGAAGGAAGTGCAAAAGAGCATCTGACATTCAATGTTCCCACCATCTTCTTTATACAAATTACCCTACTTATGGCAGAAAACATTCTTAACAGAATAACAGAGCTGGAAGGGACCTTGGAGGTATTCTAGTCCAACACCCTGCTCAGGCAGGAAACACTATACCCGTGATAGCGAACCTATGGCACGCATGCCGGAAGTGGCATGCAGAGCCATTTCCCTTGACACGCGAGAGCTCACCTGGAAGAGCCCCACTGCGCATGCGTGCGTGCCACCACCCGACAGCTGATTGTTGGGTATCTGGCACGCATGCATGAGGGGGTGGGGGTGCGGGAGACATGTGCACATGCACAGAGATGCACAATGCGCACTGGGGGTCGTGCACGCATTTGCAGATGGATGGCTCAAGGGGTGATCACACATGCATGCGCAGACACGTGGCAAGGGGATTGCGTACCCATGCACAGATACGTGGCTCATGGAGGAGTGATCGCGTGCACAGGTGCAGAGATGCATGGTGCACGGCGGGGGAATGCATGCGCAGGTGCACGGTACGCAGCAAGGGGACCGCATGCGCATGCGCAGACGTGCAGCACGCTGCAGGGGGATTGCACGCACATGTGCAGGGGTGGTGGCTGGTGCCAGCACGCATTGCCTTCTGGGTGCTGGCATGCAAGCGCATGAGTGCGCATGCAATTATCGGCACGGGAGCCAAAAAAGGTGTGCCACCACTACTCTATACCATTTCAGACAAATGGTAGTCTAATCTCTTCCTAAAACCCTCCAGTGTTGGAGCATCCATAACGGGTGACAAATCACTCCTGATAGTAGCAAGACCCTCTCTATAATGAGGCTTGCTTGACATTTATGTTTAAATATCTTTAGGAAGGTTCAAAAGTTTAAAAGGAAAAATAAAACACTATCAGGGTTTTAGTCTCTTTTCCCCCTCCTTCTGCAATTATTCCCTTTACTGTTTTTTTACACAGCTATATCTTTATTGTTTTTTATTCAGCTATAAACTGATTTATTTCATATTCTTACTATGCCACTAAATCACTTGGTAGTTTGAACTAAGTTTATTCTATACTTTTTATAGTGAGCAAACAAACCTGTTGACCTCCCTCTAACTGCTGCTAATATTGTTATTCCCAGCCTTCCATCTCCCTGTTCCTTTGAAGCTTCAAAGGTACTTCATAAATTTTGCCTTATGACTTCCACAGCTCTTGTTAAAAATGTTGCTGGTAAAAACGAATAAGAGCTGAAGTCTAGAAAACCTGAAAAGTAAAAGATACTACCCTAGCAGTACTCCGAAACCTACATCAAGATAATTTTTTAGAAAAATCGTACACTGCTGAAACATAAAACAATGCCCAAAACATCTGGAATGAAAGGGATGCACTATACCACTAAAAATGTCCATCACCTATAACTATTTCATCTTGTACTCTGCCACTTCATAAAATTCATAAAATTCAAGCAATTTTGGTTGCTGAGATACTGCTGTGCTCACTACAAAAGCAGTTGTTAGCTTGCACCTTCCATGCCGACAGTGTGATACATTGATCACAAATGTCAAGCCTTAATTATACAGCATGAAGATGAACTTGTAAAAGCCATTTGAGTAAAATAATATGGAAAGGCAAAGCAAAGCTAAGGAAAAGTTTGGGCTGAAAGTAGCCTAGAATAATAAGTAAGGAACAAAGGTAAAGATATGCCACAAAGGAAACACAGCATAGTAGAAAAGTCAACCTTGTTTATTACACTAAAGGTTTCAACTTATGTTTCTAAAGGCATTGATCTTTTGAGGAATGGATCGTTGTTATGGAAAACTTTTCTTTGGGGCTCCAAATTTGAAAAGTATTTTGTTTTTGTTTTTTTCTATGAAAAAAAAGAAACACTGGAAACGTATCACCTAGTGGAAGACTTTTTTTTTTTAAACATTTTTTGAAATGTTTGTTTCATAGCCATTTAAAAAAAACTAAGTGATTTTGTTTGACCCAATAATATAAAGTTTTTGTGATGGTTGAAAAAAAACATGATTGGGAAAAAAGCATTCATTTAGACCTAAACTCTTTCTTATTTTAAATATTGATTAAAAATTATTTAAAAATAGAAACAATGTTTTTAAAATGAACAAAATATCATCATGATTTCCAGTTAAAATTTAATTGGTTTGTATAATTCATTTAGAATATTGTATTGACCATTATTAGAATTGTAATTTAAAAACCAAATAATATTTCAAAAAAACTGCCATGTCACAAACAATTTGGTAGATTTAGCTAGTAGAGATTTAGTTCTGAACTGATAATTAAATTTGGAAAATATAATATCTCTTCATATACAATATGATCATCAAAATATTTTATTTATATGTGACTTTTATATGGTAGCCATTCTCAGAATTTTAAATTTAACCTTAATTTTATTTAATTTTAATTTTTAATTTTAAATTTAACAGAACTTTAACCTTAGACTGTCTACTATTGACCTCACCCCTTTCCTAAGAGGTCTGTAGGGGGTGTGCATAAGCGCACCAACGTGCCTACCGCCTTGTCCTATTGTTTCTTTTATATTTTATTTTTCTTATATGTATCCATGTATTCATAACTATGTTATACCTATTATCTTGTAAGCAATTGACAAATAAAATAAAGAATGCCTCACAACACCAAAAAATATGCACAAATATTAAACTATCATTTACTAATGAAACAAATGTTTGATTCATTCACATTGGGTTACAGATGCGTGTTTAGTTGTCTACATTTTAAGCATTCTGGTTGTGTACATGTGTTAGACTGAAATATGAGGAAGAAGCAAGGCAGGAAATTTAAGAGGCTGCTCCTCTGACTTGTAAACACTTGGCGGCGGCAGCAACACACAAAAAACCTCAAATCCAAGAGTGTGATTTGTTGAGCGGCTCTAGGCAGAGCATTCCTAGCAGGATATTTATCTAAGCCAAACTAGTCAACTAATTATTACACTAAAGGCATGAAAAAGAGAACTGTGGATTAGGTTAGGCTAAGAGAGAAAGGGTGTGTTTGCACATATTGCGCTAAACCAAAAGCCAAATGATGCTCATCTAATTTGTTAAGCCAAAATAAAAAAGCGTGTTATCACTAATCATTATGATTGATCTACTAACGTCCTCTTCCAAGATTGTAGCTGTGTAGGAATTTGAACCCTCTGTTATTTCCAGGTCAACGTTTTAACCACTATATAGTATATATTTATTTCCCTGGCTTCCCTTTGGAAAGGAAAAAAATATGGCTAATAACAAGTTTAAACCAATAATTCAAGCAGCCTAGTACAAAAAGGCATGAAACATCTTTTCTCACAGGAATGAAAACAATTTAATAACATAGAAATCAGAAAGATTAAAAAAGCCTACAGAGTTTTGATTGTACTAATCAAAGTACAATCTAAGTTAAGATTTGCTTAACTTCCAAGTGAAGGAAATTCAGTGAGGGGCTATGTTTATCTTTAATGAAGAAAATAATAAATGCTTTGAAAATTACTGGCAGCATACTGAACTCTAAAAAGGGTTTGAAAACGATTGGTAGCATCTTGAACTGAATGGAAGACAATGGAAGACAACTGCAACTGTTTAATAACAGAGTCATGAGCTCTTTCTTAAAGCTCTAGTAACATTGCATTTCAAAACAATTTTTATTTTCAATCTTCATAAGCTAAAATACCTAAAATGCACAAGACATAGAACATAGAACATCATTAGAGTTGGAAGTCTTGGAGGTCAAGCAGGACACCCTCTACCATTTCAGACATTGTTACCATTTTGACCTGATTTATAGCCTTCAGGAGAAAACGTAATTTGTGGCACCAATGCATGCAGATTAATCACTGGTCACATCTTGCAGCATGATAAATTTAAGATACAAAATAGAAACCATAATCATATGGCTGATATTCTGATGTAAGTTGCAGTGGTTTCTATATTTAACTTTGGATGAAAAAAAAAACAATTTATGATTGTAATATTAACATTCTAAATCATGGGGCTCAAACTCATGGTGTCACATTGCTGTCACGTGACGGTTCATAACATTTTCCCTATTCGCGGAGCTGGGGTGGGTGTGGCCTGTTTGACACCCCTGTTCTAAATGGTAATTCATAGAGATAGGTATTTTTGTTTCCTTTCTCTGTCTTCAGTTCTCAAAGCTATCTCATGTTGGACAATATTGAAAAACCTGAGTAATTTCAAGCAGATTTTGAAGAATTTCTTTTCCAGTTCAGCTGTACCAATCAGTGTGCTTTTCTCTTCTCTGTATGAAACTTGTTTTGCTAAACATCCAGTGTACCAATGTTACTGGTACAAATGTTCATGACATTTAATGACTTGACTAGAACAAGATAGGGATAGGGAATTCATTGTCATTTGCTTCTAACTAACACTGAACTCCAAATCTTTGTGTGACCTGTCAGTTGGATACATAAAGAAGGACAGACATAAACAACATTTTAATATTAGTCCCTTTTCTGTTCAGGAAGAACAGAAACATCATATCTTAAATTTGGTCCCAAAGGTTGTTTGGGTCAAAATACCTCTGAGAAGTCTGTAGAACATTTTTAAAAATGCATCTTGCTCAAGACTTAGAGAGAAATATTTGCTATAGTATCAAAAAATTCCAAAATTAGATCTAAAGCCAGACTGAAATGGATTCGGAAAGTCACACTATCAATGAATCATACATTGTGACTCATCTTCTGGTCAGGACTTCCAATTATTTTTAAATGGGGACTCCCATGATTCCTAACCATTTGCCAAGGCAAACAAGGTGGATCAGAATTGAAGTTCAAAAGCTTCTAAGAGCTTCATGCCTGACTAGGCTCTCAATGCTTACTACCTATTCAACAGCTTGTGTTCATCAATGGAGTACTGCATATAATTGTGATATCCAAAGAAAGCTCTGGAAGTAATGAAATTTTGTTACATTTACTTTTGGGTAGTTGCAAAAAAATACCCCATTACGTATAGAGACAGAGATGCTATGTTAAAAAAATGTTTGTGCAGAATTTCATGGGGGACGCGAAGGGGAGAGGAAATCCAGCCAAGGATAAGCCTGAACTCTGAGCAGAAAGCAAAATACAAAAAAAGTACAAGAAAAAAGAAGAATGGGGAAAAAATAGCAAGACTGACAAGAAGGACAACTCAGGTGTAGAAAGCTTGCAAGTTAAACAGTGAGATCCAGAAAAGTATCAGAGTAACTAAACCAGTGAGCGCCCTCCAAATTCCTTTTCTCATATCTCACTTTAGCTTTTACATCTCAGGGGAGAGACTCTTAAATGTATTCTTAACAGCCATTCTATATGGGTAAACTTATCCTAAAATATATGACAATCATATTATTTGAGCTGGATGCAGGCTGAAAAGATACAAGGCAAAATATTCCTGGTACTAAAGCCACAATTGTTATAGAACATCAGATGCAGCTGACAGACTGCCCAAGAAAGGTAAAGTAGGAATTTATTGGGCATATTTACTCAGAAGAAAAATGTGTAGTGACAATTGCTCATGTTCATGTCCTTATATTTATTCAGCTATATATTTTCAGTACAAGTAAATGCCAACACATATTTCCAACAGAAATAAATGAGTAATAGCTACTGTTTCATTAATGTTTGGATTGGTAAAATATAAAAATGCATTTTTCAGCTAAATATTTTGTACCTGCACTTTTACAGACAACATACACACATAATTATAGCTCTTTTAATTCCACCTTTGCTACTGATGATTACAAAGGAAAAGAAATAGCAAAGGCTACCAGTGTTAATGGCTGTTTGGGGCTGTGGGGGTTTTTTTTGTTTTGTTTTTTGGTTTCTGCTATAGTCAGTGGTTCATATTTTTTTTGACTTTTATTTTTTTATTACTATTTACTATCAAAATTGCAGAAATATTACTTTAATCTTTTATGTAGTTTTTCAAACCATGTTAAGAATTTGTGCGATGTTCTTTTTATTCTAAGATAAGCAGCAGGCAGGATATTTCCTTTTAAAAAAAACAAAACACTTTCTTTTCAAGATCCTTCTGCCACAAAGTAAATTGCACTGAAAAGTTAGTGGCATATGTATGTGTGCATGCACAATGATTCAACTCTTGTTCCGTTAGCACATTGTCTCTATATAGAAAAATATAATTACTTCCTGTAATTCCAGTGTTATTTTTCAGCCTTCTTTACTGTACTGAACATTCAACATAGTACATTTACTGTACTATGCATTCACAGTGCATAGGGTATTGTTTTTTTTGGGGATGCCTCTTAAGGGAAAACATTTGTTTGTTTCTTCAGCAGTGCAAACAATTAAAGATAACGAAAAGCAAAAAGGTTCCATTCAGACATTTACTAATGTTACCATGGATAGCAATAGTTGTCATTAGGGCTAAAATCATTTCCTTGGTTTTAACAGGATTGTACTATAGTTACAATTTCTGCTAAAAATGTTCAGTTCTTCGACTACAATTATTATACCCGTGCATAAACACAAAAATTATTTTATATTTAATATAACTATATTAATGTAGAAATGCTTTGTATACATCATACTGTAAAGAAGTGTCCCTGCAAAGTATTTATCAAGATATATGAGGAATAGTTATATTTTTTCTATAAAAATAAATTCATTTTCTTCATTAAGTTTTAGCTGTTATATGTGGGCATTAACAAATCTGCAATATCTGAAGCGTTATCTTTTTTTAATTTTAGTGTTTTTAAAATATAGAATTGATTTGTGTGTAATAATTTATCCAGACTTTGCTTAATTTTCCAACCTTTTTTGCATGCCTTTAGCTACTTAGCAGTGTGAAGTATAGAGATACATAAACCCTTTTGGGACATACTGTCAATTTTGGGAGATTGACAGCTACAAAGTGTAGAAGGCCATCACACGTGAAGGCAGAACTAGATTTGAAAAGAATTTTGGGTTGCTTTTTCTTTAAAGCATAATACTTTTAAGCAGTTATTAAAGATGGTCAATTTCTCAAGGGTGAAGCAACTTCCAGCCAGCCTACTGATCTTTTGGAAAGCTACAGATAGCCATTTAATGAAATGCTAATAACATCACAAGGGATGCAACTAAAATTTTCTAGGTACTTACTGATTGAGCAGCCTGACTGAATAGAATTAAATGGCTATCAGTGGACAGGGAGATATTGTAGATAGGAATGTTCTGTTACTGCTTTCTCTATTGGCACAGCAGAATTCCTTAGCATTGAATTACCTTTTGATTAATCCTCAGTTAGCTTTTGGATTGCTTTTTCCAGGATGCAATCCAATATAGGAGGCAAGGAGAATCTGAATATTCCAGAATTTCTGGACTTTTCATCATCAGCCACAGCAAATATTCCATTTTGTGCAGGGGTGGGATTCAAATTTCTTAACAACTGGTTCTGTGGGTGTGGTCTAATTTGTGGGTGTAGCTTGGTGGTCATGTGACCGGCTGGGCATGGCTTGCTGGCTGGGTGTGGCTTGGTGGTCACGTGACTAGATGGGCGTGGTTTACTGGTTATGTAACTGGGTGGGTGTGGCCAGGTGGCCATGTGACTGACAAACCAGTGATGAGATCCACATTTTTTACTACCGGTTCTGAGGGTGTGGCTTGATGGATGTGGTAGGGGAAGGATACTATAATATCTCCAGTCAGAGATGGCATTTGCTGGTTCTCCGAACTACTTAAAAGGTCTGCTACCAATTCTCCAGAACTGGTTAGAACCTGCTGAATACCATCTCTGTGGCAAACCAAATACAAGTGGTCCTTGCTTAATGGCAGGTTGCTTAGCAGGTTTTCTAATTTATGACTGACTTCCGCAGAGCTCTCTTTCTCTCTCTCTCTATCTCTTCCTCCTCCCCTGTCTCCTCCTAAAGCTATGAGACCGCCTCCCCCCCACACACACACTTCCAACAAGGTACTCACCCAGCAGTGTCACTCATGACGTATCCTAGAGTCCCAGGGACCAGGCACGATTGTCTGTTCACACCTGGTCCAACACTGCCTGGAAAAGCCAGCAGTCAAGGCTTCTGGGTCCAACAATGGGGCTGTGGGTGGGATTTCCACCACTCCCTCTTTTGGGAAAATGGTTGGGAACTTCAAGCAAGGCTGCAGCCTTGCCCACTCCAGGAGCTGTGGGAGAGGTGAGCTGCATGAATGGCTCACCTTTCCCTCTGCCACCAATTGCAGGAGGAAGGTAAGTTTGCAGGCAGTTAGGAAAGCTCAAACCTGAGCCAGCCACGGCAGACCCATCGCTACTCGGCTCCCCATCAGCCTGCATCTTGTCAACTGCTGGGGCTTGCAGCTACTGAGGGGGACTGCAGGAGGCAACCAGGAAGCACAAAGCTTATGCTGCCTGCATCGTCCCTCTGCCAGCCACCAATCCCTCAGGCCAAGCATTTTATCTGAGTGTGGGTCACCGCTATGCAAGCTTCATGGGCTGGAAGATCTGCTCTCACGAGTCTTGACTCACATCATTCTCACAGCAGCGGCCCACATTCAGCCAAAGCACGTAGGCCAGCAGGCGGCAGAGGGAAGGGGTGGCAGGCAAGGGACGATGTGGGAGGTATAGCATTGTGCTTCCTGGTTGCCCCATCCCGCTCCCGCCCCTAGCAGGCAAAGCCCAACAGCTGCAGGTCAGCCCTGGCTCGCCTTCTTCTCAGCCACCAGCAATCCAGGCAAGTGGGGAGGGGAAGCTTGCTAGGCTGCGACTGCTGCATGGAGCTGTGGTGCTGGTGGCTAAGCAAGCCAGGCAAGTGGGGAGGGAAGCTTGCTAGGCCACAAGCATGCCACATGCAGCGGCATGGCAGTGGCAGCCTAGGGTGGCCCTGGAGTTAGGACTCAACTGGGACTTGTGGCAGTGGTGGAGGCAAGGGTGAGGGCGGTGGCAGTGGCATGATGGTGGTGGCCTAGGCTGGCCCAGGAGTCTGGGGGCCTGCAGCAGCAGCAGCATGTAGGTAATCGGGGCTTGCAGAGTTTCACTCACCTAGGGAGATCAGATGGTGGAAGGCAGGCACCAATGGCTGGCTGGCTGGTTGGTGCTGCTGCTGGAAGCGATGGCGGTGGGCAGGAAAATGTGGGAAGCAAGCGCAAATGCGCTATAAGGAATGAGCGGGCGGAATGGGCAGAGGGAGAATGCCATCAGCGATTGTTGCACATGTGCGCAATGTTGCACATGCATAATAAGGACTGACTGGGTAAGGAAAGGAGGAGCAAGTAGAGAGGGGTGAAGCCAGCCAGGGGCCCATTTTACCGGTTCGCCAAACTACTGGGAATCATAACAACCAGTTCTAACAAACCAGTCTGAACCGGTAGAATTCCACCTCTGATTATGTGCCATCAGGTTGAAATTGACACTTAGCAACCCTATACACAAACATTTTATAGATGATCTGTTTCCAACCTGACACTTCTGGGCTTCCGCTGCCTGTAATCTTCTTCTTCACTTTGTTCTATTTTTTCTAGCATTACAGACATCTCAAAAGAGTTATATCTTTGCATAATTCATTCAAAATACGATAATTTGTGTTTGGTCATTTGTCCTGGATTTATTTGTTCCACATTTCTTTTGTTTTCTTTCTTTGATACTGTCAGGAATATTCCATTGATGCCAAGTTCAAAAGTGCCAATACTCTTTGTCTTGCTTCTTCAAAATCCAATTTTCCCTCTTAGAAAATCATACATACAAACCATCGTCTGCACCATTCTGATCTCATTTGATACAGACATGTCATAGGTGAAGGTCATAGACATGTCTGAGTATCTTTTCCAAAGCCTTTATTGCTACCTTATCAAATGCTAGTCTAGGACACATGTTTTTGTTGCTTCTTCCTCTTGTTTTAAAATCACACTAATCCTCCAATCTCGATCCCTCATTGTATATTGAGTGTAGGTTGAATAAACAAGTAAGAATTATATAGCATTATCTCATTCCCTTGCTGACCTCAAACCAGTTTGTTTCATGGTGTACTATCATGATTATAGCTTCCTATCCTGTGTGTAAGTGTCATGTGAAGGGAATAAGTTGATTTTGGATATCATTATCCTAAATACATTCCTTGACATAAATAATAAAATCAAAGGCCCTTCCATAGTCAATAAACCACATATTTATTCTTTTTCCCATTCTTGGGTTACACAGTTATACAATGTGCAACAGGAGTTATGTATCTTGTTCCTCATTTGTTTTCTAACACCAGCTTGAACATTTGGCATCTCCGTCTTTATATATGACTTTATTCTGTGTTGGATGAGTCTAAGCATTATTTTCTTAACATGAAATTGATAATGTGTAATAATTTTCATGCTCTGTTGTCTCCTTTGATACTGTTAAGTAGATTGACATCTTCCAATATGTTGGCACTGTCTCCTTGCTGGCACAAATTTATTGGCCTAGAATGTTAGAACATTGATTCTTTTTTGCTGATTGCCATATTTATGTAGCTATCCCATTAATACCTGTAGTTTCTGACTTAGTAGTAGCTGAAATGCTGATCTTATTTCACCTTGTAGTGCTAGATTTTCTTGTAAATAGAGAATATCTTCTAATGTGTCTCATTATTGATACTGTACTGTACAAAATTTCAGTGTGCACCTTCCATCTTTGATCTATCTTTGGTGTCCTTTAGCATACTGATCTGCGCTTCCTTCTGAGTTCAGGGATCTTTTGGAAGATTTTATTTTTCTGTATCTGTTTGCAGGTAAGTAACTTACTTAACGTACACTTGTTCAGTGACTGATTAAAGTTATGGCAGCACTGAATTAAATATATATACAACAGATCTTCATACTTGTGGCCATTACAGCATCCTCACAATCACATGATCTATTGGTAACCTTCACTACTGGCTTCTGAGAAGGTAAATTCAATGGGGAAGCCAGCTGGAGATCACATATGGTGATCACATGTCTTTAGGATGTGGTGACCATGCAAAATTCCCCTCACAACTGGGACTACTGGAATTGTGGTTGTAAGTCAGTCATGTGATTTCACACATTATAACCATGTTGCTTAGTATTGAAGTTCAGATCCCCAATTACTGTTGTAAGTAAGGACTATCTGAACTACATTTATTAAAAGGTCTCTGAAAACTTTTGTTAAATCAATTCTGAGAGCTTTGTTTATCATCACCGTGATAAATTTATCCATGACCATAACATTTATCATATCAGGTACCTATCACCTGACATTGTATTGTGAGTCACTTCTTATTAACCATTTATAGAGTTTTCTTCATAAAATAGAGGACTGTTGATATGAGCCTTCTCCTGCACTACTTGAGAATGGATGATGCTATTGCTGTGTTCACTCTAGTGATCATTTGCCTCTGGTATCTTCCTATATGTTGCTTCCGATATAAGTGCCTGCTTGCTTTAGTTGGGCAGTTGGAATGACTTTCTTGCTTTGAGCTGTAGTCTAAAACATTGGAAAAACCAGTTGTTTGTCCAAGTTGTATGTTTATTTCAGAGAAATTCCCATTCAATTGGATGACACAGTGGTTGGAATGCAGTATATCAGGCTAACTCTGCCCACAGCCTGGAGTTTGATCCTGAAGAGGTTTGAGGTTGACTCAGCTTTCCAAGATGGTAAAATGAGGACCCAGATTGCTGGGGCAATATCTTGACATTGTAAACCATTCAGAAAAACACTATGGAGTGGTATGTAAATCTAAGTGCTACTACTAATTCCAGCAGGAATACATCCAGACCTGTTACTGAGCAACAGTATTATATGTTGCCTTTTTAGCACTCTAAAACGAGCATGTAAGTAAGTTTCACTTTTTAAGGAATGCAAATGAAGTTCATGCTAATGAGCAGTCAAGTCTGAAAATATTTATTGGTGTTTCCATAAAAATAATTTCTAGTAAAGCTCTGAATTTAAGTAGCATTAAAAGCACTTTAATAATTTTCATAATCAAACATTCAAGTTATTTTTTTCTAAGTATTGAAGAAACATTTCAAGATATTCATATATTGTAGTTGGTAAAAATAGCCATGCCATTTTTAAATGTTTTGTTCACTACATTATAAAATCCTTGTGAATATCTATCATAATCTGACCAAAGAATGAATAAGTTAGAATACAACAATGTGTTAGTACCATTGTCGGAATTAATCTGGAAATAATCAGATCTTCAAATATTTCTAATTATAATTTAACAAGGTAATGATGTCTTGATCACAATATATGGCATAGTAATATCTGATGCAGAAACAAACAAGAAGGTCAAAGATGCAGCTTCAAGTTCACAGCCTGCAAACACATTAACACAACAAATGACAACATTGCCAAGAGACTCATTAGTCTGTTGTGTCAATGATCCTTGAACTAATAGGTCCTTTAAAAGCCTCAACATGATAGCTTACAATAGATCCTTCATTAATGCTGGTACAATGGAATTTCTAAGTAAGTCCTGAAATCATTATTTTTACAATGTAAATAATCTATGTTCTGAGGTACATGAGAATTAACACACTACGATCTCCAAATGGATTAGAGAAAATTGATGCCATTTTTCAAAAGCTTAAAGAAGTTAGTAGTGGGAGTCATACTGAAGTAAGCAATTGTATTATTTCTTTTTGTAAGAGTATTAGAACAGCTGGAAGTCAAATACCATCTTGCACTAATTGACAAGGAAAAGAAATCTTTAACGCCCCTTATCCCTGATCACTTTTATGGGAAAATTTTAGGAAGAGTCAAAGTCGACAGCATGCTCACTAAACACAATAATCTTTAAAAAGACCAGACTAAAAGGTAATGCAACAGCAGAGATGTGGCTGCCCAGCACCTTGTAAGTCCCCAAGTGGTTTCTGGACTGTTTAACTGCAGCGTTAGACAATATCAAAGAGAGTAAATGTATACAATGCCATTTAATCTATATGTTAGGCATCACAAATGTCTTGATATTTATATGCTAATTAAAAACTGAAGAAAGCAACAACACAGTCTCCCAAACACTGATATTTAAAATGTGAATAAACAATTTAGAATTAGATTACAAACAGCCCTTTCTATTTTCCAAACAAAAATTAAGAATTCAGTACATTAAATGTTTCCAGAAATTGATAACTGTATAGTTGTATACACAAATTTAATTTATGTTATGAACATGTGCCATTTTAGTATATGAATACATTAAAAAGAGAAAAAGAGCAACTCTATCCTATTTCTGACGTAAGTTAGGGATAATTGACAATAGGCTGCAAATTATTGCATATTTCTAAACATTTTAACACAGAGTTAAATTACTTTTTATCATCTCAAACTGTAAGGACAACAGCAGTTGTACAGTACCAATATTTTAATATCACACGATAAAGGAAATATGGTATATAAAAAGACCAGAGATATACGTAGGCTAAGTGCATTAAATACAACTTCCCCAATACAAGAATAATACTTCATGTTGTTGTTGTTTTTAAAAAGAATACTTCATGTGCAAAAGAAATATTTTGCATTTAGTGTGGATACAAATGTAAATTTCTCTTTTGCCTATTTGCATTATAATATTTCATGAATCTCATTACTGGCATATACTATGTTATCCATATATTATGTTGGCATATACAAATTCCAGCATATTCTATATTATCTTTATAGCTACAAGATATGAGACATATTTCCTCAACTCAGCTAATGGGATATTGAAATTTAGAGTTGAGCCATCACAAAAATACTATTATTAGTCAAGGCTGAATTTCTATTTATATAAATTGATAACTTGTAGATCAAATAAAATTTGGTACAATATAAGCCTAATGATTCTATTTGATTAATGTATTAATGTAGTATTTATTTATTTATTTCAAACATTTATATACCGCCCTTTTCCCGAAGGACTCAGGGCGGTGCACAGCCAATTCTACCCCAACACATAAGTACAAAAATACCCCAACACATAAGTATAATTAAGACATAAAATAAAAAATATTCAGGGAAAGTTATCAGGCACTATCTCTTAAGTATTTATTGATTTCTAATTCATAGTGCTCAAAACATATATTGGGAATTAAATCTATGCTAGATTTAATTCAATAATTATTAAATTTAATGATTAAATTTAACCTATACTTGATATAAACATTTTTTGCAAAATGGGAGACTTTGGGATACATCCAAGAATACTTTGGGATTAACAAATTATCACAGAAAATAAAATTGCTCCAAGTTTGTGACAATTGAATTTAAAAAATTGTAGAACTATAAGTGTGCTGCCCAAAATGTAACTGCCTAAACTTTAATAAAAACTAATGGGCTGCAGCAATGCATATACCTCTTTTAAGGAATGTGTCTTCAATTCAGAAATATTTTTGGTGACTACAGAGATGTGAAGAGAGATTAACTCCCTGCAGAGATACTAGGATATTTCAAAAAGGATGTGAATGAAAAGGAAAATGATGCAGTGGAGATTTTTCTTCATTACTTTCCAGTCCACTGAAGTGAACATACAATGAGGGAGGTCTACGGACATTGATTTCAGATCTAAGGAAGTATACAGCTAAGAGCATTTTAAGTGTATCCATTTTCAGTTAGTTCAAACAAAATTACAAATGAAGAATGTAACAAAGTAATTTTTGTAGGAAATTTCAGGTTAAAAGTGATCATTTTAGATCGAGAAATGTTTCTTTCCATCAAAAATAAAGGTGTGTATGTGTATATCTCTCCCTCTCCCTCTCTCTTTCTCTCTCACACATACATACACACAAATAGAAGTACTTTTGACTGCTTTATCCTTTGTAGACATTTTGTAAACTGTAATCTGTCTTCCTTTCAGCATGGTAATCTTTAGCAATTTTGTTGTTCAAAGAGTCTTTTTTTTAATCCTAAAAAGGTACTTGCCAGAAAATTTCAGACAATAAAGATCATAACCAACCTTTTAAAAGTCTTGAAAATCAGCACACAATTTGTGTGTAAAAATAAAAAGGTCTTAACTAACTAAACTGTCCCAAATCTTTCTATAATACATACTTTGTATACAGAAGACCAATGTAAACAGTTAATATATGCCAGCTTGATCAATACATACTTTTAACCCTGAATTTTTCTAAGACCTTTTCCTTTTTAGAAAGAAAAGATCTTAGCTGCATTTTATAACAAGAAATTGTTAAGCTATTTAAGATTAAGTTTGTTGCTCAAGATAACATGCTTACTGCTATTTGTAATAACAGTAATGTTTTACTACACTTTATAACAGCCATTTTCAAATGAAAAAGTTATGCTCTATACTTCGTTATGTATAATTTACTGTAATGTATATATACAGCAGTAAAATTTGAAATATAAATCTACAAGATAGGAACAGTTTTATGAAAGGGAATATTTATTGTGTTTTGTATTTCGGGTTTACTTCTTTAAGCCACCCCGAGTAACTGAATGACCTGGGCGGGCATATACATTTTCTAAATAAATAAAGGTTTATAACAATGAGAAATACATCATGATGAATTATAAGTTATCTTGATGGGGATAAGGGCTAATAAACCTTAGACTAGTTAGTAATATAATTCACTCTTTTTATGTCGTTCTATAATTTTGAATATATGTTTCTATTTTCTGTTTATATGAGCCGTGGTGGTGCAGTGGTTAGAGTGCAGTACTGCAGGCTACTTCTGACTGCCGGTTGCTTGCAATTTAGCAGTTCAAATCCAACCTGGCTCAAGGTTGACTCAGCCTTCCATTCTTCCGGTAAAATGAGTACCCAGATTGTTGGGGTCAATATGCTGACTCTGTAAACTGCTTAGAGAGGGCTGTAAAGCACTGTGAAGCGGTATATAAGTCTAAGTGCTATTGCTATTGCTATTTTTTTTAATTACTTTGGTTCAAATTGGTGATTGGAAATAACTTCAATATCTTCATATCTTATGAGGTTTATTGCTCTTCAGTAAATTAACCACTTAAATCAACAGCAGATGGAATTGAGATTTAGATATAGTATATCACACACAACAGAAGTAATGCTAAGAAAAGAACAAGGGGGAGGAACTCATTAATCTAAGATTGATTGTAGCTAGTTTACACTGCGATGCACCACACATTTTAGTACATAACGGTTTAGAATGATTACGCTATCCTCCCATTTCAGCATCTATCCATTCACATTAATGGCTTTTTTCCTGGAATTTGCTTTTTTTTTCTTGACATTTTTGGAAGACAAGTCTCTTAACATGGACAAGTCAATCCTTGCACAATATAACAGAATCATCTACATATGAAAGGAAAGTATTAGTATTAGGATAAGATACGATCATCAAAGCTTTGCATAAATATAAGCAAAAGGAGGAAGAGGAGGAGGAGGACCAACAACAACAATGGAATATTCTAAATTTTTAAATTGTTAGTGTTGGAGCCAGAAAACTAAATTGGGGGGGGGGAGCGGGAGAGGATTAAAATGGAACATTATATATGGGTGAGTCCCATGAGAAGTACTCCTTAATATCTCATCCTTTGCCTTTTCCAGATCACTTGCCCTGTTTGCAGAGAAGGAAAGAGTTGTCCGGTATTAAAAGAATAGGCATGAGGAAAGACCAATTCTATTGAAGCAGCATCTGCTACCTAATCCTTACTCTATTCCAGTTTGGGGCAGGAAGGCAAAGAGTTCCACACTCTAGGGAAAGCAGAGAAGCTGCCGATTTTTTTGACATATCACTTAAGTCATTAGGGGTTTTTGACATTCTGGTTTATAGAATATGCTTTATTGCTTAAGGCAGTAATCCCAACTTTTCCCTTTGTGTGGACCACTACACCGTCACTGAACGTTTTTGAACACCATCACATAACCTAGAGCTGGTAACATAGCACCTGGAGACACAATGGCAAACATGATTCCTTAGAGACAAAATAATAGGCTGCCATTTAGAGAAGAAAAATGTGTTTCCTGTATCTTGTCAAGTCCCTTTGTACTTCATCTTTATTTCACACAGGTGCTTTCTAATGCTTTCACAATTTTAATAGATGGAAATGCTGATTTTTCCCCAGTGACTGAATAATGATAAGCTGTATTTCAACTAGGATGTTGCTGTAAACCTTTGTTCCCTTGATGCTCTTAGCAACATATCCAAAGTTTCAGATTTCAACAATATTCAACCCTCTATTCTATTTTCCAGTTAAGTGATAGGAACACTTAATTTATGCAAAATTATGAAATCAGAATATTCAGCTATTTTATCACATTTCCAGAATGAAACATTTTTAATTCAGGGTAAGTTATCAGCCTCAATTTCCAATTCTCAGGATACCCTGAATCTCTAATTAGCCTACCAGATGTTACTCTCTTGCATTATTCGTTCAGAATAGATCTAGAAAGGATCTTGGAGGTCTTCTAGTCCAGTCCTCTGCTCAAGCAGGAGACCCTATTCCTTTTCAAACAGGTGGCTGTCCAGTCTTTTCTTTAAAAAAAAAGAATTCAGTGATGAAGCACCCACAACTTTTGTACCACTGGTTAACAGTTCAGTTAGGAAGTTTTACCCGGAATTAAGGAGAAACTTCCAAACAGTCAGAAAAATTAACCAATGCCATAGATTTCCTTCAGAAATTGTGGTTGCTTCATCACTGGAGGTTTTTAAAAAGAGACTGGACAGCTACTTTTCTCAAATTGTATAGGGCCTCCTTCTTGAGCAGGGGATTAGACTAGAACAAGGGTCTTCAAACTTGGCAAGTTTAAGACTTGTGGACTTCAATTCCCAGAATTCCTGAGCTAACATGATTGGAGGAAGAATTCTGGGAGTTGAAGTCCACAAATCTTAAAGCTGTCAAGTTTAAAGACCCCCTGGACTAGAAGACCACCAAAGTCCCTCCCAGCTCTATTCTTATTGATTGATAGCTCTCTATGAAGCTGGCATAGGCTGTCCACTGTTTACTGTAATTGTTTTGGTAACTGTTCTTCCTATTATCAGCATGAGAAATAAATATCATAGCTAACTTAAAAAAATATTAAGCAAGGCTTGTATAATTAATATTGGGATGGTAGATCAGTCACATCCAAAGCTGTAGGCTAGACAGGAAAGAAACCTACTTCTAATAACCTCATATAAATGAGACCTGGAGGGCACTGGTCATATTCAATCTGATCAGATAAGAAAATGACTATAGGAGGCAGCTCCTCTGATAACTCAGTCCAGAGCCATTTAGGGTTTTAAAGGTGTCAAATACCCCCTTGAATCAAATCTGGAAGCCAAACAAAAATCGGTATTGCTCTCAACACAGGGAAGTCAAGTATCCAACATCATCCACAACATGTTCCGCAACTTCTGAATGCTTTATGTGTATTCAAACCAGGTGCTTTAGTATATGGGTCCACTGAGTCATGATAATCCAGACATGTGAATAAACCACGACTATGTTCATTAAGGATAAGCATGAGGTGTGAAAATAGCTCCCTCTCAATCCGGGCATATAAACAGGAGAGACAGTCTCCTGGAAGACTAGGAACCACCATAGCAGCTGGTGGGGTCCTTTATGGCAGAGGTCTCCAACCTTGGCCACTTTAAGCCTGGGGGACTTCAACTCCCAGAATTCCCTAGCTTTGTTGGCTGGGGAATTCTGGGAGTTGAAGTCTCCCAGGCTTAAAGTGGCCAAGGTTGGAGACCCCTGCTTTATTTATTTAATTTATGGTGCAATCATTCCTTCTCCCATCTACGCTTTATTTTTCTACACAACGGATCCTATTTCTGTGCCGTGCCGGTCACGTCTCTCACAAGGATTAAAGTCCATTCAATCCCAACGTAGCCCGCTCTCAGCATCGCAAATGTAAGTCTTCGGTCCGCGGGCTGAAGCGACGCGGCTCGCCCCGCCGACCGAGGAGAGGATTTCGCGAGACTTTGGGAAATCTCGGGGCCAGGCCCCGGAGAGCAGTTCCCGTTTCCTAGCGACGGTCGCGGGGGATCATGGCGCGCCGGGAAACTCGCACGGTGAGGGATCGGCCATCGGAGCCGGATCGGCGGTTTTCTATCATGGACCTCAAACACCAGGCCACGGAATATTACCGGAGCAACGAAGTACCGCAGCGCTTGGAGGAAGTACTCAACACCATGTTCTACCAACGTCCCGGGGATCTCTACGGCTATCTGGTAAGCTAAAATGGATAGCGGACGGTTGCGCGGATCAAAACGCGCAGGCGCATTAAATGGAGGCAATAAGACTAGCAGAGGAGGGGTTTTTTTTTCATTTATTTTATTTATTTATTTGATTTGTCAGTTGTAATTGCTTACAAAATAATAGGTATAAGTACAAACATGAGTAAGAATACAGGAAATAGGGACGAATAAATGGGGACAATAGGACAGGGAGGGTAGGCATGGCCCCTTACAGATCTCTTAGGAATGGGGTGAGGTCATTAGCGGATAGTTTGAGATACCCCATTTACAACAGTTCATTTAGTGTCCGTTCAAAGTTACAACACCACTGAAAACAGTAGCTTGGGACTTTTTTTTTTTACACTTACGATCGTTGCAGCATCGCCATGGTGACAGGATCAAAATTTTGTTGCTTGGCAGCTGTTTCATATTTATGACGGTTGTGTCTGGGGTGGTGGTCTTATGATCCGCTTTTGCAACCTTCTGTCAAGCAAAGCCAATGGGGAAGCCAGATTCACTTCAAAACCGTGTTACTTACTTCACAAAAGCAATGATTCACTTAACAGCAGTGACAAGCAAAGTCGTAAAATGGGAAAAACCGCACTTAACTAATTTTTCACTTAGTCACATAAATTTTGGGCCCAATTGTGGTCGCAACTCAAGGACAACTTGTAACTGAAATCTCTTTCTCAACCTCAGCAACTTTAAGAAGTATAGACTTCAACTCCCAGAATTCCCCAAGCAGAATGCTGCTGGCTGGGAAATTCTGGGAGTTTGAAATCCATACCACTTAAACTTGCTGAGGTGAGAAAACTGAATTAATGGATTAGCTAACAGCCTGGATTTTATGGGCTTCTAGACGCTTCCTGGAGATGAAATAACTCATTAGTTTTGTTAGATTTTTATGATTTAAGGCAGGTATGTCCAACCCATGGCCCATGGGCCACATGCAACCCCTGGACAGCTAGAAATGAAGCCCCCACAATTTATACATATTAATTATGTTATAAATTTTACAGGCATCCCAAGACAATTCCTCTTTACCCAATGTGGGTAAGGCAAGCCCAAAAGTTGGATACACATAATTTAATGTAATAGTAATACATTTATTACAATGTAAGCTCAGATGTAATAGAGAGTCAATTAAAGACTCATCTTGATGTTTTCTATTTGAAGGCAGCCCAAACTATAAGGAATATGAACGCTTTAATTTAGCTTACCTAATCTGATTCCCCTTTAATGTTTTTGGACTGATGTAGAAAACATACTATTTTTGTTGCAATAAGATAAGTGACTTACCTATAAATTGATTCTAGAAAGTAAATGCAATTGCTAATTTAACAAGACTGACATGCAGTGATTGTTAACAATAGTACAGCTTTGAATTCAGAGGTAGAAAAAACTGATAGGTTACCATAGATGGTCTTTGTGGAAGCATACTGGAATATAAATCAAATTAACGATAGCTTTATAAATACAATATTGGGTTCTAAACATATTGTGACATCCATAACAAACTGAGTTTATCTCAAAATGACACGCATATTGTGATTTCATAATGCAAATGCCACCGTTGCATAGTATCCCAACATCTGACATGATATGTACGTTGTGATATTTGCATTATGATATGAATTTTGTCACTTCACACACACACTCCACTTTTCCAGGAATGCCTGTGCAGGACAGCTTTAATTATAGTGAGTTCCTATTTCTTTTAATAAAAGCTTAATTAAGCAGTTACTTGATAGGTTTGGAGTTGTAGAGTTTTGGAACTAGTTCCGTATCTTTTCAGTTTTCTTTAAAATACATATAATTTCAGTACTTTTATTTAAAGAATTTCCAGAATTCTGTCAATGAACAGTACTCTACCTTTAAAAAAAACAAAAACAAATCAATCTAGATTGTGAATGAAGGTCAACCTAGATTTTTCAGCATTGACAGTTTGGGATCTTCATTCTAGGTCTTCAAACTTGGGATGGGGTAAAGATCACATGTTTTGAGTTACAGCTCACCTGTAATCTTTTTCTTTTACTGTAGCATCTTCTTTCATGGTAGCATAATAAAGCATGATTATACATTTAACATCTTCATTCTTATTGCCAGAAAAACATGTCAACTGTTCCTCTCTTATCTCTCAAAACTAAGATATGAATTCTTTTTTTTGTACAAGTTATCTATTATTCTTCATTCTCTCTCTTTTTCTCTGTGTATTTGCGTATATTCTTCCACAGCAATCAATACCAGAATAAACTGCTGCTCTATGTGCATCATTAAGGAAAAATATATTCGAATCACCTTTTATATAGTAATAAACTAATTTTGGATGGAACAATAACATGCATCAAAACAAATAGCAAGTATTCCCTCTACACATCTATAGATATTTTTCAACGGTTGCTCTTACTTGAGCATGTTTATCTACATGCTGGGAAATGCTTTTTTGCTTCTGCATCTCACCAATGAAAACAAAATTATGATTGACATACTACCATTGTATACCAAAGAGCACTTTTCTACCCATTTACACATTAATCAAGACTCTTTTATTATATTATAATGTCTTCTACTGATTGAAAACTAGAGAGGATATCAGCTCTAGGTGCCATGATGATGAAATATACTCTACAACCACAAGGTAAAAAACTACTTTGCAAACCATGCTATGAAGACTGCCTGATCCTACCATTGCTGTATTTCAGTTTAGTAATGCTGAGCCTCAAGGTAACTGTTAACTGTTGGTAATTGTTCTGCCATCTTGTTTTCTCTGACCTTTTTTTTTTAAAAAAGAAACTTATTCTCCAGTACTGAAAAGAGGAAAATTTATCTTTGGTAGCATATGTCTAAGAGTCACCATCCACGGTGTGGCCTGGACTCCTGTGTAGGTCACCTCAGCACTCCCATTTCTTTCCTTCCTTTCCAACATAAAAAAAAAACAACAGAACTGGAATTTCTGTTTTGGGATCACCAAGACATTGGATCACTAGTACATTGGTGATCATATAAAACAATACTCATCTTAGATATCTTCATCCAAGATTGTGGTTCTCTTCCAGACCCTGGACTTCCAATCCAAATGGCACCCTATGGTCTTTTTAGGATGCTTTCTTGGAGGCATACATTTATATAAAACACTGCCATGATAAGCTGTGTTTTGATATCTCTCAGGTTGTTTATACCATTCAGGTATATCTTTTGAGTTTTTCCACTACCTCCAAAAAGAAGGATTAAAGAAGTAAAAACCCTCAGGTTTAAGAACCCAAGTGAGCAAGCTTTTTTTTTCCAATTCTGAGACACTTTTCTGAAAAGACGTAGAGTTCATCTTTAAGTCTAATGAAAAGAATTGGCAATTACTATAGTGGTGTTGAAATCAAAAACAGAAATCAATAGAAGGAAAAGAGCCATTTAGGTCCAAAAGAACTGAAGGTAAAGAAACAGCTAAAGAAACACCAATTGAAAAGAAAAAGGACAGGAATAAAAAGGAGCAAGAAAAAGAAACCATATCCTAAAGAAAATTTTGGCAGTTAAAATCTGAAACCAGTGTGTAATCTGCTGGGTGCCCAGACCAACCTAGTTTCCTACATCATTAAACAGTTTGGCAGAAAAGAAAACAAGAGAGTAACAGTTTGACAGCTCTGAAGTGACATCAGGAGCCAATTACCATTAAAACAAATTCTTTGTCTGCTATCTTAACAGCGAAAGTAAATCCTTTCTCCAGGCCTCCTTCCAGCTTGGCATATCTCCAAATTCCTTCTTCCTCTATCCCCTCTGCCTGCCACGTATTTCAGCTGCTCTTCCAACCACAGTCCTGCACCAACCATGGTTGCTTTCTCCTCCTATCCTCTGCACCTCAAGCAACATTGCCACCTCCATGTATTGCAAATCACCTTTCTCTTCAATAATGACTTATTTGATACCATAATAACTTCCTGGTAAGCAAAGACTGCTCTGGCACCAATATATCCCTACCCTCAGGCTTGGACACTGTGTTCTATTTTCAGGGAGGGTATGGCTTAGGGCAGGACAGAAGACAAAATGGCAGGAAAATAGATGTGGGAGACCTAAACCGGTAAGGATTGTCATGGCTTGGATTTGGACCACTGAGAGGAGCTTGCAAATGAGATTTTTTTATAGGGTTAGGAATGGGTGAGGCACTGCTTTAAAGTCCATGGCTAGTTTCAGTTGGTGTTGATGATGGGGAGAGGTCCATTCAGGCTTCTTATTTAGGAAGCCTCATGTCTCTGATTTCTCCTTTGTTCCTTCTCCTATTTAATAATTACATGAGTCCATTGGATTATTTGATATTATGAATGGAGTGTCATCAATATTTTATAAATCTCCACACCTTTCTAGGAAGGTGATGCTATACAGGTGCATATCCAGTGTCTGGAGCCTGGATAGGAAGCAAAGTGCTTTGACTGGACCAAAGGCATTTTTTTAGTGTTCATGTCTTCCAGTCAAAGCTGCCTCCTGGCAACTATCTGGGCAAAATCTTGCATTTTTCTTGGCAAGATTTTGGAAATAATTCACCATTGTCTGCTTTCTAGGACTGACAGAATGATTGGCCTAAGGTCACCCAGTTGTCTTTGGCCCTAAGATGGAACTAGTTTCCCCATTCCTAGCCTGGTGCCATAATCACTTCACCAAACAGATTCTCTCACAAGTTGAATGGGTTTGGATTTCCCACTCTAGTGGGGTATGGGCTCTGATGAATTGTCATCCTTGTTATTCAGTAACAATATGCCATTAGTTGGTGGACAATTTGGGGGTCCTCCTGGGTTCACAACTCCTGGTAAAGCAGGAGATAGTAGATGCAGTTGGCGGAGGGCTCTTCTGTTCCAGTTGTGACTTTTCCTAAGCCCTGCTTACTGACATTCACATTTTAGTTATCTTTTAGTTGGATTACTGCATTGTGATCTATATTGGTCTGTGCTTGAAAACAATCTGGTCCAGTTCACCCAACATACAGCAGCTTATGCAATTCTGGGTTCTTCATATTTTGCCTTTGTTACACTGCTGATATATGAGTTCCATTAGCTTCCAGTTGCTTTCTGGGTACAATTCAAGATGCTGGCTATTATCTTTAAAATGCTAAATTGCATGGGTCAAGGTCACTTGCAGGATTACCTTTGCCTGAGGGTATCTGTCTGTCCTAACAACTTCCTTACCTTAAATGTTGCCATCTGGTAGGATCTCAGATAGATGCCTTTTCTGTGGCTGCACCAGAAAAATGTTCAGAATATGGTGCTGCGATTACCTTGTTCATCAAAAGGAATCCTTCTGAAGGAATCAGCAGGTAGAAACAAGGTTACGCATACTAATCAAACACAGAAACTCAGCTTGAATATATTGGATAGGCTGTACTTCACAGCAGAATCTGCCACATACTGAACTGAAAAAGAGTCCAGATAATCTGCTTCAACTAGTGTGGTTCAATCATACACCATTCAAGATTTTTCCCCAGTCTATGGCTATAAGAATTAGTAACTAAATGAGCCACCTATTAAATTTAAGGTACAAAATAAATTGCAGTTATATCTTTGAAAGCCTTTGAATCTAATTGCATTAATTACTGGTCTTCTAGGCAGACTTCTTCTCTGAATTATCAAAACCTCCAGTGATATGCAAATTAGATGCTAAAAGTGTGCTGGATGGAACTGGCCGACCAACATTAGAAGTTGAAGTCTTTTGCAGAGTTAGAAACTGTGATAAGGTATGAGTTGTGTTGCAGTTAATTCTCTATTTGTTTATACAATTTCTATTTGTTTATACAACTCCACCAGAACTCTATGCTGTTTGTAATTAAATCATTAAAATGAAACATATGTGAAACAAAAGCAATACAACTGACTGGAAGACAGAATCGAAAAGCAAAGGGACTTAGCCACCTTAACCCAAGTCATTCATTACAATGAAAACTTCTGATCTAGTTTGATTATCAGTTGGATGAGCAAATTGTATAGCAGGTCAGACTATTATCTTCCTGTTGAGTATGATCCTGATCTTACTTCCATCTTACTCCTACCATCTCTGTATGATGGTGGTTTAAAAATATATATATACAGTTTAAATACATTCCTGTTGTATGTGATTTCTATGCCTAACATTTTGATTTCCTGTTGTTCAATTAATTTAGGGTCAAGTTGAAATTCTATTCTCTCATTTTGCAACTGGGAAAATGTCCTTTTATATTATTTTATAACGCCATCTAATATGGTCGAGAAATGACAAAAATTAGTCAAGGTTTCAAATTTTTATTTGAAAATATATTTAATTCTACCACATTACATACGCAATTACATAGTTCATTACACTGAATATATCAATATTATAGTTCATTACACTGAATATATCAATATTTATATCAATTAGTTAGAAGGATTAAGATTAATTTTTAATTTTTCCTTTTACTTCTTGAAAAATGACATTAAGTTTTGTTCAAGATATGTATTAGGGGAACATTATAAAATATAATCACAGAGCATTGCTGAATCAAAACTTCACATAAAAATTGCTGTTTTGTGTTAAAACTATGTAGAATAAGTATGAGTTAAATAAAAAGCTTTGAATAAAATTTTACTGAAGAATTAAAATATATGAATTACCTTGAATAAATACTTGAAGTGAGATAAGTTTATGATATTTGTCAGTGAAAGTGTCCAGAAAAAAACATACATCAATAATAAAAAAAGCTTTTAGTAGAAAGTAATTTCAATGTCATGTTTTCTATGTGAAATTTCAGTAATAAACATCTTTAAATATTGTTATACAGATTATTTGTTCCAGCATGATCTCATGTCATGCTGAAATTCTTGAAAGTGCTTCAGCAGAAGCAATTGATGCAGATGAAAAGGAAAGATACGAATCTTTGAATAAGGCAATTGAATGGATAAATGAATCACTGAATGAAATGCTCAGAGGCCTTCAACCTAGTGACCAACAAAACATTGATGAGTTATTAGGGTAAGTACCTCATATTTATTTTGTTTGCTAGGAAGTTTTTTAAATTTTATTTAAAATTCCATTATGGTGAAATTCAGCATTTGCATACAATAGACTTGCAAACTTGAAGCAGTATTCTTTAATGGTTATTAGGGCATTTTGTTACATAAGTCAGTTGTCCGCTAGTCAGTAAATCTTAGCTATTGTAAGTGCTCATTACCTAAAAAGTTCCATCCAGTAACAGCAATACTAAATGAATAAAATAAATCAGTGATATAGATACCAAAAAGAAGGAGCAATATGAGTGACTAGATTTCAGGAGGTGCAGTAAGGCAAGAGAATACAACTAATGCTCTCCATGGATTTGGAAATATAGCTGCCATTACTGTCCCTGGACTTGCTCATTGGGGCTCACAAGAAATATAGATCAAAACAGTCAGACTCTACCTGTATAAATTTTATTTTAAAAATTAAGTAAAAGATAAATATGAAAATATATAAAGAAAAGTTAGAAAGAAGTGAAAAAATAACTTTTTACAATATATTTAATAGACTGATCATAACTTTTTTTTCATTTTATAGTAACTACAGTAAGATTGATGTAAGATACAGCTGTAAGATATAGGTGACTAAAATATAGCTTCCTGGAATGCAAATTGATCCTTACAGTAGTATTTATTTGATTTGTATTCATTCTTGAATATGAATGAATTCTTGAATACTTTAACTTTCCCTCTTATTTCTATGTATCATACTAAGTTCAGTTTCTCTTCCCTTCTATTCCAAATTTAAATAGACAAAGGCTTTCCTTAATAATCACAGGTTTCCTTATAAACAGCCTAAAATCAACAGTAAATATGTTGATTTGAGGAATTGTTCAATTATTAATGATTTTTAAATCAGTTCCCAAATGGAATAATTTTAAATACTGAATTAACTAAATGTCTTCTTTGAATGATTTCTACCCTATATGTTCTTCCTCTTCCAAGGGGACAGTTGTGCCATTGCAGTTAAGAAAAGGAAACTTAAAACAAATGACAATATTAGTTAATATTGTCATTAAAACTAATGACAATACCTTGACCAACACACATTCAAATTCAGACTCAAAATAAATGTGGAATATCTTTTTGTGTGTCAGAACCCTTCCAGCTTATGACTTTGTAGAGTTTGTACTTGCAAAATCCAAAACCGTGATTAGTCATGCTATTTCCTTTTATCGCAGTGATTATTTTACAAGAAAATCTGAACAATACGAAGAAAAAAGGGAACCTGTAAAAGAAAAAGAAAGTCAAGAAGTGATGGCACCTACTTCTCCATTGGCCACGGTACCTCCTGGAAAAAAGAAACCAAATAAAACAGGTTAGAAATGAAATTAAAATAAATGAAACGGTCTTATACAATCATTCATTTACTTCTGCTTCTTCATGACCTGCTGGACGCTATTTTTCCTGGATTGTTCTCTCAGTAACTCATTAGTTAGTTCTTGAAAACTCCTGTTTGCATCATGAATGATGGTAACCAGCTATCTTGTCTTCTATAGGCCTCTTTTTTGAGTCCCTTCAATTTTTCTAATCATGAGGACCTTTCCATGATTCCTTCTCTGCATTTTGTGTCCTTAATAGTTAAGCTTTAGCTTCATTGTTAGTGTTCCCAGTCAGTAGTCTAGTTTTACTGTATCTGGTACAATGATTTGTTCTTTCAGTGCAAAATATTTTCACTCAGACATGTCATTTAATGGCTTTCATGTGCTTATGTGGGAAAACTGTAACCTTGACAATATTTATTATTGTTGTCAATGTTATATATCTGTTCTTTAATATTTTTGGAGCTTTTCTATCAAATGGAAGTTTTTTAATTTTATTTCAAAACCATCCTTGTACATTCCCTTCAAAATAGGGAATGTAATTTAGGATCCAGTGATTCAAAAATTGGCTTTTTTTCTGTTTTGTGCCTTGTGTATTTTGATATATTCTTAATTTACTGCAGACACCAGTGAATACCATATCTGAAGATGAGGAAATAATGTTAGTAAATACAAATTTTAAAAAACTCTTTATAAATCTCTGAAGATATATTTAGTTTTTAGACTCTTAATAGTCTTCATGAAAAAGAAAAGATATTGAATGTAACAAAAGTAGAATTTGACATTTTATGGAATATTTAATTGATTGTTGAGAATCTATGGAGAATATGTCCTGTTCAGACTTGTTGCTTCATACCATGACAATTCATTTATAATTTTCATTAGATGAGCTTTCATAAAGAGGATCAAATTTGTGGCATGCTTCAAATTAACGTATCAAGTACATCTCAGTGTTCTTGAGAAATGTTTATGTTCTGCTGCTTAAAGAAGCTGTTAATTGTTTGGATCAAAAGTCAGATTTTCCATAGCACCTACATACCTAACTAGTGTCAGATTTTCAAATGATGCAAGCTGGTCTTTAACTTTTGAGGACATAAATGTCACAGTAGGAAATGATGGTTGCAATGTTCTGTGCTACAAAATTCAGCTTTTGTTAAGATTATTGTTAAATGGAGCTACATAATTTTCCAAATGTCCCTAGGATTCTGATTTTTTTAAACATAAACATTATTTTGAAAATCTGGATAAGGTTTTTAAAAAATCAACAGTGATGAAAAAGTTAGTAAAGAGAAAATAACACAGAACATTTTTGTTTGAGAAATAAAATTTCAGCAAAGAGTTTGCAATATCTACCATTAAAATTTGAAGCTGATATAAAATCAATGTTAGAAGGCTAGATGGATACATAGGAAAAGTTTAAAATGCACTTAGAATTATATTTCTTCAAATTCCTATTTCTGGATCAGTGCCTGTGATTCCTGTTGAATTGTAGATTAAGGAACCTGAAGGTTTCTTTCTTCATTTGTTTGACTTTCAAAGCTTTAATGCGAAAGCTATCATTTTATTACTGTGGTCTTGATAACATGAAGCAGAAACTGACTACATCCCTTTTCTCCCTGTGTTTTTAGGCAAAAAATTGTCTGTGGTAGAAAAGCCAATAGTGCCAGCAGAACCTCCTGAACCTGTACTTACGGGCAGTTTGGCTATTGGATGTACATCACTTGCTATTGCAAAGAGTGCCGCCACTGTTCGTGACATGCCTTTGTATTCATATATTGCTTTGCTGAAACATGATCAGGTAACTTGTTGTGCGGATTCAGAATGCTCAGTTGAAATGGGAACACGAGAGATGATTGCCATATACACAAAGCCAAGTCTCATGCTATGTATAGTGAAACTACTTAATCAGTTGCAGTACCCTAGACAATATAGCAGATGTGATCAGTTCCAGTTTGCTAAATGTTTTCAGTTTGATGAATGCTGATTCTACATTTGTGGATAGCCAAAACTTCTTGCTTTTCAAAAGTGATCAAGCAGAATTTTAAAGCTACCATGTTTCACAATAAAAGTAAAACATAGTGGCCTGATCTAGAAGACGATCACTATAAACAACGTATTGTAGGGAATACTTCCCTGTCCAGAGATGGCATTCAGCAGGTTCTGGAGAACCAGTAGCGGAAATTTTGAGTAGTTTGGAAAAATGGCAAATACCACCTCTGACTGGAAATTTTACAGTATCCTTCCCCTGCTATGTCCACCAAGCCATGCCCACAGAACCAGTAGTAAAAAAATTTGAATCCCACCACTGTCCCTGTCCTTGTAATGACTTTCTTTATATGAGGTAATAATAATTATTTAATGATTATATTATTTAATGATTATATAATTATATGTTATATTAAATAATTATTATTGCCTCATATAAATATTATTACCTCATATAATAATTAAATAGTTAAACATGGTTATTATAGAGAGAGTGCCAAAATTGTTGGTAAGTCAAAAAGCCACCTGGAAGATGGCTTTGGCAAAACCAGTTTTGTGAACGAAAGCAAAGTCTTCCTAGCTTTCAAACTCCCATAAAGAGCCTGAAAGCTAAGAATAAATCCAGCGACTGACTCAGATTGGAACCTGGCAAACCTATTTGTATTGTTGCTGGGACAACTAACTGGTTATTCCTGTATTTATCACGAGTTGAGTTCAATTAAAGAAGCTGTACATCACTTGCTGTTTCCTTAATTTTGTGTCTGTTATGAAACAAAAATATAAAAGAGCAATTACAATACCTGTTTGTGAGTTTCTTGAAAGCATTTGGTTGCTTTCTGTGTGAAACAGAATACTGGGCCAGATGGGCCACTGGAGTGATTGAGAAGAATTTTCTTACATTGTGTTCTTATGGTATTTAAGCCTTTTCATGACTGATGTGTGTGAATATGATAGAAGACATAAGAGTAATATACTGTATATCAGGTAGCCATTCCTGTCTTCCATCTCTTGGTTTCGGGGCCAGAAGAGTTACTAAATCCATTAACCCATTGATCTTAGTTTAAGCATTAATAAACTATAAACTATAATTAAAAATTATTCTTTAACCACAATTTAAAGTCCAGGTTTGAACACCATATTTAGCCCAACCATATTTTAACTTAGTTTATTTTGCATGTCTGCTCTAAAAGTCAGTGGGATGGACAGGAATCATATTCTAATGTGTTTACTCTTGTTTTCTGACTCTGCTGTCAATATATAGGAATATTCCTACATCTGTATGTTATTGAATTGAGGCAAATCCTAATCCTATACTTGTATATTGCTATATTAATTTGTGCTGTATCTCTGGCATTCAGGACATGCCTGGATGAAAGAAGGGATCTTTATATACTGATTTATTATTATATATTTTAATTTCCTGGTAGCTAAAGTAGCTAGAACATTCTGTCTAAAATTGGATCTTTAATGAAATTTAGCTTTGTCCTGCTAGTCAATCATAGATACAAATAGTACATATACATATGCAAATGCAGTCAACTTTATGATCCAAATAATGTACAAGGTAGTTTATAGTAAAACATAATACATGATTAAAGCCAGATCTAGAGAGCCAGGGTTTTATTTTTATAAAAATAAACCAATATAACCAGTCAAATGCTTCATTCTTCTCCATTTAGAAGATGCCAAAAGAACTGGTTATGCCACTGCCAATGATAACAGTTTTGAATTGCGGCAAATCATCACCTGGAAAGCTAAATTTAATGAAAGAATTGATGCTGATCCCTCCTACCTGGTTAACAGTTAAACAGGTATGGTCTGTTGTTGTTCTATGTTGAGAATGATAAATAAAATGTTGAAAATCACTCAAGATTTTCATTGTATTCACATTGTATTCACATTTCATGATGGAAATGCTATTTATCTATATCACTGGTATTTATTTAACTGTTGATTTGGAGCTAAATTCAAAATCTGTGTAGGTGCAAGACATCTCAGAAAAAGAACTGGAAATATCTATTTTGTTGATCAGACTATACAAATTGTCTATTCAGTAAATAAATATGCAGCATTTTATCTGCATGATACATTATAGTTATAGCTATAGCTATTGTCAACATTCCGAGATATGCATCCTCGTGAATCAGGACTCCGATATACCAGACTCTGCCAAACAGCCCTTTATTGAGTACATAATATTGGCACTTAGTGAAGTGAAGCTAGCTCTACAGGACTTCCGCACTTCAGCATCATAAGAAGGCTTGAACACCTGCCCTTTCAGATGTTCCAAGTCAATCCTTAGTAACTTCCCCTTGGTCCAGTATCAGCAGCTGTTCGTCGTTACAACCTTGATCCTCACACTGGGTCCGACCGCTGCTATGTCTAGCTAGATAAGGCACCACAACCCCCAACAACCCCCTCTATGGTTCATTCCTCATCTCCCTCCATGCTTCCCCATTCCCCCCACCAAAAGTGGCAACAATGAAATGGAGCGCAAGTAAGCCTGGCTTTGGCCGACGCCATTTCAGAAATTGGCAGTTATAGACATAGGTATAGATAATTACAATAGCATTTTTTGGACATTTATTTAGAAATTTCCAGAGCCTCTTATAATGAAGAAAAGCAAGCAATTAACAACTTTGGAAAGATTTAGAGTTTGCTGTAAAATAAAGAGGATTTACATTTCAAGAGGATCAGTCTTAACCTGGTTCAGAGGAATTAGTTTAATGAAAAATGATTAAAAATGGCTATAGTTAACAATGGTTCTAAAATGGATTTGAGAAATAGCTTTAACATAAATCTCAATCACCTAGATAACTTTTAAATAAGTTTAAAGAAAAGATATATGATAATACAGTCCTGTATTAGGGCAGTTTTTGATTAGATAGACTATTAGTTACCAAATATATAATTTCTGCTAAAGGAAAACTTGATTAACATAATGTGCCAATCTATTATACATCTCAGTACGTGAAAATGAAATTAACTCTATTGTCTTAGTAGAAATCGCATGTTGACATAATTGTTGATTAATTTTGTTCATCTCAGTATTATACAAGAAGCAAACATTTATAAAAGTGAAATCTAATCATATTGAGAGACATAAAATTAAATTAGTCAGCATTAAAGTGTAATTAAATCTGTACATTCCTATGCTAAACATGGGTAAAAATTAGTTAAAATGAATGGTAAATAAGAGGTTTTAATTTGTCAGTGAAAATGCAGTGTTTGTATGAGGCATGCCACTTTGGGAATGCATTTCACAAGTAGAGCACTCTCCAGGATGGGGATATTTTTGTAATAAAAGAGAGAAGTGCCTTCTCTGATCATCTTAAAGCATGAGCTAGCTGATACGGGAAGATGGTCCTCCCTAACATGATGTTTTATTATTATGCAGGCCCTAACAAGATGTATGGATATTCAGAAACAGATGTTGAAGTTGATAGAAAAAATGAATAAAGACGTAAGTCAACAATAATATTTATTTAGGACATTCAAGAGTGAATGCTTTTGAATAAAGAAACAAACAAACAAATAAATAAATAAATAGCCCAAATGCACATGGCCTTAGGTTGGAGAAGGAGTGGGATAGGATGGGAGAGGAGTCCCAGCAGGAGCACCATGGTTTCCCAGGGAGGAGACAATACCTTCTAAAAAGAATCCCAACTAAGAGATTGCACAGTCCTGACTTGTATGGTTGGAGGTTCAGGGTGATATATGTCACCTGGCTATATCTGTTAGGTTAGAAAGTTATAGCTTTAGTCTGGCAATATTCTGTCTACTAGTTGTAAGCTAATAGAGAATTGGACTCAACTGGATTTCACAGTGTCATCTTTGGGCTTAGGTCTAGCATGCCCACACTCATAGAAAGGAAAGAAATATCAACAGGATGGCAAACTTCATAGTCTGTACAACAAAAATAATTGCAGGGAGAAGGGGCAAAAAATAAACAAATAGCTACGGTGTGGGTGGGAAAACAGAAATTCACCTGAGAAATGGGGTGGAATGAAGAGATGTGGCTGGTTGCACAAGAACCTATGCATTTGCTATTAGCACAAGTTGCTATTTTAAACTAATAGGTGTTCATTATTTATAATGCTGAGTCAAATAATTGTTGGCAAGGTACAGTTTAATAATACATTTCTATTTCAGACTAGTGTTGAATCACATTTTACCTACATACAGGTAGTCCTCGACTTATAACAATTCATTTGGTGACTGTTCAGAGTTACAATGGCAGTGAAAATCGTGACTTACGACCATTTTTCATAATTATGACTTTTGCAGCATCCCCATGGTCATGTGATCAAAATTCAGATGCTTGGCAGCTGGTTCATATTTATGACCTTTGCTGTGTCCCAGGGTCATATGTCACCTTTTGTGACCTGACAAGCAAAGTCAATGGGGAAGTCAGATTCATTTAACACTCGTGTTACTAACTTAACAATTGCAGTGATTCACTTAACAACTGTTTCCAAGAAAAGTTGTAAAATGGGGCAAAACTCACTTCACAATTGTCTCACTTAACAACAGAAATTTTGGGATCAGTTATGGCTCGTAATTCGAGGACTACCTATATTTTATCATGATGACTCACATGCTATAATGGTTGACAATTTGTTACATTTTTCTTCATACTATGTTTTCCTAAACACTTTGTTCTTGAAAAATCCTTTGCAACAGTCTAGTTCTGCAATAGATGGCAAAAAAGCTGCTTCACGAGATGCAGGAAAAAAGACGCCGGTAAGGAGAAAAATAAAGTGGTCCTAAGGTTAAGCGTGATGAAAGATTAAGATTAATATTATAAGGGAAAAAGCTTACTAGCATCCCTGACATATTATATAATACAACTTATTTGCTATAAGACTGCATCCTTGCAAATGATACAGTAGAACAAATTTAGTAATTGTTTTCATGTCCATTTGGTCATAGAAATTGGAAAAAATAACTAGGAAGTTACCTGGTTGGTTTCTTGTAGGTAATGGTAAATTATATATATAGTTGAAATATGACCATATTACCATGGTTTGATCTATGAAATGACCATACAAAGAAAGAGCTTTAAAGGAGTTTAGAATATCACCTATATAGTGTTGATGGAATGGTTCAAGAAGGGCAGACATTCAAAAGTTAGCAGGCTGTTTTTTTGTAAATTAATTATCATTTTTATATATTATTTATCCACAGCTTCCTGTTCCTAAAAAAATATCCCATTTAGGTTGTCTGGTAATGGGATATGACAGTCTAGAACAACCACTAACTTTGATCCAATCAATATGCACCCATCTTTCCTTGGAATTAGGAACAGATATATTCTTGGGGATAAATTGTGCTGCTCATGAATTAATGGACTATGTACGTTTTATTTTCAATATTTTCAATAATTTATCATTAGTTTTCATATTTTAGGGGAATATGTTATGATAATGGAGGTGGTGGCATGATAATGGGACAAATGTGTAAAACAAATTGTTCACTAAAATACTAGAGACTATTGTTGAACAAATTACTTATCTAAAATACTAGAGACTATTGTAAAAGCTCAGTATATATAATTCCACAATTAGGCTTGATCTAAACTTTTTTTTTAATGGATAGCTTCATATTTAATATATTTTGTTGATATTTTACACTCTAGAATAAAGGAAAATATGAAGTAATTACTGGAACACCTAAATCTCCTGATGAAATGGTGGATATGTATCTAGATCTGGTTAAGAAATTCCCTTCTATTTTAACATTAATAGATCCGTTGAGAAAAGAGGTAAGTTTCTCTTACATACATATATATGTGTACAAACACACACACACACACACAGACACACACACACACACACACATTATTCTTTTTACTATATTTACAGGACAGCCAACAGTGGATCCAGCTGTGCAATGTTTTGGGTTCTAAATGTTATTTAATTGCAGAAGACTCATGCAGGAATTTGACTAAACTTCTGGGTTCTAAAAAATGCAATATACCAAAATGCAGTGGTCTTGTCATAAAACATATCAATGAAGCTAAAATTTTGGACCTTATACAAATGACCCAGCGATTAGATGGTGAGGAAAGAACTGAATATCAAAATTCAATAGTAGCTATAAAAATATAGAGTTTTTTATATTTAGTAAACTATTTAATAATTAAACATTCTTATTTATCAAAATTTGCTTTCATTAGGGATAATATAATCTGGGGCTTATTTTAAAATATGAAAATTAATGTTTAGATATAATTCAGCTTTAAGTGGTATAAAACGTCATGAATCTCTTATAGTATTGGTTTATGTCACATACAGTATTTCCCGTCATTTTTATGGACCTTAAAATGTAACAGATTTTAAATTTTTTTTTTTTTTTAATTACATTTATATGCCGCCCTTCTCCGGAGACTCAGGGCGGCTTACAGTCTATGGAGTACCATGCTAGGTGCTCGGCAATAGCACTGTTAATATTCCGGTTTTTATTTGTATCAGCTAGAATTGTTCATTTAAAGAAAACAAAAAAAATCTGTATGCAACAGGAAAACGTTCACTATGTTTATTTTAAATATACTTTTAATCTGATTATCTCTACGGTAATTGTGGTAATTGTTAAAAGCAAGTAATACTTTACAAATACAATACAATACTTTAGCTTTTCTAGAGTTTGCCCACAATCCAATGCAGCATAAGTACATTGAAATAGATATAAACGTTCAACACTGCTTGGCTGTGGGGAACTGATTTTGTACACTGTAAATAAGTCATAATAAAACAAAACTAGATTGCTATAAAATAAAAAAAGCTAAATGAGCAAATAATTATGTATTTCCAGAAAGACAGCTGTATTAGTTTACTACAGCAAAACTAATAATTTAGTGTCTATTTAAAGAACTATCTATTTAATGAAACTAAAACTTTTCTGGACTAGAGTTTATCAGTCCACAAAATTTAAATTTATAATAATTTATTAACTCTGGAAGATGACATCAGACTTTCCAGTAACTTTACAATTAAGGCAAAGATGTTTTGCAAGCTATAGATGTTTCATGAAATTAATAGCCCTTGCATTCAATACAGGTTGGAGATACCTTTCCATCTTAGGAAGTCCGGATGGAGAATCTTCTGATGATAGTCTTGCAGATCTGGTATGTGTGGAAAACTCCTCAATTGCCCAAAGCTTTTTATCTTGAGTGACTTCCTAGGAGAAATGTTTATCTAGTGAAGAGACATATAACCTTTGAGGAAATTGGCTTTTTCAAGAAAGTTGCCTTTTAAAGCGAGTAATCTTTGAACATTCAAGGGAAAAATAGCAGAGTAGGCAAGAGAAGCAAACAGCAAATATGTAGTGTCTCTTGCTGACATTTTTAAGGAAAAGTTGAGTAAATTATTCAAAATTAGGGCACTAACAGTATTTTCTTATCTTAATGGACTCCAGTTGATTTTTTTTTTGTATTAAAGTATAATTACACAGAGGATGTCACTTGAAATGATGACTTATTTAACCTGTCAATTTTCTTTCACCAGTCCTTCATTTATTCTCTTCTGCTTCCTGCAATCTCCCAGGTTCCACCTACTCCCCTTTTTCAATAATGTAGTCATCTTGGATTTCTTTACATCTGCTTCAGCTTCTTCTCTCTTCTTCTGACGTAGTACACCAGTGCTGACTATTCTGTTCGATATACCTGAATTATTTTCTCCCAAAATTGGGCAGCTTAGTAATATCCAGACTATTAAGTTGCAAAGCAGTTTTTCCCTCCTCCCTTTGTTCTATGTCCTCCTGATAGTTGATAACTTTTTCTTATATGTAAGAAACAGGTAAATTATCTACAAGAAGCCAGGTTTTAGTTCATTATACTTATCAGATTTACTCTAATGTTGCAATTTAAGAGTTATATGACTTTAAGGATTAAATTGTAGCTCACATTTCAATTGAGATTTTTGCTGCTTTAAGAACAAATAAGCAAATCTTGTATTATATTTTCTTTAAAATCCCTTAATATAATTAAACTGTGAAAGGAAAAACATAATAAGAACAAAACACACACACATACATGCAGTAGAGAGAAAGAGAAAGCAATAGATAAAAATATATGAAATACATATTTTTAAACAAAACATTGATCACACAGAATAATATTGGTACTGGCAGTTACAAATTCATTTCTTTAATTATGAGCTTTCATATAGGGTTGAAATAAATATGACTGTAATTAAAGTCTCTATGTAATCACCAAATTATGTTAGTCAGAATAAACTACCAAAATTCTCAGCTATGAGGGGTTTTTTTAAAAGGAATTTATTTGTCTTAGGCTGTTGGACTGGGAACTAAATTCATCAAACTGGGAGGTCTTTCCCGTGGAGAGAGGATAGTCAAGTACAATCGACTTCTTGCAATAGAGGAAGAACTAAACAAGAATGGGAGGCTTTGTAAGAACCTTTTTCTTACTTTGTTTTCAGTGCTTAATGAATAAGAACCCAGAGATTGGAGAAAGTGACTGAAATCACTCCATAGGAGGGAAAGGGAATCAAAAGACTGTAAATAAGCAGTTGCAGAAAACAGGATGGCATTTGCCATGAGTTATATTGTCCTGATGACGAGTTATCTATTTATCTGAATGCTAAAGTAAAATTTCTTGGAGGGAGTAGGCCACAACAGTTCAATGCATTTAATTGGCTGAAATCATCACCAAGGGAGAGCATTTTCTGAAAATTCTTACATCGATGAATATTCACATGTTGTGGAGGAAGCTTTAAAATGTGATTCATCGTTTCCATATAAAGATTCAAAGACACTATTATAAATAAATTGCATGTACTATAAGCGATACATGGAGATAGTAAAAAATGGGGATGTGACGTAAGCTGCATACAAGCAGTTCGGCCCCGGCAAAATTCAATTAAAACCATTAGTTTGAATTGTGTTCAAACACATGCTGCTTCTTTGAAGCCTGTTTTTAACTGATCCACAACAATGGGTTAATGATAAAAATAAAGCCAGAACATAGAAAATTGCCTCAAGCCAGATATGGCAATTTGTCCATAAAAAACAAACTAGCTGGCTGTGGTTTGTAGGGCAACATTCTCCAATCTGGTGTTGTTTAAATGCATTTGGACAACACATTTCAGTATGACCAATAACAGGCTAAGTGACGGTTCTGAGAGCAGAAATCTCAGTGCATTTGCTGGGTGCCATGAAAAATCATCTCTAGAATCTCAGAGAAAAAGCTCCCAGAACCCCCATTTAGTCTGATATTGGTCATACTGAAATGTGTAGTCCTTGAAAGCATCTAGACCAGAGGTTCCCAACCTAATCTGTGGGTCAGCACTGGGCCCTGGCATGTCAGAAACCAGGCCACGCAAACAAGCAAAGCCTCATTTGCGGATGCAGGCAGTATGTGAAACACCCACCTCTAGTCTGTGGAAAAGCATTTCTCCACAGAGCTGGTCCCTGCTGCCCAAAAGGCACTGATCTAGAAAACACCAGATTGAAGAATGTTGCCCTAGAACCACAACCACTTAGCAACTTGTTTTTCACAAATTGCAGACCTGACTTGAGTCAATTTTGTCTGTTCTGGCTTTATTTTTGTCATTAATCCATTGTTCTGGATCAATTAAAAACAGGTTTTAAAGAAACAGCATGTATTTTTGTAATTTTATTTAAAATATTTGGAGGGATTTCTTCAAATGGTTTTACAACTTTTCCATAAAAGGACACTGGAATGATCAGTACATGTTTGCATTGTACAAACCTCTGGGTGTAATTGTTCCCTTTGCTTTTTATACATAGAAGGATCCACAGAGGATAGTACGGTTTTAACTTGCAAATATAAATAGATAAGTAGACATTTCATTAAACTGTTCGTGTTTCTCATGTGTTAATATTGGGGACCTGTGCATATTTGTACTGTCATATTTTCCTCTTGTAAGAAATGAGCTGAAATTTACATTCCTTGATGAATGGAGCAGGAATGGATGTAGATATACGTGTCATAAACTTTCCATTTACTATTGCAACCTAGCATACAGTAGATTGCCGAATGGACAGGAACAAAAACAAAATCATTTGCAATGTGGCATATACCCGATCAGAAGTAGAGGAAAAATTGTTGATATTTAAAATGACGCAAAAACACTTTCTCCCTTCAAATGTGAACATGAATTTAAATCACTGGTGCAATTTTCTTTCTTACTGTATTTGTTATTTGACTATGTATTCCCTTCCAGGTGAAAGAGATGAGTATGAATTTATTGATTTTACTGAAGAGGAAGAAGAAGGAGAAGAGGAAGAAGAAGAGGAAGAAGAGGAAGAAGAATTTGATCATACTGATTCTCCTTCTGGGAGTAAACAAGCTATAGTCTAGAAATTAATGTTTCAGATTTGATATTGGTTGAATGCAAGTTAACCCTGTAATTCTTTCGGGAATGTATTTTGTCTTTCCCAAGACAGCAATTGTGATAAAAATGTACATTTATTTCTTATTGTCATTAAAAATTATTTTATTTTGGGTTGTATTTTATCTTCCTGTTGCAATGTGCACAGTGTTCAACACAATGACAGTATTTCCTCCTTTCAATTCTACTTGTTTCTATGCTTACATAGATCTACACAAATAAGACTGACTTTTGGTAAAATTTCTTTCAGTGGGAGAAACTATATATTATAGATGATTATAAAATCAATGATTCAATAAATGTCACTAATATAAATATTTGTTTGAATAGTAACCAGTGTTAATGTGGGATTTATCATAAAATTCTTTATTCCAAATATTTATTTATTTGATTTTATATACCGCCCCCTCTCCCAACGGGACTCGGAGCTGTGCACAGCCAAGTAAAAACAACGCAGTTACAAATACAATTTTAAAATAGAATTAAAATAGATTAAATTAGTGGCTGGAATAGAATAAAGATAAAAACTAACCTGGAAAATTTTTTAAAAACTACAACCATTAAAACCAATTAAAACCCTATCAGTAACTCTGGGCCAGAGTGGCTTGGTGGAAAAGGTGGGTCTTCAGCGCGCGCCAGAAGGTTTGTAGGTCAGGGATAGTTCTCATATCCGGGGGTAATTCTTTCCAGAGGGCGGGTGCTCCCACAGAGAAGGCCTGCACCCTCGGAGTCGCCAGCCGGCATTGCCCAGCTGATGGCACCCCGAGGAGGCCTGCCCTGTGGGAGCGCATTGGCCGATGGGAGGCCGATGGTGGCAGCAGGCAGTACCGTAAATATCCAGGTCCCGAGCCATGAAGCACTTTAAAGGTGACCACTAACACATTGAATCACACCTGGAAGGCCACCGGAAGCCAATGCAGCTCGCGCAAGAGTGGTGTAACATGGGAGCTCCGAGAAGCCCCCAAAACTACCCGTGTGGCCGCATTCTGCACCAGCTGAAGCCTCCGGATGCTCTTCAAGGGGAGCCCCATGTAGAGAGCATTGCAATAGTCTAGACGGGAGATGACGAGGGCAGATGTGACTGTGCGGAGTGCATCCCGATCCAAAAAGGGCCGCAACTGGTAGATCCGACGGACCTGACAAAAAGCCCCCCTGGCGACAGCCGCTATATGATCCTCTAACGACAGCCGTACGTCCAGGAAGACACCCAGATTGCGCACCCTCTCTGTGGGGGTCAAATTTTCTCCCTGCACGGCGATGGAGTTAGCTGGCTGTATCTGGGTGCCAGGAAACCACAGCCACTCGGTTTTGGCTGGGTTGAGTCGAAGCCTGTTTCACCCCATCCAGCCCCACACGGCTTCCAGGCACCGGGTCATCACTTCAACGGCCTAGTTGGGATGGCCTGGGGTAGAAATGTATAACTGAATGTTGTCAGCATACTGGTGGAACTCTACCCCAAAGCCATGGATGATCTCACCCAGCGGCTTCACATAAATGCTGAACAGCAGGGGTGAGAGCACAGACCCCTGAGGTACCCCACAAATCAGGGGCTTCGGGGTCAACCTCTACCCACCTGCCAACACAAATTGCGAATGGTCAGAGAGGAAGGAGGAGAACCATCGCAACACAGTGCCTCCCACTCCCAACCCCTCCAGCCGTCGCAATAAGATACTGTGGTCGACAGTATCAAAAGTTGCCGAGAGATCTAACAGGACCAAGACAGAGGAACAACCCATCATGGGCCCTCCAGAGATCATCCACCAACACGACCAATGCCGTCTCCATGCCGTGCCCGGGCCTGAAACCCGATTGGCGTGGATCTAAATAGACAGCTTCATCCAGGTGCTGAGGGAGCTGTCGTGCCACCATACTCTCAACAGCCTTCGCCACAAAGCGAAGGTTGGAGACCGGACGGTAGTTAGATAATACTGTTGGGTCCAGGGACGGTTTCTTGAGGAGGGGCCTCACCACCGCCTCTTTCAAGGCTGCAGGCAAAAGCCCCTAACTCAAGGAAGCGTTAATGATACCCTGGTACCAACCTCGTATCACCTCCCGGGTCGCCAAAACCAGCCAGGAGGGACATGGATCCAGTAAACATGTGGTGGCATTAAGCCCACCCAGCATCCTGTCCATGTCCTCGAGGGTCACAGGATCGAACTCTCCCCAAATGACCTCCCCGAAATCTGCCCCCGCCCCCCGGTCCAGAGTTGCCCAGTCAGAGTCCAACCCATCCCGAATCTGAGTGATTTTATCCTGCAGAAAATTTGAAAAATCCTCGGCCCGTCCTTGCAAAGGATCCTCCCGCATACCCACCTCTAAAAGGAAGCGAGTCACTCTAAAAAGGGCGGCCGGGCAATTTTCTGCGGACACAATAAGGGCGGAAAAGTAAGAACGCTTTGCTGCCCTTATCGCCACTAAATAGGTCCTAATATGGGACCGCAATAGTGTTCGGTCAGATCCGGAGCAGGTGGTCCTCCAACCACTCTCTATATGCATCATCCTAATAATTGACAATTTTAAAAGCTCCAAAACATATTTGGTTTGTTATTTCAATTAATAAGTAACAGTCTGAAGTATAAATTGAAAGTATTCTTATTAGAATATTAAAGTTATATGAACAATTAAAATCAGAAATAATGTTTATAGGCCAGTACTATGATTACCAACTAGCGGTATGCCGAATTAGTGTAGATTCCTAGTGCAGTATAATGCAATTATAATGATGTTTTTCTGCATGTCTGTAAATTTTTATGTGAAGAATGAAAACAACTGTAACACAATACTCCAAAAACCACAAATCACAATATTTGGGAAATAACCCGGGCATTTTTAATAAGCAGCATCAAAAAAATAATTTATTTTATACTATAACAGTTTGAAATGTGATGAAATGTGCCTTTTTAAAATGTATTTTTAATAATTCCAAAAATATAGAAATTATATTAATTCAATATAATTAAACTAATATAAATGCACAATTGGGAAAAAAAACATTTTTCCATTTTTACAAATTATTAATTCACCATTCAAATCGTAGAATTTTTTATTGGTCAAGCGTGATTGGACACACAAGGAATTTGTCTCCGGTGCATAAGCTTTCAGTGTACATACAAATAACAAAGTGATATGTCATAAACCATAGCTATAATAATTAGGTACAACAAGTGATGCAACAAAAAAAAAAAAAAGGAAAAGGAAAGGAAACTTAAAGCTACCCCATTATTAATAATGCCATCCTATGAATTATGCATTTTTCCTGAAGAATTCATTCAGGAAAAAGCCCATCTGATTTTCATGGAATTTAATTCCAAATGGAAGTCTGTACATAATTTTATGATTTAATTTTTAAGACAAGCTTTACACATGTACTGATCAAGACAAACTAACAGATTCAACCTTAGTCCTCAAAACTAATCGCAATTTCCTATCAGAAAGTTCCTAACAGTCTATTCAAACCAATATTAAATTGCAAACTGCTGAGGTTTTATCACAATTGTCCACTATATTGGAAATGTAGTTTTAGAAACATGAGTAAACTGTAAATTTGCCCTCAAGGTAGCCTGTTGTATATTTATTGATGTTTCTGTTAAAAAAAATGAATGATGACCAAAAGTAGTAAATCAGCAATTTTATTTTTTTCCTGAATTCACTGCATTCTATATGGTGACCTATTTAATGCATCTAGTAACTAGAAGCTCGTAGACTGATTATTCTCAGGGATCTTGCTGATGATCAGATAAGCATCATTTGGCCACTGTATATTCCATAGCCTCCATATCATGCCCTGAAATAGTACCGTATGTAGACATTCATGTAGAGGTATATTACTGATATATTTTAATATTATATTGTAGAAACTGAGCAAGGCACACAAACATACATACATATGCATATACAGACATACAATACATATACATAGCTACATAGGATGGTGATATCTAATTATAAATTCAATCTCAGGCAAGAGTATTTGGCCATGTACAAGGATTGAATCGAACATCACTGTATAAGCTAGCCATTTCAAATAACATTTCTTATGTTATTGGGAAGTACTTGACAAAATCAACAAGACACAACTGGCAGTCTGTTTTGTTAAAAACAATAACCACAAATACAAGGAATAAATGCCATGTAATCTCAAGTTATGTCAAAATTGTAAAACAAGTTTATTTTCTGATTGCAAAAAATGGCTGAAAACCACAAAAACTGCACAGCATTTGTATTAAAAAACACCTAAATTTTAGCCTCAGTTCAATACCAACCAAAAAGTACTAATGAATAGAGTCCAGTATTAAATATGCATTTGCAGCATTTTTAATGCAACTAGATACAAGTTTTAAACCAGGGGTGCCCAATCCTGGCAGATTTAAGACTTGTGGATTTTAAATTCCAGAGTGCCTCAACCAGCATGACTTGCTGGGGAATTCTGAGAGTTAAAGTCCACAGGTCTTAAAATTGCCAAGGTTGGATTTATATTCCCTTCCTCATGCCTGCCTTCCCAGCTGAGCAATCAGGACCACTCGTTTTCTAACAAGAGAAATATTTCAGCTACTCTGAAATGCCATATAAATTGCATAGTTCTATGATTCCTGCTGCACAGAAGAGGCCTTCTTTGGTGAAAGTTCAGAACTGAGTAACTAAAAAACTTAAGTCTAACTCTGAATGGAAGTCTATTATAGAAAATGACTATCTTGCATATAAAAAGCTCTAAAGGTTTCCCAGTTTGAGTAAGTGCCTCACCTCATCCCATAACTAATTCATAATCTCATGCTGTCTTTCAACCCCCACATGCAGTTGCTGTTCCTCTGCTGCCATTTTCCTGTATCACATCTTGTTGTTTCCTATAGAAGACTCATATTTTGTTTTGTGCTTAATCTATTTTAGAGATATAAAGTATTTGGATCTGAAATGCTTCAATTTCATTCCGTCTATAATATAATACCCTGAAATTGTACATTGAATTAGGATTCAGCTAATTTATGTAAACCAATTAACTGGATATGTTAATTATTGTTAGTTAAAAGGTGACATAATCTAAGAATTTACAAAAGTATTCGGGTAGAAAGTAGGCACTTGGCATTTTCTTCCGTCTTTCACAGAAGATAATGTTTCCTTTTTGAGGCTCTCTGTTACAACATATTTATATATAAAGATCACAGAACAATATTTCTTCTTCAAAGTACTGTTCTTCCTAAATACCAAAATGCATTTATTAAAATGCTTGCAATAATTCTGTGGCAACTGGAACAGTTCTTCCTTCTTATTTCTTGCATGGGTTGGAAATCCAACAATTTGAATGTCTTCCCAGAAAAGATTTCATGTGGTTAAGTAGGGGGTACATAGGAAGAGCTTTAGATACAAAAGCTATAAGAACCAGTTTGATGTAGTGCTTAAGTTACCAGGCTAGAAATCAGAAAACTGCGAGTTCTAGTCCCTACTTATACATGAAAAACTGGCTGAGTCAATCATTCTCTCTGAGCCCAGCACCTAATGAGGTTTTTGTTCTGGGAAAAATACAAGGAGGAAGAAGCGTTAGGTATGTTCACTGCTTTAAGTTACTTACAAAGTAATAAAGGTCAAATCATAAGATCTAATTCTAAAAAAAAAAAATCTAATATAAGCCCTCTGCCCAAACTGGCCCCCCAAAATAGGATTGTTTTAGAACTGACTACTCATATTCTACTATTGCTTGCAGAGGAAAAAATTAGTAATAATCATACTCCAGATTTAATAACTGTAGTTATTATTATTGTAGTTCTTTATAGTAAAACCCAAATAGCGGCTGTTGCAGTGCTTGGAGTCACGTGGAATAGAAGACAAAGAAGAAAATAGAAATACCTGAAAATAGAATATCTGCAGCCAAAGAAAGCAACAGTAGTACCAACGGTAATAGGCTTTTTGGGTGCAATCTCAAAACAACTGGAACATCATTTGAATACCACTGGCATTGACAAAATCACCATCAGTTAAAAGGCAGCTTCACTCGGAACAGCTTACATCCTACAACAATGTATTTAACACCATCAAACAACATCTCCCTATCCCAGGTCCTTGAAAAGGACTCAATACGTAGATAAAAATGCCAAATCCAACCTAAACATCTAGTAGGCTGTGCAACAAACCATAATAATTTAATATACTATGTTATTATATTTATAATAATAAAGACCTGATAGTGATTCCACATTATTGTTTATGTAATACTATACCCTTAATATTATTAAACAACAACATCTATCCCAGGTCTTTGGGAAGAATTCAATAGGTGAACAAAAATGCCAAATCCACTCTAAATATCTGAATGACTGTGTGACCAACCATAATAGTAAGATACATCATTATTATTATTTTATTTTGTAGTAGCTAGGCCACAACTTTTAATAAGATTTTAAAGAATGGCTCTGAAGAATTATATCTTCTATTCACTAAAAATTGATTTATGGATATCAGTAGAATAAGAGCATGTCATATATTTCTTAATTAAGGCTTGTTTTACTTATTTAAATTAGACTTAGCAGGCATTCTGATCAAACCATACACAAAGTACTTATACAAAATAATATCCAAATAAATATTAACATTTTACATAATCTAGTAAGTGAACACCTTATAATAATTTAGAAGAAAAAACAGAGGAAAGAGGTTTAAAGACTTTGGATTCGATATAAGCACATTATGAGTAAAAAATATAGCCCTTTCCCATATTCATAAACAAAACAACTGACAATCATTGAAAACAGAGTACCAGAAATAGTCAATGCCTTTCAGCACATCAATTAACAGAGAGAGCTGTCGCTTTCTTTTGTTTTTTCAGTACTAGTATCTTTATGAAGCTGTTGACCCTTGTTTTCAGTTATCTTGCCTTGATCCATAACTTTAGGCATTTGTTCTTTGATTTTCTCCGAATTGAATAGTACCATGAATTCAGCTTGCTTGTCTGCGTCAACAACCTTGTTTTTAAGTCCTGCATTGATGGATGACCTAAGAGGCAAATTAAAAAAACAAATGGAATGCTACATGATTTTTAAAATATAAACAACAATCAGTTAGTTACAGTCTTAGCATGTGCTTGATATACTACCACAGTTTATGAGTCTGTCTTTCATACCACACACACATAACAATTGCCTTCTCACACAATTTCCATCCAAGCTGAAAAACTGAACATAATGTTGACACCATCTCAAACATTTATTAACACAGTATAAGAAATGATAGTTTATTGTGAGGATGCAAAATTACAGCAAAGTTCAACCATTTAATAGCTATCGCTACTTCCTATAAATGAAATCAGTGAATACAACCAACCATCTGAGATAATTTTTTTTCCTAGCACCTAACAAAGATAGTACTAGTCTGCCTATGGATTTCTTCTTAATAAAGGGCAAGTCAGTAAAATGCAAATATAGTAAATTATCCATGAGTTGGCAGCAGTATTGGCTACTTATGTTAACTGAAAAATAGCTGGACTAAAATTAGAAATATTCGGTTAGCCTTTTTTTTTTTTCAGAAGAAACATTTCACTTTAGATATCAGCTTAAATAAAAAGATGTTTTAATGACAGTTGAACACTTTAGCATAGTTATATCATTGACATGCACTTATATAATTGACTTTTTTCTATTGAAAGAATTAAGTAGTCACCATGTCGGGGAGATGGCGGCATATAAATTTAATAAATAAATCACTGCCTCAGATGCAAATGTGTTTTTACTAGGTTTATTAGCTTTCTTTCTATAGTTTGAATATTATCTGCTTTGATTACTGTTTTACTGTTGTGAGCTTTAAATGGATTTATTTAAATTATCTATTACATTTATATGCCACTCGCCTTGCTATTCAAAGTGACTCAGGATGGCTTACAATGGTATAAAAGCATAAAATAAAAGCATCAAAACTAACAACAGTTTAGTAAAGGGTTTTTGTCTCTCTACTAGCCATCTCCAGCATAGTGTACTCCCATTGGGGCCCAAGCCAACCAGCAGAGCCAAGCTTTAAGACCCTTCAAGGCAGAAGGAAGGAGGCAGATCTCACCTCTCATGGCAAAGTATTTATTGTCTATTATGCTTTTGAAGGTGATCTGAGAATTCTTTCTTAAACAGAATACTGAACAGCAAAGTATATTCTGGATTACGGATATCTAAGCATTATTTACCAATTCCTATGGCAAAATTCTAAATATTTTAAGAATCATTTAAAGACCAGCTAATTTGCAATTTTATTTTGAAGATCTAGACAGAGATTATTATATGACATAATGCATTAGTAAATCACAAATACCGAAAGTGCAAGGATTTTTGGCATTGGTTCCACAACTAGATAGAATAAAGTGATGTATTTTTATTCGCTTAGAACAATAAAATCTTGCAGTGTGTCATGCTAAGTGAAGTCCTGCTGATTTCCATGATGAATTCTGTATTACAGGAGCAAGTTTCTTCAATAAAAACGAGAATTTCATGAACAGCAAAAAATGTTATTTCTCTTCAGGGTATATATTTGAATTCATGATTCAAATATATACCCTGCCATCTAACATTAGATGTGGGATTAATTAGTTCAGGAACTGGCCTCTGACAGGTCCAGTTAGCATTTCCAATCTGCAATTGTTTAGACCCAAATTGTGCAGAGCATTTAGCTTGTTTTTTGTTTCTCCTGAAAATGGAAAGGGAAATATGTTTGACGTTATACTGAATGAAAGTTTGGAAATGACATGACGACAAGGCAGTTATTTTAGAAAATGCTACCTCCAAAATGCTGATTGCCACAACACTATCAAAATGGACAAAGCCATAAATGCCAAGGTCCTTTTTATTTCACTTTGGAGGTAACTATCTTTCAAATCTCAACAGCTGGACTATTTAACACAATCGAGTGAATCAGAGTCTAATTCTTCACTGGGCTCTCCATGGGAGGCCTGCATTAGTGGATGGCAGTCATCCAACAGCTGACACACAGCCAAAGTCTGCGAAGCCTCTGTCATTCAAAATAAAAATGGATAACGGAGCAATCATATTTATCACCTTCAAGGACAGGAAAATGGGAGATGAAAGTCTGTCAATAGAACACAGTTTAATGGCAAATTCCAATGATTAATAAGTTGTTTGTTCTAGCACAAAATCAGAAATTGCCACTTAGGTTTTCTCTGTTCTTCCTCACAAATACATATATTTTATACAACTGCTGTTATTTTTGAGGTAATAATATTGTTAAAAATCATAAAATCCATCCAAGGACTTCACTGCTGATTTATTACCCTGTATCTTGAACTGAAATTTGGCACAGTTATTGTTGTGCAAAATAGATTTCCAAATTCTATAACAAGAGCAACAAAGCATAACTACCCTATGAAGCCTTGTTACAATGAATAGGATTTGAACAAGACTGGATCAGGGCGAGTTTCAGTCAGTTCTTAATTCTTTCCATAATAGTCTCAGTGGTGTTAAACTGCACTGTGCCGCTCCAGATTAACTCTTGGTCCAAATTAAATGATTGTTTTTATGTTAAAAAAGCTACTTCTTATAAGCTATTTTTATTGAAAAACCAAGGGGAAGGCAAACGATGAATTCTTTTTCAATCTGCTGCCCTCTATTGCTATGAATGATCTCACAGGCAGCTCTACCTACCATGTATTCAGTCTCGTGCTAACTAAAAGCCTGCTGCTTTAAAAAGTCCAATTTTACCTCTTTAACAGTTAACTAAATACTATACTCTTTTTTGGCAATAGTAGAATTTGTGGTTCTCCTGTTTTTGTCTTGACTCTGGGACTGTCAAAACAGGGATTTCTGGATTTCAGCAGGATATAAGGTACTAGGGTACACAGATTTCCTCATGAAGGTAACACTAGAATGAAATCTCATTTCAGTTATCGCCAATACCCCAAATCCAACAGCACATTACTACCGTAAGTTCTGGGTTATTCAAATAATGACTAGACAGCCACAAATAAAAGACTCATTTTTCTTATCCCAGTGATGCCATTTTTGTTCCAATTAACGACATCTGCAAATCATTGATGCATCACTTTATATAAATTACTGAGCAGCCATGTCAATGATTCCTGTCATGCTAAGAACTGGATGACAATCCATCTCAAGTGCTAGAAAGGACATCGGCATCAAAATGCTTGTTTGATATTTTAGCTTGATGGAATAGTCTTATGAATTTTTATTCCAAGATCACTTGAACAAGAAAACATAAGAGGTATGACTCTGACTTGCCCAATTTTAAAGCATTTTTCTGTGGTAACCATATGCTTTCAGTTATTTTGTAGTCCAAAGGGCAGTGTTTTTTTTTAAAAGGAAGATTCTAAACTTCCAGTTCATCCTGTTGTATCTTTCTAATATGTTGTTAAGTCTAATGGTCCATGAGGAGACTACAGATGGAAAACCTTTGTAGTTGTGTCTCTTAGACTGGGCTGTTTCCTGCAGTGTCAGTAGATAATTCAGTAGTGCTAAGGTTACAGCTGAGAGAAGGAGAAAATCCTTTAATTGTATAAAATCATCAGATTAAGTCTTACCCTGTATGTAGTTTGCTCTGTTAACTGAAATTGTTTACTAAAAGAAAAAAGAAAAAGAAGAGTAATGTACCCTTCTTCCATTTTTTAAAAATGCCATGAACTGTCTTAATTTATTCAAAATAAAATAATCAACTATTCATATTATTTATTGTGTCTAATTTCTTCTAATAACCACACTCTGATAGGGATAAGGTGCATTCCAAAAGAGCCAGAGAGCTTTTGTGGCTGAGAATGGATTTTAGACATCAGATTCTTTTATTAAATATTTCAACTTGGTCTCCATCGCTCCTTTTTCATTTTTTTATTTTTTTAGTCTTTCTGTCCCAAACATTCTACTCTACAGATAGCAGCCATAACTGAAATCAAGTATGGCCATTTTCATAGATCAATGTAGCTACTGTTACTTTTTAAAGAAGTTTGAGACTCATTCATAATTTCACATTTGGTACATGAATGAAATCTTAAGTGGGTTCCCTGTTCTCTTCAAAGGGGAAGCACTTTATATAGAATATGTTTTAGAGAAATAAAAATGATCATAGTGTCCTTCAAAGCCACTAAAACAGTACAGAGCATTGGCAGGAAGAACGGATAGTATGGCAAAAGATCTCTTCATGCCTGTTGCTTATAAAGCAGACCATTGCTTTCTCATAGTTCTATTAAAAAGGAAGACAACTTAATTGCCAGATCTGGTAGACACCTGGGGTAAACACAAACAGTTCCTCCTTGGTCTATTTAGAGATTTCCACAAAGTAAGAATGCACAGTGCTTATTTCAATTCAATACTGCAACACTTTTTCAATCCTTTACTTGATCCTGCCCACTGTAGGGCCAAATCTGGTGGGATTTCAACCCTCTGGTTTAGTTATCCTTTATGACTCTATCTTGCACCAATACACAGAGTCACCTTCTATCCCCACCAAAGGAACCAAGTTGCCAAGGAGCTCATTCAGACTTCCTTTTAAAACCCCAAACATTCCATAGCTTTATGGTGACACCTCTATCTTTTTTGGAACAAGTCTTATCTCTTATCCTTTCTAGTGGCAGCAAATAACTTATTATCGTAGGAATAATAAAGAAGGGTGTTTATCATCAGCCTTTCTGGAATAACAGCATGTTGCTATTTAATCCCATGCTCCAACATAGTAATCCTATCACTTTTATTGGATTTAAGTCTGCATAATGGCAAAAGACTGCCATTAAATCTGACTAGTCTTTGCATTAGCTTTTGCTATACATTGCATATTTTAATCCAGCTGAATTGGAAAATCCCTATATATTCTATGTATTTTAGTAAATGCATACAGATAGACCACTGTTTACAATCACAATTGGGACTGAAATTTGCATCACTATTCAATGCAGTCAGCAACATCATGCGACTCCCTTGCTTAGCAACAGCAATCCTGAAAGTTACTATCAAAATTCCAAATTCATGGGTGGTTAAGCGGGAAGCGGGAGGAGTCCCAGTAAGGAACGTGGCAATACTATTGGGAATGGGAGAGGCCCCAGGAGCCTGGGACAGTATGTGTGCATGTTCGGGATGGGGGGTTGCAATCTGGATTCTGGACCAATTTAGGGAAAGCATTCTCTTGACTCAGGGATTCCTTGATATGCTGGGGTTCTAAGGCTGAAAGAACTGCAATTATCCAAGCCTGATCCAGCAATACAGTGGAAAACCACCACCTTCTGGGAAACCACAGTCTTAGGAAACCGACATAGACATCCTCATACTTTGCACTCCTAGGCCCTGCTACCTGCTACTCCACCACCTCAGCTGACCTCTGTTGTCTTCCTCCTCCCACTGCCAATGAGATATGTCCGGTCTGGCTCTTTGGGAGGAAGCTGCTGGCCACATAAAGCGATCTTTCTCAGGTTTCATGTGGCAACAGCCATGTGTGACCTGAAGAAGAAAGCTTTGGGTGGCCTGCAGCTGCCTTGCAAAGGGTCAGCCGGGCATGCTTGGTCAGAAGTGGGGGAGAGAAGACAGCAAAAGTTAGCTACAGCATCAGGGCCACAGAATTTAAAATAAGTGTGTGTGGGGGGAGGGAGTTGACATTCCCCTGAAGTCAGAAATGCAGATGGGCTGCCAAGCGGCTAAATTTTGATCACATGATCGTGGGGGCACTGCAACAGCCATAACTTTGAGAACCAGTCATTTATTTATTTAAACTTTTATACCGCCCGCTCTCCCAAGTTGGGACTCGAGGTGGTATACAGCCTAAATAAAACACTACAATCAAATAGAAAAATTTAAAATAGGTTTAAAAAGATTTAAATTGGTGGCTGAAGTTAAAAATTATGATAAAATATTAAAAACAGGGTAAAAAGTTAAAAGTTAGAAAAAATAAGAACTCTCCAATGATGCTAGGCCAGACCGGCCTGTTGGAAAAGGTGGGTCTTCAATATGCGCCGGAAGGTTCGCAGGTCCGTGATGGCTCGCATCTCCAGGAGTAATTCATTCCAGAGGGAGGGTACTCCCGCAGAGAAGGCCCGCACCTTCGGAGCTGCCAGCCAGCATTGCCCAGCTGACGGCACCCCGAGGAGGCCCACCCTGTGGGAGCGCACGGGCCGACGGGAGGCCGATTGTGGCAGCAGGCGGTCCCGTAAGTATCCGGATCCCAAGCCATGGAGCGCTTTAAAGGTGACCACCAACACCTTGAATCGCACCCGGAAGGCCACCGGAAGCCAATGCAGCTCGCATAGGAAAGGTGTAACACGGGAGCTCCGAGAAGCCCCCAAAATCACTCACGCGGCCACACTCTGCACCAGCTGAAGCCTCCGGATGCTCTTCAAGGGGAACCCCATGTAGAGAGCATTGCAATAGTCTAGGCAGAAGATGATGAGGTCAGAAGTGACTCTGCGAAGTGCGTCCCGATCCAGAAAGGGCCGCAACTGGTAGATCCGACAGACCTGACAAAAAGTCCCCCTGGCGACGGCCGCTATATGAACTTCTAACGACAGCCGTACATCCAGGAGGACACCCAAATTGCGTGCCCTCTCCATGGGGCTCTGAATTTCTCCCCCCACGGCCAGCGATGGAGTAAGCTGGCTGTATCTGGGTGCAGGAAACCACAGCCACTTGGTTTTGGTCGGATTGAGTCGAAGCCTGTTAAGACCCATCCAGCTCTGCACGGCTTCCAGGCACTGGGTCATCACTTCAACGGCTTCGTTGGGGTGGCCTGCGGTAGAAATGTATAACTGAGTGTCATCAGCATACTGATGGAACTCTACCCCAAAGCCACGGATGATCTCACCCAGCGGCTTCACATAAATGTTGAACGGCAGGGGCGAGAGCATGAATCCCCGAGGCACCCCACAAAACAAGGGCCTCGGGGCTGACTTCTGCCCCCACGCCAACACAAATTGCGATCAGCCAGAGAGGAAGGAAGAGAACCACCGTAACACGGTGCCTCCCACTCCCAACGCCTCCAACTGCCGCAATAAGATACTGTGGTCGACAGTATCAAAAGCCGCTGAGAGATCTAACAGGGCCAAGACAGAGGAACAACCCCTGTCCCAGGCCCTCCAGAGATCATCCGTCAACACGACCAATGCCATCTCCGTGCTGTGCCCGGGCCTGAAACCCGATTGGAGCGGATCTAGATAGACAGTTTCATCCAGGTGCCGAGGGAGCTGTCATGCCACCACACTCTCAACAACTTTCGCCACAAAGCGAAGGTTGGAGACCGGACAATAGTTCGCTAATAATGTTGGATCCAGGGACGGTTTCTTGAGGAGTCATATGTCCCTTCTTTCAGCATGGCTGTAATTTCAGTCACAGATAGTCAAGGACTATCTGTAGTTTTGTTCTTTTTTGGTTGTTTGTTTGGTTTAAAGAGCAGCCGTTGTAATGTTGAATGGGAGTCAGGCTCATGAGGTGGGGTACTTCTTTCCATCTGCCAACACCTCATCTTTAATGTAAAACAACCACATACACACAAAAAAGGAATCATATAGCATAAAGACCTCAGTGGAGGGCAAAGCTTTGTTGAACAATCTGCTTCAAAGTCCCACTCAAGTTTTGTTAAAAAGGAAATTCTATCCTATTGTGGGAAGAGGTTTGCTTATTGCTGTTATACAGTATAACATTTTGAAGTGCCACATATTTATTGCACGTTGGCTATGCCAAAAGAAGACATCATAGTTTAATGGAACAGCCCCGCACTTTTGTATAGCCCCATGCTATATGAATAGTTCGCAAAAGCAACCTTTTTTATTTAACCAATCTCAAAATAAGTTAAAGTGATCATGTCTCTTTTTTTTTCCTCATGTCCGTTTTGTGAAACATCTCTGCCATAAGCAGCTTGAACATTGAGTTAGCCACCTTGCTTCAGGGAACACTACTGACATTCAGATGAAAACAATCACAAGTCCTGAGGTGATTTGAAAACAGACAGCTAATATTTTAAAATGAAACTCCCTGATTTAAAGACAATGACCAAGGGATCTTTAATGTTAAGTTATTTAATTTTAAATGTCATTATATTTAAATTATTGAATTATTATTAATACTAATACTTAATGCATTAAAATCAAATTTATCTGGATAGCAATATTAATTAATATCACTAATATTTAAACTGTTTACTTAAATGTGCCATTTGTATGATGCTTCAGAGAAGTAGGGTACTGATGCAGCACCTTCTTGTTTCATCCATCCGAAGATTATGGATTTTTGGTGAGCTGCTTGATTTGCTTCTTGTAAAAAGCAACACGCTAAAGAGAGACTAAACTGACCCCTTATAGTTATTAAGAAAGAAAGTCTGCAAGAAACTTGTTTTTCTCAAACCCCCCATAATGAAATAATAGAGCCTATTAGGCAGACTTTGGAACTAGGCAGCTTAAGAGTAGAACATCCAGGTGTTATTTATTGTACAAAGGGATAAGAGCTACAAATTCTTATATAAAGAAATGCTCCCAATCCAAAATAGCAGTGCAACTTCACTAGATGCAAAGCTAGCATCTTTTCTGCCCTTGAAGAACCAACCTCTCTCTCTCCTTCCCTCTCTTGTCTATCTTTTCCATGTTTCTCATATCATGCATTTTTAGATTATGATCCTAAAGGCCCGCCTTTCTTTTGTTCTTGATTTAAATGATTGGCCTTAGTACAGGAGTAAAGGAGGCAAGTAGTTCACAAAATAAAAAAATAGCAGAAATCAGACATTACCTAATGGATCTTTTTGCCATACTAATTTCATTTTAATCAATCCTGAACAAATGTTCAGTGTTAAGAGCTTTTGTAATGTTTCAGAAACCACTACAGGATCAGGTACTGTATATACTTAGGTGTTTATACAATACTTGAATATGATTAGGCAAACCCTACATTATTACATGTAAAAAAATATGGATTATGACTTTTTTTTAATTTTTGGAAAGCAGATAAACCCTAAAGATTCTTTTTTTCCGTCTTGCTGAATAGGCAGGTTGCATACTAAACAAAACATCACTTCTGCTTTTACTGCATCTGTCAGCTATGATAGTCAACACAAGATCCTTTTCACAGTCAATTCACCACGCATTCTGGGAGACCTTGGCTCTACAATTATTTCATTTCCTAACTTGCAAATGTAATTTCCACTTAGTTTCTTAGAATAAAAGGTAGACAAAAAAGGTAGCAGGGGTAGCAGAATATACTGATTAACATTATCCATTCAAAGAGGTGAAAATCTACAGATGAACAATGCCGTGGTTTATAGGAAACAAAAATCAACTCAGATCAGAACTAAATTGCCTTTTATATGGTTCAAATGTGGTTAAAAATGCAACCATGTCAAATTAAAGAAATTTAATCAGAAAGCTACAAAAAAAAAGTACAGGAACTTTTTTATCAGACAGTGCCGGTGATCAGGAAGGGAGATTTTCTTTTAACACCCAAATTTAGAAGCAAATAAAATAAAACCATGAAGGCAAGTGACAGAGGAAATAACTCCCTTTTCTTTTCTACAAATGATAAAAGCATTAGTACGGAATAAAGCAGTGCATGTAAATAGAAGTGAATTGAATTTCCACTTCATTTGTTGAGGTTTACCCCTTTGAACTATGAGACGCAGGCCTTGGAGAATGGGTGTTCCTTTTTCCACTGATAGAGCAGGAAATCAGAGGTTTAATTAACCATTATTATAACATTTGTCTCACCTATTTCTTTTTTTCTTTCAGTAATAAACTGCCTGACATCCTGGAAAAAGGACCAAATGAAAACCTGAGAAGAGTTTCTTAAAAGCTGTGAATTGTTATAAAACAACTGACCCTCGACCGGATCTATCTGAAGTATGTATTTCTGAAGAGGGATTAACTCTTTGATGATAAATCAGCACTTTGAAAGAAAATGTACAGTCAGGTAATACCTTGTCCAACCATACTAGGGATTTATTCAGGTAAACAGATGGAGGCTTCAAAGTGTTGGATCCCAACAACTTCAACTAGCTCAACAGCCTGAATCCCACTGATTAGGAGTTGTTTCGACAGCTGTGCCTCAAGCTAAGAAAATATTCATCTTCTTGACAAATGTATGCTGTACTACAACCAATGAGATAATGTTGCTACTAAATGTCTAACTTCAACTAGAGTCCTTGTATTATTTGGGTTGAGTAATTAACATGGCTTAAGATCAGTATCCTGGTAGCTGAAGTTGCAATTATTTCCAAATTTTATGTCTTTCTTAATGTCAAAAATCAAGAATGTATCTCAAAGCTGAAAAGCTGGCACAAATAGAAGATTTGATGATGATTTGGGTGATTTCAATGCCTCATTTTTGGGGTTAGAGACAGTTCAGGAATTCATGGCTGCCATGACGACCATGGCCACGTGCCAGGTCATTACCAATTCAATCCAGATATCTGGCTACATATTGGATCTGGTCTTCATATTGGGGCAGATAAGATCTGATTCTGGGGATTTTTTTCTCAATGCCTTACTGTGGACCTAGTAAAAATGGATTAATGGGAGCCAGCAGTCTTCACAGTAACTGTTGCTGGAAGAGTAGATAAAAAGAGTGACCAGGAGAACATTTGTTCAGCTTTGGTTGGTACACCACTCGCAGCCTTACCTGGAATAGAATGCTGTGAGGCTGTTCACTCAAGTTCTCATTTAAATTACTGTACCTCATTGTACACAAGGCTACTCTTGAAGGACATCAGAAATGTCAACTGGTGTAAAATGCAGCAGCAAAACCAACAATTATGAAATTTTTAAAAAATTCTATGTGCACGGATGTTAGGTTTACTTCATCACTATCATGTACATGTGAACCAGGGGTGGGATTCTACAGGTTCTCACCTATTCGCTAGAACCGGTTGTTAACTCTCTAAGCAATTCAGAGAACCGGTTGTTGGAATAAATTTCCTTTTGTTTTTTTCTACCCTTCTTACATTCTTGGCAGCATGCCTAGATTTAATGTTTCTGAAGGAGATTTTTTTTCTTTGCTGGTACTTTCTTAAACGGGAAGGGTTGTTTTAAGCTTTTTACACTGTTGTTGGGAGGAAATACTCCCCTGTTGGAGTTAGCACTTTGAAGAAATAATTGAATAATGAAGCAGAGCTGCCAGGAAGAACTTTTAATGACAAGGAACCAAGATGAGAGACATTCAGCAAGGCTACGTGACTAGCTAGAAAGATTGGCATTAAAATGTGAGTTTACATACCCTTTCTGTGTTTTGGTCTAAAACTGGTGACCATTCAAAGTTACAATGGCACTGAAAAAAGTGACTTATGACCATTTTTCACACTTACGACCATTGCAGCATCCCCACTGTCATGACAGGCCAGGTAAGGAGAAGAGCACCTTGATGTGAGTGACGTCGAGTTGGCCACATTCACCCAGTCACATGATCAGCAAGCCACGCCACCAACTAAGCCACTCCCACAGAACCAGTTGTTAAAAAAATTGAATCCCACCCCTGATGTGAACCATTATGAAATGTCATTACCTTGAATAAGACAAGGGTTTCAAAAATATTTAAAATCTAGTACAAATAAAATAGTGGCAAATGTAGGATATAGGTGTAGGATGAGAGTGAAGGTTGGTTCTCTGAGCTTGTGGGTTGGTTTCTGAACATTTTGTTACCAGGCAAGGTAACATCTTCAGCGGAGTTTAGAGAATGTCACTGTTCTTCTGTTTATAAAGGCTTCAGATGTGGGTTGTCAAGTCTTGAGGTCTTGATACATTCAACCTAAAGGCCTTGTAAACAGAAGAACACTGACATTGACATCCCCTAAACTCCACTGAAGATGTTACCTAGTCTGGTAATGAAACATTCAGAAACCAACCCACAAGCTCGGAGAACGAGCCTTCACCCACATAAATTCGTACCAGCACGGACCTGAGGGCCTTTAGGCGCGCGTTGAAGACCTGGCTCTTTGAGCAGGCTGGCCTGGGCTGAGGTAGTTTTAAATTGTCCCCGAATTTTGGATTTTAATTGGGTTTTAAAGTTGGGGGGGGGGGTTATTAATGTAATCAGCCAGTATTTAATTCTTTTTTAATTTTTGTATTGTCTTTGGGGGTTTGGATTTGGCTGTACACCGCCCTGAGTCCCTAGGGAGAAGGGCGGTATAGAAATTCTATAAATAAATAAATAAAATAAATAAATAAATAAATAAAATAGTTCATAAACTCTGAAGTGTGTAGCATTTGGAGACATTAACCAAAGTTATTACTTACTGAGTGACAACTGCAGAACTTGTGCTTTTGATCATTTTATGAGTCTGTTCATCCAGCTCTGAAGATTTGGAACTGAAGTTTGCTGCTAAATATTTTTTAGTCAATTCTGATTCTGTTCCAATGGAACCCAAAACTGGCATAGATTTAGATTCAGATGTAGCCAAGGTTCCAGTTGGATCTGAAATGTATAAGAGTCCGGCATTTGTGTTACATGTTGTTCACATAGCTCAAATCTATATATACCTTTAAATAATGTTCATACTGGGCATACAACTGCAGATTATTTATATCATTTCTAGTGTTCAGATCTCCTGCTAATATATTCCCAGTTGGGAACTGGGAGTTTAGCCTTGAGAATAAAATAATTAATTTCACTATATAATTCACTATTTTTGCCAAGTGTCTAGATATACTATATAAGTACTGTGGACAAAGCAATATGCTTATAATCAAATAGAGCTTTTTCTCCAAAGTTAGAATCATAACCATAGAGAGACTTAGTTACTAGACCTAGAGACTAGTTAAGCAGGTTCTTTGAGGTTTACCTTTAGCCATATCCTTTAACCACCTTTGACCATTTATCAACAGATGCTGCTTTACAAGAGTAGCTAATGAAATTAAAATCAATGGGCCACAGAGACCATGTTTTCTACAACAGTTTATCAATGTAAATTACATATTTTTCCCAAAAATGATCTATTATTTAAATAGAAGAGAGGTACTATTTTAAAAAATGTAGTAGTTGAAAAATTTTTGTTTGCTCTCTTGTACACATGAAAACATGCAGTTTTCACTTTCTTCCTTCACGCTTGCATTATTTGAATATGCAGAGAAATGAGGGAGGGGACATGTTTGCATTTATAACTATTATCAGGGGGAAAATAGAAAACTTATTTCTTGATTATTTTTTTATTTGCCATTTCTTAGGACAGCACCTTCTTAAGATGGCTTCTGGAAACAGCAAAAATCTATAGAATGCAACAGTTCTGCATAGCAATTTGCATAAAACAAAGTTGAAGATGGTGAAGGATGTGGTCACTAAGTTACTGAATGGGACACCTGGACTGAAGATGACATTTTTGAAGAAGCTCACTGGTTTAACAATTGACTACTAAACCTGGTTCAATATTTTTATTATGATACATAGTTGGACCACGACCTCAACAGATTGTCTATCTTATCCCATTAGATTTATAGTCTTGGTTGATTGCTGAAGTATTGGGGAAGATCCTGCTAAACATGCTGAGACATTCTGAATGCTATCTGATGTTATTAGCAGCCCTTTTCTGGAGCGGTGCTCTTTTCTTCTTCCTGAAATTTAAGAAGTGTTTTCTATATTACATTTAGGCAGCTGCTGAAAATTTAACCTCTCTCCAGGTTTTCCCAGTACAACTGCAGGCATATTTTTCCTTCTTTCCCTCCACATTTTAATGAATATATTTAGTTGAATATTGGTTTCACATTGCATTAAGTACTGTTCTATTATTTATTTTACTTATTAATTAAAAATGCTTGAAGATGTTTCAGCATAAAGATTTACTAATTAAATAATGCAAACATAGTAAGGATACATGAGAAGGAATTTTACTGATCATTGAAAAGATTTATCCAATGGTACTCAATCTGTTTATGCCAAATTTACAAAAAAACCTTCTTTTGCAGAGTATCTCAATGGGAGACACATTTGTATAGCTGCAAGCAGCCCTTTTATTTACCAATCTCAAATGATTTAGGATTCTGTTGTTTTAGAAATGTTCTTATCAAATGCCACAAATATATTGATGTTCCAGGCCATCCTGACATCCCTTTGTTATTATTAATATGATATCCAACTGTTAATGTATCTGCTCATCTTATCAACTGAAAAAGTTCATATTAGTTAAAAAAGTCACAGCAGCTTTTATCTCAATGTCCAAAGGAATAAAAGCTCAGTTAATAATCCAACAGTTTATTAAGCAATACTGTGATGTTAAGAGTGCAACTATTATCTGAACACAAATTAGCTGAAAATATGATCAGAGCTCTGCCAAGTAATGAGGATTTACATATTATAGTTTTGTAAGAAAAACTTGATGAGTGGAATACTATTGAAAATGCAACACAATCCAGTTGCAGGTTCTGAAAACATTACTTACTGCTATCAGTTGTCACTTTTCTGAGTCTCAGAATTCTTTCTAATTCTGTTTCATTACCGTATGTGTCAAGGGATTTTAAACTTCTGGAACTTGCAGATGTATTCAAAGTCTCCTGCAATAAAATATGTCAGTAAAAAATGACCAGTATGAGAATCAAGATAACTTAATAGTAATTGTAAATAAACCTCACGCCATCTGTTTCTAAGTATCTTCTAAAATAACTTGGACCAAGTTATGATGGCAGCGCAAAACAAAACATCTTACATATACAGCATGCAGTCTGGATTGTACCTACATACTCTTGAAAATGACTATAGGGGAAAAAAATGAAAACACAGGATATAATTTTTAAACTTGGCACATCTTTAAAGACTTAAGCAAAACAGCATTTAATTACCAATGTTTCCTCCAATTAAATTAAATCTTGCATTTTGTTAGTTCTTTGAATTTAACAGAGCAGTCATATTATTAGCAAATCAGTCCTTGCTATTGTGCTTGGGCTACAGATCTAGTAGCAAAGCAAATAGCATAAGCTGTTTTACATCACACTTGAAATGGAACAAATTAATACCACTTTGTTTACCACAATTATACAGAGGCCAACATAAAATGCATAATTAGCACAGTAACAATATACATGTAAGGATTTTGCTTTATGTCCCCTGATCCTATTCTTTCCATCTTGCTGTGTTAATGACTAGGCTTGTGAGCGTATTAGAAGTTGGTTCTTATAAAGTACTCTTTTTAGTTCCAATACAGAAAAGATGTACAAGTAGCGGATTACAGTAGATCTTATTATAGCTAGTACTAAGATCTTATTCAGTCTACATGCTGAAGACTTTAGATGGAAAAGGGGTACCCACATTCATTCTGTAAAAGCCGCAGAGAAACTGATAAAATTAAAAGAGACACCCACAGATCTTATGATATCTGTCTCCATCTTTTTTTTAACATATGCCAAATATCACCAACATTTTACTAGGGAAAAAAGCCCATAATTGGCCTCCCTGCCTCTTTCCATCCCATTTCCACCCCTACCCTGTCATATCCCAGTCCAAATTACCAGTATTCCTTTTAGTTCTGTCACTGCATTCTCTCCAGGTTTGGCCACCTCTGGCTGTAATTAAAACATTCATCTAAATTAATCTGATTTTGCAGATGCTCAATAAAATATTCAAGAGTCAGAAACAAAGAAAGAAATCACATCTACAGAAAGAAAAATAAAAGTAGGATTCCACTAGAAAGTATCTATTCTGAAGGATACGGTTTTGGAATGTAGCAGTTATATCTTAAATGAATCTTAATAGAATAAAGTTGGGCAGAAAGGCAGGAAAAAGAAAAGTAGGCAAAAAGTTGGGCAGGATTTGTGTGTGTGTGTGTGAGTGTAATATTTTTGATTTTTTAAAAAAGAATGTTCTAACAGCTCGTTCAAGTATGGTTATATTTAACTGTAATAATACATTCTCCCCTGAAACTTAACAAAATAAACTTTTCTTGCGAATCAACCTAAGAAGCTATTGACTGACAAAATCCACATTTAAAAAAAAAAAGTAATATCTATAAGGTTTCTATAGTTAAATAATTGAAGTCATTTTAAGCATACACATATTTTTGCTAGACATAGTTTACATGTTGTACGAGAATCAATACACTGTATTTTGAGTACTAGGATCTTATTCAGATCTAAGGTTTCTTGTATCAGAAAAGGGAATCCCATTAAATGGCTGGTGGTTTCTTAATATTGATGGCCCTATCTCAATCTAAGCAATTACATAAAACCCTGTCATATTAAATTACATAAAACTCTGTCATATTAAAATAACAGATCAGAGCAGATAGGATATTCATAAAAAGAAAAGTTCAATTATAAGAAGGTGATAGCCAATTTCTATAGAAAGTAACCCCTCTCCCTCATTTTTATGTAAATTGTTATCTACCAACCTTTGCCCTAAAACGGTTGATTTGGTTAACAGGTCTAAGATGAACTCCTTTTTTAATTCTATCCATCATTTCTTCCACAGCTTGTCTCTTCAGATCCGTTACTTCCCCTATTTCCAAAATAAAGTAAAAATAAATTTAGCAAATGTATCTACTTGCAGATAAAGTTGTGTCGTGCATCATTACAAGCTGAGTTCTTTGAATATACAGTAACTAGACGTGATCTGGTATTTATCCTAGAGGACCCTTTAAATTTGAATTGACACTTTAATGGTAAAATTAAAATAATTTGGTGCAATTGCAGGTTTTAAGATCAATAAAGACAAAGATGTTGGCAAAAAATATGAAGTCAAAAGTTCAAATAAGATTGAAGAATAAAATGGGTTTCGAGATTGAGAATAAGATAAAACATTTGGATATTAACATGACAAATATGAATTTTATGTTGTTTCAAAATATTTGCATTAAGATCTGGAACAAAATTAAGACGTGAAGAGGGGGAAAACCACAATTGCCGTTGTCAGGGGGAATTACTGTGATTAAGATGAATGTCTTGCCTAGGACATTAATTTTATTTTAGACAATATAAGTTTTGACATCTGATGTATCACTTAAACAATGGCAGAAACACATATCTAAATTTGTGTTGCACGGAGAGAAAAACATGAGTTAAATATAAGATGTTACAAGATGCAGAAGAAAGAGAAGGACTGAGCTTACCTAATCTGAAATTATATTTCTCAATCTGCTGTTTGGTCTGGATGAAAGAATGGATGTTGCTAAGAAACAGGAGATTTTAAGCTTAGAAGGGCATGATTTAAGATATGGGTTGCATTGGTATCTATTATATGATAAAGGTAAGGTTAATGTAGATTTTAGAAATAATTTGTTAGATGTGCCATATTAAGAATATGGAATCTGAAAATACCTTTGCGACTCTCAGCACAGGAATTATTTTATAGAAGAGAAATGATTACTAAACATAAATGATTATGGTTACTAAACATAAATGGCTAAAAAAACTTATTCTGTTTAGAATTGGAATTTTCTTGAGAAGAATATAGAATAAAAAAAAAAGAAATGACAATAAAAGGATGTTCCTATCAATATTTTTTGTATGTATAATTATTCAAAAGATTTAAAGTAGATAAAATAACTTGGTTTTAAACAAAGTAAGCTTGAATTTGAAACAAAAACTGTATACTTGATCAAGTTATTGCTAAAATGTATAAACTTTTTTTTTTAATATGAAGGTTCTAGGTTCAGTTGAATATCAATCTTTAAAATCGTTTGAATCAGTGACATGGATTCAATTCTTCTCAGGATTATTATCAATCTAGATTTTTGTTTCCTACTTGGGAGTTTCTTCCTTTTGGCCAGGTTTCAAGGAAGAATTTTATATCTTAGTAATACCAGTACTGGTACCAGTAATACCAGTAGTGGTGGAAAGGTATCTATTTTGAGTTCTCTATTCAATGAAGACTGTCTCTGAATATTTATGTCCCTTTTTTTGCTACAACTAGAAGCAAGAGTATCTTCATCTGTGCTACCTTTTCCCTTTATGTGACACAAGAAGTGGGAGACTCACTTTCAGCCATTTACCTCCTTATTTACCAGAAAATCAGCCAACTGGAGAAGATCAGAGTGTATTTTATCTTGCTTTGTGTCAAGATAATTGAAGAGAATAGTAGTACAAAAGTCATTATACCCTCTGTATCTAAATCAAGCTTCCACATGTTGTAGCATTTTCTCTTGTGCTCTTATTCTCTTGTCCAAAAGGAGGGAGGGAGGGAGGGAGGGAGGGAGGAAGGAAGGAAGGAAGGAAGGAAGGAAGGAAGGAAGGAAGGAAGGAAGGAAGGAAGGAAGGAAGGAAAAAAATAGCTGTTTACAATCAATCCACTTGCCCTGAAGAAGTCAGTAGGCAATTGAATTTGCTCTGTCTTGATGGTACTGAGAAACCCAATGAGAAGATACTCCTGATCTGTGAGAACAAGTAAGACACTTGGGCCTTGCAATTGTCCCATCGAAGAAGGAAAACATACAAGAACAGCTTCTTATCTTGTCTTATTTTAAGACCTCAGTCCTAATTGTTGAAGGAGGGAAAAGAAAAAAAGACCTAAGAAAATCATCATTTTCTTTGTTTATTAAAGAACAGAGCTCATCAATATCTCTGCTATTCTATGAATAGGCCTGTTAAGTCTGAGCAACAGAATCACTATCTTCTTTGAAGAAGCAAGAGATGCTTTCGACCTTGGCTGCCTACCCAAAGAAATAGTAACTTAAAAGGATATAAAAATTTAAATGCTCATTTGGAATCCTGGGAAAATAATTATACAATTTCTTACAAAACAAATGCATGAATTTAATTAATGAAAATGAAGAATTTCATTCAATTAGGAATAGAAGTAGGGAGAAAAATTATCAAAATCTTTTGCTCCTGCCAGCACCCAGTGATTCCCAAAACAAAAGAATGGCAGCTTGAACCAAGACTTCAGACGGCTATCAAGCAAAATATTACAAAGATACAGAAATCTAACATAAAAATCTCTCCTTCTCTCCTTTCATCACTCTGTCGCTTCCTTTACTCTTTCCTTCATCCTCTCCAGAATCCAGAATACACTATCTTCCATCCTCCCTCTGTCTTCATGGTCTTTGTTAATTTAATATTTAACATGCTTTTTGTATCCATTGTGTTTCTTTCCTATCTACTTAAAACCCTGCAATCTCCAATCAGAATGGAAGATAATATCTATATCAAATGTCTGTCTGTCTGTCTGTCTGTCTGGAAGGCTTGGTGGGAAACTACCACATTAGCGTGCTGAAGAGTAGCATAGATTATTTTATAGGGCAAACAATTTGATATGGAGAAGATCAGATAGCCTGGCAGTCACATCTGGCCCCTAGGATTGCACGTTGTTGCATTGTGGATCCTACAATAAGAGTGCTTTTAATTGCAATTCTATGGTCTGCCATAACACAATTGCAGTAGAAAGATGTTCAGAATATGATGCTGTGATTATCTGATTGTTCATCACAAGAAATCAGTCTGAAGGAATCAGCAGGTACAAACAAGGTTACGCATACTAATCAAACACAGAAACTCAGCTTGAGTATATTAGGTAGGCTGTATTTCACAGCAGAATTTGCTCCCTTGGGATTTAGAAATGTTCTATTTTACATTTTTGGGCCCACCACCACAATTATTCATAGCAAAAAAAAACCTGCTTGTTTGAATTGGTTTCGGTGAATAGGAATGTTCTTAAAATTGGTTTATTTTATTTAAAGTGCCTAGAAGGTGCAATATTGTGCTGTGACAAAATGATTCATTTAAAATACACTATACCTGATTGTTGTTGAGAAGAGGCTTTTTCTTTTTTGGTCAAGTTGCTATTTGGATGAGACTTCTTACGAATCATTGACATCAGAGACCTTTCAGAAAGAGAAGATGGGGACAATCACACAGCTTTCTCTTGAACATGATCCCAGTACTTAGAGAGCTTTTTGGATCTTAGCCACCTATAGTCCCACTGTCACAAGGACATAAATACTTCTGGGATTGGGGCCTGTTTCTATGACTCGACTTTGTGAAAAGAACTGGCATTAACCCACAAACAGCTAGTGCTTTTATTAACAAGTGTTCAAACATTGCCAGGTTGAGACAGAAATGTTGCACCTCCTAAAAATACAGCTTGTGTATCATTTGTTTCGCTATTGCTGTTGTCAAGGCATAGTGAAAAACACTCAAGATGTGAATATTAAAAAGGTAATGTGGCAGAGTGACATGTGTGACAAAATAAAGCTTTTGCACAGAATAAAAAATTGAAGGGTTAGAATGTTAATGTGACACATTACTCTCCAGAGAACAATATTACCCAGCGGGATACCTCTATAATGTCCCCTCCTTTCTACAGTATGTGTTTGCTGGAACAGGCCTACTGATAAACAAACAAAATGAGAATGGAAAATAAAGCCCGCACAGTATCCATGCTTGCATTCTATCTCCAAAACATGATATTAATTTTAAACAGGCACTGACAAGTCAATATTTAATAAAATATGAGGTATTTGTTGTCAATTCTTTTCTTTTCTACAGGCTTTTAAAAGGGAGAAAACATTGTTATTAAGCATGTGAACCTGGTTTCCTTAGGTATCGTTCAAAATGTTAAAGAGCAGGTAATGAATACATAAATCCAGAGTTTTTGAAACATTCCTGCTCCTGCAACATTTAGAAAATAAGTAGAATTTTAGAACTGTGAGAATTACTCCAAAGCATAAAAGTTAACTGGTGTTATGGCGTCATGCTGCATATATATATATATGAGATAAGATAATGGATATTTTCCTGCCATCTTATTTTGAAGCAACTCTGGGCAGCTTATAACATTAAACGCATTAAAATCATAAAAGATAAATATTTCTAAAATAATAGAAATGGAAATTACAATGATAAATAGAATTATAAAATGGACGGGGCAGCAGGAGGTGCTGGGATTGCCCATTAAAGTTGCTAGAATAACGCAATATGTAGCCATTATCACTTCCATCTAGAGAAATCCTTCCTATCTATAAAACCTTCCTGAACTCATCTTTGATTTTTTTCCCTATCTCCCTGTTTTTAGTATCTTGCCAGTATGTTTGCTTGTACACATATGAAACCTGATTGCATTTATGATTAACTTATCTGAAGTCAATGCACTGAATCAACCAGGTCCTGCCTATTTGTTAATATTAAATCAAGTAAAGCTGGTTCTTTTCTATGTCCTGCGAAATAAATTTTCAGCAAGAGCAGTCAGGAATTTTCATACCAAAGAAAATTTGTTTCCAAGCTTGGATCAGGGTAATTAGTTACCCATCACTACTACTGCATGATTCTTGGTAGATTAGCCAATAGCTGGTACTAACAGTAGCACTGCTTTCATTTGTCATTTACTTTTTTAACCTATATATTCCCTACAGTGTTGCCAAATTCACTCACATGAATTTTCTATCAGCTTCTATCTCTCTTTTTCAACCATGGATATCATCCTATTTGATGTTCATTACATGTGTGGTATTTGCCTTCTATACTCAAGCTGAGTGATGATCAGGGAGCAACAGTTCCAGTGACATATGGAGTAACTAAATTATTCAAAATTGGGAGTGTGCCTAAGTTGTACACAGTTATTTATTTACCATATAAGAGCTATGGTGATGCAGTGGTTAGAGTGCAGTACTGCAGGCTGCTTGTGCTAACTGCTAAGTGTTAGCAATTTGGCAGTTCAAGTCCCATCGGCTCAAGGTTGACTCAGCCTTCCATCCTTCTGAGGTCAATAAAATAAGGACCCAGATTGTAGGAGGCAATATGCTGACTCTGTAAACCACTTAGAAGGGGCTGTAAAGCACTATGAAGCGGTATATAAATCTAAGTGCTATTGCAATTGCTATACATGCAAAATAAACTATGAAAAATTCTGTAAGAGAAGAAATAGAAATTGGAATTAAAGTTATCAGAAGAAACGTCAACAATAAGTTGATGAATAGCATAGCGTGGCTGGAAGTGAGAAAAATTTAAGAAACCCCTTACAGAATATAATAATGGATAACTTAATCTGCTGTTCAATCATGAAAAAAAACTAACATTATATCAATGGGCAATGCCAACCCTGTGTCAAATGACAGAAGAGAAACTGAAATAATAAACAGACTTTATCTTCTTGGTTTTAAGAATTCACAGGTATAGTGACAGGAAATAAAGTAATGTCCGCTATTTGGAAAAAAAATACTATGACAAATTCAGTCAAAAATTTAAAGAACAGAGACATCACATTGACAATAAAGCTACATATTGTCAGGGCTATTATTTTCCCAGTTGTAACATGTCTGTGGAAACTGAATTAACAGGAAAACTGAACAAAGAAAAAAATGATGCCTCTGAATTGCAGTGTTGGAGAAAATAGTTAGGAATATCACAGACTGAAAGAACCAGAGGAAGTAAAAACAAGACTACTCTGTGGACATGAATAATGAAATTACAACTTAAATATTTTGAACACCAAATGCTAACACAAAAGTACTAGAGGAAGCACTGATGTTTGGAAAAATTAAAGGCAACTGAAAAAAGGCCAACAGAAGGCAAGGTGATTAAAAACTACCACGGGAGACATACGAATGAAATTACCAAAGCTCAAAAAAGCAGTTACTAACAGAAGAACCTGAGAAAATGATGTTCATTGAGTCACAAAGAATTGGAAGTGACTGAATTACAGAGCAACTGAAGTCTGCTTTGCTTATTTCCAATACTCTACCCATTAGTGTTTATATACTGAATAAGAGGAATTCTGTGACCTAATGTTTTTTACTGATTTTTCATTGAATGGTTGATTAGTTCCTATTTATAGCAACTCTCTCACTTCCTTCTAAAACACAAAAGCCTTTATCTGAGAGTATTACTTCAGATTTTTCATCTTTAACCACCCCAGGATTCAGTTTAAAGACATCCTATCAAGTTCACCAGGCTACAGCCAAACACATTTTCAGCAGTCTTATAAGAAGCAATCTTGTAAAGGAGCAATACATATTGACTGATCTTCCTAGCATGGGGAAATCCCTTTTACTCTTTTGTCCTGATCAGTGTAGCAAAGAGTTTTTCTGGTCACAAGATTCCGGTCTCACAAAAGCATCAAATCCACAAAAACCCCAAATTTGCTAGGTAATGCCACTGCTTGATGAAAATGGAGGGTTGGGGCATTGGAATGAAGCCACCACTTGGAAAGCTACGCTGCCCAAACTGAAAGCTTTCATTCTGGAGAAAGAAGAAAGCCAAAAAGAGCATAGCCTTGGTCTCTATCTCTAAGCAATTTTTCAAATTCCTCTTTTGGATTCACATTTCTTTTCTCGATCCTTGAAAGCACTAGTATTACAAGTGGTGTCCTTCACCTGAATGCATATGGAATGTGTGTTTTTGGAATAAAGATGCCAGGCTGCAAAGCATTCAAGTGGATCTTTTCCCATAGAAATGTCTTTTACCAGCAAGGCTGGATGATGGCCTGCTTCACTTCACCAGAGATAGATCAAATCAGCATCTTTGATTTTCGTGGGCACCAGTAAGCAATGCTGGACAAGCTGCCCCATTGTCTGAATTTTAGATGTGGATTTCTAGAAGAAAACCTTGTTACTTTTCTTAAGATCATTCAGCATTGTCCATATCCTTTCCACTGACAGGGCAGCAATTCTTTAAAACAAAGACTTCCCAAGGACTCAGAACTGCTCAGGTCCCCTGAAGATGTTGCACAACGGAGAAGATGCCAAGGGTCTTCAGGAAATTTCTGTAGGATTGGCAGCTATTTGCCACTTTATTTTGGCATAATATATCCATATTATCATATCAGAGCTATGGTGGGGATACATGCTTCTTGTACAGGATGCAAGCTTCTTGTACAGAGGTGAATTCTGAAACACCTATACCTCTGTCTGTACATCTAATTACAGCACGGGTCCTCAACCCCAATCCGTGGAATGGTACCTTTCTGAGGCATAACAGAAACTGGGCTGTGCAAACAAGTGAAGCTCCATCTGTGGGATGCAAGCAAAACCATATACCCTCTAGTCTGCAGAAAAAACTCTCTCCAGAGAACTGGTCCCTGGTGCCCAAAAGGTTGGGGGGCTCTGAACTAGATGTATTTAATGGCAAGATTATCTCCTTAGGCTAGTGAAGGCCAGAAAAGGTCTTTTTAGAAAATGCCATGAAAAAATGTGAGGCTTCAGAAGCAACTGTAACTATGTAGTACAGTCTAAATTGAAATACCATTAATATATATTCACTGAATGATATAAAATGCATCTTTTAAAAGTCCACACTTTGCTATTTTTAATGTTATAATTTGCCATTGGATAATTGATTTGATTTCTGAAATGGCAGTCCTAGAAAAAGGCTCAGCTGATAGCCACTTGATCTGGATATAGAAAAATTCTAAAGAAACTAAAAGTAAAAAGACAATACCAGGATTGGCCTTGGAATAATTAAGGGACATGGTTTTGTGTGGAATTAAAAAAAGGCTTGAATATTAAGTACATGTACATGAAAGTCCAGGTTGATTTAAGAACCAGAAAGATGCACATAAAAGAACTGTTAAATAATTAGTATCTATTAGTGATTTAAAAGCAAGGCCAAGACTGAACCATGAAGAAAACTGATGGGAAAATAACTTGATTCTTTCACTTAAATCTATACATAGTGTTTATTCCAATAGAAGAGAATGATGTTATCTAGTTGGGTAATGAAACGTCTGCAAGCAAACAACCAAGGTCAGAGAGCACCAAGGTCTCTATAGTATTTATTGAAAGCAGGCACTTATCAAGCTAGCATTGAAACACGTCAATTTCATTACCATAGAAGACATGGGAGAGTGTGCCAAATTTTCATTACCTATAATAGTAAGCTGTTACTTCAACAGGATGAGATAAAATGTAACTTTGACTGTATTTTCATTGCAGAAGATGCATAGAATTGTATTTCTTCTGGGAATTTTTTTCTCCTGTATAAGTACATAGTCTTTTGCCTCAAAATTTGTATTATCTTTTAAAATAGCAGCTATTGCTATTAATAATAGCATATATTGCCTCTGCAAAGAAGCTGAAGAAATTGTATACATTTGGTTAGCTGCTGCAAGAAGAATGCACAGACTGAGTACAAACAATGGCATGACAAAGCAGCAAAAATAATGCATTTGGAAGATCTTCAAGAAATACCATTTGCCTTCAAGCAAGAATTGGCGGGACCATAAAATAGGGAAAATAACCGAAAATGAAGAAGCTAAACTGTTCTGGGAATTCAAACTGATAAGACGCTCGCCGCATAATATGCCAAACTTAACAACTGTTAATAAGAAAGACAAAAAAAATTGGATAGTGGACATGGTCTGGAGACAGCAGAATAGAAGAGAAGGAACTAGAGAAGATAACAAAATACAAAGTCCTGCAAATAGAAATAAAATGACTGTGAAATAAGAAAGCAAAGGTAGTATCGACAGTAATAGTGCTTGGATGTAATCCCAGAACAACTGGAGCACTATTTGAATACCATCAGCATTGACAAATTCACCATCAGTCCATTGCAAAAGGTGGCTTTATTAGGAACAGTTTATTTATTTATTTATTTATTTGATTTATATACCGCCCCCTCTCCCCGGAGGGACTCGGGGCGGTGAACAGCCAATAAAAACACATATACAATGTACAAAGTATGAGACAACATAAAATATTAAAATTTAAAAACTGAAATACAATATGGCTCTAATAAAATATAAACAAGTATTAAAAAGGTTAAAACCCAATTAAAATTTAAAAACCCCTAGGCCAGTCCAGCCTGCCGAAATAAATGCGTTTTAAGCAACCGACGGAAGGCCATGAGATCGGGGGCGGCCCTTACCTCCGGGGGTAATTCATTCCAGAGAGGGGGTGCTCCCAATGAGAAGGCCCGCGTCCTCGGGGTCGCCAGCCATCCAGCCGGCGGCACCCCGAGGAGGCCCACTCTATGGGAGCGTACCGGTCGGTGGGAAGCCGATGGTGGCAGGAGGCGGTCTCGCAAGTAACCTGGTCCCGAGCCATGGAGCGCTTTAAAGATAGTGACCAAGACCTTGAAGTGCACCCGGAGGGCCACCGGGAGCCAATGCAGCGCGCATTACATCCTGCAATGATCCTTCTAACACCATAAAACCATGATGGCAAACCTATGGCACACGTGCCACAGGTGGCACACAAAGCCATTTGTGCCAGCATGCGAGCTGCAGGCAAGCTTACCTCACTGCGCATGCGCACGCCTCATAGCTGATTTTCAGCAGGTTTGAGGCCTTTTTCGGCCTCCCAAAGGCTTGAGGAAGGCTTCTGCAGACTTTGCAGGATGAAAACAAGCCCAGTTTCACCACTTCCTGTTTTTCTGAAAATGCCGGAAGTGATTAAATGGGGCTAGCTTTTAGCCTGCAAAGCCTGCAGAAGCCTACAGGAGCCTTCCTCAAGCCTTTGAGAGGCCGAAAAAGACCTCAAACCAGCCAAAAATCAGTTCTGAGGCACAGTACAGGTAAGGGGACAGTGGGGGTGGATAGGGATTGCACACGCATGTGTGAGAGCCGTGGGGGGGCACACATTGCCTTTTGGGTTCTGGCATATGAGCACGAGTGTGCAAGCGCACGCACAATTTCTGGCACAGGAGGCCAAAAAGGTTAGCCACCACTGCCATAAAACATCCACATCTGCCTATCCTACGTCCTTTGGAAAGACTTGAAAGGTGGATAAAAATGCCAAATCCAGTCTGAACATCTAGCTGACTGCGATGAAAATTTATAATGATATAGGTAATAACGCCACCCAAACTTTTAACAGATTTTATTTATTTATTTGGTTTGTCAATTTCTTACAAGGTAATAGGTATAAGTAAAAACATAATTATGAATACATGGATACATAAAAGAAACAATAGGACAGGGATGGTAGGCACGTTGGTGCACTTATGCATGCCCCCTACAGACCTCTTAGGAAAGGGGTAAGGTCAACAGTAGACAGTCTAAGGTTAAAGTTTTTGGGGTTTGGGGAAGAAACCACAGAGTCGGGTATTCCAGACATTGACCACTCTGTTGCTGAAGTTGTATTTCCTGCAATCAAGTTTGGTGCGATTAACCTTGAATTTGTATCTATTCTCTGCTCTTGTATTGTTATGGTTGAAGCTGAAGTATTCTTTGACAGGTAGGACATTGCAATGTATGATTTTGTATACTATACTTAGATCGGACCGAAGGCAGCATAGTTCTAGGTTTTCTAGGTCTAGAATTTCAAGTCTGGTGGCATAAGATATTCTACAAAGAGTAGAGGAGTGGAGAACTCTTCTTGTGAAATATTTCTCAACTGTGTTAATATCAGATACGTAATGTGGGTTCCAGACTGATGAGCTGTATTCGAGTATTGGTAGCAAATGTTTTGTATGTTCTAGTTAGTAGTGCAATATTACCAGAGAAAAAGCTATGTAAGAATAGGTTAACAACTCTTAATGCCTTTTTGGCTATGTAGTTACAGTGGGCTCTAGCACTTAGATCATTAGAGATGAGTACTCCAAGGTCCTTGACAGAGTTTGGATCATCAACAAGGTCTTGACTATTCAGCCTGTATTTTATTTTCTGATTTTTTTTTGCCAATATGTAAGACAGAGCATTTATTTGTTGAGATTTGAAGTTGCCATTTGTTTGACCATTCTGATACATAGTCGAGGTCTTTTTGAAGGGTAGCAGTATTGTCTGTGGTGTTGAATAGCTTTACATCATCACCGAAGAGAACGCAGTTGCTCTTAATATGATCACAGAGGTCATTTATGTAGAGTATGAAGAGAGTTGGTTCTAGAACACTGCCTTGGGGGACACCACTGTTGACAGGTACAGAATTTGATAGGATGCTCCCAATTTTGACCATTTGTTGTCTGTTTGACAGGAATGCTTCTATCCAGTTATGCAGGTATCCAGAGATACAATAAGATTTTAGTTTTAGGAGTAGTTTGTCGTGTACCACTGAATCAAAGGCTTTACAGAAGTCTATATAGATTGCGTCTATTACTTTGCCCTGATCGAGTTGTGTAGTCCATATGTTTTTGCAGTGTAAGAGTTGCAGATTGCAGGATAGTTTTTTTCTGAAACCAAATTGTTTGTTAGAGAGTAGGTTGTTTATCTCTAAGTGGAGGATAATGGATTGGTTAATAATTGATTCCGTGACTTGACAGGTGACGCAGCATAAAGAGATTGGTCTGTAATTTTCAACTAGGCTGGGGTCTCTTTTTTTGTAGATGGGGATGACCGTGGCTTGTGACCATAGTTTTCACAAGGAGCTGGCCCTGAAAGATTTTTCAAAGATTATAACTGCAGTCTTGCATTAGTGTAATCAGTAGGGGTCATGGGCAAGATCTCTCCTCCCTAATCACCACAGTTTGAATCAATCCTGTAGAAGGAACTGAACTAGCATAACACTGTGCTGCCTACCCACAATCTTCTGAGTTGATCCATAAGATGAATGGTATCAAAAGTTGCTGAGAGATCAAGTAAAGCAAGGATGGATGTGTAACTGTCATTCTGCTCACACAATAGAGATCATCCAAAAGTACAACCAACGCCATTTCTATCCCATATCTTGATCTGTATCCTAACTGAAAAATATCCAGATAACCCACTTCATTCAAGTTCTCTGAAGCTGCTTTGCAGCTATCTTCTTACCTTCCCCAAGAATGGGAGGCTAGATACAAGGGAAGGTTGTACAATGGGGCCCATCAATAGTTTTTGGAGGCTTCCTGAAGAGGTAAAGGAACAACCCTACAGAATGCCAGCAATACTCTAGACATCTCTCGTTTTAATTGCCTTAGCACTTCCATGAGCTATGGGAAATAATAGGAACCATGAGAAAAGAAGATTATAAAGGCGGAATTTGATTCAAAGCCTCTAATTCCAAGCATGACCAAGACTTCAGATGGACTGTGTAGCTGATGAGTAGGAATAACCAAAACACCTTCTTTAAATCCATCTGGGTCCATCAACAACCCGTAGAATGATCTAATTCACGGGTGTCAAACTTGCAGTATCACGTTGTCATCTTGTGATGTTTCGCAATGTTTTTTCCCTTCACAGAGCTGGGGTGGGCGTGGCCTGTGCATGACACATCTGGGCCATCAGTTTGACACCCCTGATCTAATTCATTCAGCCTCTTTGCAGAAGATAGTGGCACAATAGAAGCCCATGGTAATTAGGGCATGATCTGATTATGACACCGAACGCTGCCCAATTTCTAATCACATACCTACTGCTCTGACAGAGACAACAGTTCTGGTGTGTGACCACTGTTCTGGATCATAGGAACATGTCCATCATGGTGATCATGAATAAGTGATCCACCTTAGACCCAACCATCAGAAAAAGCAGATTAAAGTCCCCAAGATCATAAATCCAGTAGCAATCTCAACTGATCCTAGAGACCAATTTAATGAACAGAGTCTCACATCTGGTGCCATGGGTCAACAACCCTGAAAGCCATAAGCGGTTTTCAGATAACAATGACCACTCTTCTCTCATCCTGGGGTCTCAATGGATTAATCTGTAGTCAAGATATGTAGAATAGAGATAGTTCATTTTTATTGTTGTCAAATATTATATTCCCTTAGTCGTAATTGGGGGAGTGCACATTTGATAAGGCTGACCCATGCTATGGATAGGTTCAGAGTCAAAAGCAGTAAAGACACCAGGTTCTCATTCTGGCATCTTTTCAAAAGTGATCTCAGACCCATTTTGTCTTTTCCTTATTAATTTGATACCCCTCCTTTCCCAAAGCAGATGATCTCTTTTATCAGCCTGAACTGGCACACTATGGCGAGCTAATGATTTGGCCAAAGTCACCAGAAATGAGGCAGTTGATTACCTATCTTGTATCATCAGCTTGCCTCAATCTCATTGAAAGCCACATTACATACGACACTTACATTCCTATAATTCTTACACTTCAAATTCAGAGTAATAAACACTTAAGCCTAGGCAATGGGTTTAAATCACAATGTGCATGATACTTACTTGATTGGATTAGGAGGAGGAGGAAGTGGAGGTGGGAGGGGTGGAGGTGGTGGTGGTGGTACTGGATTTTCTGACCGATGTACTCGTTTTTCAAGTTCATCAACTGTACAAAGAGAGAACTGAATCTTCACTTAAAGTACTTCTGTACATATATATTTAAAAAATGGTCCATCCACCAATCAGTGGGCTAATTGATGTTAAAAGTTGACATTTTTTTAACCAAGCATCTCTAGAAATTTGAGTGCTCAATGTTTCCCATCATTATACTAGACTTTTACCCAGTTTTGTATATATAGATACACTATAATCCTGGAACAGACATTGAAGTAAGGTGCTGAGCGAAGCCTCTTCTTGCTGACTTAATATCTGGAAATCTCCATGTCATTTTTTTTTTACTATCGTATCACCTTCTGCTAAACTACACTGTTGAATTTGAAGATAATTCTAGAATACCTGATTGGGTGATAAGACAGAAGCTTTTATTTTTAAAATGACAAAGCGTAGTACTAATTTGATTGTGTGTACTCATATTTTATAACGCTCTGCTTCGGTCTTAAATAATTCCTTAAATAGTGCTTTAAAAAAAACCCTCCAAAGAAACATTACTAGTTTCTTTCTACCCAGTTTTTGATTTGCTAAAACAATCACTATTTTTGGTATTCAGGTCATAAAGGTATTGCGAAGTCATTATGAAATGCCATCATGCTGCAACATAATCAGTACACACATTCAAGTAATTTATTTCACATCCTGCAGTAGTGCCTGGGTGAGTCTCCTTAGCAATTTCCATAGGTTTTCCAGTAACCTTACTAGCCTGCGATTAATTTAACACACATCACTAGAGTTTTAGGACTTTGCACAAAGGCATTTGTATGTTTTTCTTTTGACATTTTCCATCCACATAATCCAGCTGCTTTAGGATAGTTAAACAGTACTTCCCCTGCTGGTAACTGTATTTTGAATTTATTAAAAAATGGCAATCTTAGATAAAGAGTAGTAAATTACAGTTTTTAGCACTTAATAGGTACGATGCTGTAAGCTGGTCAGGCACCATCCTGGTAAATAATTCTTTGGTAACAACTAAATCACAGTAGTTGATTCACACTGTATGTATTTTAAGTGGTTTTGTCAGTGCTTCTGCTGTCTTGTTTTAACCTGTAAACTGGACAAATAATAGCCAGCAAGTCAGACAGCTTCAACAGTTAGATAGTGAGGGGTAAATGTTTAGCCTCAAGTGCAGGGAATTAGCCACACAGTTCCCATGGATTTTAGCCATTAACACCCATGGGAGTTGCAAAGCTAATTTCTTCTGCATAGCCTGTGACAAAACATCTACTTTTTAAAATGTCAATCATATGAAGGCTCATAAAACAACAGGGGGGAAACAAAACCTTCACACCCATGCTTTTCAACTAACTGTGAAGTTCTAAATATATATATTTTAAATATATTCATGATTTCCAAGGACGGATACAATTTAATACTTTTTAAACCTCTTCATGGCTTTCACTTCTAGAGTGTTCCTAGTTAGGTACTATAAAAGTTTTCTTTTTCACAGGATGCTATCATAAATCACAATTATATGTCAAAACATATCCAAGGTTAAAATCTGGCACACTATACTTCAGTTCCACTGAAACTAAAGAAGTTGGTCATTTGTAATCCGAATCTCATTGATTTCAATGGCAGCAAAATGCAACTAACTTAATCTGATTAAACAAAAGCAATTTACTGAAGAGTCTTGATGGTTTGGCTGCAAATATAGCTTAACAACTATCATTACATTGAAGATTGCATGATGGAAAATAACAAAGGAAGTTAATGTTATGCACAAATGGCTAAACTTCTGTTATATACGTTAGTAATATTTAGAATATCATCCATATCATCTTCTAACTATCTAAAAGTATTTATTTATTTAGCTTACCTGAATGCTTTAAGTTTTTAATTTGTTCTTCAGCACTCTGGTATTTCTCCTCTAATTCTTTTTTTTCTTCTTCTAGAAATTCCAATTGTTGTTTAAGGGACTTGATTTCTTTGTGCAAAACTTCATTACATAATTGCTCTTCCAATTCTCTAATCTAATATTGACAAATTTAAAATTGCAATTAATATCTAATATATGAGTGACAGGATCACCACTGAAGTAAGCATTCCTCAAAGCTCAGTTATTTAATTTTTGACACAGAATTTAATTGTTTTTAATTTTGTTGTGTAACAGTTAAAGGAATATCCTAGAAATGAGTCAATGTATGCCAATGTATGCCATTTATTAAAAATCATTTATATGATTTTTAATTTCATCAGTGAAATAGTCAAGATTATTTTGTCTTCCATCACTATACCTTGGTACTCCCAAACATGTTAATGTTAATATTTATTTATATACCGCTCCTCTCCCGAAGGACTCGGAGCGGTGTACAGCCATACCATTAAAACAATAAATATATAGAAGTTAAAACTAAATTAAACTAAAGGCCCTGGCTGAAAACAATTAAAACCCCTCTCTAAAACCCTAAAATTTAATATAAAAATTAAAATACCCAAATCTAAAATCAGCCCAAGCTGGCCTGGTCAAAGAGCCAGGTTTTCAAGGTACGCCTGAAGGTCCCCAGGTCCGTGGCTGTACGCAACTCCGGAGGCAACCCATTCCAGAGGGCAGACGCCCCCACAGAGAAGGCCCTATTCCTTGGGGTCACTAGCCGGCACATAGATGCCGATGGGACCTGCAAGAGACCCTCCCTGTGGAAGCGCACCGGACGGTGAGAGGAAAATGGCAGAATGCGGTCTTGTAAATATCCTGGTCCGATGCCATGGCCCAGATCTCAAAGTCCTCTAGGGATTTGTGGTCAAGGAACAACACTTCAAGAGAGGAAGAAAAAGTCCAATTGCATGCAGTTTGGAAAGACAAGCCAATATATTATTCTTTTAAAAAATGTAATAACCTCCCTTCTTAACCAAAAAGTGGTTTTGCAAGTACCTCAAACTGTATAGATGCACTCTGGTAAGCGTATACCCTGGAATTATGTTCTGCCATTAGTCAGCATACTAGCTTTCAAAGCAAGAGGTTTAATCAGCTCATGGAAAGCCATGTTTAGAGTGAGCAAGCTTAATTCATTTACATATTATAAAGGCCTGATGAAGAAATACTTGGATTCCAAAACAACATAAAATTTGATGCTTAACATTAATTATGTATCTTTGGGAAACTTTTTTTAGCCTATATCAAACACTCCAATTTCTAAATAACATTCTACCTACAAAAGCTGAGTTCAGCCTAATCCAACATATCAGATGGAGATGTCGTATACTGAAACTAACGTAGTAAATTTATTTATTTACACATTTATATACCGCCCTTCTCCCGAAGGACTCAGGGCGGTGTACAGCCAACTATAATGTCCAAGGTGGGAGCAGGCTTCTTACCTTCTGTTGATGTTGCAATCTCTCTTCCTCCAGTGTTTGAGTCAGTTTGGCATTTTCATCTAGAGCTTTTGAAAGCTGCTGATCAGGGGTGGAGTTTTGTTGCAGCAACTGACTTTGCCGTTTCAACTTATTTTGTTCAATAAACATCTACCAAATACAACCACACAATATGTCAATCAGATTATTTAATATATTGTATTTATCTGAGCAGACTGTATGGAAACATTAGTTTCCTTTTAGAGCAGCTAGAAGTCCAGCTATGTCAAGCATCAAAAGACTGGTTCTATAATTTCATCTACTGCTTTGGAAATATCTCAAGTGACCAAATAAAATATGGAGTGGAGACAATCCCTAAAATAGCACCAGAATAGAAAATACATTAAATTTTCTTCCATTTCTTGCATCAAGTTGTCAATGGGATATATTCTATGGAAACACTGAAATACTAAGTGAAGGAATTAAAAGTTTCAAAGCAGTAGAGCTTCAATTATGCAAAATACTTAAGAAAATTCAGAACATGTAGATATGATTTGATAAGTGTGTTGGGATATTGGATACCAGTGTACACAGAAATAACTCTAGGCAATCACATATATGATTTGATTTATTTTTCTATGTAAGATGAATTAGGTCTCAGGGTGTAGGACTTCAAATTGTTTACATGCAAAGAATATTGAATGTATATTTAAGAAATCTAACAACAACAAAATGTATTGGTTTCACTTAATGTGGTTTCACATGTATCTTGTTAATGAACAATGTATTAGACAATATAAATTTATTACAAATTATTAGAAAGTAAAGCAATGTACTTAATCTGAGGAATTCAGCATCCCATCTATGCTGCAAAAGAGGCATGCTCTCTTTCTTTCCTTTGTGGTTAAACAAATTTTAGCTGAATTTTTAACTGTATGATTCTTATACATTGTTTAATATTTTAATGTTTTATATAGTATTGTAATTATTTGACTGTAAGCCTCCTAGACTTTCCTTCATGAGATAGACAGCATAGAAGTCAAACAAACAAAGGTTAGATATATACTGTAAAACTATTGCCTTCTATGTATAAGACAAATAACATTTGTTTTTTACAGCTTTCCTGGTCTGAGTGGGGTGATTGCATATATAGTCCAATATATCATAAGAGCACTATGTTGGACCATGCTGCTTTACTAAACAAAAAACAATTATTATTTCTAAATTGCTAAAAATTGATCCAGAAGATGATTAAAGATGAAACACATTTTAAAATTACTGCCTCAGAAATAAAATGTCCACTATTTATGGTCCCATGTTGTTTATTTACCAGATAACAGAACAGTCACAGCAGGCTGGCTGATTCATACCACCCTTCAATGTCATGTCATTAACAAAATACAAAATCAGATACTTGTATATGTATTTATTTACTGAAAAAAATCTATGCATTGCTTTGAAAAATGCTCCCTATTACTTTCCAATCTCCTGTTTCTAGATGGGGAAAGAGACAGAAGTGAGTGACAGATTTTGATTCACCTATTATTCTACCTAACAGATAGTTCATTGTGGTCACACAGACCATACCAATTGCTTAAAGAGTTGGGTGAACTCCAAGCGGAAACACAACCTGCTTTTTTGCTTGCACATCTTAGAGGGCAATGTAACTGAAGCAAAACTAAATCTCGTTTTAAATATGGAGCTGGGGAGGGGAGGGGAATGGAAGAGTGTAGGGTAGAGGAGAGAAGAGACAGGAACTTTTCAGGAACTCTTAAAAAAAATATCTGGAGTTTCTACACAAGTATTTAACCCACAAATCTATGCCATTTTCTTCAGAGTTTCCTCATATCAGCAAATTAATTATTTTATGAAGAGATAGATCCCTGCTCTGGAATGCAGATTCCTCTATCTAGCTGATCTTTCCTGATTCTGAGAAGTTAATCAAAGTCAAACTGGTTAGCACTAGTTAGTAGTTAAATGAAAGACCGTCAGAAAACCGGTTGTGTTGCCAGAAAAACTTCATGAAAGTGTCTATGAAATCAACAAGATTGAAGAAACTTGAAGGAACTTTTCTTTTATTGTTAAACTACTGAAGATCAGACACTCTGCTAATCAATCACCAGTCACTAAGAGATTTATCAGTAGGTCCCAATTTAATGATTGTTCTAGGTTTGATTGTTCTAGTCCTGTACAGAGAGAGAGAGTGGGGGCGGAAGGACAGAGAGGGAGAGAAAGAGACAGATAAAATTGTAGCCAATTATAGTTTTGGTTGCAGCTCTCATGAACCTTTCTCTTCCCAAATCACAGGATGATGTTCTTTAATATCCTTCATGACAAAAAAAATCCTTAATGAGTGGCAAAAATATTTTAAAAATTAAAAATCTAAACCAGTGTTTACTGATTCATTAGAAAAAATAAAGTCTCCATTTTTTGACTTAGGAGAAAATCAGTGGCAGTTATTGCGAGTCAATTTCATAAACTAGTTATCATCAGTAATTTTGGAAACATGGTTTAAAATATTTATTATTTGAATTAGGATAGGTTATAGCAGTGGTGGCTAGCCTTTTGGGCTCCCGTGCCAATAATTGCCTGCTCGTGCTCGTGTGCCATCACCCATAAGGCAATGCGTGTGCCCCCCATGCCTCCTGCGCATGCAACTTGTGTGACCCATGCCGCGCACTTCTGCGCATGTGTGAGTGTCTCCTGCATTCTGCTGCACCCCTGGCATGCGCACCAGATACCAAACAATCAGCTGTCGGGCGGGTGGCGGGCGTGCATGTGCAGTAGACCTTTTCTGGGTGAGTGCTTGCGTGCTGGCAGTAATGATTCTGCGTGCCATTTCCAGCACATGTGCCATAGGTTCGCCACCACAGGGTTATAGATAAGTGAAGCAGATAACGTATTACATCCATTTTTCGGAAAATAGTTAAAAATATTAGATTGCTTTATTGCTGATATCTACCTTGGCCTTTTTCTCTGATAAGTTAAATTTCCCTTTATGTTTGGCAGGTGATAGATTCAAGTTTCTAAAGATAAACACACTCATATCCTAACCTTATCAATTCCTGCATATGACAGCTGAAACTATGGAATGTTACATTAATTATGGTTACACTGTGTAGCAGGTGCTTTTCCCCCCTATATAGATTAGCCTACACATAAGAACCTTTCTGTAAGTGCAGGTTTTTCAGTCCATTAGAAAGATATTACATATTAATGGACCAGCTATTACAAAGTAACCTAAAAGCCATTAATGCATCTAAATGAAGAGTTATTGTGCAGCTTATTATTAATACAGTGCATTGATATCTCCGAATCAATAGCATGCAATCTTATGAAAGGAGCAAAATTCCTATACAAGGAGGTCATGGCTGTCTGGAATTATAAGCATTTTTCTTTACAATTACAAAAAGCATATAACAGCATTTGACCTTTCTGCATGCAAATGTTCACTGGAGGGATTTTAAACACAGTGTCTGCTAAGTATTTACTAAGCAGGGGTGGGTTTCTACCAGTTCTGCCCACTTCTGTAGAACCGGTAGCTCTGAAGAGCAGCAGAAATTGAACCGGTTCTATGAGCCAACCTGCTCACCCAGGCTCTTACCTGATCTTTATTTCCTGATTTTTCAACTTCAGCTGCCGAACGAGGCACAGCTGTAGTTAAAAAAGCAGGAAAACAGGGCTGTTTCAAAGGCTGCATTTCTGCACACAGCATGCTGATGACGAGTTACATTTGCCCGGCTTACAGCATGCAGGGAAGCTCATAAATCCCAAACAGGTAGTTAACCCTGTCGTATCCCACCCCTGTTAATAAGGAACCTATAATGAAAAGGGTACTGTAAGTAACCAAGTTAAAGATAGTCACTGTTGTTTAAAACTATCTCTATTATTCACATTGTATGTATGGAATCTTTCTTGTTACACACATAGAAAAACATTGAATTAAATGATAAGAAAGGAAGCAAATTCTTTCTGTCTTCTCTTTCTACTCCCAGTCTCAGATTTCAGCCCTGCCCTTATTTTTTAGACTTTTTAATGACAATTATGTAGGACACATTTTTTCCTACACATTTAAAAAAAGTTACAATGCCAAGACATGCCATCATATACAACCATTAACACAGGTAACTGATTTTGCAAACAGTGTTTTTTCCACAAATGTGGTATTTCTTTTCTCTATCACTCTCCATTCACATGGATGCCAGAATATATTCTTTCTACGCCCCCAAAAACAAACATGTTAAAAAGAGATAGTTTTACTATAAACATTAAATAAAATCAGTGAAGTGTGGGCATTCTCAGAGACTTGAACAATAATGTGTTTCTGCTTCTGAGTGAGGATCTATTGAGAATTAGACTTCCCTTCTTTTTAAAAGTTCAAAAAAATTATATTTTTAAAAAAGAACAATTCTGTATTTTGAAGGCTCTGGAACTAATTGCCTATGTTGACAGGGCAGAGAGACAAATTATGAAATATAAAATGACATAAACTCTACCCATTTTGTATGTAAGGGACGGAGCTTGAATTTGATGTCATAGTATATTTCATATTCTGAAAAACATTAACAGTGGTGTTAATGACAATAATTAACACCACTGATTATTACTTAATGTTTCCAATACAGTCATCATTCCATCAATTCCTTTGCATTAGGAGGAGCTGAGGTAACAGAAAATTAGGAATAAAAAGTAAAAGGACTTCTGAGGTAAAAATAGAGGTGGCTGTGGTGGAATGAAGAAATGGCTCTTGTAATTCCTCTCTGGACAAGGAATTGTTTTGCTCAAACTACAGCCAGCGGCTTTGAAAAGGAGACTTGGTTTGCATACTTCCTTTTTTATTGACTTTCAGAAATGTCTTATTAACTGCTTTTCAACTATTAGGAATATTTGGATCAATAGGTTTTATAGCAGTGGGTGAGTTTCCTTCAATCTTTAGTTAAAGAAGTTTAAATAAAAAGACCAAGGACATTTTTTTTTCTCTTGGAACAAACAGTAAAAGAGTGATTAGAATCTTGATTATAAAAAGTTACAGATTTACAGGAATATTTTAAAAAATGATTTTTGAATTAATTATAATAATTCTTCCATGAGAAAATGCTTTTGTTTTGAATTCCCTTAAAAAAACACACGATAGGATGAGACTTTGAGGTTGAACACTAGAGGGAAACAAGAGGAACAGAAAATTACAATTAAAGGAGAACACTTACACTTGATTCACTAATATAGAATGGAGCAAACTATATTATTAAAATATATTTTGGAACAATGGATCAAGAAGTTAATTTTAGGAATGTCTGCCAATCTATGACTGTATCTGAAGATACTTCGGAAGATAACAAGTTTTATCAGGCAAGATTGAGACTGATTTGAAAGTAGATTTAAAAATAATAGGCTACAAGAATGATATGGAAAGAGATGCTCTACTGGACATACAAATAAAACCATCAGATTACTTAATAATCAAAGGGATATATAAATAAAAAATCTAAAGAGTGATCTGGATAATTTTTCTATAGTGGATTTACAAAAGAGTCCTGTTAAAAACTGGGAAGAATTTTATGAGAAGGGACAAAGAAAAAAATTAAAACAAATCAAGCTCCAGGATAGGGCATTATTTGAATGGACTAAAAATCAAGATTGTTCAAAGTAAAAGAATATCAATTTGTTATTGTTTTTAAATCAAGGTTAAAATAGATATGTTGTTATCTCTGGTAGCTTTAGCGGACTTTTGCTGATCAGGACTGAACAAGGTTTCAAGGTTGTCTTAAACCTTCTATGAGACATCATAAACCATGATATTTATGAATTGCTGCTTTGCCATAACCTGTTATGGTCAAAATAGTTCTCAACTGTATAAACATATCTATTTTCCACTGGATATTTATTTTCCAAATAATTTACAGGAATTATCAAACCTGAAGGTTTCTAAATGTGTAAATGAGCTGATGAATTATTCAACTTCAATCCACCCCAGAAGCAAAACCTGATTATGTCAACATTGCTGATTTCTTTCTTAATGATGTAATCCATAGAATAAATCCTTTTTGAAACTGATTCCACCTGAATCATGAGAAAATTAAATCTTTCAACAGGATAAAACAGAATTTTTAGGTCCTTAGAAAAACAAGAAGTGCAAAAGGATATAGTCCATGTCCCTCTACATGGCTTTAATTTTATAGATTATTAGAGTATTGTAAACTACCTCAAACACTGAGGCACAATAAACACTGTATTTCAATTTATGAATACATTATTGTACATATGGTAATTAATGATCATGTGAGGGAACATGGTACTTATTTGCCTGTATAGCAGTCTTTTTGAGAATATACACTGATTAATGATTAAAAAAACTTGTCTCACGGAGAAGAAATTATGGCTAGGAGAATCGATGTCAATTTAATACAGTGTATGCCACATACGCAATCCTGGTATGAGCCCTGTCGGTCTAAAAGGAAGGCTCACACATGGGCAGACAATACATTTGACATTAAAACATTGGCATTCTGCACAAGAAGCTGGATATTGTACACTGTTAAAATATCTCCACTAAAAAGTCAAGAAATATGGTCAAGGTCAAATATAGATAGAAACTCCCCAAGTAACTAGAAGAACAATAAACACCTGTATACTGCAGTACTGAAGAGTTTTCATCTGAAGAGAACTTTGCAGCATGGTTTTTATTAACTTATTATTATTAAATCCATCTTTGTACTGTCACATAGCCCAGGGGTCTCCAACCCTGGCAACTTTAAGCCTGGAGGACTTCAACTCCCAGAGCCCTCCAGGCTTAAAGTTGCCAAGGTTGGAGACTCCTGACATAGCCTGTATAAAGTATCCATTTATAAAACAGAACTAAACAGAAAAGAGCTGGAATTGAAAAAAGCCATTGTTTCTTTAGAACATTTAAAAAAATGCTTGCTGTGGTCCGTTCTCCGATCAGAAAAGTTATTAACTTCCATACCTCTTGTGCAAAAGTTTCTGCCTTCTTCCGTAAGTTTTTTTCCAGCTCAAAGTTGACTTGGAGTTCTTCATACTCTTCTACTGCTAGTACAGACACTATGTGAAATGAAAAGGAAGAGGAGAAGAAGGAAGGGCAGACAGTTGCAGCAGCGGTGGTGAAACAAAACACAACCATGAAATATGCCATGAAACAAGATTATTTAAAGTGTAGCAATATGACTGTAAGGAAGATATTTTCTTCTTTTCTGCTACAGTGTTTGAAATATAATTAATTAAATAAGCAACTAGACATATGTACTAAAGTGGAACGGGAGGTGTATGTCAGTGGAGACAGCTCTGCTAGAAGGAAGGAGGGACAATCTTTGACTACCTGTAAACTGCTCTCTTCAAGGTTAGAAAGTGAGACTGAAAAATGATGTTGAAAAATGACTGAAGAAATAAGTTTATTTAAGATAAAGGCGAAAATACTTTACCTTCCATGGCAAATTAAGACAGAAGTTTAATGACTTGGTCCAGTGATGTTAGAGACAACTAATAACAGATACCTAAAACAGTACAAAAAGGGGGGGGGGTGCATTTCTTGGCTCATCTACATAACCTCCTTCCTAAAATATCATGATGGTTTGTTTACCATGTCTGGAAGAAAGGATGTCACAACAAACTTTGGTTTTCGGATTAACCTGTCACCTCAGCCAGGTCAGGGGGAAAACTACACAATGTATCTTTATGTTATACTGGAACTTGCCAATTCAATCCAGTTGTGAGGCTGACTCAGCTGAAGATGGAAAGATTTATCCCGCTCATTTCAAATAGTTCATGCTAGCTTATCCATTCTGTATGCCTGGAGCAGAGAGAAAGGGGGCTTTTCCACTGCACCTCCTGCATGAGAAGCATTCATGGCTCACTGAAAAGAAAAAGGCCTACTCCCTCAAGGAACCTCATGACCAAGCTGACCCAGCAAAGTAAGAAAAGAGAAGGAGGGATAAATGCAGTTGCACTGCAGAGTTGACCATGTGGGAGGAAGAAAGAGAAAGTAATCATAGGAAGAAGAGGTTAACCCAACGTTTCAATTCCCACAGACTCAACAAAGTGTTATCCACAGTGTTGAAATGAAACCTTTGTGAAAGATTAGGGCACCTGTATGCATGATTGCAGAGAATAACCTTCTGTTTCTCTTTTTAACTGGAAGAATAAAGTCTCCTGGATTTATCATGAAGTATGCAAAATAATGGCATATACTATTAATTCTGAACACTTTGGCATTATAACTCTTCCAAAATCATTAAATGTTAACAATCTTATTTAAGCCTAGTGAATTAATCTGTATATGGTTTTAGTTAAATTATTAGCTATCATTCAGTAACTGAATACTAATCATCATAGAATTCAGATTGTATTTCCCACTTTAGTTACAAGTAAGTATGATAGGATTATTGAATGGGGGAATAGAATATTTTATGACCCAATTGCCAAGGTTATAAATACAGTATATCAAGGTCTTCAAAGGACATCAAGTAGCAATTAGCACATTAAACCATCCTCAGGTTGCTTGTTTTGAGTCTTATATTTCTTGATTAAGTTCTAATAGAGAGTGACAATCTGACTGTCTGAGATTCTTACAGCTCCTAGCATTCTTCATTAGATAGGGTCTAGAAGATTATTATTTCTTCAGCCAAACATGTGGCAGCAAGTTCCATGCAATCACAAGAAACGATAGGAGATAAAAATATATGATTATACTATACATAGTATGTTCTGATATGGATATATAGAAACATCTGCAGTGATACAAAGTTTCTTCCAGGCAATAAGGAAAACTTTTATAAATTGACATTCTGTTTTATACTGTTTTGTCATGCAAATAGTACAATAATACAGTTCATTTTAGAAATATACCTGAAAATATAAGTATGTGCAGAAGGTAGTCAAGAGTTCTTCATATACAGTTCTATCTAAATCAATTGCATTGTTGCCAAAGATTTATGAAGAGGTATGGGAGAAAACAATCAATCTTGCCACTATTCCCCAATGCTAAATTCACAACTGGAAATGATTGGCATGTCAGGGGAGGTAAAAATATATAGGCTGGTCAGCTAATCCTTCTGGACCTTGGTTTTTATTGGTCATAGAAGAGTTATAAAGATCTTTCACTCTTCACATTTCTGTCTCTATTCTTGCTTGCTTGTATAAATGTACACCAGCCTTCATGGATTTGATAATACAGGTAGTCTTCAATTTATGACCATTATTTGGACTGGATTTTCAGTCACTAAGAGATGCTATTGTTAGCAAGTTAGCATCACATGACTAGATCAGATTTTACAGCTATTTTTACTGTTGCAGTTAAAAGAAAATCACATGGCCATTAAACAAATTTGGCTTTCCCAGTTGACATTGTTTCTCAACATTGTTCCTAACCTGGCTAGGAAGGTCATGAATCACAATCATCTGAACGCAGGACACCACAACTGGTCATAAATGTGACCTGCTTGCCAAGCGCCTGAATTGGTATAACATGACTCTGTCCTGGGAGTGGTGTCATAAATCACTTTTATTGAGGCTATTATAACTTTGAACCATCCTTAAACAAATTATGTTTTAGCCTAGCTATGTGTACAAATTCATGGCAAGTAATTAGTTTACAGTCTGGTGTGTTGCATGTATCCTGAAAATTGTGCTCCCATGGTGATAATAAATATGACTAAGTGTATTGTGTGAATATATACCCATTATTAAATTGAATACTATATTGATAAGATCGTTTGAGGATCGGTAGAACTGCAAAGAGAGTCAGTGCTTTCTGGAAAGTGACTATTACACACCTCTAACCAAGAACAGCTTTTATCTCAAGGCATTTTCCTATACCAATTTACTATACCAAGTGAACAATTTTAAACATATGAAAGTGCATCTTGTTTTCTCTTGCATTCGTAAGAAAGAAGAAAATGTAAGGATGCAATTTTCATCTTTTAGTTATAAGCTAAATCTGGTGAGAATTTGCCTGGATTTTCTGGCTGATTCCTATCAACCTCTTATACGTTCTCTATAATGTAAAGATGAACGGTCAGTTTTATAGCTACAATGCTTATTACAATATCCACAAGAATGTGGCAGTAACTTATTGTCCTCTATTCCTTGTCTCAGACATAGATCTAGAAGTTCTTAACAAGTGGATCAAAACCTGAAGTGGTCATCTCACAACTGATAGCTTCTAAGATCAGATAGCAGGAGTGTGGAAATTTGCAATACCTCTAAATTTTATTAATTTTCACAGGTACACATATTTATAGCATTTCCATTAAAAGCCTAAGATATGCTCTGGCTACTAGAATCTGTGCAGTAGATTCACTTATCTGTCCCTGCTCTGGATCTCTGTTACATCAGTTATCTTTCTGTCCATCTGTGTACTCATCAGTCAACACCATAGCTATTAAAATATTACTATTAAGCATTCTAGAGAAGCATACATACGTACTTCGATTACATTTTTCCAACATCTTGTGACGATTGTGAACTTCAGATGCTAGAACTGCATTTTGTTCCTTTAGTTTATTTATCTGAAAAACAGATGAGCCAAATCATGAGATTATCAGAAACACTAATGAGGCTATGAACATTACAACAAGTTTTACTTTAAATCTATCTAGTTTCCAATCTAATTATCAATTTTAAGTGAATAACAGCAACCAGGGAATGTACCTATATTCTTAGTTATTTCACTGATGTATTAGTTTCTGTACCAAGTTGCAAACAACTGCTAGATTTCCAGCTAAAGAAACTATCTGAAGTAACCTTTTCCCATTTACTTCCTAATATCTTTGGTCAAGATTATAGCCAAACAGTTAAAACAGTCAGAATGCTTTAAATGCTATATTAAATGGAACCTGCCTTGAGTGGTAGCAATTAAATACTTTGCAGTTCATGGAGAGAAAACCCTTGCTTATGAAGAATTAAGATTTAGCTAGGAAGATAACTTACAAAGGGACAGAGTATTCTTAAAATGTATAGTTTAAAATTCTTGTTTTAACCTTGACTAGCATAATATCTACACCATAAAAATCACAGCTTCTCATCTCAGAAACTTCGAATAATCTATTCTCTTACATAGTGGGTCACTTTTCATGAGATGGACGACTATCTAAATTTGATTAATAAATAACAAACAACAAGGTAGCAACAATCTGACCATGTATAGTAGTCCTTGATTTATAAAGGTTTGTTTAACAATGTTTCAAAGTTTACAATGACCTTGGAAAACAGATTTACAACCTGTCCTCGCACATCATCCTTTCAGTCACATAATCACAATCCAAGCACTTGGCAACAAGCTTGCAGTCATGTAACTGTGATTTCTTATCTTAACTTCCTAGACATTATCTGACAGAAAAAAATGCCAATTACGGAAGATGGATCAGCTTAACGACCAAGTTAAAAAGGGTCCTAAACTCGCATCGGGTCACATGATGATTCGCTTTACAACCTGACTTACAATGGAAAAGCCATAGTCATAAGTCAAAGGCTTCTCAGCTCTCCGGCTAAAATACTTACTTCTGCTATTCCTTCTACAAATGTGCTCTTCAGGTTTGCCAGTTCAACGACGGCAGTCTTCTTCTCTTCTTGAAGTGAGATAATTTGATCTCTCAGATCTTCATTTTCAAGAACAGCAGCGGCAGTTCATTTTTCATTTTAAGACAAAAAGGAACAAGGTAAGTGTAGAAAAGCTGAAGAGCAAAGGCATTCATTGTTTCTTGAATTATTAAGCATGCAGAGGTTTCACATGTCGATGTTCTCACAAATAGCAATAGTTAACTAGCCCTTTAATCTGAGTTTGAGGAGTTTCATTGTGGAGATTTTCAACTCTGAAAGGAATATGTTCTCAACTCAGCTATACAATATCTCTCAGTTTTAGAAAAAGCTTCTTTTTTAAGGAAGACACAAAAATTATTTGTTTATTCAGCAGTTCTAATAGCTGTCAGTTCTAGTAGCTCATTTTCTATTATCCTATTTCATCATTCTAAATGACAGAGCCAAAAACCATAACTAGAAATCACCACCTAGAGAGATTAGCATTTAAAATTAAGGTGCATACAAGTAAGCAGTTGTGTGCCATTTTCCACTACAAAATTATTAAAGTATTATATTTTAATGTAATTAAGATTTAAATATTCCCAGTCCACATAACCTTGAATAATATATAATAAGGATAAAAGTATATAAAAGTTTCAGGGAAAAAATTAAAAAATCAATGTAACACACACATCCTAAACCATACCATTCAAGCACAAGCAGCAAATCTAAACGAAAGTAATTTTAAAATTACAACTTTAAAAAAATAGTTTCAAATTAATTAGTATAATCACAATTATCAGAAACTGTTCATAAACATAAATTTTATAGCAGAGAAAAAGGAATGGTTGTGAGTTTTCCTAGAGTTCCTGAATAGATGCCAATATATAGTTTAATTCAGCCTGCTATAAACTGTATAGAAATTTCTTCATTAAATACATTGTTTGATATAGTATCATAATCCCCATTTTATGGAAGGCTAGCCTGCAAAAGCAGTACAGAATCTGAAACTATTGAGTCTTATGGATGAGGTTTGGTTTAAGTTTGTAAACGGTTTTGATTTAAGCCTGCAAAAGATTATGCTGTGCTATTTAATCTAATTCAAATGGCTTCACCTCCCCTTTCTGAGTTAAAGAATCAACTGGTCCAAAACAATGCATCTAAACACTTGTCAGCCAGTCCAAAACAACGCATATGAACTTCTGCTGTCCTACTGGTACATGTTCTTGCAGTTTCTGTTTAAGTTTAGTGCTCAATGATTTGTTTTGATTTGTGAGCTTGTCACTTATTCTAAGCAAGCTGTTGTTGTCTTTCAACATAGGATTTCCATTAATTAGGTCCCTGCATCAGGAACAGGGAGGTTCTATCTTCAGAAATCTATTTAGTGTTCTAATTTTTTTAGGTTGGTTTGCCTGACTCCTGACACCACATCTTTCTGCAAAAGCTGGAGGCTTCATCCAAATGTTACACAAAAATGTACATCCCAATATTTTGATGAAGCAAGCTCTGTCTGTTAAGTATTTGCCTGAATGTCATGACACAATTACAAAGGGGGCACAGTTTCATCATTCCCCTAGGGATTCCCTATGGATGTGCCCAAGTCCTATGGTCTATATCCCAAGTTAAATAATAAGAAACATGGGAAGGCATCACCATAGAAATCCACTCTTTAGAGGGGAATGAAGTAAATTCCGTCATAATTAGCAAATAGCTATTATCTGTCTTAACTGAACTAAAAACTGAACCTAACTACCGTACAATAAAGTCTATTTATGGGGAGTGAGGCAACTGAAACTGGGGAGTAAACAACAAAAGCCAACTTCAACATCTCTCATCAATTTTTTGGACATTACAATGCGGAAAAGAAAGGCACTTGATAAATGCCAGCTACAATGCATATGCCATGCCTCTGTCGGAATCTGATTTGGAGGGGGAGGTCGAGCAGCTGACAGAGAGTGAGAGTGTGGCTCTGTTGGCTGTGGAAGAAACTGGGGAAGGGCAAAGGCCGGCCTGGCAGAGCAGGGGAAAGGTAGAGCAAGGAAGAGGGAATTTGGAGAGAGAACCAGGTCCACCCCCTCTTCATCCCAGGGCACGCAGGAAGGAATGAGAAGGGACCAACGTGAGTTGCTTGGCTTACGGGGAGGAAAGGGCTCTGATCCCCTTCATTAGCTGCAGCTGGGAACACAGTGTTTAAAAAGGGAAGCTGCACACAGCAAAGTTGTTGGGAGCAAATCGTGAATTATCTGGTATCATCGAGGCTTATCTGGGTTCCTGGCATCTTCCCAACCATGTGTGTTTTGCTGGGCTTTCAAGTCTGCAATTCCTTATCCTGTGCTATCAAGTTAATTATTGCAGGGTGGTTTGTGTGGATTTGTGTGGATTTTTATTTACAGTTTATTTATTTTCGGACTGAATTTCCTCCTCTTAAAAGACTGTTCTTGGGAGAGTTTTTTTCTTCAGCCGAAGGTAACCTGGACATTGGGAGCAAAGTTGGAGGTATTAAAGGGACATTTTTTGCTTATTTGACTGTGTTGCCTTTGTGCCATGCCCCAGGTCATCACAGCATATAAATGGTATAATAGGATACATATACAGTACACTTCTTACAGTATAATATCTTTCTGGTGGCTTTCAGCTGAATTAGAGTTCATTTGCCATTATTCTTAGAGAGCAGAACAACTGGCCATTCTAATGAGGGATTAGAGGGGTTGAAATCCTACACATTTGGAAACCGTTAGATTAGGGAAGGTATCTATTACAATGAAACTGAATCTTCATGTTCACTTTTTGAAAATGCAAACCAACCTTAATCTTCAGAAAAGCACTCACCTTTTATTAGCTGCTGGCATTCCACTGAGTCACAGGCTCCGGGGCTACCTTCTGTGTCCGTACACGATTCTCCATCATCAATGTTAATTTCTTCAGTAATGATGTCTGGCCCCAGTTTTGCCATATACAACATGCTGATTCTTTTCAGAGTCTTGTTCTCTTTGCTCAACTATAAAATGTCAATTACATAGTACTATGAATTCCTTAATTTTTTTTTCCTTTTGAAGGAAAAATAAATATGTCAGATGCCTGTAATGTCACCAAGGTATTTGGCTGAAGAGAATAAATTAATGGATTTTTCATTAGACACACTTAAATTAGGAAATTCCTTATCCTAGAAAGATTACTGACGCCTTCCAGCATGGCATGCTAATAATGGTGATCTATAAAACCTCTTTATTTGAGAACGCTTTCATTCACTATTTAGTACAATTTATTTTCCCAACCTATTTTATTTTGTGCTTATATTTTAGTGCTGTCTATACTGAATGATGCATGAGCAGCAAAAGAGAAGATGACAAAGGGTCATATAAATATAATGAGACTTGCATTTCTTGAGACATTAATTTCAATGTAATAAAGCAGATATCGGTCCTTTTTCAGGCTAGGGTTCTATCTGGTTATTGTGCTGTATCTGAGGAGCAAGATTCTCCTATATGGGGAAGGCTATTAAAAAACTAAATGTTATTTGTTTAATTTAAATGAAAGCTTAATTAAACTCATTTTCTGGAGCAGGGGTGGATTAGATCACCTCTAGGAACCTTCCAGCCCTGGATTGCTGTGCTGTTTCAAAGCATCCTCTGAAGCTGCATCTAGTGCAAGGGTCTTCAAAATTGACTGCTTTAAGACTTGTGGACTTCAACTCCCAGAATTCCTCCTCCAATCATGTTAGCTCAGGAATTCTAGGAGTTGGTCCCCAAGTCTTAAACTTGCCAAGTTAGAAGACCCTTGGTCTAGTGGCAAGGTTTGTGGTCCTTCTTTCCTCTCCTTTTTCCCCCTCTCCCTCCCTTTTTTCTTTCTTTCTCTTTCTCCCCTCCCTCCCTTTCTTTCTCCCAGACCTCCTTCTTTCTTTCTCTTTCTTTTTCTTTTGCAGAACCCCCCTGCACCCCATTTTGGCCTAGTGGGCCTCACGGAAATGCTGGAAAAAGATGCCTTTTGAAGCAAGGGAAGGGGAATCAGCCGTGCCGCACGATTTGGATGATTTTCTGGTTTCCAGCTAATCTCAATCGTGCGGCACAGCTGATAGTCACCCAGCTGATAGTTGGAATATCGGTTTGGCCGAACCAGTAGCATTTTTTACTACCAGTTTGGCTGAACCGGGTCGAACTGCTAGAATACTACCACTGGCTTCATTCAAGATTCACAACCTCCATAATATGTAAATCATGAATCATGGCTCCTGAGAAGTGATTTGAACTAACTTGCAACTTTATAAAATTTTATAACTTTATAGTTTATGTTGCAAGAGAAATGGGTTAAGATGGTCAACCTTTTTTCCCTTTAGGATTATCTTGTTAGCTGCTACTTCTAAGGATATGGGAAGGAAGGGCATGTTATTACTATCACTGGGAACTCTAGCCCCTCTCCAGAATTCAAGCATTTCTGATGGTCCAACAGCTCTTCCCCTCTGTAAAAATACACACTAACTTTAATCATCCATGAATATACTGTGGCTTTCTAGAGGGAATTCATAGAGTTCTAAACTTTGTACTCTAAGACTTAAGCTCAGGCGGATACTTTTGAATGTAGGCCAGTGTTTTTGGTTATACATATTTAATTGAATCCAATGATACATGATCATCAAGTTTGTTTGGTGTGTTGTACACTTTAATGAATTAAGTTACCACTGCACATAGTAAACCACTTTCTCATCCTTTTCCTGAGGTGGCACAACAGGTAATTTAATCTAAAGATTTTTGCTCTTTGCTTCAATATATAGAAAGAATGAGGGGTACAAAAATGAATTATAAAATCTAAGAGGAAGAAAAAAAGCAAAGAGACAAAACCTTATAACGTATACAAACAACAGCTCAATTTCTAATTACCTTGGTGACTCAGAGTAATATTGATCAGGGTATTTTTTTCAATAGAAACTCAGTTCATAAGTAGAAAGTACTCATATAAACAATTCAAGTTTGTAAATTTGGAATAATACTGCCTTTCTGATTAAAAAAAATAACTTTTTTCGCTTTGAGCCCTACTCAATAGATAAAGGTGTTAGTGATAGCAGTGTTCCTCTATCTCAGGGGCTGCCAAAAAAGAAGAGGGAGTCAAGCTATTCTCCAAAGCATCTGAGGGCAGGACAAGAAACAATGGGTGGAAACTAATCAAGGAGAGAAGAAACTTAGAACTAAGGAGAAATTTCTGGACAGTTAGAACAATTAATCAGTGGAACAACTTTCCTCTTGAAGTTGTGAATGCTCCAACACTGGAAATTTTTAAGAAGAGATTGGATAATCATTTGCCTGAAATGGTATAGATTTTCCTGCCTAAGCATAAGATTGGACTAGAAGACCTCCAAAGGTCCCTTCCAATTCTGTTATATTATGTTCTATTTTCTAAGTATAAATAGTTCTTCATACAATAATAGATTTCAAATTCTGGGAATACCATTCAGAAACACAGTCATACTTTTAACCTATTAATTTTCCAAGTTACATTAGCAAGCGTATGAAGTAAATGAGCCTAATGTATGGCTGCATTGTAGGAAGAAAAATACCCCAAAGAAAAATTAACTGACAGCTTCTCTTGGCTGTAAAATTAGAAGTACATCGGCTACAGCTCACTGCAAAATGAAATAGTGGGTGAACATTAATGCCCGCATTCTTTTTCCACAAGAACAGTGCTGTTCTTGTTGGCTTTGAAACAAAAACATTTTAAAATGCAGGTTAGAAATGCAGGCATCAAGTTTTTCAAACTAAAAGCAGGCCATAAGGTTAGATGTTACTTCTGTACCATTTGAAATCTTGCCAAATTCTTGCTTCAAATACAGTTTACTGTTCTAATTAAAGCAGGTATATATTTTAATTTTTAAAATATTTTTTTTAATTGTTTTAAAAAACAAGGCAAGATGAAAAAGACATAGCCACAAAAAGGAATTCATTTTGAGGAGCACAATAAAACGTAACAGAGACAGCAAAGCCAAATCAAATAATTCCATACTCTACAATCCCTTTGTATCTTTTATTTCTGTCCTTGAAAGTCCAGTCCCATTAATGAAAGTTTATTGTTTCATAACTTGTCCTATTATATATACACCCAGGCTCAAAGTTATATATGAAAAATGAAAAAGTAGAAATTGAGAATGCTAAATCCAGTCGTTAGCATATCAGCATTTGATGCCATCAGAATGCAGAGGTTCCATTATACACTAATTTGCCTAGCCTTTAAATCAGGTAAGCTGTGGGAGGAGAAGCTGCAAAAGGAACAGCTGCACTTTATATAAGCATATATAATGATCTTGCAACTTGGTAGAGAGGTCAGTAATTGAAATGACGTACAAAAATAATATTTCTGCCCTGTTCCATGAATTGTTTTGCATTACACAATGCAGGATTACAAGCTTCTATTTCTAAGAAATAATCAAAGACCAAGAGAAGATCCTAAAGTAAAAATATTACTCTTCTTTTTTCAAAACTACATGAATTATCACAATCATGTTGAGGATGTAAGAAACATACAGCTTCAAGAGATTTCCTATTGGATAATTGTGCAATTTATCAAAGTGAAGTGGGATTTAGTTTAGATACAAAGAAAAGCTAGAATTTGTTTATCTATTTTTAAAATTCTCACTCAATAGGACTAAAGCAGAGATTGGTACACGCTGTCTAATTATGTAGATGTATTTATCCATACATTCATCTTCATACTCATTTTATAAATCCTTGTACACCATGTTTCCCTAAAAATATGACCTACCCCGAAAACAAATCCAAGCCCAATTTTCATGGCTGTGCCTAAAATAAGCCCTATCCCCAAATAAGGCCTAGTTAAGCCTTGCCCACTTTCTGGTTGTATAAGGCGGGGCAAGGTGTAGGCATAAAAATCAAGTTAGGGCAGAGGTAGGAAAGTAGAGTAAGGAAAGCAGATGCAGCAGAGACCCTGGCCTGTTTGACCCCCCAAACGTCACCAGAAATGGGTCTTCCTGAGGCATGTTGCATTTTTGCAGCCGCTCTCAAAACGTTGCAAGGCTTATTGTATTGTTCTGTGTGCGAGCAGCACCCTGCTGTGAGTGGCAGGCTTGTTGTATTGTGCGTGAGTGGCATCCTGCCGCGAGTGGCAGCACAAGTACAACAAGCCTCGTGAAGACCCATTTCTGGTGGAGTTTGGGGAAGAGAAACAAGTCAGGGTCTCTGCTGCTTCTAGCTTTGCTTGCGTGCAGCCAAAAGTTCGCAAAAGGCAGGAAGGTGAAATGCAAAGCTTCACCGGTACCAATACCTCGTGTATTGACCCCACTTTCTCAGCCTACTACCCAAGTGACCCTCCCCTCCTGCTGAGGGGTTAGGAATACCTCGAAGGAAATTCACCCAACATTTGTGGATGAACCATGAACCACCCCACTTCCAACTGTGGACAAAGCTAAAGTAGGAAGAAGATGCAGCTGTGGGTCTAACTGCACTTGCATGCTCAGAGAGCACCAGCAATGTCTTTTGCAGCAGCAAAGGCTGGAGTCGAAGCGCTATTTTCGATGCTGAGCTGCCCTGAAGGCTGGGGGGGGAGGGGGGAAGATTAAGATATTCCCCAAAAATAAGGCCTAGTGCTTATTTCGGAGATAAAAAGAAAATAAGACCGGGTCTTATTTTCAGGAATCATGGTAATATATCATGCAAACAATCAAGTAAGTACCTATACAAAATACATTATTAATGCATCTACATTTTAAAAATACTACTGTAGAATTTCTGCTCTATCTGAAACAGGGGGGAAATTCAAACACACATACACACACAGAGCAACACAGAGAGTCAACAGCCAACATTGCTAATGAAATTTGGTTCAAAATTGCTTCAATCTATTTTCTGATGATGAAGTGGTTGGTATGTGTTTTTCACAACTAAAAAAACACTCAAAGAGATAAAAACATTCTTTAATAATAATAATGCACTTCTGATGAGATGGAATATAGAAAATTATATACTTGGCAAATTCATCAACCTAGATGCAATCAACAGAGCTGTGCAGGTCACCCTTTGCTTGCTCCATAGTTTGCTTTCATAAACAATCACCTGAAATGTAATCCTCTGCCTGACTTTTCCATTTGATTCAGACCCTGAAAAGCTCATTATTCTTTTATGTGACAGACACTCAGTATATTTCTAAACTTGTTTATCTATTAACCCAGATGCATAAAATACATGTGGGAGAAGGTATCAAAAGAATATAAATATGCATATATTTAGGAACATATTTATGAATATATATGTACATATTTGTAAAATAACACTTTTCTATTGTCCTTATATTTCTCACCAATCCCCAGATATGAACATCATATTTCAGGGCTGATTCATGCAACTCTAACACACAATAAACTATTATTCCCGAAAGGATTTTATCATGCACTAACTCTAAGAGTGTAACCAACAACACTGAAAAGAAAAAGATACCAGATGTATCTATAGGTTCAATGAGACAATATTGACAATATTTTGCCCCACTGAGTAAATATGCCACATTAAAATATTTATATATTTATTCAGGAGAAAATCCCACATAAAATTTAACAGTTCTGGACAGAACTGTAATCTCATTTTCTGAAATAAATCTCATTGTTTCTCTAGTCTACAGTGGCCAAGAAGGTAATTGGCAAGGCTGTTGTGTGAGTTCGTCCTGACCAATCTATTACCTTTAGATTGTGGCTTCTGAACAGAGAATGTAAAATATAAAATTGCTTCTTACCTTAGTAGCCAAAGCTTCTGCACTTTCACGACATGTCTTTTCAATCTCTAGGTGGTTTTGTATACAGCTGACTTCTTCAATAACCATATGAGAAACTAGAGAATTAGGGTAAAACCCGTGATTCATACAGTTTAATATGAGTCAAACCTTCTTCCTATATTGTTATTCAGAGGAACATCCTATGTTTATGAATATATCTTGGTCTGTCACACGTTTTAGTATATATATATTTGCTTTTCATGTATGACAGACACTATCATATGAAACATAATAAAATGATATGTTTGGGAGATTATGAAACCACATTTTTGGTTCTCACTCAGGAAACCCTCCCCAGTCCTCTAGTCACACAAAAATTACACGATGTCCCACTTCATGCATCTGATGAAGTGAACTGTTGCTCATAAAAGCATATGTCTTTTGATAAAATGCGTTAGGATATACAGATGCCATCAGATTCTTTCTGATTTCTTTGTATCATCTGTTTGTTGGTGTTTTTTTATTAGCTGGAATACTGTTTCTTGTCCCCCTATTATTTTTGAACATATTAACAAAGACATTTTTTATTCTTTTTAACATTCTTCCCCAACTACATTTTACTTTGCTATTTGGCCTTTCTCCATAGTGTAGTTGGGAAAGAATGTTAAAACTTTGGCTTTTATTTTCAAACTGTCGCTAAATGATTTGGCCTGCCAGACTGACTTCTTTTTTAAAAACATCTTTCAATTCTAATACAATATGAGGGGTGACGGGATGGGGGAAAATCATAAGTTTATTTTATACCAATGTACTTGTGGCAGAGAAGCCGCGAATTGCCAAGATGTTAATCCAACCTTGGTCTGTTTTTCCAAGATTTCTTCCACTGACTCATTAACTCCTGTCTTTCCTGTCTCATCATTCTCTATTCTTCCTTAATCCAGAAGGCTGGTCAACCTCTACTAACAGGAAGAGGTCACTTTGGAGCAGTTGAGTCAATGGCTAGACCCATTTCTACATTTAAAGTTCACTCAGTTGCCTGTAGAAAATTGTTAACTCCTCCATTTCCCAAATGCCTTATTCTCCTAAAATTTAAATATTCTGATTCTGGAACCAGCAGAAATTAAATCTGTCAAAAGATCTATTTAGAATTTCTCCCCATTTAGATCTATTGCAATGCTTTATTTATTCCTGTATACACTTAGGAGTGATTGTATCCTATTGCCACGAACTTAAATGTAAAACATTTCAACAGGCAAACATCTAGTTAGAGTTCAATCTTGTGTTCTTATAGCAAGGGTGCAAAAATGCAGTTCAAATACCAATTATAGCCCACTAGCATATCTTTTGGAACCTCAAGGCCTCCCATATCTTTTAAATGTGGGCAAGGGGAATGGAGAAAGGTTTAACCTTCTACAGACTCTAAACTTCTATTTCACCCTTTACAGTCCCTGTATCACTTTCCCCATGCCCAAATATATCCTGATTCTGCCCAATTTTATATTCTAGATCAAACCTAAGGAAGCTCTTGGATCATTTGAACTTTCAATGCCTATCTGTTTGTTATGTTCAAAATCAAGTCGTTTATAGCTCCATAGGTATGGAGTAACTGAAAACTGTGCCTTAAAAGCAACATGAGAACAATGATACACTGCATAATTATTATTTATAGTTTGAGTTCTGTAAGCTTCTGGCACTGTACCATGACAGAGATGAAAGCAAACAGACTTATCCCAAGGAGATGCGTTGTGCTTTAGCTAGACCTGGAGCATTGCCACATGGCAGTTGTATCTTGGGTAGAAAAGGTAAAACCAAAACTAGCCAAGGAAATTCTCTATGCTGGGATCATGTAATCAAAGAACACAGTGGCAAAAGAATTGGCATCAGCACCCATACTTTAAGAGGCTTATCTTCTATTAGGTCAGCCCAGGCCATCCATTTTTGCTGTGTGCCATGAGCCAAGAACAGGAATAAGCAATGCATTCCATGCAGAGATACTGTCAGCAAACGGGAAGAGTGTACACAACATACAAAATGTCCCAAGTAGACTGTGTTGCGTATTGCAAAAAAAAAAAATAAGTTACCAGCCAACTTGCTTCAGACTGCAATCATATACAGTTACTTAGGAGTAAAATCTATTAAGTCATTGTAATTAACTTGTATGAGTTTAGTTGTGTAGTGGCATAAAGGAAATTACTGTCTCTGAACTGAAAGTATAAAGTGATAGCGAATGCTCAGAAGGTAAAGTGCTTTATTATGAATACCATATTATACATATAAAATATGTATATGTAAAATATACACCAGGGAAATATGCAATAAAATCAGAATTAGATATTTCTGTGTCACATACATGCAAGATAAATATTATGAAAAACTCTATAAACAGAACAAGAAACTATTGTTCACACAACATACTATTCTTACATATAAATCAATGACCAAAAAGAAGACAGTTGTTTTTATCCATGAAGTCTTTATGGCTATTTCCCATAGTTAGCTGAGAATGTAAAAGAAAGTTCTCTCTCTCTCTCTCTCTCTCTGTCTCTCTCTCTGTCTCTCTCTCTGTCTCTCTCTCTCTGTCTATATCTCCTAGAAATAACTCGCGGTTCATTTAAGATTAGTTAACCTGCAATTATGATTAAATTTCCAAAGGGGGAAAAATCTTTAAAAATGAAATAGAAAGAAAAGGTGCTGGTTTCTAAGATGTCCCGAGTTCTTCTTAGGTTGATATTAAAATTCATAAAGTAACACTAAGTGGCAGAACCCTGTCCAACCTCAACATTTTTTCAGGGGTAATAATAATATGCAGCAAATGCAGGCCAACCAAAAACCACTTAACTAATTAGTAGTTGCAGTCACCGAGAAAACATGAATCAACACTGTTATTACAAGTGGCACATTTGAGTGGCATCTAATTATGACTTGATGAGTGTGATACTTGCATTATCAACATTACTCCCGCATCCCATCAGGGACTAAAAGCCGCTGATGGCATTGACTGCAAGAAACTCCCACTCAATGGCACTGCAGCACCCAACAATCTCCTTGGCAGGGGCACCCTCACTAAATGGCACGTTAAGCGTAATTACTGGCCGACATTGTAAATAAACAGGATTGGAAGTGAAAATTGTACCAAGTGCATAAGACACAATCTGACACATTGGAAGTGGCAGCCTTAATTGAGAGTTTCTTTGACTGTTCAAGATCATTTCAACTGCATTTCTCGGAGGACAGTGATTATAACTGTGGAGACAGACGGCATAATGGTATCAGCACTGCTGACAGAGCAGTGAATTAAATTGTATCTGCTGTTGTGTGAAAGCCTTGATGAGAAGTACAGATCCTTAGTGGTCTTATCATTATCACACAATGGTCATGTTGTCATCAACCTTTCTGGCTCCAATTGAAAAGAAATGATTGTGTGTTGAAGCGTCCCCCTCCCTTACCACCACCTTCTATCTCTTGTGCTGAATAGAACCAATTTTCAGAGAGCTATGAAATCACGCTATAGGGCCTAAAATGCAGCTGCTTGGCATACAAACTGGGCCCCATTAAACAGGAATCAGGCACAATATGTGTTTATGCCGAGAGAACAAATAGAAGCTGAGCACAGGCCAAGTTTATTCACAGACACAAAGCCCATGTAGCTCTTCATCAATATAATTGCCTTTTATATTGTCATTTAAATAATGGGCTCCATTATTGCTGTAAAATCCTAATATTCCTGGCATTTATTGCCATGTTTACAAGACATGTCCTTTTTTTTAAGGAAGGTGGGGGAAAAAAGAATCAGGAAAAAAAAATGAAGAAGAAGATAAAAGAAACCTATGACATTTTACAAAAGCAAATACTACTTTTGAATTTTAAGTCTTAGCTACTTGACATTTTCTGCCTGCTTAATGAATTGCCAATATCATAACAAATACAAATAGGCCATAAAGTATTTGTACATTTTTATATGTGATACTCATTGCTTTTCTTTTCACAGGAATTTGTCTTATAATTAGAAAATGTTTGCCATTTAGGGTGATATAGCCTAAGTTTAGGATCATTTTGAAGGAGGCATTTCATAAATGACCTATATACAGTATAAACTAGGGTAAAAAAGAAATGCGTAAATTCCTTTGACAACTCTGCATTAGATGCAAGTTGCTTTGGTTTTTTTTTTTTTTATAAATGATTATTAACCCAACAAACAGGCTATATTGACAGAAAGGGAGCATAACAGGCTGTGATACTGTTGTCATCGTTCTCAAGAAGCTATTCACAAGAGCTTTTCCACTCCCATTAGCTGTGTTTTGTTACCCTCAGACCCCACACTGGATCAATAGAAATGTTGTCTTATAAGAGGAAAATCTGGATGTTTGGCAAGATAGGTGAGTAGTTCACATCTTTACCCCTTGTGCCAGAGGAAGTCAATATCATACCTATTTTAAATCTGGTGATGTCTAATTTTTGTATCACCAGATTTAAAAGTGTTGAAGCTCAAGAAGTCTGCAACCCTAGGTTTTCAATCCATAAGCAAACAGGGTTTTTCTGATAGGCAAAATGAGTGAGATTTCTTCTCCTAACTACATATCAAAAAATATCAAAAGAATAAGTGCAAAAGATAAACAAAATAGGATAAATGTTTCTTTTCATTATAACCCCTTGAAAGAAAAATGTCATCCATTTTAAAAAAAAGAGCTTTTAGTTTCTTTTAACAAGGGGAAAAAAGTTCTCTTTCTGACTATTGGAACAGAACTCTGAATATTTTAAAAATAGGGAAGCCATTAAGCTGATAATGGATGCAAGAAAGCGAAGCAAAAACAAATCAAATGCTTGTAATCCATAATATATAAATTTTAATTAACTGTATGTATAATGTGTATGCGAGGTCTTTTGGAAATAAATCACTCCTTCTCAGACAAAGAAATACTATCCAGACTAATGGAGTTTAAAGACACATTACGCTAGATAAATTATGCCAATTGTGAGTCACAAGAAATTAGAACGCTAGTAAAATGGAACTAACTCCTTGGCAAGAAAATGCCAAAGGAATAAATGAACAGATCTTTTAAGAAGATGATCTGTGCCCTGTAAAAACATCAGATTTTTGGACTTTAATGCAGAAATCCACCACCACCTTTCACAAGTGTACAAGAGGCAAATGTTTGTAGATAAAATCCATTGTGGGCAGAACAAAAAGTTCTGCAAACATTGACACATGAACAGGAGTTTTCGCTGGCTACATTATTTTCTGTAGTATTTTGTGGGGGGGTGGGGGTGGGGGGGGAGAGGGTTAGTCCTTTTTGAACTTATTTGCTTTGGATCAGCTCCAGTTGGGTCAAATTGGGCTATGACTCTTAGGCTTACTCTAGTTCGAACAGAGATTTTGAACATTTTTTAAAACTATGCTATCAGCTCCATAGAAGGGACAATCACAAATAAATCTGGAAGAAAGAAGGAATATAACTAAAAGGATTTAAGAAACACTTGATTCATTATATTTTTCTGCTATGAGAAAAGAATTGGGAATAGAATGGATTGTTTCATCCTTGCTCAGTGGTCCTGGGATGCCTATCTGAAAGAGGCATTATATAGAAGGCCAACTGGTAAAAGAACGAAGTAAAGAAGAGGCGCCTAAACTTTGGGGCACCAAGGACTGGTTCTGTGGAAAGAGGTTTTTCTAAGGACCAGAGGGGGCATGGTTTCACATGCTGCCTGCATCTTACGGATAGGGCTTTGCTTGTTTGCTTGGCCCAGCTTCTTGCATGTCGCAGCCCAGTGCCGGTCCATGGACTGAGGCTTGGGAACCCCTGAGGTAAAGGATACTACTTCTCATACTGTTATCCCAGTGGATTTTGTTGATTCCCTCTCCTTGGAACCCAACATAAAACAATCTATACACAACACATTGATAATGGTCAGTATTCCTTCCTTCCCAATTGTGGCATATTAAGGCAGGCATGATGACAATTCTGAAACAGGGTGTACTTACACAAACTGGAGATCTAAATCTAATAATAGTAGTTGAAATTTGTATATTAAAAAAGCAAGTGATGGAAAATAAATATCCAAAATAGTCTATACATGAAGACCACCAATGGAAATTGGAAAAGCCATTATTTATTTATTTAATTTTTACTCCGGTTTTATTATTTCATAAATAACTGAAAGCAGCAAACATAACTAATGCTCCTTCTTCTTTCTATTTTCCATACACAATAAGCCTGTGAAGTGAGAAAGAGAACTACTGGCCAGTCTCACACAGCCAGTTTTCATGCCTAAGGTGGGACTAAAACTCAGAGTCTCCTGGACATTATTAATTTGGGGTGCTGGAAGTAGATTTTAAAGTATATGAACTGCAAAAAAAAAAAAACCACCCCTAGAAAAATATTGCCACTTCTCATAAAATAAACCTGATTATTACACGTAGATAGTTGTAGCTTTGGAAAGAGTAAACTGATTTTTGCTGATTTTTAAACCTTACCTTTATGTAGTTCTTCCAGCTTTTTGACCACCTCATCTCTTTCTTGTCTGAATTTGTCACACTAGAGAAAAATATGTTTTCATATTAAAAAGAATTACTTTCTCACAATTGACAGTAAATAGACTAAAACTAAGAGTTCATTTAAAACTGCAAGAACAGCTTACAATTAAATGTAAAAGAAAAATAGTGGGTATTAGGGAAGAAGCTACTGTAGCATGGGGAGTGGGGGTGGAGGAAGGTTGGAGACAGCAGTTTGCATGGTAGACAAAATTGTTGCATTAACACCGATCACTGCCTTCTAAGATCAACAAAGGAATGATTAACTATTCAGATTTGGAAATGCAAGATGAAAAAGTTTAGATTTTAAATTCTGTAGTCTGAACATATGTAGGTATTGAACTGTATGTGCAGCAACAGGCAAATCTTGCAAATGGCTTCATTCTTGTCTATTCATGTAATTTTCTGTTACCTTAGTAAAGTCTTGAATAAGAGCTGAGATTCTAGCCATTTATGTATGCAAGCTCCAACCACATATAGCTAAGGGTGAATTTTTCCATTTAAACTTAATAGCTCTATGTACCCTATATCCCAAATTCTTTCACATTTAATATAGTTTGAATAATTTCCATACAAAAACAAAGAGCAGCCTTTACTGTCTTTATATTTATTTTGTATTTTTATCAAGAGTTCACAGGAATACTTCCTGCAGAGTTCCCTTAAAAGCAATACTGAACTCTTCCTTCCTCCCTTCCCTCCATCCCTATTTCTTTGATAAACATGAGAGAGTAATAACTAGGATGCTGTGTAATTCTCTCAAGCAAACTGTCTGGATGTACTGACCGTAAAGGCTGGAAAACCTCCGATGACATAAAAACTCAATCTCATAACTAGTACCAGCTTATTCTTTATCGTTGGTCTTAGTTCTATTTAAAAGGGATGCATGGTTTTTTTCTGAAATATGTGGATTTAAGCTTGGTTTTAAAAGGAGTCTTCCTAGGCTATCCTATTTTTCATCATCTCAGATAACTTACAATCACTAATAACTTTGTGTTGCACCCATTTTAACATGCAATCAAATGACTTGTTTAAGAGCTGTTTCTGTTTTACCTACCACCATTAATAAAAAAAACCAACCCAGTAATGGGCTCGGCTCCATGTTTCTCAACGTTGGCATCTTTAAGATGTATGGACTTCAACTCCCAGCATTCACCAGCTATGTGATGTGAACCAGATGTGAACATAATTTCTATAAATTCATTATATAAGTGTAAAATCAACTTGATGCAGGACATTCACAATCATGATTTTCTTGGTGTATTTCAAAATATGAACAACTATAGTGGGAGGAACATGAATTGGATTGTAAAAATAGACATGGAGAGAACACTTTGCTTCATGCTACTTTCTTTGGAATACTCTGCCTTTATAAACAAAGCACTTTCTGTGGCAGGGATGGTGAAATTATAAAAACAATAGTTATCCTCCATTCACCAGGGTTATCATCTCAATTTGATTCAGCTGTCCTGATTTCACTTCCTTTAACCTCAGAAAAAAAAAATCCTGGGCAAATATCTCCCATGTTCCACTGCACATACCTATAAGCTGATAGCACCACCAATACCGCAAAATAACAATAATTTTATTTGATTGAAATTATAACTACGACTCTTCCAGTTCACTCCAAATTTAACTGAAATTCTAGGAACCTGTACTTTTCCTTTATAAAAATAAAATAGAATGAGATGAAATCTTGGAGAGTGGCTAGAATTAAAACATTTCATTCAGAACCCAACTAAGATTTATATGACAATGGAAATGCCTACCATTTTTGTTTTTTTAAAAAAGCTTTGTATCCTAGAATAAAAATGAATGGTCAAGGCTATCAAATCTAAAGATGCCAGCTGCCATACATCCTACATAATATTCTTTCTTCAATCTTAACTCACATGCATAAAAACATCTACACAAAGCCAAACATTTTTGAATATGTAGAAGTAAAAGAGGTATCTTTATATTCATGTCAGGGATTCAAATTAATAACCTGAAAGGCATAAATATATAGATGGGTTTTTTGTAAATCAACAGTAGGTTGAGTTTACTTAATGGGAAAAAGTCTGCTAAAAATGTAGTTTCATATAAGCATCCTCTCTCATCGATAGAAATAATGGTTTCTATTAACAACAGAAGCTATCAAAATGCATATACAGTAAGGAAGGAATAATTAAAACCTCTAATATAAAAAGATTTAAATATTTCTTGCTTATTTTCTTAATATACAGCTTTACGTAAAATGTAATCCACTTACCTCTTAAACCATAGTCCTCCTCTGCCTTTAGTCAAATTAAACCAATTCAAACCAATGTTTATTTATTTTGTTGAAATAATAAAGCCCAGGCATCAGCATGGGGAAAGATACACGACATATAATAAAGAAGACACAGAGGTATAAAAGATATAAAAGGCTGTAGAGAACATAAACAATTATATTATGGACTGACTGTAAATTAAAGACCATAAGCTTCTATGATGTTTTAAAGTACTCCGTGATGCAAAAAACTACCTGCCGGTCCCCCATTGCCATTAAAATTTAAGCTAGTATGGATTTGCATTACCATGAGATTACAATGTAATTGACAATGAGTAGTCGTTGAATGATCCCGACACAGAACTAAAAAAATATTTCTGCATGATTGGTGGACCATACTTTATTTCCAAACGGAACAAGTAAATGCAAAATGTTTCCATGGGTCTGGATTGCTAATATATTGTAGACCATGCCGGTTTGTGTAGTTGTCAACCCACTCGCCCCACCCCTTGGAGGAACCGACTGTATGCCTTCTATGCCGCCCCCATCAGGACATTTTCTGTTCTGAGAAAGGAGTCTCCCCGTGTCATTACCCAAGCACACTTAAAGAAGGATGTGACATCACACCAAAGTAGTGGTCTTTGGTTATCCCAAAGGTGCTTTTCAAAAGGCAACTGGACTTTCTTGATTTTTTTTCCTTCAAAACTTTTCACTTACCCCTGAAGAACTGAAGAAGCTTCTTGAATGAGAAGCAAAATGTTTTCAAGGGGAAAAAACCAAGAAAGTCCAGTGGCTCTTTGAAAATCATTTTTGTGACAATCATGACCTGAATGATTGATAATCTCCCTAGACTTCTGGCCCTTGGTGAGTTGAGAGTTCTAGTTGTGTTAGGTAAGCCACAGAAAAACAAATTACCTCAGATTGCAGAGATAAATTTTAGATCAGTTACATATTACTTATGCACTATATGGTAAGAGTTCTGATTGTAACCAAGTAGGGGGAAAATAAGATTTGTCACAATTACCTGGTTTCTACATGAATTGGAAATCATTGTTCATAGTTTGGGGCTGGGGGAGAAACACAGGAAAAAGAGAAATAGTCCAAACCAACAGCTAAGCATGGCCGAAGACCTGTAGCCTTCACCATAGTGAGGCCTGTCCCCAGTTGGCACTGGAGATACAGCTAGTAACTTGAAGGATTGTTCTTAAGAATTTTGATTGTATGAACTCCATGAAGGCAAAATTGGAAAAGGGACCCAAGTGAGTACCATGAAAAAGCTATGCTGCTGGCTTGGCTCCAAACAATTTGAGCTGCATATACTGGCCACCTTTTGAGATCAGTAGATGGGCTCCTCTGTGTAGTTTAAACCATGAAGTTCTTGTTCTTTCTTGCTGATGGCAGAGTACAGGAATAAACTATTTGAAACAGGAAAACTATTCACTCTTCTGAAATTTCATAAATGAGTTTAGACCCTTTGAGCAGATGAGACATCCATAGCTTTTTCTTCAGAACGAAAGTTTGAACCTTCAGTAACAGAAAAAAGCCCAAAGTACTTGTTTTGAACGTCACATTTGCCATTTAATATTGTTCAAAGCTAAATTGAACATAAAAAAAACTGCAGGAAAAAAATATCCAGTAATTGGAATCTAGACATACCTGGAAAGCATGAGATGTTACGCAGAACTCTTAAAAAAGAAACTGACAAATCAATTACGAAATGAAACAATAAGAAAACTTACAATGCAGATATACAGTACATAAAATAAACACAAGAGAAAAGCTATCCCTTATGTAAACAATGCAAGTGCAATGTTTAGGGTGAAGTACAAGTGGAGGAGATAGTTCCGCCATCCTTAAAAAAGCAACGGTTCATCCTGCAAGGAAAGAAGTTGGGATTGCTGCCTGCTCTTTGTAAGGCAGTGAAGTTAGGGTAGTTGCAGACAAGCTGCTCCCCTCTCTCCCCTTCTCCTCAGGCATTCATCCATTCCCTCAGAACTGCACTAATAGGAGCATTCAAGCTAGTGCTCCAGCTGCCTGGCAAATTGAGCCACACCCTGGTGTTTTCAAGGACATGCTGATGTCCAGAAGCAGCTTCACCCCACCGAGTATTTTCAGCTTACAAAAGCAAATGGTAAGACAGGGGGAAAAAAGGAGGTGTGTATAGCAGGAAAGGTAAAAGTAAAGGGCCTACAGAGAAAGAAGCAGAGGTGATATCTGAAGAATAGCAACAGCAATAGCGCTTAGACTTATATACTGCTTTACAGCTCTCTCTAAGCGATTTACAGAGTCAGCATATTTCCCCCAGCAATCCGGGTCCTTATTTTACCAACCTCGGAAGGATGGAAGGTTTAGTCAACCTTGAGGCGAGTGAGATTCGAACTACTGGCAGTTAGCAGGCATTCTAAAATTCATTCTAAAAAGGGATGCGGTGGCTCAGTGGCTAAGATGCTGAGCTTTTCGATCCAAACGGTCGGCAGTTTGGCGGTTTGAATCCCTAGCACCACGTAATGGAGTAAGCTCCCGTTATTTGTCCCAGCTTCTGCCAACCTAGCAGTTCGAAAGCATGTAAAAATGCAAGTAGAAAAATAATGACCACTTTGGTGGGAAGGTAACAGCATTCCGTGCGCCTTCAGCTTTTAGTCATGCCGGCCACATGACCACAGAAACTTCTTCGGACAGCGCTGGTTCTTCAGCTTTGTAACGGAGATGAGCATCTCCCCCTAGAGCCGGAAACAACTAGTATGTATGTGTGAGGGGAACCTTTACCTTTATCTTTACTGCATTCTAATGATGGCGCATCATGGTAATAGCAGCTATTACAAGCAAGCAAGGGGATGTTCATTCAACTGCTAGAACTAATAAGCCATGGTGAGCAAGCATATCCCACCATCAGACAGAATCCAATGAGTTTGGAGCTTTGTCTGGACTTGGCAGCAACTAGAAAAAAGCAAGCAAACTGAAACACTACCTTATCCCAATTCATGCAAGAGTGTTTGGGAAAAGGTAAAGGCTGTATACAAGTAGTCCTCTACTTACAATGGTTCATTTAGTGACCATTCAAAGTTACATCAGCACTGAAAAAAGTTGATTTATGACTATTTTTCAGTTACAACCTTTGTAGCATCCCCATGATCATATGATCAAAATTCAGATGTTTGGCAACTGGCTCATACTTATGACCGTTACTGTGTCCCAAAGTCAGGTGATCACCTTTTGTAACTTTTTGATAAACAAAGGCCAACTGTTGGATAAGGTGTGTGTTGCAAATAAAGTATTTTGTATAGAATGTTATGCTATGATGTGTTCAATACTTGGAGGGCAAAGAAGCATCTCTTCCTTAAGAAGCCACCCCAGGCCTACTCATTTTGGGCAATTTTTACCCTGTCTCCAACTTTCCTGTTTTAGGGAAATTGTTGAGAAGATAGTTGTCTTGTAGCTTTAGAGGACTTTGTATGAAGTGGATTCTTTGGACTCCTTCCAGTTGGGTTTTAGGACAGAGTACGTGACTGAATTGGCATTATGAAATGGCACTTGCCAATGACATTTAAAAGGATAAAACTAGTGCATCCATCCTTTCTCTCCTTGAGCTTTTAGCTCTGTTCAATACCATCAATAACAGTATTCTTCTGGACCAGCTCCAGGATTATGGAGTTGGGGGCACAATGTTATATTGGTACTCCTTCCTCCGAGGTCACTTCCAGTCAGCGTTTATAGGAGGGAACAGGTCTGATCTATAGGTCCTCTTATGTGGGATCCTCCTATTGTACTCAGCTGTATATGTCTACCCTTGACCGAGCAAGTGTTGCTGTGGAAGTTCTTCTCAGGGCCTGGAAGCTACGGGAGTCTCAATAGGGAAGAACAGGATTGAGCCAGGCCAGAAGTATTTGTTTTGATTTGTTAGGTTCTCCTGGATCTGGTGGTTTTCCTTTCTTAGTTCTGTATGGGATTTTCCTACCCAAGAAAATCTTTGTGCAGTTTGGCTTGTAGCTCCAGTTCAAAGAGCAGATGGCAGTCAAGGTCAGGGAGCCTTTGCACAACTTTATGTTGTTGACCAATTGCACTTCCTGAAGTTCTTGAATTGGGATTTATTGCATAGTCATTCATGCTTCTTTTATATCCTGAGCAGGTTACTGCAATGCATTCTAATTAGAGGGATCATCTTACCATTATTTTTACCTAACCCATTGAATTGGGCAGGAAGGGCACATCCTGGTTCTCATAAATCAGAATAAATGAAAATACTAAATCATATGAAAATAAGTACCAACCTCTTCTTTTGTTTTCTTATTTTCTTTTCTCAAATCTTCATATTCACCAATAGCTATAAAGACAAAGAAGAAGAGCAGTACATTTAGAAAAAAATAAAAGTGTATATGCCTAATAGTCCTCACAATTTGTAAATAAATGAAAAGAATTTTTTAAAAAGATCTAAGTTTATTTTTTAAAGAGTCACTCATGTTGGACATTATTTGTTGCTGTGTTCTCATATTTGCTGGGCAAAATCTGATCAATGTATGGGTAACAATGGTTCTATGGTCTACTAGAAGAAAAGAGATATACCAACATCACCTCTGCTTGACAGTCCTTTAATTAGGGGCATAATTACCACTGCACATAAGTCCCTATTAAAATTACAATTTAGTTGAACTTGTCACACATTTTCTGCAGTGTGCGAGTCTGTGGGCAGAGGTATTCACAGTAGGAAATCTTTCAGTAACTACTATCAGGACTGCTGAAGACAGTACATCATACCTGGGGAGACTAAATATGATATATATATAATCTGTTAGGGAATTACAATAGCTGGGTAGGGTAGTAGTACAGGATCGCATCTAAGACTTGGAAGCCAAGTAACAACCTTGGAATGCTAACAACTTATATTGTCTTTGTGCCATACTAATGTATCTTGCTGGCATAATCTGAAAATTCTCTTCTTTGGTACTTTTTTTTTTTTTTGCTTGACCATATCCATCCTTTTACAGTCTTACTGGAGAAACCACATACTATTTTGATACAATTTATAGATATATATCTTCCATATAAATGCAAAGTCACTATTGTTTACCAAAGGAATCCTATAACATATCATAAAATAAAATAACAAAGTAGTGGGTAGTGAGATAAAATCAAGCTACAATTAAGAACTTAAGTATTTCCTTCTAATTTTAAATGACAGCAGAGCAACAGTAATCATCTGGTTAATAATAGTTGGACACATTTGCAAGAACATAGCTCAATTGTTCAAAATACCAGCCTTTGAGATCACCTATCATCAATAATTTGGCTCTAATTTCTTTGTAAATGGGGCAGTGGAGGACATTATTCTTCACTTGACCAACATCCCATGGTTGATACATTCTGAATATAATTGAAAGTGCTGCTTTTGGTTACAATGTTTGCTTCCCAAGTAGCCTAGGTATCTCCTCTAGGTTGAACCTGCCTAATCCATGCATTCATGTAGCGAAGAGTCATCACAAGAGTATGGAGACCCCAAAGGAGGTCTACTGTTTTGCAGCTTACAAACTCAAGAACATCTTGCCACTTAGGCACACCTGGTAAGTTCTTCATCAGCTATCTGCAAGACAATTTAGACGGTACAGACATTCAAAGAATAGGTGGGGATTTGTTTATTTATTTTGAATGAACCTGAAAAACAATCTGTATTCAATAGTCAATTGTTTTAATCTTGTTTTTGATATGTTAAAATAAAATGTCAGATGTCTTAGAAGCTGGTATAACACTGCACATAACAAATAAACACAAAAACAACATCTATTAAAATATAACAATGGAACTAAGAATGTATTAATATATAACATATAAAGATAACAAAAGACTAAGAAATGATGTAACTGAGTGCATTTGAATTCATGTGCTCCTAAAATACATTGAAGTATAATTACTGTATATGAAAAGTTTGTGATGTTCAGGACAAGCATTTCTTATGTTCAATACCATTTTTATACCTTTCTCCTTCTTTTCTAAATCTGTTCTCCTGCATTTAAAAGAGCTACTAAAACTTACTTAGAAGAGCTACTTCTAAGGAGATATTAGTTATTTATACGCTCCAAATAATGTAAAAATGGAATCGTTCAGATGACACATAAATTTTAGATGAACTGGACAATGCAATCAGTGATCTATTTAGCTTCACTAAACTATATAAGGAAAATGCATAGCATATACCTGTAATGGCGAACCTATGGCACACGTGCTGGAAGTGGCATGCAGAGCCATCTCTGTGGGCATGCGAGCCATCAGCCCAGCTCAGTTCCACAGTGCACGCGCGCCTCCTGCACGTGCGCCTCCTGCCAACCAGCTGATTTTCAGGTATCTGCTGCGCATAGGTGGGAGGGCGCATGCAGGAGATGCATGCTCAGGGATCAGCGGAAGCATGGAGCGTCCTGCAGACATGCGCAGGAGGGAACAGGAAAGGGTCACGCATGCATTGCATTATGGGTATAGGCATGAGTGCACGCTGTTGTGCGTGCGCGCATGCACTTTCGGCATGCGACGACAAAAAGGTTAGCCATCACTTCCGTATACTGTATCTTCTGGTTTTTATTTTATTTCATATAAGATCACTATGGCCCAATGTGTACTGAGAACACCATACATGAATGAAATGGTTTTTAATCCTTCTATCCAGTTTCTCTGATATTAAAAAAATGCATCGCCTTCTGCAAAATGCAGTGTTAGAATGGAGCCAAGAGGCATAAAAAGGTTGGTAGTTGGCTGTTGCACATCCCTTTCACAAGTTGTACTCTCACAAGTACATGGCTTCAAAACAACTAGCCATCTCTTTTACTCTTTTTTTCAAAAATACATGTAGAATCAAACTTATTATGATGTTATGATTTGTCCTTGAGTATAAGATTTTTTACTTTGTTTTACAAACGGTGAACATGCATAGAAGGAATAGATTGGGACTATGGTATGGAAAGTTGGGTCCTTTTTTTTTTTTTTGGTTCACCACTATTGTCTTAATTGTCCCCATCATCAATATATTATCTCCATACTCTCTGACATATGCTCTTTGCAGAGCTCAAGAATTCTGCTCAGTGAAAGAAAACAAAAAAAAAAATATTTGTAAGTATAAAATAAAGGTCTATATGGGATAAGTTTTTCAGCCTAAGTTTTTATAGGAAAAAGCATTTTAAACAAAGTTCTAGTAATAAATTCTAATCACAATCTACTTTCCAGTTTGCTTCTCCCCCCACCCCCCTATTGGTTAATAGCTAGATCAACCAAAACAGCAGACTTGCTACAAAGATCACTTTGGATTTTATACGAAAAAGAAACATTAAGGCAGGAGTGTCAAACTCAAGGCCTACGGGCCGATTCAGCCCACAGATTGCTTAGATCTGGCCTGTGGGGCTGCCCTGGAAACAGCAAATGTTCGGTCTGTGGTTCCTCTGTCAGCAAAAACGAAGCTCAGGAGCCTATTTTTGCTGGCAGAACGTTCGGGCCACAGGTGCCCCAGGTATAAGTGATGTCAAGTTGGCCATGCCCACCCTGGCCACACACCCCAGGTCAAACACAACTCTGATGCGGCCCTCAATTTAATCGAGTTTGATACCCCTGCATTAAGGCCCTTATAGTTTATCCTATATCTCAATGAATGAAATTAGTGGTATCAGAGTAAACATTCAAACTTCATTTAAGAAATATTTGCTTCATAATCAGCGTTCGGCTTCTCACACTTTTGACACTGGCCTAATGCATTGAAGACCAGTTTTGTTTTCCTCTGCTGAAAGTCTTGTGGGCATCATTCTAATGGATACTGTTCTAAACAACTTGACTCCTATATACTTAAGTTATTGCCATCTTCTTTCTTTTTAGTTATAATTCCCAAGAATAGTCCCTTAAGGAAACGGCAATTCACTTTATTGATTCATTAGATCAATTACTAGTCTAGTGAAATGCCCATAATTATAATGGAGCGGGGCCACTGGTGGAGAGAATGTCACAATGTTGAATTCAGACTTCCTCAATCTGCTGCCTTACAAGGACACTACAATTTCTAGCAAGCAGACCAACACTTCTGGAATTCATCAGGATGGGGAAATACTGTTTTACATAATATTTATTAATTATAGAAAAAATAAAGATATCTGTTTGGGACAGGGCTTATTTAATTTAAATTTAAAGTAATTTAAATCACTTCTCCATTATGTTTAATTATCAAAACTAATTAATAAATGAATATGAATATTAATTAGTATTTTATTGAAAAGGGATATTATTGTCTGATATAATATTAATACTGGTACATGTTTAATATTACGGTTAAGCCATCCAGAGATGACCTGTGATAAGATGGGCAGCCAATAAGTAAGTAAGTAATAAAATTCCTCATACATGGATGTTAGTTTAATTTTTTAGGATTTATAGATGAACATGTTAAGAAGCAATTATTTTTGTGAATTTTTCTGATTTGGGAGCAGGATCATGGTTTTAATTGTATTTAGCACCATACAAAGCTTTTCCTGCTCTTTTTTGTAAAACGATTAATAGATGAACCCATCCCAGTTCAATTACTGATGGATGGCTGAAGGCTATCTTTAGGTTATAGGTTAAGAGAAGATAGGAAATCTTTGAAACTCCAGATCTTGCTAAATCATAATTTCAAGCAGCCATAACCAGTATCCTTGATAATGAAGAAAGTGAAACATTGCAGTTCAGTAATATTTGATAGAATCACAACTGCTATAATCAAACTGGGTTTTAAATAGCAATATTACTCATTTCTCCTATATAGTTTTCTTTTTCCAACAAACAAAATAATAGCCCTGTTCAAGTGATGCTTGCATGCACAAATCTCAATGTGCAAGAAGTGTAATCAACTCTTCTAACTTGTGCTGGTGACACCAATGAAGACTCAGTTTCTGTAAGTATAAGATGATTGCAAACATGATAGTTTAGGACTCCAATCTGTGTGGATGCGTGATAATGCCTTGCTGCAGACAATCATCCTGGGTTTTAAATGATACTGATATATTTATTTATTTGCTATATAAGACTACTGTTTATTTCCCTCACCTCATCTACCACATGACCGGGGTGCTAACCTACTTGCTGATCCAATATCCAATCTATATCCCTTACCACTTCACTAAAACATTGTTTCCCAGTTATTACCTTGCATTACCCCATCCTTATACTTCTAGGCAACCAAAACCTCTGGCCCTCCACAGTATCCACTGTATTTGCTGCTAGAAGTTAAAATATCATTTTATGGTAATAGATACTTAATGCAATATTCTTGGAGAAAAATGCTTTTAGACCTTGCTAAACAGGTGTTCCTTCAACAGTCAACGGAGGACACTTGGAATGCATATTGTAGAACTGTTCATTTTTTCCTTTTCTTTCTGTTCTTTTTCTCTCTTCTCTTATATTTATGGGTGCTCCTTCTTCCTGTGCATCTTCTCCTTTTTCCATTGACCTCATTCACTTTTGCAACTTTAGAGTGGGTTAAGACTTGATTGTATGTGTTGTGCTCATTCCATGTTAACAGAATAGGATTGAACAGTTATGTTATCTTTTACCTCCATACACTGCTGTTAACAGGCATGCATATACAAAATGACAGCAGCAACAATTCCCAGTTATGATAATAGATTTGAGGTATATACACATTTTATACATGCTTTAAAAATATTAAATTCAATTTTCATTTAAACATCCAATTTCAATAAAATATTTTCATTTAGGAATCTTTTCTCCCCCCAGCTTTGGTTATCTTTCAAGAGACAGCGACGATGGGCATTGAAGTGATTTTTGTAACCTGAGCTGAAATGACATTTTATTACATCATTATAGAGATGGTAACAAGTCTTTCCAATTGAAATCTGTGTGTTCTGTCCTGTATGACCAGGATCACATCCATTAATTCTACTCAATCCTTTTACATATGTATCATAAATATGGGCTTATAACTGAGATTGTGTCAAAGTAACAGACACGTGGGGATATCATACGCAAACACTGTGTGTTAGTCCCACTATATAAACCAAACCAAGAAATCAATTCTACTCAGCAAAAACTACTTTTATTAATTTTGACCATAGTAATAAAACCATGCAAGTCTGACTTGCTTTATCACCCCACTCCTTATGGTCACGTGAATTTGGGAGGTATCTGCCTTAGTGTTTTGCACTTGTCTTCTTTTTGTTTTGTACTTAAGTCATGTTTTCCCTTTGTTTCATTGGTGAAAGATATGGCTATCTCTATCAAGGTAAACACTCAGCAATGTTCTTACGAATGTATATAAGTCACAATATTGTCCACAACAATATAAGTTGTGGCTTTTGTATAATGATGTCATGACACATATTTTGTCCCTTATTCAAAAAGAATTGCAACATGTTAAAATAATGGTCTCTTTAAAAAATGTGAAGTAGGGAGCAAGCTGGCCCTAGAACCAAATGGCAAACCTATGGCACGCGTGCCAGAAGTCGCACACAGAGACATCTCTCTGGGCACCCCAGCCATCGCTCATTGCTCTTCCGGGTTCCAGCATCCGCATGCATGCCAGCCAGCTGGTCTCCACGCACACCAGAAATCAGAAGAGCAGCTCCCTGGTGTGCATGCACACAGCGGCTACCTGGTCTTCACAGGAGTAGGCGCATTAAAAAGACCAGGTGGCCGGCGCACACACGCACGGGAAGGTGAGCTTCCAGTTTCCGGTGCTCCCATGTGTGCACGCAGGGAGCTGCTCCTCCAATTTTCATGCGCACACACTCAGCACTCGTTGCTTAAAAGATTCACCACCACTGTACTAGAAACACTGATCATCCTATACATGTATGGGTAAATAGATACATGTTGAGATATGTCAAAGCCAGTATGGGACACTACCATTCTTCCATTGCAAAAAAGTTCCGTAAGTAAAATGTTGTCGCTGATAAGATACTTCTCCTAGATATTTCTCCAATTTCCTTGTCCAAAGTAAATTTACTTGGTGGGAACACAAGCAAATGGATTTTATAGTTTAATATCTATTTAAACTATTTTATAGTTTAATATCTATTTATTAAACTGGCCTTGATACTTTACCAAGAGCAATGCAAGATAACTCTTAATGGATATGTTGGTTAGAGTGCAATAACCATTTTTTCTTTTAAAACTTGCACTAATTTTATGTATATTTTAATGGCTTCTCTTATTTTTATTCTTATTAAATTAAAAATATAATACATAATGTCTCAGAAATCAGGAATGGAAGGACATTTTGGTGGGATATATACAGCTATGTTTATTTTTATTTAGTTGATTTGTCAATCGCTTACAAGATAATAGGTGTAAGTATATACATAGTTATGAATACATGAAACGGGTACATATAAGAAAAATAAAAGAAACAATAGGACAGAGACGGTAGGCATGTTGGTATGCTTTTGCACGCCCCCTACAGACCTCTTAGGAAAGGGATGAAGTCAATAGTAGACAGTCTAAGGTTAAAGTTTTTGGGTTTTGGGGAAGAAACCACAGAGTCAGGTAGAGTATTCCAGACGTTGACCACTCTGTTGCTATGTATATCCCACCATTCCATTCCTGATTGGGCCACACATTTTCCTATCTTTGGGCTACATATATTCAGGCTGAATGTTCACTATGGATAAGGCTGAATCAGTACAAGTAGTCCTTTACTTATAACAGTCTGTTTAGTGACCGTTCAAAGTTACAACAGCATGGAAAAAGTGACTTATGACCACCTTTCACATTTACGACTTGTTGCAGCATCCCCATGGTTACATGATTAAAATTCAGACATTTGACAACTGACTCATATATATGACAGTTGCAATGTCCCAGGATATTCATCTTTTGTCACCTTCTGAACAAGCAAAGTCAATGGGAAGCCAGATTCACTTAACAACTGTGTCACTAACTACAGTGATTCACTTAATAATTATGGCAAGAGAGGTGATAAAATGGGGCAAAAATCGCTTAACAAACATCTCACTTAAGAAAAGAAATTTTGGGTTCAATTGTGGTCAAGGACGCCCTCTAACTATAAAGAGTTTCCTTGAGAAGATTTTAATGACTAGAGTTTTTCTTCTACTTACATTTTTTATTCTACTTAATTCATTACTTTATCACAATAAAAAGCTCACCTCTGTAAACCTTTCAAAGCACAACTTCTTGTATTAGTTTGTATTAGATTATGCTTAGGTTATTAATAACTGAAAACATTATTTGATTACAGATCTTGATGTAAACCTCCACCCATGGGCAAAATCTGCATAGAAATCCCAAAGTTCCCAGAAATTTCACAAAAAAAAGTTTGGTGAAGGTAGAGCATCTCAACTGATTCTGAATGCTGAATGGTGGCTGGAATGGGAAGCTAGCAGGCTGAAAGCAAAGCAACCAATTAAACAATGTTTCTAGGCCTATCAAATCAAAAATTCTTAAAAAGAAAATGATGGGTAGGTGCAGCTTAGTGTTTTTCCTTGTTTTCTGATAAATTAAGTTTTATACTTTGCCACACCTGTTCTGTTCTGCAAATTTCAAGTTAAGAACCCATTGTAGCTTATAAGAACCATTAGCTTGCCTGCAAAAGATCACAATTCAGTTTAAGACATTGAAGACTAACTTTTTCACAACTTTTTACAGCAAAAGAACTGTCTTTTGTCTTCTTCTGTACTTATGCCTTTCCCCCTGCCCCTGAGTTTTGAAAAGACACCCCTCTTTCAGCGCTAACAAAACAGAAAAGTTTCATGTCCAATCTTCTCAGCACTAAAAAGACAGCCACTGCACTATTGGGAAAGGAATTGTTCCTTCCCCACCTGCAGACTTGCATAGGATCAGCTGAAAATCTGGATGTTGGAAGGCTTCATGAATGAGAGATGGTGTAAAACCTCAGATAAAAAATTGCTTCGGATTCATGTCATTGGTCTAGGATTAAGATTTTAGGCAAAAATGGTTTCCATCATTGGTTTATTGGTCTATATTTGTTTGAATTAATTTTGTTTCTGTTAAGTGCCATAATAGGACAAAACAGCATGGCATCGAGTCAAAGTAGGCTAATTGTAACTCACAGAATTATTACTACCTTGAAGAGTTGTTTAAAATGATCTTAACTTTCACAAGACAGCAAGGAATCAGAAAGAATGCTAAAATTGTACTGATGAATTTATCTCATTAATATTTTCTTTTCTAAGGAGAACATAGCTTCTCTCCATTCCTTTCCAGTGCTATTCTCACAAACAACCTGAGGTAGAAGAGATCAGCTGGTCTGCAGTCACACCATTTTGTCACTGAGTGAGCACTGCACACACCTGACCTCCTTTAAACATCTGCCTGTTGCCTAATCTCACAAGTTAGGATACTATATATTCAGAGTTGTAGTCCAAAGTATCAAAGGCCAGATTGTTCAAAATTAAAATCTGCTAAACACTAAATTTTGAGTTAAATTTCATTTCCTATCCAGGAATATGCTATCTAATGAAGTGCTAAATTTTGAAGCAAAGTCTTAAAACACATTCAGTTCTCTTTTTGTTTTTAAGTAATTCCCCTGGGCATTTTTTGTTCAGTTGTGAAGGGTTTTACAACTCTTGTAAATGAAAGAGGGAAGACATCTTTGCAGGTTAAGAGAGAAGGTGTTGCTAGATGCTATAGGATTTCATCCCGTCCCTTACTTTCAAAATCCACCCAATGGAGAGAATCTATTATTACTAACAGGCCAGCTGGCACAACAACAAAAATACTGATAAGTAAGTCTTGATTCAGTAAGTAAATTAAGGCTCGGTTAAATCGTTTCGAAAGTAAAATGGGTGGACTGCAACATTTTCCTGCGGGCCCACAGGGACAGAGAGGAGAGAGCGCGCAATGAAAAGAAAATCGAGAAGGGGTAAGAAATCTTGGACTCAGCGGATCTCCGCGCAGGGCGGTCACCGGACAGCTGTCTTGAGGTGGTCCACAAGTCTGCTGCCTCCGACGTGACCCTCCCACCCTGAGAGGCCGGTTACCAGAGTCACGGCTGCTTGGATTCTGACGCTCGTTTTAAACCCTACAGGCCGTTCCGAAGCGAAGAGACCCCTTTGCCTACAGAAAGCGCCTTGGCGTCGCCCGCTTTTCTGAGCCGACCCGTAAAAGGAGGGCAAGCGCGCGAGAGAAGCGAAAGCGCGCCGCTCGCAAGCCTGGCTGGCGGCTGCCGGACCACGGCTGTTTTTAAACTAAGCCAGCGGCTTTGGAGCCTTACCTTGTTCTTTCAGGCTGCTGATTAGCTCCAGCTGCCTCTCTTCCTCGAAGCCGCTCATTTTGCCTCTCCGGCCCGCGGGGCGTCTTGCGGAGGGACACCCGGAAACGCCACTTTCCCTCCGCCCCGATGGCGGCTAAGTGGCACCACTCGCACCTGGATGCAAGCGGAGAGGGCGAGGTTTGAGGCGGGTGCTGGGAATGATCCCCGAACAGCCTCTCTGCCAGGCTACTGCACATGCCCGGCCTTCTCTTGGAGCATGTGCGAAAGCCAGATTTCTTGCACCGGAGGCAACGGGGATTTTTTCCTCAGCTGCTGGGCAGGCCTTTATGGTCCTGGCGCAGAGAAGAGGGAAGGAGGCAGCAGGTGGAGGATGAGGCGTCATTGTGGAATAGATTAGAATTCTTTATTGGCCAAGTGTGATTAGGAAGCATTTGTCTTTGTGCAAATGCTTTCAGTGTACATAAAAAGAAAAATACATTCGTCAAGAGTCATAAGGTACAACATTTAATAATAGCCATAGGGTACAAATAAGCAATCAAGTCATACTAGGAAACAGTCAATATAAATCATAAGTATACAAGCGACAAAGTTACAGTCATACAGTCACAAGTAGGAGGGGATGGGTGATAAGGAGTGATGATAAGATTAACAATAATAGTAGTGCAGACTTTGTAAATAGTTGAATAGGGTTGAAGGAATTATTTGTTTAGCAGAGTGATGGCTTTTGGGAAGAAACTTGTGTCTAGTTGTTCTGGTGTGCAATGTTCTATAGCGTCTTTTTGAGGGTAGGAATTGAAACAGTTTATGTCCAGGATGTGAGGGGTCTGTAAATATTTTCACAGCCCTCTTTTTGACTCGTGCAGTATACAGGTCTCGATTGAAGGCAGGTTGATAGTAATTGTTTTTTTCTGCAGTATTATAGAACTTTTGGGTTCAGCAGCATTATATTACACTCGTGTTAATAAATACGGCAGGAGAATGGTCTTGCACTTCTTTTTTCCAGTTATGTCCAGTCGCAGTTAGTCCTCAACTTCTGATCATAATTGAGCTCAAAATTTCTGTTGTTAAGTGAGACATTTGTTCAGTGAGTTTTGCGATTCCTTTTTTCTTGCCACAGCTGTTAAGGGAATCACTAGCTTGATAAAGTTATCTGGTTCTTAAGTGAATCTGGCTTCCCCATTGACCCTGCTTGTCAGAAGGTGATCACATGACCCCAGGGTAAAGCAACGGTCCTATTTATGCCGAGCATCTGGATTTTGATCACATGATCAAAATGCTGCACGGTGAAATGCCGTAACGGTGAAAAACAGGCCTAAGTCACATTTTTCAGTGCCATTGTAACTTTGAAAGGTCACTAACCAACTGTTGGAAGTCATGAACTACCAGTAGAAGAAAGTGCTAGGTGAACTCAAAAACTCCAATTAGATCAATTTTGCTATTCAGGGACATTTAAGTGATGGCTGGACAAATTACCTGGAAGGGTAAATTTTTGGGAATATTGTCCATTATACAACAAGGACAAATGAAGGGAGGTTTTCACACTAAAGCCAGAATATTTTCAAAGTTCATTGAAACCAGTGGAATTTATTTCTAAAAGGATTAGTTGGGACCCTCAAGGGTCTTTATTTGCGAGTACACTCTGAATATAAAGCTTATAAATACCAACATCCCAACAAATGATTAACCAGACTTGTGGGTGTACCTTTGAACGTAAGGTGTCTATTTCGAAATACCTCCACAAGAGTGGCTAGTCATTTGTTGGAATTTTGGTATACTATTGATTGATCAAACCAAAGTTAAAGGCAGCACTTTCTTTTTTACTTTCCAGAATTTCTTTCCTGTTAAACAGTATTGATTATCAGTGTGCTCCCACACATGATACAAGATGCAGCTATTAACTATAAAGAACTAAGAAGTGTAGGGATCAGCTATATGTGGCGTCAATCATTTATTTTCCATGTTTAGCTACTGATCTGGGTCTCTTCAATTAGGTAATGTTATCTTTTGGAGCCCAGGAAGACATAGAACATATGTAAGAGCCTAAAGATAAAAGTATGAAAAGCTAGAAAATATCAAGTTTGTATTAAAGTATATATAAAAATGAGCTTAAAGCTAAAAAGAGGAATAGGAGTACTAGGTGGGTATATAAGAGCATAAAGTATGTGGAAGATTATATCAGATTACAGAGATTCCAAAGGCTGATTAAGTGTAGTTTATGCCCAGGACATCATACTATGAATTTCAAGTGTCAATTCACAGAACCTGAAAGCAGCAGAGAAGTGTAGATTTGACCTGTGAACCCTGTAATGGTGAAGTGAAGCTAGTATAAATATCTCTGTAACGCAGGCATTGGAGAAACACATGCTCTGCTGTTCATAAGGACACTGTCTTCCCAAGTAAGAAATCTTTCTGTATTGGTTTTCAAGAACAGCCAAAGGGAGGCCAGGACATCAGGGCACCCATTAAGAAACTTGCATAATTGCTCTTTAAAAAGTTAGATTGTACCATCTCTGCTGCAACAGGGTGAACCCCTGACTTGTACTATACAATAGCTATGTCATTATTTTTGACACAAATGGCTAAAAGCAGTTGGATTGTAATGCCCATCTTTAGAAAAAAAGAAATATAATACTCCTCTTTGAAGCCATCCAGGAGGTATGGACCAAATAAACAGAAAGAGATTACTGAGCCAAGAATTTTAGAACTGTTTTCATTTCTATAAAGAAAAAGAATAACAATGTCATCACCAGACAAGATCATTGGAATATATCTGTTAACCGGTTTAGATAGCTATCTTTTTAATTAAGGTATTATACTTGTCCTTATTTTTAAAAAGTGAAAAATAATGGAGGAAGAATTCAACCTTGCTTCACTCCTGGTTCTACTAATCAAATCTGTTATTTACCTTTGGGAACCATACCTAGCTCTCAAATAACATTTATATATTAGCTGTTGAATGTTTTATCAATATTGGTAACTGGCTGTTTTTTCCATAATATCCCTCTAGATATTGAAAGACAGGTAAGTCTAAGATTTATAAAAGCTGCATATGGGGTGTTTTTTATATCCACAATGATATTTCTATATTAAGAATTACAATTGCATTGCCTTGTCTGTAGTACATCTTCCTACTCTAAATCCTGCTAATTCTTCTGCTATAACATTATTGTCTTCTATGCAAGCATAACATTTCTCAAACAGATTTTTAGGCTAAATTGTATTAATTATATTTAAGAAGCTGATTAGCAGGTAGTATGATATTCCTTTTTTTATGAAGCACTTATTTATTGTGAGATATCTCCTTTGTTGTCTATCATGCTTCTACATCCATCTTTTTTTTAAAGATTAATTTTATTTTTTTTAAAATAGCAAGCTGACACAGTGCAAGGCATAGCACCAGCCTCTAGCAATATATGTATTTGCAATAATGATTTTGGGCTACGCAAAAATCCTACTAGAATGATAAAGAGCACCTTGCAGCTAAGAATAGTTGTGATTAATGTTTTATGACTGACTTTTAGGACAGTATACATCTTCAAAGGATTTTTATTACAAGAAACATTGGTGCAGAGTATCATTTGAAGATGCCCTTCTACCCTTTCTGAAAGCAAAGCATCTACATTGGTTCACATCACAGTTTGTGTTGCTTTGACATCCTTTTCTAGTTCTTAGAATTACTATAGGAGATGGAGTGACATGAAGCCTCTCAATAGGACAACTATATCACTTCTGTGTGTCTCACAGAGGCTTGTGACCTAATCTGAATAAAGTATGTCTAACATCTACACCCCTACTAATTGCCTACCATGAAAGCCAGGTTAGAATTAGACAGGCCTTCCATAAAAGAGTCTCGAGAAAACATACCCTCAAAATTCCAAATGTATCTCTGGCCCTCAAAAGTTGTAAAATCCCGACCAAATTGATCACACATATTTGGTTTCAGGTTTTAAAGCTAGTATCTTTTTTGTTTGCTTCTGAGTAGATATGCATAGAATCGCATTGTTAAACCATGCATATAGATATGATAGAGGGCTAGAAATAACTGGTAGCCATAATGGCTGGATTTTCTGTGATTTGAGGGCTTTCTGCATTCTCGTAACACTCTTTGGTTCCTTTCATACTCTTGTCTGATCACAATTACTGAAAATCAGCATTTTTTGGTCATTTTGAGGCACAAAAATGAAATAGATAGACTCCTAAAAATAGGCTTAATATGCTTTTTTAAAAATCCCTATAAAATCTAGGGAGGAAAAATCTTTTCCAGAAGAATTAAACAGCTCTTACCTCCTCCTTGTTTATACCCAACATCCCTAAAAATGTTGACTATGGGCTCCTGCCAACAGGAGCATGTCCACTCCTGATTTTGACTATGCTAGATAAGTCAGCATTCCTCTACTAAAAATAGCCTTAAAGACAAATTTCATATACATTTGTAACTGACAACATATTTTCCTGCCTTATGTGCTTTATTGATCTCTAGTGCTGGAGACAAACTAGATTGATATGTTTACAACATGGTCTATTGGAGAATCAATAGGTAGCAGTGTGGTGTCTACTGTACTTCATTCATGGGCATTCAAAGACACTGATTCAATCTATTCTACAGTAACCATATCTCTGATGGAGGATTTTTGATGTCTGACAATTGCAAAAAATACTGATATTTCTCAAGAAGATGTTGCACCCAAGAGCCAGAAAATTCAGTCTTTAAGATGGCTGTGAAGTAACTAGTTACATACATTAATAATAACCAGTCAGTAGTGGGATGGATTAAAGCGGCTCGAAGAATATGGAGAATTACAGAATACTTGGGGCAGAAACTTAGGGCCAAAGAAAAACTGCATTCCTCATTTAGAAAAGTACCACACATTGCATTTGCCTTGTGCATCCAAATTTTTGTGATGTATCTTTTCACCAGTTGAACAAATTTATTTTCACCTGAGTAGAGTTTTGTCAGGGAAGATAATTTATTTATTATTTTATCATATTTTTATACCGCTCCCTCTCCCAAAAAAGGGACTAATGAATATAATTATCCAACAAAAGTGCTAGATCTTTGCAGATCATACAGGTGGTTTATTTCTGCATAGCTAGTTATATTTTCCTCCCTTTGGACCTCAGTATTCTCCGCATCCCCATTGTAATCCATTGTAGATGTATACTTTTACTTTTCTAATACATGAATATATGAACTAATACTTTAATACATTTATGTGACTTCACATGTAAGCTTGTTGTGCCAAAAAAACCTGGCTATTGCTGAGTGGGGGTTGTTTGATTCTTTTGTTCTTCCACTAGCAGAAGGAATATGATCAGAAGAAGTGTGATCAGCTCATACATTGTTCATGGTCTACACTACAGTGATAAGGTTTGCTGCTGGAAGTGAAAGCAGTGACAGGAAAGAAAGAACCGTAACAAAATTATTCCAGATACTAGTTGACATGCACTGTAGGGCAGCATCTGCACTAATGACTCAAAGCATCTTCTATAGTCATCTAAATGTCATAAATCAGTACTAGAGAAAGGTCATAGATTGTAAAAACATCTGCAGATGGAATAATGGAACTCTGGCTCAAAAAGGAGGTAAGATAACCCTATGCTAAGTAATTAAATATTAGCTATCCAAAGAAGGATCTTGGAAATATGGTTGGTCATAAGCTGAATATAGGATATGACTGTCAACAAGCCCAATGCAATTTTAGCAAGTCACAGGGAAAAAAAGTCCCACTGTTCTTCTAAATTATGCTCCTTCATTTACTGTCATTAGTGTAAGGCAGGGGTTGCCAACCTTTTGGATCTCAGGGACCACCAAACTCATAATTTTAAATCCCACAGACTACCTTTGGTCAAGCAGCCTGGCTGAAGTTTTCTGCGCCGCTTGCACTCCAGCACTTTGACTCCCAGGGAAGGAGTTTGGTCAAGCTATCTGCAAAATTGTCTCTATCAAGGAGCGCTCGCAGAATCAGCACAGGAAACTTAGATCGGGCTCTTGAGAGTGACTCCGGCTGCTTCTCTCCAGTAGTGCTGAGAGAGAGAGAGGGAGGGAGAGAGAGGGGGAGTGGTAGAGAGAGGGGGGGCGAGAGAGCAACTGCAGCAGTGGGTGCACGAGAGGGGTGCTTTGCCAGCAGGCCCTGCAGGAAGTGGGAGAAAGCACATCATTTCCCTACCCGCTGCCAGACCCAACACCTGGCACCCAGCTGGGATTACCTAAAGGGGGGCAGGGTAGGAAGCAGGGCCCCTTCCAATGCTGGAGAAAGAGGGCCTTTGAGTCCCAGGCACCAATTCGGGCAGTGCCCTGCCAACTCGCTCGTGCAGAAGGAAGCCCCTTTATCCCAAGCCACGTCTTCCCAGTGGGGAATTTGGCGGCAACCTACAGCTTGGAACAGAGATGTGGTGTTTTAACTATGCCCCCTCTTGCCGCAACAGTACCATTACCTCATCCTGGCTGGCGAGGAGATTTCCAACCCCACAACGGGCCGATCCCATATTCCAGAGCTGCAGTAGTCACAAGACTGGTCCTTTGGTCACCCCAGAGCAGCTCCTCCAGTCCATGGCAGGCCAATGCACCAGGGTGGAGGAGGAGCTGCTCCAGGATGACCAAACGGCCAATCCTGTGACTCCTGTAGCTCTGAAATATGGGACCGACTTTCCCACAGTCAGTAAGCCTTCCTGGGGCCGATTTCCCTCCCCCACCATTGGTCTTACCTAACAGTTCCAGCTCACATGGCTCTACTCAAGATAAGGTTTGCGCTCTGTCGAAGAGTGGGGCCCAGCAGGTGGGCGGGCCATGTGGTGACGCAGTCTTGTGTTGCCGCGCAGCCTGGATTAATTGCTTTGGGGGGTGTTTTGGGGGGACATTTCTCTGCAGACCACCAACATTTTCTCACAGACCACCAGTGGTCCGCGGCCCATCAGTTGATGACTACTGATTTAATGGACCATTTTTTAAAAAATACACAAATTGATCAGGCACAAAGAAAGACAGTGAAGGTAGAATGAACAGGAGACTGTTTTATAAAGAGGGAGTGAGGGAACTTGATAGTTTGAGCAAGGAGAAAATAATTGAAGCGTACAATACTCTTCAACTGAACTACTCTTCAGTTTCCAAATGTCAGACAGAAGAAGGTTAAAACTTGTTCTATTTATGTTATTCTGAAAGCTTTTCTGTATCACCTTAGAGTGTCAGGGAGAGAGTTTCCTGCTGAGAGATTCCTTTCAATTCCATGTTTTTATGATGTCATGTTCCTATATAATTAGTGCAGTACTGTTTTTAATCTTCCTGATGGATTTGATAAAAAGCTAACCATCTTAAAGTGGTTGACTGTTTATTCCCAAGAGTAACAATACTCCAAGTCTTGAATGGGGAATTTGTGGTCTTTCAGAAAACATTGAACTCTCATCATTCCCTGCCAGCATGGCCATTGGTTAAGGGCAGGTAAAAAGCTGAACAAAGTTGGAAGACCACATCTTCCTCACTCTTACTCTTCTAGATATTGCTTGTAGGTTACATGTTTATTTTTGCAGTTCAGGGTGTCAGGTAAAACTTTGTTAAATGAAGGAATCTATATCTTTTTGTCTCTGATGAAAAGGAAGATGGATAGAATATGCTACTCTAAAAATTGTCCCTGTATAATATAACTCTTCAATGTTGTTCAGCACCAGAAGCTGGATAGCTCCTAAGCTAATGTATTGTGTAAGGTTTCCTAATAAGCACTTTGAGGTAGATCAGGAAGGAGCCATCACAAGAAATACTAGATTTTTACTTAATTAATATTAATACAACAGAATTGTGAAAGTATGACATTGTCTCTTTCCCTCTCTCTTATACGAAAGAGAAAATAATATTAAGGCAATCACAACTTCCTTTATCCAATATTCAAGGAATAAATTTCATTATTTTCCTAAAAGTTGTCACATATTTCCTTCATGGCCATTTCCATATTTCTGTACATCTAAATTGTAAGAGTCATTAGTTCAATTCCCATTAGTATGTGGATCTCCTAGAAATATCTGGTGCTACATACACCTGATAAGTTTCAAGTAAAATGTTTATGTACTAGTCCAGATGGTCAGTATAAATAAAAACACCACACAGGATTCTCAAGGTTATAGAGACATGTTTCTCATTTTGCAGGGTCTGTCCCCCCCCAAACATCCAAAAACTGTTTCATCTACAAAGGCCTGAAAAGTTCCAGCAGTGCAGAATTTCTCCTATATCTCTTCGTTTTACTTGGTGATGTTAACTGCTAGGTTCCTATTGCTTTCTTCCATTCCTATGGAAATTAGCTTTCAATGTGATGTTTCTGCTGTACAGCCATATTGTTTGAATAGGTAAATCCACAGATATTGATCAAAACATACACACTCCTCAAAAGTCTGCACAGTAATAAATAATTAGATTGTGTCTGTGTGTGCGGATGTATTATCCATGCTATAGTTGCAACATAACTTGACTTTATTTGAAAAATATCCAAAAGCTTCAACTGATGGAAAATGTGACAGCTAGGTTGCTAATTAGTGCACAAAATTGCCATTTCAGAAATCCACACTGGTAGCTAATTTATTTCTAGGCATAATTTAAAGTGTTGATGTTAATCTTTAAAATTGTAAGTGGCTCATGGCCTATCTGAATGATTGTTTCTCCTGTGACATACCTCTTTGGACATTATGATCTGCCATAAAAAATGTTTTTTTGCAATATGCCTCCCTTTCAAGCAAAGTGTTAATTGACTACACAAGACAAAGCCCTCTATTTAAAAATCTGGTTGCTTTATGATTTTAATAGACAAACTTTTGACATATTGTATATAATATTGTAATTTTATTTTTATTTATTTATTTGTCAAGCGATTATAAGATAACAGGTATAAGTATAAACATAGTTATGGATACATGAAATGGGTACATATAAGAAAAATAAAAAGAAACAATAGGACAGGGATGGTAGGCATGTTGGTGCGCTTATGCATGCCCCCTACAGACCTTTTAGCAAAGAGGTGAGGTCAATAGTAGACAGTCTAAGGTTAAAGTTTTTGGGATTGGGGAAGAAACCACAGAGTCAGATAGAATATTCCAGACATTGACCACTCTGTTGCTGAAGTTGTATTTCCTGCAACCAAGTTTGGTGCAGTTTACTTGAGTTTGTATCTATTGTGTGCTCTTGTAATATTATGATTGAACTTGAAGTATTCATTGACAGGTAGGACATTGTAATGTATAATTTTATATACTATACTTAGATTGGACCGAAGGCGGTGTAGTTCTAGGTTTTCTAGGTCTAGAATTTCAAGTCTGGTGGCATAAGATATTTTGCAATGAGCAGAGGAGTGGAGAACTCTTGTGAAATATTTCTGGACTTTCTCAACTGTGTTAATATTAGATACGTAATGCAGGTTCCAGACTGATGAGCTGTATTCAAGTATTGGTCTAGAAAATATTTTGTATGCTCTAGTTAGTAGTGTGATATTACCAGAGAAAAAGCTACATAGGATTAGGTTAGCAACTCTTCATGCCTTTTTTGCTATGTAGTTACAGTGGGCTCTGGCACTTAGATCATTAGAGATGAGTACTCCAAGGTCCTTGACAGAGTTTGGATCATCAACAAGGTCTTGACTATTCAGCTTGTATTTTATTTTCTGATTTTTGTTGCCAATATGTAAGACAGAGCATTTATTTGTTGAGATTTGAAGTTGCCATTTGTTTGACCATTCTGAAGGGTAGCAGCATTGTCTGTGGTATTGAATAGCTTTACATCATCAGTGAAAAGAATACAGTTGCTCTTAATATGATCACAGAAGTCATTTATGTGGAGTATGAAGAGAGTTGGTCCTAGAACACTGCCTTGGAAGAACACTGCCTGTTGACAGGTACAGAATTTGATAGGACACTCCCAATTTTGACCATTTGGTGTCTATTTGATAGGAATGCTTCTATCCAGTTATACAGGTGTTTTTAGTTTTAGAAGTAGTTTGTCGTGTACCACTGAATCAAAGGCTTTACAGAAGCCTATGTAGATTGCGTCTATTGCTTTGCCCTGATCGAGTTGTGTAGTCCATATGTTTTTGCAGTGTAAAAGTTGCAGATTACAGGATAGTTTTTTTCTGAAACCAAATTGTTTATTAGAGAGTAGGTTGTTTGTCTTTAAGTGGAGGATAATGGATTGGTTAATAATTGATTCCATGACTTTACACATGACGCAGCATAAAGAGATTGGTCTATAATTTTCAACTAGGCTGGGGTCTCCCTTTTTGAAGATGGGGATGACCGTGGCTTGTGACCATAGGCTTGGCAAGGAGATGGTCCTGAAAGATTTTTCAAAGATTATGCTTAGAGCAGTGGTTCCCAAACGTTTTTGATCCACCGCCCCCTTGGTGCTACAAACTCATCCTCGGTGTCTGTCACCCAGGGGTGGGATTCAAATTCCTGTGGGTGTGGCCTAATTTGAGGGTGTGGCTTTCTGGTCACGTGACTGTGTGGGCATGGCAGGTGACTGGCAAACCAAATACAAGTGGCCCTCACTTAATGGCCAGTTGTTTAGCAACTGTTCTAATTTATGCCTGGCCTCCCCAGAGCTACTTGACCTGTTTTTGGAGTCTTGACAGCTTTAGATCAGGGATTTAAATCCCACCCCTGCCTATATGTGTGAGAGAGAGAGGGAGAGAGAGAGGTTGGATCAGATCTCTCTCTCTCTGTCTGCCACCAACACCTGAAAGCCACCGTCAGTCAAAATTCATATTGGTGGTCTCTGGGATTTAAAATTATGAGTTTCGTGGTCTCTGAGGTCCAAAGGTTTGGTAACCCCTGATCTAAAGGGGTGAGCCTGAGAGAGGAAAAGAGACAGAGAAAAGAAAGAAAGAGGAAGAGGAAGAAAAGAAAGAGAAAGGGGAAAGAAAGAAAAAGGCACAGGGGGGATGGAAGAAAGGGATAGAAAGAAAAAGAAATAAAGGAGGGAGAGAGGAAGGAGAAAGATAGTGAGATATCTAGTCTAGTCCAATCACCTGCTCCAGCCGGGTTAGAAGGGAGTGTGTATATGTGTGTTCTCCTTGTAATTTATCAGTAAATTTTGGTTTTGCCTTCTTCAGAATTGGCATTATAATACATTGGGGAAAAATAATTTTTAGACATCTGGTCCAATGGATCCTGTTTAAAGCCTCAACAATTTTGTGGATGAAACAGACCATGTTTCATCCACAAAACCTTTAATAGAAGCCAAAGAGGTTTCGATGTGCTGGCAAAGATGTCTCAATTTGGAAAAGGGCCTCATTCAATGTGATGCATCAGGTCTCTCTAGCTTTCTCTCTCTCTCTCCCTCCCTCCATCCCTCTCAGACTGGCTTTGCTCTACTTTCCTGATGTGCCTGCGGGGCCAGCGCTTCGAACATGGATGGATGAATGGATGGATGGAAGGATGGATGGAGAGGGAGAGAAACAGGCAGGCAGGCAGGCAAACAGACAGACCTTTTGGATGGACGGATGGACAGACAGACAGAATGCGACAGCAGCGGCACATTGGGAAAGTGGTGATGCCGGCTTTTCCCAACGTCCTGCTGCATTCGTGGCACCGGTTCCGGAGCATTACTTCAGTCAATGGGTGAGCCTGCAGAGCCGGCCGGCGCCTTGAACGTCCCCCTGGAGCCTCTTAGCATCCCCAATGGGGCGAGCAGAGAGGTGCTAAGAGGCGGCAGGAGGGCATTCAAGGCGCTGGCCGGCCCTGCAGGCTCACCCATTGACTAGCACCATTCCGGAGCATTCGACGCACCGCCCCCTGCCACCTCTTAGCACCCTTCTGCTGGACCCTTTGGGGATGCTAAGAGGCAGCAGGGGGGCGTTCAAGGCTCCAGCCGGCCCTGCAGGCTCACCCATTGATTAGCAATGCTCTGAAGCCTGCGCCTCCAATGTGGAAGCGGTGTCACATTATATGTGGCTGCATTCGATGCGCCGCCCCCCTGCCGTGTCTTAGCGCCCCTCTGCTGGTCCCCTTGGGGACGCTAAGAGACAGCAGGAGGGCATTCAAGGCGCCGGCCGGCCTTGCAGGCTCACCCATTGACTGTAGCACCGCTCCAGAGCCAGTGCCTCGAACGTCCCCCTGCCGCTTCTTAGAGTCTCCAAGGGGGCCAGCAGAGGGGCACTAAGAGGCGGCAGGGGGATGGCGCATCGAACGTGGCTGCAGCAGCACATAATGTGCCGCTGCTTCCACATTGGGGGCGCCAGCTCCGCAGCGGTGCTTCAGTCAATGAGTGAACCTACAGCACTGGCACCTTGAACGCCCACCTGCCATCTCTTAGCATACTCCTGGCAGCCCCCTTGCCTCTTAGCATCCCCTAAGGTATCCCACCTCCCTCCAGGGGGTAGTACCTCTCACTTTGGGAACCACTGGCTTAGAGTTTGGCTATGGCAGTGGATAGCTTTTTAAAGAAGTAGGCACATATTCCGTCCGGTCCAATAGATAGAGACGGTTTTACATTGCATAGTGCTTTTTCAACATTGTCTTTTGTAAAATAGATATGTATTAGAATTAGATCATTGTAGTTGTCTGTGGTTCGACTAGCAAATACTGGGCATGATCCATTGCTGTTTACAAATATTGAGCCAAAGAATGTGTTAAAGAGGTTGGCTTTAATGGTGTCATCATTGCAGTCTTTACCATTAGGCCCTTTCAGGGGTGGGATGGACCTTGAGTCTTTTAGTTTGTTGTTTACAAAATTGTAGAAAGTGTGGGTGCATGGGAATTGGTGCGTAGAAGGTTTTCTTTTTGTTTAATGTGATAATTGGTGCATTCAGTCTTTATCTGGTAGCATAAATTTTTGTATCGGCTTTTGAAGTTGGCAACGTGACCAGATTTATTTTTCCGCCAAAGTGATTTCTTTTTGGATTGAATCATTAATTAATTAATGATTAATCATGTATACAGTTGCATAACTAACTTAAATGTATAAAGGTGTGTGTTTGTATATACTGTGTACACACAGGGAGAGCCTCCCTCACACACATATAGTGAGTTTTTTAGCTTCTATCGGCATTTTATGAATGGAAAAGCACAATACAAATTGCATCCCTAAAGATATAACCTTAGTAAATTAACAACAAATCCATATAAAATATCAACATAGTTTATTTATGATTTCTGTTCTATTTACTAGGTTAATCCTGGTTTCCTCTTAAATGTTTTTAGCTTTTGAATGAAAATGCATTTTTCTTTTCTTATTTTCTATTATATAAAAACTGCCTTCTCTGAGTATTCAATGAGGTGGTAGCAGGGGAAAGAAATACAAAGATCCTCTTTGTGGAGCATGGTTAATTCAGTGATATGAGGAGATTAAGTGCAAATAGGAAAACTGAGTCGACTGACCTAACCAATTTTCCATACGAGAATTAGATTTAGTTCCAAAAAGCCATGTGATTATTTGGGGATAAATTAACAGCTATTAGTCAACTTTGTTTTCTGAACAGCCTGTGAGATCTATTCTCTTCTGTGATTAAAACCAAGTGTTAGGAAGTCACACAAAAGCCAGGCCTATATAGGTTTTCTCTTCTGTGGATATAACACATCATACAATAAAAATATAGGATATAACATACTGTATGCAAGAGACAGAATTCTTGTATATATACATGTATACAAGTGGTAGCAGGGCAAATAAGCCTTAATGCAGCATTTCATCACTGCGTATAAAATAGCAATAACCATTTTCCACTATAATTAACATGAAAACCTTTGAACAGATGCATATTTTCCATCACATCAATCAAAATCAGATAATAGCTGCAGCATAACATATAAAAATAAGAATAGTGTGGCAAAATTGAACTAATCAAACACATTCATAATCAACATCTATGATTAAAGTAGCAAAAATGCTATTTCTTTCTTTAAAAAAATGTAATGGGTTTGATTAGAGACATTATTTTTGTACATGATTTCTCAGAAGCCAGCTATTCTCACTGTTGTGTATTTTGCCTGTCTAGGCAAAGAAATTATAATCTTAATTGGAGGATTAAATGGTACAGGGAACCCAGTATATATACAGAATGAAATGTTTTAAAACATCTATTGAAAGCTCACATATGAATGATAACTTGGAGTGCAAAATAAAAGCAAACATACAATTGATAATATATGAATATGAACAAACCTATATTGATATATTAATGGTATTATTAATAATAGACCATATTAATACACATATTTTTTAAGTATCTGAAGGTAGCACATATGAGTACTGTATTTTCTTCCCTTTCCTCTTTTTTTGTCGCAGATCCTTGATGATGACTTAAACAATTTTTATATACAGCTTTTTTCAATTTCACTTGGATAGTTTAACCTAGAAGTCTGTTCCAGTGATTATTAACTAATTAATTAGTTGCATTTGTGGGCTGTTAAACACTGCATTATGATGATTTACAAGAAAATATGATCACAAGCAAAAATAAATTTCAGCCTAGGGGGGAAAAATGACCCTAGAAATTGTAATAAGTATCAGTGTTCACCTAATATTCACTGACATTTACTTTCAAAAGCTCTGCTGAATAGTTGAACATGAAGTTATCAAAATTGGTATTATATGACATCAGTCCTGGGGAAGCTGCTCCACAGAGAAACACTTATCTCTGGGCTACCACCCATCTTATATCTGGGATGTTGGTAACATCCCCAGCCATAATCAATATAGTCAATATTTTGGTTCCACCTGGAGAAGGCAGTCTTGCAACGACCAAAAAGCCAACCCATACTAGATTTTTAAGGTTGAAACATACATTTTGATCTTCAACTAAAAACCTACTGTAGATATTATATGGCTATATCCCTTCTCGTCTATTATCACATTTTGCATCAGTGCAATTTCAGAGGAGTCTTCAAATATAGCTCCATGTAGAATTTATTATGTTAATTTAAACAGGAGGTGATGAAGATGTAAGTTAACACTGTTAATAATTTATATTATTCCACAACTGCTGAAACTGGGCAAAGGCTCCACTGGCCATAAACTCTACCTGCACATCCTAAAGGAACTATAAGTCTAGAAGGATACTCAAAATGTAGACTTACTCTTTGAGGGGGAACTGCCACTTCATCCAAAGTTATCATCAGAACAGGCAAACTATCACTCCATTTTGTTGAGATTTAGTTTCAGGTTGTTGTTTTTTCTCTTCCAAGCATTAGGTCAAGTTTTTCACACCATACCAGTTGTGCCTTAGGTGTTGAATGATTGAATATCATCAGCATGTTGGTCATAACCTTGCCCTGGATGTTTCAGTGTTCTATTCTGTCTTTGTTGTCATTATTTTATAATACATCATAAATAATTATGATAAATTTTACAAGGATAATGTATTATACATAAAAAGTAACAATAACTGAAAAAAACAAGAAAAGCCATTTCAATACATTTAAATATATTGAATGTTGCCCAACTTTAGTAGGGTGAGGAGCACATTTCACTCTAAAGTGCAATGACCTTTCAAAAGTAATTGATTAGACTAGTGGAAAAGCTAGATTTAAATTCATACAGATTTATATTTATTGAACATTAAATATAATTCATTTGATTACCCTCCAGTCATGCATTTAATAATTCTCCACTTTTGACATTATAAAGATTGATAACCATTTTGAATGGGCTGTAGTCAAGCTCTTTACTTTGGGTATGGTGGTGCATCGTTATTGAATAACTCAAAGGGTTCCAATCTGGCACTGGTACTTCACGAATCCTGTTATTAAGAGAGCACTTGCAAGATTTTATTAGATTAACATTTCTATTACCTTGGCATGTTTAAGATCTGTTGACTTCAACTCCCAGAATTCCCCAGCCAACCATGAGAATCCCTGCATTAGATCAAAGTTTCCTTTTTCATTGGCTGGCCTGACAACTGTATAGTTTAGATGCTGCAGCCCATTTGCATTTAGGAGGCAGATTCAGCTCCGGGAATGAGCTTCGTCATAGAGGCCATGTATTGTGCCACTGTCTTATCAGAGGACTGAATGGGCATTGGTTTAGTCACTGTGTGACTCTTATTTGGGATTTTGTACAATAAGGCTAATTGGGAGAAGGTAGATAGGTGTAGATAGGTGTAGATAATTGCCATAAAGCAGTTTGTGATTAAGCCTTTTAATTACTTTCACCTCAGTACTGAATGGCTAGGGAAATGTGTGCTGAATTGACTCTAATTTTGTCATGCTCAATAACTGAGAATGAGGGTTTTTATTCTTCCAAAAATTTCTCTTAACAGTTTTGATGAAGTTTGCAGGTTAGTAACAAGTTAGTCAAACCATGAAATAACCGTATCCAAAAGCTTGGGTTTTAAAGGGTTAAAACTAGCATTTAAAAACTCTTATGGAATAATTTGACAACTATTAAAATTCTGACATGTGGTGTGAGATTATGATGATATCAGTTACTGGTTAGCAGCCTACTGTACTTGCTACATTTTGCATTTTTCAGCAGTGCTTCCAGAAGCTCCAAAGGGAATAAGACACATCTGGCATACTAAATGCAGCTATTGACGCATGTCCATATCACTATAAATTTCTGATGGAATAAAAGGGTTCAAGAAAATGGTAACTATGAACAGTAAATTTGCTCCACATTAGCTAGGACTTCATATTGGACCATAACTATTAATTTTATTAGCTAATCATTTTAATAAGTAGTAAAGCACATGAATGCCTGCTACATCTATTTGGTATTTTTATAAGACCAAGAGGCAGAAATCCAAAGTAATAACAGAACCACACAAGAAACTCTTTATTTCAGTAACCTTGACAAAGTCACTCTAATTTCTGAACGTCTCAGCAATAGATATATCATGTCCATGTTCAGCCTTTATTCCCAAACAAAGCTAACAAGTTATGCACTACATTTCTTAATGCTGCATTGGTTGAATTGATTTTTCTTTCCTATGAATAAAAAGTACAGTAGCAAACAGTTATGTTCTGAGACAAAATTGATTAACATGAATTATTTTTCTTTTACAAACAGTACTAAAATATTTGTCTTTATCTAGAACAGGGTTGTCAAACTTGATTTCATTGAGGGCTGCATCAGGGTTGTGTTTGGCCTCGGAAGGCCAGGGTGGATGTGGTCAGGGGGCATGGCCAGCTCGACATCACTCATGTCAGGGGCACCTGTGGTGGTCAAGTGCTAAGGCAGGATTTCCCTCAGACCCTCCCTTACTCTCATTATAATCTTCCTTCCTTCCTTCCTTCCTTCCTTCCTTCCTTCCTTCCTTCCTTCCTTCCTTCCTTCCTTCCTTCCTTCCTTCCTTCTTTCCTTCCTTCCTTCCTTTTCCTTTTGTCTTCATTCTCCTTTCTTCTTCCTTCCCCTCTTTCCTTATTTTTCCTTCCTTGCTCTCTTTCCATCTTTCCTTCTTTGTCTTTCCTCTTTCTCCTTTCCTGCCCCTTCTTGCATGCTCAAATGCAAAAGGGGTAACATTTCTCCTCTTGTTTTGTTTTTAGTTTGTTTTGCTAGCTGCATGCAGGTCCTTTGCTTTTTCCAGGGTTGCCCCAAATCTAAGCAGGCTGGATCTGGCCCATGGGCCTTGACTTTGACACCCCTGATCTAGAACAAAGCCAGATGTTAATATGGTTTAATAATACTGTAATTGACTGTCCTTTAATGTTAAAGGAGTGTACCATACTTGGGCTCCCAATATTCCTCTTTCGTATTCAATGGGAGGAAATCAGAAATTTCTGTTTACAATTTAGAACAAATAAGATGCTGTTTCAATAAGCTACTTTGCAAATAGATACATGACAGAATTTATTGGATTTGGACCAAACAAGTTCGTTAAAAATATATATATATGAACCCTTTCATGAATAATCATTTTGTAAACATTCTCTTTAAGATTATAACCTTAATTTCAATCCACATATAGTCCTATTGTTCCATCTGCATTTTATAATTAAAAAATTAGCCTACTTTATCATAATTTTTTTCATTTGGTCTTCTTCTATTTCAAATTTTAATTAACAATTGTTAATTGTTAAAATTTCACCTTAAATAATTAACATGTAATTTTAACATTTACATGTTAACTCTTTATATCTAATTCCATTACAAACTCAGCTTTATTATGCTCAAAGCCATGTTTTTCTCCTTACTTTAAAACTTTCTAATAATCTAAAGAAGTAAATGATTAGCAACTATCTCCTTTGCCATCAATTCTTTCTCTTGATTTTATTTCTCTTAACAAATTCTAGTATATCTCACAATAAATTAGCCATTTGTATTTGCTATTATTTCTTGTATAGTAAATGCAAGGTGTCATTGAACACAATCTATATATCTATCTATTCTGTATTCTTGATATGGACATCTAACATAACCATTTTAAAATCCACATTAACCTTGATTTTGTCATACTACAAATACGCATACCATCCAAAATTCAGATCATAGTCTCCTAACTCCAAAGAAACTTCTATTTCTCAAATATGCCCATTTTTTCATCCAGACCAAATAACAAGCTGCAAAATATAATTTCAAATCATGTAAACCCAGTCGTCCTTTTTCGATTGCATCCTGTAGCACCTAATATTTAACTTGCGTTTTTTTTTCCCTGCCACACAAATTTAGATATTTCCTTCTGCCATTTTTAAGTATTGCATCAGTTATGTGAAACAAAAACATTATTGTAAGAAGGACATTTATTTTTATCAGAAATTCTGCCCAGCAATAACTATTGTAATTTGTCCCATCTTAACATATCTTTTTAACTTCATTCCATGTCTTCACATAATTATTTTGAAATAACATGCAATTCATATTTGTCATAGTGATGTCCAGATATTTTAATTTCTTCTCAATCTTAACATTCGTTGTATTCCTCAATTCTGTTTGATCTTGTAATTTTCATGTTTTTGTTAACATTACCTTATGTTTGTTCATCTAAAACTCACATTGTCATGGCAGCATCACATGACATATTTTCCTTTGCTAAACTGGGCATGGGCGTGGCCAGCACATGACGTGTCCGGCCCACAGGCCAGGAGCTTGACAGCCTGATCTAAAATCTACTAATCACAAATTAGTTTAGTTTTTCCATTAGTGTTTCAATTCCCTATAAAGGATTTTGCAGAAACAACTCAAATTATTCGCTTAATTTATAAGATTAATTTACAAATATGTTAATGTATAAATTTCTTTTCTAATCTTTGCTCCCACAATTATCTCATTTTGTCCTATACCTATATTCAGTATTTTAAGAACCAAAATAAACAAGAGACAAAATAGTGAGCATTCCTGCCTCATTTTCTTTTCACAAGGCTTTGTTAAATATCCATTAAGAGTTGTGTTTTCTTTGAAGTGTAAATCAATCTTCTCCACTTTGTAAAATTCTCTCCAAAGTTCATAAACTCCACAACTTTGAACAGGAAAGCCCAATTCAAATTGTCAAAGGCCTTCATCTAAGAAAATCAGCGTGGCTTGTTTTTCATTATGTTGCTCCAAATATTCTAACGTCGTTCTTTTAATTAAAAAACCATATTGATCCTCACAAATAAATTCTTGCAAAATTATTTTCAGTCTATCAGTTATAATCATTGTGAACAATCATTATTCAATTATATTATCAGTCTGTAGTCTCTTTTTAAAGTCAAATCCTGTTCCTATTTAGATATTAGAGCGATACCCACCCCTTTTCAACTCTTTAGCAACTTTCTTCCCTGAAGGAGTTTATTTTAAAGATTGTAAAAGTTCATCCTCAAAACATTTATAATAAGAACCTGATAATCCATCTGATCCAGGCACTTTTCCTGCTTTAATCTTTTTTTATAGCTTCCCTTATTGTTATAGCTCCATTCATAATCTGTTTCTGATCCTCTGTAATCTTCTGTAAATTTTGCTCTTTAGGTATTTGTCTATTTTCTCCAGAGAGGTGTCACTTGCTTCATACAAGTTAGAAGAATATTGATGAGATGCTTCCCCCCCTCCCATGGCCATGTTATCTATTAATACAATATCACCATCTTGTATTTTCAATATCATTTCTTTTTCTTTTCTTAATTTATATACCAACCATTTCCCTGGTTTATTTGTAAACTCAAAGGTTTTTTCCCCCTTTGCATAACTCATTTTGGTTTCCATAGATGACGCGATGATGCAAGTTTGACACTCCTTGTTTTCACCTGATCTTAGCAGGAGCAAGAAACAGTCCTTGTCACGAAAAACCTCTTTTTATTTACCTCTTGTGAATTAATTAATTCACCTACCAAAAAGTCCAGGCAATAGTCCTTCAAAGAGTTAATGGCAGCAACAGACCTTATCAATTCCTTGCGATAATTACAAGGCCATGAGCTCCCAGCTGAAAGGCTGCAAATTAAGTTCTGCTAAGCAGTCTCTGTGGCACGAAACACAATGAGCAAAGTCTTCAGAAAGATGAACTGTTGTCTCCTCCGACAACCACCCCCTTCTGCCAGCGAGGGGCCATTCAGTGCCTACACCAGGAGTGTAAAACATCAACATGGTGGCATCATGTGATGAATTGGAAGTTTTTCCCCCTTCGTTAAATCTGGTATGGCCAGCACATGACACAGTCCAATCACTTCTTGAAAGCCTCCAGTCATGAAGCTCCCACAATTTTGGAAGGCAAGCTGTTCCATTCATGATTGATCAAGGTGAGATTCAACCTAGAAATAAGGAGAAATTTTCTGAAAGTGAGAGCAGTTTTCATTCATTGTTCCTTGTCTGGCCAACAGCTGCTTTAGAAAATTGCTTGACCCCCCTCCTTTCTGTGGCAGCCCTCAAATATTGGAACACTGCTATCATGTCTCTCCTGGCCCTTCTCTTCACTAGACTAGCCATGCCCAGTTCCTGTAACCTTTGTACTGTAAGCTGTGAGCACCAGGGCCACTGTATTTTGCATTAATTGAAGTTCTCAGGTAATCTTTAAAGGCAGTTCCATGCAAAGTGCATTGCAGTGTCCCAGGTGAGCAGCAATGAGATACAGCTTTCACCTGCTAGAAAATGCCACTATTAGGGTCACTGCATTTGAAAGGAGAACAGGCATTATAGAGACCAGGCAATTGTTTCCTCTGTATCTGGTTTTGGTAGGTTTTTCTGTTACCTTGAGCACAGATTGTTTTCTTATGGAATATGTTTTAAAGTGTTAGAGAATACGATGACCCCAAATGTATCATTTTTATGTCACGGAATGGTTCCTTTCCACTATCTCCCAAACCATCAAATGTCTTAATTTATGTAACATACATAATAAATCCTACCCTTCATCATTTCATAGGCCTTGACATTGGTGTGAAATGAAAGGAAATAAGTTATGAATACATATGAATATTTGTCTGCACTGGAAGTAAGGGCAGAATTACTCATTTCTTTTATTTCAAACCCTTCTGATTCTCTAAAATATTCTATCATGTTATCTAAGCAGTGATTAACTGAGGTACATGGAGTCTTGAATTTGTTGATGTATTTATTGTCCTTTTCAAAGACAAATATGATTGCTAGGTTGCCGAAGATGTTTTCTGACTTTTAAGCGTAGCTAGATTACAAGACGGAACACAGCAACTGCATTCATTTAAAAACATTCCATCCTCCATCTCAGTGAACAAAATAGTTCTTTCAGTAGTTCTGAACAGTAGATTTAAGCAGCACAGCAGTTGTAGCCTTCTCTACATTTTTGAAGGTTTTAAAGGTATCAGTACCATCTCCCCTAGCAATCTAGCAGCTTAAATTTGCAAAAGAAAGTAAATGTATTCTTGTTTGAAGCTTATAAAGCATATCCTGAGCTACAGTTACCTTTCTTTTTGCTAATTTGTTATCTATGTCAGGGAGTCACAGGGCCTCTGGTGTTAATAAAGAATATGTGGATACTCTGGTAAAATTAGATTTTCAAGCATCCCTTACACTTGGAGAATTGGGTCAAGGAGATGTTAAACTGAGAGAATTTGGAGAACATAGTCACTATATAATGCTGCTAAGTAATGTACTTACAGTATTAGATTTACTTTCAAAGTCAAATAATTAAGAATGTCAATATTTGATAATGTTGTTGCATATGAACCCTATATATGAAACATGAAATTGGTCTCCAAAATTCTTTATAATAACCTAGAATGACGGTTTGCATATATTTTCTTGAGTTTCATTCTAGGTGACAAACTAAACACAGTTGTGTCATTTTCTTGGTAGCAAAGAAGAAAGCAGTAGTACTGGCTTGTTGTTGCTTTTTTCTGGGCAGTTTTGATTTTTCCACTTGATTCATAGTACAATCATGGGATTTCCTGGTGGTCCCCCATCCAAGTGTTAATTAGATCTCATCCTGCTTAGTTTTTTGTAGGGAGTCAGCCAGAAGATGGCTAGGATTGCACTGAGGCATTCTTCATTATGATTGACAAGGTAACACAATATAGTGTTTCCCCAGGCATTCTTCCTACCTTTCACCATGGCTGTATTATTTCTTAAAATTAAGCAGAAAGGATTCTTCGTCCTTGTCAGCCATTTTCAGTATCTGACAAGCAAAATTGCAATATGATTTTATTTTATGAAGCAGCAAAGTGAGCATTCAGTGTTCACTGAAAAAGCGTGCCTTTTTTGCAGTTAAGTTCTCATCTTCATTAATGGGTCAGTCAATACATGTGATAGTGCGACACAATTATTATACCATTTTAAATTAGTATATTGGGATGGGTCATCTGGAAAAATAAAAAGGGAATGTTATTTATATAAATGTGGTATTAGTAATGGCAGTCATTGTGCTTGGTTGCTGGTACACAATTCCATTAGGCCCTGAGTGGCACCTTGATGACAGTCTCTTTAGACAGGCAATGACCAAATGGAGATCAGACTTCTCCAAGGTCAGGGTTAAGTGAGGTCAGGAGTTTTCACTCCCAGTGTTCTTGAAATATGAATTTCAAAACTGAACATAATATTATAGCTATCACAAGCTGCATGCAGCTCTTTTGCAAACATTGAGCAAATAAGGTTCACATGCTGTAGTTATGGAAAGCTATTTGTTATATGTCTCAGGTGTTTGTTTTTTTTTGCAGTTCAGTGGAACAAAACTTTTCTTTAATTACTACTAGTACTAACTTAAATTCCTAGGACAAAGCAGGAGACATGTATCGGCTGTGGGCTTTAAATCAGATGCTACTAGGGAGGTTGAAAAGGACATGCAAACAGTGTAAATCCGATTCAACCTGAAAAATACAACTGAAATTTCAAGAAACAGTCTTGAACAGATTAATTAATGTCCAGTTGCTTTGGAGGAAAGCTGCTGGATAGAATGAGAAGTTCTTGTATATCGGAGAATAGTGAGCAAATTACAACCTAGAGAACCATTGATTTTGTTGGACACAAAATGACTGCTGGGAGGTGAGAGCCCCCTACTGGTTATTAAGTAAGCAGAATTAATTGCGCTTGGCTGGCCTTGTCTGGCCTTCAGAAGTAAAGCAGGTTCAGGACTGATTAATACTTGGATGGGAACCATTAAGGAATCTCAGAGCTGTAGCTTAGGCTGGGGGTGGGGGGAGATGATCCCAAAGGAAAATGATCTCAAACCATCTGCACTGTAGCCAAATTGCATCGATATGTCCATTATTTTAACCAGGAGCGGAGCTTAATTTGAAGGGATCTTTCCTCTCACCTAATTGCTCTAGTGAAACTAGCTGTAAGATACTTCAGTTAACATCACCACACAATTAATCACAACATCTTTTAGGTGAATGGATTCAGTCTTTGTGCCAATTTCTGACACAACTAATTTTCCTACATCAGGAAGATAACTTTTGGGGGCTCAAAATACTCCTTGCATTCCACTCATTTTTTATTATTATTAAATTTGTTTGCCATCTATCTCAGCTCAAGGTGACTCTTATCCCACATATAGATCAGTGGAGAAGGCTTTTGTTGTTAATCATCAAAGCACACATTCCCTTAGCTAATAGCCCATATCTTCCCCTTCTTACACTGTCCATGTTTCCATCTTTAGTTGCTAACAAGCCCATTCAGGCCTAGGAAACATTAGCAGCCCCACTAGCAGATGTGCAGATCCATAGAGCTGTTTGAAATGGGCCCAGCACCTTGGCCTGCTTTGGGATCTTGCACAGGGCAGAAATGAATCAAGTTCATACCATTTGGTCCACACTGGATTGTAAAAGAGAGATCCAGTTGTCAGTAGTCATTACATGAATTATCATTAGTCTTTCATGTTACCTGAATTGTTTCAATAGCACCTGCAGTAGCACTTAGACTTACATATTGTTTCACACCCTCTCTAAGCGGTTTTACACCCTCTCTAAGCGGTTTACACCCTCTCTAAGCGGTTTTACACCCTCTCTAAGCGGTTTACAGGGTCAGCATATTTTCCCCAACAATGTGGGACTTTGTTTTTCTGATCTCAAAAGGATGGAAGGCTGAATCAACCTTGAGCCAGTGAGAATTGAACTGCCGAACTGCTGGCAGTCGGCAGTCAGCAGAATTAGCCTGCAATATTGCATTCTAACCATTGCACCATCATGGCTCAATCCATCTGCTTTCATCAGTTTCCTCTGAGGATTATATTTTAAAATAGGAAGGTTTTAACTTTTCGTCCTACATCAGAGTTTAAGCCAGACAGGAGCCATTCAATTATATTTTGCACTGGCAGCATAACTTCAAATGTGCAGGAATGATCTGAAAGGGAAGTGCAGTGGAGGCAGACATAAAATATCCCATGTTTGATTTCTGATCCTTGTTGTCCCATTTTTCCCTAGTGAGTAAAAAAGTAAAGCAATATAGCTCTTTAAAAGTGCGTGCAATTTGATATTGTCTGTCATACTAGTAGTACCTTAACAAGAGTAGGAGACATTCTGTTGCTTTAGATACTTTTTTACTCTAATTATTTTTATTAATTGTAACTTTGTTTTGTAATGTAGATTGCTGTGTAATTAATAAATGAACACAATATTATATCAAGCCTAGGTCAGTATTGTATCAGCATGTCTGCATCTGGTAGTTAATGAGCAAAAGAGCACACCGATGACTGAGTGATATGACCAGCTTCTGTTGCTGGAAAATTTAATGACTGCAATCAGATTGAAATGATGAAATGCAAGGACATAAAAGTAAATGATAACTCCATGGATTTGGAACAGAGGCTTGGTCAGGACAGAATGTATCTATGTGCTACCATTGTAGCCATGGAGTCATAATGTTGGACATGAATATTATGTCCATGGATATGAACATTATGTCCATGGATATGAGACAAATAAATGGTAATAATAAACATACTTAGCACCTACTAAGGCCACCTTTGCAAAGAAGCTGAAGAAAAGTTGACCACCTAATTAGCTGCTACAAGCAACAGCATGACAAAGCAGCAACAATGGTGCATTGGAAGATCTGCAAGAAATACCATTTTCCCTTAAGCAAGAACTGGTGGGATCATAAAATAGAGAAAGTAACAGAAAACGAAGAAGCTAATGTGCTCTGCAGCTTTAGAATTCAAATCAACAGACACCTGCCACCTAACACCCCAGACTTTACAACTTTTGGGACGTTTCAACTCATTGTTTCTGTCCTGCCTTCAGAGTGACATAAGCTGTACGGATTACAGGTCTCCTGTATATGAAGTGCCTTTAGATATCTGAAAACCTCTATTATTTCTCTCCTTAATCATATTTCTTGAGGTTACAGAAACTCAGCACTTTTGTTTCTTGCAGGACTTCATTCCCAGCACTCTCACCATCATGCATCTCAATATTAACCTTGTTAGCAGTGGTATTTCACTGTTAGCCAATATTCAAATTGTGATCTACTAGCACCAGCCCGATTATTTTTACATATGCCAAGCCAGTAACCCTAAACTTGTGCTTTTCATTTTTTATTTCCAGATGCAGAACTTTTCTCTTTTAATGTTTTCTATTATTATTATTTGGACCTATTGTTTAAATGTATCTCCATCTTTCAGTATCTTTTCTTTCTCTTCTAAGGTGCTAAACCAATTCTCAAGGTTTTATGTCATTTGTAAGGTGATCCTCCTCTTCTTTGTACAAGTCTTTAACAAAAACAGTGAACAGCACACGGGACCCAGGATAAAGCTCTGCAATGGTCTGCTTGGTACTGTTCTCTGTGATGATGTGGAACTATTTAGTAGTATTTTCTCAGTGCAGTCATCCAGCCAATTATGAATCAAATTTCATCTAACTTATCTTTTATTTTTTATTAGTGAGAAAGTCATTAGAGACCTTGTTGTACTTGTAAATCTCACAAACATATATAATGCTGTATGGAATATGTTCATTAATTTACTTGTTTTTCTTTGCATAATGCAAGCTGTAAGAGGATTCAGGCGAGGCTTTACTGTAGATCTTTTCTGCTATATTATAGAAGCTTCTCACTCATTATTTGTATCAGGAAGGATTTGTTATCTATAGTAGTAGCTTTCCTCTCGATCATGTTATCTTGTGGGAAATGGGCAAGAATCCTAGAACACACTCTCTTCCTCCTCTTCCTCTTCCTTCTTCTCCTCCCCACCCAGAAGGGTTGATTCACAATCATCTAGGTCATGGTTGACTGAAGAAGCTTCTTGGGTTAGAACTGAAATGTTTTCAAAGGAAAAAACCAAGAAAGTCCCGTTGCTTTTTGGAAAAAGCAGTGGCACCTTTGGAAGTAGGGGTGATTCTGACTTCCTCTTATTCCCATATAACTGGTAGTATTTGAATAAAAACAACTCGTGTTAAATGTGTGAATCACACATTTAATAGACTAGATTGTTTAGTTTAGCATTATTTAGCAAAGTTTCTATTCTGTATAATAATTCAGTTCTCAAACACAAGAAAACTCAGCTTGCAGAGTCTGAATAATCACAGTGTAATACATTTAGAAATATACAAATTTCCTCAAGTATTTTTATATTTGTAAATCTCTTCTAATCTTTATTCATAGTAATCTCGGAGGAGGTAAATATTTAAAAGACGGTACACATAAAAGCAAAATGTATCATTCTAAAAATAATAAAAGTAATGAAGACAGTGAAGAGAGCTATAAAAAATAAAATAATGAAAATGGCATTCAGAAATCCATTAGCAAAGCGTGATGATGCTTCAGAGGCCTGGGAAAGTATTTTAAATGTAAGCAAAGACCTTTGCATTTAAAATCCTTAATGAAGATTTTTAGAAAGGACTAAAAGCTATGATAAAATCTTGAAAATAAGGCTAATATCTTGATTCATAATGGACTATAAGTCAATACTGTCATTCTCACTTACATTACTGCGGACTACAATTATTAGAGTGCATAGCGCCTTATGTTCCTTTTTTCATAACCTGCTCTTTCTCTGTTAGGCTTGCTTATTTAATTTTATTTACCTCTGTTGTTCAGTAACAAGAAGATAAATAGCAGCGTAATTGGCTTTGTTTGCTTTTTGCCCTGAAAAAATGGAGCAGTTTCACTACAACTCCAACAATTTTGTCTGCAGTTCATTCCTTTCGGTATAGATGGGACTTCAGAGTGCTTTAAAACTGACTTGGATCACACCAAATACAAGTTTAATACTTCAGCATTACTACTTTTTCTAATCAGAATTTGGAGTTGTGGACATCACAGAACAAAGGGTAAAACTGGGGGGGGGGTGGAAATCTGTTTGTTTGCATGTGTGTGTATACTGTAAATGATCAGAATGATCAGCATGATATTTAAGGTGAATTTACTAGTGACTTAGGTCAGTGGCCTTGAACAATAAAAATCATTTTAAAATCCTTATAGAATCAACAGTGTAATCAATTGACATTTCATGTACAAAGATGAATGTCTGAAATATCTGCAAGAATAAGAAAGATAAACCAGTATCTTTTTTACATGAAATAAATGAAATTTAGCAAGGGCTCATTCTAAGGAAACCACTATTAAATTGTGTTTGAATATAAATATATCTGTGGTTATTTTTGTAGCAACTAAACAATTAACTACCTTTTTATTTTTCTTCTAGACTGAGCCAGATTGATGATAACATCCAAATTTATTTAACGATTCAGCAAATGGTATGGTGCCCGTGAACTATAATGGACTGAATAAGAAATAATAAAATTACATTCAACTTCAAGTAAGATGGAACTATTAGTTGTGAGGTACCCTATTTCAAGAGGTGATAGAATTGCCAGTTCTTTTTTTTGTAAAAAGTTTTTTATTTTTTCACATTTCAGAAACATCTTTTTTTAATGAATAGCATGATTCCAGGTTTTCACATCTGCATACAAACATGACCTTGGCTACGTATTCATTTTTCACCTTTGATTTCATATCCTATCATTACATTACACGTTTTTTATAAATTTGCTCAAATACTTTTCTCAGACTTATTTTATATATTTTCTATTCATTTCTTAATCTATTTCTTTTTACTTTAAATAATTCTCATATCTTCATATTCATTATAATTTATACTCTTATCTGTCAGGTTTGCAATGTCATCGCATATTCTTATTTCATCATTTCAAAAATTCCATCCCAATTCAAGCAATTCAAAAAAATTTCCCCCACAATTACCAATTTGACCGTACCACCCCTTTACCTTATACATCATTTAATTAACTCCTCTTTAATTCCCAATAATAGACTTTTTAATTATCACCTAAAAAATTAATAACAATGATCTCCTAACAACTACATAACACATATGCATTTTAGGCCGGATTCTGCATGGCACTTTCCCCTTCAGTTACATTAAATCATTAATAATTTCAATTAAATTAATTTATTCAATTAATCATAGAAACTGATGTTAATCTCTTTACAACAATCCTTATAATTCCTTTCAACTATATTTGTAAATTCATTAAACATAGTTAGTACACTTATCATAGTTACTCTTTTTCACATTTATTCCATTTATCACTATGTATAATTTAACAAAGAATTCTAATAACAAGAAAACATCAGTTCCAATCTTTTCATTTTAAACGTCTATCTTTTCCTGCCTTCTAAGTAATTTATTACTTCAAATACATTTATAATACACCACATTACCTTGAAGAATCCCTTCTTAATCCTTATCTAATCAATATCTCTATGTCTTTTAAATAAACATTTTTGTTCCATTTCCATATCTCTTCCTGGTTCTTTTTCTTATTACTTCTTTTTTCCTTCTTATTTTCTTTCCTTTTCTTACTCCAGTTTTTATTCCCCTCCCTCTTTAAAGCTTTCTTCTGTAATTCCCTTTTCTGCTGTTTCTTTTTACTTTGTTTGATTTTCAGAACATTCTCCTTTTTAGTTGCCTCCTCAAATTTCCAAGTTTTAATTCCCATTCTTTTTCCCCTTCGCTTTAATATTCGTTGCTCCAATTGTTGTTGTAGATGGCCTCTTCTTTAATCAACTTCTCTTCTGGCACTCCTTGTTGTTCTTCATACTCCAGAATCACCATTTCTAACGATTGTAAGGCAAGACAGCACGACTCACCTCTTTCATGTAGCATTTCTTTTATGTTTTTTAGTTCCATTTTTAATTCCAAAAAAAGTTCTGCCATTTTTAAGCAGTTCCATTATATTTTCTTTATCTCTTTTTTTACTCTTTAAGTCCAAACCAATTGTCCAGTAATTTAATTCGACCAGCGTCTTTGATATTTATTTCCAATGATCAGCTTTTATTAACTCTATTAATATTAACTCTATTAAGTTTTTCCCAGATTCATCAAATAGGCCAAGATCCATATATTTAAGTTTATGTCAAGATCACCAAACAGTCCCAGAGTAATTTTTTCATGCTACTTTCTTTTATTTTGATGTTCCACTTTCCAGGGTTTTTGTATCAAATTTCACTTTTAAAAGAGCCTCTTTTTAATGAGTCACAAAAAATTTCCTTTACCACTAGGTGGCACTCTCTGTTATATCCAAATTCTGCCCCACCCCACTTTCTCCTCTCTATTTAGAGCTTTTAAATTTCAGAGATCCAATAAGTCCAAATATCAGTTACTGGGTTTGACACATTCAAGTTCAGCTTTAATTATGCCTATTTAGTGCCAAAATCATATATTTATCCAATTTGAACAGGTATTTTCTTCTGCTTCCTCCTTTCAAAGTTCAAAGCCACTTTCAGCTGTCATTTCCCCCTCCCCACATTTTCTGGTCATTGCTTTTACTATCTTTCTTAAAAATTTCTTAGAATTTTAATTCCAGGCTACCTTTATGTCCAGATATTGTGCTTGATTAGCCCGGTTTTCATGCTGTCCTCTTCTTCACCACTCCAGCATAATCTTTGTCCTGGTTAGCTCCTCCTCTTCAGGGTGGCCATATTTGACCACTGCTTCAGCCCATCTTCAGAGGGAATATGCCCAGCCAGGGAAGGGGGATGCAGGTCCCCTCGACCCAGCCGGCAGTCCCCCCTTCTTCACTACTCCTACAGGGTGGTTCTGGCCCCAAAAGCAGATGCTCAGGGCCCTCTGATGAGAGCATGGATCAAAGCCATGCACAATCGCAGTTTCAGGTCCGTCCACGACAAAGGTGCTACCGGAAGTCCAGAATTGCCTGTTCTGAATGGAATTGCACTCTGCCAGATGGATCAGGGAAATATTGTGGGATGCTTCTGACTCATACGTTCTGTTTTCCCAGATTGAGCTAACAGCCAAGATAACCTTTTAATTTCTTTGGTTGATAGCAATAGTACCGTAATGGTACTTAGACTTATATACTGCTGCACAATGCTTTACAGCCTTGTCTAAGTGGTTTACAACAGGGGTGTCAAACTCAAGTTGTCATGGCAATGTCACGTGACGTATTGGGACTTTTCCCCCTTTCGCTAAACTGGGCATGGGCGTGGCCAGTATGTGACACATCCGGCCCATGCACCAGGAGTTTAACAACCCTGGTTTACAGAGTCAGCATATTGCCCCCAATTTGGGTCCTCATTTTACAGATCTCAGAAGGAATCAACTTTGAGCCTGGTGAGATTTGAATTGCCAAATAGCAGGCAGCTGGCAATCAGCAGAAGTAGCCTGCAGTACTATACTCTAACCATTGTGCCATTGTGGCTCATAATTGTGATACAGAATATTCCTTTGAAAAATGACGTAAAGCTGGAATGTAGTAAAATGTTTTGTTGTTTTTAACATTTTTTAACTTATTGTGCTTTATAGTTTTTAAAATAATTTTATGTTTATTTTTGATTGGCCAGAGTTGTCTGAAAGATGAACAACTATGTAAATGTTTTAAACAAACAGACAAACAAATGAATGTTGTCTATATAAAACTGCTCACTTTGTACCTAGTCAGAAAGCTCCAGTTAATCCAGAAACCAGCAGCCAGATTAGATAAGGAAAGAGAACGTATTATATCTGTGTGTAAAGCATGTAGTAGTTGCCTATTTGCTTTTGAGCAAAATATAAAGTATTGGTTATTACCTTTCAAGCTTAGTACCAGGCAATTTTGAGACAATGACTTCCAGTTTAGGTCATCTAAGAAGTTTATTTCCAGCTGTTGTGACTTTGTTTGGTGGCAACTTAAGATCAAACCTTTTCTATTGCTGCTCCAGCTCTTTCAAATGCACTTCCTACAGAGCTGACTAGACAGGCAATTCTATTGTAAAAGGCTCTTAGAACAGATATTTTAATCCAGGCTTTTAATTACTTATTCCAAGTATTAATTGCAATTATTCTAATACTTCACTTCTTAATTCTTCTACTATAGGCCTACCATTTTCTACATGTCAGCAGGAAAATCTCCATTGGATATTAAGAATCTGCAATGATGAAAACATGAGAATGGAATTCTTCTTCATTTGTGCTATTTTTATTTCAGACAATGCTCATTCTAATGACCATTTAAACAGTGGCAGAATGACATATCTAAATTTGTCCAGAAAGAGAAAAAAATTCAATTTAAATATAAGGTTTTACAAGATGTGTTGGAAAGAGGAGGGCTGGGCCTACTGGATTTGACACTATAGTTTGCTGCCTGTTACTTAGTTTAGATCAGGGATGTCAAACTCACGTCATCACAGCGGCATCATGTGACATATCAGGACTTCCCCCTTCGCTAAACTGAATGTGGGCATGGCCAGACGTGACGCATTTGGCCCATGGGCTGGGAGTTTGACAGCCCTGATTGATGAAAAAGAAGGTGTTGCTAAGTAATAGAAGGTTACTGAGTGAAAAAAGGTCACAATCTGAAATTTGGATGGCATGAATATATATGGTATGATGAAGCTAAGGAGAATATGGTGTTTAAAATTAATTATGTTAGATGAATTTGGAATAAATTTAAATTCTGCCCAAAAATGCCTTTGTGGCTTTCAGTGTCAGAAGCATTTCACAGATAAGAAATGATAAGTAAATATAAATGGTTAACTTATTGTGATGTACTAGAATTCTCTCGAGAACTGTAAAATGAAATCAAAAGAAGATCTGATAACAAAAGGATATCCATGTCAATGGTTTTCATATGAACAATTATCAGAAAGATTTAAAGTTGATAAAAGATGTTATGGTTTTGAACAAAGTAAGAATGAGTTTTAAAAATATATAAACTTCTGTTGAAATATGAAACAGCAGAATAAGTAAAAATGTAATAAAATGGGCTAAAACTTGGTCATAGTAAACAAAAGTATCACCGGAAAATAAGTGGTTAAAATATTGAAATTTATTTTCTAGCCATAAAGAATTTTTTTTTAACAAAATGATACATCATTGCTATTGGTCATGAGATATTATATAGAGTTCATAAAGTATTTCAAGTCTTTGCAGGAAATGTGAATAACATGAAGGGACATTTTATTATTTTGGTCAGGGGTGAGATTCTACCGGTTCTGTCCACCTCTGTAGAACCAGTTGTTCTGAAAAGCAGCAGACATAGAACTGGTTCTATATCTGCTGCTGTTTTGGCCCACCCACCCACCTGGGCTCTTACCTGACCTTTATTTCCTGCTTTTTCAACTTCAGCTGTTTTGTGCAGCACAGCTATGGTTTAAAAAGCAAGAAAAAAGGGTTTTTCCAACCACTGCGCACCCGCACGCAGCACTGGTCAGCTGTCCGGGCAGCTCAGCAGGTTGTAAATTGCACGTGCGCGATGCAGAGCAACAGAACCAGTAGTTTTTTCGGTCAGATCCCATCCCTGTGTTGGGTGTACATGCAAAAAAAGTTTTAAAAAATGGGTACAAATACATTAATGCAAAAGATTTAAAAGGATAAAGAACAGTTGAAACCAGAGACTTCTCTTTTGGAACTAATGGATAGACAACCATAAAAAAGTAATGAAACTTTATTTTCATATATGATAGCCACAAGAAGACTATTATATATTTGAAAGTGGAAAGATTCAACATTATCTACAGTGGAAGAATGGCTAGTGATGATGATGGAGCTTGCAGATGTGGTTCTTTGATTAGAGAAAATAGAACGTCTATATTTATGGATAACTGGAAATCCCTTACAATATAGTCTTTTTGCATAAAACAGAAAAGTGGATTCCTGATTTGTGGATTTGATGATTAGAAAAAAAATTGAATAATAGAAAAAAATAATCTTTTTTATAAGCAGCCAATGTTGTCATTGTACTTGTAATAGCCGTGGAAGAACTCATTAGCTACTTTTTTCTCTTTATTTTTGTTCTGTTTATTCATTTTTTTTCTTTTCTTTCTTCTTCCTTTCTTCTTTGGTTTTTTAATCCTTTATGAGTTTGTGTTAGTTTTTATTTCTTTTATTTCTTTGTAAAACTTTTAATAAAATTTGTATTCCTCTGACTTGTACAAAATACCCTCTCTACTCTGTTGCTGAATGTTCTGGAATAAATATCATTTGAAACAAGCCCAGAATGTGATCATGAATTCCTAAGCTGTCTCCAACAAGGAAGCATGAGCATAGATGTTAATTTTACAAGACTTTGAAGACCACCTCCAAGGCCATTTCTATGAACTCATTAAAATGAAGTGCTCTATGCTGTCATGAGTACTGAGCACCACATTCAAGCACTCATTTTGAATGAATTGTTTTACAGTGACCTGTTCACTAAATTGAAATCTCAGTTTTGGCAACATTCTCTCCACCCCTATTTTGCCCAACTAATGAAATCAGTGTTTATGATGTACTTGGAAATCCACCAAAAATAGCTGGGAGGTTAACATTAACATCCTCCCCAGCATAAATACTCCTATGCCGAATGGCAGTGATTTTAGTATTCATTAATCTCAACATTTACTATAGCAATTATAATATGCCTTCCTAGTGCTGAGAATTGTGGATTGAAGCTGAAAGTCTGTTTCCCTACAGATTATATGAATTGGAGAGGACCTAATGTAGACAATCAGAAGGGTTCTAATATGAATTCCATTGGAATTTAGGAAGGTTATAGAATGTCAAGTGACTTATAAAAATCAGTGTGTTATACATTATAATTTTTTTATAGAAGAAAAAATATTCAAATTGTTTTGTCTTGCTTTCTCATTATATTTAAAATATGTGAATGGTGCCTTATTTTATATCGTTGACTCCAATTTTTGCAGTTCAGCAATTACTTCAAATCCTTTCTTGTTGTGATCCTTCAGGAAATTGGTTGTGTAAGATGCTATAACACATTGACATGATTATTGTTGCTTGTTGCTGCTAAAAGAAAGACAAGAAGTGTCCTCGGCAGACAAACAACATCTCAGCTAATAAGGACTCATAATTCGCATATCAGCAAAAAAGAGATAAACATAGATTATAATTCAATAGTCTGTAATTTTAATTGCTTATAGATGTTATTAATTCTGATTGTGATGATTTGAATAGGTAATAAGGTTAAAGGCTGTCAAATTAATGAAGTACATATTCATTAAATTCAAGGTAGCTTCAGTTTCTTTTATTACACAAATACAATTAACACTTAATCTGAATCTCAGTAAGTTACATAATCATGTGACTCAAAATAAAGGGAGGATACAACCTTGGCCTTTTACTTTTTACATGGGAAAACATTAATGTTGCTGACATTGGAGACAATTAGACAGTGTCAGCCAATTGTTTTTAGTCAGCTTTCTCTCACATCTGTGGTGTCTACAAGCAAGAACAGCCATTGTTTCTGCAGGCCTCTGTCGCGCTTTTGCTTTTTGTGCTAACCGTCAATCTTTTGGTGAATATCAAAGCGGTGAGGAAATTAGAACAGACCAGCTCTACTGCAATCCACTAAAGCTTAGCAGGGTGCATCCACTATGCTACTAATTAGGCACTGGCCAACAAAGTAACCTGTCAGTGCGTGCTTGCTATTTCCCACACACCTGCATTTCATACACTAATAAGCATACATCCAGGGAAAGAAAGGGATAACTGCTGAAGTGTGAAAAATGAACAAAACATAACAATGTTTCCATCCCCACCTAGACCACTACCAATTACCGTTAAGCATGAGGTAGAATCAACATGTCAGAAGAAACACAATACAGTATCTGAAACTAAAGACAAGGAAAGGGGAGGAGGAAGTTGTGTGTGGTGGTGGTGCAGGGAACCATACATTGAGAACATTTAATGTTTGCTCTAAAATATCTTGCTGGAGTGGAGTTCATGGTTATTTGTAAAATCCTGACTGTGATCATAATGATGGGGTTTCCCATTTGCCTCAGGTTACAAATTCTGATTTCTTAAAACAAATGACTAAACGTCTTGACAATGTTTTCATTCAGCTACATGCACTGAAATGAATTGGCTCTTCAAAGAGTCAGTGTTGCACACTGGTTACAGAGGTTGGGTACAATGGGAAGATTGAGGTTCAAATCAAACCTCAGCTGTGGAAGCTTACCAAGTGATTCTGAGCCAGCCATGCTATGTCAATCCAACCTCCTACGCAGGTCTGTTGTTTGCTGTGGATGAGGGAGAATATGAAGGATGATCCAAAACGTCATTGAATTTGTGGAGCAAAAGCATGATTTTAACCTAGTAAATCAATACAATAAGGATATAAATTGGCTAAGTTCCATGGCATAACCTAAAGTAGGGGTGTCAAACTTGCAGCGTCACATGACATATCGACTTTTCCCCCCTCACTAAACTGGCCTGCAGGCTGCGGGTTTGACAGTCCTGACCTAAAGTATTCGATACTCACTGAAATCAATGTTTCCTTCCATTATTCTTGTTTTACTGAATCCAGAAGTCTTTAAAACATCATCCTAGCACTTGTTTTCATTTTAGATCTTTTTTCTTTCAAAAAATAATAATATAGGCAATGGAATGTAAATTTCAGATTTTTTTTGAAAGTCAAAACGATCATTCTTTTACTATATTTAAAAATAGTGCAATTATGATGTTTAACATTAAGCATGATTTTACTTAACAGATTTGGAAGAAATTTAAATATGGAGAGAGTTTTTAATCAGAGTTTATAAAATAAATTATAAATTATCATCCTTGATAAAATTCTGGGCTCCTTTATGTAATGATACATACAAGCCCAATTTTTTCTCTTAGTATGCCACCAATTAGATTACTGAAAGTAATATCAATTATAGAGAATGTAGTTTAAAGACCCATATAAGGAAAATATACACATCTATAAATGGTTTCAATCAAGTCTTTGGGTAGGATAAACAGACACACTTCAGTTAAAACCAGCTAATAATAATTTGTTCCACATGGAGATTTTTTTTATAAAAAATAAATATTGCAATCACTAGATTGTAAAAGCTAAAATCAAAGGCATAATTTTCCTTCCAGATCTTTAATTTTTTTTTTCTGGGAATGGCAGGAATGGTAGTCCCAACATATACTAAAATTATTAACATGGGTAAAAATAGTTTAGGGATTAAGGGGAATGAAACTCAACATTGTAGCATATAAAAGGATCCACTAGAGACAAGAAGAAATGAAGATGCCAATGAGGTGATTCGGTTTCTTGATTATCTTGTCACTTTTTTCCCTCAAGACTTATTTTTCATGCTTTTCCACCCACAAAAAAATTAATATGGATATATTCAGTCCCTTAACCAATACAATTGCCTTCTGTCTACAATAAATACCCTGTGTGTCTATTCACACTTGGCTAAATAAAGTATTCAATTCAATTCAAATATATCATTTTATGTATTGTACACAAAGTAAAATATTTCATGGAGACATATGATAATAGATATTTTGTATATGTAGTAGTAGTAATAGTAATCATCATCATCATCATAATCGAACATCCAGATTTGCCTATCCCATGTCTTTGTTAAGGACTTGATAAGTAGAGAAAATGCCAGACCCAGTCTGAACATCTGGCTGAGTGCACGATTAATAATAATAATAATAATAATGATAATAAAAAATAATAATCTTACTTCTTATTTCTACCTGAGACTAACACACATTTTTAAACAAACAGAAGTCTACAAACAATCTGAGATAATACGTGGCTTAATCAGTTGTTTTTCTCAACCACGTTCTAAAAAATTCTTTCCATATGCAGCATGGAATTACAACATTGTTACCAAATCCTTGATGGAAATTAATACAATAAAGGGCAATATTCAAATGATATTTGTTAGATACTTTTGAACACCACTCTGCCTTTCTTCACACATTATCCAGGAGCAGCGTTTTCAATTATAAATAAAAACTTTCTCCGCCTCTTCCCACTTGAGCTCAAGCACAGAAGGCCCTTATTTAAAATGCAGCTCCTGAACAGGCCACCAGGCTGCCTGTTCAGCTGCCAGTGGCTTTTGTGTACAGAGATGTTAATTGGTCCTAATCCCCTCCTAGAAGCTGTTTTGGTAGCCTGACCTGGCACCCTGAAGGACACCTTGGTGTGAAAAACTAAAGGGTCCATTCAAAAGGGAGTGAAAAGCTGTACTGAGCATTCCAACATATTTTAATTTCAGGAATTAAAAAAGGGAGGGCTGGGGTGGAGGGGAAAGAGAGAAACATCATCCATCGTTCAAATTCTGAACTATTTGTGGTGTTTTTCTTTTCTTTTCTTTTAAAGCAAGCTCCTGGGACAATTAAGTCCTACAAATACTTCCTTGAAAGCAAATACCGGGGTGGGGAGTGGGACAAGAGACTGATATCTGCGTGCATTTCAGGTAGAGCAATTTTAGAATATGATCCTCACAAGCATTTATTTTTCAACTCCATTTTATAGGCAAAAAAACAAAAACAAAAGCCTTCTTATAATTTATGCTCTGTTCTGCAAAACCAAAGTACAGTTTTAGATTTAGACTTCATGCCCGTTTATCATGCATCTTATCATCCCATAATTCCGAATAAATATAATCACAAATGATGCCAGAACAGTTTCTACAATACCAGCATACACCAAGCTTATAATCAAGGCTGGTAAGAAAGACCTAATATAAATAATCAATGTTAGCAAGTTTTAGTTTCCTTTCTTTCCCCATCACTGTGTCATTGTAGAACGTACATTTACATCTTGGGTGGCAAATTATGCTAATAGGATGCACAACCCTCAACAGTGTAATTCTGAATTTTTTGACAAAGTTCACAGATCAGCTTCATAGGTCAAAGAAGTCTGCCTCCCACAGAGTGATCAAACAAAACGATTCATGTATGTGTGTGATTATTGTAATCATGCCAAATGCCAAGTGCTTAGGTAGATTGTACATCACCTATTTTCAACTCTGCACTGATTTGTAGCAAATACACTAGCAATGTTTGGAGAAAAACAGGATGAAAATACTCTTCATGACTATAAAGTTGAAGCTACTGGATATAAAAATAACATTTAGACACACATGCGACTATCAAAGCAAATTCTAGGTGGAACATCAGACACCAATTATTTAATGTTTTTGGTTTATAAGCATACGTCCAAAGAGCTGAAAGAACATGGTATGTGTTTCTATCACATTAGAGATATTTTTTTCTTTTGCTCCATTAAAATTTATTTTTGATTCAATACTACGGGCTGATTGGAAGGATGTATAGTGGGATCAGAGGTGATATTCAGCAGGTTCTGACCAGTTCTGGAGAACCGGTAGTGGAAATTTTGAGTAGTTCGGAGAACCGGCAAATACCACCTCTGACTAGAGATTTTACAGTATCTTTCCCCTGCAACGCCCAAGTCATACCTATAGAAATGGTAGTAAAAAAAATTTAATCCCACCACTGAATGGGATGTGCCATGAAAAAGGGCATCCTATGTACAGCACTAATGAAAAGGCTTATGTTGAAGGTAATAACAATTAGCTGGTAAAAACAACGGGGACTGCAATTACAAAGGCAAACAGAGATTAAAGATAATAGTCTACAGTAACCTTTTTTTTTGTCCTAAGTTCACTGTTATAATAATTTGAATGTTCTTTGGAGCGTTTATGCACCAATTTGTTCATTCTACAGAGCCATGCATAAGAAACCTTCTAAATGGTTTGTGTCTTTATGTCTTTAATTTATAATTTTGTTTAATCCTTCATTGTGGACTATAAATTACAAGAATTAATAAAATGGACAGTTGTACTATCATAGATTTTGTTGGTTTCAAACTTTGTAGCCAATTGGAATGCATTAGAAATTGATTTCCTTTATTTTTCCCAGGGATATAGGTAGGGCCACTAGGAGATCAGAAGAAAATAGTCAAAGTTCCCTTTTTATGCCCCCAAATTACTGTACAGTTTTAGTGAAATAGGTAGCATTCATCCTAGAATCTACTTCCAAACCTACCCACAAGTTATTGAGTTACAATAATGCTGAGGTTATTAGCCTCTCAGATGCTGCTTAAGAAGATATTGGTAGGAAAAGTAGGCAAGAAAGAAAGAAGAGAAGGATAATTTACTGATAGCATGGTGATGTGTGGATCTGATCAGAAACCAAGCCTAGGTTTCCATGAAATTCTCTTCAGATTCTTAATACTCTGATTTTTACAATCTAGACTTAATAACAATAGGTATAGCACTCAGACTTATATACCGCTTCACAGTGCTTTACCACCCTCTCTAAGCAGTTATAGAGTCAACATAATGCCTCCAACAATCTGGGTCCTTATAAAAAACATAATCCATAATCTATAGCATCTTAAAGAATAACGGTTTACGTGAATGAACCAATAAGTTTCCTGGATACTTGACTCATCCTTAGGTACCAGAAATATATTATTGTATTACACAATCAGAAATGCATTATTACCTAGCCAAATGGGAAACGGCCATTTCTGAAATCCTTCTAGCCATAGTTAAGGAGAATGGAAGGCTAAAGAAGTTTGCTTTTCTCATATTGAAACTCATTGTGCTAATATATGTTGTACTTCAGTATTCTTAATTAGAGGTAGGTAGCCTTGTTATTCAAGATCACTGCAGACAGCAACTATGGTCATCAAATTAAAAGACGCTCCTTGGGAGGAAAGCCATGGCAAACCCAGATAGACATATTAAAAACAGAAAGATTACCTTGTGACAAAGGTCCATATAATCAATACTTGGTTTTTATCATTAGTAATGTATGGCTGTGAGGGTTGGACCATAAAGAAGGCTGAACACCAAAGAATTGATGCTTTAAAATTGTGGTGTTGGAGAAGGCTCTTGAGAGTCTCTTGGACTGCAAGAAGAAAATCAAATCACTCAACCCTTAAAGGAAATCAACTCTGACTGTTCTTTGGAAGGACAGATACAGAAACTGAAACTGAAATACTTTGACAACCAACTGAGAAGAGGGGATTCACTGGAAAAAAACTTGATGTTGGGAAAGATTGAAGGCAAAAGGAGAAGAGGACATCAGAGTAAGATGGTAAGATAGTGTCATCGATGTGGTGGTTATGAATTTGGGCAGACTCTGGGAGATAATGGAGGGCAGGGGGATCTGGCATGCTGTGGTCCATGTGGTCATGAAGAGTTGGACACAACTTAGCGACTGAACAACAACAAAGCATTCTTATGGCCAGAATTATTTTTGCAACAAGAATTTTTATGGGAAGATTATTCAGTGATTTACCTCTGGTATCTAGAGACCTGTTTAGATGGAATATGTTTTGCTGCCTTCCAAAAAGAGGTTCAGGTGTAGGTCATGTGGTAGTTCTGCTCTAATTGTACTGTATTTAATTGCTTTTTTTAGTGATAGCTTTTCCTATTTCTCCTTTTGTCTTGTTCCGTTCTCTTCGTTTCTTGATCACATTAACTTGTGACAAAGTGCAATACAAAAATATTTTTGTATTATTTTCATTGACATCACTAAGAGCCAGTTTTTTGAGCTATGAATTATATTGATTAATAAACTTCTTAGTTCCCATCTAATGAATTACTGCAATAATAGCATCATTTTTGGGTGCTTTTTAAAAAAAGATATTTAAAAAGAAATTTAAGATTTTTAATAAGAAATTTGTTTCCAATCTTCTTTTTAAAAAATTGTACAAAAGAAAAGAAACACATTAACAAGCAAGAAAAGTAAGTGATCAGTGAAGCTTACATCCACTAATAATAAAAATTCATTCACTTTTTGGCTATCCAAAGGATCCATGGATAGGGTAGACATCTATTCTGATATTTCTTTGGAAGCTTCACAGACAGACAACTAACACTAATGTTCTTTCCTACACAGAAGAATCGTCAGAGATGGAAGATAATGACTTTGTTAAGTTCCATAATATTTATTTTTTTCTCAAAAGTTGTCTTGATTGTCATGAGCTATTCTAAACTGAAGGTGGCATAGACTGCAGCTCTGTGATGTCATCTCAATTTGTGTAGGTGGTGACTATTAGTTACTTTGCCCTTTTTTCCTCCATTCAGAATTGTGTTATTACCAAATATAAAACTGTAGCTTCAAAACAAGAGGGTCTTGCTTGCTAGAGAGATGCATGGACCTGGTGGTCTAGACATACTTTTTACATTTCAAGTGACAGACTTTTCAAAATAACAAACCTAAGGAATCTAAAGATGAGAGCTTTGTTTTCAAAGCTAAAATTCTGACCTAAAAGAATTTGAAGAGGAAGCTGCTAAAGTTTTAAAGGCTTAAATGTATTAAAAGTAGTGAACTAACCAGAGAGAGAGAGAGAGAGTAGAATCTAGAGACAAAGCTACAAAAGGACTATGGGGAAAGTGCATTCAAAACTACACAAATTATTTTTACTGTAAATTGTTTAAGCAAATCACTGTTAATAAAATGAAGCAGCAGGTATAAAGGCTCAAATCTCACTGACAAAGGGAAAAGGAAATGCTACAGTCAATCACTTGGGGAACTCACCCAATGATAATTTACAATCTAATATGCATGCTAAAATATTACAACAGTTCACTCATCAAATATTTTTGAAGATATGTAACTAATGCAGATTGTTCAGTGGCATATTCAGTGGCATTACGAAACTGGGATGTTACCTAAGTAATAAAGTTATCATATGATCATTGTATCCGCATAGAGACCTATTTTTCAAGGTATCAGTTTGAATCAGCATCTGCTGGCCTTTCTGCTTTGTGAATTATTGAAGTCACTTATTCCTCTGGCATTTTTGTCTAGATTTAAATATGAAAAATGAAAAGCTAAACATATTCTCTCTCCCTGAAAATGTCTTTTATCTGTGTAATTTCTTTATAAGCATAAATGTCTATTCCCTCATTGATAAAGCAAAAGAATTACATGCATAACTTCCATTAACATTAATAGATCTCACCTACATAAAATCAATGGTACATCAAGGGGAGAATGGACCTTGGGTAACTGATGGCAATAGGGAATGTGTGTGTGTGTGAGAGAGAGAGAGAGAGAGAGAGAAAATACCCCATCTATACACAGTCTGCTTAGTATATAGTATTAATCAGATCCCTGAGTGAATGAAAGCCTTTTATCGGTCACTTCATCGTCATTTGCCTCTTTTCAGAAACTGTCCAGGAGCAGCATTTTAACATCATGCTTTCTTTCTTGTGCTTCTTTTCTGTCAGTCAAAAAAATCATTTTATACTTTAAAGTGTCACTGCATTCTTGCATCCAGTAACATCACAGATAATACTTTACATAAAGATATAAATACACTGATATTGATGGATATGATACCATCAATCAAGTGCCAAGAACTCTTACAAGGTTAGGTTCACAACTGCCCCTTTTTAAAGAAACTATTTTCATTTCTAAAAAGGAATAAGAGCAAGTGGAGGTTTGATACTGGAAATAGATGCCAGAAGTTATTGCCTTTTTACATACATGTGCCTCCAGCAATATTTTCCCTCCTGTTCCAATGCACTGGAACATCATTGCAGTGGGCATTGAAAGCTGCAGGATATACAGTATAGAAGGATTTAAGGAAAATACTGCTTTTTCCTTTCCTTCAGTATATACAGTATAAACAGAATCTTGATGCCTGTTTGGCTATTGTTATTGGCCTAAAGTGAACTTGAATAAAACACATTGTCCTTTAAAAATATTTTTATAAATAAAAGTATGTTCCTTTTTATATAACCTGATAAAAAATGTACTTTTAAAACCCATTTTGGATGACAGTTTGAGTCAATGTAGTTATTGTTTCTCTTTCTGTAGATGTCTTTGTCATGTCTCCTGACAAGCAAATGTCAAGGCATTATCGATTCTTTAACAAACATGATCCCATCAGAAACATTTTTATTTGAGTGGATCTGCGTTTTGGCTTAAACATATATCAAAGCACTAAAATTCATATAACTGAATAGAGTTCAGAAAAGCTTTTAAACTCTACCTTGTCTCTGCCTGCCAGAAAATGTTGAAAGTAGTAATAACTGTTCTGTAAGAAACATTAGCAAATCATATCTAAAAAAGCTAAAAACTTCAAAATCACAGATTTTTATCTTGGGTACAAAACTACCTTCCTATGGAAGAACTAATTGTGTCAACTTTGGGGAAGCTATGGAATTATACCAAACCAACTTGCAAAAAAACATTTCTCTCAGTTCCAGCATCACAAACTTATTAGTACTAGAGATTCCAGAATTCTTAAACCCAGATTGTGATGGTAGTGGTTGCAGAAGTGGTATTCAGCAGATTCTGACCAGTTTTAGAGAACCGGTAGCAGAAATTTTAAGTAGTTCGGAGAACCAGCAAATACCACTTCTGGCTGATCCCACCCACATCTATTCTCTGCCTCTTGAGTCCCACTGATTGGCTGGGTCTTCTTTTGTTGCCCTGCACAGGACAACAGAGCTGGAAAGCAGGATAGCGGGGTGGGGAGGGATTGGGAAAGTGAGATCTAGTGCCAACTACCGTACAGCAAAAGAGACCAATCCAGAGGTAAATCCAATATTGTTATTTCATTCTAAATTCATCTTGACCGACAAAATGTTTCTAGCCATTAGATTTTATCAACAATTACTTATGACTAATGATCATTCTGGCTGAATTAGAAAAGCTGAAGTTCAAATCACCTTGGAGAAGGTTGCCTGATATCTACTAGTATGGAAATGATATTGTTAACTTCCAGTTCCCATCAGTCTTCCTTTATACACACACGATAATTGGAACTGCAATCCAAAAACACCTGAAGGCCATATCTTGCCCAATCACAGAAGCTTAGCATATGATGTAATACTCTTCATTTGTAACTTAGTGCTGAACTATGAATAAAAGGCTGTTAGTGAGCAAAGATGACAGCAAGAGATAGACCTAAACTTTAGCAATGAAGTAACATCCTGAATCATTGAAGCAGTACAAATTAATTTGTAAACCTTAAGGGGTAAAGAAGAAGGAGAGAATCCCTATCCCCACCCCCATGTTGAGAGTTTAAAAAGAAATATTTCTTACAATTTTTTAAAAATCCTGCACTTTCTCTTTCTAACAAATGTGAAGTATTTTAAAAGCAGTATTTTAAACAATATGATTACAATTTTACAAAGAAATTTACTAGCTATAGAAGTTATGTTACCAATTATTTCATTTCTATTAAATTTTGTATTAAATCAAATTAAATGAATTTTAAATTATTAAATCAGTATTCTGATGTCGAAAAATACTATAGAATATCCTTGGGTGTTAGTCCAATCTAGTAGTATATCTAATATATTGCTCCCACCAGATATATACAACACCTCTGTATATGTTCACATCTTCTTCTCCCGAACCAAAGTAAATATGAAGTTATTCACTTTTATTAACTGAACATAAATACATATATTGTGATACATTAGAGACCGTGGGGGTGGAAATAAAATGCTATCATGTAACAATGTATACAATTGCTAATTAGGTGGATGATTCAAACAATAGTCATATCATTATTATTTTGCATTTTTTTTTTAAGGGAGATAATTTTGACACAGGCAATGATTTACTAAATAACAGAACTTCTCATTCCTTATAAGATGCTTTCTAGAGTTGAAATGTTTTTGTAGTGTTTAAATATTTTTTTAGTGAGTACTCAAAGAACATTTTGAATAAAACAATTATGTCCTTTATGCTTGTAATAAATACAGATATAGGGATAAAATTTTCCAATACTGTAATACGTTCTAGCAAATGGAGGAGTAACTGAGAGGAAAAATTGAATTCTCAGTTTAGAAGGAAAGCATTACATAATTTTGTATAACACTTTTTTTACAAAGTAAACAGGAGTATATCACTGTTTATATAACTCTGTAAACTATACTTTTAAAGACATAATAATGTAAAAAAGCTGTAATTATAAATGTATATGTAACATAATACTTTAAACATATACACTGAACCTTAGCATGTATTGCATTAAAATATGAGTTTTAGGATAAATCATTCTGTGCACCAAATTTCTGTGTCATTATTCATTATATTTATTTCCTATCTTTCTCCTCAGGCACCAAACCATTAAAAATGCTTACTTTCATCTCCCACCATTGTACTGTAACATCATTCCTTGCAACTACAAAAAAAAAATCCACCTCAATTTCTGATGCATGTAACCTTTGTTGAACAACCCTTGAGAAAATTCTCAGTCGACAGAGTCTTTCTTCCCACTCCTGGTCAATATAATTACAGAACCATTTTTTTTCTTTAAGAAGCACACAACTGCTAATTCATTATAGATATAGTATATGTACTACCTCATTCTAGCAGGATAATCTCATAATGGACATCAGTGAAGAGAGAATTAGTGGAAAAGGTATTAATAAAACAATTTAACAAAATCTCAGATTTTTTTTCTGTCCAGGTACAATCAATTTTATATTATATTTCTAGTAGTATCTAGCCTGAGCAGCTGAAAACAAAATTTTAGGCATCTGCCTGAAAAATGGAAGGAATTATCTCCCATATTATTTTTCCAAACAGAAAAATATTTTGCATTTGTGACACTTCCTTTAAAGAAACACTAGCAGATAATAAAAAAGGAAATTAATCAGAAGAAAATAAATGATTTCAATGTATTCGTTCTTTCAATCACAATTTATTTAGCATTTGCTTTGGGCAAAATGCTTTGAATTCTTTTTTTCACTAGCCCCTGATGGTATGCTTGAGGAAATTCCATGGCTTCTTATTTGTTTCCTTCTCCTCAACTAGGATAAGGTTACAGGAATTCAGTTGTGAGAACTCACAAGTGGTCACATCTGTCCCCAAAAGAACAACCTGTGAATGTGAAAACTGAGGAACTGTAAGCTGAAGTTGGGGAAAAAGCATCTAACGGAGAAAACAGAACTTTGAAGAATGATTGGGAGGGAAGGGGGACAAAGGAAATAAAAAAACAAGCAAAAAGAGATGACAGAGAACAAAGAGAAAGTAGTCAGAAGGAAAGGAGAAAAAAAAAGAGGTAAGGAAAGAGGAAGAAGAAGAGCTGCCCTCCCCCACCCAAAATATTTCCTACCTCACACAGGGAGAAAGTAAAGAACATTTGTATGAATATTTGTAAAGAATATTTTTATTATGGTCACTGACCGGACAAACAATTTGTTTTTGCAAACAGTAATTGGTTAATAATAAAGTAAAAACGAACAAGATAAAAATCACTTTCGGTTAAGTGTTTGTCAGTAAATAATCAAAGTCTGCCTAATTTTATATATATATATAATATATAATACAATTTATCTACATTCAAAAAGACTGAATCATACTGATCTAATAATAACAATTGTACATAAAAAGACCAGAATTTTTCAGGCATTTTATAAGGTGATTGATGGAGTCCTTATAGAGGCTACAGTATATCAGGACATGAGCTGTATTTTCAATAGTCCCTTGTTCACAGGGGCACAATCTCAGCCATAGGGGACTTTCTTGCATCAGCCCTCCAAAACTACTGTGGCAATAAAGAATGTTTATGCTTCCCTGCCAGCAAAGATGGCAATCTAGGTAGTCTTCGACTTACAGCCACAATTGTGCCCAAAATTTCTGTTGTTAAGTGAGACATTTGTTAAGTGAGCTTTGCCCCATTTTACGACCTTTCTTGCCACAGTTGTTAAGTGAATCACTGCAGTTGATAAGTTAGGAACATGGTTGTTAAGTGACTTTGCTTGTAAGAAGATTGTCAGAAGGTTGCAAAAGGTGATCACATGACTGTAACAGTTGTAAGTATGAACTTACTTACTGTAAGTTCACTTACTGGATTTTGTAACGGTTGTAAGTATGAACCAGTTGCCAAGCATCTTAATTTTGATCACATGACCATGGGGTTGTTACAAAAGTTGTAAGTGTGAAAAATGGTCACACCTCACTTTTTTCAGTGCCGTTGTAACTTTGAACAGTCACTAAATGAATGATTGTACATTGAGGACTATCTATATAATAAGATTAATTAATAAATGTACTTAGTGTTAAATTCTTATCATATTATGAACATATTTAAAGCAATCAAAGGAAAAATTTACTAGCAAATGATAAATGGGTTCAATGCTAATTATATACATGTAAATAGATGGTCATCCATTACTGTTTGGCTGGCTACTTTATCTGCAGTTCAGAACGTTACCATTTCACAACTAAGGAGATTTTTACATAGGAATCCAAAATCTTAAAATGAAAGAGATTCAAAGTATACTTTTCTTCCATTGTATAGAAATTTCTGACAACAGTCAATATCTTTCAAAAGTACACTGTTGAGCATACTTGCATAAGATAAAACTAACTTGAACAACAATGGTGGATACACTTTCGACGCATAAAGTGAAAACTCACAAAAATACTGTACCTTTATGAAAATGAAGAAAACATAAATGCTCTCTTATATTGGAATATTCATTTGCAAGTAGAAGAGGTCCACATTAACATGAAGTAGGTTGGCTTTGTTAACTTGTCCGATAAATCATTACACACACCAAAATCATACATTTTCAAATGATGCTTGTCCTAAAGCCATTACCTGCAGAGATAATATCTATTTTTCTCAAAAAGTAGCATTTTATATCATCAGTGTAAAAGAAAAAAATATAGACAAAAATAGGACAGCTTCATCTAAACGCCATATCAAAAGTTAATAAGGAAACCAAACAATGTAAAATTAAACATTTAGTGGGCAGACTACTCAGCTTAATCTGACATGATTCATTCTTGTTCAATAAGCAAATTATTGCCATGATGGTTAAACAGACTCTGTTATGGGGACAATTACATATTATTTTGCTACCAGAGAATGGCTTTAAACATGCAACATGCAATGGAGTCTCTATCCAGGAAGAAAGAGGTAAAAGATGTACATACAATTCTTATAAAAACATCTTTAAAAAAAATTAAAATATTGTTTGTGTTATTTCTTTTCAGTTGTGATATCTTTTTTATGCTGAATATGCTGAAGACTTTGGAACAGAATGTGCATGAAACAAAATTAGCACACAAAGATTTCCTGCAATCATGCACAGACAATAAAACTCTTCCAGTTGCTGATACTCTGTAATTACTATTATTTTCTGAACAGCTCCCATGTACAATAAATAGAATAATTTATTGTTTACATGCCTAAAACTAAGTATTCTTTTTCAGAGAAGAAATCTTTTGCCTCAGTCTTAAAAATAAAATGGATCTAGAGGAAATTGGGCAATAGGACTTGGGGGGAGGTGTCAATTCTTCAAAAGAGTAAGGTATTATTCTTATTGGATTATTTTTTTTACAAAAACGGTTGTGGGACAAATTGTAACTAGAAATGTGTTTTTCTTGTAGAAGGTGAATCAAGAAGATATTTTGGAGTTCAGGCCAAGAATGATTTGACTTCCAGCCTAGTATTTTTGTCTGTAGTTCACAGCATACATTAATAGGAATGTTGTGTCTTCTCTATTTTCCAGCAATCTCAACATAACTGAGATTTCTGAGAAGGGAATGTGGAAGACTCTTCACCCTACTTTCCAGTCCTGCTCCTCAAATACCAACATCACTGTCAATTTTCTGCAATACTGTTCAAGACTCTGAAAGACAAGAATTCTTTTGATCCAGAAGACAAACCTTCTGATGCTTTGGGGTCTATTCCAAAGAGTTCTATCATCATTCAGCCTCTAGGTGGAGATTCATTTGGTTGCAAGCATTACTAACTATATAGCCTGCTCAATATAGAGACCTGAGTGTTGATTTGAAACAGACCCTGGTTGCTGTTTCAAGGGAAGTTACGGCTATTGGGCCTTGCAAATAGCAAGTCTTCCAGATTCAAGACACATAACCAAATGAAAAGGGGGAAGAAAACTTATGGGCATTCAAAATGACCCAGGAGCTGTGGGTTGACTACTCTGTCCTAAAAGGAAGCTGCTCCTGCACATAACCTTCTAAGCAATCCCATTTAGCATCATGCCAGAAAGCACCGTTCTCATCAATGAGCTATTATTAGCTTTAATTACCTCTAATTAGGATTTCTCACAGAAGATACAAAACCAGATACCTTATTCAATTTTTCAGAAATCTCTTGTGGGAAAAGGATTTAAGTATTTCTGCTTCTTTTTGTTTTATGTATGTCACAGGATAGTCTTTTTCATAGAATCATAGGGCTGGAAGGGACCTCAGAGGTCTTGTAGTTCAGTGGTCACCAACTACTGGGCCGGGGACCACTTGTGGTCCGCAAGAAAATTTTGGTGGTCTACAGAGAAATGTCCCCCCACTCCAAAGCAATTAATCCAGGCTACGCGGGAACACAAGTCTGTCAGTCCCACATTCCAGAGCTGCAGTAGTCACAAGACTTGCCCTTTAGTCATCCCAGAGCAGCTCCTCCAGTCCATGGCAGGCCGGTGGAGCAGCTACTCTGGGATGATCAAACGGCCAGCAAAATGTATTCTCACCGAACCGATAATAACACCATTTGAATCCCACCCTGGTCCCCGGATTTAAAATTATGAGTTTGGTGGTCCCTGAGGTCCAAAAGGTTAGTGACCCCCTACTCAAGCAGACCCTATATCAGACAAATGGTTGTCCAGTCTCTTCTTGAAAGCCTCTAGAGATTGAGCACCCACAACTTCTGAAGGTAAGCCATTCGTCTGATTGTTCGAACTGTCAAGGAATTTCTTCTGTTATTTAGGTTGGTTCTCTCCTTGATTAGTTTCCATCTATTGCTTCTTGTTGCCATTGCTTTTGATGCTTTAGAGAATAGATTGGCCCTACTTTCTTTATGGGAGCCCACAAATATTGTTATCATATTACTCCTAGTCCTTCGTTTCATTAAACTAGATAAAACATTCTAGAAAAAATATATTTCTCCCGAATCAAAGATCTCACAATTTTTTAAAAGTTTTTGTTTTAATGTCCATCTGCATTTTTTCCTTTCCATCCATTTACTTTCTGTATATTCCTCCAATTCTTCTTATGTATGCATCTCTCTGTCTCTGTCTCTCTCCCTCTGTGTAGGTGTGTGTGCATATTCTGTATTCTTTCCTTCTTTCCTCTTTCCAATCAGTTATAGACAATATTGAAATACTTCAACACCCTTTTGTCCTTTAACTACAGGCTACTCAAACAACTTCAGTAGCCTAGATCCATATAAAACCTCCCAACTCACTGACTTCTTGTTCTGCATTGTGCTGATATAACTTTTAAATTTAATTTATGTATTCACTAAGCTTTTAAAATGTGGTGGGATTCAAATTTTTTTACTACCTGTTCCGTGTGCATGGCTTGGTGGGCATGGCAGGGGAAGGATACTGTAAAATCTCCAGTCAGAGATGGTATTTGCCAATTCTCTGAACTACTCAAAATTTCTGCTACCAGTTCTACAGAACTGGTCAGAACCTGCTGAATACCACCTCTGAATAAAATGGATGTTATTTTTATCTATACTAATCCATTCTTGGGTTTCAGGATTATTCTAAAATGAACAGGATAATATGATCCCAATATATAATCGAATATTTAAATTAGATCTGCTTCATTTGACCTATCCCCCCCCCCCAGACATTTGAGATTTGCAATCTCATTGCTAACTTCTCATTTGATCTGATCAGTCTATGCATTTCCCATGATTTGGTCCTGATATCACATTAAAAATGACTTTTCTGTGGAAAATATTGTTGTTCCAGGTTTGCCACAGCACTGCCAGTTACTAACACGTATACCTCGAAGGCTAACATAGCACAAACGTACCCAATTCCCATCAATGTGTCACTAAAATTTCCCCCTTTGGGATTCCCTACTGAAATCACAACAATGAACCATCTGTAAATCTCTCCAGTGTCCAACATAACTGCCAGAAAAAAACTTCAGTCCAAGGCACATCTGCCTGTTATTTTTTTTCCCAGTGTATTAGCAAGTCAGCAGATGGTGTATTTTTCTTTTAAGGTGCTGTTTTTCTTTCCTATCATGCACAATAAAACAGATGATGGAAGCCACACCATATTTACCCTTAAGTAGCTTTCCAAGAACAAATATAACTAGAGCAGAGAAAGCATGATACAGTGTAAAGGCTCGTTTGTTAAGCTGTTCTGGACTGGTGGACAGTTTATCATATAGATTATTTTGAATCACAGGTTACAAATTATTTGGTTTGTATCTTTGCTTTGATTCCCCCCTGTCATTTTCATTTCCTTAAAATGTTTATTTATTTATTTATTTTTAAAAATGAATGTTTATAAAAATAAACTAATTGCACAATTAAATCAAAGAAGTTTAAATACTGAAGATAGCTGAATATGTGAAAAATGCTTGAGATTAATGTTTAAAATTAAGCAACTGTGACACTAATCTTATGGATATGTATTAGATTGCTGCAGCTTTATGACTGAAAAAAAAAATCTCTGCCATCAGGCAATGTCCAGAAAGCTGTATTTCCTGACTTGCTCTCTGTGGATGTGACAAGTGCCATCATTTCCACAGGAGACTGGGTGGTGGATGAGTGAGGGTGATGATATTGTGGCCCAGTATATGGAGAGCCCCAAGTTGAGGAAAATTAGCCAAAGTATATGAACATTGGGAATACATTATTTTTTTTAACACTGAGCTTGAAGATGTTTATAGCAAAAAAATTGCAAATTATTACAGTGATAAATGTCAGAATCACAGCGAATGTACATAAGAGTTAACAAATGCCAGTGCCATCATTAACTCAATCCATGTAATATTGTTGATACTCTTCATTGAAGTAATGACAATCTGAATTGACTGTATCAATACATACTATTGTATTCATATAGTTTCTCATGGCCATTCAGATCAAAAGAAAATAAACATTCAACATTTAAAAATGCATGCATTACTCTGATGTCAAGACTATTCCTTTCTACAGCATTTATGCAGTTGGAAATCTATTTCCAAGCAGCATTTTCAGTTCAGTAAAAATGTATCAAAAATTTGACTATGCCGGCAGAAATGTCTTGTCTTGCTGCCAGTAAATTAATTTATAATGCATATCAAACATTATACTTAGATATAATTAGTACAAGAAGTTTTATTGCTGGTTCATTACTCCAGTCTTCATTGTTAAGTGAATAATTGCTTAACTGTAAAAATCTGGAAAATAAACAAACAGATTGGATCCTTCTTCCATATGCAGTGGCAATGTTGCAAAGCTTAACAATACTGGACAGAACGTTATCATAGAATCAAACCAATTTCAGAAGTCATAATCCCATTTTTATTATGATTTTATTAAACAGCTGAACCACGTCTTTAAAATTTGTTAAATTAGCAATATGTATGGTAAAAGCTGTGAAAATTTTATATGCTCTTTATTGGGAAAAATTGATTTCCCCTAGGGAAGAATAATTAATTAAATTTTGGGAATATTGCTTGGATGTCTAGAGTTAACTTCATATTAAAAAGTAAGTCTGATGTAGAATTCAATTTTATTTGGAAACATGTTCAAATTACAATCCCAAGCATGAAAATGTGTCACATCTAAAATTACATGTTTAGTATTATTTTAGCCACTACGTAAGAAATTACATTTTAGATGTTATATTTTACTTGATGTATAATCTAAAAATATTTTGCCTGTTGCCTTAATATAGTATTTATTATCTAGTTTTCCTCCCTTCCTTCTATTGACTCCAGTTAGTTTAACTGGGTATATTTAAAGTTTAATAGAGACATATTTTGATTTAGAAATTGGGTCTGTACCTTTCCACTGACTGGGATGGGAAACTGGATCTGTACTTTTAAGCTTTTAATAATGCATTATAGTAACGTACTAGAATTTTAATTGGGAAATAAAATAAACTGGAAAGGGAGCGGTGGAAAAATCACCAATTCAGAACCCTAATGACTTACTTTCTTGTATCATAAAACACACTCTGGGAGAGTATTTTCAATAGATTTGAGTTATTTAAAATGTTAAGCCACTACAATTATAAATCTCTTGCCTTGCTACAGCTCATCACAATTGCTACAGCAAAATCACAATTGCTGCTAGCTAAGGGTTCTATTCTTCATTCAGTAGATGAACAGAATTCTTGGGACAAAAATGACTATATAATACCATTAAGTAATATTTAAAGATTGATGGAATTGCATGGTAGTTCTGGAATAATTAATCCCATCTAATTCAGTTTATAAAATAAATTGGATGGATAAAAATCCAGATCTATGATTAAATAAATATGTCCTTATTTCTTACATAGTGGCTAGCATAATACTAAACATCATTGTCTAATACCATTAACTAATTTATCTTTTTTCATATCTATGTAAAATATTTGTGGGTAATTGAAATTAATACTGACCTTAAAATATTATGAAACAGATTTCCCTTTGAAAACATTCTCACACAAATCAAATGATCTAATATTTAGTACCTGTGTATTCTGTTAATTATTACTGATTCTTTAAATATCCCAGAAAAAAAGTAAAAAACCAAATGGACATAGCTGTCATTTGATTTCAGCTTCAAGAATCTTATATTCATGTGTGTTTTGGCTTTGAGCACAGAAGGTCTAATATAAAATATTATCATTGAATGATGAGTGTGTGTGTGTGTGTGTTATTTATTGAGGGACTATGTGTCATGGCAGCCCATCTTATGCCAATGATTCAATAAAATGAAATGTCATTGAGTAAATATTATCTTCAGCCTGTCCTGTCTTCTCCACTTTTTAAACTAGGTAGGTGTAATATATGACTAATGTGGACTTTTCCAATTAAATATTGAATTGGTAGCTAATGTTAATATACTTTGAAATATAATCAACAATATTTAATTTGTAGTTAATGTTAATATACTTTGAAATATAAGCACAAGGCCTAACCATCTTGCTAAAATTATCAAGAAGTGTGAAGGTCTATTCTCTGACAAAGACTTGTTAGAGAATATTTCTGCAAATATTATTAACAGATAAGGAAAAACCTTCGTCTTCAGCAAAGTGCTGTCCAGGGTACTGATCATAAATCTTGAAGATCACATATAAACTCTTATTTATCCATTTACATTATTTATTTTATTACATATCTATTTCGAATTATAATACATTTTCAGGAAGCTTACATGAGGGTTTTCCTGTTTTATCCTCCCAACAATTATTTGACATAGAATAGTGAGAAAAATTGACTACTTCCGTTGCTCCATCACATCAGCATTCTTGGGGAAACCAAAAGTGGTTTGAATAAAATGAATTAATCAAGAAACCAAAAGTGCCATCATTAACATCACCACCAATAATATGAATATGCTCAATAGCACACTCTTGAGCGCTAGGATACAAAACAATATTGGAAAAGAAATAGTGTTGTATTGAATTGCTTGATAGAGTAAAACACTAGTTGTTGACCAATACAAGAAAAGCCACAGCTGAAGCCCTTAACCTAGGTGTAACTATAGGAAGTTATTGTATCCTTTTGAATTACTCACTGTAGGCAGAACTAGGGGGATCTTTTGCCTGGTGGACATGGATAAACCAGATATCCATTGGGCTTTTGTATTTTTAGTTTTAAAAAATGGTCATAAATGATAATTATTATGTGTTTAAGGAAGATGCATTCTCCCCTTTTCCAGTTTTGAGTGAAACAGGAAGACAAACTGTGGGTACATAAATGCTAATTTCTACGGCCATTATACTACAGGCATTCCCTTGGTTATGTACACTTTCCACCCAAAGAATTTGGGCCCAATCTTTTTATTTTGCATTCTGGAATCCACACTGTATAAATGCCTAGAAATAGTGATGACTATTTTTCACATGGGCAAAATGATGGGTATCAGTTTTGTATCTCTAGAATGATATAATTTATGTATTGTCTATATACAAGGTTGAAGAATTTGCAATATTTGCTTTTTGGAGCACCAATAAAAGTTTGGAAATTTACCATAACCATTTTATTAAAATGTATATGCTATGCTATACATGAAGCAGAGCAGGACACATGCTTTTTTAAAGCATTTGCAAACAATGTATTATTTAAATCATCTTCCTAGGTCTGATGTGGAAGAAAACTTTGGCAAAAGAATTAGAATTAATTACTTCTAAACAGTCTGGAAATTGTACTCTGAATACTGAAAAGGAAACATATATAAGAAGTTCCTTTTAAATATTTTATAAATATTTTTTTATTAATACACTTCCAAAGTTTCTGGAGGTGTGTTAATAACTGCCATCCACTATATTATTTTTATGCAGTATTAGAGCATGGACAAGTAAACCTTTAGTTCCTGGAAACTATATTTAGAAAATAAACAAACAAAAGAAAGCTAGATGGTAAAAGTCAGTAGAGGAGATGGAAAAACCATTGTAGAATTACCAAGGCCAGAATTTGCTTTTCTGTTCAGAAGCAGTATATTCCTGAGTGACAAAGAACTGTGGGAAATTCTATGCATGGGGCTATTTTAGAGGGACCAGCAGCATGATTTGTTTTGCCCAGAAGGTAATGTTCTAAAAATACATAACTTTCTCATAAAAGTAAACCCACAAAGTTCATATCCTAGATTTGTGGTGACAAAACATCTGAAATAACCATTAAGTACACAGTATACTTACCTACATAACTTTATCTCAGAAGTCCCTAAACGTTTTACACAGGTGAGCACATTTGAAATATTGACTAATGTATATTAGGGTAATCTCACAAAATAGTTGCTGTGACAATGATTCTGGCAATGACTCTGACAAAATTGTAATTTACTAGAACCCTTCCCCTCCATTCCAGTTTTGCGGGATTCTCATTATTGTTTTGGATAGGGTGGGCATTATTTTAGTCAGAGCAGTTAACTCACCCATCTGTCATTTTGATTATCTAATAAACATCTCTGAGATATATGTGGACACCCAAAACATTCTTTGAAATAAATAGTATGATTAAAAGTGACACTTTGCTTTGCAACATGCCAGTTTTCCATAAATAAATAAATAATCAATCAATTCCAGATTAAAGTCAAGTTGGATATGGATTTTTCTGGGTACCAAAGGAAATGTTAGAATATTGGAGTATGTGAGTCTCATCTTGGCAATTTAAGCTGTACATTTGATGAAGCTGAAAACATTTGAAAATACATCTATTCATCGCCTCTTTAGTCAATTATTACATTTTAAAGTATTTCATTGATTTCAAGAACATTCTGCATTCAGAGAAGATGGAAAGGGCATGATGGAATAGGAAACAGGATATTCAAGCAGCAAGAAATCTAAGCAGTTTTAAGTTAACATATACAACATAGTCAAGCATGAGCAGGATAATCAAGAAGCTGACTAAATGGCCAAATAACATTCCCAGTCTGGGGAAAGATGTGAAGCATTATCTTGGAGTATCATTGTGACAATTGGCTAGTGTAGTTGCTAAGGATACTGTGAGCTGCTGTCTCATCTCCATCCAACTTCTCTCCTATAGTATGATTAAGGTGCACTTTTTGACTTGGCAGCTGAAAATTCTAGAATTCTTAACTAGCGCTTGGGTTTTGGGTGTTTTTTGTGCCATAGGTTTATGTTCAGGTCATTTCGCATGACCATTTATATTCTGGCAATTTATGGAATGGATTATTTTGTTAGGGAAACACATGTAAAGATTCAAGATCATACTATAAAGAATCGTTTTTAGCTGTTAGGCTCCTTAAACACACATATAATTCAACCATACATAAGGAAAACGAGCATAGAAAAGAGATTTTCCCCCACATATCAAATGGGTGGCAAATGGAGGTATGGCTATTATGTACATCATTGGCATAACTGACACAACTCCTTGATTTTGTCACAATCCAGTTCTTTTAGTGCATCAGATCAACAGACGCTGCTTTTCTAAAGGTCTGTATGTGAGACTGTATTCAGAAGTGCTTGTGAATTAGTTCATCTGGATTTTCACTGATCTTTGTCAAGCTTGGTGTCACTTTAAGCATTACTTATGAAATAAATTACTTATGAAATAAATAATTATGAAATAAGATTAATCATCTTTTAAATGCTCAACTTAGGCAAAATGAGAAAAGGTGATTTTTTTTCTCCACTACAATATCCTGTTTGTAAGAATCTCTCTCCAAAGTTGAATTATTGCACCTGTCTCCTCTATTTTAGGTCAAAATCTGATTACTTGTAGGCCTTTCAGATATTGCTGAACTTCCATCAGGCCCTGCCAGATGTCCCCCTAAGTAGCAATACTGGGAATTGTTAGTGCAGCAACATCTAGAGAGCCATAATTTCCTGGCAAATGTTATAGATGCTGAGACAATTATTTTCCTTTTTCTCAGCCCCCTTGTAGAAATACCCTTAAATACTTGGATATATGAAAAAGATGTACAGGAACAGTTAAGGTGACTCTGTTCTTGGAAAGGAGAAGGCATGAGGAAAAAACATTCAAAATATGTCCTCTTTGATTCTGTTTGTTACAAAAAGATGCAGGGGTAAAATTTGCAGGCTTTCGAGATGCTATTATATTCTCCTATAATCTTTGCAGTTTCATGGACTGGCCTACCTCAAAGGCTTGACATTTCTTAATTGCTGATATAATTGTCTTTGTACTGGTCTTCCAGTGTCTTTGATGCTGTCATTAATAATGTATCATTTGTACTTATTTAAGTAACATAAAAAGATTTAAAAGATATTGTAAAGTTTCCTGAATGTTTGAGATTGTTAATTTATATATTTTACAAACCAGTCAACTATTCCCACTTATTACTGGTTTCAAAACAAATTGTTTTCTCCCTGATCATTTTTTGTGTGGCTCTTCTCTATCTCAGGTTAGAATCACGATCTATATCTATTTACTTATTTATTGTCTGATCAAGAAAAGTGCTATCACCTTGGTTCTTGTAGTAAGGGCATTGCAGCTTTATATAAAATATTGACTTAAAACAAATCAAACCTATTAAAAGGAAATTCTTCTCTGAAGTATATGAATAACATCTTGAGAGCCATATGTTCTTTTTCACTTTTCTAGAAATTATTTTCATATTTTTAATTATTTGAATTTTAATGCGTAACCAGTGCTTTTTTTCCCCAGCTGCTCAAACCACTCCTGCATGATAAGCTCAAACATTATAAGAAACTATTTCATTTGAATAAATATTGCAGTCATTTTTATACATGAAAAGGTATTTTATGGGGTTGATATCATAAAAAAATATTATAGATGCAAAGTTATCTCCTTACTAATTAACCAATTTGAGATTAGGCAAATTGTTGCCTTACAACTAAAGGCTACTGTATTGAGACTATAAAAATCCAAATGAACACTACATGGCATAAGAGTAATCGCTGAGATCTTTGCATGTTAGCCTTACAATCTCATGTCTTATCTGAAACTTCTCAGTTATGAGGTAAGAAACTGAAATGATTGAACTCTGAATTGTTGAAGTCCCCCCCTCCCCCACCCACCTATTGCAAACACAATCAGGAACACAGTCCCTGGTTAGCCTGATTTTATGCTGGAAGCAAGTAAGGTGATTCATGCTTTTACAATAGATGATAGAAAGCAGCCTGATTATAGGGAAGTGCTTGAGGTGGGGGAAGTTTGCAGAAGTCATACATTAATTGGATCAACCCCCACAGTAGAATTTATGTTTCTGTGTAATTGTGCATTTGTATGTATGTGTTCATTTTCCTAAATTGACATGGGTGGCAAGAAAAGAAGCAAAGTATTTCCCAAACAGTAATAATTCCTCATATTATTTAAAGTTTCAAAATAACGAAATGTATAAACATAGGAAATCAACAATATTGCTGCAGCCAGATTTTTAAAATTGATTTACATAGCTTTAAAGCATTTAAAGCTATGTAAATCTCACCTCTGGCCCCATTCATTTCCAATAGTCTCACTACCGGTCCCATTCATTTCCAATAACTAAATTAGGATCACAGGGTATCAGACTTCCTTAACAGAAGTCTTCATTTCATTCCATTGTCCCCTTGTTTATAAGTATTGCTTTTGTCTAAGCCCATTTTCTCTTACACACTAATAATAGTAAGATACCAGATCCATAAATGATAATGCAGTGAAATAGTACACAAAATATGGTCATATATTATATCCTTTTTAATGTTACTCTAACTCCTAAGTAGAAGTACAGTCCCTCAAATTTCAAGAAAGGGAGAGAATTTTTACTTAAGTTTGAAGCAATATTGTTATGTCAAAAAGCTATCATAAGGCAATGGTTAAGATCACATAAAATTACTATTAGTGAGAGAATATATGTATTAATTATAATAAAAGGGTTTTGGTTGGTGTATTAGAGGGAGGGAAGGAGGGAGGGAGAGAGAGAGGAAGGAAGGAAGGAAGATCTCTAAATGAGATCCCCCCATTTGCTTCAAATGAAATTGATTCATGTTTATTTTAATCTTATGGACTTTTTCCTGCTGATTATGTATGATTTACAGAGTTTGATGTAATGTCAATTTTACAATGCAGTTGTCTGATTATCTATTTAATAGTAAGCTGTAGTTATTTCATTGGGTTTTACTTCCAAGTAAATAGGTGAATAAATACAATGAAAAATAAAGATTGGTTGAGATTGTGTAATGGTTAATATTAGTCACTTTCACTTCTTCAGAAACTCCATTGAAATGAAGTATTCCCTTTTAACCAATGCCAGGGACACAAACGTAAGAATAGATCAACAAGATTTTGGGGGGGAAAGTAGATGAGAATCAGGCTGATTATGACAATTCCCTGACTTGCCTCCCCTCTCCTCCTAGATTCTGTTGGATAGTTGATGTATGAACTAATAGGAAGCATATTCTGAAATCTTTCTTTGGTGAAACTGTCTGACACTAAATGAGTTAAGTTGTGCAGAATCAAATATATTGGCCAATATAATGCACTAATAATAATGTATTTAGGTTATAAAGAGGTGTACAATTTCAATTCTAACTTTGAAAATGAGTAATTTAAAGCATCACAAGCAACTTCCACCTTACTATATATATTATTTATCTACTCAAGATGTCAGCTGGATATATATACCCTGCAAAGGCACCTTTTCAGAAACTGTGCAGTTGATTGTTGAACATCACAACTTATGGCACTATATCTTTTGTTTTACACAAGTGGATTGAAAGTGCTCCAGGAATTCTAAACAGAAGACGAAAATAGCGATCTGTCATCATATAGATATATTTCACTCTCACCACATAAATACAAAACAGTCAAATATCCAGAACATTCCAAATAAAGGTTAGTAGCAAGGGGCTCACCTTCACCCACAGATTCATCCATATTTTTTATGCACTAAGTGCCTAAAATTTCAGACGTAAATAATTTACAATAAAATTATTGTGATGATTTTCATGTTATGCTCTCTCTCTCTCTCTCCTTTCTGTTCTAGAGTAAACTCTACACATTTTGTTTTCTTGCTTTTTCTTTTTGGATTGAAAAGTTTAGTGGCACGTATCTTGTGCAGTGTAAACACAAAGTTTCAAGAGATTTCCAATCCTTCTGCCTCCAAAAACAAATAACAGGCTAAAGTAATTAGTTATTACATGGTATATTGTTTTCATTTGCTGCTTCTGGAAAACTTATAAAATCATGTAAAAAGCAGCAACAGCAGCCAGGAATAAATCTGTGGTTAATGTGGAGATTTCAAATAAGGTAAAATGACAATTTTACATAAGAGCACAAAATTAATACAAAATCAAATGAGATACTATTGTACTTTGCATTTTGCATTAGGTTTGCTTTAGGAATAAACATTACCAAAGAAAATCAGTCAAAAGGGGCAAAAATCGATACTTCCAGTTTATCTTCAATTTATTTAAACCGTTGAATATATGGTTTTAGGAGAGCTGTGAAACTGCAGGCACATCAGTAAGTCTATAATGCTGCCTTGGGATTATTGTTTTGTTTTGTAGAGACCAAATTCTGATCGTTTAAAACTCGTTTAAAAGTTTGTGTGTAAGGATTTTTTTAAAGCTCTATTTTTTTTGCATCCATATATTGTTAATGAGGGATGTGCACAGAAGTGATAATGTATATTCCTGTCTGGTTTCCTTCCAGACGTTAACGAAGAAAAATGTTTTTTTGTTGTTGTTAAAATTGGCTAGACTTTAGCCGCAAATGCTGTTAAGTCTATAAGCCTAATGCAAAATCTTATTTTTATTTTACGGGTGGGGGAACGATGGAATTGGAAGGTGATTGTAACATTCTTTAAACTGAAGGAAGTCGGCGTTTACTTAAATTGACCTTTCATCATAAGCATTCTTGGGTCAGTAGTATTTCAAAGCTAAATCAGTTCCCAGCTGCGTTACCTGAAAGGACGGTTGGCTTCACTTCGGCTTACACCCACACTCATAACTTGGAAACGAGACTGGAATCCTAGGTATACTTACCGGAAGTAATCCCATTGAAGTGAAGCTGCTGAATACCCGCAGCGCACCTCCTTCCACTTAAAAGTCAATAGGTTTCGTGCCCGAGTTCAACCTGGTATTGGGGACATACGGACGTCGGGGAAGGAGGAGGCGCTCATCTTCAGGATGATGTGCAAAATGTTATCCCTTGGAAGGGTACTATCGCCCTTGTTGAGAAAGAGGGCCTTTCTTAGATTTGTGCTTTAATGCAACACTGAGCAACCAACATCCGCCAGGCATGAGGCTCCGCGGAGCTATGTACGCGCGGGAAGCCCCCGCCTTCCCTGCACAAAATACTTCAGCTCCAACCGACCCTTCAAGCCTCTTCCCGAACACCCCCCCCCCCCCCGCACCTTCAAAGTCAAAGCTTTTTTCTCGCGTTGGCTGTCAACTTGAAGGAAAGGACGTCCGCGTTCGGCAACTCAGAAAGACCCCTCTTCTCCTGTGTTCCCCCCCCCCCCCGAAACCCGACGTCTCCTCGGTTTTAGGCGTCGCACCCCGCCCCGTTTCTAAAATGATAGCGGATGCGGCTTTCCACAAGGAGCGCGTTCGGCGCTTCATCTCTCTCTCTCTCTTCCTTCCTCCCCCCCCCACCCCGCCTTCCCACTTTCAACAGCTCGCGGACCGTTTGGCGGGTTCCCTCCGTCTGTTTACTGCTAGCGCGTGACTTCACCAAGTTCTTTTTCCCAGCCGGCGTTTCTCGAGGATTTTTGAGGGTTGGGCGCGCTGGGGAGGCTCCCGGTTTGGAATGCGCGGGCGGGAGGGGAGGCAGAGGATTGGGGGACCAGGAGCCGTGAGGAAAGAGCATGTGGATGGGCGCAATGTGTACCGGACAAGAGGGGGAATCTAACGCACGGAGACTCCATAAATAATCAACACAGACAGAGAGGATAAATATAAATACAGCGAAAGTCCCCGAGAGTCAGTCCAGTGCCTTTTTTTCCGCGCTTTCTTTACTGGCGGTCCGGGAGTAGGGTTCAAAGGCGGAGGAACTGAGATATCGGGCCGACAGTTCTTGCAAGTTCCCGGCCAGAGACCCGGCCATTGCTAAAGGGTTGGAGGAGAGCCGGCTGGCCACCGAGCCTAGCAGGGTGGGCACCGGGAGGCTGAAGAGGTTGTGCCCGCCGGGCGGAGAAGGATGAGCCGGGCCGGCGGCGGCGCTGCTGACGGTCGGATGGTGCGTGGAGCCGCCCGTTGTCCCTGATCCTGAGCCGCCCGTGCGGCTAGCGAGGCTGGGGGCTCGCAAGGCCGAGCCCAAGGCGCTGGTGGCGCAGGGCGGAAGCAGGCCGGGCAAACCGGGAGGGGAGAGCAGGCGTCCTTGTTCGAGGAGTCGCAGGACGCTGCATGTAGCCGCGGTCTCGGACACCACCGACTTCATCTCTGAGTCTTTGCCTTGGTCTTTTTTCTGCTTTGTGCGTCGGTTCTGGAACCAAACTTTGACCTGCAAGGAAGCGAGGGAAGAAGGTAGAAGGACAAAATCAGCGTCATCTAGCAAACGCCTCGGCCTAGCAAACGCCTCGGCCTTCTCAGGCCTGGAGGAAAGGTCGCCATTGTCCCACCCACTGCAGTTTATCGGCCTCTTTCCAGAGGCCCCTACACGACAGCGACCGGTTGGGAAACTCCTGGGAAGAGGGAGATTTCTCCATGGGAGCCAACGGCCTGCGGCGGAAATCTCTTGTGTGCGCGTGTGCAGCCGACTGGGAAGCGCGTGGATATCAGAGAGCGAATGGAATAGCGAACGTGGAAGTGTACTCATTTCCACGAGGATCGCGAAGCCATGCACTCTGGAAAAAGCAACTCTTCGGCGTCTTGAAGGCACGCGTGTATGGTGGGCTTGAAATGTTTTGGGTAACGGATTGTTTCGGAAACCGCATGAAGCGGCCAGAAAAGCTTCGGCATGTGCATATGTACTGAGGAGCGAGGGTGGCCTCTCCAACAAAATGAGGTGAAAAAAGAGTTACGTGAGTGAAGCCGTCGCGCCTCGTTTTCCACGCCATCTATGACTGTGTCCCCACAGCTGTTTTTTTCAGAAACAGGTTGTGGGGGTTGCAACCACAACGAATTAATTGAACCAGGCAACCCTTCTATGCCCTTGGAAAGGATGTCTCTGAACACTATCTTCTTAGGTCCCTGATACAAGGTGGTTTGACTTTAGGCACTCCTACTTAAATTTGCCATTTTTTTTTCTCCCATGGGTCTCATCTGCAGGCAGCAGCTTTTGGAAGATTTTGGCTAATTTAGGTTTTACCCTGAAAGGCAGTGCGCAGGCAGAGGTGTCACCCATCTCTACGCAGGCCCCATCCCCATCCCGTCAGCTACTTCGACCCTTTCCAGTTCTATCTTTCACTTAGGCTTCTATGGCAGGCCACACTGGCTGTAGAGCCCCTTTCGTTTGCCTTACCAGCCCGCCTAAATCTGACAGGCAAGGAAATTCTAATTAGTTTGTCAGAGAGGTTCATTATAGTACCCCTTTTCTAAGAACTACGAAACTAATTCCTTCCTTCCTTCCATTATTTCAAGCAAAAATAATAAAGCCACACCTACATTTTATTCTTCTCTAGTTCTTTCTGTTCTCCTTTGTGGTAAAATGTACAACAAATTTTACCCTATTTCTTTAAATAATATATTTAAAAGCATAATGAACAGATAATATTTTGGTAATGTACCTTGTTTCTCTTTTTCAATCTGACTATTTCAGGTTTTGACTTAACAATGTTTTCAATTTTCTCAAAGCATTTTATTTAAATTAAAATTAAACCACCACCACCTTGCATTTTTATATTATCTTCCCCACCAACTCTTTATTTAGCAAAGTACAATTTTCAGATGGCATTATTTGCTTTTAAAGGAAGGGAATAAATCTCTCTCCCTCTGTATAGTAGTATGAACACAGACACCTGTGCCCACATGCATATACACCAACATACACACAGAAAACAGTCCCGCCTTTCAGATTCTCACCCAGGCCTATTTTTCAGGTTGTAGGACTGAATGAAAGAAAAAAAATTGGCTTTCAAAATCAGAGCAGACCCATTTGGGGCTGATCTCATTGTCATTATCGGGTCCTACTGGCAGGCATTCTGTCCATTGCCTCCAACAGCTAATCTGGTATGGGGGGGAGGGAAGAGCAACAAAGTCCCTGATACTTAACACAGTTGTATTTTTCACTAGAAAGGGGTGCTTAGAAGAATTACTATTGCAGATGGCAAAAAAGGGGGTAAATTGAATTTGAACCTTGATGGGAATACATGGGTATTTGCTGTTGTGCCCCTGACAGAAAACTGATGGGACCGCTCATTCGTGACAGTTTCAGGAAACAAGTCAAGCGATAAACAGTGTGAGGAAAACAAAATCCATAATCCATAGGGGCAGTAATTTTATAAGACGAAAGGAAGTTCTGTGAAACCCTTAATATTTGATTTCAACAAATCTTCATCTAGCAAAGTTGGTTTAAGAAATGGGAAGGGGATTGTGGTCATTTCTGGAGGTATACCTGGACATTTTTATGTGGATGAAAAAAATAGCCTTTTGCTACCCTTCTCACCTGTTATTTATATATTAAGCCGTTTTGGGTTATCTCTCTCTTCTCCCTCGCTCTCTCTCTCTCAGAGACACACACACACATCATGGCAGAAAGGGAAAAGGAAAATACTCAGATACCCATTTAAAAGAGAAGTTTCTTTTAAATGGAGTTCAGTTTCTGATTATTTCAGAAATTTCTGATGCCTTCATTTTGTGTTGGGGGAGAAGTGCCAAAGTTTTTTTCTCCATTATTATCTTCTGAGTATTTTCTCATTTCCGTGTCTAGCCGACAACTCAGAATTCTATGGAGGAATTGCACCTACAGTTAACCAGGCCTAATCCTGTTGCACCCAGATGCTTCCACCTGAAAATAGTCTTATCTTCATAAAGCATGTCTAAATATGCATGATCAGAATACAATTGTATTCATTCTAACACGAGAATGTATTCCTTGAATTAAGGAAAATTATTGTTATATATTAAATTATGTAAAAATATGAGCAGTTGCCAGCACTATCTCCTTGCTTTTTCTTTTTCTGTTTTTTTAAATTAAGAAGTTGTTAACCAAACTTCCAAAACTAGGGAAACAAAAAAAAAAGGGAAATCCAACAAAGTTCTGCAAAGAGATCTATAGGGCCTGGATTCTTTTCATTATGATAATCAGAATACATTCTTATACCGTCTTATTTATTTTAATTTCAACAGTATTCGAACAAACAGCCCAATGTCCTTTTTAAACAGTGATATTTAGGTATGCACAAATTTATCAGGAATAAACTCCATTAAAGTCACTTCTGAAGAAATGTATACCTTTCAGTATTTTAGAAACAAAAATCCGCTTAACCCACAATAGATCTCTATAAGCAGTAAGTGTTGAGATAGCAAATAAATTCAATACTATTGTCACTTGGTTCCAAGAAATACTGTTTTCCCAACAAGCTACAGATTCTCTAAGTGATATTTTGATGTGAATTCTTGTTCTTTTTTGAAATTTTACTTTCCCCTCCTTAGGATTTGTCATATTTTGTTGAGAGGAAATCCTTGCAACTTCTGTAGTTTTTTTTCTCCAAGGTTGTCTTCCAGAAGCCCACACTGCCTCTCTGCCTATCTGATTGTGAGCTATGAGTGTTTGTGAGGAGGGAGTTTCTTCAAAAGTTCTTGTACATAAGTACACAGGACTGTTTCATAGTTCTCAAACATTGTCCTAGAGGCTAATTAATTTTTCGGATTAAATGCTTACAGAGTTTATAAATAATTTGTGGAGTTACAAGCAAGTTGTATACTTGCAGTAAGTTTCATTTCACTGAGCCCATTTATTTCTTGAGTTCTTAACCTCTGGGATTTAAGGAAGCAATTCACACTCTATTCGTTCCATTCCCTCCAGATATTTAGATGCCAATCAAATTGAAAAAAATTGTCTTTGAAAGGAGGAAACCTGCAAAAGCATGAAAAGAGTGGAATTTTGCATTGTGCCCTAAGCTTAGTTCTAGGACTTGGTCATCTTTTGAGTAGTTAGCTGCAAAAAAAAAAAGGGAGGGGGGGGCTTCAGTTCCAACCACACCTATATAGGAAGCTATCCAAGTGTTAGCTACAGCCCGGCAGGCCTAGAAGTAAGTGAAAAGCTTCTCATCTCTAGGGAAGAGAACTGTCCTGCTCAAGAGTAGAGCTGGAGCTATCACCTCAGTTCCCAAATCTTTTCATTTCCCAAACCTTTTGCCACCGATATATTTGTATCTTTAGTACCTGAGTTTCTGAGAGATTGAGCTGCCTGGCCAGCTCAGTTCTTTCCCGTCCAACCACGTATTGGCACCTCTGGAATTCCATCTCAAGCCTATAAAGTTGTTCGGCAGTGAAAGAAGTTCGAGTCCTCTTGGGGCGATCAAGATCAAGGCCTTTTGGAAGAATAATCTCCCTGATGGAACCTTTGGCATCTGGCAAAAAGAGAAGGAGGCACGTTTAGATCCAGAAGGAAGGATGGATCATGGATCCAATTTTAAAGAACTGCCTTGAGAGGCCACTCTAGACAAACCAAGAAGCCACTCCTGGCAGGGACTGAATCCTCCAGGATTTCCTGCTAGTCCCAGCACCACATTCTCAGATTGTGGCTTATAAAGCACGCAATCCTCCATCCCGAAGAGCTCTCACACAAAGAACTCCAAAAGACCCTGACAGGATTCAAAGCAGCCTAGGCATCACCAGAGGCCTATGTTCAGCAGTCTCGGCCATGCACATTCACACCTGCTTGAGCTGCCCTTGATTTCCCTACAGGGAAAGCATTCAAGTGAGCCATCTCAAGAGCTGTGATGTCCACCTTCTGCAGCCCACTCACTCTTTGGAGCTGCCTGTTTTTCCATGTTGGTGAACATCAAGTTGCCCTTCATGGATGCCCATTTTCTGCTCCGCCTTGATCTCACCGCAGCACTGCAAATCTCACTAGCCTCTGGCTCTGACTCAAATTACATACCAGGCTTTTCCTTAAGGGTTTGCCATAATTTTCCTTCCTAAATCTAAGAGGAAGGAAGCCTAGACTTCAAAGACTCTTTTTTCAGCTGAGGGTGGTGGTGGTGTCCAGGATGAGTTACTGTTTACCAGGCCTGGTTTTCATTCATTCACATGTGAGCAGAATGAAATCTTTTTTAAATAACATGAGTACACACACATCGATTGTACTTACAGAAATGAAAAACTGACTTGTTAGTTTTGGAATTTTAATAGCAGTGGAAAATTATTCTATCGTTTATTGGAGAGGCGGAAAGAAGATAATAAATAATCCAGGTTAGAATAAAAACAAAAAATCAAACCAAGGAAATAAACAGTATCATAAACAATTCATTCACCTGCATAATAATATTGAATAATAGCAGCAAACACCATCACCACACCACTTTCTGACAGATTTTGTTATTATAAAGTCACTATTGAAAAAGCTGCAACCACCAAATATTTAAGTGGGAATGGGTTCAAGGGTAAGGAATGCTTGGAGGAAAGGCTTGTCTTAGGGTGGGTGGGGGGGGTCGCTATGTCCTCAGACTAGAAAGAATTTCCTGCTGCTAATGGAAATCAAAGAATGGGACAAAAGTAATAGAAAATAAGAGAAGCGCCCAGTACATTTCGGAGTAAGTCTCCAAAGGTTATTTTTCTTCCTCCATCTCTTCTTTTCTTTTTGCTTACCTTAAGCAGGGGAGGTGGGTTTCTTTCCCCTTTCCCTTTTTGTTTTTTGGAGGGCAGGGAGAAATTTCAAAGCAGCAATCTTTTGCAAAAGGCTGTGACTGAAAACTCCTATGGAGAAGTAAGTTCTATGAATTGAGTCCGATGGGTCTTACTCGAATACAAGTAGTCAAAAGAATTGTAGGCTGAATCTAATGGGATCAAAATAGGACTTAGCAATCTTTTCTGCCCTTAAAGCAAAGATATATTAGTATAGACGAAACGCGACTAAGATAGGTCTTAGCTTTCCCTTCCCTCCATGCTCGAGAAATTAGAAGAAAAAGAAAACATAATCTGTATACATCCGCCCCAGCTAAAATGTAAGGTTTGGCCATGGAGCCCTTCACAATCCTTGACAATCCAAATTGCAAAAATATTCCTAGACCTGAGAAACGAATCAAAAACAGGATGAAAGAGATAAAAAGAATGAAGCGAAGCCTTTAATAAAATCACATTAATTCATTTGATTTTGAAACGAGAAAAAAAAAAAAAAAACCGAAAGTAAAAACGAAAGGAAAGGAAGCAGGCGGGCGGGAAAAAGTCGTTAATCAAAATTTCAGAACGTAAAGCGACGGTCCTACCTCGGACTAGTATTCTTCTGCAATAATCCGGGTCAGCGGAACTGGATTTATTTTTACCGCAATCTTCCGAGACGCCCGAAGCCGAAAAAGTCCCTTGCGGTTCCTTCAAAAAAGAATTCGAAATATTTCCTTCGGAGCTTTTGCTTTCCTTGCTTTCTTTATGCCCGTTCTTGGAGAGCCGGTTGGTTTCGAGCTCTGAATTGCATCTAACGTCCATTTTGTCTTGTTTCCCAAACATGTAGTGCAATATGGTGTAGAGGTTTGTTTTGTTTTTTTAAGTGGAACAAAAAAAAGGAGGCGCGGGATGAGGGTGGAAGGGAGTAGGAAAAGAAGAGAAATCTGCTGAATATCACCCGGCGTACGACCAGTTCGGTGAGTAACAAGCGAATCCCTCGAAGGCGAGAGTCGGCTGCTCGAGAGGCAGGAAATCGGCCGCTTCCTCAATCCCAGCGTCCTAGTGCGAGTGTCCAGCTTCCCCGCGCCCCAATGATCAGGTACTCAACAGTGCAACTCTAAAATGATTTAATGCCTCCCTTATTACAGAGAGAGGGATGCAGTTGTTAGACACCCAGAGGGACGCGCATTCGCTGTTTCAATTGATTACGGGTAATTTTGCAGCCTCCACATTTAGGTTACCTCATGAATACACTAAATTGTTTGGATAATATATCACTTCGTAATGGGTGGTTTGTATGCTTGTCCCCAATCAAGTCGAGTTTAGCCAGTGAATAAACTGAAATGATTGGCCTTGCTTTCAGGAAACACACAATCAAAAAGGCTGAGATTTCCAGGAGAAGTAGGATCAATTGAAGGAGCGGGAGAGGGGGCGAGGGAAGAAAAGGGAAAAAAAAAAACTTTTGACAAGATTCAGCCAGAATTGTTAGGAGCCATTAACAGCCATTATTAACTTTCTCCAGTTTGGTGTTCACCTTTCCCGATTTCCGAAGGCGTTCATCTCAGACAGAAATGCAGATCTATTTATAAATAGGTCTGGAAAAGGCTCCGCCAGTTTATCAAAAGGATCTTGGCAGATCTTCTCCTCAAACAGCCACCGAGTCACTTTCACCCCCGTAAAGGGGAACCCTGTCAACCATTTGGGGGAGGGAGAAAGGCTTGCCTTGGTGCGGATTCCAGACCCCAGAAATACGAAACGTTTTGTCTCCCTGTTGGAGATGGGGAGCAGAAGACGAAGAGGGTGTTACATTGGAGGGATCTCCTAAACGCTCCTCTCTACTGCCTACCAGCCATCTTACAACTCTTTTCTCTCGTTAATTCAATGCTGATACATGAGGGTGTCCCCTCCCCACTCTCCCTGAACGCCTTTCATAAAAATTGAACACATTTCCAGAGCTTCCTTCCTCCCTCCCGCTTCTAAAAAAGCCTGCTTTGTATCCAGATGGATCCAAGAGAAGAAGGAGAGAGAGGAGGAGGAGAGTGCGGGGCAGATCTCAACTGCGTGATCTACTAAAGGGGGCGGGCAGAACGAGAGCGAGCGAGAAAAAAGTTTCCCCCTGGCTATTTCATTGTCTCCGCTACAATATCTTTGAGAACCGCAACAGCCAGTAATCCAATAAGACCATTGATTAGACGACAATGATTCAATTCAAGCGCCTGGCTTTGTGCACAGAGCATGCTCCAGCCTTTCTTGTCACCTTGCAGGGCAGAAGCCCTCTTCACGCTGCTCTCCTCATTCAGGCCTTTATGGGAAATGTAGAGCGAAAGGAGTGAAAGATGGCAATTATCTAATTGGACTATTAACAAACAATTCTCCGAGTGTGGCTGTCTGGCATTGGTTCTTGGGCGGGGTGAAAGGCCGCCTGTTGCACTGGCCCCATTCACAAAAGAGTTGCAGGGGCCAGGCGAGAGGAAGAAAGCCGAGGGAACTTCTCACAGAAAATCCGAAGGGGCTTTAGAGAGATGTCCTTATGCACACACACACACCACACACCAGCCCCTGCCCCACCCGAAGCTGAAGGCACTTCTAAGGAGAAAGGGGGTAGTTACACCGAAGTTTACATGGCAACTTCTGGGCAACCCTGCCATAAACGAATACACATCCAGAAGCCCCGTGAACTAGACACCCAGCTATATTTGTGCAACATATGCCAAGAAATAGACTTTTTCAGTGGCTCACACCAATTGTAACCTTTCTTTGTCTTAGTAACTCATTGAATTGAAAAGCTTTCCACTACTCTTCCTACAACCCTCTCGTCCAAGGGTCTGCCTTTGGAATCAGTTGGCCGTAAACACCTCTTGTCATTAAAATAATTTCCACTTTAATACACCTGAAGCATCAGATATCTAGTTGGCAGATGCAAGCTACTTTCAGATTTCTGAGTGAAGGGGTCCTAAGTGGGGGACCTAACTCCTTAGTAGTGGATGAAATAGGATGCTGTCAGTTGCATTTGGTGTATTTATATATATTATGTATAATTGGGTTTGTTTTCAATGATAAAATATATACTTTGGTGTAAACAAAAGCATTCTTGATTTCATTGAGATACTGTTATTCTTGCTATTATTTTTATAGGTTATCTTTTTGCCTATAGAGCACTTGAATATGTAATCTCATATAAATACATAAAATACATTTTTCTGGGAAATGGAGAGAAATAATATGTAAAATGGACTGAGAAGAGCCATGGTATTTAATAGATTATCAGTAAGATTTAATGCCTGAATATTTGTATAGAATATTCCTCCCTTCCTTGTGTCAAATGTGGAACTAAATTCACACACACACACACACACACACACACAGAGAGAGAGAGAGAGAGATGCAAGCCTATTACACATCTTTTCTTCAAGAATCCAGCATGATGTACATGGATCTCATGTCTCTCCATACACATTTTGACCTCACAATAATCTGATAAGGTAGCTTATGCAGAAAATGAAAAAGTGACCTAATGCCATTTAGCAAGCTTCATGGCTGAGTGGGGATTACAGTCTAGGTCTCTGAGTTTTAGTACAATTTTCTGCTGCAAACTTTCACAAATTGGTATCTCCCAGATGTACTAGATTACAGTTATCATAATACATAGTTAGAATGGCTAACAAATTTCTGAATTGAAAATATGAGAACTGAAGTCCAACATAACTGTAGATCAATATATCAATATTGCACCCATTCCTGGATTGGAAGGCCCTACTTATGGTCAGTCATGTTCTTGTCACCTCCACCTTGGACTGCTGCAATGCACTCTACAAGCAGCTGTCTTTGAAAAATATCTAGAACAGGGGTGTCAAACTGGATGTCTTCAAGGGCCGGATCAGCATTGTAATTCTCCTCTGTGGGCCAGTGGGAGAGGGAGGTCTGCATGCAGCCCTCCTGCACCTCATTTTTGTCTTCCATGGCCTCCTGCAGCATTCTGCTGGCCAAAAGTGGCCTGTTTTCAGCTTGTTTTTCAGCCTATTTTGGCCTGCTTTTTGGACCGTTTTCAGCCCATTTGGGCCCATTTTTCAGCCTGTTTTGGGCCCAGTTTTCAGCCTGGTTTCGGCTGGCAGAGTGCTGCAGGAGGCCATGGAGAGTGAAAATGAGGCATGACCCCCCCACATGTGGCCCGTTTTAGCCTCCCAAGGCATCATGGGCCAGTCCCTTGATATTTCCAGACTGGCCCTGTGGACTGGATTTAAGCACCCTGTGGGCCAGATCCGGCCCATGGCCCTTGAGTTTTGACACCCCTGATCTAGAAGCTTCAGCTGGTACAGAATACAGCACCATGGGCAGTTATGTACAGTCCTACACCCCTGATCCATGAGTTGCATTGGTTGCCAATTTGCGTCAGGTATCAAGTCAAGATGCTGGTTTTAACCTTTAAAGCCTTTCATGGCATGTGAACAGACAACGCAAGGGAAAAACCTTTCTGGAAATCTGAGTCCACAAAAATCAGATCTCAAAGAGAAGGTATTCTAGGGACCTACCCATTATTGGTATGGAGAGGCAGGAGACATGCCTTTTCTGGTGTGGCATCTACCTGATGAAATATCCCCCCCCCAAACAAATTAGATTTGCCCATTCTCTTTGGTGTTCCAAAAGACCGTCAACCTGGTAGAGTTCCTGAGGGGGACCATTTTTATTCTCCTTTGTCTATAGTTAGTATTTTTGTTTTTATGATACTTATTCCTGTGCTTTTCTAGATGTATATGTTCTTTTTATAGTAGCTGTTTTATCTAATGTTGTGCCTCCCAGAATCATCTTTGGTGAGATGGGCAGCTCTACAAATTTGATTAATAAATGCATTATAAATATCTGGAAGTCAACATATTATAGAAGGCTATTCTAAATATTAAATCCTTCTGGTTAGTTTCTGTGGCCTTCACTGAAACTATCAGTTTTATAGAAAAACGTAACTAGTTAGAAATTATAGCTTCATATTATAGTTTCCAGTCTTGGGTATTTGATACTGTATTGGATGGGGTGGTGTAGGAATATTAGTGGTGTACCTTCTGTAGCACTGCACCACAGTGTCTTTTCCTAACTTAGCTGATGTAACATTAAACTAACCTAGATATCTTATCCTTAGAAACTTCAGTTATATGAAGGTTGCCTCAGGATTTCATGGTTGTCATGCATCTGAGGGATCACTTTCCTGATGTGAATCTGACCAATCACCAAGATCAACAGAAAAAGCACTTTAAAAGAGATCTTCACTGTTAAAGGCTCAGGCTGAAATACAGAAGTCCTTCTCTTATATGACTCATTGGGAATTGTGTTTGACCCCTACTGTCCCACATTTAAAAAAATGGTAAAGACACATTTCTTTCATTTCCATTTGAGGGTTCTTATTTTTTCTTTCAGATAATAAGTCAAAGGGGATTGATGATCTGAACTGTACTGGTAATTCTAACTGGATCAGAGCTAACCTGGTTCCTATATATATTTCCAGTCACTTAGTGTCATGGATGGGTCAAGCTATAATCACTTGTGCAATAGCGATAAATAAATATGTATTTTTAAAAAGTATTAAAAGCTTGTTCCAAAGGTGCTTTTTTGAAGAGGCAACTGGGCTTCCTGGTTTTTCTTTGAAGACGTTTCGCTTCTCATCGAAGCTGTTTCTTCAGCTGTGAGAAGAAGCTTCTTCGATGAGAAGTGAAATATCTTCAAAGAGAAACCAGGAAGCCCAGTTGCCTCTTCAAAAAAGCATCTTTGGGACAACCATAACCTGGATGACTGAGAATCTCCATAGATATTAAAAGCTTGATGTTTGAGCCTTTGTGTGCATAGGAAAAAAAATCCAGGAAAAAGAAAAATGAAACTTTCAGTTAATAGTTGAGTTATTATGTAGGATAAGGCACATAGGTCTTCAATAAAATGCATGAATTCATTATTTGATTGCCACCTGATTCTAAATAAACTAGATGTTCCCCATAGAATTGTAAAATTATAAAAATACTATCTCATGAAAACATCCCAAAAGGTAAAGGAGACATATCTGTATAACATTTCTCTGCAAAGTGTCTATAGTCATATTACAGTCAATGCAATTGTCTGCTTATTAGGGTCTTGTCCAACCTGGTTGTTGAAATCCTCTAGGATGGAGATCTGCAGGTGGATGCAGGCAGTGATTAATGCATCACTGCAGGAAGGGGTGTTCCTGGCATTATTTAAGGAGGCCTTGGTCTGTCTCCTCCTTAAGAAACCATCATTTAGTCCAACCTGTCTGGACAATTTTAGTCCCGTTTCCCACCTCCCCTTTCTAAGGAAAGTGATGGAAAAAGTAGTTGCTTTCTAGTTACAGATGAAATGTATTGCCTGAATCCCTTTCAATTGTATTTCAAGATCATGGAACAGAAATGGCATTGGTCATGCTTGTGGATGATGTCTGGCAAAAGTGGGATGGAGAATACCATCAGCCATAGTATTATTTTGGGCCATCTGTGGGTTTTGGCCCACAGATGGCCCAAAAGTGGTGGTGCTCCTTTCTCCAATGCCAGTCCCAATCAATGTTGACAGATTCTTCTTAGTCTATCCCACAAACACTTTTTTGTGGGATGCCACAGGGATTTGTGGGATGCCACATACTCTATCCATTCTTTTTAACATCAACATGAAAATGCTGGGCTAGACCATCTGATACCATGGAATGACATATCATCAGTATACTGATGATACATAGCTTTATATCTCTATTCCCAGTGATCTAACCAATGTTGTGGTTGTCCTTTATCAGGGCCTGGAGGCTGTAGGTGTCTGGATGGGGGATAACAAGCTTTGCCTGAACCTAGAAATATGGAATGGCTGTGGATTACACTACCCCAGGCAGACCTAGTATGCAACCTGGGGGTTCTCTTGGACTTGTTCCAAGAACAGGTGGCAATTGTAGGTAGGAGGGCCTTTGCACAATTTCATGTTATGTACCAGTTGCACACTTACTTGGTTTGTGAAATCAGTGTACTTGTTCTACATGGGGTAGAAAGTATTCAGAAGCTAAAGTTGGGGTAGAATACAATGGCGCACACAGTTCTGGGGACTCTACAGTGGCACATACAACACCGCTGTTGTGCAAGCTGTTGTGCATTGATGACCAGTTTACTTCTGGGTTCAATTCAAGGTGCTGATAATTACCTTGGCATGGGTCCAAAGTATCTGAGGAACCATCTTATCCCAATGGGACTAACCTGGCCCACTAGTGCCAGTGGAAGAGGCATAGACCCCATCTGCTATAGACCCCATCTGCTATGCAATTCTGGCAGGCAGAGTTAAGGAGAAGGGCCTTTTTCACTGTGGCACCGACTCTGTGAATATTCTACCACCAGAAGTGAGAATTGTTCCTACCCTATTGGCCTTTCAGAAAGATATTAAAACTTGGTTTTGCAAGTTGGCTTAGAGCCCTGAGTGGGCGCTCACTGCTGGAGTTGGTTAACAGGATAATAAGAACTCATTCCAGTGCTGTCCTTCTTTTGGTTCTTGTTTTTTTGCATATTTTTACATTTTTAACTGCTTTTCTGTTTATCTTTTTACTATCTGTAAACTGCACAGAATTGCCTTATTACGGAGATGGATAGCACATAAATTTAATAAATAAATAAATAAATTGTGGGTCTTACCTGCTTGTGCTTCTTGAAACTTGAAATATAAAATTCAAACCTGGGCATTTCTCATCTGGACAGAAGATTCTATAAAATCAAATATTATAATATCAATAGTGCATTATTTTTTTACAGATAATGGATAAAAGAAATTGATATACAACAGTTGTGCAACAGCATAACATGCATTTTAAAATAAAAAGGACACAAACTTTGGTAGGGGATTATACTTTTGTGACGGTCCTTCTGAAATTATTCCATATTTATTTTTTTCATAATGAATTTTACCTTCTACAACATAATAATAACAAAGAATGAAACTGTCTCCTTCAATTATGCTCTAGGATGATGGATTTAATCCAACACCTAGTTACAGTAAATCAGTACATATCCTATCATTTAAGGACTAAAATACAGTGATTTTATAAATCATCTGAGTTTATATAAAGTATGAAAAGTTAATATTTTTTTTAATTATGTCTTTCTATTTCTTGTAGTTTATATCTGCATATCTCCAAATAAAATGTTAGAAAACTTATATTATTTTTCCCCATTATTTTCACCGTCATCTGAACTTCATGGGATTATTGTTGGTTATTATTGTTAGAGAGGAAGGCAGAGCTGTATACCAAGCTTTCAAGGTAATAAATGGATGACTCAGTTTAGTCAGTTTTGGTTGTTCTAACATTTTATTGAATTAACTAGGCAACACTACTATTTAAACTGTTCTGAGCAGTTTTTAACTCTAACCCTAATGTTTAATCTAATACATCTAAAATGAAATGGAATGCGCCGCTTTAGAGTTTCATGTTATTATCTTGTTACTATTTATGTAGCATTGATATACCACCAAGTCACAATGGTTTTCACAACATTTTACAATAAAGAATAATGATGGATTCATGCTTTGGAGGCAGAGATTTTTTTAATCTTGGAGAAAAAAAAATGACATGAATTCTATTTTCCTGACTCTTGTGAATACGTATTAATTCAACTTTCTCTGCTCTCAGAGCAACAACATTCCATGAAAATCAATGTTTGGGGTTAAGGTGTGGATGAAATGTCTATCTATTTATTTATTTAACTTGATTTCAGTGCTGCCTAATGCCAGACTAATTTTGGGCAGTTCCCAATATAAAAAACAAAATGCCAATGCAATATGATACAATAAATAAAAATGCAACAAAGGAAATAAACAAAATTGCAAAACTGGACAACAAATACAAAAATAGATGAATCTTCATATTTGAAGTACCAGCTATCAAACCTGTCCCCAGTACTCTAGCAATTTTTCAGGTCCAAGGAAAATCTAAACTAACTCTTTTAGTAGTCAAACTGAAACTTCGAACTGAACTTTGTGTTATGAAGAAAATGGTGATGGGGATGACTAGGAAGAGATGGAAATATTTCTTTGCCTGGCCTTCCATCCTGAACTTCCTTTCAGTGTCCAGTGTTGAAATGTTCCAAGTATTTTGCTGTCTAAATGCAACAAAGAAACGGCAATATTCCCTAGTACAGTTCATTGTTGCATCAGGAAGAAAAAAAATTTCCTCAATACATTACAGTAAACCTCTTCTAAGAAGGTATCTGCTATAAAACATGCACCATTTTTATAAAATGAAAACATCCTTTATAAACATTGCTTATTCATATTCAAATGTCAGCATACTATTTCATTAACACATAATTTGACAGAAGCCTATATAACTGATCAACTAAAAATTGTTTAAACTGAGGAATCTAATTTGCTATCATCTGCTACTAATCTACTCTAAATACCTATTAGATAGCTACCCAGAAAGAAAGACATGTATTACACTGTGGTCAGGCAAGTCCCTTTGGAAAGTCATGGATAAGATAAAAGAGCAATATTTCTTTTCAGTTGCTCCCAGCAGTGGCAGCATCCTGCCACATCTTAAGATTTTCAAATTAGAACATATGTATTTTTAACAGAAAGGTAGAATGAAAATCTGTCAAGAAGGGAAGACATATATAACAGTATGCTATTAAAGTCATGGTGGTTTGAAGATTCAGTCAACATAGCTTTCCAAATGAACTGATTTTGGGGACTCATCATCCTACAGGTAGGCTACTTTTCATGTTTGAATTGTGCATGGAATGCTAGTATGTTAAGCTATGTATCCTGATGTGTTAGAGAGGACTATTGTTCAAGGGAGGGAATTTTTGCGTGCTTATGCTTATCTTTAGCAATGCTACCATTTATCAGAAATTAATATGGAGATGCCCACCTAGCCATTATTTATCTGTGGAGACATGGAAAACTAAAAGCTATGTGTAACTTGGGGCACGCATGCACACACACACACACACACACACACACACAAATGAGATGATGGGGAAAAATAGAAGCAGAATTTTTGCGCCAACAATTATGTTCCATTGTTCTAGTAACCAGTTGCCAAATTCCCATAGAAAATTCAGTAGGTTAAAATATTCATTAAATAGTGTGTGAAGAAGTATTCATCAGCCTGCATTCTTAGACATATGCATTTGAGCCTTGTATAAAAACGGAAGTACTTGAAGCTTGATAATCCAATGAGATGTATATTCTTAGCCAAACCAAACCCTTTTAAGTATTAGGTTTCTCTTTCCACATGGTATAAACATCTTTGGTATTAATGAAGACAAATAAGATTGGCCTTTCTCCAGAGCATAGCTATTTGCAATGTACAAAAGGGAGCTTGGAAACAAAACCACATTAATGGAACCATCAGTTTCAGTTTACTAGTTCCAAAGAGGGAAATAAATGTTTCAGATTGTAAAAACAAAAATATTAGTGACTATAGGACATTATCATAATAAATACAATGACACACACACATTATCAATTTTTTGAAACAATATTATGGACGGAGCAACATATGTAGAACTGCATCTTGTAACATAGCAATGATTCCTTTATTGGAATTCAGAGATCATGGAGAATAATGATAAGATAGTATTGTTCTCTCCATGGTTTGACAACATGGTGCATATGAGATCAATTACCTGCGTAATTTATACCATCTGAGTGATGATGTGATGGGGTGGGTGGCATCATTTTAACTTATATTTGACACCAATTGTTCCATCTTCTATGAAAGCTTTCAAAGCAACATTTGACATTAATGTGGTCCTTCCATACATTTTCAGAATTTTCTAGTGGAAGTTTTGAATATAATAATGGACACAAGATGTTTGATAGAGAGTGTTCACAAAAATGTTTTATTAGTGGGGAAAAGATACATGAAAACACATAGTATTAAAATTCATTAAAATATAGTGCAAAATACATATAGATTTAAAGGAATTAAAAATACAATGTGTATGTTTTTTGCATTTCCCCCCACATTCACAAATTGATGCAAATAACTTGATCAGAGACTCTAAAGAGTTGACTACATTGAGACAGCAATGCAGTTTTTGTGTCCTTGTCTTGATCAGAGATGTTTCCAGGGATATGTTTTGCTTCTCAAAATAGCCTCTCCTGTTGGTCTCCCATTCAGGTAGTAACTAGACTTCTTAACTCAAATAAGCTGCTGTCAATGTAAAAACTCTGATGGCGATTTGCAATTGTTCACTTCCACTAAATAAACCTCTGCTTTCAGAGTTTTTTTTTTTTTTTACCTGTAGTGCCTTTGTTTTGAGAAGTATAAAGCCTTAAAAAAAAAAAAGTATGCTTTGAAGCCACCAACTGTTTGTTGATACTGTGATAAATGGTTTCACTGGAAAGTCATGTTGCCTTTGATAATAAAATTGTACAGTAACTTCTTAGGTGTTATTTTTAGCAGTAGAAATACAGAGTTTCTTCAATACTTCCTATGATGATAACTCTTGCATGGTTTCTTTGAATGATAACAGATGAACAGGCAGTGCCTTTTTGATGTCTTATTCCAGCCAAACTATCATTTGTTTTGGAACCAATCTTCAAAAAAAGGGGAAAATAGAAACTACAGATCTAGCAATCTGATATCAATACCTGGGAAGATTCTGGAAAACTTAATCAAGCGACAAATCTGCAAACATCTAGAGACAAGCAAAGTTATAACTAAAAGACAACATGGGTTTGTCAAAAACAGATCATCCCAGTCAAATCTTATAACATTTTTTGATAATGTTACAAAATTAGTAGACCAATGAAATGCTGTTGACATAATTTATTTGGACTCTGGTAAGGCATTTGATAAAGTAGACCACAACTTATTACTTGATAAGATACAGGGTTAGAGCAGAGTTCCACAGCATTTCCAGCTTTATGGACCAGCGGGGGGGAGAGGGGATAGTCACACAAATGGAGCATGTGTGCTCACCATCCATTTCTATGGCCTGGTTGCAATCTCCTCCGTGGCCCACAGGTTGGAAACCCCTGGGTTAGACAGTATCACCACCAGATAGATTCATAACTGGCTGTCAAACCACAGTCAATCTGTAGTTCTAAATGGAACTGCATCTACATGTAGGAAAGCATGCAGTGGGGTACCTCAAGACTTTGTCTTGGCCCAGTATTCATCAATATCTTTATAAATGATTTGGTTGAGGGGATAGAAGGGGAATTTATCAATTTATCAAGCTGGTGGGAATGGCCAACACTCCGGAAGATAGGCTCATGATATAAAAGGATCTTGATAGACTTGAACACTGGGCCTTATCAAAATTCAGTGGTGAGAAAAGTAAGAGTCTGCATTTAGATAAGAAAAACCAAATGCACAGGTATAGAATAGGTGGTACTTGACTCAGTAGTACCTGTGAGAGGAATGTTGGAGTTCTACTAGATAACCACTTAAGTATGCTGCAGCACCAAAAAAGCCACCACAGTTGTGGGCTACATTAAGAGATGGATAGAATCAAGATCACATGAAGTATTAGTATCACTTTAAAATGTCTTGGTAAGATCACACTTGGAATATTGCAACCAGTTTTGGTTGCAATGATATAAAAAAGATGTTGAGACTCTAGAAAGAGTTCAAAGAGCAACAAAGATGATTAGGGGGCTGGATGCTAAAAGTTATGAAGAACAGTTTCAGGAATTGGGCATGTCTAGTTTAATAAAAAGGACTAGAGGTGAAATGATAGTAATGTTCTAATATCTAAAGGGCTGCCACACAAAGAGAGGATCAACTTATTCTCTGAAGCACCTGAATTCTTCATTATTAAGGAGACAACCTACCTGGAAATAAGAAATTTCCTGACACTTAGAACAATTAATTGGTAGAATGGCTTGCCTTCAGAAGTTTTGGATGCTTCATCACTGGAGGTTTTTAAGAAGAGATTGTGCAACCATTTCTTTTGTATGATATATGAGCTCCTGCAGAAGCAGGAGGTTGAACTATAAGATCTCCAAGTCCCTTCCAACTCTGTAATTCTGTTATTTTGTTATGTGGACAATACTCCTGGATTACTCTCTTTGGGAGAGTTATCCAGGCAAGGAGGCAGACTAACACTAACAAGGAGTCCAAATAAATAATGTCCACAGCATTTCACTGGTCTACTAATTATGTCACATTATCAATAACAATCAGAAGAGAGTTGCACTAGAAATAAACAAGTAGCAGTTCAGTGATTTTATATCTATTCCATTTATGGAACATCTCACATAACCTTAGTTTTTATTTGTTTTTAAGTCCTGCTCACAAATGGGAGTCAGTTCATGTAGCTAGATATGCATAGTTGGCACTTCAGTGGATTTTGCTCATACAGCTGAGCCTAATGCTAGATATATGAAGCTGTATCCAGGAAGTAGTTATTAGATCTCTTGATATTGAGTGGAATATCTTCAGCAGTAAATATTGGGGTGCCCATTAAGTTATATCAAATTGTCTTGATTTTCATATGTATTGGAGCCAGATAAATTCTTCTTTGTTCTTTAATCAAGTTTCTGAATCTAAGTATGTTCTTATATGGATGTCATGATTTCACCTACATGAATTATTTTCAGCTTATAGTCTGTCTCATTATTGCTCTACTAAACCTACCTAAACCATTCGAGAAAGCCATGAAGTAAACCCATTTGAGAAATATATGAGTTTCTATAAGAATTTAGAGATATTCTACACCACAATTTAGAAATGTAAGACTGGGCAATCATCTGCAACAAAGCAAATGTAGATACACTCAAATTTCCTTCACTTCACTAAAGAATCCAGGAAAAGAAAACTTCATTTGCTACTGTTGTAATACAGGATAAGAGAAGACTATGTTTGCAATAAATTCCTAGCTCTGACCTATGGCTCTGGAACTGTGAGGATTTCATTAGTTTTAATTGGCTCGTTCTTTAAATGGGCACTTCATAGAGTTCAATATACTTCCTAATGAATTGTAAGAGATGATAAAAGCTGGGTTAGCAAGACAAATTGCTCATGACACTAGTTATTAAAATCTATGGAGGATTTCAGGGCATTTGGGGTTATTCTACCTTATGATAGAGGAATATAAGCACATAGGGAAACTGGGCAGCACGTCAAGACATGACATTAATCATGGATAAATACAAGGTAGTGCACAGTAGTTGCAACTTGCTACATTTGTGCAATAATTTGATGGCCTTCAAACATTTAGAGGTCTCAGAGGAAAAAGGTGCCAGTACAGGTGTTACTGTCATTGTCACTTTGTTCTCAATTGGTGGATATGTGCATATGTGTCTTTTTAAACAAACCAAAATTAAAAAGGAATCCACTGAATAGCTTAAATATGGAAGCAATATAAAAACAGGCTCCTGAAAGGATCCCCTCCTTTTCTATTAAAGCCACATTCCATTTTGGTCACTTGCCTCTGAAGGTATATTTATTAGCAGTCTGAAAAACCTCCTGGAAATAGTGATGAGGATGGCTGATTATAGGTGTGGTAGGATGTATGTATAAAGAAAGATTGTGAAGTCTAGAATTATTTTGCTTGGATGAATGAATTAGAGAAGGCCTGATGGTGGCAATGAGGTTTATATAAGTATATATTGGGCAGTGCATATTACTTTTGCTCCCTTCTTAACATAAAATGAGTGTAAATGCCAGGTTGAATGAAAAGGGAGTAAAATATACATTGGGAAAAGCTGCAGTATCCTGGAATATATTATAGCATTTGTGGCAGTATAGTTTTGCTGCAACTGTTATAATTTTAAACATGAACTAGCATAATGTCATGATATTTAATTAAAGAAGATTCTGATATAAACTAAAAACAGTCTTAGAATATTATGCATGTGTCAATGCACGGTATTGCAGAACAGAAAATAATTGCTGTTTTAAGTTATAGTTCAAAAATTCCCTTTTGATAAACAAAATAAACTAATTAAAGGAGCATTAGCACTCGCATTAAAATATTTTGGAGGACAAATATACCATGGTTTATGGTTTAGCGTGTTATGTAAGCCCAGCCAACTATATTTATGAAGCCAGTATCTCTAAATTGGTAAAGTATTGGTTATGGTCATATTTTGAATTCTGAAAATGTAAATGATTCCACTAATTAATTTCTGAGGTTATTTTATATTCACAAAAGACCATTAGAACATATTTGATTGATTAGACTGCTGCTAGCTACCCCCTCTAAATATCTCCTGCTTACCTACATTTTATTACTCATGCTTATCTCTGACCTTTTAAGAGGCTGGTCTGCATATTTCCCAATCAAGAACAGGGCCATAGCCCTTTTATTCTTTTCAACTCAAGCTACTGTGTGTTCAGAAATATAACATTGTATGTAAAGATCTCCAGACTTTGCCTAGGTGTCCATTTCTGTTTGTAATAAAATGCAAAATAATTTTTTTTATGTACGTTGTGATGCAACGTACATAAAAAATAGGCAGAGCTTTGATTAGATTGTAATAGTTGCCATCTTAATTTTTTTTTACCAGACCTGAGGACGGTGCTCTTGCTGTCTATCAGAAAGATAACCCTCCAAAAACTGAACAGAGGACGACCAGATCTAATATGGTGGAAACAATTATTTTCCCTCCCTCCTGGTCACGTGACCCACTGTAATGCATACGCCATCTGCTCTGTGCTTCCTTCGGCACACATGCACACTAATGCACAAAGCATAACTAGTGGCAAGGCAGAAACACACAGTAACTGATCCTGAAGGAAATACAGACTTGAGTGAAATACATTGGCACTGGAATTATTGAAAATAAGTGAAGGAGCTATGATCTACATAATTGCGTAACTAACTTGTTTTCTAAACAGGCATGCATGGCTTGCTTTTGGAAATAAAAAGTAGCAGAAACCGTTACTTTGCTTTACCCAGTCCTGGTTACATAAATCTTTGCCTGACTAAGTTAAGAGTCTGATTTTAAGATTAGCCAGAGAGTCTGTGCTCAGAAATCTAGCATCCTAGAGTAAAACTATCATATCTGGCCTGCAAACAGTAGAATGACTACTAGATGAAGCAAAGGTTTAAAACCTTTTTTATTTCTTTTTTGCCACCCAGTGGCCATTTTTGCAGACTATTAGATTAACCCTTACTAGAATTACTAGAATTTTTTTTGACCTGCTGATTTCAACCAGACAGGTTAAAATATATACCCTATCACCACGAGGGTGGGATTCTCTCAATCAAGTACATATAGTACATATAAATTCAGATTATGCTCAGCCCTCATCTGATGGTTACAGAATAAAGTTTGGTCCTTTTAAAAGAAGATCTTGTTGCAGGAATGAGGTGGTAAACCAGGATATAACTTTATGCCCATCTGCGTCTGATTAAAATTTAGAATCTTAAAGAAGTGGGAAGTCTAGGAAGAATGAAGCAGAGCAACTGCTCTAGATATGACTATTTCAGATGAAATAGATAGAAAGCCCAGTTAGAACTTTGCATCATGATTTTATTTTTTGTTTCTCTGGGCTGCGGTAATAACATTCTGAATTATAAAATTGCCTATGAAAATATTGTTTTTACTTATTTTGATGTAAAATAATAGCAACTTGAAACTTAGTCACAGCATTTTTTCCAATATACCACCAGAAAACATTCATTTGGGGTGGGGGATGTTTGTTGAATTTTCTAATTTATAAACCAAGCTGTTTAACTGTGATCTGGTCAACTTTATAATATAACTGTTTTAATGGTTAATGATTACCTCTTAAGATTTAATTTAAAATTGTTTTTACATTCTTTTCTTTTTTAAAAAGAAGTTTATTGTTTATGACTTCTTAGGGTTAAACCTTCTAATCATGCTCTTCTTGTATATTAAGGAAGTAAAACCTATTTTACCTTTGGTATTCTGACTTTTTAATTTTCAGAATGGCAGCAAAGGTTGTGAGACCCCTAACTAACTCATATGTTGGGGGCAAGATGCCTCTGGAAGTTTGTTGTGCTAGCAAGAACTACCAGCTGCTTCCTCCAGGCAAGAGGCAGAAGCAGCTATGAAGATTCAGAGGGTTCCTGGGAGGCTACAGGCTCAGACTTTCTGTTTCACACCTGTCTCCAACATTGTTTAAGGAACTGGTCCATGAGCAAACAAAAGTGGCAGCAAAAAAGAGAGTACTAACTTTCAAGAACTGGTAGTGGTCCTTAACTATTTTAGTAAGTAACCATGATTTCAATTCTAAGTCATAAAATTACCCTGAGTAGCTCTTCCTCCTAAAATTCTGCAAATAATTTAGCAGACACTACTAGAAAGAAGTTGCAAAAATTTTCTATTCCACCTAAAAACCAGGATCCCAGACTGTGTCCAAGTAATTATCACTGCATTTATGTTTGATATTAAAAATCTGTATTCATATTTTACTTTTAAACTTTATTGCTTATTATAGGCACTATTTAATTGCTATAATGCAGCTTTTAATTTTATTTTTTTAATAAATATTTTTAACATATGTTATCCTATTTGTTATCTGCCTGCCTGCCTGCCTGCCTGCCTACCTACCTACCTATGTATCTAATCATCTATCTATCTATCATCTATCTCCATGTGCACTGCACTTTCTGATTTTCTCTTATAAATTACACATAGAATGGCAAGTAACTTTTTATCTTCTGTGAAAACAATGCATTTGGACTGAATACTTCTGAGATTATATTAGAGGCACCTATGGGCCTACAGATACCTCAATTGGGGTCTATCAGATTTGATTTATTTGATTTTTTTTAACAAAATACCAGATTTAATTTTGTAATGTCACTTGTTTAAAAATGAGCTACCTAAGGTTTAAAAAATAAAAACACGAGTGGCTACAGCCCAACGTTTTGCTTGGAAGTGCATCCACTTGTGCAGAAAAAGCACAAACAGGAGACTTAGTAAAGTGCTTCTTATAGAAGAAAGAGCTAGAAGATGTGGGTTGTTTCTTCATATGAACAAAGGGAGCCCTGCTCCAACCAATACAAATTAGAATTTGATATGCTTCCTTATTGGTATCCAGTAACACATACAGAAATCAAATACCTGATTAACCAACTCAACCCACGAAAAGCATCAAGGAGTGACCTTTTAACTGATTAAATTATTTGCAGCAACCCAGAGGGGTGGATTCTAGGCTTAGCTTCTCTGTTTTTTGCTCTTGACTGTTTTGCAATAATTCCAAGAGATTACAGCAACAATAAGTTCCCATTTACAAAAAGAGGAAAAGGATATATGAGTTAACTATTGCCCCATCCGTCTATTAAGTATTATAAGCAAATTATATGCAAAACACACAGTTGCTGGATTGGATGAAATTTGAACTGTTATTGGCAGAAGAACAAGCTGGTTTTAGGGCTAATTGTTCACCGCTCTATCATGCATTTGTGTTACAACATTTAGTAGAAAAGTGCACAGGTAAACCTAGCTCAGCACCATATGCAGCTTTTATCAACTTTAAAATCCAGATCTGTGTTTCTCAAACTTGGTAACTTAAAATGTGTAGACTTTTACTCCAGCTATGTGGAAATTCAGTTTCCTGGTTTCTAGAGGTATAGAAACCTGTTCCCTGAAGCCATAACCACTGGACCAAACTGGTTCAAATTTATATTTAGCTGTCTTGTTATTTTTAAATTGTTTTTAGTTGTTTTGTTCTACACTGTTCTCTGACCACAATAAACTTTGATTGACTGAAAGCTTTGTAGTTGGTTATGTTCCCCATATCAGCCGTGCTATAAAGGCTGAGGCATTCCCAATAGTCATTTTGAAGAACACCCACAAGATGTTCCAAATATATTGAAAGACTTTGATATTGCTGGTCTTTATTTAATTGAAGGCCTGGCCTATTCGTTTACTAACAAATCATTAGGAGCTTTCATAAGCCATGAATTAGCTTCAAGCAAAAGTACTACATTTTAATCACTTTGTGCTTTTTTTAATATAGCCATTGTTGGAATTAGTAATTAATACCTACTTTGGCAACTGCCAGAAGAAAGCAAGGTGTTGACCACAAACGCTTCGTACGTGAGAAATGTCACTCTAGCTGGCAGGATGTGGCTATGTAACTGTGCTGAAGAATTTTGCAAGTGGACCTGTTACTGGAACAAGGAAAAGAAACATGACATTTAGCTTAGCTGTGATCAAAACTGTCCATACAAAGGCCTAGAAATACAGTAAAAAGTTTTTATTATTAGCATGTTAAAAAACACATCCAGAGGTGGAGAGCTTAGCTAATTAAGTGCAATCCACGGCCCAAGCTTACATATAAATGTATACTGAACATGATTTAAAAATCAGGAACAAATGATGAAAGTTCAGGAAATTATAAGATTTTATGGTATAAACTGGCTTGCTGGATTTCAGTAGGCATACATAATTTGGACTTGGATTTCAAGACTTGAATTTCAGTAGGTACACCTAATTTGGACTTGGATTCTCTTTAGTTCTTCACAGAAATAAAGTATTAAACCCCACTTTCCTTGACTCAATGTGATTATTAGTTTACTACGCTGGATAAAATGAACCAGTGTTGGGTTAGGCCAATATAATGATCACAACTGGGACCATTAATTAAGTTGTTAAGCAAGCAGTTGCTAAGTGAAACCATGATTGTTTTTTCTATCTTACTTCTGTTTTCCTTTGCTTTACAGACTTGTAAACACCATAAATGTGAAAATTGGTTGCAAAGTTACTTTTTCATCATCATCATAACTGCAAATGGTCTCTAAAACATTTAGCAAGTGCTAAAATGAAGACTACCATTTCCTCCTCTGTTTCAGCCACTTTGTTAGACATAATGTCTAAATATATGCAATATACAGTTAAATATATTTTAACTACTGACTAATTTGCTCATTTATTTAAATTGCTCTACACATTTGTTTCCTTACATTTAAAAATCTTACTACATTTTAATAATCTAGACTATAACTCTAATTATTGTAATTCTATTTAATGCCCTTGTAAATGACTAAAAAACTACCATAGAATAAATACATGTTCCATATTCCTCTAATTTTTTTTCAAATGAAAAATAAACAGGCTAGGTTATAACCTATTACAATTAATCAGGAATGTCTGTTGTACTGAGGTGTTTTAGTTTTGTTAAATAGAAAAATCATTAATATAAATTAAAAACAATAAACATATTAAAATTAAGCATATTAAATAAAATAAATGGAAATGAAAATAGGACTGACTTGGAAAGTAATAGAAGAATGCTGAATTAAAGTAGCATAATGTTAGACCTGAGTCATAAAATTGTAATAACATCTTAGAATATTATGCTTTTATGGGATGATAACTTTACATACTACTAAATGGGAAATAATGAAAATGATAAAAGGAAATAATAATCTATTCATTTTGCATATACCTAGTGTTGAATATTGCTAAACTATAATTAATTAAAAATAAACCTACCATAGGAAAAAAATGGTCTAGTGGTTAAGGCTCCATGCTAGAAACCTGGAGATTGTGAGTTTTACTTCTGCTTTAGGCATGAAAAACTATCTAGGTCACTTTGGACCAGTCACTCTCTCTCACACTAATTCACCTCACAGGGTTGTTATGGGCAAAATAGGAATGAAAAAGGTGTATTACATTGTGGTTTTCTGGTGGGCTGCTCATGAGGGGTCCAAATGAGGAAAGACACACAAGGCAGCTTTCTCGGGATGAGAGCCCAGAGCTGACTCCGGGAACCCCTTTTATTAACAAAAGGTGGGAGGATACAGAAGGCAACAAAGGAATTCAAGCAACGCATACAGATATGATAACTTTCTATACGTGCGCGGTTCTCACTGGCTGGGCAACAGTTGCTGGGGTGAATCTCTTTTTATCTTTCCTCTTTGTTCTGTGCATGTGTTACAGTCGCGGAGCGGCCTGCACATACACAAGATAGTACAGAAAGTTCCAACATCTCCTCTGTTTTTGTTTTTAAAGGCAGGATTCTTCGTCCAATAGATGGAGATAGCTGCATCGTTCTGGCTGCTCCTCTCTCTCGCCCCACACTGCGGCCATTAGGCTGAGTTTTTCTGGATTCAGAGGATCTTTCTGATGCTCTTCTTGAGTCTTCGCCCATAATGCCATTACCTGCGCCGTAGCCTTGCGTTCAACGAGTAATGATAAGCTATTACTAATAGTGCGTACAAAAATAGGCAAAACACATGGTAATATAATACAACTGAGCGCAATCATCCCAATTAAAGCTACAATAGCCTGTAACCCTGGTAATTTTGGAAACCAGGATCCAAATAAATCATTAATATTAAACCCGTTCCATGTTTGAACCGGAACGTGCGCAATTTTTACCATTTTTTCAGATATCTCCTGTATTACTTTCCCGCTCTGATCAATTTCTATACAACAATTTGTCAAATTAAACTTTCCACATACCCCTCCCTCTTTTGCTAACAAATAGTCAAGGGCCAAACAATTTTGCATAATGTATATCCTGGATTTAGCACTTTCCTTTGCAAGGTGTTGTTAGCACCTCTTGCCTCAATGTGATCATAGTCCACTTCTTGGGCTTCCCAGGGCCATTGTTCTCCCATACTGGTTCCCCCGCAAACAAAGCAATTGGAAACCTGAAGTTCTTTTGCAATGGTTTCTGCCAAGGTTAAAAAGGTGTTCTTTGCTTGGGCAGGAATTACCAATTCTTGTGTTTTTTGCATCTCTTGGTAATAAGAATGAAATAGGGAATGGCTCTCAGGGTTTAACTGGTGCTGTGTAATCTGGATTTTCAATTTTACTGACGGATCTTTGCCTGTTCCATCTATGCCTAAACCGTATTCATCATTTGCCCCTTTCCAAGGTTGTGGGGTGAGCCAATTTGTAGGGGACAGGAAATGTGATATTAATTGGATTACAATTGTGTTGATAGCAAGTGGCAGGGGGGGGGAATTCTAGCAAGATATAATTTTTTGTTCTTATCTTCTTTAGGGATGGTTTCAGGCCTAACAGTAACCCCCCTGGACTGAAAGTCCATACATTTCCAGTCCCCACAGAAGGTGCCTGATCCACAGTGGTCATGTTGGTTTGTGGTGCGAGTGCAAATGTACTTCTCATTTTGAGAGTATGTTCGTCTCCATGACAGGGAGCCACACTCGTTTGGTCCTTCATCCATCGCAGCGCATGCGTCAAAAACGACTGTCTGTGGCACTGCAGGGTTATAAAAGTCATGGTTCACAAGCTGCTTGTTTCCGGCGATAATTCTGATGGTGTATCTATGCGTGGGTCCTGCAGGATCATAACATCTGCACTGGCCATCATCAGTGCAGATGGAATAAGTGGTGCCATTGTATGTACAAGTTTGTGCCGCCTTCTGTCTGCAAACAAGCTGTGTACTATATAACAATGTCTGAGTAATTTTTTCGCCCTGCTTAGTAGTCTTTATGCAGGGTGCACAGTGAGTGGTGTCACCGGATGGTGTGGATGTGGCAATAACGTCCAGGCAAAAATAGCACAGCAGGGCTCAGTTAACCAGGGCCATTTTCCTTCTTCTGATGAAAAAGCCTCACTTGCCTACCTGGGACCCAAATAGTCTGTCTGTCGTGTTGGATGGCGGCGTACCGTCTTCCCCAGGTGATCAGGTCAGCTGGGCCTCTCCAGGTCGGATCAGGGAGCTGTTGATAGTAGACCTGTGGCTTGTTGATAATTGCAATTGGAGAGGCAGAAAAGTGACGGGTTTCGGCAGAGGCGGGTGGAGTCCCAGTTAGGTTTAAAAAATTCAAGGTAAAAAGACAAAGGTTCAATCTATCTTGCACTGCTGGGAGGCCAGGGGTGATTTTCCCCTGTTTTATATTATAGTGGTCCAGGGCCCTTTTTAAGGTTTGATTGGCACGCTCAACCAATGCTTGCCCCTGTGAATTGTATGGGATACCGAATTTATGGACTATGGACCAATGGTTACAAATGGCGAGCTAGTGTAAGCGGGCCCATTGTCTGTTTTTAATTCTTTTGGGCATCCCAACGTTGCAAAAGTCCAAATGCAATGGTTAATTACATGCTTTGTAGCCTCACCCCTTTGTGGAGTTGCCATTATGAATCCTGAATAGGTATCAATTGAAATATGAAGATGTTTCCAAGGGGCGAAGGAAGGATATTGAGTAACATCCATTTGCCAAATCTGACAACACTCGGTGCCCCTAAGGTTTACTCCCATTGGTAATGAGTGAGCTTGTTTGCTACAGGAAGCACACTGCTGAACAATGGCTGAGGCTTCAGATGCCGAAATTCCAAATTGTTTAATGAGCGCTTTTTTATTCTGATGGAAGTAGGAATGGCTTTCCCATGGAGAAATGGGAGAAAGAGTGAGCAACAAGGAAGTGGAGGCAGCTGCGTCCGCAACATTGTTGCCTTCCTGTAAGAAACCCGGGAAGGGTTGGTGACTTATAATATGCGTAACAAAATAGGGATGCGTACGGTCTTGTATCAAAGTCTACAAGGTCAGAAATAATGACAAAAGATCTGGGTCCAATGAAGGAGATAGATAAGACTGAAAAATTGTTTTAACGATTTGGGTGACATACAAACTGTCAAGAATCAAGTTTAAAGGTACCCTAGAAAATTGCTGAAGGGCTAAAATAGAAGCAGCCAATTCAGCACGTTGGGCGGATGATTGTGGTGGGGTGACTTTTGTATGCTATTTTCGCTGTGAAAACCAGGCACGGGCGCCTTGAGTTTACTGCCATCTGCGAAGGCTGTAATGGCATGTTGAATAGGGGCTGATTTCTGATGACAGTCCCACAAAACCAGAACTTGTTTTAAGAAATGAAAACGAGGGTCAGAGGGAGGGTGGCAGGAAAGGGTCCCTGGCCATTCTGTCATGGCAATTTGGAGGGGTTCCGAATTAAGGTACATCACTTCCCATGTGGACAAGGCGCATGGCATATAGAGTGTCATGGATTCTACTCCGGCCAGAGCCTTGGCTCTCAGTCTCCCTTTAGTTATTAATGCCGCTATCTGAGCTGATTTCTGATTAATGGTGTTATGTGGTGTGTGCGGTAGATGTAGCCATTCCAAAATGTATACAGATCCTTCGTGTTGTATGATAGCCGCTGTAGGCAAGGATGGTGTATTAATAATAATAATGGATAAGGGTTTATTTGCAAGACAGCGATCCACCCAATGGGTGTGCATTGCCGCTTCAATTTGTTGTATCACTTTCAATTGTAATTGCGTAAACATAATGGGATCGGATGGGGACTTGCCCTGTGTAAGGGCGGAAAACAATGGAGCCAGTTGGGTCGTGGTAATCCTGAAATACGGGCGAGTCCAATTAATGGCTCCCAGGTATTGTTGCAATTGAACCAGAGTAGTTCGGGGGGACAATCGAATGGTTGGAAACACCAGGGCTGCATGTGAGGCTAATAGTTTATGGCCAAGATATGCAAATGGCTGTTGTGTCTGCACCTTTTCCAGTGCAATGTGAAGACCTCCCTCCCTTAGTATATTTACTAACATGGGAAGGGTAGCAGCACCTGTGCCCTTGGGCCCTGGTGCAGCAACCAAGATATCATCCATGTAATGATAAACCAAGAACTGAGGGTGTTTTAAACGAAAAGGTTCTAAAATTGCATTAACATAAAACTGACACATGGTGGGACTGTTGAGCATGCCTTGAGGGAGCACACGCCATTGATAACGGCTAGTGGGTTTTTGCATATTAATTTCAGGAACTGAAAAGGCAGATAATAACATATCCTCTGGATGTAACGGAATGCAAAAAAAAACAATCTTTTATGTCAATAACCATAAGATCAAAACTTTTTGGAATCAAATTGGGATTTGGCAAACCACATTGTAATGGTCCCATTGGTCGGATAACTGAATTTATGGCACGTACATCATGAAGGAAGCGCCATTTCCCGCTTTTCTTTTTTATTACAAAAATGGGGGTGTTATAGGGGCTCAAGGTTGGGTCAATGTGGCGTAAGGCAAGTTGTTCTTTTACCAATTCTTGGAGGGCAGCCACTTTTTCCACAGTTAGCGGCCATTGGTCAACCAGTACAGGGGTATCAGTTTTGAGAGTCAAACGCAGGGGGTTCATAACAGACATTACTCCAAGCTCAATTTTGCTCCGAATTGGTGCATCAAATCTCTTCCCCACAAATTTATGTGGAGGGGGAGGACAACGGGTTTGATATGGGCAACCGTAGAGGTTTGCGATGAGGTGACAGAGAGCCAATCCTTACTGATTCGTGCAGCCTGCAATCCTCCCACCCCTTGGATTGAGAGGCCAATCGTCGGGCCAATCAGCAGTTCGAATTACTGAGACATCTGCGCCGGTATCTAAAATACCAGAAAAACAGCGGTCCTTAATATTAAATTCCACTGAAGGGCGGGAGTCTTTCATAGTTTTTGTTATTGCCAAAACATCATTTTGCACCCTATAAGAGGGTTCCTCACCTTCAGGTGACAGGAGCACCAATTTGGCCATGACGTCCCCTTTTTTGATCGAAATGGGCAAGTTTGGGACAAATTCCAATTTAAGGGAAGTTAGTTTTGTACATGTCAAAAGAGCAGGCTGAAGAGAGGCACCCCGGAGCATAAATGACTCATGTGGCAGCAAAACAGCAGAAATGGGCAGGGAAAGGGGCTGGGCCAGGGAGGTGGGAATAAGATAGGAGGTGTTGGGGAAATCAGCGTCAAGTGACACGTCAGCAACAAGAACAAAAGAAGCCGGAAAAGAAGCAGGAATTGGCGCCCACTGTGCAGCCTTTTGGGTGGGGCTGGCTACAAGCCCTGAATTTAGTTTCCCGAGGGGGAGGATGGAGATTGGTCAACAACAGAACGACACTGATTCGCCCAGTGATAACCTTTCTTACACTTTGGGCAAACAGTTTTTGACTTCACACCAGGGTTACTTTTTTGGCATGAAGCTCCCCCCTCCGGAGTCCGACACTGAGCCTTCAAATATCCCGGTTTTCCACAGTTAAAACAGTTGCCGGAGGGGCGGCTGCCTTGCTGCAAGGCGGCAGCCAGGGCTTCCATAGAATAGGCACTAGTTCTTACAATACGACAGGCTTTAAGAAAATCAGCAAGCGTAGCACCGGGTCGTGCCGCCAAAGGCTGCAAAATGTGGCGGCAATCAGCATTAGCGTTTTCCACTGCCAGCTTTAGCATAAGTTCTTGCTGTGCAGCTTGATTAGCAATTTGTCTCTCGACAGCCTTTTGAAGGTCGTGGACAAAATCTGAATAGGGTTGATTTGGCCCTTGGAGAATCTTAGAAAAGGAGGCAGTAGGGATTCCACTGGAATCATCAGTTTTATCCAGCGCCCTTAATGCAACCAAGCTCACGAGAGGGAACGCTGCATGGGGGAGCTGTAACTGAGCCTGAACGCTCGCAAAAGCATTGTGGCTGGTAATATGATCAGCAGTAATGGTGGGAGTGGCGGCCAGTTGTACAATGCTTTGGGCTTCCCTGTAAAAATCAGACTCCCACACAACATATTGTGGACCTGTGAGGAGCATTCTCAATATGTCCTTCCAATCTTGGGGAATCATAATAAAGGATGCTGCAAGAACATTAAAAAGCCCTTTAACGAATGGTGCTTGAATGCCATAAGTGGCCACAGCTGTTTTTAAATCTCTGATAGTCTTTAGTAGCAAAGATTCATAATACGGGATGGGGGGACCTGCAGCATTTTGCACAAATGACACAGGAAAAACAGAGCACTGTGCGAGTTCCTCGGGATCAAGGAGACCTTGACTCCGAGCCTGTGCTATAGCAGTAGCAACCGCTCCCATGGTGGAGTTGGGAGGGGGCTCAGCGAGCTCGGGGGATGCAGGAGGGGCAATAGCCTGGGGGGGGGGGGAGACTGGAGTAACAGAAAAGGCAGCCTTATCCCCCGGAGCATCCCCTTGTTGATATGGTGGTGGCTGTGGGACAATTGAAGGAGACTCATGCAGGTTTTTGTCATGTTGTATCAGAGCCTCCATAACCGCCTGCCAGGCAGAAAGAATTGTTGCGGGGGCTGCCAGGCAGAAAGAATTGTTGCGGGGGCTCTTGGACTTTCATGGAAATAAGTGCCCAATTTTCTTCATGTAGTCACCATAAGCGAGCCTCTCTCCGGATAAGCCAGACAATGTTTCCAAACATATGCCATTAAACTGGCAAGGTCAGATTTAGTAAGAGTCGGGGTGGATTTTCTATTAAATTTAGCTTGGTTAGCTCTCTAAGTTCTTGCAGGTGCATCACCTGCGTCTTAGAGAACCCTACTCCCATACTCACGAAGGGATTGCCGTCTTGCTTCGGACAGAATCGTGTGCACAAGCCTCTTCCAGGCGATGAGTAGAGGAGGTCCAAGAACGTACAACTACTGAGGTTATCACATCGGAGTCACCAGATGTGGTTTTCTGGTGGGCTGCTCATGAGGGGTCCGAATGAGGAAAGACACACAAGGCAGCTTTCTCGGGATGAGAGCCCAGAGCTGACTCCGGGACCCCCTTTTATTAACAAAAGGTGGGAGGATACAGAAGAAGTAGCAACAAAGGAATTCAAGCAATGCATACAGATATGATAACTTTCTATACGTGCGCGGTTCTCACTGGCTGGGCAACAGTTGCTGGGGTGAATCTCTTTTTATCTTTCCTCTTTGTTCTGTGTATGTGTTACAGTCGTGGAGCGGCCTGCACATACACAAGATAGTACAGAAAGTTCCAACACTACGTATCTTTGCTGCCTTGAATTATTTATAAAAAATAAAGCAGAATTTTTAAAAATCTTATGAATGAAATCTAATAATAACAATAAAACTATGACTACACAATCTTCTATCCCGATAAGGATGGATATACTCTATGGACAACTTTAAGTCCCCCAAGGTCTCTTTTAGCTCAATGGCTTTTAAAAACAAAATTAAGTTATTCCCTTTCTGGTGATTTATCTTATAACCTCTACAGGTAGATCTTGAAGTATGACAGACAATTTAACAAATGTTCAAACAGATCTCCCAAAAGCTACATACAATTCCATTTCAAAATTACGATGGCTGCAGAGGCCCTTTGGTCATTTGCCCTTACAACTCAGCACAGATCCAAATGCGGCCACCATTTCATCCTGTTTGCTTGTGGGCTGGGACAAAACGGTGGCCGCCAGGCAAACGGCTTCATTTTGCTGCCTTAGAGAGGTCTGCATAACGCTTCAGAAGCTTCTCTTTGTCAAGGCAGCAAAATGAAGCAGTTTGTCCTTGAGTCACATGGCAGTGACCCAAAGGCAGCCACCATGTTGTGTGTGGGACGAAATGGTGCCATTTGGCTGCCCAAAGAAGGAAGTCATTCCAGCACTTTGGAAGGCCTTGGAGCTCTTCAAAAGGTAAGTGAAGAAAAAGAAGGGGTTTTGGCCTGGTGGGGTGGGAATCATGCCTAAAGCCTGGGAGGACCCAGTGGGAGTGGGAAAAGACATGTTAGGACCCAAGGCACAGGAAGTGGAGCATGGGAAATCTTGGGGTTGGGGAAGGCCTTGAGAGGACCAAGGTAGGCAAGCCTCTGTCTCTGCTAGAACTCTAATGACCTTCCTCACCCTGGTAAGTAGGTTGCTCTGCTTAACAACCTGCATGTTTGTTTAATGTTTCATTGAGGAGAGAGGGATGGGGGTGTCATTAGGTAATACGTTCCACCTATCAACAGCATGTGACCATTACAGTTGTATCTCAAGGATTACCTATAGGGTCATTCTTATGCTGCTATAATGTAAGGAACTTAGGTATAACCCTTAAGAGATGTCTAATAACTATTCAGAAGATAACCATACTGCCTCACACAGAACATTTGGTCAGCCTGTCTTCAAAAAGATGGAAGTATAAGATTATGCAATATAAACCACAAGGACAACACTGTGTGTTCTCTCGTTCTCTGTCTCTGTCTCTGTCTCTCTCTGTCTCTGTCTCTATCTCTATCTCTCTCTTTCTCTCATGACTAAAATGGGATTGGAATTCACAGTTTTCCAGTTTTTAAGTTTGTGCCTTATCCACTACACCAAATTAGACTCTTTTGTCCCTTAAAAATTTAATGTTGTGAATTTCCTCTCTCACAAGATAAACAATTATTTCAAAACAGTATCTATGTTCCAGGAACCTGATTGTAGTGAATCTGGATTAAGCAACTGTTTATTTGTTTAAAGTATTTTTAATTTTCTCCCAACAAAAGTTTGTCAGATCAGGCTGCATATAATCCACAAAATGGGTGCTTCCCACAATTTTAAAGTCCAAATGAACTAATTCTATAAGATAAAAATGGTTCTTTGGTGGATGCAAGAATAGGAACAACTTGCAAAGATTCCAAGACAGTTCATCTATCTGCAAAATGAATAGAATGGGCATATTTTCCATCTGTCTTTCTGCTACTGACTGCAATCCAGAAGCAGAAGAAGAATCTGAAAACTTCAATTTTTTATAGAGTCACATTTCATATTTCTAAGGATTTATGTTGTTTTTGAAACTTAAAACTGTTTGACAAGAGCTAAATTAAATATATATCTGTCCAAAGTGGAACACATTCTAGTTCTATATTCATATGCTATCTATAAAAAAGATAAATAGATGGATAAATTTTCCTGGCAAATGTTTTTCATTTTAGCATTACTAGTTTAAGTGGATTATAAAAAACTTCACATTTGGTAATTATTTTATAATTAAAATGCAAATTGTATTATCCACTGAGAATGGAAGTTATTCCACCAGCTCATATTTAAATGCTTTGATGAATTTGGGTCCCTTAATCATTTTGCACTATTTTATTGAGCAAATAAAGAAATGTCTGATTACATCTAATATCCCCTTTGAGAGACTGCTTATGACATGTGTTTATAAAGAATGAATCAATTATTTCAAATAAGAAAAGGCTAAATTAAAGTCTTCATGACTTTGGAGAAATCATTTTGTTTAACTTAACAAATTAAAAATAAACTATCAGATATAGCACAGTGAAGAAATCCATTTAAAACTATGATCAAATCTTATAAATAGTGAAGGAAATGATGCAGTAATTCTATGGATATAAAAATAATAAAATTATCACAAATAATAGAATCATAAAGTCAAAAAGGGCCATTTGAGTCCTCTGAATAAACTGCCTGTTCAGTGCAGGAATCCATATTAAAACTTCTCAGAGAGATGGTTGGTCAGGCTTTGATTTCAATCACTTTCTTTTGGCAATTTATTCCACTATTCTATAGAATTTTCCCCTCTGATATTCAACTAGAATCTTAAAATTTAAGTTCATTGTTCCATATTCTGCTTGTGAGACGAACAGAACAGATTATGACTTTGAATAACCCTTCAAGTATTCAAGAATGATATCATATTTTTCAAACTTCTCATCTCAAATCCTCATTTGCTACCTACAGGTAGTCCTCATTTAATGACAGTTCAAAGTTATGGCAGTTTAAGAAATACTTTGTGACCAATCCTTGAATTTATGATCGTTGCAACATCCCACAGTCATGGATTGTCATTTCAGCATTTTGCACCCCTTAAGTATTTTCAATCATCTCAGTATCACACAGTTATGTGATTGCCATTTGTGTGTTTCATTACTGGGTTGCAACAAGCTGAATTTATAGAAAGTAGTAAAATTGTTCATTGCAGTCATGTGATGTTTCGTTTAATGGCCATGATACTTAGCAATAGAGTTGCCAGTCCCAATTGTGGTAGTTAAGTGAGGATTACCTGTAGTTTCCTTGATTTTCTTCTAAGATTTAAGTTTCTAGCCTTCATTGATTAGCCTTATTATCTTTCTCTGCTTCTATTCAATTTCTCAGCATTTTCCCTCAAAGTGGTTCCCAGAACTGGACACATTCTTAAGACTGAGTCCATTCAATGCAGAATATAAAAGAACAGATACAGCATGTATTCTTACCTTCTCTAATTTTTCTAAAATAAATTTGGAAATTATACTTTTCTTAATTAGTTAAAACTTTTATTTGCTTCTTTTGCCACCAGATCATGCTTCAGATTCATACTCAGTTTGTAATCAATTACAATTCCAAAATTGTTTTTCACATTTCATTACTCTGATCAGATAATCTTTATCCTATGCCTGTGCAGTTAAATTCTTTTTCTTAAATTCTGCCACTTCTCTATCAAAATAATTTTGTTTGTTCTTCTGTCTTCTAACATTTATTTATTTATTTATTTATTTGTTTAAACTTCTATACCGCCCCCTCTCCCAAAAAAGGGACTCGGGGCGGTGTACAGCCTACTAAAACATACAAGACATACAATAAATATAGTTAAAAATAAATTAAATAATTTAATCCGGCTGTCTAATTCAGATTCAATTTAAAAGTTAAAAACTAAAAACCCCAATTAAAATTTAATTAAAAAACCTAAAACACAGTTACTGGGCCAGGCCGGCCTGATTAAAAAATAAAGTTTTCACCGCGTGCCGGAAGGTCAGGATATCCGTCATAGACCGTATCTCCGGGGGAAGATCATTCCATAGGGAGGGAGCCCCCACAGAGAAAGCCCGAACTCTCGGGGCCGTCAGCCGACAACGGCCAGACGGCGGTACCCCAAGCAGGGCAACCCTGTGGGAGCGTACTGGGCGGTGGGAGGTTGACGATGGCAGCAGGCGGTCCTGTAAGTACCCAGGTCCCGAGCCATGGAGCGCTTTAAATACCATCAGTACCACCTTGAATCGAATCCGGTAGGCCACAGGAAGCCAGTGCAGCCTGCGAAGCAGCGGAGTAACGTGGGAGCTCCGAGGGGCACCCACAAGCACTCGCGCGGCTGCATTCTGGACCAGCTGTAACCTCCGGAGACTCTTCAAGGGGAGCCCCATGTAGAGAGCATTGCAATAATCCAGGCGGGAAATGACGAGGGCGGACGTGACTGTGCGAAGTGCGCCCAGATCCAGAAAGGGCCGCAACTGGTAAATCAGACGTATCTGATAAAAAGCCCCCCTGGCGACAGCTGCAATATGCTCTTCTAAAGACAGCCGCACATCCAGGAGGACACCCAGATTGCGCGCCCTTTCCACGGGGGTCAAAACCTCTCCCCCCACGGCCAGCGAAGGAACCAGCTGGCTGTATCTGGGCGCAGGAAACCACAGCCACTCGGTTTTAGTCGGGTTGAGCCGGAGCCTGTTACGACCCATCCAACTCCGCACGGCCTCCAGGCACCGGGACATCACTTCGACAGCTTCGTTGGGGTGGCCCGGGGTGGAGATGTACAGCTGAGTATCATCAGCGTACTGATGGAACTCCACCCCGAAGCCACGGATGATCTCACCCAGCGGCTTCACATAAATGTTGAACAGCAGGGGCGAGAGCACCGACCCCTGAGGAACCCCATATAGTAGGGGCCTCGGGGCCGACCTCTGCCCCCCTGTCAACACACATTGCGAACGGTCAGAGAGGAAGGAGGTGAACCACCATAACACGGTGCCCCCCACTCCTAACCCCTCCAACCGCCGCAATAGGATACTGTGGTCGACAGTATCAAAAGCCGCTGAGAGATCTAATAGGACCAGGACAGAGGAACAACCCCTGTCCCGAGCCCTCCAGAGATCATCAACCAACGCGACCAAAGCCGTCTCCGTGCTGTGCCCGGGCCTGAAACCCGATTGGAGGGGGTCAAGATAACTCGCTTCATCCAGGCACTGCGGGAGCTGACGTGCCACCACACTCTCAACAACCTTCGCAACAAAACGAAGGTTGGAGACGGGACGATAATTAGATAACAGTGCTGGGTCCAGGGACGGTTTCTTGAGGAGGGGCCGCACCACCGCCTCTTTCAAGGCAGCAGGTAGCAGCCCCTCTCTCAAGGAAGCGTTTATAATACCCTGGAACCAGCCTCGTGTCACCTCCCGAGTGGCCAAAACCAGCCAAGAGGGACACGGGTCCAACAAACAGGTGGTGGCATTAAGCCCCCCCAGTATCCTGTCCACATCCTCTAAAGTAACAGGGTCGAACTCAACCCAACCAACTCCACCGATATCCACCCCCACCCCCCCACCCGGAGATGGCCAGTCGGAGTCCAGTTCGCTCCGGATCTGAGCGATTTTGTCCTGCAGAAACCTAGAAAACTCCTCAGCCCGTCCCTGTAAGGGGTCCTCCCGCGCTCCCACCTCCAGGAGGGAGCGGGTCACCCTAAACAGGGCGGCTGGGCGGTTTTCCGCGGACGCGATAAGGGTGGAGAGGTAAGACCTCCTCGCCATCCTTATTGCCACTAGATACGTCTTAATATAAGAACGCAGTAGTGTTCGGTCAGACCCAGAGCGGCTGGACCTCCAACTGCTCTCTAGGCGTCTTTTCCGGCGCTTCATTTCCCTTAGCTCCTCAGAAAACCAGGGAGCCAGATGGGATCGGCACCGGGTCAGAGGCATATTATTATTAATATATATGCCCACCATGTTTTGTGTTGTCTGTAAATATGAGCATTTTTCTCTTTTCATTCAACTATCTCATTGAAATTAATTCTACTTAATGAATAATGAAGAATATGCTAATATCTGACAATCTGCATTTTTTTGAAATTGCTTTATCATCATATCTCAAATCTGTTTTCAGACTATCGTTTCCTGGGCTTGCATTTTGCCCTTCCTGATGAAAGGGCCAATGTTTGTCTTTCTCCAGTCATCCAGTACTTCATTCCCTGTCCAGGATTTCTCAGAGAAAACAGACGGGTTTGGCTTGATTATAAGCAAGTTTCTTCAGGATCATACATGTCATTCATCTGATTCTAGAGATCTGAACTCATTCAAAGTCAGCAGACTGTATTCCCTGACCACATTCCTGATACAGCAAACTAGAAACCTGCTTATTCACCCATTTCTTTCAACTGCCTGGGGGAAGACATATCTTTTTTTCAGCAAACCTGAGCTAGTTCTTTTACTTTTTCCTTATTATCTATTAATGTAACAACTGATTGAAGTAGCTGGGATCAGGAGTTCAACACATTGGTAGGCTCCAGGTTGGGAAAAGCTTGCATAGGAATCAGCATAGTACAGGAAATCAACAGAAGTCAATATGCTATAGATGTTATTGTCCTATTTATCTTGTAATTCTATATACACTCTTCCAATAGATAACAAAGGCATATCAACACAAAATAGAAATTACTTGCACATTGTTATTTTGTAAACAAGTAATTTATTTTGTAAAGTAAATCTGTTACTGTATGATGTTCCTCACAAGGTTAAGGAGAATTGTGGTTTTTATTTAGTATTTGGACCACCTAAATCACTTCCAATTCAAAGGAAACTTCGGAATCTCTTCTGAAATGACAAGGTTGGCATGGTTTGGAGGGGAATGAGGTGTCCCTGTGTTTTAACATTCAAAAATCATTAAGTTTGTGCATCTCTACAAAGAAAAGCCTCTTTATATAAATCAAATTACAAAAACACTTCTTCGGTGTGAGTATTCCACCCTTCATATACAATCTGAGCTACATTGAAAAAGACCAAAGAAAGAAAGAATAATAACTATTAGAAGCGACTTTGTTGTCTGTCAGCCAAAGGCAACCTTGATGTAAGTTGCTACACTATATCATTTTATAGCAGTCTTCCGTGTTTCCTTCCAATTTCTTTGTTACTGGCAGGAAGAAACCTTGTGTTCCCTTAAAATATCGCCTATTAAAATTTCTACATCCTTAACCAACATGACCCAAAATGAGAGTTGCTGAGACTAATAGTTCAACAATAACTGGGAGTCACTATACTTGAACTTGACTGACGTATTATCTAGGTCACTCCACTTACTGCTTCTGTAGTTGTGTAGTTGCAGTTGTTTATATTCTGACATTGCTTTAATTAATGGTCAAATACTTCAGTCTTATTTTGGATATTCACTAATTGTAAAAGTGGATAGGAGCTGAGTATGTATGTTCTGGTTCTACCCACACCTTCCCTTTTTCTAAAACAAACCGGGAAAATTGAAGAGGAACTGTAACTATGTTCAACTGAGTGAGTTTACAGCATCTCTTTAGATCTGTTTTGAAGAGCAAGGAGTGAGTGAGACAGGAGATAAAAGAAACAGAATACTTGTCCCTTGCTCCCATCTATACATATAGCTTCTGAATATTCTCAAAGGGACTTGTAAAAGGGATTTAGCAGTGGGCAAAGCCACAGACAGTTATCTGTTTACCTTGAGCAATGAAAGAGTGTCTGCTAATCTTTATAAACAAGAAGGAAACTGCTGTCCAGGAAGGAAACCTTCCTGAACTCAATAAATAACAATATGAGCTATTTATTTTTTCCCTCTGTTTGTGGACTGGAAAGTAAAGTACATGATTGTCTGTGGGTCTGACATATCATGGTGCAGTGTGTGATTATGTTTTTCTCTAAGTCTGAATTATGGGAAGAGACAGAACAAGCACACTATATAAAGCATAATTTATTGGGGGAGGGATATTTTTTCCAGAAACAACACTTCATACAATAACGCCATGTCCAGGTGCCATCTGGTGGAATTGTTCTGGGCAATGAATGGCCTGCTGAGCTCTCTTTGCCCGGGAATTGAATCAATCTATAGGGATGACCTTGTAGCCAACTTTGAAAAATAAATGAGAAAAAAAGCCTCACATAAACACAAACTTTTATCTATTTTACCTTTCAAAAACTGCTATTTGAAGCTGTGCTTTATGATGAGTCAATTCAAAGGCTCTGTTTAACTGTCTCCAGTCAGGAAAAGCACTACACACATTTGAAATAGATTATCAGTAGCAGATTTATTTAGTTAGTTATAAAGCTTCATTTAGTTCTTTACAAAACCTGACATCCTGCTTTGATATTGAATCAAAATTGCTAGAACAAAATGAAATAACAATGTAAAAAAGAAGAGAGAAACAACAAATTATAGCCACAGACATTGTCTACACAGCCTCTTAGTCCTGGCTCTGAAACTGGCCATTTGCTGTAAGTGACTGGGAACTTGGACATACTTGGCCACCCCATAATTGTGGAAAGTCCGAGACGATTATAGCGAATGTCCTCTTTTGACAAAAACATTGAAAGCACTTTCTCCATCAATTTAAAGCCCTCACTAAATGTTTTTAATTGTAGGACTTCATGAGGTGGTAATAAATATCAATACTGGAAAAATAATACTATGAATTCCAGTCATTACTTCAGCTAATTCAGAGCGTCTCAAAGGATGGCTCAGGATCACTAGCAACAAGTGATTACTAGGAAACAGTATCATCAAAAGTCCAGGTTTTTTCTTGATACTAGAGACTACTGATCAAGCAATCAGTTGGAACTGCCTTCCTATCAGATTGTTGGAAAATGTTCTTTAGTGATGGATACATTATTCTAGTGGGCTCTTTTGTTGTTGAAAATAGTAGTTCCCCTTCAGCAATGCATATGAACGTTCTGTACTGAGTTAGATACTATATTGAAAATACACAACTACAACTCAAAATATGAGAGCTTATATGGCTCAAAAGTTGAACTAAGTGGAATATATTGTTTATTTCTTCCCTTTCACTGTAACACCTCATTCAATCTGAGGGAAATTAATAAATATATCTTAAATTAATGTAGCATCCTACTATTTCCGAATGCTTGGATGTAAATACTTCTGGGATATGTTTAAAGGTAATTATTCTGAGAATCAATAGAACAATCACTGTATTACAAAGATTATTTACTGGCTAATACAGCTGTTCCAACCGATCCTTTTCCAGGACTGGGTTGGGATCTACTAATTTAAATATAAAAAAGACCAAACTCAGGGAGAGAGGTACAACCTTATAATTAGCAATGAAGGCATTTTAAAAAAGAAAAGAAAATACTTATCAATAAGGAACATAATCTTAATTATAGTAGTGACAAGTGCATCACTGATCATATGAAGGGCCAGGATGGGGAGAGAGAATTGTGGAAAAGGTCTAGCTATATGGTCATTAAACTTCAACACCAAGTTAATGGCACATAATCAAAGCTGCATTTAATTAATATAAACAGAGTTGGTTGGATATACAGTGCCTTATGAATGGCTTGCAGTTTGCACCAATGAAGGCAACAAAGGCTTACCTGTTTTATTGTTGTCATAGTCTTGACTAGCTAAAGAAATGCATTGCCTTTACTAGTTTAGTCGGATGATGCTGCAAATGCTGAAGATGATAAATATTGAATGACATATCTTGCCTCCCACCTCATTCCTAAGTGGCAGAACTTTGCTAGGAATTTATCAGTGACCAATAAAACCTATGTTAGTCATATGATCACATCTCAGGAAACAGGGAAGTAGAAAATACATGTAGGGTCTTTGACAATTTAGAAGAAAAACTGATTATTTGCCAGAACTCAAAGCATAAGCTCAAGATTGTTTAAAACATGGTCTGAAAATCACATAAAGGCGGCATTGTATGATCAGAAGGGAACATAGAAGTTGCCAAAGCATTCTCATCAAAAGTTAACTCAGATGAGAAAAAAAGCCAGAAATTCAAAGGAAATTATTTCATTTCATTGTGAAACTTCACAGTTTTGAAAAGATTCTTTTCAAGAAGTGTGTTTAGGATCTACAGTATGTATATTTGTAGAAAAATACAGACATTAACTCTCTTTAATTGCATTTTGGTATTTAAATCACTTGAATAAAACTCAGTGAAAGAACAATACCTGAAGTTGAATTTGAAATGAACTACAACAGCCTTTCCCAAATAGTTTTGCTAGATGTGACCTGTATACTGCATGTGTCAAAAAGAGGGTTGTGAAAATACTTACAGACTCCTCACATCCCGGACATAAACTGTTTCAACTCCTTCCTTCAAAATGACGCTATAGAGCTCTGCACACCAGAACAACGAAACACAAGGACAGTTTTCCCCCAAAAGCCATCACTCTGCTAAACAAATAATTCCCTAAACCCTATTCAACTATTTACAAAGTCTGCACTACTATTACTGTGAATCTTATCATCACTCCTTATCACCCATCCTCTCCTACTTGTGTCTGTATGATTGTAACTTTGTCGCTTGTATACTTATGATTTATATTGACTGTTTTCTAGTACAATTTGATTGCTTATTGTATCCTGTGACTATCATTAAATGTCGTACCTTATGATTCTTGACTCCTGATAAATGTATTTTTTCTTTTATGTATACTGAGAGTATTTACACCAAAACAAATTCCTTGTGTGTTCAATCACACTTGGCCAATAAAGTATTCTATTCTATTCTATTCGTAAGCCATGGTAGCTGGGTAAAATTGGACGTCAACCAAGGCACTTCGTAAATTCACTATTTGGTAGTATAAATGGTTTGTACAGGTTCACAGTGTACCATCTGATTTGTATTGTACATCAATATCTGAATGACCTAATAATTCCAATATTGTCTTGATCCTGCAAATCTGTTTTTCATTCTTTTTTCCTTCTGAATCAAACGTTTTCAGTTTCTACTCTTTTGGGGGAAAGGTGTCCATGTGACTCAATTGAGCCTTTCGGCATCATTGATTTATTCCCAGGAAAGTGATTGTGCTGGAGGTCTTCCAGGAAATATATGTATCCCTTTTCCAATGTGTGGGGCAGTGTGACTCAGCAGTTAAGACTCTGGGCTTGTCCACTGGAAAGTGGGCAGCCCAGAACCCGTGTGCCATGTGATAAGGTGAGTAACCTAGCAGTTCAAAAGCATGCAATTGCAAGAAGATAAATAGGTACCATAGGGTGGGAAAATAACAGCACTCTGTAACATCAATACCAGCCACATGACTAAAGAAATGTCTTTGGACAGTGCTGGCTCAATGAAACAGAGATGAGCCAAAACTACTAGTGGAGTAAAATCCACAGGGTTGCCTTTACCTTATCTCTCCAACACTGATAAGGTATATAAAGAGTCATGCCAGTTAATAAGATATCATGTAGATATGACAAGGCTGAATTCCACTGTGGATGCCTAGAATGTCCTTACTAATGATTTAATGTGTTCCTTGACCCTCACAACATCAATAAAATGAACTGGTTTTATAAATTGAGGCATCTAAATTGCAACTGGGTATCCTTTGGAGTGATTGCTTAGTTGTACATTTTGTCTTCTTGAGAGTTTATGTAAGTCCATGTCTGGTTAGTGGTACAGCTGTCAATAGCCTACTTGACCCCAATGGAATGGAACATCAGGACATTTTCCCAACCCCACCTTTCTAACCCTTGCTCTTGCCCTCTTAAAAATGGTGATGTAATTTTCATACCTTGTTTCTGCTACTGTTTGCTTCAATGAAGGGAAAAACTAGCTTTTGGAAAGAGGATAGAAAGAAGCATTCATCGGGGACCAGGATGAAATAAGACAACATCTTTGGATGAAAAAAAAGGGGTTGACAGGGTGATCTGGTACCCATGTGAACTGTAAAATAGGAAACTCCCTCCTTCCCCCGGTCCCCCCAAAGAAAGCCCCTTGAACGAATACTTTAACAATAAATTTGCCCCTTCTTTCTCACAGAAGGCCATTCCCATTGTGACAGGCCAACATTCAGCTATTGTTTCCCCTTCCCTTGGATTTGGATTTGGAAATATTGAGCTGGGTTTCCAAGTTGCCCCAAATCCTGATGTGGATTACTTTGGTTTCGACTTGGTAATGGCCAAGACAGCCAGCTGTGCTCTGTGTTTGGTTTAACATGTTTTATGACACTCGTCCTGTTGCATTCCTTTTCTCCATCGCCGTTTGCTGCTCCATCAGAGATTCTTATTCCTCCGGGCAGAGTATTAACATCCTATAAGCTGCTGGGTTTCTCCGCGGGATTTCCTACTTGGTTGGGGAGATGGATGGCTGGCTTGGGACCTCCGTATTGTTAGTCGACCGAAGCTTCCACTTCGGTTAGGTGCCTGGGCTGCTGCAAAAGTGTCCGTTTCTCCACCCAGCTCCGACTGGCTTGTTGACGGCGAGATAATTTTTGAATAGGACTGGCGGGGGCGCTTAAGAAAGCGCGCAAGGGACTGGGGCATAGATTGCTGAATAGCCATCCGCCGCCCGGCCGGAGGGAGGGAGGGAAGGAGAGACGGATGGTGGAGATCACCGGCGCCATCTCGGAGCGGTCGCTTGCGAGGAACGGGAAGAAAAGGAAAGGAAAAAAGCGGAGTTGGCGAGCAGACAGCATCTCCCAATTTCCCAGATGCACCTCTGGCCGAGGCCCCCTTGGGGCTGAGCCATTGTACGAGTTTGGGCAGCCTGTTTCCGAAATAGCCATTCCTTCTGAACTGTCAACCTGGTTTATGGCGCAGCCTATTGTAGAACTAGAGTCCCCAGAGCTTAATCAACCAACCTAGTTAAGCGTGTAAACGTATCACAGATTTTTCGCTCTCCTGAGACTAACTTTAGCTAGCCTCCCTTGTTCACCTTTTGTAGAAATCACAGTCCTCTCGCGTCGGTCTGCAAGTCGCCTCTGCATAAGCCCGAGCAGGTGGATAGCGCTAGACCTCATCACCAAGCACCGTTTCTCCTGTCTTCTCTTGAGAAGTTTTTGTAGGCTTGTGATAACTCGAATGTTCTAAATAGCTCTCTCTGATCCCATTTTGGAAGCATTTCTGGTGATATTTCCTGGACTATTGACATAGCTATATTTTCCTCCAGGCTGGATCCCTCCAGATGCATTGGGCAGCAACTTTCCTCATCCTTGGCGGCCATTTTGTTTATGTAGGATGTCAAAAAACACCCTATCCATTATTATCATGTATTAATATTGTTTAATAGTATTATTTTGCTTTTGTAATAGGTAATGGAAATATCAAAAAAATGGACTGAAACACTGTTCAGATTTTGAGTTGGAAATTTTGGTTCTGATTTTCAGCTTTTCCCCCTCATGATGAGAAAAACATAGACACACACACACACACACACACACACACACACACACACAATTCTGGTAAAGTAGTTTGAAAATAGAAAAAGGAATTAACTTTATTCAGTATCCACTGTCAAATCATACCTTGACTTGAGGTCTAAACTCAAGGACCAAGGAAAGATGTTCAAATTCTTATTCAGCAGAATTTCCCCTTCTCAAAGAGGGCAAAATTGGCTTTGTTCGTTTTGAAGGATGTGAAATATACAATGTTATCACAAAAGAAAGAGTTATTAAGTCTATAGTTTATCTTAACCACAATGATTCTTAAAAAGAAACCCCAAATCATGTGTACAGTTGTGCATAAAAATCCATCCCAAGTAGTCTTCTTCCTAGTGGTCAACATTGGAACAGAGTTTATGAAATCCACTAACTTCTTTTCTGATGTTCACCAAAATCATCCAGCATTTCTACCAACCAGGGCAAAACTGGCCCTATCATTTTACCAAGAAGGAAATGCAGTGATTTTGATGATGAATTCATTTATTTTTTGTTGAATAATGGCATTACAGATTTCAGATATTTTTCTAACACTTATCTCTAAAGGTTGCTGGTTAAAGTCAATTATAAAGAAAGCAGGTTTGCTTTCCACAGTGTTTAGCAACAATGATAAAGGGGAAGGTTGGGGTGTGTGGCTGACAGATAATCATTTTATTTCTGTAGATACAGATAAAAAGAACTTGATCTGCCTCCTCATAGTAGGAAGATGCCATAAATAAAAATAAAATGCAGCTAAACAGTGAAGGCCAATGGTGGCCAACTAGGTGCATGAAACTGCCTTGTGCCAAGTCAGACCCTATCATACTATGTCTGTAGCTCATCCTTTTCCAGTTGTGCCTAGAAAGATCATCAGCTAAAGTTGAACCTTTTTACATGCAAAACTACAGGCAATCCTTGACTTGCAACACAATTGGGATAGGAATTTCAGATACCAAGTGATGCAGTTGTTAAGCAACACATCGAATAATTGCATTGCTTAATTATGGCAATCCTGGCAATCCCCCTGCCATCATGAAGCGAATTTTATCAATCATTAGCCAAGGACCAATCCAAGCTATTCTGAGCTTGGTCCCTCCCAACCCCAACTCTCAGTAAGGTAAAGAATTGCATCTGACTCCCTCCATCTTCCCATCTTCCCCCATCTCTGCTCTTGTCAGACATCCTGCCTTGTGGGCAGCAAGCAGCGCCAGCATTGTGTAGCTCTGGGGCTGCTTGCCATGCCTGCCACATGCTGGGAAACCATAACTCCTCAGGCAGTCCCAGCTGCTCTCACCAACATGCACTTGAATCTCCTAACATCCTGAGCTCTGCCTCCCCAATTGACATTCACCATCTTGTTCCCACTGCTGCTGATGTGTGTCCAATGCAACAGCCATAACAGCTGCTGATGTGTGTCCAATGCAACAGCCATAACAGCTGCTGATGTGTGTCCAATACAACAGCCATAACATCAAGTGCTTCATGCCAAAGCAGCAGTGCACCAAAATGCATTTTGTCTCATGCTTCTAGCTGTTTGTGGCCAAAAAGCTTTAAGCTAAATGTCTATGGAGATTCTCAGTCATGCAGGTCATGGTTGTCCCAAAGATGCTTTTTTTCAAGAAGCAACTGGACTTTCTTGGTTTGCTTTCAAGATGTTTCACTTTTCATCCAAGAAGGTTCTTCAGCTCGGATTTAAGCTATAAGTTTCCCCCACACATACAGTATGAAGTCAAGCCAAGCCAAGCCATGAGGTGCAAAGGAAAGTTTTGAACTGCTGGTGCTCAGAGGCTGCTTTACGCTGGATTTTTTTTTGCAGCACATTCCAGTAACTGGGCTGGGCATGCCTCATTGGAAGTGGAAACAGCAAGATGTAAAGGTCAGATGTAAAGTGGCAGAGTGCTGGGTAGCAGGGAACCAAAAGAGCATAGATGGTAAAGGATCTGGAGCAGCCCTGTGGGTGTAAGTGCGGGCAGCTGCCAATACTCTGAATTTTGACCACAGGCCAATGCAACAGCCATAAAATCAGGTGCTGGTTATTAAGTCCCTTTGTTCAATGCCACTGTTAACTATGAACAATTGCTGAACAAATGGTCATTAGTTGAGACTATCTGTAATGCTTTTCTGAATTAACTAACTTTCCTCTTGAGAAAGAAACTAAAGCAACTTACATCTGATTTGCAACATATATTACATTTGGCCAAATTAATGAGGACAGAAATTCTAAAGTTCCAGTCTGAAACAAAATACTAGGAGATGCCAATTCAATTGTTTCTTTGTCTAATGTTAGCAATAATGCAACTTTTGAGGGACTTGTTATGCTTGTCTCTACATAAAGATGTCTGCTGCCATATTCAGACACAATTCATATACATACACCACTCATCATTGTGTAACTTTCTTGTTGTACTACTTTATGTATTAATCTGTATATTAAACATTTTGGTATAAGTATGCTGCTTGTCTGCTTTTTTAGCTCACTTCACAATGCTTTACCCTGTAATAGCCTTGAAGATGCATTGTAAATATTTATACACACTTTGTTTGCTCAAAGGGCATAATGCTTTTAACAGCTGAATGGTGGGCAGTAATTTAACATAAGCTTTTTTGATCCTAGTTTCATATTCTGTCAAGAAGAAAATCAGTACCTATTGAACTTCTACTACATGCATTTTAACTAAGTAGTAATTCTGAAAAAAATCAGAAGCAATTTGATGCAATTACACACAAACAGACACACACAAATATTTATAGTCTCTACAGTGTAACTTTAAACAAATCTTATCATCTTTGGTATGATGAATTTCCTATTCCTAAATTTGGAAGCTGCTGTTTATAATAACATATCATATTCTATAGAATGATAAGCTTCAGCTTTTTAAAAAATAAACAACTGCTTCAGCACAATTTATGTCTATCTTGAAAGTTTCCCTAATTTCAATCCTATGTCCAGGGGTCCAGACTGGAGTCCAGTTCTCATATTGTTCACTAAAAATAAGATTTTTGTCAGGTTTAGTTTGTTTGTCACGGGAGTCTTATTTATTTGTTTTTGATTGTTTATTTATTTATTGCATCTGCTCACCATATCTCCAGCATGCCATCATCCATCACCAGTCTCAGCTATCCCAATTTTCTTCAAGCTTACCCCTGCTCTGGAAGCCATTCCTGTTGTGATGATGGCATTCTGCTATATTCAGAGACACAATACCTAGAACCGAGGGGAATCTAGAATGTCCTTCCTACTCCAGTTAGAAAATTTTGACAAAATTGAGTCCCAGGGAAAAGTGTATTCCTAAATCCTCTCCCCATATTTTCAAGATTCACACAGATCAATTTTTCACCAGAAGCTCTCTCAAATCAGTCCTTCTACAATGAGCTGATCCTCCAAGGCTCATTTTTCATTTGTCCCCACTCTGACAAAACCTTCTGCACTTGTAGCCCACTTCTCTCTTCATGTGTTTTCAGGTCAACAGGCTTGTTGGAAACGGAAGTCATTTTGATGCTAAGGTCAATGTGATTTATTCCAGATAAGTATGTATAGGGCTGCTGCTATAAAGCAAAAAGACCTGGAAGGGCACCCATCTTCTGTCTATTTCAAAGTACAATAGGATAAAAGAACAAGATTCTTCCCTATTACCTTAACACAAAAGTACAATCCATCAGTTTGCATGTCTATTTTGATATTTTAAAGTGGGTTTTTTTGCCTCAGTGTTCTACCACTATTATTTTTATTTGCTTATGGTTTTTTTGATAGTGACTGATAACACCTTTGCTAGATAAGTAAACTTAGTTGCCAGAACTAAGGAGAAATTTCCTGGGTGTTAAAACAATCACTGGAACAACTTGCCTCCAGAAGTTGTGGGTGCTCCAAACCCTGGAAGTTTTAAAGAAGAGATTGGACAATCATTTATCTGAAATGGTAGGGGTTTCCTGCTCGAGCAGGGGATTGGACTAGAAGACCTCCAAGGTCCCTTCTAATTCTGTTATTCTGTTAAGTACCAGACTTTAAAATTTCTGAAATCAGAAATGGAAGGAGCGGTAATGGTAATTCTTTAATGTCAATGTTACGATTCCATATATTAATTCAAAGCTTCCTCCATGTCATGCACATCAGAAGTATTCTTACTTCTGGTACTATAAGAACAGGAAATATTGGCTTGGGATTCTAGGAATTGTTTAATATATAGAGAATTTGTCTGGATAGGACAGAATTATGTCCCTCCTGATCATGGCTTAGCAAGTATAATGCTCAAGAACATTCACACCATCTTGGAGGAGATCAGGAACCCTCTTGTGGGAAAATTGGTTCTAGATATAGGTATTTCCTCTAGCAGCTCCCTGGGGCCACTGAATTTTCCTTCATTAAAAATAGAGGAATGCAAGAGTGGGGATGGGCAAATGGCCCATTTAGTCCAGGAGCCTAATTGCATTAGATGCCTCTAGGAGATTTGCCAGCAAGAGATGGAGTCACCTCATTTTCCATTCATTTGTTTGTCCCTTCTAATGACTTGCATTAGGCACATACTATTTCTGAAATGCACACACACAGCTATTGTGTGAATAGTAATCATGATTGTTAACAAAGCCCTTTAAAAATATGTCAGATTATGACTTTGATTAAGTGTGCATCACTTATCCAGCCAGATCCAAAGGACAGATAGATGTTTCTTTCAAAAATGTTAGCACAATATAATATATACTTGATTGTAATATCTCAGAATGGTATATTGCAGTATATTCCACATTTCCGTAAACTCTCAGAATGGAAAGATACTAATGTTCAGATTATGTTCTTCCCCGATGTATGGGCTTTGATATGACTTGTAAGGCTATTGTACTCTTATATAGTATTCTAAAATATGAAAGTCCATGAGTTCAATTCCTGGTAGAGTTTTTGAGCCCTACTTCTGAAGAGCCCCAATGAAAGTTGAACCTGGTTATACAGTGCCTCCTGGTGGCCAATATAATGAAAAAACCTCTCACTATGTTGGCATGGAGTTACCATGGAAAGGTAACTGGAACAGACACATTTTTTTTCCTTCCTAGAAACTAAAATAATTTCTTGTTTAATAAAGAAGCTTCTGTGTGTGTGTGTGTGTGTGTGTGTGTGTGTGTGCGCGTACACACATGTGTGCGTGTGTGCGCGCGTGCATGTTTGCGTGTGTGTGTGTATGTGTGCATACATGCATGCATGTGTATTCTTGAAATAGAATTTCCTGGAAAATGTGATTTCTTCTCACACATAAAAATAAATTCAAATGTTATTTGGACAAAAGCAATGTTTCTTTTTTCCTTTGTCCCTCTTAACTAAGCATCAACAGGTTAAGAAACAAAATTTGCAAGCCTGCGGAAATGGTATATATAGATTTAACGGCAGCTCCAGTCTTGGGCACCAACAAGCTATAATTACAATTTAATATTATGTGTAGAGGAGTGGTCTGCATGCTGCTTGAAAAATTGGAGCCTTTTTCAACACTTCTGAACCTTCTGCATCCTCTATTGGACTCCAACTTGCTCAGCACAATGTTTTCCAACTGAGACAAACGTGATACAAATAAGAACAATGAGATCAGCAACAATCTTGCTTTAACCACCACAAACAAAGGGGCTAATTGGAGTACATCAAGCCCCAATGCAGTCTGTACCAGTGGTTAGCCTGGGAAGCAGGGAAGAAAATGGGTTCTTCAGACTTCACCAAAGCGCCTTTTTCCTTGTGAATATGTGGATAGCCTTTGCCACAAGGATGAAGTGTAAATGCAGTTTCATCATTTATTTATAATAATATCCATTGAAGCAAAAATGACAAAATGAGAGTTTGAAACAGTGAAATAGATATTAAGTTATTTATACAGTTTAGTCTCCCTCTTCCCTCCCTCCCTTCCCTGATGCTCATGAATGGAAAAGAACAAGGGTGCTTATTATAGTTCCAAAAGTATTTGTGAGAAATGGGAAAAGGAATCACAACCAGAACAGGGGAAGTAGTACAAAGGATAGGAAAAAAAAGAGAGGGAATGATTATAGTTCTATTTAGGGTTGCTTTAGCTGTGCCCACTTTGGAAGTCAAAAGATTAGCCCTGGCAAAATTTGCTCTTGAATATAGAAAAAAGTTGTATCCAAGTATAATGAAAACTTGATTTACAACACCTCCATGTAACAGATTTATACCCATTCAGTGGATCAGTTTGGCTGTGATTTATGTCATGTATGTAATGATGAGATCATTGTGCTAATGTTAGAATGTGCATTGCTTATGGATGATGTCATCATGCAAAGATCATGATGGAGATGCTATCATTTCCTCAATGACATCGCTACATGATGAATAAAACACCTGTTGCTTGCTTAACGATATTGTCATACAAGTGACAAAAAGTATGCAAGTACTATCATTTGCTTCATGATGCCCACTTGTCATCATGTCAATGTAAAATTGTGCAGTGATGTAATCTTTGCATTTTCAGATTTTAGCAAATAATGGCGCCCCCTCCCACTTCAAATGAAGTTTCACGGTCTGTATGTTACATTGGGATCCGTATATGGCTAGGCTCATGTACAGATTGCTGATGATATAGAATACAGGTAAGTCCTTTACTTACGACCACAATTGGGCCCAAAATTTCCATTGTTAAGCGAGACATTTGTTAAGTGAGTTTTGCCCTAATTTACAATCTTTCTTGCCACAGCTGTTAAGTGAATCACTGCAATTGTTAAGTGAATCTGGCTTCCCCATTGACTTTGCTTGTCAGAAGGCTGCATCTTCTTTTTTGTTTGTTTCGTTCTTATCTCTACAGTTTGTATCCTCTGTTCAATTCTTAATTATTGTTTGTTGAATATTCCCTATTTTCTCATCCATCCTTTGAATGTCTCCTTTCATCTCCCCTATCTCGTTCTTCATCTCTTCATGGTTTCTGGATATATTTTCTTGGGTCTTTGTCATGGTTTCTTGCATCATGAAACAAATGACACTACTTGCATAATTTTTGTCACTTGGGTGACAATATTATATTTTGTCACATGCATCACAATATCCCGGGAACACTGCAACCATCATAAATATGAATCAGTTATGAAGTGTCTGAATTTTGATCACGTGATGATGGGGATGCTGTAATGGTCGTGGGTGAAAATGGTCATAAGTCATTTTTTTCAGTATCATTGTAAGTTTGAACGGCCACTAAATGAGCTGTTGTAAGTCAAGGATTACCTGTATTAGTTTAGCATTGACGGGGGGGGGGGGGGGGGCAGTGTGTATGCAGCATTTCCAGGTTTTCTTAAAAGTAGGCAAAAACTTCCGATGTTAATCTCAATTCCAGGTGACCTCAGTTCCTAGTGGCCTAATACCTCCAAGTGCAACAGTATAGAAAGTGTCTGCTTCCTGGATGTTGTTTCAATTTTTCAGCCACGCTTGCAGTCTTCCTATTCCTGTCCAAAAACTAATTAGATATGACATTGCTTATCTTTTTAATCCAGGCAAGTCTGATATAGCTGGAAGGACTGTGCGATGTTCTAGAAGGATTTTCTAGCCAAGGTCAGAATTCCTGAACAGATGGACTGGTGATCGTATGAAAGCAAGAAATATTTCAACTGATCAGGAAGAATAATGAATATTATTAATTCTAGAAAATGTTAATTTGAGTTATTGATCGCTAAGCAACTTTCTTTATAGTGATAATAGAACAACAAACCTATACTTCAAAGGCAGAATTTAGGAAGGCAGATGGTATTGCTTCTGGTCTCAGGTTTCTGGAAAAGATGCATTTTAACATCTAGCATGCAACATATCTAAAGAAAGGGGCAGGGTTTTAATCTCACAATTGTAAGCAACATTTTTTGACTCCCCCTGCTCCAGTGCAGACATGCTTGTTAATATGTAAATGGTGTCATTTGTTGTTGTTGTTGTTCTAGGCACTATATTTGTGCATTGATCCAGATGGAATACTTGATGACTTGGCAGTCTGGCTTCTAGTCAATCAATTCAGCTTCAGCTGGAATGAAGATTTCCCAAACTTCTGATACTAGCAGACAATTTTTCCATTCACACTGGAACATTTCTGAGTATAGTAGGTAGAATTGAAACCTCAACCTTTAGTTCCCTTAAACAGGCTGCTTTAAGTAAATCGTGTGTTCCTGCAGTGCCCCCTTGTGACCATGTGTGTTTTGATTTTTAACAGCCAGAAACACTCATGCAAGCAACCAGTTTCACAATCTATACTGAAACTACCATTAAAGTTATTAGTAAACTCCTGGTCTATTTTAAAGAATGTTTAAAAGCTTAAGGAGCCCTGGCTTAAACCCATACATCATCTATGCATTTTTATCTGCCTGTCTTTTGATTTATGTATTACAGTTTGGAGAAAATCATCTATTTAAAGCAAGTGGAAAAATTAACCTGAAATATAAACTGACTGATAATTGTTAATAAATTTCTCCCTTCTTTTCTACAGTTCTTTGCATTAGATGAACTGAAGGTAAATAAGATCACAAGTTGGCTACAAGCAAACCGCATTTGGCTTCTATTAGAAAAACAAAATATATAATTCAAAACACTCATTATTTGCAGCATGCTTCAGGTCAGCTATCCAGCCCAAATTATTATATTAAACAATATAACAATGATGTGGATAGATGACAGCTCTTTAATCATTTGAGTCTAATGGACTGGCTACTGAGCGAACTATTTTTTATGTGTACAAATGTTTGATGATATGGATTCTAGAAGGATCAGTCTTTGTGAATTGCAGCAGCTGAATTTTAGGACAACTGCAGGTGAGGCTGGTTTTCCTCCTGGGAAACTGTTCCCCAACTGTGTGTTTTTCAAACAATAAAAATGTTATATGAAGCTAATAGCCACACAAACTCATTCATCTCTTGTATTAAAGTGTTGTCCTAGACTTATTGGTAGATTTCTTATCACTGTATAAAGGTGCTTCGTGTACCTTTCATTAGGGGATGTATCCTGCAGTAATGGCTTTGGACAGCAAACGCCAGGGGAAAATGCCACAACTGGGAAACATTTAGACTCACAGCTGCTCCCCACCATGTCAACTCCTTTTCTGTGTGGAAGGAACTGAAGTCCTGAAACATCATGAAGTGAAGGACACAATCAGAATGTACCATCACCCCTCACGAAATACCGTCCAGAGGACTCCATATTGCTAAATCCAGATAACAGCTTACAAGATGGTTGCTCATCTGAATTTTTGCAGGGCAAGAACTGTTCCAGAACCAAATAGTTTCTTTATTAATTAATCCTTTCAGCCTGCACAAATGGCCTGAATGATTATACCGTTAAGGGTATAATCATTATTGTTTTATCATTATTGTTTTTATTATCAATGGTTTTTGTTTTGTTTCACTGGTAATCTTATTTTTTTAACTTTTATTTATTTATTTCAGTCCCCATGTTAATAGCCATTAGCCAACATCAAAACTATGATTCCCAAAAAGCAGACTGAACTGTATTGTAGCTTCAGGGCTGATTGAAGTCATGTTGGTGCAGTGAATGTCTCTTTCTCTGCCCTCAGCCCAAGAGTGCAGGACCAAAGAGCCATCAAATTGTTTTGGTGTCTGAAGCCAAACATGCCACAAGCATTTCTTACCTTCTCAGGCAGCAACAATTGACTCAAAAACTGACAACATAATTATACAACCGACCACCTTCTGCTTTTTCATTAGGTTATGTGCCTCAGGTTACTGCCTTATTTTGCCTAATGGGAATGGTGCTGAGTAAACTTACATTTCTAAAGAGATTAACAGTTCATATCCTCAACAGTCTGGTTTCTGGCTTATTCTTGCCATTGAGAGAGCATTTGCTGTTAGTTGGTTTAGCTGGAGTTGGCTGGACTTGGCTAGGCAAGTCCTCTCTCCAATCGTTTGGCCATCAGGATCTTGGAGCATCCTCCATAGCTTTTCCAGAACGCTTAAAGGGAATATATGGAGACATATTTTAAAGCAGGGGTCGCCAATCTTTTGGACCTCAGGGACCACCAAACTCATAATTTTAAATCCCAGGGACCACTAACCAGTTCTGTGGGCATGGCCTAATTTGTGGTGTGGCTTGGTGGTCATGTGACTGGCTGGGCATGGCTTATATGTAAATATTGAATTTTTTCAATATTTATATAATATTGAATTTTTTATTAAAAAAGAGCAACATTTACCCAAAATCAGGCAAAGCAGGCAGGCAGATTGAGTTGCTCACAGAATCACAGATTCATTAAGAGATTTATCTATCTGCCATTGGTTATCTGAGTCTGTCACATAAAATTTGCTGCACTGAATAATAGAACCTTCAATCCTAAGGGAGGTTCGGCTGTGCTGAGCCAAAGATCTAAAGACTAACTAGAAAGCAAGAAATCCAATCATTTCCTGCTTCCTAGCTAATCTAAATCTCCCGGCACAGCAGAACAGCTGATGGTCGGAAAAAGGAAAAATAGCAATTTAGCAGGCAAGGTTGTCGGGTAAGGAGTGAATGGGCGGGGAGGGTTCCTGTGGGTCATGTGGGCAGCGCAGCCTTGTGTTTCTGCGCAGCCTGGATTAATTGCTTTGAGGGGGTGCTCTGGGGGTGGTATTTCTCTGTGGCCCACCAAAATTTTCTCGCAGCCCACCAGTTGGTGACCACAGTTTTAAAGGGTCTTCTTCCATTCTTGAATATAGGTTTTCACATACTGGTATTCTTCCCAATGGCCTCTTGCTTCCTTTCTCTTCATTGTTCAACATCTCTGTTCAATGTTTAAGAAAAACTCACATGGAAAGGCATGGTATAATAGTCTGCTCCATTCTTCCTTTCTATCTAGGATCAGAGAACATATCACTAACCCCAACAATTTCCTTAGATCGTCAATATTTTACCTTTATGGAATGAACATCAACACCATATTGTTTGAAAGCAATGGAAAGCAATTAGCAACTACTACAGGTAGTTTCTCAGAAGCCATGATATCCTAATGCAGGGGTGTCAAACTTAAGGCTCCTGGGCTGGATTTGGCCCGCAATGAGGTCAGCTCCTCCCCCGGTGGCCATCCTGGAAACTGTAAGGGGCCGGCCTGTGTTGTTTTGGCCTGGCCTACACCATCCCAGCATGCGTGCATGCCCACAGGAGGAGGCAGGCACATGCATGCACAGGCCCAGTTCTTCATCACTGCGTGCAGGGCAACAAAAGCAGTCTGTGGGACTATGGTTAAAAAAAAAAATAGTCCAGACCTTCCAACCTCATGAAATCTTTTTTTTTTTCATGAGAAGTTGGAAGGTCTGAATTTTTTTTTAATGTAGTCCCACAAACTACTTTAGTTGCCCTTCACATGGTAGTGGTGAACGGAGCTGGAAAGAAGGTTAGTGAAGGGATGTAGCTACACTTGGGGATGGGGTGAGGGTTTAGCATGGGGGAACTTCTCACTCAGCCACTTTACCTCTTTCTTCTCCGTGTTCCTCCTCCTTCTTCAGACAAAAGCTGCACCTTTCACCTGTCCATTACAGTACAGTGCCCAGTATTTACTTTAACAGTGGTGGGACTTGGAGGATGGTCAATCCCCGTTTGTGGCGCAGCAGAGAAGGCAGAAGGCAACCGCCCCAACAGACCAGATCAGCCTGGTGGAGGTGGGGTGGGAAACCAAGTGGCACTGAAAACAGCTGAAGGCACACTGGCTGTAGCTGCCCCTCCCCCTGACTCTCCTCTCCTCATCCCATGGAATGATCCCTCCGCTCCTTGCCCCACCTATCAGAGACCACTGGATTCCCTCCCCAACCCTTCCCGGATGCAGGCACCATCCATGTGGCATCAAGCTGGCCAGGCCTGCGTGCCACACCCAGTTATCCAGACCGTCCCAGCCAGGCCCTTTTTCTCCCTCCCCGGCCTCTGGTGGACAACCACAATGCTGATCTGGCCCTCAATGAAATCAAGTTTGACACCCCTGTCCTAGTGCCTGATCATTGAACAGGCTATTTTCTGGATTCTGCACCATTTCAGGGGCTGAAAGATGCATGTAGATATACTATTGCAAGTCGGAGCAAGATGCAATCATTCTTATTCTGTATTTTTGTAGTTTCTGTCTTATTTTGTTCCAGTGGAATATTTTTTAAAGTCAGGTTATAGCCAAGGAATGATTAAAATAGGAAAATTAATTGCAATGGTGCAGATATGCTCCTTGCCACAACCGCCGCATTTAATTCCTTAGCTAGGCTTTCCCTATTTTCCTTTCTAAAGACCATTCTGTGTTATGTTGGAATGCTTGCTCCTTGTTTCATAAATTCTTTTAGAGGGGGAAAAAAAAACTAATGCATATGTATAAACAATGAATATAGAAACATAAGCACTTAATGCTTGAAATACAGTTGCCAAATATAATAAGCAACCAAGAGGCTCATTGATAAAATAATGCAAGGAGAGTTGTTATTGATTATCTAAAAGCTTTTCAGCAATCAGAGAAAGAGCTTCCTAACTTTGGTGATCCAAGAAACTGCACACATTATAATTCTGCACTTCTCTGTAGAATTAATTGAATTACATTTGTCTACAAAACATTGTTCTCTCTACTTAAAATAATGTTTTCAGAGTAGCACATCTTTATACAATAAAACAAAACAAACTTTTGAATTAAATCTAGACTTTATTAATATGGTGGGTGACAATGGAGACATCTAACAAGAATATCTGCGAACCAACAAACAAGTTCAGAGAGCACCAAATCCTCCATATGACTGAAGGTTTGGACACGGCCAAGCCACTACCAATAAAGGTTTACTTCACCATCTCAAAAAATTAGTCTTGTCATGACTAATTTTTTGATCTTGGAATGCTGAATGAAGATATATGTGACTATCATTTAAGAAATGGTTCTCTGATAACACGGTATAGTAATATTTTTGTAAATGAAGTTTCAATCATCCAGGCCAAAAGTATCTTAAAATATTAAATCATGGGAACTAGACCAAAGTTGAAGTTTTGTTACTTATCCAAGTAATTTTTTCAGTCAAAATGAAAATCTGGGTGGGCAGAGAGCCCCCCTGCCATCTGTATGGCAAGGGTTGGTTCTTTCCAACAACTATCTGACTCTCTGCCTACCAAAATTTTCATTTTAGCTAAAGAAATTACTTGGATGACTAATGAAACATATGTTTTAATAAACTTTGGTCCAGTTGCCATGATTTAACCTTTTAAGGTAATACTTTAGTATTTTCATTTTAAACATGTTGTTTATGATTGTTTCATGATGTTGTTTTTGTGTCTTTTGCTCATAATTAAAAAAAAATTGTAAGATAAATTTATTTATTTAGTCTTTGACAAAAAATGTTCAAAAGCATATTACAGCTACATTCTCAACCAGCAAATATGAAACTACTTTCATTTGTTAACAAATTCAAAGGTAGATTATATAGAAATGGTTGATGGAGTTGCATACAGAAAGTCTCTGGGGTTTCCCTGATATACACTCAGAGGACACTGTTCCAAAATATGTCACACTGTCTGTTTAGGAGCACTATCGCTTCATTCCAAAGAGGAGAACTTTCCGGATTTATGGAGGAGACTAGCATACCTGCCATGCTGAGTCCTCATCCTATTGAGGATTATGGGTTAAAATTGAATTCTTTTGGTTCAGTTGTAAAATAGGGAATGTTGTGACACTCTGACCAGTTCTGGAGAACCGGTAGCAGAAATTTTGAATAGTTCAGAGAACCACCTGTGACTGGAGATTTTACAGTATCCTCCCCTTGCCATGCCCACCAAGCCATGCCCACAGAACCCATAGTAAAGAAATTTGAATCCCATCACTGACTAATGCCCAATCATCTGTACCATCCAAATTTTATGGAATAAATTTTCAGGTTAAATTGACTATACATAAGTTGAACAAGAGCAGTGCTAATACATATCCTGTAGGCTGTTGTTGAGTATCTTTTTATTACTAATATTGTTATACAGAACTTCCTATTGGTGATCATGCTATATATGAATTGAGTGGTTTTCTTGTAGGCTATTACTCAAAAGAATTTATAGATGCGATCTAGTCTCCAAACAGTGTTGTGTGCTGTAGTTAAAAGTTACAAAAGCAAAGAGATTTTCTTTCTATGTATGTGACCCTTCTTCTATGTATGTAGTTAATGAGAGAATGTCATCTGTTCAACTACGGTTAGGGCAGAAACCTGCTTGCTCAACAGACACATTTTTAATCCTGTTGTAGATAGACTTTCCAGTAATTTATATTACCATACTCAAAAGAGCAATTGGTCGGTAGCTCTAAGATTTGATTTTGGGTTTACCTAGCTGAAGGATAGCGATGATCCATTTCATGGATCCATTTCATGAGCCAAGGGATGGACTATAACTGCAAAATATGAGAATAAAATTGTACTAGTCATGTTCCTGCATGTTTCCCAGTATGTAGTAAGAATTCTGGCTAAACTGAATTGTGCTTTAGGACTAGGTTGGGATAAGTAAATAAATTACAAAAATAGACAGTTTTTATATATTTTTCTTGCTTACCAAACTGATATAAAGTTGGGGAACATTTCACCCAACTATATACTTGGGGGTAATTTTATACAAAGAACACATTCTAACTCATGTATGTTCAGGATACAGATGTTGTGCACAGAGCAAATGACTCAATAGTGAACTGGTAGCAGAGGAGAATGGGAAGATAGAGTAGTTAGTATTTTATTAAGCCTAGTAGCTTTCTTGGGGAAAAAAAGTAGATGTTGCATCTTTACTCCTTGGGGAATATCCCCAGTTGTATTAAGATCCATTACCTGCTTATATGGACTCATTATCTCTTCTTTGCTATTTGCCTTCTCTTACTGGAAATTTTGCTTTGGCTGTTGCCAAAGGGCAGGGCATTGCAAACGACAAAGCTCTATAAACAAATAGCCTCTTCCTTCAACTATCAGATGGTGATAATCCTTGATGCATATAGTTGCTCGTCATATGCACGCATTACAGCACTTGAGAAAAATCAATATTTCTTCTGCACAAAGTATTAGCATCTGAAAGACACAGTTGGTTGCAATCTCTATCCAGGTTCTTTGGATATTGTAAAAATAACTCCAGCTATAAAATGAGCAGCTCTTTAGCTATGAAACAGAAGTAGGGTACAGGTTTCTGTTGGTCAAGAAGACAATCTACTTGAGTTCCAGAAATGTTTCCTCTCTGTTCATGAAGTCTTCTGTCTGGTCTTGTTGATGCAAAGTTTTGCTAAGATGAAGTCAAACACGTTTCCTTCACAACCAAAGGAAAGGACTTGCTGTCAGGTATTCTGGATTATCTTTCCCCATGCTTGCTTCATTTGTTCATTAGTGATCTATGCCCTTCTGGGAGCCGTCATGTTTTCTCATGTGGAAGGCTGCAGAGAGAGCCATGAAGGTGAAGCATACAGGAGCTTCATGCTGAAACTTTGGAATCTTTCCAAAGATTTGTCAGGTAAGAATTTGCAATGCTAGCAGAGGATACAACCAAGTTAATTGCACCAAATATATCCTCATTCTCTTCTTGTTTTGAATATATAAATACATGTAGGGATCTGAGTTTCTGTAGCATTATATTTTTCTTGCTTAAGTTGAAAGGATTTCTTAGTTGTGCAGGCAAATTTTCTCTCTGATTCTCTCCCCTGCCTCTCCAAATTCATTCCCGTGCTTTTCATGACTTGTGGAACATCGTTAGGAATAGATTTGGGAATGTGAAAAATATTTATAAAACAAAGCATGACTTAAAAATTTATTCTAACATAGATTGTGCTTAGCATTTACAAAAAATAGACCACAAATGTTTTAATCCTAAAGTATTCCTTAAAGCTCCACTAGTCCCTGGGAATAATGGAACCATTTCAGCATGCAAGCTTATATAAAGTGTAATCATTGTTGAAAGAGGTACTCTAAGAAAAATGAACGTGCCAAGAATGGTTTCAAGATTGATATACTTTTTAAATGTTCAGTAACAATATTTTTGTATGCTTTTGTTAGTGTTAAATGAATCTGTTTTCCCCCTTAACATTCCTTCAACATTTTCTCAATGTCACCAGCTATTACTCTGAGAAAGAAGTTAATCTGTAAAGCAGATTAAAGTTTTCTTGTTAATACCAGGGCTAATTCTGGAGCATATGTAACTAAATGAACTGTGCATTTCTCTTAACATTGAGTATAGAGAGTAGCTACATTCAAGAACTAAAGAGGAAAGGTGCAAAATAGAGTTGTTTCCTGTCAATGGAAGACATGTGTGTTTAAATAAGCTGTCTCCCATGTTTCATTGCCACAACATGTCATAGTTCTATGGACGTAACATAGCAGTACTCTGTAGTCTTTAATTTTCCATTTACTAATGACAGTATCTTGCTTACTTATTAACAGATAATGAGACCAAGAATGAAATATTTACAAATAGGACACGTGATCTGATCAATGAAATTGACTTTTCATGGTTTACTGATCCCTCACAGAAATGGTCCTTCCTTAGCTCTCTCTTTTTCTGCTGCACTGTCTTCACCACAGTAGGTCAGTATGATTTATATAAAGTATTTTGCAATAAATGTACTTGGTTTAACTAAAGGTAGAACAGAAAAGGCCTCGATGAAATTCAGTGCCCTTTAAAGTCAGCAAATGTGACCCAGGCTTCATAAATTATTATTTAAATAATGTCACTAATTTCTAGTTGTACCTTTACCACTGTCTTTCACTTCACAGGTATGTGGAAGTAATTTCTAGTAAACATAGTGGGATTTACGTTTGAGTAAGTGTGTACTGTACTGTAATTACTGCAGGAACAAAGACCTTCTAGAAAATGTCATCAGTGGACATGAAGCTCCACCAATTAAATATCCTATTCAAAGAAGGATGAAAGTTATCAGGAGTTTTACTGATGATGCCAGAATCCCAAATCATGTGAAAATATTTTAACAAATAGTGCACAATACGAATAAAAGGACAAGCACACATGTGCGAGATCTCTGGGCAGACCCATTGCCAATGTCTTCAGTTTCTCTAGGCAGAATTGGTTTGCAGTGAACATCCACTTGCATTTCCTTGAAGATGTAAGGAATTGCATTTATGATTGGGAGCCTCAATAAACAAAGTTAGGTTCCCCAAGTAAACAGAAGTGTAATCTGAAGACCTAACTTTTCAAAGCAGCTCAGTCAAGGAGATAATCTCTCTCAGTCATATTGGTTGTCATAAATGGACTCTCCTGTTTTGCATTGCATATTTGTATCGTCCCTAAAAATACTGTATGTCTTGAGGATTCTGACAGCAGTCATAATAACTAACCATTGGGTTACAACAATTAGTAACAACTAACACAGATCACTGTTTCCTGGTACAATAGATAAAAAGATATTGTAGATTTGTTCCACTTCTACCATCCCGCTGCCCTGCTTCCTTGTGATCCAGAATGCATTAATTCCCTCCCACTCCCATTTTGATTAGTTTTACCCATACAGGTAGTTCTCGACTTACAACCATTTGTTTAGTGATTGAAAAAGGTGACTTATGACCATTTTTCACACTTATGATTGTTGCAACTTCTCCGTGGTCATGTGATCAAAATTAAGACACTTGGCAACTGACATGTATTTATGATGGTTTCAGTGTTATGTGAACACCTTTTGTGACCTTCTGACAAGCAAAGTCAATGAGGAAGGCAGATTTACTAAATAACTGTGTTACTAACTTTGGTAACTGCAGCAATTCACTGAACAACTGGGCGAGAAAGATAATAAAATGGGACAACATTTAACTACTGTCTTGCTTAGCAATGGAAATTTTGGGTTCAATTGAGGTTGTAAGTTGAAGACTACCCATATTTCATAATGTACTTACTTGTACTTACAACTCATCAAATAAAATTAGGACAGACTAATATGGATATAAGAACAAGTTTCCTTACCAAAAATTATAGTATATATGTTGTGTCTTAGTTCCAACATCATTGTGAAGTTTGATAATTCTCCAGGTGTTTATTACCCTGCCAAATGATTTGTTCATAATATGCTTTTCCTAGTGAAAACAGATTGTTCTATCTTTTTATGATACCTCATGGAGGTTGGCAGCAAACTCAATCTTTTAGGCAGAATGGATTCAATTGGTTGCTTGACTAATCAACAGTGACTTCTATGCATACATAGAAGGCACTTTAACCAAATGAAGATCTGCAGCTGCTCTGCATTATGGGTTGGAACTGAAATGATATTTGCTTTGAAGGAATGCTTCCCTCAAAGTGCCTTTTCAAAGATGTGAACAGCCTTAATACTATTATATTTGCTGATAGGCAATTCGTAAAAGTTATCATTTATACCAGGGGTCGCCAACCTTTTGGATCTCAGGGACCACCAAACTCATAATTTTTAATCCCGTGGACCAGAGACCCTGGGAAAATCCCAAAAAAAGTCTGAAGGAAAATTCCCCACCCTGTTTTCCTATCAATCAATCATTATTTATTTGGGCTCACAGGTTACTGTGTCCAGCTCCGTCCTTAAGGGGAGACACAGAGAGAGACTTTTGGCTTCATGCAAGGAAAGCAGCAGAAACAGCAGACATTTTTCTTTCTCTTCCCCAAAACTCTGCCAGAAATGAGTCTTTGTGAGACTTGTCATGCCAGTGCAGCCTCTTGCAGCAGGATGCCTTGCAGGGTCATAGAGACTCATTTCTGGCAGAGTTTGGGGAAGAGAAAGAAAGACTTTTGCTGCTTTCCTTGCATGCAGCCAAAAGCAGAAGAAGAAAGAAGCGGAAAGCCCGGTGGCCAGTTGAGGCATGTGGGGTGATTGGGCAAGTTCCCCCCTCTGCCCTTTCCCCCCCTCCCCTCACTATCTCGTGTTGTTTGCAATGCAAGCGACCCAAGCCTTGTGGACCATGTGGGGGGTGGATTAATTGCTTTGGGGGGTGCTTTGTGGGTGACATTTCTCTATGGACCATCACAATTTTCTTGCAGACCACCAGTGGTCCCCGGCCCACTGGTTGGTGACCACTGATTTAAACCACCCCGAAAAGAAAGTTCATCACACAAATTGAGAATCAAAATTGTAAATATTATTTTCAAATTTCTCATTAAAATTGGAATCAACTACTGTAATTAAACAAAGATATGATATATGTTCTCATAATTGGCACCCGTATTGCTACTTAGTTTGCCATTGAAGTGTTTAATAATTATTGGGCAATGCCAAGGCTTCTGCTCTGCCTTCTTTATTTTTAATTGCAATAATAAAGTAAAAACAATACTTTATAGTAGTTTGCGGTGAATGTTAATGCGATCTAAGTTTATTAATGTGAAACTTTGCAAGTAAGTCCTGTGAGATTTAATAGGATTACTCCTGTTGTTGTACTATTCTTCAATTAGAAGGCATAGCCAGTGAGATGTTGCCAAATTACAACTATATATCATCACTTCACACAGCCAGGCTTATTGAAGTTACTAGGGATACTAAAAGCTGCAGCTCAACAACATATAAAAATAAAGGTTTCCCCTGTCTAGTTGCATCCAACTCTAGGATATGACTGGACATCTCTTTTTCTTAGCCAAGAGAAACAGTGTTGTCTGAAGACCCTTCCATGGTCATTTGGCCAGCATGACTATATGCCAAAGGCACATACCTTCCCACTGAAGTGTTTACTTCCCACTGTTCATTAACTTGCACTTGCATGCTTTTGAACTATTAAGCCACAGGAGCTGGGGCAGGTAATGGGAGCTCAACCCATTGCACAGTGCTATGGTCTTAAACTCCAGCTGTTGGCTTTCCAGCTGACAAACCCAGCATCTTAACCACTGAGCCACTGCACCCTTCCAACAACATATAGAAACAAACAATTCTAGCCTGCTTGAGACAGGCCAAAGCTCCCCATTTGAGACAGGCCTAAGCTTTCCATTTGTAGACCCTATGGAATAAATTTTTAGAGCCACTTTTCATTTCCAGCTGGTGGTGCTGGGTTTAGGAGAAAAAATAGATGCCCTAAGACTTAGATATGCTTAGACTACCAACTACATTCCTGAAAACTCAACGAAATTAAATTGATTTTCCAATTGGGAGGGCAAACGGGAAAAATGGGTGCCTTGTTCTTAAAATGTCAAAAACAAAATACAAAGAACAGGATGAAGATTTCAGTTTCATTCAGTCTGCTAATGTCATAATATTCTTAGCATATACTCTGTGGATAATGAAGGAACTAAATACAATTTTGTTAGTATATTTCTACCTGTGTCAAAGATGAGGATTGTTGAAATAAATTACTCATAAGCAAAAATGTAACTCCCCAATGAAAACAAAGATGTTACTCTTCACCAAGCAACATTGCCAGCATTCAAGGAAATATCAGTAGCAGTTCCATCAAGCAAATAAAGATGTTTAAATATTTAGGTAGCTATTTCTGGCCATCTACTTCTTGGATTCAGTAAACTCAAGAGGTTACAAGCGAAATTCACAAAGTTATCAGTGCAGTCATCACATCTGTTAGTTCCAATATTCATTACATCAATATTCATTACATATAATATTCTGGATCCATTTTAAAGTTTTTTTACCAAGGTGTTAAGCATTTTTCCAGTGAGACCAGGCTATCATGGCAACCTGATCTACCCAATTATGGGACAGAACATACTGATTCCGCTTTCATCTTTCAGCCCCAATCCAGGAGCCTTCACAGGCAGTCACTTTTGCAACGAACTATTTTTTTGTGTTTAATTTATGTTTTACTGACAAAGAAATAAAGGGAGACTAGTATAGATTTATTTCAAGCTATTTAACTAGCCCTAGCCTTCTGCTAGCCATAGCCTTCTGGGATTCAAACTGGGGCTACTTGCATATATTAAACAGGTAAAGGTTCCCCTTTCACATACATGCTAGTCATTTCCAGCTCTAGGAGATTGTGCTCATCCCCATTACAAAGCTGAAGAGCCAGAGCTGTCTGAAGATGTCTCTGTGGTCATGTGGCCAGCATGACTAAATGCCGAAGGTGCACGGAATGCTATTACCTTCCCACCAAAGTAGTCCCTATTTTTCTACTTACATTTTTACATACTTTCGAACTGCTAGGTTGGCAGAAGCTGAACTAGTAATGGAAGCTCACTCCATTGTGCAGCACTAGGGATTTGAACCGCTGAATTGCTGACCTTTCTGATCGACAAGCTCAGCATCTTAGCCAGTGAGCTACCGGGTATTAACCTCTAAGCCACAGGCTCTCCTCGCTTTGTCAGCTATACCAGACCGGTCTCACCAGAAAAATACTTAATTTTTCCAATGGTATAGCCAATAAAGCGAGGAGAGCTTGTGGCTTAGAGGTTAATGCATCTATCTAATATATGCAAGTGGCCCAGGTTCGAATCCCAGAAGGGTATGGCTAGCTAATTAGAGTTAAATAGCTTGAAATGGCTCTATACTAATCTTCCTTTATTTCTTTGTCGGTAAAACGTAAACTCAACATAAGGTGTTAAGCCTACTGTTTGGTGCCTAATTGTATGCCTATTCTGACCATTTTAAACCATTCAGTCAGAATTTACCAGAGCTTATTGTGAGTACTGCTCAACTCTAAAATGTGCTTCTTTGGCTAGAACTTGGATAGCCTTTCAGAGCAGTTTGAAGGAAAATCATTTAGGGCACATTGCTGACTCAGCTTTCTTTGGCTGATATACTTCCTTTCATTGGAAGAAAAGAACAGCTAATGATCTGTTCTCCTGTGGCTTTTTAGCTTCATTCCTAATGTCCTTTGGAATAGACAAGCCTTGCAAGTAAAGAAATAGAAAGTTCTTGTTCTAAACATACAGAATTGAAGAACTGAAAGCATATTTCCAAAACATCTCTATAGAATTACTTTTGTCTCATATTATGTTAGTAATATTTATCTTTAAAATGTATAGAGAAGAGGTATAATAACAACACAGTCTACAATTGAATCAATAGGCCAATTTTAATTTCACTTCTCCATCTATGCAGTGCTCATAACTTGACTTTTTACATGTTGATGTAAAAGTAAAGTTATTTTGTTTTTTATTTATTGGCTTTTCCATTAAAACTTCCAAAATTGAGCAGTAAAATTTTGTTCAATTGCTATGAAAAGGCTTTGTGTTTGATTATTAGGATGGTTAAGAGCACCATAGATGTTAGATAGATATGGATAGATAGATAGATATTTACCAGTAGATAGATAGAGGGTAGATCTTCTATTTTCCCTAAATATTTTCTTTACACCTATATTCCATTTTTAATATATTCTATTTCACTATATTTTCATAAAGAACTGTTAGAATATTATCACTAACATTCTGTAAACAATTTCTTCTTCTGCACTTATATAGAGATCATTTTTTTAGGTTTTAGCTGTAAATAAAGTTAAGTTGATTTAAGAATCAAATTTACAAACTCTACATGCTTATTACATATATAGTAATAGGGATTTCTCCAATAGTTTGTGGCTGACAGTGTCATATTGATATTCAGTTTTTTTAAAAAAGAGATTTGCATGCAATATGAACATCCCTTTGACATTTTTTCCTATTTGCTTTTCATTGTGAATTCAATATGTCACTGAATTTTAATACTTTTGCTGTTTACATACTTCAGTGCTCTGGCTTGAAATTATGTCAATATTTTATAATTATTGTTTACAGCAATACAGAAAAAAATCATTAAATGTTGATACATAATCACATAGAAATCCATGCAGTAAAACATTTTGAGTTAATGGTAAATTACATCTCTTCTTTGCATTGATTTTTCTTACAATTCTCTTCCAAAATATATGAACAACAGGATGCGGTTCTTGCACTGAAAATAATCTTTAATCTGCAACATCCAACTGTTAAAATTGTCATTATTATATATTATATTCAACTTTAGAAGCCAAACAAAAACAGCATGAAATTTTAACAATTATTACTCAGGGTTGAGACCATTTGATCTGCCTCATTCCATGCCAAAGAGACATTTTAATGGACATAGTTAGGACTGTTATTGTTAGTATTCTTTCATGTATTGTTTTTATTTTCATTCCCTTCCCCATCTATATATATATATATATATATATATATATATATATATATATATATATATATATATATATATATATATATATAAATTATGAGGCTGCTTGGTGAATCTGTTTCATCACATCCACTAAATCTGTGCAGAATTAAGTGCATTTGGAACAAGGGAAGAAGCTGCCTTTTATCTGGGCAAACTAGTTGGCTGTCTAGTTCAGTTGCATATTTTCTCTGGCTCTTTAGGATTTCATTTAATAGTAGAAATCTGTTTGAGAATCATCACATATTTCAAGACTTTTCTTTAATACAAAATAAGCCTAATTAGATAAGTGCGACTTTCACCCTTATATCACTCTTTTAGGTTTCCCTATGCATTTCTGCTTATTTCTCTCTTGACTTAAGTGATTAAAAGTAATGGAGAAAAGACTTACACTGACACAAAATGCAGTGGGAAGACGTCTATGTTCAAATCAAATTCTGCCTCTGGATCTCAGAGATGCTTGAAAAACACTTTAACCTTGCACTTCAGTCCAGACCACAGTGAAGATACTGAATCAGACCTCTGGCCCATTTAGTCCAGCAGTCTGTTCTCAGAGTGTCCAAAGCTGTACAAGGAAGCCCACTGCTCTGTCAGCCGATGGCCTTCATAGGAAGCCACACTGCCATGAAAGCTAATTGCTATTGATCTATGAACCTGAAACTGTTCATGGATCATCAACCCATCAACATGAAGTTGTTTGGGGACAAGTAGTTCTGGATTAATCTAGCAGTCAAAGAAAGCCAATGATCATAATAGGATGCAGAGGCACTGTATGTATTCTGAGTTAACAGGAGAAGCCAACACTTTTGAAAGTGGAAAGAGAAATAATATTCTTTCTCACAATAGCTGATACAAATTGTTAGTATTTTAGTAGATACTTTGTTAATTTTTTAGGAGAACACCAGCTGGGTTAAGTCCTTCTGATGACTATGATTAAAGGACAAAAAGAAGATAGAAAGACATTTAAAGCAATTAGCTGCTCCCTCTAGCCTGAAAATCAGCCATGCTCAGCACTGCTTACAGGTGTGAGCTTAACAAGACATATACATACCCTTGGCTACAAAACTGGGAAAGTGAAAGGTATGTGTGTGCCATTATAAAGGTTCCCATATTGGGTGCTAAATTCCACCACAATTGCTTGGATTTTACATTCTATGTAACACAGTCCTAAACAGGATTGTCCATGAGTTTTGGGTGGCAGTTGTGATGAAGACAACTATTTTGACAGAGTTGGGGGAACTTGCTCTATCCCAGCTTCCTAGCAATTTGGGATAAGGAAACACATTCTATGCAAGATTGAACTATAAAATTAAGCCCCGTGGGCTAATCACAATCTGCTTCTTAATATTTTTTCAGAGAACACATTTCTGTACTTAGGAATGTTTGAAGATCATGCAGCAAACATATAACTAAACAGATGAAGACACAGAGAAACACCATGTTGAAATATGGAATGTTATGGTGAACAAATGGTTCTTTTAGCATGCCTCTAAATATTAATCACTTTGGCACATACTTTTTCTCTAGGGAAGAGTTTTCTACTTCTCCACCGATATTAAATAAATCCCCAGGAAGGGATATAATAGGAGGACTGATGATTGAGTGACTGGGCAGATTAATATGAAAGGAAATAAAATTCCATGTAAACTGTAGAAATATTCCAATATTCTAAAACAGGAGTGTCAAATTCAAGGCCTGCGGGCTGCATTCAGCCTGCAGGATGCTTAGATCTGGCCTGCAGGGCTGCCCTGAAAACAGTGAAGGACTGTGTATAGTCCTCCGGAGCTCCGTTTTCATTGGCAGGGCGTTGTAGGAGGCTGCTCTAGCCAAAAATTGAGATTTGGAGCCTGTTTTTGCTGGCAGAACACTTGAGCTACCACAGGTGCCCCTTACAAAAGTGACATCAAGGTGGCCACGCTACCCCCCAGCCATGTCCCCCCACACTCCCGAGGTCAAACACCTAATGCAGCCATCAATGAAATCGATGTTCTAAAACAAAACAAGGAAATTTTCTATTGTAACAGAGTTCTTTAGTAGCTAAAACCTACATTCCATATTGCAAATGTGTATATTTAACAATATTTCTCGAAATCATCCAATGAAGGTACTTAGGATTACAGGAACCAGCTAGAGGGCTTTGCAGAGCAGTATATGACATCTCAATGTTTTCCAATGAAAACTTTGATCTGCACAGTTCTTTTTGAAAGAAAAAAAAAGGTATCAAAATGGTCTAACAATAACATCTGTAATGGAAAGACAGGGAAACAGGAGGATTTTCTTATTTGTCTTCATGTTTTAAATGCAGACAACAGGTTCATTAAAAAAAAGATATATGCATATTTTATTTATTTAAAACAAAGATGCATTTTAGAAAAGATATCAATAAGTGTCAGCCTTCAAGATTTTTCTTCCTTTGCTTTTCTTCTTTTGCTTTGCATCTTTCGGCTGTCATAAGTAACAGGGGGAGGGAGTGAGCCATGATATATCTGGGAAGCGAGCTGGAGTGGTTAGGAAACGAAACTGTATAATTTAGGGGAGGGGGAATCTTGCTTAGATTTCTATTCTTTGCTATGCGCAACTGCAACTCTTTATCAAACTATGCCAAGGTCAACGGACAGAGGCTCATCACCACCTGAAGATGCCCACATGATGTTATGCACCACTTCTAATTGGAGGAGCGATATGAATTGTTGGGGGTGGGAACGTTGCCATCACTTTGTATATGTGTTTTACGCACTCATTTCCTCAGATTCAGAATTCTTTTGTTGCTACCACTTTAATTTCCAGTAAAAGATATCTTTTCTCTAACAAATGGAGTTTAAGTATTTCTTTCTTGGATTTTGAATGGAGCACCAGCTGACAATAAGTAGACAAAGAAAATTAGTGAAGTTATACAATTACTGCTCCAATATAACATTAATAAAAAACCTGAACCTCTCCCCAAAGCAACTATTATATGCATATTCATTAGATTTTTCAAATTGAAATGCCATAAAAAAACAAATAACATCTAAATAATTTTCTCTGGTTTTCTTTGGTTTCAGGTTATGGTCATATTTATCCTGTGACAAGACTTGGGAAATACTTGTGCATGGTGTATGCATTGTTTGGTGTCCCTCTTATGTTCCTGGTCCTCACCGACATGGGTGACATCCTAGCAACTATATTATCCACCTCTTATAAACGAGCCCGGAAACTACAATCAAAAGTATTAGCCAGGCTTTCTTTTAGATCTTGCTGTAAAAAAAGCACTGATTCAAAAGGAGGCTCGGCTTCACTTGGGCCAGCCAAAATCGTCCTTCTTGAGCCTTTAAATATTAAGGATGCTTTGAAAAACAATTCTTCCTTTAAAAAAAAGCAAAATCAAAATGTTGAAATTTTTGAAAGGCTTATTATCAGGGAAAATGCTCTTCTTGCACCTCCAAAACTGACCAGATTTGAACGATGGAATTCATGTCCTGAATTGGACAAAGGTGAAATGGTGAATCACGTGATCAGCAGCATTAATAATATAGGGAAAGAAGTAGAACAACTGGATGTACCCTTTTCATTGATGACTTTTATTGTTTTTGCATACATCTCCTGTGCTGCCACTGTTCTTCCACATTGGGAAAGAGCTTTAAATTTTGAGGAAGCTTTCTATTTTTGCTTTATCACTTTAACCACCATTGGCTTTGGTGATATCAAACTGCAACATCCCAACTTTTTCTTATTTTTCTCGGTTTATATTATAGTCGGGATGGAAATTGTCATAATTGCTTTCAAGCTGGGACAAGACAGGATCCTTAGTCTGTACAAGAAGCTGCTTTTTTGCATTGGTCAAAAAAACATCTCAGATAAAAATGCATGAAGATCATCCATCTAGCCTGAAGAAGGCAAGCAACATCACTTCTTGAATGAGAACCATAGATAATCAATTCTATAAAGGGAATGGATGCTTGCCTTTTTCCAATGGAGAATCAGCAAGGGATGAGACAGATATCCTCGCCATTACTGGGAATCTGCTGTAAACTAGGGGTGTCAAAATCACATCATCACGGCGACATCACGTGATGTATCGTGACTTTTCTCCCCTTTACTACACCGGGCAGGGGCATGTCTGGCGCATGACGCATCTGGCCCACAGGCAGCAAGTTTGACAGCCCTGCTGTAAACTAGGTGAATTACTACATAGAGCAGCTCAATGTACTTAGTTTGAAAACAATTTTCTCCTTTTAGGATATGAAAGTGATAGAACAACAATGTTTACCTAACAGTAAGACCCATTGAATTCAACAAAGTTTGCTGGAAAGTAAGTCTTATTGAGTTGAATAGATTTGTTTTGAATAGGATTGCCACTAAAATTGGGAAATTAATGTTGAGAAAACCAGAACAGAGCACCCGTTTCTATTATTAAGAGTGCATCTGCAAGTATATATTAGAAAGGTCTCCTTCACATCTTAAGAAGCTTCTTTCTATCAAAGATTGTAATCATCCATCAGCAATTATTTTAAGAAAATAATATGAGGTAGAATTCTCAATTGTAATTGTAAAGAGATACAATTGATCATGCATTGCATGAATCTACAAATACATTTAAAACATCTGTTATATCAATACTTTGGCCATTTGCTATCCCTTCATCCATTCATAGCATCTCTTATGACAAGGTTGGAATTGAGATAAGAATCCTTTTCAGGCAATCATTATGAACATACAAGAGTCTATGCCTTTTCCTGGTCTAGCTCTACTTATCTGACCATACTCCACTTCACAGCAATGATCCCAAGTCTGTTTTAACAATGAACAAGCTGGTTATCATTTTCTTTTTCCAGAAAATAGTAAGTCCATGTACTGATCAACCATGGACTATCAGAACCTGGAAAGTCCACTACAAAGTGGATTAACCATAGAAAAGGAAAGTTTTGTTCCGACAGAGGTCTTAGTCAACATAGGTCTTAAGAAGTCTAGTAAAGTTAAGTGCTTGCTGCTGACTCAAACTTTAGAACCCATTGGCCTTTCTGAAGAGATACCAGCAACTAAACTGGAATTTCTTCAGAAAGTAAGTAAAGAAACTAGGGAAGGATAGTCGTTTGGATCACAACCACAACTATGAGATAAAAGTCTGTAGAGATTCTCAATCATCCAGGTCATGGTAGTCCCAAAGGTGCTTTTTCAAGAGGCAACTGGACTTTCTTGTTTTTTTTCTTTTGAAGACATTTTGCATCTATTCCAAGAAACTTCTTCAGCTCTGAGAGGATGGTGGGGAATGGAAGGATTAAGTATTCCTTGTAGACAGCTGGTCATTTGCATCCTTTTTAGAGGGTTGTTGAAGCACTTGGAAGTTTATCTGTGTCCTCAGATCACCTGAGTAGAGCTCCTGTTTCCTGTAGTCAGCAAGCAGAGCTATGTGTCACCTGAGTAGAACTCCTGTTTCCTGTAGTCAGCAATTTTTTCTCTGGAAATGAGATAAAAGGATTTCTGTTTGGACTCCCTCTGAATTGGGGTGATCTGGATTTCATAACTGGAGTCAGCAGCAAGCACAGCAAAGTCAAAGGATCAATTTACTAGACATCCTAAGTGCCCAGTTGACTGTGGCTACAGCTTTTCAAGACTTTCCTAGCACCTGAATCTAAAAATATTACATTATATATAACTTTAGTAGGTATTTTACTCCATGGAGATGGGAAATTAGCTTGAGTGATGATTGGGGAATTCATCCTGGGTTTATTAGGATTTATTTATTTTTCTTTAAATAATATTTATGAAACATCAACTATATATATATAAGTTTTCATAGATTTTCATGGGTACAGGTATGCAGGTCTTGGCATGTTCGTGTAAGATTGAGAATATCTTGGTGACGTTTTGATGAGGTCCCACTCACCATCTTCAGGCTGGTGCTTTCAGCTTCGTGCTTGTGCGAACAAAGCATGATCGGAGCTGCCGTCTCTCTATAAATACTGGTGGGGAGATGTGGTGTGCTGGCTCTGTTGTAAGCGGGCTGGTTGGCTATGTTGTTATTTCTTGATTGATTGATGGAGTTGATGTTTGCAGATTGGTTGGCTTTTTCATAAGAACATGTGTGGCTGCCTCATCTTCATTGAAACGTTGCCAAGATACTCTCAATCTTACACGGGAAAAGACCCGAACATGCCAAGACCTGCATACCTGTACCCGTGAAAATCTATGAAAACATATATATTCCTAATTTACAAAAAAACCAATGGCTCCCTAGGACATACCATCCACCGGAAGAAAACACACACCAACTGCTACGGGTGAGGTCCTATATTAGGACCTACCTAGTGGCGATAAGGGCGGCGAGGCGTTCACACTTCTCCACCCTTATTGCGTCTGCAGAAAATCGGCCTGCTGCCCTGTTTAGAGTGACCCGCTCCCTGCTTGAGCCGAGAGCGCGGGAGGACCTCTTGCAGGGTAAGGCAGAAGAGTTTTCCCGATTTCTGCATGATAAAATCGCCCAGATTCGGGATGGGCTGGACTCCAGTTGGGTGGTCCCGGGGGAGGTGCCCGGGGCAGGTCTTGAGACGGTTATCTGGGAAGAGTTCGATCCTGTGACCGCCGAGGGTGTGGACAGACTTCTGGGGAGGCTGAATGCCACCACATGTTTATTGGACCCGTGCCCTTCCTGGTTGGTTTCTACCTCCAGAGAGGTGACACGAGGCTGGCTCCAGGGGATTGTCAACGCTTCGTTGACGGAGGGGACGCTTCCGACCACCCTGAAAATGGCGGTGGTGCGGCCCCTCCTCAAGAAGCCTTCCCTGGACCCGGCTCTTTTGAATAACTATCGTCCTGTCTCCAACCTTCCCTTCGTGGCGAAGGTTGTTGAGAGTGTGGTGGCGCGTCAGCTCCCTCAGTATCTGGAGGAAGCATCCTATTTAGATCCGTTCCAATCGGGCTTCAGGCCCGGGCACAGTACCGAAACAGCATTGGTCGCGTTGGTAGATGATCTCTGGAGGGCCCGTGACAGAGGTTATTCCTCTGTCCTGGTCCTCTTAGATCTGTCAGCAGCTTTTGATACTATCGACCATAGTATCCTATTGCGGCGGTTGGAGGGGTTGGGAATTGGGGGCACCGTCTTGCGGTGGTTCTCGTCCTTCCTCTCGGACCGCTCGCAATTGGTGTTGACGGGGGGGGAGAGGTCCACCCCTAGGCCCCTCATGTGTGGGGTGCCTCAGGGGTCGGTCCTCTCCCCTCTTCTGTTCAACATCTATGTGAAGCCGCTGGGAGAGATCATCCGTGGTTTTGGGGTGAAATGCCATCTTTATGCTGATGACACTCAGCTTTACATCTCCACCCCAAGCCACCCCAACGATGCTGTGGAGGTTATGGCCCGTTGCCTGGAGGCTGTGCGGAACTGGATGGGTGAGAACAGGCTTCGACTCAACCCTTCCAAGACCGAGTGGCTGTGGTTTCCGGCGGCCCGATATAGTCAGCTGACTCCGTCGCTGGCTATTGGGGATGAGATCTTGACCCCCACAGAAGGGGCCCGCAATCTTGGTGTCCTCCTGGATGTACGGCTGTCTTTGGAAGATCATATTACGGCCGTCTCCAGGGGGGCTTTTTATCAGGTTCGCCTGATACGCCAGATGCGGCCCTTTCTTGATCGGGACGCCTTACGCACAGTCACTCATGCCCTGGTCACCTCCCGTCTGGACTACTGTAATGCCCTCTACATGGGGCTCCCTGCGGGGAGCACCCGGAGGCTTCAACTGGTACAAAATGCAGCCGCGCGGGTGGTTATGGGGGCGTCGAGATACTCCCACGTGACGCCCCTCCTGCGCGAGCTGCATTGGTTGCCAGTGGCCTTCCGGGTTCGCTTTAAAATACTGGTTTTGGTCTTTAAAGCGCTCCATGGCATCGGACCAGGATACTTACAAGACCGCATTCTGCCAGTAGTCTCCCACCGACCGGTGCGCTCCCACAGAGAGGGTCTCCTCCGGGTCCCGACGCCTTCTATGTGTCGTCTGGTGACCCCGAGGAATAGGGCCTTCTCTGTGGGGGCCCTTTGGAATGGGATGCCCCCTGGATTACGAACGACCAGTGATCTGAGGGCCTTCAGACGTGACCTGAAGACCTGACTCTTCGAGCAGGCCGGCCTGAGCTGACTAATGGGATTTTAAATGGGGTTTTTAGATTACTTGGGACGGGGTATGATGTTTTATTGATTTTAATTGGGGTTTTTAGATTTGGGACAGTCTAGTGTTTAATTCTTTTTTAAGTAATTTATATTTTGTTTACTTGTATTTTAGTTGGCTGTTCACCGCCCTGAGTCCTTCGGGAGAAGGGCGGTATATAAAACTCAGAAATAAATAAATAAAATAAATAAAACGCACAATTCCATCACCACCCTGCACAGATCAACTCCATAGCCAAAACCCTCATCTCCAGAACCAAACGCCTAGCTGACAAAGACCACCTGAGAACAGAATTACACACCCTCACTAATGTATTAATTTCCAATGGATCCAAAGAGACACAATTACCAACATAATCCTAAAGGAGACACCCCCCAGAAACCGAGACACAGAACAGGACAATGGTATCGCCCTCCTCCCCTACATCAAAGGCACTGCAGATAAAATCAGCAAAATTCTCCACAAACACAATATCAGGACAGCCTTCAGCACTGACCAAAAAATAGCCAACATCCTAAGAAACCTCAAAGACAAGATCCAGCTAAGAAACCAAGGAGTTTATGAAATACCATGCAACAATTGCCCACCCACATACATTGGACAAACTGACCGGAGAATAAATGCACTCATCACAGAACACAAGAACGCAGTCAGAAAAGAAGAAAATTCTTCCTCCCTTTTCCAGCACCTTAAAGCCACAGGACACGAAATTAATTTTGAGGGAACCAAATTAATCTCCAATACTGAACACTTCACCAAGAGAATAATCAGGGAAGCCATCAAAATAAAGAAACACCCCCATAACATGAATAAACAGGACTATGCCTCCCGCCTACCAGACATTTAGAAACTAGCCCTTATCAACAAATGAGTCTAGCTGAAGAGAGCTAACTAGCTCGAAATAGATCTATACTAGTCTCCCTTATTTATTATTTAAAATTATCAGCTTAAAAACCTTACACACATGTAAACAAAAGGCAACAAAACAAATAGCTTTCTGTCGGTATGGTCTCTGGTGATGAGCCGAAAGACAGAAAAGAAAGCAGTATGCTTTCTCCCTTAATTGGGGCTTAACAGGGTGTTGTAATACAAAGTATATACTTATTCCCCTGCCTGAGCTGATAAGGAGAGAGCCAGTGGTGTAGAGGCAATTACAACTGCCTCACATGTAATACTTCCCTGGTTCGAATCCCAGTAAGGGTATGGCTAGCTGAAGAGAGCTAACTAGCTCGAAATAGATCTATACTAGTCTCCCTTATTTATTATTTAAAATTATCAGCTTAAAAACCTTACACACATGTAAACAAAAGGCAACGAAACAAATAGCTTTCTGTCGGTATGGTCTCTGGTGATGAGCCGAAAGACAGAAAAGAAAGCAGTATGCTTTCTCCCTTAATTGGGGCTTAACAGGGTGTTGTAATACAAAGTATATACTTATTCCCCTGCCTGAGCTGATAAGGAGAGAGCCAGTGGTGTAGAGGCAATTACAACTGCCTCACATGTAATACTTCCCTGGTTCGAATCCCAGTAAGGGTATGGCTAGCTGAAGAGAGCTAACTAGCTCGAAATAGATCTATACTAGTCTCCCTTATTTATTATTTAAAATTATCAGCTTAAAAACCTTACACACATGTAAACAAAAGGCAACGAAACAAATAGCTTTCTGTCGGTATGGTCTCTGGTGATGAGCCGAAAGACAGAAAAGAAAGCAGTATGCTTTCTCCCTTAATTGGGGCTTAACAGGGTGTTGTAATACAAAGTATATACTTATTCCCCTGCCTGAGCTGATAAGGAGAGAGCCAGTGGTGTAGAGGCAATTACAACTGCCTCACATGTAATACTTCCCTGGTTCGAATCCCAGTAAGGGTATGGCTAGCTGAAGAGAGCTAACTAGCTCGAAATAGATCTATACTAGTCTCCCTTATTTATTATTTAAAATTATCAGCTTAAAAACCTTACACACATGTAAACAAAAGGCAACGAAACAAATAGCTTTCTGTCGGTATGGTCTCTGGTGATGAGCCGAAAGACAGAAAAGAAAGCAGTAAGCTTTCTCCCTTAATTGGGGCTTAACAGGGTGTTGTAATACAAAGTATATATATATATATATATATATATATATATATATATATATATATATATATATATATATATATATATATATATATATATATATATATATATATATATATATATATATATATAATGTAAATTTAGAAACAATAAATTTACCCTGCCCTCTAGGTTAAAATTAATTGTTGCCTTGGAAGCACTACTGATATTACAGGAGCATTATCAAAGAAGGGCATTTTCTTGTAACTCCTTGCCCTCCTCTATATAACCAAATGCCAAAAGAAAATTTAAATCAATAAAAAAAATCCTAGTCACAAGGGATACAGAAAATACAGCAGTAATAAAATGCATAACTTACAAAGAATGTCAGTGTTTGAATTCTCACCAAATTCCCCTTTCCCCCTTATCTGGCAAGCAAATATAAATGCTATGTAAAATGAAGTTGTTTCCAATTTTCAGAGTTGATCACTGCAGAAGCAGATCAACTCCATTACAATATACTACAGAGCTCTCCAAACTTGGCAACTTTAAGATTTGTGGACTTCAACTCCCAGAATTCTCCAGCCAGCTGAATATGACATTTGGTACATATATATAAATTTGTGTTTTGCTAGAGGGAAACCTTTAAAGAGAAAGGAATATTAGGAATGTTCGCCATCTTGGATTTTTTAAAATAAAAAATAACAAAGGCAGGATATAAATAAATAAATAATCTTGATCAGCAAGAGAAACAGGAAATGGGAGGATACAGAGAGGGTGAGTCTACAGTATCCATGTACAACCTTCAATAGTTTGAGTTAAAAATCATTATGGATGAATATGAATAAGGATGAAGCCACGGGCAATAAGATATTTTGTTTGAAAACAATAAAAATGAAAGAAACATTGCTATTTCTTCATATTGTATGGGCATGCTGTAGCTCCCTCAATCATGGTTAATTGCTAGAAACCAATTGATAACACCAATAAAGAATTGTGTGTAATGCATCATTTGTGGTATTGAATCTTTAGTCTCATGCAGCATTTTTTTATTCTTATTTCTTTACCACTGTCATATTTGGGCTACAGAAATTCAAAGGCTCACTAGGCAGCAGCACAAAATGAGAATTGTGATCCTTCAGGGAAGGCACGTAACACCACCATCCTCGGGGCGCGCACGTAACACCACTTCTCCGCAGGCTGCACTGGCTCCCTGTGGCCTTCCGGATTCGATTCAAGGTGGTACTGACGGTATTTAAAGTGCTCCATGGCTCGGGACCTGGGTACTTACGGGACCGCCTGCTGCCATCAACAACCTCCCGCCGCCCAGTACGCTCCCACAGGGTCGCCCTACTTGGGGTACCGCCACCTGATCGCTGGCGGCTGGCGGCCCCGAGGGTGCGTGCTTTCTCTGTGGGAGCACCCTCCCTGTGGAATGATCTCCCCCCGGAGATACGAGCCATGACAGATATCCTCTCCTTCCGGCGCGCAGTTAAGACCCTATTTTTTAAACAGGCTGGCCTGGCCTAGTGAGGGTTTAAGGGGTTTTAAGTTAATAGGGTTTTTAAAATTTTAACTTCATTTTTAAACTTTTGGGATGCAGCTATATTCATGTTTAATTCGGTTTTAAACTCTATTTAATTTTGTATTCTTGTATTTTAAGTATTTATTAGGCTGTACACCGCCCCGAGTCCCTTTTCGGAGAGGGAGCGGTATAGAAATACGATCAATAAATAAATAAATAAATAATAAATAAGGCAGTATTTGCTTCTAGATCTCACAATATGGATAATGGGATGGCACATTCCCTGGAGATGCGCTTAGAAAATAAAAGGATGGGTAGCTCATTTGAAAGGATGCTGTCTGGAAAGAAGGAGGGAGGGAGGGATTGAGGGAGAGAATGACTTCAGTAACTTGTGTCCCAAGGATTGATGTTTTGTGACTGGCAACATCCACCATGCATGACCACCTGTAAATAGACAAGCATATATGACAGTAATTTTAATCCTAATAATTAGAGTGTGATATGTGTCTGCATTAAAAATAAAAAGCTACTATACTATGTTATTTCACATGTAGCTGCAGAACTACAGTTGCAAGTACAATAGAACAATTTTACCCTTGCATTCTAAATATTTCATTAAAAATATCTGAGAAATAAATATTAGGAATAAAACTACTTTGTTTGTTTTAGAGTTGTATTAATAGAAAGCAGTAGACCACTACTATACCTCCCTCTTCCTCAAATAAACCTATAATAAGATGTTTCCAGGGGGGGCCTCTCTGAGCTGAAATAGGTACACAAAAGAGAGAATTGGAAACTATTCTGGAGAAATTCCAGGCATGCTTGTTACAATGCATAGAGCCCAGGTGGCGAGGCAAATGAATCTGCTAGTTTAGCAGACTATCAGACACCGCTTAACACAACTTCGCATCTTCAGTGGAACTTATTTTTTAAATAAACAGATCTATGGAGTTTGTATTAATTTGGGTTGCAGCATCTGTACAACCATTAAATTCATTAAAGAATTTAATATGTATCTCTCTGCTATCCATTAATAGTGTCTGGAAATTTTCAGCCCAGATCTAGTAGTAGCCTTAATGAGCACGTACAAAGACCTTTCCCATATCTGCTTACTATTGCATTGCATTGCATACCACACAAGCCTTTTAAGCTGAGATTGCAACAGCCACATGGCACTTTTGGCATTTTTAAAACTGTGAGATACCTGATCAGGATAAATAGAAGGTAAATTTGAGCATGCAACCTAGTGCTTTTATTCTCACTGCATTCTATATCTATCCATTTTTTTATCTCAGTAGTTTTTTTCCCCCATTGAAGTCAGAAGCCCAGGAAATAGTAATGTGGACAGAATCTCAAAATACAAAACAAACATTGGGACTATATTTAGAGTTTGGACTGGAAACTCTGCTTTGCACATAAAGTATTTATCTAATTGCTTTGAATAGGGAACTATTATTTGGGTGGAAGGTTCTCCATTTGTGGGGCTTTCTCTTCCTAGAAATTTGTGAAGGACTTTTCTGCACTGCTTACATATAAAAGACTTCAGCTCAGAAATAGGGAAAGTGAGTATGTTCCATGATCAAATCTGTGATATGGAAAAAAGCAAAGCACTCTGAAAAACTGTAATAAGGTCTTTAAAAAAACCTCTGTCATTCTGAATCTATCCATTATCACATGAACTCTTTAGCACTTGTACTACCCGTGAAAAGATGGCACAAGTGAGCTTCTGCTCTGACAGAACTGCTTGACTTTGAAACTGCATTATCTCTCTGTTGAAATACTGAAAGGAAAATCTACCCACAAGGGAAACCAGTGAGAGTTGATTCAATTGATTACTTGTCTGTGAGAAACTTTAAAAATCAAATATGACTAGATATCAAGATGAGAAGGTACTTGTTGGAAACTTGCCTTGCTATTCATTTTCATTAATGTGTCAAGTACATTAAAGATGAAAAATGAAGAAAGCCAAGAGTTTTGGCCAACTTTGCTGTTTTTCTGTCTCTTGTTCTTGCAAGAGCATAATATTTGATAAATGTTAAACATTTGATTTAAAAAACAACTATCCTTAAATGGCACTTATTTAAAATATATCTAAATGTGATGACAAGCACATTTATATCTTATAAGAAATTCAACATTAAATGTTGCTAAAGGAAGGACTCAGCTAAAACTTAAAAAGCTTGCCCACAGATAGTCCCTTAATATCAGACACTCAAGAGAAATATTTTTCATTCTAAAGTGAGGAAAGTTAATATGGGATTCCTGGGGAATAAGAAACCATTCCACAGTGAATTTGGATTCCAAAATATGATACTCTAAGGACTTTCACTTAAAAACCACCCTGTTCTTTCATTTGCTAATAGTGGCAGGTGTAGCATAAATTGAACAGGTATTGAACAGGATTGGATTGAATTTCAAATTCCGGTCAGAACTAAGCAACTAAGTTTGGACCGTATCTGTGACTTGAAAAGGTAAGGCAGCAAGAACCTAAACCAAACTGCAGTCTTTGTGAAGTTTCTGATCCTTTCAGATTTTTAGGAAAGATAGATGATTACATGCCAGGTATGGCTAGCTTCTCAGTTATTCTGACTAGTTCATTAAGAAAGCAATCTTGTCCATGACCACCAAAATATAAGTTCAACTAATTTCAATGACTTTTCTTTCCAGGAAACAGTTAGTACCCAAAAGGCTTTGTTCTATATTCATGAGTCATAATAAGTTAAAATCTAATATGAACAAGTAATTCATATTAGAACAGTCCACATGACCACCAGTAGTTTACAAATCTAAGATAATCTGGGAGGCTAAATTTACTGAGTAGAATTTAGGAATCATTATAGATTCTCAAATTCTAATCAGCAAATTTATTCAGCTTTTGTGCAATGATTCTATATAAAATATTCCCCAAAATATTCAAGAGGTTGAAAACCTCTTGTGTCTTATAAGATTAGATCCTCCATTATATTTATATAGCTTTACCTGACAATAAATCTGACTGAACTCAATATAAATTATTTCAGAGTGGATCAGCATAGGATTATACTATAAGTTACTTGTACTTGGGTCTCACAGAAACCAATGGGATCAAATGTTACCCAGTTAGCAGGTCTTTAAGGTAGCTTCAAAAGGATTTTTCAGGACACGTAAGCAGTAATGGTGAATGAGCTGCCATATGGGTAAGTTTTACTATTTGGTACTTTTATTCCTTTATTGATATTGTAAACTTCCTTACATGATAAGTCATAGGTGGTAGGTGATACACAAACTTTTTCATAAATTCATTATTTCATTCATTCTTTCATTTATTCATTCACTTACTCATTGATATTCTAACTCTTCCCCAGGAGATGGAGAACTTAGTTTCAGTCAATTTTATTTTTACAAGGACAACTGTTTGAGGTAAAATAGGTCAAAGTCAGTCAGTGGGTATGTAGGTACTTGAATTCCTTAATTCATACAGAAGACTCTCAATACTATCCTACAGTGGCTTTCAATAACATAACATAACATAACTTGAATTCAATATGTTGAGTTTAATGCATTCTGCAGTCTTTGTAAAAGACAAAAGATTGCAGTTATTTTCTAGCAGTTTTAGACTTTAGTTAAATATATTTTAGGGCTAAATAGTCTTAGGATAAATGCTGTAATAAAATTTTTTTGAGCTATCTCTTTTTTGTTTTTAAATGCTAAAAGATTTTTCAGCATATGGAAACGTTAAATACACTTAATTTAATTGAGTAATTGACTTTGTGCCATCAAATCATTATCATCTCTTAGTGACCATGTAGGTAGATTTTCTTTGCTAGATCTTCAGGTCTTGAATTGCCATTGCCATTGTAACAGAGTCAATCCACCTTGCTGCTGATCATCCTCTTCTTTCCTTCCAAGCATTATGGACTTCTCAAGAGATTTAGGTTTTTGCATAATGAATCCAGATTAAGATAAATTGCGCTTAGTCATTAGTGTCTCAAATGAGAATGCTGATTGTTTGATAAGAAATAATAACAACTAACATGAGCATCTTTGTATAGAGAAGAAAACGAACCATTATCTTTTTCTTTTCTCATTTTACTTGGACCATGTTCAAAGCAGCACCCAAAATGATTATCCAGTCAGCTGGCTTCATACTGTTGTGTACTTTTATACAAACTTTAATTCCTCCAGGAAAGAATTCAAATCTATATCATCTTATTATCTCTCTTCCCTTGGGCCAGTAATACTTTAAATAGCTTCTTAATGGATTAAATGCTCCTTTTTATTTTTACCATTCCATATGTATAATTTTGGTTTATTAAATTCAATAAACACTGAGCATCAGTGCACATTTATTAAACATGATGTGGTTCTGTGGACCAATTTTGTCAGTGCAGTTTCATCCTCAGCAGGATCCAAATTGGCATTAGAGATAGAGGAAGCTTGGATATGTTTCTGACTTTATGTGGCTTTTATCCATTTATAAATAAAATAATAAATTTTACTGACTTTTTTTTTTTACAGTTGTAATGTATGTAATGGTTTTATAATATGACTCTACTAGATTGATGTTGCCAAAACATATGGCATTACATTTTTTTTGCAGTCCATATTTAATAGCTCTATTAAGATGGTGGCCACAAAATTGGTACACCCAGAAGAAACAAAGCCAAGAACAAGTGGAACATGGCAATCTCAGGAAGAGTTCAAGTCAGATTCTTAGAGTTAAGTCCCTCCAGTCCTGATTTGTAAAATGATGGTATTGCCCATAATGGAGCCATCCTCATCTAAATGGCCTCCAGCTCTATGGTGACTGCAAATCTCAGAATCCCAGTCTAACTATCTACATTAACAAGAATTCTGGGAGCTATAATCCTACCACATTTAGAGAGACACAAAGTTTGGGAAGGATGCCATAAAATATGTTGCAGATGTTAAGCCTGGTTTGGACATTCTCTATTTGTAACATAATCATTTCCATTTTATCAATATGAAATCTTCATTTATCCCGATTTTGTCAAATGAAATTATCTGTTCCAAGGACAATTCTGGGCAGTGATAGTTAGTGATAGTTGCCCATTTCTCTTGACCATATTGTCTTAGGTCTTTGCATTCTATTTACTTACTTATCTGTTTACTATTGCTTATCTCTTTGGATTATTTCCCAAAATAATCAGATGCCATTTGTGCAATTAGTGAGGACCACAATATGGGAAAGCAGAAGAGATTTTAACCATTTGCTCTGTACAATGAAATCTATTCAAGCTAAAGTCACTGTATTAACTACTTCTTTTTAAACCATCATTCACCCAATTGCAAATTGTATGAATGTTGCCTGGTAAAGCAATGGTTAGGGTGTATCTACACTTCCAGGCAGTCTCATGCAGTGGTGGGATTCAATTTTTTTTTACTATCAGTTCTGTGGGCAAGGCTTGGTGAGTGTGGCAGGGGAAAGGATACTGGTATTTGCCAGTTCTCTGAGCTATTCAAAATTTCTGCTACTGGTTCTCTAGAACTGGTCAAAACATGCTGAATACCACCTGAGGTCTGATGTGAACTGACCAATAATCATTGAGAGCAAAAATTAATGACCATTCTTCTATAGTATTTGCCTACAACCCATCATAATTTCACCCGCTTTCTCTCACTTCAGTTTTGAAATAGAGTTTATTTGTGCTTTTTACACTGTAGGAAGTCAAAACACAGAGAGGGCGGGGGGAGAAGAGAGAAGAAAGAAGGCTTTCCTAGAATCAAATCATTCACTTTTCTCCACTGCCAGGAAAACATTCCAGGCAGTCCCTCCAACAGTTCAGTTTTATGAATGAGATACTTTTGTATCTATTGAGAAAACTGGAGCATTCCATTCACTATCCATTTACAGAAATTTAGCCAGCCTATTCAGAAACAAAATGCCTTCAGCACAACTCCCCCAGACTGGAACTGATGGGATTTGTTTTTAAAAAAGTGAAAAAATAAAGACTCCTAAAATCTACATTCCTCACCCAGCTCCAAGGACAGGCTGTGACCTTTTAGACATAATAGGATTTACCCACCATACATTAAAAAAGCAAAAGACACAAGGCTCACTACATTGTACAACCTCCTGGAGCATCTCAACCACCAAACCCCACAACCCTATAAAAATCCACCTGCTCACCCAGCCAATTTGTCAGCCACCCCAGAAACATGCTGCTGTCACTGAAGTTTCTGGCATCCAAATAAACAGAGACTTCTTTTCTTGTAGCCAGCTTCCATGTTATTTCCAGCATTTTTTCCTGGCTTGGAATTGGACTGGATTTTTCTTTAAACAATACTTTACTTTCTTCTAGGCAGCCCCTTATACTTTCTTTGGCTTCTGCACAAAAGATAGAACTTGCCTCCACTTGAATCAAGGGGAGCAACTTAATCATTAAAAACATTTAACTTTCTAATTTCTGCTGTAGAAACTGTTGTGACATTGAAATCTCAATGGTATAGTAGTTATAACTCTTGAATGACCTGTAGAATATTGGCTTGAAATATGGGGAAATTATGGCAGATTTGTTTTTAATTTCTGTTTACTTTTTCTTGAGTTACCTACTTTTTAAAAGTAAGCAGTGTAGTGTTTATTATTTATTGTTTTTTCACTTTTGGAATCGGTTGCAAAAGCTTTCATAAACATACATACATATAAAATATCTCAAATATGAGCTGTGTATTAGAGCAATTAGCAATTGTTTTTCTGGAATGGGAGGTTAGGAGGGTCAGAGCAACAGGGGAGTATCTACAAAGGGCCAGGGTAGCCTGAAGTCCAGAATGAACCCTAGGCAAGTCACTGAAAGGAATTTTTTAAGCAGGCTTAGAGGTAAACTGGCATCAGCAAAAGAGAAGAGCAGCTTAAGGATATAATGTGCATGTGCTCTCAGCCTCCACAAATAGGCTACTTTCACTTGCCCCTTTATTTTTGGAAACAATGAATATAGATTCTCAAGACAAGTGAGAAAGGAGAGGGCAATATAGCAGCACCGGGGCCAAAAAAAATCTTTCTCCAAAACCTGTCTGTAACTCCAATATCTTTCTCAAGAAGGTAACAAGCAGCGAGTTTAAATGAAATAAGATTTTATTTGGAACTGCACAATTGACTTATTATTTTGGATATATTTCCTTACTTAAAATGAGAAACAGAATGGTCAAGGCTGGGCAAAGAAGCAGTGGGAGTGGAAGTGATTTCTGACTTCCTGCTGACTTCTCCATTGAAGGAATCCTAGAAGGAATCTGGTATGGAATGTGGATTTAACTTAATTGATTATACCCACACATACGCCACACACAACTCTTTAAAACCTTTCCCATGTATTAGACATAGCTATCTGTTGTATTTTAGGATTGGCACAAAGTTGTTTGCCTGTTTGTGTGTTTTCACATAGCTGGACTTTGGGCAGGACATTCCAATGTCCTCCTTTTTTAAAAATCAGATCTGTAGGGATAAGTTCTGGGTAAATGAACTGAGAATTCCACATAGTTGAATAGTAATATTGTGAATGCCTGTTTAATTGATAGGTTGTGAGAATGCAGCTGCTGTGTTCACAAACCATGACATCATCAATCTGATTCTGTTTCCTTTTTGAAACAAAAAGCAGAAAAATCCTGCCGTACCTATGGTCAACATGAAACTTCTTTGGATTGTTTGGCTGGAAGATGGGCTTGATCTATGGTGCTGACTGATTCAGTAGGTGAACCGTCCAAAAGCCTCAAAAGAAACCACTAGATGGCACAGCCAACCTTAGTTTTGCAGCAACATCAACCAGCAGATGGCAACAATCAAATATATATTCCTTTAAATCCCACTTCAATTAAAACAAAAAAAGCAAAACATCCAGGTGGAATTCTGAGGTAGAAAACTATCATTTTATATACTTTGGTTTCAGAATTCTTATTTTATCATTTGTATGATAGTTATCAGAGTAGTTGTTCTCTTTAGAATACAGAATTTATATATTAATTTTCGAGGGCAGTTTCACTGCTGGAGATACTGAGACATACACACACATAAAATGATTGGTCTACAAACACATGGCAACCTGGAGAAACAACAAGAAACCAAAACTAGTTTCCTCATTTTCAAACATTGCCAAAGATGGTAATTTTAGTTTTTGCTATATTGCTCCTAACATTTGTATCTACAGGGCTTGTGTTAATGCATATGGAAAATGTGCAAAGAAGATTATGAATGTACTGTTTTAGTTTAAAGCAGGAGTGTCAAACTCAAGACCAGTGGACCAGATCCAGCCCATGGGGTGCTTAGATCTGGACTAGCCCGTGATGCCTATATCAGCAAAAATGGAACTTGGAAGCCTGTTTTTGCTGGCAGAGTGCTCTGGCCCCAGGCATGAATAATGTTAATCTGGACACATCCAGCCTTGCCATGCTCCCCCAAGATCCCCCTAAGGTCAAACACAACCCTCATGCAGGGGTGCTGCTGGGGTTTGCAGGGGTTCGGGAGAGCCTCTAGCTAAAATTGTGTGAAGTTTGGAGAATCCCCAAATCCCTCCTGGCTGGCCCCACCCACCCCTCCCTTCCCTTCCCAGGACTCCGCACATGGCCCATTTTGAATGTAGGTAAGTGCAGGGCACGCACAGAGGGTCAGGAAGGGTGAAAACTGGGCCTCCCGGAAGTTTGGGAAAGTTGGAAATGGGCCCATTTCAGGCTTCCAGAGAGCTTCTGGAGCCCAGGGAGGCCATTTTTGCCCCCCCAGAGGCTTGAGGAAAGTGTCAGGAGCCCAGGATGACCATGTCCTCCCAGCAACTGGGTAGAGAACCCTTTGCTTAAATTTTTGAAGCCCACCCCTGCCCCGATGTGTCCCTCAATGAAATCCAGTTTGACACTCCCGGCTTAGAGTATGTTCAAGTTATAACAATAAAAATAAGGAAAAGATTGGGAAATTTGGAAAAGATGATAAGATAGAGGGAAGATGATATTCTGAACAGATGTCAAGAGCCATTATATTCTAAGTCACTGGATTTATAGCACCATATCAGTTTTTTAAAAAAAAAATATGAGCAGCCATATTTAATCAACCAACCAATCAATCAATCGCAGCTTAGCTATATTTATCCAGGTCACCTGTCTAATTTAATAGTTGGTTTGCTGTATATTAAAATTAATTTCTACTCAGAAGTAAATCTCATTGAGTTTAACATTACTTGTGTAAAATAGTTAAGTTATACTGCTTTGCACTGAATCTCTGAAATATTTCTATTTGCAATCATAAGATCCAATCCTAGGTGTGTATCTGGGAAACAATCTCCACTGATTTCAGCTCAAATAAATATGCATAAAATGGTAGCCTGGTTTAAATATACCATGACTATGTCTTTTTAGCTCTTTAATTAAATTTACTTCTCAAAGGACATACATAGCTTTAGCCAGTAGCTGGTATCTTGTTAAGTCAAAAATCAACAAGCAGAAAGAATAACCTAGCAATGCCTTCTAGTTTCATGAGAAAATGATCTTAGATTAAAATTTTACTCCAAAATGTTTTCCCTGTTCTGTGATCCTACCATAACCCAGGATTCAAATCAAGCCTGTCAGCCTACATTTTGTCAACAAGTGATAGGATGACACAATGCTTAATCTTCTGATAAAGCTTTGTCAATCAGCAGTGAATCTCTTGATTTATTGGCTACCGAGTTGAAGCCCTGTGTAGATTTTTACCAGTTTGTACTTTGCCTAAGCCAGTGATACATATTGCATTGTTCAGATTGGGTGGCTGATTTTAGCAGCAGTAGACAATCTGAGATGTAAACATGTAAAATGTCAGCTGTTACACAAAGGCCTAATTACTGCATGACAATAGCTTTCCCTCCCCTTTAAATACTACTGTGCTCATTAAACTCTTCCTGCTGTAAATGCTCAAGAAAATCAAGAATGGGTGAAAACATCTGTGATTTTGCATGTGTGAGAAGCACATGCTGCTTATTTTTCTTCTGAAACCCTGAGATCTGTGTGTGCTTGTATGTCTGTATCTCACAGCAGGTGGCAGCACCTGTATGATGACCTTGAAATAATGTATGATAATAGAAGGCTCCATGTACAAGCTATTGTTTTAACCAGAATGCAAGAAGCAGGAAAAGAAGACAAATATCCAATGTTGCCTATAGTTATGTCTTCCAAGATTGTACGAAGCCAGAACTGAATAACCAGTGCTGTGACAGATACACTGAATTACATCTTCCAGCTTCTCTAGAATCAAGGCTAAAAATATTTGAATTTGAATTTATTTGATTTGTCAATCGCTTACAAGATAATAGGTGTAAGTATATACATAGTTATGAATACATGAAATGGGTGCATATAAGAAGAATAAAAGAAAGAATAGGACAGGGATGGTAGGCACGTTGGTGCGCTTATGCACGCCCCCCTACATATGAAATGATAACAGTTAGGCCTCTCTAGCCACAGGTTGCTCATGCCTGAAACAGAACATGCCAGCCATTCTCAGCTTCTGGATGCTTTGTTGATATAGGAATATTATCCCTCACACTCACTTCTTCACGAATCAGCAACTTTTCCAGATTATCTTGTTTCCATTATGTCCCAAGGGATCTATTTTTAGCAACTTTTTGGGCCCAGGAAGACAAACCCTCCAAGAAGATTTCTACTATGCGTATTTGAAGCTATACTCTATTGTTCATGGAGAAATTAATTACAGTTCCTGAAACAGTCTGCTTCACATGAAAAAAAAAATGAAACTCTACGGTGATGTTCTCGAAATGTGAGTGTCAGGGTGATCCCTTGGCTATATTACTTAGGTAGATTTTTTTTTCTGTACCTGCACACTAGCATTATCTAAGGAACACTTCTCTGAAATCTTAGTTGAAGCGATATGCCCATTCGAGCCTTTTCATGGGTATAGTTGACAAACAAGGAAGAGATGATATGTAACAGAAACAACTATGACACCAGTGTCAGTGACCAATCTCCAACAATAAAATAAGCTCAAATCAACCATGAACAGAAATACAAATCAGCCTGGACATTGATTCAAATATTCAAGCCTCTTCTTATTTTCAGGAAGTCAGGGGATAGAATTGGCCCAGTATTTAAAAAATGTAAGAACAGAGTAAGATTATAACAAAGCAGTCTAAATTAAAGCCAGAAGTAGAGAACAAATCGATATCAAAGAATAAACAGCAGAAAAATACAACTGGCAGACAATAAAAACAACCTCATTCTTAAATGCTTGGAAAATCCACAATTGTATCTACTATTGTGCTGAATATCCAGTAAAATAGATATCTCATAAGAAAAGCATTCTGTAGCCAGAATTAGAAAGACCCTTACTTTCACTTATTAGAGAGGAACATTAAGAAGACAATTACAGAAAATCAACTCAGAATTTGGGGTAAATGTATACTATCTAGAAAAGAGGAGGGGAACGATGGCCCCTTTAAGATTTGACTTCAACTCCCAGAATTCCTAAGCCATGGCTGGCTCAGGAATTCTGGGAATTGAAGTCCACAAGTCATAAAAGGGCCATACAGTTTCTCATCCCTTGTCTAGAAGGAAACAATCTTTTCAGCACCTTGATTCCCAGATGAATTTTTTTTTAAAAAAAAAAATGGGTAAACAACTGGTGGGAATGGAGACTGATGACCCTGGAAGACAGATATATTGGAAATCTTCATGGAAAGGCAATTTTTAACCTCTATTGGTGACTTACTAGTTCTGATATATCTGATTTCATTCTAAAATTTCTCAACCCATAATCTGGAATGAAAGTATAGTTATCATAATCCATGAATGAAAGAAGAAGCAACATTTAAAGTGTTGTTCATCATGTATCTTCCTAAAGAATATGTCATTCTATCTTTATGTAGGATGGAAGAGAACACAAACTGGGTCACTAACGTCATTAAGAAATGCATCTGCCCCTCTTTGAAAACTTGTGCTTTGAAATCGCTCTAGGGATGTACAATTTAATGGCTGCTACAGATGTTGAAATGATTCTGTGTTCTGATTCAAATTGTAAAGCGAATTTGGTCAGAGGAACAAAGAAATGGCTTGATGCAAGGTTTGCAAATTATTTCTTTTATCTCTAATTTAGCCTTTGTGAGTTGGCCTTTGTCTCTTACAAACAGAAACTTTATGCTAATACAAATTTAGAAGGTAGACAAGGAAAATAGCTTTTAAGCTTTCCCTGCTCCTTTTCAAGCTTTTATCCCCAGTCCGAGAAAGCTAAATCTGGCATATTTAAAAAGGTCATTATTTGTTATCATAAACAGAATCAAGAAATTTGAAAGATACATGGAAATTATGATCTTAGATAATCTACGTACATTACATGAAAAAAATATTTTTATTTTTCAAGAGAGATCTAAAAACTGACGTAAACACTTCTATATCTATGACTTGTCAGAAGAGATCTTTGGTCAGGGAAGGATATTGAACATATTCTAAGAGTCTTATCTCTTTTCACGTGTGATGGAAAAATAATGTACAACTGTCAATCACTTTTAAAAGTGACTTGTGGAAACTAAACATCAGCGATGTTGATCGAAGTGAGAAGTATTGGGCAACCCTTTCCTTCAGAAGTGAATCCATGCCTATTCCTGGCATTGCACGTATCGCTTTTCTCTTCTTGCCACACACTTCACCCTTTTCCATTGGACTTTATCTCCTGTTCTTTCTGCCATGAGTCAGAAAAAATACTTCTGTTACTCATACTCCTGTCATGAAGGAATTTTTCTTTTCTTTTTTTCAGAATTGTAATTATGAATGCTATTAGGGATTGCCAAGCAAATAGATGGCAGCAATGAGATAAGGTGCTTCTATGTCTCTCTCTGCTGCCATTGTGTCATTCAGATAGCATAAGAGCAAGATGGTAAAAATTAAGCAACTATCAGCCACTTGAAACTACCATGCTCAGAGTTGATATTGATAGTACAATGCCCCTCCCCCTCCCCCAACATTTTTGGCATCAAAAATGTGGAAGACCAATTTTGGATTGGGGTGGGAGGATGGTTTTGGTTTTGCTTACTCACATCTCCAGCTGGTCTGGTGGGTTGAGGACCTCTGCTATAATATTTGAATAGTTGAATGAGATCCAAGACAAAGGAGGTGTATTTTATGCAAGAAAATGATTTTTCCTCATATTGAAGATGTTTCCTAGCTTGGGTAATGAAAGGTCTGCAAGCAAACAGCCAAATTCAGAGAGCACCAAGCACCCCATAGTTCAACCCTAAACTATAGATATTCTCTCCTATTAGGGTGCCTTACGCATTATGAGTTGTGCCTCATTCTAAGTATAGTTTGTTACACAAGCCATAGTGGTCTGTGGCTGAATTTAACATGGAGATAAGACTAGTTTATATTGAAGGAAAGATTTGGTTCTTCTTCAGTCTTTGGCTAAAAGTCTTCTTTGCAATGGCTGACTTGCTGTTAATTGTAGAAGAATCATTCCAAATGATGAGGAAGAGAACCGTGGAGAAAGAATACTAGCAGTATGAGCTATTCAGATAATATCCCTTAATATGGATTTACAAGGAGTTCAGTTTCTAATCATATATGTGTAGGATTGGCTAATAATAATTTTGACTCTACACCCTACCTATCCCAACTATCTATGGTGACATATTACACAGCTTTTATGTTAGCTTGATTTAATGCTCTACTTTCAGCACTCATGATGGGCAGATAGCAGAATGTTCTGTTTGAGCAAGCTCTCTGCCTTTTGGGGATGTGTGAGCAGATTCATGAGTCATACTCTTCTCTACCGTCTTATTTTAAATTGAAGGACATTACCTGTTGGTCTATATGATTTAAAGTATCCAATTAAGAGTAAAGTGTTATGTCCCTTTATACAGATTACCCTTGACTGATGAGCAGAATTAAACGCAAACTTTAGGTTGCTCAGTGAGACATTAAGTAAGTTTTGCCCCATTTTATGAGCTAAAGGTTCATAGTTACCATAATTATTAAGTGAACCACTGCAGTTATTAAGTTAGTAACATGGTTGTTTAAGTGAATCTGGCTTCCCTATTGCTGGTCAGAAGGTTGTAAAAGGAGATCACCTGATCATGGGAAACTGCAACCATAATAAAAATGAATCAGGTGCCGAGTATTTGAATTTTGATCCCGTGACCATGGGAATATTGCAGTAGTCGTAAGTGTGAAAAATAAGTCACTTTTTTCAGTGCCGTTACAACTTCAAATGGTCACTAAATGAATTGTTGTAGGCCTGTAGCACCACTACCTGTAGCATTTTTTTAGACTTTTAGATACTTTCAAGTTGTTTCAGTTTATATAAGTCACTTGCTATAGAAATTGAATGAATGAATGAGATTTTTATTATTATTATTATTATTTATTATTTATCGTATTTTTATACCGTTCCCTCTCCCAAAAGGGACTCGGGGCGGTGATTATATGTTGATGTTTCCACCAAAATAATAAAGATAAACAATAAAGAATAAATTTAGTCAAATTGCATTACTATTCTGCTTGAGGAGTGACATCAGCCAGGGTAAATTGTTAAAGAGAGAACAGCTCATTCTACCACTGTACTATCTATTAATACTTTAAATCCAACTGGTCATTTATTTTGGTCAGGTCATTTTTCTCACTTTCCTGCTTTGAGAAAAATTTTTATCCTCCCCCTTCTGTTAATTTTTATTGCTTATTTACTAGCAGAAAATAATATAAAAACAAAAACAAAAAAATGGGCAAAACGTCATAAAATTGGCACACTCTGCCAATGTTGGGTCTAAGAAACAAAACACAACACAATACCTGTACCCTGTCTGTGACTAATAAACAATTCCATAACTAGCAATGGACAAAACCAATCAGTTACTGCTGCTTGATTGCAAAAGCAGCATCTAATGAAATTAACAAAAGATAATCGCATAACTGCATCCAGTAAGTTTTCAGTAAGGTCCACTGATTTTAGTGGTGAACTCTTAAGTCTTCTGCTGTTATTTCTATTTCAGATTTCATTATCTACCTGCCTTTGGTAAACCTATGCAAAAGATCCCAGTTATGGCTGGGAAAATGTTTATATGATTATAGATATTTTGAGTTTCAATGCAATTTACATAATCTTTTATGTCTAAAATAGAAAGATGCCCTTGTTTAATCTCAATTCCTACTAAAAGCTCACTTCCTTCCTACCATTTGAATCCTGTCTTTTTATTTGTTTGTTTTTTCATTTGTATCCTTCCCCCCCCTTTAGTTCATTCACAATAAATCACAATATCTTAAACCCTTGAAACTGCTATTTTAAAAGCATAAGTAAGCATTATTAGAATAAAATCCATAAAAATTCAGCAGTATTGAAATGCAAACTAAAATGTAAAATGTCACAGCAGCTCAGTGGAAGAGCCACGACTTGACTGGCTTCCTGACTATAACAGGCGAAAGGGTGACTGAAACTCCAAGGAAAAGATATTCCAGAAGATCTGATTCAGAGCTCCTCCCTTCAGCCTTTCCAGGATGAAGGAATCTGTAGCATGTCCATCTGCATAGCCTGAAGTAGCCAGGAAGATTCAACTTTGGGTCCCAAATGTACATTGACACCAAGTCCTACAGGGGCTGTATAAAGCAGCACTTTGAATGGTACCCACAAGCCTACTGGTAGCCAATGCACAATACAAATGTACTATATTGTGAGTCCTGCCTCAATCAGCATGCAAAAAGCTACATTGTGGTAATTACAGTTTTCTGGTAGACTTTCAGGGGCCTAGGTTCAAGCAGATGACAGTCCAAGATGTCTTGACCATAAGTGTACTTCTTATTATGAGTTTAGCTTCCTTAGCTGAACTCCTGGCCCCTCTTCATAGAGGATGGAGAAATAGAGATATTACCAATGGTGGCATTCAGCTGGTTCACACCGGTACATATGAACCAGTAGCAAGGATTTAGCATGGATTGCCGAACTGGTAGTAACTTCTGGCTGGCCACGCCCCTGACCTGGTTGCTGGTCACTCAATTGCCCCACCCACCTGATGCTCACTCATCCCACCCGTCTGACACTAATCCCACCCAGTCACTCCTTAAGGTATTTCTTTTTTTCTCCTCTCAACAACCAGCTGTTCCTACGATCAGCTGTGCCGGAATTCCCTTTGCTTACTTACTGCTTTGCCCAGGAGGGTTCCCTGAGGCCCAGGAGGCCCAGCCCCGCTCCCCACACTCCATTTTTTGCTTTCCTGGGCCCCAGGGAAGCTTCCTGGGGGCAAAAACGTTCCCCAGGAGGCTTCCCTGAGGCACAGAAGATCCCAAAATGAAGCATGGAGGGGTGCTGCATGCCCCCTCCAGGCTCCATTTTTTTTCTTCCTGGACCCGACGGAAGCCTTCTGGGAGCAAAAATCCAGGAGGTTGCCTAAGGACCAGAAGGACCAGAAAATGGGGAGGGGGTTGCTGCAAAAGAAAAAAAAGCCACGTCCACCCAGTCACATGGCCATGCCCACCTAGCCACACTCACCAAGCTATGCCCACAGAACCGGTAGTAAAAAAAATTTGAATCCCACCACTGGATACTACATGTTTATTCCATATAAATGTATGAATCTTCTGAACAGTTAAATAGACTTGGAAGTATTCAGTTTCCTGGAACTAAATAACATTTGAAGAAACATCTTTTTTTCCTTGCTCAATTCTCAATCTTACCACTCAGCTATGTTAAGTACTATACTTTTTTAACAGTGAGAAAAATCCGTGATGTACTTACTAAAAGGTCCTCTCTTATTATTTATATTATAAATTCACATGATAAAAACTGGTTCTAGAGCTCATCTCTGATCCAAATTAAACTTCATGTTCTTAATGTCTTGGTTTCTTTCTTTGTTAGCAATGCATTGCAGCCAAAGCTAAAATGCTATTTGCTCTCAGAAATACTTAAGAATTTAAAATGGCAAACCACATTAGGTTTTATTCAGCTGCACTAGCGAGATCACTGGCTAAACTGTGCATCTGTGATGTAAAAGATATTGTTTTATCAAAATTCACCAGATTTGGAACACCCACACAAAGTAAGAGTTACCATTTGTGTTTCAGGAAGAAGCTGTGATGGCAGATAGGAAGTTTTATCATGATCTTTCAATCCAATGAAGAATTACTAAGTCCCACTAAATTCAGAGGACTATTATTGACCTATTAATAATTTTCAATTTTAATTTTAAATATGCTGCACTCCACTGATTTAACCTATTATTAATAATTCTACAATGGCACAGTGGTTAGAATGCAGTACTGCAGGCTACTTCTGCTGATTGCTGGCTGCCTGCAATTTGGCAGTTAGAATTGCACTAGGTTCAAGGTTGACTCAGCCTTCCATCCTTCCGAGGTGGGTAAAATGAGGACCCAGATTGTTGGAGGCAAACTGCTGACTCTGTAAACTGCTTAGAAAGGGCTTAAAGCAGTATGTAAGTCTAAGTGCTATTGCTATTCCTCCCAGCCCATTTTCTAATTCTTGTTTTTGGCAATAAATATCTACCTACCTTTCAAAATATGGATCATCGGATCTATCACTATTCAGCCTTTTTGTAGTGGATGTGAAAATAAATGGAATACTGTGGCCCACCTTCTCCTTGTCTACCTCTCTAAACAGATGTTGTTTGTCCTAAACAGCTTTCTTTTTACTTTTGGGAAACATGTTTAGGATTTCCTAAAATCAATTTAAATGTAATCTAAAACTGTCTGGACGGAGAAAATTACTAGTACCTGCTGGGGACAATGTTCCATTAGCACTAATTTATTGTCCTTCAGGGCATTGCAGAAACATTGATGAATACAACAGAACACAGACATTTATGCTTTATTGGAATATCACCTCGCACGTGTCTGTTCATGAATCAACATTTTACTGTTCCTTTTATTCCCAGATCAAATATTTATTTCTATTCAAAATGTATAGGAGTATTTGAAGTGAAAGGGTCAAAGTATCATGTCAAAACAGATTGCTGTGATGAATACGCATGGCACATGCAAACCCCCCAAAAAGACAATTTTCTTGATTTTAGTGTTTACAATACGACAAGGATAGGGAACAATGGTGGAATTCAACTTTTTTTACTACCGGTTCTGTGGGTGTGGCTTGGTGGGCATGGCAGGGGAAGGATACTGTAAAATCTCTAGTCAGAGGTGGTATTTGCCGGTTCTCCAAACTACTCAAAATTTCCGCTACCGGTTCTCCAGAACTGGTCAGAACCAGCTGAATATCACCTCTGATGGGGACTATATTCCAGATGTTATTGAATTCTAATTCACATCAGCCCTAGCCAAAAGGAGCAACAAGGGATGATGAGAGTTGCCACCCACAACTGGAGACAGATGCACCTGCAGAATCCAATAGCTTTGTCAAAATGCTGATGACCAGGTGGAAAAGTTGTGACGCACGTTCTGTCCCTTATATATGAATATGTGATGTCATATTCAAAAAGGCAGGGCTTGTGTTTAGTTGTTCTGATGCTCCTTTTGTAAGGACTCCCATAGCGGGAGGCCACATATTATTGTCCTACAGTGCAGAACAAATGGATATCGGGCATCTCCCTTCTTGACCATATCACAAATGACACCATTCGACAACATTTTGGTGTGGCACCAATTATAGAAAAGATGATAGAAGACTGAACTGCTCTGGTATGGACACATCCAAAGAGCAGCCTCTTCCACCACGGCCAAGACTGCTTACCAATTAGAAGTCAATAGCCGGCAACCTTGTGGGCATTAAAACAAATATGGAAAGACACTGTCAACAAAGACATGCAAGCTGTGGGCCTGTGCCCTGGAGATGCAGTTGACCACACAAAGTGGCGTTCAATGATCTGAAAAGCATGCATTTTCCTAGATTATAGAATTATATTCGCTTTTGAATAACCAAAGAAATAATGATTTAATGATGTAAGTATATGGCTGTGCAATGCTTCCTATTCTGCGGGCATGAATATAGCATGTTTATGGAACTTTTCAGAGCAGCCACATCTCAAAATCATGAGATAAATAAATATATATTTGCCACAGGACCCCATGGCAAAACACAGGCAATTTAAAGTGTTACAGACAAGTGCTACCTTTGTGTCTCTATACATTATAAACATTTGCTTTAATTCAGTTCAATATGCTGCACAGCCCTAATAAACATTCCAATCAATCTTTCCAAAGGTGACTGAGAAACTGAATGAATGCTTGTGAGTTGAGTGAGTTGGGTTTTGTTTTGTTTTTTTTGCTATAGGCCAGCGGTCTCCAAACTTGGCAATTTTAAGACTTGTGGACTTCAACTCCCAGAATTCTGCGAGTTGAAGTCCACAAGTCTTAAAGTTGCCAAGGTTGGAGACCCCCTGCTATAGGCTGATTTATTCTCATTGGGGATAAAAGGAAACCAATATTATGTAGAAGGAAAAAACCATTTATAGATTACTTTCTCCAGCATGAGCTTACTTGAGTATTTAAGATCATGATCAGAGACCATACTTTGTCTTCCATGGCTCAGAGAGTAAGTGCCTTTTTATTGTTGCACCCAGACTTTGCAAATCCCAGCTCAGAGATCCAAGCCACTTCTTTCCTGAGCCTTCTGTTGCTTTCACTGAACTTTGGATTTAAACTTTGGGGCCTTTATTTCTCCATCTCTATTCCTTAAATGTACACGGACCTGAATGCACTCATTTCTCAACCATTCTGGGCCTATGACTAAGTTGCTCCTTCTGTGTGAAAGTTCATGTCATAGTAAATCAATTCAACTTTAAGCTTCCATTGAACTTTCTGTGCATTTTTTAGAAAGTCTTTGCTTTATATCTTCCATGCTCCTGCTGAGTATTGTGCCAAAGGGAAGTTCTGATATTTTCTCTTCAGAGTGCAAGGCCCAGAGGGGAACCAGTGCTTGTTTTCTTGCCTTACCTTGACCTATGCCTTATTAAACGATGTGCCTGACAAGTGAACCCAGATGAGGGCCCACAGATGTAACCCATACAGTTCATTGCTATTTATTTATACTTAAACGTGGGTCAACATGCAAAGCAGACTGTAATCACATTTGAAACTGAGATCTCTACTTAACATCATTCTGAACTTCCGCAGTGCCTGGAAGATGGTATTTACAGCTGGGTGTTTAGTTGCTTAAATGCCAAAAGGTTTCAAAGAGCAGCATAAACAGTCAATATAAACACAATTTGCATGTAATGACTGGATTCCTTTAACCTCAAGGGATGGGGAAGATTATTTGTCAGATGCCTTTTAGTTAGAGATAAATGTCCAGGGGGAAAAAATAATTAGGTTTGTAACACGGCACTCAATGTCTCTTCTTATTGATTAGGAAGCCAAGGCAAAGTTTGCCTGCAAGGCGGTGTCAAGTGTTAAGAGAACACTTAGCTGGGAAAGACAGATAAAACAACCTGTGATTTCACCTGGTTATTAATCAGCTTTTATTTTCCTTGACAGCAGTTCTGTCCTTGTTAAAATACCAAGTTAAGGCAATATGATCTTCTCTCTTTTCTGCCTGGTACAAAATGATTATTTCGAGTGATAGCTGTCACTGAAAACATCAATAATTAACGCTTATGGTACCATCTAAATTTCTACCTGAAAAAAAAAACACATTTTAAACATGACATGCTTTAATTCCAGTATAGTTGTGTTTGTTCTTGATATTATTCTAGAGAAGGACAATTTCAAATATTTCAAATGATAGCAATTAGAAGTAAACTTAGGTACAGCTGAGCCTAAGTGGAAGAGGATATCAATTGATCATTTTTATAACCAGCACAGTACAATACAGTACAGTACAGAAAAGGCATGTTGGAATCCATATGAAACAAAGCAGAAATAACATCATATATTTGCCTTTACCAACTAAAATGCTAAGTCTAATTTGCTTATCGCTGGATCAGATTTTGAATGATATTTGGTGATCTGTTCTAGAAACAACACAAAATTGATGGGATATGACATGTTGGGACTTTGGTAGCTGAGAGAGTGCAGGCAGGGGAGGGAAGTATGGGCAAATTGCTAGATACGTTTTCCACATACAGTATCTAGGCAATATATGGTGGCAAAGGAAGGAAAGAAGGAAGGAAGGAAGGAAGGAAGGAAGAAAGAAAAAGATGATAGATAGACGATAGATAGATAGATAGATAGATAGATAGATAGATAGATAGATAGATAGATAGATAGATAGATAGTAGGATAACAGGAAATAGGCAGGCTAACTTGCAGGCCATGGGGAGAAGGAAGACAGAGGATAACATATATCAGCCTTTCCTACATGATCTATAAAATATAGTGGGAACCTTCTAAATTTCATTTTGACCAAACCAAAAGTAATGAAAACACTTTAGGTTTTGTTTCTGTAACTGTGGTAGATCCAAAGTGATTTGAAAGAAATTTGTGGGATGTAGTGGTGTTTTTATTGTTGTTTCATGTACATCTCTGGTAAGAATTCACCTGAAATTCAATATAACAGAGTAGATGATGACCATTGTGATAGAATTTCCTATGGAACACTATAATTACATTGATTATAATTTCTTGAATACACTATATTTTTATGAATCAGGGTCATGATGGCTAATCCCCAATCCATGGGAAAATGGAGCATTTGATTGATACAATGCTTAGCCAATCCAGGACAGAAGAGGGAACTGGTTTACATCTAAAATATAATGCATACCATGCTTTTCTTGTAGACAAACCAATACCTGGCTCTTCTATGAAACTATCTTGTAACCATTGAGTTTATCTGGACTTTTCAGCCAGATAACTACTTGAGGTTGTTATCAGTAAACCAATTCACAGATGTGTCAGTTCTAAAAGAAGAAATTTTATGCTGGTTAATGTTCAAAGTGGGAGGGGAACTCACAAATCTTCTCTCTACTGACAATTGTTTCCCATTCTGTAAATAATATTCAAAGGACTACACTGTCAGTTGAAGGCACATGAAATGGCTGGGGGCCATGGCATTTAATGTTAGTGCCAGGCAAGGATGGGATCCGATAACTACCAGTTTGGTCATTTACAAGGGTCGGTCATTTACGATGTGCTTCCCTGCACGCTGCCATCGGCGCATCTATAAATCGTCATCAGCATGCTGCCTGCAGAGAAGCAGCCTTTCAAAAAGACCTGTTTTCCTGCTTTTTTAACTGTAGCTGTGCCTCACACGGCAGCTGAAGTTGAAAAAAATCAGGAAATAAAGGTCAGGCAAGAGCCCGGGTGGGCATGTGGGCAAAAACATCAGCAGACATAGAACCGGTTCTATGTCTGCTGCTCTTCAGAGGTACCAGTTCTACAGAGGTGGACAGAACTGGTAGAAACCCACCCCTGGTGCCAGGATGTGCTGGAGATATGAGGGGACAGGAAAATACAGGAGCAACCTCATGGCATCCATTATACATTTCATCATATACTCAAAGGAACATGTCCTCAGAGGCTCTTTTTTTTTACTCAGGAGAAATAAAATAACCCTTCTTTAGTTTGAGTACAAAAAGGAAATTGCTTATAATGAAGATAATACAAGCAACCTTGTATGCTGGATCTTCGTAATCTGCTACAGAATATATCCAGGTATATGCTAGAATTTGAATTATCTGCTGGGATACTTAGCATTCTTTCTCTCTCTCTCTTTAATTAAAAAAGTCTGTCTTCAAAGCTATATGGTGCAAAATAAAAATAAGGAACTGTTAAGTCATTGATAAGGAATACAATAATCAGTAAAAACAATAGCACTGTGAATTTGCACAATCTCATATATGAGAACCAATCCTGGTGTCATTGTTAAGTGATGACTTTGTGGGCTGCTAACTGTGAACCTCACATGACCACGATCTAGAAATAGATGCTGAAACCCACATCCCAGGCAAGCATATCAGTGGGTGAGAGCAGTGGGTTGCTACTTGTGGTCCGCCGCCAAGCCTGCAGAGCTGGCTGCAGAGTTAGACAGTGGAGAGGAACATGGGCCAGTCCTGGAGTCTAGGGAGGGCTCAGATGAGGGATCTCTGTTCAACACAGAGATGGGGGCAGGGCCATCTGAGAGTTATGTGCTGACTCCAGAGCTTCCAGAATCTGACATCAGTGAGGCAGAGGAACAGGGAGAGGCTGTTCCCAGTGTGCACTTGTGCAGAACTGCCAGAAGGCAAGAACAGTTAAGACAAAAGGGGTGACTCGGAAGTAAGGCTTGGAGATGATTGGCCCCTCCCATAAAGGAGGAGCAAAGGGACATAAGCCTTTGCAGGAAGCAACTTTGTTCATTCTGGTTGGTTTAAACTCTGAAGCTTTGTGTTGATTTTGTGCTCCATTTGGCCTTGTATAGCTAATTGGCAATTTAGTCATTGGCAGCATTTCAAAGGAGATAAAGGTGGTGCTTATCAGCCTTATCCTGAAAGACTGTGGCAGACGTCTGCTGGACTATTCATAAACTGTTTGGGACTCATTACAGGCTGTGTGAATGCATATAATTCACAGCCGTTGAAATAAAAAAAAAGGTTTTTGGAAATAGCGTGTGATTGTTACTGTCTCAGGAAGCCTGGGTCAGAACAGCAATATGGCGTATGAAATCTATGGTAGCTTAATGGGTGGCCATAACCTGAATACTACTTATATTTTGATTTGCACTGTGATGGAGGTTAGATATAACAAATAATATTTACTTATTTGTATTCCACCTTTATTATTTTTACAAATAACTCAAGGTGACAAATGTATCCAATACATCTTCCTTCTCTTATTTTCCCCACAACATCAACCCTATGAAGTGGGCTGGGTTGAGAGAGAATGGCTGAGCTGCCTTTCATGGCTAAAGCAGATTTGAATTCCCACTCCTGCCTTCTAGTCTGGTGTCTTAACTGCTAGACGAAATTGGCTCTCATATATGATATTGTGCAAATATTATGCATGTGAGATTGTACAAATTCACCTGTTATTGAAGAAACTCAGTTATAATGTTCTGAATAGATATCAGAATGTGATAACCTGGAATAAGAAATTTCTGCTCCTACTTTCTATGCCGTCCTATGAAATTTTGGTTTTGATTTTTTTTTAATTTTAGATCACCATATTTATATATGTCTCCTATCTTTCTACCCTGGCAACAGAATTCCTTGCATATCTCTTCTGCTAGACTTAATTGGATGTTAAGAAACATCAGGGAAGAGTTGGTCCTACAAATTACCTTTCCCTAGATCAGTGGTGGGATTTAAATTTTTTTACTACTGGTTCTGTGGGCGTGGTTTGGTGGGTGTGGTATGGCTTGGTGGGTGTGGATTGGTGGGCATGGCAGGGGAAGGATACTATAAAATCTCCATTCCCTCCCCACTCCTAGGAGAATGTTACCACCAGTTCTCTGAACTACTCAAAATTTCCACTACTGGTTCTCCAGAAGTGGTCAGAACCTTCTGAATACCACCTCTGCTCTAGACCATGAAAGGCTATATAGATGATACCTTTATCTTGCCTTACATCCTAAAATACACTAGACACTAATGCAACTGACAAGGAAACCAGTGGACACTGAGATGCATTCATAACTTCCATCTTATTGGATTCTTTACCAGCTGTTCCTTCTGGAAGATTTTCAGGATGAGCTAGAGTGCATTCAGTAGAGTGCATTGCAGTAATCCACTCAGGAGGTGACTAAAGTATGAGCAACTGTGTGCAGGAGTGCTGGAATGACTATGCAAAGTAGTGTTAATGACTTAGTGTGTAAAAGCTATATGGTGTGTTCTCAACTAACTTGTGTCGGAACTTTGAACATAGTAATATTATTTTAATATTATTATTGAAGCAATGTTAATAGATCTTAATTAATCAAAAGTTAAAAGTCACAATAATATTTTGTTGATTCCACAAGAATGTCACTTGAGTGCCTGCACTTTCATTCTAGCCACTGTCTATCCATGGCAGGATGAAGGTCTCTTGCGCATGTTTCCAACCAATATGGTCCCTGAACTTTCCTTTGCCAGTTGGGCCCGTAATACTTGCTGATGTCATTGATCCATCTTGGTTGGAAACATGCTAAGTCATTGCAATGAATAGCATATTTAAAAATATCCACATATGTCGAAATTGTTAGAAATTGGCTAACTGGTTTGCAAATTCTTGAGGGCAAAATGACGTACTGTTCAAACCAGTTTTCACTCTTTGAGTGAACTTGTGAACACGATCCAAACCATACAATAATCAAATTAACAAGGGCATCAATTTTTCAATCACACCCATGGAAAAATAGACTGACTAAATATAATTGAATTTCCATTGAAGGTACAGTGAAAATCCAGCACAATGACCTTTAGATGTTACCACCATGTAAGTATTAATAATATATCTGTGCACAAATAAGTACTCTCAGAAACAATTTCAGCCACTTGTTCTAAAGGTGGTGGCAAGATCCCTTTTAATATATATCGGCTTTTGTATCTGGCAGTGAGAATGTCAGCTCCTTGGAGGCAGAAAGAGCTTGAGAGACTAGGAAAACCAATGATTCAAACTTAAGCAGTACTAAATAGCCATCATCACCATGCACTGCACTGAGGAAAAGGTGATAGAAGGAACAGAATAAACAGTTACAGGCTAGAGAGGAAATCTTTTTATGGCAAGATATTTACAATATATCCTGTCATAAGGAAATCTCTTTCTTCTCTCCTAATGCACAACATATGTGGAATTCTCTTTGAAAATCTGACTGCATTGTAGCCAAAGACTTTTTTTTTCTTTGAAGTATTGCTAATGTATAAATTATTCCTTTCCTTCCAATGCTATTGATGTTTTTATAAAAGGACAGTAATGTAGCTTTGACTAAATAAGGGTTTTCTTTCCTCCTTGTTGCGGATTTAAATTGGATTCCAATTTAAATTTCAGTAAATAATCACAACACATACGTCTTTGGCTTCCTATTGGAAAATTGAAAGATGTGTGTATAAAGAGGGTAGAAGAAAGAATGGAGAGAGGGAGAGAAAGAAATCAGATATTTATTTACAATATTTTTTATTTCTTCATGTAACTCAAGAAATAGTTTTATTAGGACCAATCCAAATGTTGTAAAATAGCAAGCAAGCTTTCAGTTGTTCAGCATGGTTAAAAAAAGTTAAGAAAAATGTAGATGGAAGAGAGGATTTGTCATGATGTGATTAGCAAATCTGTAGTTAGGAATAGCAGAGATGGTTATTTAAGAAGGTGGTGAGCAGCAACAGAAGAATCCCTGCTTCATGGTTCACGAGACAACTGTGAATATTGCATGGGTGAAATAGTCTCCTTCTATTTTATTGCCCAAAAATTCTGGCACTCATTATCAGAATAAATTGAACAGTAGGATGTATAATACCTTGTGCAGCATGTTTCTTAACCTCAGTAATTTTAAAATGTGTAGATTTCAACTCCCAGAATTTCCCAATCAGCATGTGCTGGCTGGAGTATTCTAGAAATTTAAGGCCATGCACCTTAAAGTGGCTGAGGTTGAGAAGCATTGTTCTAGAACCATCTATCCATTGTGTGAAAATAGTGTTTATGAGGGCAAGATTCAGGAATATCTGGATGATGTTATGAAGATGCTATAAGAATAATAGAGAAATGTGTGGAGATAGATAATGGAGCAATATGTCAAGACTGTTATCCTTGCTGTGATAATTCTAGAAATAACTAGTTCTAAGAACTGATCAGAAGAACTTTTTAAAAAAGATTAGAGGAATGGATGTTGATATAGATTGTCCACAGACAATACTACTAGCGTGTAGTCACTGAATTCTCACAATTTTCTTTTCAAGGCTGAAAATGATATATGTGTGCTTTATTTTTGTAATCTGGTTCCATTGGAATTAAGAGAGAAGAATTTTTTAAAGGTTTCTGGTAAAAGCATTAGAGAAAAAGTTGTTAAAACATTTGGATTGGGATGTGGAGATACTGAGACAGAAATAGATGAACTATATAGAATAAATTCAAGATTTGCAAAATAAAAAATGTTCCAAAGGATGCTTTGGTGCACTTTGTCAGAAAGAAGACAAAGCAACACATTTTGTAGCCACATTATAATATAAGACTGAAGATTAATAATACAGATGCAAAGAGATGCCTTTTAGAATTTTGCATATGAGAAGAAAATATTATTTTTTCTCTAAGAGATTAAAACAGAAAAAGATTCCATTTCAATGGGACTGATTGGAAACTGTGATTTTTACTTTTAAAAAGTAGGAGTTTCAATTGAATTCTGCCCAGAAGGCAAGGAAATTTCTAGAAAATGTAAAGAATTGGGAAGATTCAAATGGAACTGTAAGGGGAAACTGCACAAAAGCTTCAACAGGCATGACAAGAACCCGAAAGGGATGATACTAAATTAGAAAGCATGAGTATCAATTTTTCTAATTTTGGGATTAGTTATGGATTACAAATGCTTAATGTGGAATATAAATGCTCATCAAAAGAGAAAAAAACTTTCATTATTTAAAAAAATTAAAACAAGATATAATTTACTGACAAAAACATGTATTAGAAAACAAGAGAAAAATTGATTTATAAAATTTTGGGTGTGGAATTATTTATTTCACTAAAAAAAGAAATAGAATTGTTTTAAATATAAAGCCAAAATTTGTTTTGACTGATAACATAGCAGACTTGTTGGGCGGTAGGAGGGAGTAGAAATCAATCTGCATGGGCCTAAGACTTTGGTATTGGAAATGTATGCCCCAAATGAGGGTTAAAAACACAAGACAGTAATGGTGATATATGTAATAGTGCCCAGTGACAGCAACATCAGAAAGAAGGAGTATAAGCTAGAGAAGTTCTAGGGCCTGAAGGAAGAACTACTAGACAACATGGTCACCATACTATAAAAAAGATGTTGAGACTATAGAAAAAGTGCAGAGAAGAGCAACCAGGATGATTAGGGGACTGGAAACTAAAACATATGAAGAACAATTACAGGAACTGGGCTAGTGAAGAGATGGATCAGGAGAGACATAATAGCAGTGTTCCAATATTTGAGGGGTTGTCACAGAGAGGAAGGGGTCAAGCTATTTTCCAAGGCACCTGAAGGCCAGACAAGGAATAATGGATGGAAACTGATCAAGGAGAGATTCAACCTAGAAATAAGGAGAACTTTTCTGACAGTGAGAACAATCAACCAATGGAACAGCTTGTCTTCAGAAGTTGTGGCAGCTTCATCACTGGAGACTTTCAAGAAGAAATTGGACTGCCATTTGTCAGAAATGGTGTAGACTCTCCTGCTTGAGTGGGGGATGTATGGATTAGGTGACCTACAACGTCCCTTCCAACTGTTAATCTGTAATATGAAAAGTAAAGGCCAAAGTGGTCCCAGCTGTAGGAGACTCAGAATTGTGACATCTAATCTAGCAGAGTAGCTCATAAATCCCAAAAATGACCTCAGAGCTTTCTGTCCAGAACTCTCCAAAGCCCAGGCTGCCTTGCTAATCAGATGCCTTCTCAAGTTGGCTACCAGTACTTTCAGACCAATGACGGGTCAATTTCTGGCCAATCCCATGGATGGTACAGCTTACTGACTAGTAGCCTAAGGTAAGGTGGCCTGGGCACACTTTCTTGCTCTGCCAAGACACACGTCTGGTTGCACTTTGCAACACTTCGCCTTCCTTTCGTGATGTAGCAGGACCTGTTTTTCTTTAAAAGGATGTTGTGTCCGCTACCGTGGAGATCAAAGAGAAAGGTATAAATTAATTAAATTCTCTGCCAGGAACACGACGAGGCCTGAGCCTGTGGCCGAAGGGGCCATCTTGGAGATTGCTAGGGCAATCTGGCGCTGATGGAAAGCGCAAGTGAGGAAAAAGCCCCAAAGGCAAACAGTGCTTTTTATTCAAGTACATTTCAGTGCTTTTAACATTAGACAAAGCAGATCACCCTCCTATGCGAGGCGTCCGAAGATGGAGACGGCAGTAAACTCAGCTGGCTTAAATGAGCTCTGGGCACACTGTCTTCCTAGTATTTACCGGTCGCGCAGCAGCTGCCCGAGGAGCGTGGCGGAGAAGCCATCTGCACTGCAAGCCATGGTTATTTATTCTCGGGCTTCTAAAGCCAGACGCTTGCAAAACAGCACCTCAGGCTCTGCAACTTCTACCTTCCTTCTTCCTTCTTCCAGGCACGAGGGACCCTATTACTTTTGAGACGGAGCGAGAAGAAGGTGCGGGGAAGAGAAGGAGGAGGAAACAAGATGCCCCCAAGCAGGGAGCACTACCCATAATTTATTTTGGGGGGTGGGGACGGGATGGTGGACCAGGCAACGCTTTGGTTGGCGTGCTGGCATCCATCAGCCAGCAACATCGAAGTCATGAGGAGAGAGATAAGGATCTGGCGTGACGTCAAGGAAGAGCTTGGTAAGCGGAGCTGCTCTGAGGCACCGGGGCTCTTTGGCGTGGCATTGGAGCTCCGGCAGTGAGCGAGCGAGTCGAAATTGGGGGACCTGGTCGTCTGGGAAGGGTGCGTGGAGCCTTTTGCGCGCGGCGAAGGAAAAAGAGCGGGTGAAGGACGCGGGAAGTCGGGAGCGTGGGGTGAGTGAAGGAAACCTGGCGGTGCGCTTCTGGACTGAGAGCTGGAGAGGCGACGCAGGAGACGCTCGGGCAGAGTGAGGCGGTGGGTCAAAAGAGCGGCCGGAGCGGGAAAAGAAGCGGTGGCAAAGGGTAGGTGGGTGGGGAGGCAACTGGTGGGAATGAGGCGAGGGAGCGATGCTGGAGCGCCTGGAGGAGTGGGGCGCTCCAGCATCGCTCTCTCGTCTCATCTCTCCAGAATAATGGGAGACCGGTACAAAGATGGCTTTTCCGAGCCGGACGAAGCATTAAAAAAAAAAAAGTACTGAAGTGTCCGTGCATCCCACTCACTTTGGCTACTATCCTTCGATTCTCCCCTCTCCCCCAAACTTCATCGGTTTTTGACTGCAGCCAAACGGATGAGGTATTTTAATGACACTTTACAAACTATTGGATTAATTTTTGTGGACAAATTTCATCACCTGCTTAGAGAAATATCTGGAGATATACCGAGGGATGGCACTCCTGTCTCATCTAGTGCATCTCATAAAGGGGACAAAACTCCATCAAGGCTGATGCCATAAAAACTGTGGCACGTCTAGAATATCTTTCCCTCCCTTCCTATATTTAACGTTATCTGAATTTTCAAATTATTTAAATCTGTCAATCCAGAAACAAGGGATTAATCTGGAGACAGAGCACTGTGGATTTATGTGCTTTTAGACACAATTGGGAAGGAATGGCAGAAACAAGGTAGAAATGTATATTGGGCTTCATCCTTGACATCTGTTTTCAGTATTGAAATACAGACCAGGAAGAGACATTTTCTCATCTGATTCTTGATATATCAAACTTTTAACAATTGAGTAATAGTGAAAAACTAGGAATGCAAATATAGTGAGCTCTTTAAAATGTAGTATGAAACATTATGTATGAAATTCAATTTGTATATTTGTAGTTTTATATTATATTGTGATTAGGGACAATGATCAAAATTCATGCAATGTTACCGGTATCAACTCTTATAACTCAACTTATGAATCTTTGCAGGGATATTGAGGAAAAAATCATTGTGATGATGCTGTATGTCAGTTAGTGCAAAATATAAATATTAGTTGGGGTGAATTTGTTTTAGGATTTATTTCTGTATGGGGGAATCCATTGTACACAAGTTTGTTTCTTCCTGGGACCTCCCTATTAAAAAAAGGAATATTTGAGTCAGCTTCCCATTTAGTCTTTCTTGAAATGAAACCCAAATTGTATAATTAAAGTTTGGATCCATAGTGGATGCATGCATCTGGAATATCAAAACAAGCAACGTTCTGAGATATCAAATATTAGTAATCCCCCTTTTTACATTTATTGTTAACATTTGTTTGTTATTTAGGCAAAATTGCCACATTACGTTAAACAATGAAAAAATAAAACTAGAGATGTTTAGAGATGGATATTGGGTGAAAACAAACTATAATCAGGAGTAATTTTCTGAATACGTGTCTATATTGCACTGGTTGAAAAACTTGGATATTTTAAATAAAGGCATAAGTGCCTGATGCTCTTCGCCTAGAGTGAAGCCGAGCAGATTAATTAACAAAAGTATGCACAGTAAACAAAGCCAGTTTAAGATATCAAGAATTTCTGTTGGTTCATGAACAATTTTATATCTTTTTGTATGTTAGTGGGCTAGTCTATCTGGTTTTATTTTTAGATTATTTTTGTTCTCTCTAAATGGTGATTAATTAGATTTTGCACACTCTATTTTTACATATGGGTAGCCAGCTGTAACAAAAGACAAAACTTCTGTATAATAACTTGGTGTTGAAATATTGATAGCAATGTTAGTCATCATTTATGGTTTTATTCTTGATAAGAAAAAAAAATACTTAGCTAGATAACATAAGGAAATAGTCAAGCAGAAACAGCAATGACAGACACCCATGAAAATGAAGGGAAAGAAATGTAGCCATAGAGGTGGCAGATTATGGAATTATGTTCTTTCTTAAAAAGAGTGCCATGAAAGCAAAAAAAAAAGCTTTTAAATTCTAGCTTGTATTAAAATATTGTTTTTTAATGTTTATTTTATAAGCTATAATTTGAGAGAACTAAACCATGGCTTGGCATGAATTCAGTGTGCTGAATTGGCTCCGAGAGAGTCGGCAGTCCCGGAAATTAATCTTGCTGATTGTCTTCATTGCTCTGCTCTTGGACAACATGCTGCTGACTGTAGTTGGTATGTAAAAAGTTCCTGATACTATAAATATTTGACCACTTTGCTTCTGGGTAGCCTTAAACTCCTGCATGAAGTGTATGTCTGTACATGTGTGTGTCTGTGTATGTGTGTATCTACATTCATTTCCTTCCTTTGTGGTTTTTGTAAAACAAAATGGCAAGGAAAGATAAAAAGTTGGCATGGAATGTCTGATAAAAGAGACTTTGTTTCTTATATTTTATTATGGTTTAGGTTTTCAGTGTCACAACAATTAGCCATTATGGAAACAGCAAGAAATTGAATTAGCTTGCATGAGGGCTTGTATGTATGAACATTGATCAGAGAATTAAACACTGTATTCTTATCAAAGGAGGAAATATTTTATTCTAAAAGGATAACTGTGAAGGATTGGCTTCACAACTACTCTAGGCAAATCTTACATTTGGTATCTTTTATTGCTATAAGCAATAAAAAACTTTGAAGCATGATTTGTTTTCAGGTAACACAAAGCTTCTGTTTTTATTCAGTGGTGATGAACTGCTTTGTTTATTGCTCATATAGCAATTGGCAAGGCAGTAACTCTTACAAAACAGGTATCAGACTTTTCTGGTATACACCAGACAGGAAACACAACTAGAGGAGTTAATTCTACTTTATTGCAAGATTACATTAATAAATTCTTGCAAGTCTGAAAGTACAAATCTCTCACCATCTCCTTTTCAGTCTGAGAAACAAGAGATGGTCCCGCCTGAGCTTCTTTTTCTTCTCATTATGCAGTTGAGCTGTAGACTATGCCTTTTGTTATCTGACCATTCTCTAGCCATGTCTATGGAGATTCTCAGTCATCTAGGTCATGATTGTCCTAAAGGTGCTTTTTTTCAAGAGGCAAATGGACTTTCTGGACATTCTCTGCACAGCATTTGTTTGCCCTGACTCTCAACATCATTGTCACATACCATTGCACAGGGGGCATTTCTTCAATAAAAGAATTATGAAGATGAAAAAACATTCACAGAATTAACAAACAAACAAAAACTTTTATCACAGAAATGTACTCCATTTTATGCCCCAGATTTGATGATTCAAATATGTATTTAAATCAGAATGAGTACAATTGAATAATTTTGAAATCTGTTTTGTATATAGAAATTTAAATAAATGTCAAGTTGTGTTAATACTTTAGCATTTCTATAATGTAAATCATGGTTTGTGTGTATTATAATATTACTTGTTCATGAGAATGCATCTTACATTAAAATGAAACCACCTTTTAAAACTTCTACGTCATTTCTTATCATCTCTCGGTCAAATGAATTGAGTGGATTCATAGTGTATAATTATGTTTGATCTAACTAGTTTGAATTTCCACATTTAAAACAACATTACCATCATTTAGAACTCTGTACTTGTTTTTTGTCTTTCCACAAGTTTTATTATTTCATTTCCATTTCTTTACTAGAGTTTCTATACAATTATCAAGACAAAATTAAAAACAACACAGAATTCCAACTACAGACTCCAAAATAATAACAAGTGCTATTCATCAGGGGCTTTTCAGATTTTAATATCCCCCAAATGTTTATAGTCCAATAGACTTTTCAGGTTGACTAATATCCTAAATGTAGTTTGTCAATTATCTCTGAAATCTGTTGAATTATGCATAAGCATGACCAATTCTTGTTTTTTTCCCCATTCTAACTCCATTCTCATAAAAAAGATGGCTATTTCAGCATTGTCATTGTTTGGTTCAATATAAAGTAACATGGTTTAATTTAGCAATCCTGCACCAATATACCAGGAAATATGTCCATTGATTTAAATGAAACTGACTCTGAGGAGACATATGGGGAAAAGCTATTCACATATGAAATTATTTGTAGCTGTCAAATGGTATACATGTTTATTGAAGAAATATATAAAAATATTTTCATGACATATTTTAAACCACTTGTTGAAATTCGATTTTATTATGGCAATTTAAATTTGCTTGATATCAAGTAAGTAAATCTTCACTAAATGTTGTTTTTGCAGTGTAATATGTAAAATTAAATTTGAGATCATAAATTGGAATAAGTAGTATTCATGCTCCTGTTTCTCCTGCACTTGTACAGAAGTAAATTTTAATTTTGTCTTGTCATGCTTTAGAATTAACCTTGAAAAGAGATTTTCCAAATGATTTTAAGTTTTGCAACTTAGCGTCATCACACTTTCCCTATTTTTCTTATCAAGTCTTCCCACCTATTCCATTTTCACTTGCTCTTCCTGGTGGAATATGCCTTTTTCTGCATAGTTTCCCCACCTAGCGAGCGTGGTTATTTGAACAGCTATATAAATAATAGCCATTTATGGCTTCCTGTCCACTAGGTTTCCTTTAACAGCAACAATTCATGAAAAAATTGGTTATGCTCTGACATATTAACATTTTTATGTTAATTCATGTCAAAATTATCTTTTTGTTTTAAGGTATGGAATATCCCTTTGTAAATTATTCCCATATCACTAGTTTTTCACTTATGTACTTGCTGAAGGCCATTCACTTATCTCAACTCAAAGGTTTCCTGAATAAATAGGATTGTTTACACAGTAATTAGATTCAAACATTTGCAAAACATGATTCATCTATTCTAAATGATTGATAATTTTGTCATTAATATCCCCTGCCAAGTAGTTTTTCCTACCTCCTCTTATTTTAAAAGTTCTCATTTTCTTTCTTACACATTTATATATTTAGGATGCTTCTAGGAATTTCAACCATATACAGATTGCCATATTTACTCATGTTCTTTCTATTTCCTTAACTTCCTAAAATAATTACTATTTCATTTGAAGTACATTGAGTTGAAATTTACACAGAAGTTACCTAGAGTTTTACACAGGACCATTAGCCTGTGTGTAATTTATTAAATTGTATCATATTTCTTTATCCGGAAAACACCTTTTATGTACATTTGTAAAGAACATATTCAGGAGAGATTATCTATATTAATATTGTCTTTGTTAATTGCAACAACTGTTCAGAATATTAGATCTGAGTCTTTTCCAGAGCTACTTGGAACCTTAGATGTTCGTGACAAAAAGAGGAAGTTAATTACCGAGTTATTAATAAAACCAGAAGTGCACATTAATTGAAGTTAATGTGGAATATTAGTTAATCTAAAATCTTTTCAGGTTAATGAAGATTAACAGTCTAAATCCAATCCTAAATAAGTATTCTTGATTCCTGTTCTTCAGAGAACAAGTAGACTATTTTATAGGCTGAATACAAGAATAATTTTACTTTCAACATTCTTGAAGAAATATCAAATGCAACCAGTTGTAGATAATTATTGCATTGTGTTCCAATTAAGAAAGTCAAGACTGAAAGTATTATTTTTGTTTATTTACTTGTTTATATTTTTTTAGCAGTTTTGCAAAAAAAAGAATAATCTTTTACTGAAATAACTAAAAATATAAAAGATACAATTGTAATTCCTTGAATACCATTATGAAGAGGAGAACTCATCCTTTTTCTATGGTGTTTCCTGGAAAACTAATTGGTATCAATATTGCATGCATTTACATACCAGGTTATTGTTATTTTTATATGACTAGTATTTTGTTTCCAGGTGAACTTTATAGAGGGTGATTTGTCATTGCAGCCTTTTTACTTCTACGTTTGATGTTTATTGTGTTTGATCTAATTAGGATGCTTATTTGAAGTTTATACCATGCATTGTAAACAACTGCTATTGGTAAAGGGCATATAAATGAATAAGGACATAACACGCATAGGATTTTAATCTTTAGCTTTTAAAGGATTGGAAATATTTTATTCGAATCATATTAATGCTGGGGAACACAAAAATCAGCTTACACATAATTTTAATATCAATTTTCTAGATGTTTTTGCATTTTTAAATTCAACTTCCTATTTCAACCATATGGGGAATACTTTTGCAGAATTTTGAGAAAATTGAGGAAGAGTTCCCTTAATTCTATTAATCTTTTTAAATTGAAATTTGATGTTGGACTGAATATTGATAAGTCTTATCACATTTTTTTTTCATTCCATGTAGAAAAGAATGAGTAACTGTTTGAATTCCAATTATTTTATGGACGAACTTGTGGGTTTGTCTTTCTTATACAGTAAGATTAAATATGAAGAAAAATGAAAAGCCTGAATACATGTAACAGAGCATACAAAATTTGATCAGATTTAAACTGCTTTTCCTAGCTCTTCTGTTGAAATAAAATTAGTTTGATAAAACCAAACATAATCATTTCTCCATGATGAAAAGTTCTGAAAACTAGCTATTTTTTCATTCATGTACTTTATGAAAGAAACGGTGCAGCCATGTGCTTATTTTTGTTGTGTTTAATTATGACATGTGTATATGCCTTTATGGGACAATTTTTCTCTTTGCTTTTTCAGTGCCAATAATACCAAGTTATTTGTATAGCATTAGACACCCCAAAAATGTAACGGATGTCCAAACCATTAGACCAGAGACTCCTTCTGTCAACTCGAACAGATTGCAAAGCATCTTTTCTTATTATGACAATTCAACTATAGTTACTGGAAATAATTCGGAAAGAACAAGGCCAGATTATTATTATGCTCAGACAGAGCAAATGGTGGTAAATATGACTAAGACAACTCCATCCTCCTCAGACTGTCCAAAGAAAGACAAAGAATTGGTGAATGAAAATGTAGAAGTTGGTTTGCTTTTTGCTTCCAAAGCAACTGTCCAATTCCTTACTAATCCTTTTATAGGACCAATGACAAACAGGTATGTTTTCTCCGCCCCCCTCCCCCCATGTAATAAAACATACTTCATTTGTTCTATTTTATTCTACTGTTCTATTCTATGTGTATTTATTTTTTAGAGAAATATGTGTCTTATTTCTTATTTAGTTTATTGATTGCTTTCACGGATACATATTATTAAAATGAATTGCTAATAAATCTGCACTATATCATCTCTAAATAAATCAGCCTTCTATTTACTATCTATTTTATTTTAAATAATTTTCAACTTTGTTCCTTTCTGCTTTTTGATTGGCATCCATAGATAGATGTCTTTGTAGAAGGAGTGAACTTTTTTTTAGCTAGTGCAGATATCAGATAATGAGAAGTAGAAATGAAATACAGAATGGTAGTTTATGTAGTACAATTGTTGCAATCATATGGGAGTGGTGAGTGGGAATTATGCACTTCCTTCCACCCAAGCTTTCAAATACATTTTTAAATTATAAACATATTTAATTATATGTTACTTTTCAAAGAACATCTTCCTAAGGTAGCTTGTTGTGCACTTGGTTTTGCAGTGGTTAGAATGCAGTACTGCAGGCCATTTCTGCCCATAGCCAGGAGTTTGATCCTGCCAGGGTTGAAAATTGACTCAGCCTTCCATCCTTCTGCAGTCAGTAAAATGAGGACCCAGATTGTTGGGGGATGACTTGATAAATCATTCAGAGAATGCTGTAATGAGTATGGAGCATTATATAAGTCCAAGTACTATTGCTATTGTTATTATAAGTGCCTTCAAGTAAGAGCTGATGAAACCGGAGACAGAAATGACTGTAGGATGGATTTGCTGTTCAGTTTGTTGATCAAATATGGTTGACATTCCTCCTGAAAATATAAAAATTCATTCCTCCTGAAAATATAAAAATTCTGTGATAGGCTATGATTAGAAGCATTAGGGTGGCACCATGGTTTTAATATATCATTACAATTTCATACTTTTCCAGCAATACCACATACAATACCATATTGTACCACATACAATAAAGCTATAGGAAAAGGAAAAAAGTTAATATAATCATATTGATAGACACTATTAAAGCATGAGTGAAAAACAGCTATAAAACAGCATATTAATAGCATGACACAGTGATTATGGGCACATAAACTTTCTGATTCAAGAAATGTTATTATCTTCTGGATGGGTTTATATTTCATTGTGGAGAACTGATTCGTAATTTCAGAATTATTTTGGACTCATGGCTCTTGTCTAAAGAGAAGAGGACAGCTATTTTGTAGAGTTATATCCATTGTGGAAATTATGAATATTTCTGAACTGAAAAATCCTACAACCATTCTTGATTTAGGCATCTCCCTTGGAATTATTGTAATTTATTCTACAGAATACAAGTAGCAATATAACTGCTACATTCCTTCCATATAACACCTCTAGCTTGAGAATGCACTAGATGCCAGTTTGCTTTCAGGTGCAATTTTGACTTAAAGACTGTGGTTCAGAAGTTGAATATCTACAGCACTGCCTCCTCCAAATGGTTTTATCTGTCCATTCAGAGCAATGGTGTCAAACTTGCGGCCCACGGGCCAGATGCATCACACGCTGCACCCACCTCTGTTTAGTGGCAACCCCCACCTCTGGTTTAGTGAAGAGGAAAAAAGTTGCAATGCATCACATGACGACCTGTTGTCGTGAGTTTGACGCTCCTGATTCAGATGAAAGGAAGTATACTTTTCTTGAGTCATTCAGTCTATATAGGCCAAGAGCTTTCTCAGTTATTCCCTCTTCTTTGGAGCATTTGTATTTCCAGAGATCAGACTAATCCCAATTTATTGGGTTTTGGTAAAGCTGTAAAACTGTTTTATAAAGCCCCCGGAAGAGATCTGGTATGAGGTAGAGCTCACATTCTGGTTTGTGTCTGAATGTTACCTTGGTAACCATAGTTCTCTTTCTAATTTTCTTAGCTACTGTTAGTTATCAAATTGTGACTCTGTGTGTGTGTTATTTTAGTCTTATTGAAAGAATAGAGTAGAAGCCATTCAGAATCCCTCTGGATTGGAGAAGCACAGCACAGCAAACAAATACACACAAATTTGTGTTCACCCATAAGACACTATCTCATATAATGTAAAACAGTTAAAAAAATCACTATGGTTATTAATATTAATTATGTTTATATAGTATATGTTATATATGATGTCCCACCTACTTCTACAAGAAATAAAACCAAAGGACATAAAACAGTAAAGTAATATCAAAAGCAATAGCAATTCCATTAGCCAAATTCTGAACTGAAAAGTCTAAAATATTAGGAAAAAAATTCAGTGATAGAATGAACCCTGAATCTATTCCTTTCTGATATTTAATATAAAATAAATAAAATAGTTGTTTTAGATTAAATAGCAGGAGAGCAGGATAGTATTTACATTGCACTTTGAATATTAAAATCTGCTAAGTATTACTGTTGTGTTAGAGGGCAGAAACCTAGGATTAATTTTTATTTAGAAAAACATAGGAAGCATGGCTCACATGCTGAATGGGCTCATGATATATGGATCGAACAGCCTGATAGGAGCATCTGTGGCGCAGTGGTTACAGTGCAGTACTGCAAGCTACTTCTGCAGCCAGCTGCCTTCAATTTGGCAGTTTAAATCCCACCAGGCTCCAGGTTGACGCAGCCTTCCATCCTTCCGAGGTGGGTAAAATGAGGACCCAAATTGCTGGGGGCAATATGCTGACTCTGTAAACCGCTTAGAGAGGGCTGTATAAAGCACTATAAAGCAGTATATAAGTCTAAGTGGTATTGCTACATAAACATATAGATCCTGGAATGGTTTAGATCTAATTTATGTAGGTATTTTAGATGCAATTGCAATATTCATTTGACTTTCTAGTAAAAATGTGAGATGCCCTTGAGTTCAGCTCAACTCCTTTTTAAAAAAAGGGTTTTTATTAGAAGAACGGTTTAAGAAACAAAAAAAAAAAGTAGAAAGAGTATATACAAAAGAGTAAAAAAGAAAGTTGACAAAAGAAAAAGAAATGGTTGTAGATACAGAAACACGTGTAAAAAGTCAAAACTTGATATTGATTTTGTCTTCCAGGATAGGCTATCAGGTCCCCATGTTTGCTGGTTTCTGCATCATGTTTATTTCAACAATAAGTAAGTGTTGTTTTTCTCCTATGTCCCCAAGTATTACAGAAGAGAAAGAGAGATGGGACCAAAACATGGTTTTGCACTGTCAGATCTGGATATCTTTTGGTTCTAAGAATATATGAAGCTTTCACTAGAGAATTGTTGGGTAAAACATCAATGAAGGCAAGACTTTGTTCCACAGCTTGTAACAGTGCCATAATAATGTAGTATTCACATAACCATTCCCTTTGCCACTGTTGCTTAGGGTCTGCTTTGAGCTGAAATGTTTCTTATACAGTCCATATCGTTGAACAAGGGACAGAATGGATAGAAAAATAAGGCACTTTAATCTTGCCTTTTCTTGCTTGCCAGATGAAAAGCAACCATAGCTCAATGGAAAGAGGAATGCCTTTGAATGTCTCTCATTCATTAGAGTGGCTCCTTCAGTTGAATTATTTTATTTATTATATAGCAATGTGTATTCCGCACAGAGGCTTGGAAATTGCTTATCCATTTTCAGGGGGGAAAAAACTCCAAAACCAGTTAAATTGTATCTTGGCGATGGGAGGTATTGTGAAATATTGGAAAATGGCTTCCTATATATTTTTTTCTTTTATGTTGTGTCATCAAGAGGCTAAACATTTCAGCAATAATAACTCTAAATAAAATAAGAGAAAATAATACAGACTGTAATTCACGTGATAGTCACAGAGAACTCAGATTAAATGAATGTTAATAATAGGGTAATATAAAAAGCTTAAATTTAGATAGAGTGAAATCCTTTGTTTTTAAATGTTTTCTCCTGCTTTCCCTTCCCCAGTGTTTGCCTTTTCAGAAAGCTATAAATTGCTTGTAATTGCAAGAGCTCTCCAAGGTGTTGGTTCCTCTTGTTCTTCTGTAGCTGGTAGGTTTCTAACATGTACATCATCAGCATAGAGGCTGCAACTGTTTATTCTTTTCTTTACTAAGGGTTTGGTCAAATAGCAAACCATTTTATTGTTATTATCTTTATATAATTAGATGAGGTGTCTAATTATAAACAATTCTGAATTTCTTAAGGATGTTTACGATATTTTCTTCTGCTTTTAAAAACTTTAAAATCATTTTTTCAGACTAGGTAGATTTAATATGTACTTTGTCATTTAGAATGTGTAGTTTGTTGCCGTCATTCTAGATTCCTAGAATTCTTCATATTTTTTAGAATTCCAGGTTATATTCATTCTCCTTTTCTGCATACCACTTTCTGGCAAAAGGTTGCAAAGAAAAGAGTAAGTTAAAGAAAAAAAGATATCTCTTTCCTTTGTATTGAAGGCCCCATTGCCTTAAAGAGTCACAGTTGGAGAGAATTCTTACCCCTCCCTCCCTGATCTTAAGAGATTTTCCAAAGAACAGTTTATTGGATATGTGAAGATAAATGTTTCACAGGTGATTGTTCATATCTTTGTGTAATTTCCTGTCTGCGGAAGACAAGTCTAGTGTTTTTTTACTTTGCTTTTCTTTTCATGCAGGGATGGGTATGCTAGCCAGTGTCTATACTGATGATGAAGAAAGAGGCAATGCAATGGGAATTGCCTTGGGAGGCTTGGCCTTGGGGGTATTAGGTCAGTATGACAATGTTCCATGGATCAGAATACAGGTAGTCCTCGAGTTATGACCACAATTGAGCCCAACATTGATGTTGCTAAATGAAACATTCATCAAGTGAGTTTGCCCCAGTTTACGACTCTTCTTGCCGCAGTTATTAAGTGAATCATTGTATTTATTAAATTACTAACATGGTTGTTAAGTGAATGTGGATTTTCCCATTGAGTTTGCTTGTCAGAAGGTCACAAAAGGCGATCACATGACCCCAGGATATAAATATGAACCATTTGCCAATGGTTGTAACTGTGCAAAGCTGTCATGACTCACTTTTTTTGTGCTCTTGTCCAGGGGTGGAATTCAAATTTTTTAATGTGGCTAGGTGGGCATGGCTAGGTGGGCATAGCCATGTCACTGGGTGGGCATGGCTTCTTCTTTTTTTGCAGCATACACTCCACTCCCCATTTTTTGCCTTCTGGGCCTCAGAGAAGCCTCCTGGGGGGCATTTTTGCTCCCAGAAGACTTCCCTGGAGCCCAGGAAGGCAAAAAACGGAGTGCAGGGGGGGCACATAGCTCCCCCCCCCCATGCACCCCTTTTTGCCTCCTGGGCCTCAGGGAAGCCTCCTGGACGAAGCAGTAAGATATGAGGGGGATCTGGCACAGCTGTTCATTGGAACAGGAGGGGAGGGGGGGAAAAGGAATACCTTAAGGAGTGACTGGGCAGGAGAACAAAGTCAGTGATGTTCGGCATGCACATGATGTTGTGCATGAGTGATAAGGACTGACTGGGCAGAGAGGGGAGAGGTGAGTGGAGTGGGCGGGGCCAGCCAGGGGCACAACTTGCTGGTTGTCCAAACTGCACAGAATCATAACAACTGGTTCTATAGAACCGGTCCGAACTGGTAGAATGCCACCCCTGTTGTTGTCACTTTGAATGATCACTAAATGAACTATCGTAAGTTGAGGACTACCTGTATACAATTTTAGAAATTTCATATGCTGCTTTTTCAATCAACAGTGCTACTTTATAGCCAGTCCTTCTTATTCCCAACTAAATGCATATGTAATTAGTCCTTCAGGCTATGAATTTTATTCCCACTAACACATAAATACTAATGCCTGAGTAAAACTACACAGGAATAGACTATTAAATAAATTATTTGACTCAGAATTATTTCGTTGGCTTGTCAAATAATTTAGTTGTACACACACAGAGAGAAGATAGAAGGTCACAACTTGCAACAAGGATGGCATGTGTTTTTATGGCCTGACAAGCCAGGTTTACACTGACATTTTCAACAACATAGAATTAGGCAAGCACTATTTAAGGTTTGGGATAAAATCAAAAATCAGATATATATAGAAATGCCAAATTCGGTATCAATATTGGAGGTGATAACATCCAAATTTGTTAAAACAGGGGAAAGCTATTACCTATAAAGATGCCATAAATGAAGATGGAGATTTAAAAACTAGACAGGACTTAAAGCAACAAGGGATGAATTTAGAGTGGTGGGAATATTTACAAATACAATTGAGATATAAAAAGGATAAAAAAGAATGGGGGATCAATATGCAAGAAACAGTATTAGACAAAATCTTATTGAGACCAGAGGACAAATTAATAAGGAAAATTTACAATTTTTTATTAGTCTATAAATTAGAGGAAGAACAGGTAAAAGAGACGATGGTGATGTGGGCCAGATACTTTCGGTATAACATCAAATTGGATTAATGGCAAATATTACGGGAAAGGAATAAAAAGATTACTCTGGCCATTACACATAAGGAGAATTTACTTAAAATGTTTTATCGATGGCATCTCCCACCAGCCAGTTTGGCTAAGATGTATAAAAGCCAATCCCAAAAACTACCATGCTTGGTGGAGCTGCAAAAAAGCGTAAGAGTTTTGGCATAGGATGGGGAAGTGGTTGGAGGAAATGTTGGGATCCAAATTAGACCATAGACCAGAATGTTTTTTACTGGAAATCACACCAGAAGTTTTGATTCCTGGCAAGTGCCTTGACAAGTCACTTGGAACATTTTCAGAAATAATTTGCCATTGCCTTTTTCTCAGGCAGAGAAGAAGTGACTGGCCCAAAGTTGCCTAACTAACTTTGTGCCTAATGTGGGACTAGAACTCAGTCTCTAGACTGAGGCCTTAATTATTACACAAAACTGACTCTGAATATATAATTGTATATTATATATACAATTTTCCGTTTTGTAGTTTTAGACACTTAATAAGTAGCAAAGCAATAATTGCCTAGATATTCTTGAATTTGATTCATATTCTGTTATATTTGATATATAATTGAAAAATGTATGGAGTATGGGCAACTATACACTCAGTAAGACAAGCATATCTGTGGACAACTACTACAATGTTTCAGTAAAATTATCTTTTTTTATTCCTTTCAATATTGAAAAGGAATTATGGATTAAGAACTGTCAGATGGAAGGATAATTATCTAAAAATAGAATGGAATGGACCAAATTGGGTATTGGGGAGAAGCAGTAGAATAATCAAGTTTGAAAATGGACCAAATTGGACTGATGGCTGTAGGAGAAAAAAAATCAAGAATATTCTCCTTTGAAACCCTTTATGAGAGCTAGTTGGGCAGTGGCTCTGAATGCAGCTCGCTGTTCCATTCAAGCCCCTTCCTCTGTTCATCGTATGAGCCAAACCACAACTATTTTGAGCTGTTGGGAAGAATTCCTGATGCCATGGCCTTGCATGTTTTCTCTGCTTTGTTTCAGGTTAAAACTTTTCCCATTAAAAATGAGGTTTTAATCTAAGTGGCAGACACAATATTTACCTACTTATAGAATTGCCTTGCATCATTGTTGATATTTGGCCATATATCTTACTACAATCTAAATATTTTCTAAGAAAAGTGACTTTAGTGTGTTTTTTCGTAGTGGGTCCACCTTTTGGAAGTATCTTATATGAATTTGTTGGGAAGGCAGCCCCATTCCTGGTGTTAGCAGCATTGACTCTTTTTGATGGAGGTAAGTCAAAAAACAGGTAATCCTCAATTTAGGACTACAGCTGGGCTCCAAATTTCTGTTGCTAAGTGAGATACTTAAGTGAGTTTTACACCTTTACGACTTTTCTTGCCACAGTTGTTAAGTGACTCATCATAATTGTTAAGTTAGTGACATGGTTGTTAAGTGAATCGGGTCTTGACTTTGCTTATCAGACAGTTGCAAAAAGGTGATCACATGACCCCGTCATAAATATAAACTAATTGCCAAGCGTCTGAATTTTGAGCACATGACTATGGGGATCTATGCAATGGTCATAATAAATGTGAAAATAATAATAATAATAATAATAAATAATAGCCGTACAGTTAAAACAATAAATATGTGGAACAATAAAACTAAATTAAATCCAACCCTGGCTGTAAACAAATTTAAAACCATACTCTAAAACCCTAACGTTTAATAAAAACAAAACACCCCAAACTAAAATCAGCCCAAGCTGGCCTGGTCAAAAAGCCAGGTTTTCAAAGTACGCCTGAAGGTCCCCAGGTCCGTGGCTGTCCGTAACTCCGGGGGCAACCCATTCCAGAGGGCAGATGCCCCCTCAGAGAAGGCCCTATTCCTCGGGGTCACCAGCCGGCACATAGATGCCGACGTGACCCGCAGGAGACCCTCCCTGTGGGAGCGCACCGGACGGTGGGAGGAAAATGGCAGAATGCGGTCTTGTAAATATCAGCAAGTCATAAGTCACTTTTTTTCAGTGTTATTGTAACTTTGGTCACTAAATGAACTGTTGTAACTTGAGGACTACCTGTAATACTTATGGTTTCATATATAGTGTTATAATTTAATTACAATCTGTGGAGTAAAATAACTTTTTTTTATTTTGTTTGCAGCAATACAATTGCTAGTTTTACAGCCATCTAAGATACAGCCAGAGGTAAGTACTTAGGATATCTTCTTAAAAGAACGCTTATTTCATCCTTTTTATAAAACTGTTTATTTTTAATTGTTATTTTAACAGAGTCAAAAAGGAGCATCATTACTGACCCTCTTGAGAGACCCATACATTCTTATTGCTGCAGGTATTTTTGGATTTTTCATAGTTATATTTTTAAAATATATGGTTGTTTTCTGAATTTGACAAGTCACTTGAAAAATGAATTAAAAAAAAAATCAGCATTCAAAACCAGATACTGTCTATTATCTTCAGTGCTATTCCTTCTTTTCTTCCTCCTCCTCCTCCTCCCTCTTTTTCTTCTCCTCCTCCTCCTCCTCCATGGATAAGTTCTGAGTTACAGCTAATCATTATTTTTTATTTTTGAAGAATTAGTGCTATTACCAGCTTTTTCTTTTTTTGCTTGAAAAAGTAAAATTATCTTTAGTAAACTCAGGTAGAATTGGGTTCAGGACATTTGGTGAGTGGCAAGAAAATTATTCATGCTAATTAGAAATCACAAAGGAAATTCCACATCCCAGGTAGCAAAACTTATGCAACAAAGCTTTATAGAACCATTCGTGATTTTCTGTATATGGTTCTCAGATTCAGTATAGCATTATTTTTTCTCTGGTATTTCTTAAGAGTTCCTTAGTGAGAAGTTTAGTGATACTGTCAGAGGTGGGCTTCAAAAATTTTAACAAAGCTGGGTGGGTGTGGCCATGGTGGGTATGGCCTAGTTGGCCTCCTGCACAACGGCGGGGTGGTGGTGTTTGCCCTCCCTGGGCTCCGGAGGCTTTTCTCAAGCCTCTGGGAGGGCGAAAATGGCCTCCCTGGGCTCAGGAGGCTCTCTGAAAGGTGGAAATGGGCCCATTTCAGTCCTTCCTGAACTTCCAGGAGGCTCATTTTTCTCCTTCCTGAACCTCTGTGCGCACTTACCTGCATCCAAAATGAGCTGAGTGGTGACTTCTGGGAGGGGAGGGGTGGACGGAGCCAGCCAGGAGTGTGGGTTCTCCGAACTGCACAGAATCTTAGCTAGGGGCTCTCTTGAACCCCTGCAAACTCCCAGCAATCCACATCTGGGCACTGATTTTCTTAATTACCTGGCTTCTGATTTTTCTCTTCCAGAAGCAAGCCCTGGTTATATACTTCTGGCATTTTTAATGTTTCAGCCCTCCTTTGCCCCCAGATCTATACTATCTTTGGGTCTCTTCAGCTTGATATCCCCAGAATCCATTATTTCTTCACAATTATCCTTTTTGGTCTATGGTTTTTGTTTTCACTTTGTTGTTGCTGTTGTGCAGTTTTCTTCAAGGTAATCTGAAGAAGTGATTGGTCACTTGTCCCAATTGTCTGCCTTTAGTTTTTTCTGGAGATTTTTTTGCAGCTGTACAGTACACTTGTACGTTTTAAGTGGAGTAAATGAAAACAACAACATTCTCTTCTTGCACAGAATCTGCATCTAAATTGCTGGGCCATTTGAGCAATAGGACATCCAAAACCATTGTACCTCTTATTAAATAATTAGAAAAGGTCTCACAAGTACAGCCATGATACAATACACAATTGTGTCTTTTCAAAGTATAGTAAACTGAAATTGTGTATCACTGTGTTTGTCAAATACTACTGAAAAGTTGTTGAATTAATGCTTCTGAGTGTTGATTTACATGCAGCTGGCCTCTTGACAAGCGTTCTTTGGTGTTAGAAAAGCTAGGGTAGAAAATTACAAAAGTGAGGAACTTAAAAAATGGGAGAGATGATTAGACATGCTTAAATATAATTGAAAGTAAAAGAACATGTTTCTTTTGGAAGGAATATTCATTAATTTTAATTGTAACCTAAACTGTTCTTATTTTCCCTTTGCATTAAACTTAAAAATAAACCTTCTTTTAGCATATTTGTTATGTGGAATTCCATTATATATGTACCACTGAGATGGGTTAAACCTCTGTTTGAATAGATGAACTGATGACTGCCACCCCCAATAATAATTCATAACTCTTCCAAGAGCCTTCCAGTGATATCCTTTGATCTTGTTTATATTTTCTATTGTCTTCCCTTTTTCTTTCCTTCAAACTTCTCACACAAATACTAGCTTCATCTACACAACTAAAGTATGTGAGTTTCTGTTTGCTGATCATTAACTCAAAGAAGCAGTCCTACCTTATTTGTCCAGGACCAACTAATTGATTCTTTCCTGAACTTTTGAGTGGTAATCCCTGGGAGGGGAATTATATTGCACTGTAAAAATTACTCTTAGAGTTATTTTAAATAATAATTAGGTGTCAAAAATGTAACTATTTAAAACCAAGCTGTAAATCATTGAAGCATGAAGGCAATGCCACAATCCTCTCTTCCTGGGGATTGGTTCTCTTTTTAGTAGCTTTCTAATTTGATTATGGGTGAAGCATTTTGCTTCAAAGTTGATTGCTAAATCAAGGAAACTGCCACCTGTAGACTGTTTTGGGTTTGTTTAGCAAACCACATTCCTCTTAAACCATATTTATTCTATGGAAAACTAGATCCTGTTTCTCCTGTTCTGTGGAAACTAATGGGTGAGACTAGAATGAAACCTTTTCCCAAATGGATTCATGTTTGTACATTAATCATAAAGTTTGATTTTGAATTTTTATCTAATTTAGACTGGGCAGTAGTGTTATTTTCTCTTGAACAGCTTTATCTTTATAGAAAGAAAGAGAATAATGTGAGAGAACTGGATAGCTCCGATAGATAAATATTCCGAGATAACAAAATATTATGAAATGAAAATTCTTCAGGGATGTACTCAGGGATTAAATTTATTACCTAAATACTTAATCCTAGCTATATTGGCTATTTATCAAGTTGCTTATAATCAATCTACATTAGTGAATCTAATCCAATCTGATTGAAAATGCATATATATATATGTGTGTGTGTGAATAGAACATTGAATTAAAGACAGACATTGAATTAAATTAATTGGAGAGACTATGGCATCCCCGATGATGCTTCATTTCCTCTCCACAAAAATGTGCTTAGTATATCCATGTATAACATTTAATGTATAGCATTTTAAATTACATTTGCAGAGCTTTGGAGGTTTGCAGCTGTGTTTATGTCAAATACTTTTCTTTAGAATTGATTCTCAATTAATGCTCCTGTGATGGAGACAATGATACAATAGCTTCCTGTATATTTATATTACAATTTATGTTGATTTGTATAAGTTATAAAAGCAAATAAAAGTACTAAAAAAGGAGAAAATTAAGGACTCTTAAATGTGGCAATGGTCATTGGCCATCCTTGCCTTATGATATAACACAGTGCCAGAGAACTTGTCATCCACATCATTTTACATTGACATTGTTTTAAACAAATTTATGAAAACAAAAATGGCTATTATAAAATCTTGTGAGTTTCGCAGTCTCATAGGATAGTGCTATTTTTCTGCAAGAAGATATCAGAACTTGAAAAGGCATTTTTTTTCCAAATTCTAATATCTTTGGTACAACATCATCATCTTTGCAAGAAAAGAATTGGACTCTTGTTCTTTGCCCTTAGACAAATAGGTGAGAGCACATCAAGTTTTTAGATACCCTAAATCGACAGCCTAATACAATTTGGCATATTTGAACAAAGAATGACAGCAGTGGTCATTTTATTGCTGAACTGTGTAATAAGAGAGCCTTTTCTTGGGCAAAATAATTTCTTTTCTTTTTTTATTACTTTTTATTGTACAATTTTCTTAGTTATATATAGAATTTCTATATTCACAATAACAGTATACCAACTGGGTACGATCTCTACATTTTCTATTGAATACCGATAATAAATCTTATACACACTTTATTATTATACAACTATTATTCTCAATATCTGTTCATCTTCATCTTCATTTATCCTTGTTATGAATTTTACATTGTTTATTTAGGCCCTCTGTTCAATTTTATCTGTAATCTATTAACAATATCAAACATCTATAAATATCAAATAGACATCACATTTATAGCCAATTATCCTCCAAATAATCCTAAAGTTTACTTATCTTAATTATTCGATGTTCATTATTCCATTACATATCTTCGTTTACATTATCTAGATTTCTAACTTCTGCTACTATTTTCTACCAGCTAATAGAATAATTCCCAAATCAAAAGGGTAATTTCCCCATTTCTAATTTTTATCTTTCTACTAATTCTTGACGGTATAGTTCCTGTGTTAAACAGCATTCTACATTTATCCCTCATCTCTGGTCCATTTTCATATCTCAACTCTTGTTGACTTCTCGGCACATCTCCCATATTTCTCCCATGACATCTTGTATCTTCTTATCTCATTTGTGTTCAATCTAAGTATTTCTTCTATCTCTGTCACTTCTTCACTCTTTTGAACTTTCAACACACCTTTCAGTGGTCTTTTTCTCACTTCAGGGGTGTCTTTCTGTGTATTCCATTCTAACTTTTGATCACTCAAAGTATAATTCATCATTCCTGTTTCAGCTTTGACTGTCTTTTCTTTTTTTATCTTTTTTTATCATTTGTTATCATTTGTCTTTTGTTCTGTTCTTTCTATTTTATTTTCTGTTTCCTGAGCTTCCTGTTTGTTGTTTAATGTCTTTTGGGCATAGTTTTCTGGTCTCATAACTACATCATGTATCAATTCTTTTATCTCCCTATGGTTCCTTGTCATCATTTCCTGCGTACCTTGGAGAGTCAATAATATTTCTTTTAGTAAGACATTTATTTCCCCTTGCAGTCCCATTTTACTTTATTTTAAAAAATTTAAAATTTAACTTAGTAATGTGTCAAAATCCCAATGTCTCAGTTATGTTGCACCAAGATAGCCAGTATTAGAGCAATTCAGACAATCACTCCATTAATTAGTCCCTCAACAGTCTCCACTTTGTTTCAGAACTCCAAGCTGTTTCACACTCACACAATATAATTATAATATAATTATAATCCTCAAGGTTCTTCACAGTCTGTCTCCAAACACTGTTACAAGATCTTTCCTTTGTTCACGTCCATCTCAGCTGTCTTCCTGGCTTCGGTTCAGCCATAATGGCCATCTTCTCTTCTGCCGATTCAAGGGGCTTTCTTCAGGTCAGTTGAGGAGACTGTGATCACTGAAGCATCCCCTTTACTTTCATCACCCCTACAGGGTGACTTTGGGTCCTATAGAGCCTCCGGACTTGAAGAAAGGGACTTCATGAAGCTGCTGCTCATCTGCACCACTTCACCATGAAGACAGTTGCCTGCCAAGCAAAATCATTTCTATATAGTTAAGAAATACTAAATGAAATGTAAAAGCTTAAAAGTCAGCACAAGTTGAGTTTGCAGTTAAGTTTTTATTGTTATTAAACTTAAATTGCTTTATAAGTCATTCAGTGCAGAGTAGTATAAGATTGAATCTGATGATTTTCATATAAAAACTCCATAATCACTCTATATTATTCCATAATGTGTTGTAAGAGAAGTTCTAACAGAAATACAAACACACTTGGTATATTTGAATCTACTTGTATGGAATGTGGCCACTGTTTTGTTTTGTAATAAGTAATCCAGAAGACTTTATTTCTTTGGTTTCCTTCTTGTGCTCATTCTCAAGTGTTGTATCAAATAAAATTTCAATATGAAAATTGAAAATATTACATACAAATTCACATTTTATTAAAACAAAATATGCATGTTCTCACTGAGTCAGGAATACAAAAAATTATTTGCATTAAAAGTTGTGCATTGCCTCTGTTAGATTTAAAACTTTTTCTAAGCGTTATAACACATTGCACTCCATGTCTTTGACACAGTGTACTGCTTATTTTCTCATTTTTTGAAAAGTGGAACTTTTATGACATTACAGGGTTAAATGTTTTTTCCCATTCTAGCAATTGAAATATAATCATTGTTGTATATTTGACAAGCAATATTTCAAACTGCATATTTTCATGTCAGTATAGCTCTTTCTAGCTATTGATTAGAATTTAAGTGAAATAATTCCAAAAATCTATTTTTCATCTCTTTTCAAGGAGCAATATGTTTTGCAAATATGGCAATTGCCATGCTGGAACCAGCTTTACCCATTTGGATGATGGAGACAATGTGTTCAAGCAAATGGCAACTGGGTAAATTGCAACAAAATCTTAGCTATTTTATTTTTGATCCTAAGCGTATGTGATTGCCTTCTCAAAATTGTTAATCATGGATGTTCGGTTTTTATTTTTGAAATCTGTATTTAGCTAGTAGAATGATTATCTGATATAGTACCTTATGCATTATGCATTGGAAAGCATGAGGCTGAGCAGAATTTCAAAGGATTACCTTGGTTCATCAGATGCCTAGTGAAAGTAGATACTTGTGGATAAATTTGTGAGTAAAAGCAGTGCCTTTTACAGTGCTTTGCAATTCCATGCTTAGGCGAGGGGACTGCTTCACTTTGGTGATTGAGTTGCTGTTTATGATCCACAGAAATGAAGGCCTTCCCTATATGAGGCAATGCAATATGTTTCGCTGAGACAAGAGCCTAACATTGGCAGATTGTCCATGATGTACTGTACACATTCCTTCTAACGAGAACAGTAGAGATGCTACATAATGTACTGTGGCATAAAGGATTCTGCTTGGTGGCATAAAGGATTCTGTTGTGACTAGAGGAGGAGTACTCTTCTCAAGAAATACCTCTGAACCTACTCAATCGTATTAATGTCTGATATACAGTGTGGGTTCCAGGCGGACGAGTTGTATTCAAGAATTGATCTGGCAAAAATTTTGTATGCCCTAGTTAGCAATTCAATGTTGCTGGAGAAGAAGCTTCACAAAACAAGGTTAACAACTCTTAATGCCATTTTGGCAATGCTGTTACAGTGAGCTCTGAGGCTTAGATCGTTTGAGATGAGTACTCCTAGGTCCTTGACAGAGTGAGGGTCGTCTATGAGATCGTTTCTGCCCAACTTGTATTTTGTGTTCTGATTTTTATATATCCATATTTTCCATAAATTATTTTGTATTTTATAAGCTTGGATCTCTAAATGTAATTTATGACCTAATTCTAGAAAAAAAAACAGTTATTATTATTTGTTACTTTTTAATTTAATTCACCTTTTAACAAAATGTATTGACATTTCTTAATATGTCTTATTTCTTTGTTCTAGAACTGTATATACTCCTTCACCTACACAGAAACACAAATTTATGAGAACGCTTTTGAAAATATAATTATAGTTTAAATCTGATAGATTGTCTTGTTTGAGATTACAAAAGGCTTGAGGTAACCCGGATATTAAAGGGTATTTTATTTGATTTGGTTCAGACGTGGACCTTCATTAAATATGTTCTAATAAAATTGGCTGTGTCTGAAGGTATTAGTTTTTCCTATGCCTCACTGAAAGCAATATTGATAAGACACACATTCATATTTTTTCAGGCATTGCTTTCATTCCAGCCAGCATCTCTTATCTGATTGGAACAAATCTTTTTGGGAGGCTTGCACACAAAATGGGAAGGTAAGCTACATTCACACTCTGAATTCACGGACAACATTTTCTAAAATGCTTGGTGTTTCTTAATTCTTAGTGAAAGCATCCTGATGCATTCATAATAATAAATGATTTTATTTTAAAGTCATATAGTGCTGTTAGCTACCATGTATTACTTCAGGAAAATAGATTTGGTTTCTGTATTTCTGGACGGCTAAAAGATACTGTTTCTCCTTTCATAGGTGGCTTTGTGCTCTAACTGGAATGATAATAGTGGGAATAAGCATTTTGTGTGTGAGTAAAAGTTATTATTGCAAAAAATTTCATTTTTGTTCTGCTTTGTCCTTGTGTGGTATGTATCAGTGAAGTAGGAAACAACATCCTCTATTTAGTCAGATCTAAATACAAGTAATCCTTGATTTACGATCATAATTGAGCCATTCCATTCTAAGTGAGACTGTTGTTAAGTGAGTTTTGCCCCCTTTTAGTACCTTTCTTGCCACACTTGTTAAGTGAATCACTGCAGTTGTTCACTTAATAACACATTTGTTAAATAAATCTGGATTCCCCTTTGACTTTGCTTGTCAGAAGGTCACAAAAGGTGATCACATGAACCTAGGACATTGCAACCATCATAAATACGAGTCAGTTGCCAAGCAGTTTGAATTTTAATCATGTGGCCATGGGGATAATACAATGGTCAAAAATGTGAAAAATGGTCATGTCACTTTTTTCAATGCCATTGTAACTTCAAATGGTCACTAAATAAACTGTTGTTAAGTTGAGGACTATCTGTAGCTCATTAAAATTGGGGGGGGGGGAAACCTTGAAAATTTGAATTTAATTTAGCTTCTTACTTTCATCTTGATTTATTTTAAACATGTATTATTGAATAAACTGTAGCAGCTTGATTCACTCATTTTATAATCTGTAAAATTGTGATTTAAAAATTATTTTTATGGTGTTTTTAAAACAAACTGGAATATTTTCCTCAAATATACATAATAGAGCACATTTTTAAAATGCACATTCCAGGTTGTAAATGCATTTAAATATATAATCTTTAAAATATATAAAATACTTCTATTTGCATGTATTTCTTACTATATCTTTTTGTCATGCATTTTTTATCTGGGCAAACAAATGATTACAGCATTTCCAGTGAAATATTCATTTACATCTCAAATTGCACCCATTTCGTTCTCTTACCCACATTCAGGAGAAAAATAATTGTAAAAAATGAACTATGTCCTCTTGAGTCTCTTGAGTGTCTTGTTTCAGCAACACTTAGAAATCTCGCCTACATTAACATTTTTAGTTTGTGTTTTTCTGAGCCTTAGTATTCCCCTATCTTTTAATGTAATGCTACCAATTTTTAAAATGATGTTGCTTTCTCATGTATAAACACAACCAGTTAGACTTGAATTCCATTGAATAAATTCCACTTATTCATGCTCCAATTATCATAGCTGAAAACTTTTATGTATAACTGGCATCACTAAACTTTGTACACAGTCTTTAAAATTAAAACATTATTCACATACTATTTGAATCTTATATCAAACATATATGTATATTTAATCTTAATAAATTTAATGCAAGGATCTAGGAAGTATATCTCACCCCTTTTCTTTTTGGGGCTCTACCAAGTAGGTTGTGCCAAAAAATTGTGTTTGGAAATGTTAAGAGGCATGTGCCACGCAAACCTAGCAAGCTCTCAAACTGATGGAAATTGTCTGCTCATCTAATGAAAAACTTTGATATTTCATTTTGTTTCTTTTACTTCCAGGTACCTTTTGCTAAAAACATATATGGACTTATAGTACCCAATTTTGGAGTTGGCTTTGCCATTGGTAAGGAGAAAAAAATGGCTGAACATTTGATTTAGAGAAGTGTTTCTCAACCTTGGCCTCTTGAAGCTGTGTGAACTTCAACTCCCAGAATTCACCAACCAGCTGGTTTTGGATATTGAAATGCTACTTTCTGTTATTTGATGTGTTACATAGAATCTTCTCTTTTACATAACTATTGATAGAGAAATATAAGTTTTATTTATTTATTTATTTATTTATTTGTTTGTTTGTTTGTTTGTTTACAAGATTTATATACCGCCCCCTCTCCCTGCGGGACTCGGAGCAGTGTACAGCCATTAAAAAATACAATAACAACACAATAAAATAAATTAAAAAGATTAAATATCATGGCTGAATAATAAAAACAAGACAAGGGTTTAAAAATAAGGACTAAAACCAAATTTAAAACCCTATAAAACCCTAGGCCAGACTGTACACTGTAGATTCTGATTTCTATCACAATTACCTTCAATGAATTTGAAAGGGGACAATAAATAAATAAAAAATGCTCTGTCTTACATATTGGCAAAAAAAAAAATAGAAAATAAAATACAGGCTGAATAGTCAAGACTTTGTTGATGATCCAAGCTCTGTAAAGGACCTTGGAATACTCATCTCTAATGATCTAAGTGCTAGAGCCCACTGTAACTACATAGCCAAAAAGGCATTAAGAGTTGTTAACCTAATCCTATGTAGCTTTTTCTCTGGTAATATCACACTACTAACAAGAGCATACAAAACATTTGCTAGACCAATACTTGAATACAGCTCATCAGTCTGGAACCCACATTACATATCTGATATTAGCACAGTTGAGAAAGTCCAGAAATATTTCACAAGAAGAGTTCTCCTCCTCTACTCTTTGTAGAATAGCTTATGCCACCAGACTTGAAATTCTAGACCTAGAAAACCTTGAATTATGCCGTCTTTGGGCTGATTTAAGTATGGTATATAAAATCATACATTGCAATGATTTACCTGTCAACGAATACTTCAGCTTCAAGCATAACAACACAAGAGCACACAATAGATATAAACTCAAGGTTAACCACACCAAACTTGATTGTAGGAAATACGACTTCAGCAACAGAGTAGTCAATGTCTGGAATACTCTACCTCTGTGGTTTCTTCCCCAAAGCCCAAAAACTTTAACCTTAGACTGTCTACTATTGACCTCACCCCTTTCCTAAGAGGTTTGTAGGGGGCGTGCATAAGCGCACCAACATGCCTACAGTCCCTGTGCTATTGTTTCTTTTATTTTTCTTATATGTACCCATTTCATGTATTAATAACTATGTATATACTTATACCTATTATCTTGTAAGCGATTGACAAATCAAATAAATTCTAAATTCTAAATTTTCCATTTGAAGAGATGCATCCAGACTGTTCATATGCCCAATTCTGTGAAAGAAGAGGAGGTGCTTGAGATACATTTTATGTTTCGGTTGGAGAGTGGTAGAAGCGGTAACATAGAAAATAGTTCACCTGGATTTATGGGATTGATTCATGATTGCAGATAGACTACTTTATATCTCATATTTTAATTAAGTTGCAACAGGTGGTATCAATTAAGTAATTTATATCTCCTCCCTGCCTGGACTCTGAATTCAAGAGATGCATGTATATTTTTGAAACATGATTGCTTTAACATAAAGAACTTTATCCCATTTTCATTACTAACAACAATTAGTAACAGCTAAGAGTCCAACATTTTAAAAAGATTGTATGCAGCAATTAGCTATTGCAATATGTGGAAACCTGTGGCTTGGCTGTTGTTTCTGAAAATATACACATTAAAAACATTGCCAATAGAGTTAATTAATGTGCATCGTAGGAAAAGATAATGCTTTACTGCTGCTTCCTTTCAAAAAGCAAATATTTTACAATCTATAAAAGAAATACAGTCAGCAGTGATTATCAGTACATAAGACAAATAAGAGAACCTATTCTGTCTCAATGCAATGTTGGTAGATATGCTGCCAGCAAGAAAATTAAACATGTTTTATTGTATCATAACAGATATGACAGATGGTACAATAATTAGATATACATATGTTATTCTATAGAATATAAAGAATCTTTATGGGATAGAGAACATGTACAATATTTTGACATTAGTAAATAAAACTAGATTGATTATATTCTAATAAATTACCTTTAGTTATAATACAAGTAGTTCGTGGATACCTAATTTTAGCACATAATTTATCAGTTTTAAATTTAGGCAAGTCCCCCTTTTTTACACACTATCACAAGGTAGCAGAAAATATTTTGTGAACATTTTGCCAATAAACATAGAAAGGGCTAAACCTTTTTGATGAATCTTTCACAGATAGTTGCCCTTGCCTTTCATATACAGGCTTTTGCAGATGAAGGTGAATGTTTCTTTATAGTAGCACCAGCTTTATCAGCAACAGGAGAGTTCTTTTTTTGAAATGCAGTATTTATATATTATGGCAGAAGGTTTGATTAATTTCTAGCAGCCCAGCTATTATAGCTACAGAGTGGAATATTTCTTCTACTGGTTTGATGTGTCTGTCTGTCTGCCCAGTTAAATCTATAAGGAGATTTAAGGACAGTTTACAGCAAGATAAAATTGCACATTAAGTAGAATACATTAAGATGCTGAAGTAAAATCATTCAGCTGAAGATAATATACTTGTATTAAGACAATTTAAATTTTGTATCATAGCAGGATACAAATATACATTGTTAACTTTGATATTGGAATAATAAGGTAGATGGGATTTATGATTATTATTAAAAAAAATTCCTAATTTCAGACCTGAAATATCATAACTGATTATCATAACCCATTGATTTTATACTTGATGCCATTAGAAAGATTGTAAGGGCTATAAGATGCTTTTATAGGATAGGCAGAACTGAACTGTTCCTCTCTATGAACAGGAATCCCAATTTAGAAGGGCAAACACATGCATAATAAAGCAAATGTGACATTTGAAGCAAAATTTCTTATTAGGATCTTACAAAAAATTTTTGATGTCATTGTTCCAACTCTGGTGAACAAAGCACAGCCTATTTCAAATTTTGATTGCATTGTGTTGAAAGGAATATGATTTTGTCATTGTTGAAATGCCTCTTGGTTTCAATAAATTCGGTAAAACTGGGCCCTTCTCCACATACATATTTCCTTCAGAAATTATTTCCAGCCATTTTGTATGTAGATATTTGGAGAGAAACTGATTAATACTTTTTAAAGTATTAAAAATAATACTTAAAATACTTTTTGTATTTAAAATATTTTTAAAAAAAATACTTTTTCAACTACTTTTTTTCTGTCTTATAATCAGGGATGGTGGATTCTTCACTGATGCCTATTATGGGTTACCTTGTTGATCTGCGCCATGTTTCTGTCTACGGGAGTGTTTATGCAATTGCAGATGTTGCCTTTTGTATGGGTTTTGCTTTAGGTAAGGACTTAAATCTGTTTATTTGAAATGTATTTAACATTAAAACATCTTTGGACTATTTTGTATTAACCCCCCTCCACCTCTATAAATCCATCTCCCAGGATTTGGGATTGGGGAGGGTTTGCAATTGAAAGCTATTTCATTTCCAGCTAAGGGATGTTTAAAGCTTATTCTAGGGCTTACCCAAGCCATTCTTCTTCTTGCCTTTCCTACTGCAGAATGCTAGGAAACCATGCTATCTATTTTTAGTTATTGGGAGAAGTCCCAAGGCCTGCATGAAAGTCAAGAGGGGCACTCTGGAGCCTTCAGGTCTCCATTTATGCTGTTTAAACTTTCTGAAACAAAGCTACAGAAAAATAGCCCAATTGCAAGAATGATGGGTTAGGGCGAGAACAAGCTGATTTCCCTTTTTCACTCTTAAATTTCTTGAAATTATGAGAACCATGGCAATGAAGCAAAGACATTATTCTAAGCATTTTAATTTGCAGTAATGAGAACATTTAGTATAATGTTCACATTTTAAATATCTAACCATGCTTTCAGAGTATTCTGTCTATCAATGCACCTTATGAGCAAATGTGTTGGTGCATATTGTCAATCATTCCTGTATATGTCCTCTTTCTGTTCAGAGTGGCTAAACTCTGGAACCAATCTATGGCTTGTTTGGGATCTTGTGGGATTCCCAGCAAGCCTGGCTTCAGTTTGCAGCATGCTAGATGAAACCTGTCATCCAGGTTTGTATATAATACCAGTTAAATAGAAATATAGGTAATTGCCTTATTATTTTTATAAGAGGAGCCAATTGAGACTTGCCAGGCAGTTTGAATTGGCCTGTTTGTCTACTCTTTGACTTAGGGTTAGACATGAAGTGGTCCAATGTTTTAGATGATGTCTTATTTTTTTTTTCATTGATGGTACTCGGCTTTTTCTTTTGGTTACACAATTTGTTTTTCCCAAGGTCCATCTGTTGGTGGTGCTATTGCAAAGTCAATTGGATTTCCATGGCTCATGACAATTATAGGACTTATTGATATCCTCTTTGCTCCCCTGTGTTTGTTTCTTCGCAGTCCACCTGCCAAGGAAGAAAAAATGGTAAGCACAGAACTGTCTCTTGTTCTTCTCTGGAGTCAGTATAGAACAATTTTGTAGCATGTCTTCCATGTCCACATTTTCTGCAACAAAATAATCATGACTGCTTTTAAATACATTAACAAAGGTTTTCTCTAAAATATATCTTTAATTAGGAGACTGTTTCATTCTAGTCCTGCCTTAGACATGAAAGCTGGCTGCATGATTCGGGACAGTTCAACTGCTGTTCCCTGGTAGTTGACTGAAACCTCCACATTTTGGACTCATATTTAGATAACAGCATGTTATACAGATAGCTGAAATAATATTTTAAATAAGATACATTTTTTAAAATTATAGTCAAAATACTTTTTAGTTCCAGTTTTAGTTTGGATTAATTCACAAACCATTGATTTAATCTGTTTTGTATTATTATATTTATTGAACAGGACAGCTATCTTAAGTGTTTATATTTAAAGCTAAACACTAATTATAAAACAAGTAAATAGATTAAACTTTTGAAAATTAATCTTATGTGATATATACTTAAGTGATAAAGTCTTCTGTTGTTACACAAACAATGATATGCTTTGGAAATATAATATTTATGTTCTTTTGTAGGCAATACTTATGAATCAAAACTGTCATTTTAAAACCAAAATGTATACTCAGAACAGCATCCAACCAGATCCGTTAGATGATGATGATGATGAAGAATGTGAGAGTGATGAATAATGTTTAAAAGCTGGTATTGGTAATTTAATGATCCATCTCATCAAAAGTTTTAATTGTATTGCTCTTTTAATTGTGAACTTGTAAAACAAAACAAAACCAAAGGTACAGTTATTTATTGCCCTGGATCAAGATTACCCATTGCCTTATGAAAAAAAATATATATTAGAAGATTCTGTTGTTAAAACTTGGTGTTTAACATTATGCATTTTGTAAATGTATATATATCTCCATCTAGATCCAATATTAATTCAGACATTTCCCTTATTATACATTTTCATTTAATTCATTGCAGCAATGAGTGCCTGAAACTAGCAATTATAAATTATCAGATTGTCTATTTAAAGATATTTATATAATACTTTGCACTTTTCAAATTAACTTTACTTCAAACTATTCTTACACTTAATCTAATTCAGAATGATGTAGAATGAACAAAACTTTATATGGCTAATAGAGAATCAATTTCATTGTAAACTATGTGGCATTTGGGAAAGAGAAGTTTGATATACAGTATTTAATAGGTTCATCTTAATTTTGCATTGCTACTAATAACCTTCCACTGAACATTGCTTTTTAATCTCATCTAACTTGCCCAAATCTGATGTCTTATCCTCATATAAACATTGTCTACTGCATTATCTAAATATGTAAACTTCAGATAGATTTGCAATAGCTTCAAATGACCATTCATCATTCAAAATTGTACAAAGGAAAAAAACTACTATATGATTCCTGCTTATGTAAGTTTGAAGTAGAGTGTGTTTGAGGTTGAGACAGCCCCCAGATTGAAATGTGATAATTCAGAACAGATTTGTTATTTCCGTGGGATGGAAAGTCAAACTTTGATCTGGAGCTTCAACATGCTGCAAACAATGATGATGCAGGAAACCTTTTTGTCATTTACATGAAAGGAATTGTTGTTTCTATGATCCTGGACTATAGCTTTGGAAAGTCTGAAGAAGTATCTTTAGTTATATCACATACTCTATGAGCTGTGCCTCATTGTTATTCAGTCTTTCATCCTAGGCTGCTGCATGGTCTATGGTTTAATATTTTCTTCATGTCAAGTACCTGACCTACCCAATTTCCAAGCAATGAACTTTTCCATATAAAAAGAAAATTATTTACAAGAAGTTCTTTGATTTATATTCTCTACCTATTCAAAATTCAGTTGGGATGATTCTTTCCAAGGAAGCTACTGATGCTACAAATTTGAACATGTCACAAAACAACATCCAGTACTGGGACATTAATTTTTTTTTTTTTTTCAAGGAACATAATCCCAAAATCTTTATACCATTTTTCCGTAGTTTGGCATGCTTTATCTCTTCATGAAGCATTTAATTTGTCTGCTGTTTTCCCATTTAATGAAGAAATAAGGACAATTAATCCAGTTTTTTCCATGTTATTTCAAATCTTGCTTCAGATTCAAAGATCAAAATGGAATGGCTATAGCAGATGAGCTGTTTCTGAAGTTAAGATGAACCCTCATGCCGCATTGTTAATCTCTATATACTTCTGGATAAATCTGTTCTATTATGTGCCTATTTAAACTAGAAACAAAACTATCAGCACTTCAACTCCCATAAGATTTACTTTGTAAAAATGCTGATTATTAAAAAGAAAGACCAGGTAGACATATTCCCTAGTAGACTTGTACTAGAATATGTAAAATATCTGACAGACACTTCATGCTAAAAAGCTTTATTTTTCTAGAGTTTGCTTTGTTTTTGCAAATTACAAAATTATAGGACACACCTGCCTTTTAATCTCAGACTTTTAGATGTCTGTACAAAATGAAATTCATACCAAGTTTATTCATGGACTTTGTAAGCATGCTCTGGACATCAGCAGATAGAAATGGATTAACATTTTTCCTTGAGTGAGAGTCTACAACATATTGTGCTTTTGAAGAATATGCAAAGAAGGATTAGAGATTTCAAGACTGACTAGCTTGACAAATGGGAGCAGGTAACATTCTGGCTCTTAATACGTAATGGTCTATATTGCAACCTATCAACTCATGTAACAGTGTTCCCAGTGTTGAAATGAGCCCATGGGTTATGGCCTTAGTTGTGAAAATAAAAGCAACAACAAATGTTAAGACCATGTAAGTATCAAACATTTATGTAGTGTGGTACACATAACACCCTGTTTGTAAACTTAATCTCTGTGCCTTTTCTAATGTATCAGCAGATGGTTTGTATTTACAACAGACACTTTCTATAGTTTTGTAAAATGTGTGTTTATGTGTCATTTCCATGTATAAAACATATATTTTGGTCAAGTTTTGGAAATGCTTTAGATGAATTGTTATTGTTCTGTTATACAGAAAATAAGAATGGAATGCTATTTTGTGAAAGAAATAAAAGGCAACAATGTGGTATTTCAGTACTGTTAAGGTGCCAATTAGTTCAGAAAGGTAAGACACCAAGCCTTCATCTCCTTTCTCCACTGCTATGACAGTTCTCAAAATGACTATGCTGAATTTCAGAGAAAATGCTTTAAACTCAGGTGTTGGCCCTGTGAACTATGGTGCAAAGAAAAGAGTCTTTTTAAATTGTTCTACACATTGAAGAGTAAACAGTTGCCCTCATATTAAGGATTCAAAAATCTTATCTTAGATGACGATTAGATCCCCCAGTCTCTCACCAATTTGCAGAATTCTTCCTCTAAACTCAAATGTTGGATAGATAAACAGATGCTCTGAATTCACAACTCTTCAACAGACTCCCTAAATTATGGGTAGGAAGTTTAAACCCCACTGTGGAAGATAGGAGAGTGTCAGATATTATTCTTCCTTCAGTTACCCTTATGACAGCACAATAGATAGTAAGTGGTGATGAAGATTTCTGCATCAGAACATTACAAGACAGATTTGAATTACTAGGTTTTATTCTTCTTGCTATAAACATTGCCACTGGATAATAAACTAAGAAGCTGAGGTGTGATTTCAATTAATTTGTTCTAATCCATTTTACTTTTGGCACATGGCTGTAAGAATTGAATCAAATCAAATCAACAAATTGTACCACATTTATTTTAATGCTACCTTTATTACAGAGAAAAGTATTTACCTTAATCTGTATTTGGCTTCAATGCAGCATGTTTCAAAAGTTACCTTGCATATCTAAATGTATTGTGCTGAATTTACCAATTCCTCTACAAAATTATTTTTTATTTATATTTATCTACTTACTGGTATTTTAATTTTTTTTGTACATTTTTTCAAAACAGATACTTGATTTTTCCAATCTCTTTTTCATTTTTTAAAAATATATTTTTTTCACTCTAATAGGTATGTTAGGTAATATGCTTTCAGATGATAGCTTCTCTGTGAAAAGTCATACTGATAATCTTAGAGGACAATACAAGCATTCAGAACTGCTTCTAGATTTTGTTACTGAATATAATCCCTAGTAGTATATTTGGTCTTAGATTGCTATAACCTCAAGAAGTTGCATCACACAGTATGTTTTAAGAATTTTGTTATTAGAAGTTTAATACAAAAATGATTATGAAAACAAACATTTAATCTTACCAAAACAATGTTTTAATTTATGATTTTAAGTTTCTCAGATTTATCAAGAATTTCTCAATCAAAGAATAAGTATTTACAATCTTAAACCTTCTCTAGCAGAAAGTATTGCAAATGTGGAGAAGCTCCTTAGAAAATGTGTTATTAGAAAGAAGGTCAAGTACATATTGTATGAAAGTGGGCAATCTCAATCTCTATCCTATCTAGCCTTTTACCAATGTGGAGCCTAGTTCCTGATTACAGACAAGGCTAGCTGACTCTTGATGAGAATTGAAATCAAAAACATTGGGCAGGAATCAGGATGGGGAAGGGCCCATAGAAGATTCCACTATGGGGAATTCGTAACTCTACCTAGGCTTATCAAAAAATGGCCGTAGCATTATTACAGATACACAGGCCTTTTATCTTTCATCCACAACCCTTCCACCAAAGTTTTACTGAATACACAAATGCTGGAAAAGTTGGAAGTCGTTGTTCTAGAAAATAGCATAGCATGGAATAAATAAAAAAGAAACCTTTAGTTATGTGCCAAATATTTAAATATTTAACAGCTTATAACAAAGAAACAGAATTTATTTAAAAACTTTTATTAAAGCTTGTTTTCATGATAAAATCTTCTGACAATCATCTCAGGCAGATTTCCATAAATATATGCTAGTGTCATGTAATAACATACCACCACATCAAGATACTCCTGCATCTAGTGGTATTTATTATTTTCAACTGTGTATAGTAAAGCAGAGAAGCAAAATATATAAAAGGAATGTATCAATAATTCTTCTTAAAAACAGCATTTATTATAATTCTATGCTTTATATGTTTTCCTTGATGCTACATACTATTATTTTGCTGCCATTCTCACGCAACGGTTAGAATATTGCACTATATTTATCTTACATTATACAATCGTCATAGTGGAGTACTGATATCCAACTTTTCATGCCTCTTTCATAAACAGGTAACTGTTATAGGATGTTAGCTTAGTAATATCTAGTATTTGTCATTGTATTCTCATTTTCAAGTTAGTATCTGGACAGAAACTAAAGGGAAAATGTCCCAATTTATGCAAACTTTTGTTATGCTGATGATTTTTGAAAAATAATATTTCTTAAATATAGTGTTGATTGAATATTATTGGTTCATTTGGGAAAATACTTAAAATTGTTTTATCTTTTAAAAAAATATTATGTTAATTTGGCAACTGTTCAGTTGAACCATTTACTTTTTTATTGTAAGGGTAAGTTGTAAAGTTAAAAATATTAGGACGTTCATTCCCATTATAACAGCAAAAAGTTTCTATGCAATAGCATAAGTGGTTGCTTGTTAGTCAAGTAGGAGTAATGCAGAATGCTATCTTTTTATTTAGTTTTACAAAAGTATTTTATAACACAATGCCAAAAATGATAATTAAGCACATAAAAACAAAAACATTAATATGTGTGTGAAACACCAAGATAACTCTAACAATCCTCATCTCAGTTGATATTTTCCCCCCAGAAATGAGGCCAAAGTTTAGTGTTGCTGGAATCAGGATTCAATGGGTGGGTGAGGGCTACACGGAGAATTTTAAGTTGTTGAGTATGTAATTTATTTGTTTTTCTATCAACGGAACCACCAGAAAATAAATCAAATTAGTGTTAATGATTAAAATCCTTTTACATATTAATTCTTAATATTTAGATTCTTTCAAAAAAATAAAACTGGTAAAATTACCATTAAATTTTCTCATGGGCGCTTAACATTATTACATCATAGAAGAGTATGTTTTACGAAGATTCCATCTAGTTTGTTCCATCAGGAACAAATAAAACCTGTGGTTCATTCTCAATATATTTCTATAAAATATTGGTATAGCATTTGTATAGGCAAAAAGGAATGCCTATGGATGTTTTTGAGCAGGGAAAATAGAACCTGATAATGTTTCAATGATATGTGCTTTAAAGGTCTTTCCTGCTAATAAATTCATAGAAGGAAAGAGTAAAATGTAAATTGCCTTTTCAAAAAACTTAAAAGACTTCTCTGTGAAAGAAAACCCGACATATTAGACATTGGAATACTAATGTTACCAAATAATTGAAAATAAAGACATGTTATCTACAATGCATCACTGGCAAAAAACCAACAACCCTGAAAGTCACAATCCCCTTTCCAAAATATACTGAATAAGCATATGGCAAAGTATAACATTTTTTTTTTCAAAGCTGGCCCCTCAGCAGCTGCTACAGTAATTCTAATTTGAGCACAAAATTAAAATGCAAAGTTTTAAAACTGAATAACAAAGGAATAATAAAAGGAACAAAAAAACAACAACACCGAGAACAGAAACTGTGCAAAGATTTCAAAGGCAATTCAGGAAGGGTGTTGGTGTGAGCAAAGGGATCTTTCTTGAAACAGAGAAGCAGCTGTGCCCTTCAGAAGACATTTCCATTGAGATTACCAGAAAGCAGATTATATATGAACATGTCTGTGGAGATGACTGGAGGTGTTGGGTCTCGTGGAGGAAGTGGCTACTTCACTCATTCCAACAAAACATCTGTCTGAATGGTTTTTTTTTGCAATTTACCCTGATATATTTTAGAAATACATTTTAGAAAAAAGTTCAAATAAATTAAAAATCATCTAGTATAAAGTCCCAAAATGTTATTTAAACATAACATGGTTCAACAAAATAAAACCATATTGTACCTGGAAATAAAAGTCATTTCCTTACATGGGTTTTGAAAATAATGGAGAAGCAGCTTATATATATTATCTCAGTGTTTAATTACAATTTTGAAATCTGATGTAGTTTGATTAAGTGCAAAGTATTTCCCAGTTTATCATTTGCAAGACCAACTGTGCAATATCAGTCTGCAGATGCATTCTGGGATTCAAGTCTCTCTTCTTCTTTGAGTAGGGTTTCAAGTACTGGTGCCATTACTAAAGCAGCCTCATCTTCATTATCTGTTTCTTCCACTAAGTTGTTGTCTTCTTCCTCTTTATCCTCTTTTCTAGATCCAAGTTCTAAAGCACTATTTTCTAAAGCTTCTATATCCTCAATGCCCGCTTTATAATGGATCATAAGGAGTGTCAGGGCTTGTAACCTTTCACCTGATTTAGCCAGTGCAGTAGCCAATTGTCTTTTTTTCCTTGTATCTGATGCTTCTTTCTTTTCTCTAATTAAGGAATTGTTGCTCTCCAGTTCCTGGTCTATTTCGTATTGAAGTTTTTCTAACATAATCTCTAATTTCTGGATTCTTTCTTCTGTAGGTAAACTTCTATAAAGGTCTCGGCCAATTTCTTTCACTGCAATGAAAACACTATCATCAAGTCCTCCTTCCTTCCTTGGTAATTTAATCCCCGGAGTGGTTACTTGCTTGGAAGGACTGCTAGGGCCACCAGTATCTGTATCACTGCCTTCATTATCAGAAGGATGTGGTGTCTGCTTTGGCGAAGGTTCTACCACTTCAGGTCCTTGCTCATTAATACGAACTTTAGGAACTTGACGGAGGTTTAACAACCGGCTGCTTGTATTAAGAAGGTGTCTTGTTAGGCCTGTTGCTTTATTTGCAGTTTTTAATTCTGAATCTACACGAGGTCCTGGTGTGGAATCTTGGTTTTCAAATTTAAAAGGGTGTAAAACTCGTTCAAGCCGTCTTGTGGCTCCTAAACAGAAGGGAGCATCAGTCAGACACTTTTCTTGACATTTTTTGTGGCAAACGTATGCACAAACCACACACTGTGAAGCTGCTTTTGTCCAAACTTTTTTTTTGCAGTAGTCACACCAAGTTGGATTTTGAAACTGAGTATCTTGGAAATTATGCCTATTTTCAGTATAAGTAATTTGTCCGAAATAAGGATCCTCTTTTGAAAGATCAGGAGCTGCTGCTTCTTCTGAAATATTTTCTTTCTCTTTTTCCAACAGAAAAGTTGAGTCTTCAGGTTCACCCTCTTTTAAATATTTAAAGTGTACAGTGACATCACCGTAGCAAAACTTTTCATTGAAACCTTTATGTGAGATCAAACTGCGCAATGCTGTTCTAGTTACTGCAGCTTTAGGTGCAGGAGGATTTAATCGAAATGGTCTAATGAATTCCATGGAGGCTGTAGCTATACAATCTAAAGCCACATCTTCAAGTTTCACACTTTCATATCCCAAACAAACAAGCCCACCTACTTTGAAAGGGTCTCTACACCAAACACCAATATTTAGGAAAGTGTGTTCTTTTCCTACTTCAAATATATAGGAAGAGCCTTTTGTCCTTGCCCATTTACCTGCTCGATTACGGTAAGGAATTTCTGGTGATTCCCATGAATTATGGTTTTCTACTGCCTTAGCATTCAGTGAACTATGTGAATACTCTGATATCTCCTTATATGGTTCTGATTTGCTTGAAATAGTTTTATTGATAGGTGCTTTAATATTCTGTTGATATTCTGTACTTTCTTTTAATGTTTCTGATTTATTTGTAATTATTTTTAAACTTTGTGAACTTTCTGAAGACTCCTTAGCAATTGGTTTGGATCCTGTAGATTCTTCTCCTAGATCAATAATTCTGATTATCTTTTCTGAACCCTTGTCTCCATTATTGGCAGGAAGGAGCAGTTTGTCCAATTTCTCAGAAGATAAGTCGCCAGTTTCTAATTTATTTTGAACTTCACTAGAAACTGCTGGCACTTTAATCTGTGGTCTGGGTGGGACAGGTGGTTTGGTTACATTTAACTGTGACTGTTTGTTTGTCTGTTGACTTATATCCAAATTCTCAGGAATTTTGTGTATTGCTGGTCTGGATGTCTCTTTGAAAAGTACCCTTGGAGATGCCTGATAACTTCCTAGATGCAACTTGCGATTTAATACTGGAGATAGTGTTCCAGGTGGTTTACCAGCAAGTGAAACTGGTATGTGCTTGGGACTGCTTGAAGAATCATCTTTGAATTCACTTGACTTTAGTACATTTGCCAAGTCTTCAAATTCTATATCTAATTCTTTGTTATCTATTTCATTCAGCAAATAGTCATCTGAAAATGTTGTCTCTTCCATCTGAGAAAGATTATCTTGGACTAACATCTGCTGACTATAGCCAACTGGTCTCTCATAATATATGGTGACTCTTTCACCGGCCTGTTTGATAAGTTTTAACACTTGTCCTGCTGATGTAGTCCTGACTCCTATTAAAAAACAGACGAAAACAATAATGATTAATCTTTGCTGCAGCAACTGATAAAATACCCAAACTGAGAATGCTACCCAGTCAAGGGGAAGCCATGCAGTCCCTTTCCCTTCCATACACAAATTGGGTCTGTCTTATAAATTAATTCCTTATCAATGTTATTAATAGGGGTAGTAATGTAAATAGGAAATAAAGCAATTACCATTTGCATTATAACAACAAAGAAACGCTATTTACACTAAGACTGTTAATGGAGGGAGAGTCAGTACTGGTGTAGTGGTTAAGGCTAGAAACTGGGAGATATGAGTTCTAGTTACCACAGGCACAAAGCCAAATGAGTAACTTTGGGCCAGTAACTCATTCTCAGTCTTAGTAAGGAGGCAATGGCAAACTGTTTCCAAAAACGTTGCCAAGAAAACTGAAGGAACTTTGCCTAGGCAGTTGCCAGGAAAGCACAAAGCAAACCAATCAGCTGATAGAGGGGTAAATAATAATGACAGTAATCATCATATCCCCAAGGGTACAACAGATACAATGTCCTAAGAAAGGAAGAAACAGGGAGATCTTCCCTCCATCCCAGGCTGACTTTGGGACAGTCACTCTTCCTTACCCCATTTTATCTCCCAAGATGATGAAGAGAAAAGGACAGATTTAAAATGCAACACATACATAAAATATATCCCTCTTTAAAGAAAACACGTGTAATATTAACACAAAGCAACACTGTTCAAGATAATAAAGGTTTAGAGAATTAAAACTTCACATTTGCTATTCTCCACACAAACATCATATATAGTGAACTCTTCTGTACTAAGAACAATCTTACATAAAGAGTTACCTAGGCACACAATAGTTTGTATCTCTTCTACTGAATGAAAATCATTTCCTCAACAGCTACCAAAGTTGATACCAAATACTGATGTGAGTTTTTCTGAAATATTTATGTGTTTTCTATTCTCCAAACATAATGCCCCTTCAATGTTGAGAAAAATATATCTAAAAACTACACTAAAATATAATTATGGCATTCCTCAGAAAAAAAGTTATGGCATTGTTTCATTAGGGCACTAATCAGGGGTGGGATTCAACCGGTGTTACTCCCGGTTCGGTGACGTTTTGCGCGCGTGTGTTAAAAAAACATCAGCTGTGCTGTCTGGACAGCTGTAAAGTGCTGCTGCACGCAGGTGCGCAGCGTTTGAAAATCATCTTCTTTCATGCTTTTTCAACCTCAGCTGTGCTGCGCAAAGCAGCTGAGGTTGAGAAAGCAGGAAATAAAGGACAGGTAAGAGCCCGGGCGGCAGCAAACAGCAGCAAACACAGAACTGGTTTGGTATCTGCTGCTCTTCAGAGCTACCGGTTCTATAGAGCAGGGCAGAACCGGTAGAATCACACCCCTGGCACTAATGCCCTCAATATAACAAAACTGTTTTTGATCCTGCTTAGTTGTGACTGATAAAGGATGGATTAAACTCTTTTTAATGCATTCCCCGTAATGTCACTTAATTTTTATCCCTTCTGAGCACTTCCCCAATTACATGAAGCTTAGAAAATTTTATTAAGCGTAGTCCATGTAGTTTCACTGCATACCTCCAATAGATAATAGCCTGTCGCCCCTCTGAAGGTCAGCAGCAGCAGCAGCAGAGTTTGGTGTAACAGTTTCAATAACAAGGTGACCTGTTTCTCCTTCTTTAACTTGTACTTGACGCAGGGTGAGTCCAATACTTGGCGAATTTCCTTTTATGATTTCTGCCTGCAGGGGAAAAAAATGAAAAATAATTTTCACTATTAATATTAGGGTCTATAATATAAATAGCGCTATCAACTGATATTATAAAATATGGGGATCAGTACTGCTTGTACAATCATCTCTTTTGATTAGCAATTCACTTGTCAACTATAAAAGATTTTAAAGTTTTTAAAATTGTCTTGAAAGCAAACATATGTATTCTATACAAGTGATCTAAAATTCAATACTGGAACTTCAATCAATGATTATCTAGACAGCACAGGTGGAAAAATCTTTTCTCTGAGAATTTCTAGAATTTTTTCCAGTTGGAAAACAGATGTTCAATATTAACTTTGTATATTTCTTTAACATTTTAGAAACATTTATGTAAAATCCTAGTGTCAGAATCCGATTTAACTTTTAACAAATGGCCCTGATTTTCTCCTAATTATTTCAGCATACTTGTAATAACAAATATCTGAATTGCCCTGAGCCCCTCCTTGAAGGAGATCTAGAAACATGAAATATAAATAAATAAATGTGCAGAAATAATCATTTTCTGTGGCTAGCAAGTAAACCTATCAGCGATTAGCACAAATTGCCCAGGTATTCCAAGTAAGCTGCAATTACCAAACCAGAAAAGAGAAGATATAAACTGCAAAAGCAATTTAAGAGGCTGTGTGTATTAGGTCGGCTTTTAAAAAAGAGTGTAAGCTTTTTACACAATTCTGTGTTCACAGCTGTTTCATCAAAGAAAACAATTTAGCCAGTGTGATTCCTGCTGAATATGTCTTATTTTCTGACTTTTAATCTTTGCTAATTGTAGCTGGGATGCTATCTCAGACCTAGAACAAAATTATTTTTACAATTTTCACCCTTTTTATATACACTGACAAAAAAATCCTCTAATTTGGCATTTGAGCAGAGGAAATTCTGAAAACTAAACTGTCTGATTTCTCAGATAGTAGATATTAATTAAATACAGCCTTTAAGGAAAAACAAATTGTTTATTAAAATTTAGTTATTTTATAATATTGCTGAAAGAACCTATTTCATTATGAGGAATATTTAAGAATTTAATTAAATACAACTAGATTATCGTTATTCAGATTTCAGGTAGTTGAAATAGGGATGGGCATTGACAGAAGGAGTTTTCTTCTGGTTCACTTCCTTCCTCCAATGACGTTCCTAATTGCTAAATAAGGAGTGAGAGGTCCAATTCATGACCCCCTCTTTTGTGGAGTGCCCCAGGGTGTGTTGTTCTCTCTACATCGTTTTAATATCTACATGAAACCTCGCAGTGAGAACATCTGTCACCACTGAACGAGGTATCACCAATATGGTGATGCTACTCAACTATGTATCTCGGGTCCCGGATCAAGGAAGTGATGCAGTACTTGTTTATCTTTGTGTATGCAAAATGGACAAAAGGAAGATCCTTTCAGATGAGAGCACTACAAGTTCAAAAAAAGAAGAAGCTTGTTATTACACTAGAGCAAAACTTAGATGGAATGAAATAACACATTAACAACATGACAGTTTCATCACAAGCCCAGACTGGACTGCAATTGTCATGGGTGAAAATTATTTCTCTTTCATCTACCATGAGTGTTTCCTTAATAGTATGCCTATTTTGGGAACTAAGTTCATGCACGGGAAAGATATATTCTTTGCTACCAAGAAGAAGGACGATGCTGTGGAGGTTATGGGCCGTTGCCTGGAGGCTGTGCGGAACTGGATGGGCGAGAACAGGCTTCGACTCAACCCTTCCAAGACCGAGTGGCTGTGGTTTCCGGCGGCCCGATATAGTCAGCTGACTCCATCGCTGGCTATTGGGGATGAGATCTTGACCCCCACAGAAGGGGCACGCAATCTTGGTGTCCTCCTGGATGTATGGCTGTCTTTGGAAGAGCATATTACGGCCGTCTCCAGGGGGGCTTTTTATCAGGTTCGCCCGATACGCCAGATGCGGCCCTTTCTTGATCGGGACGCCTTACGCACAGTCACTCATGCCCTGGTCACCTCCCGTCTGGACTACTGTAATGCCCTCTACATGGGGCTCCCTGCGGGGAGCACTCGGAGGCTTCAACTGGTACAGAATGCAGCCACGCGGGTGGTTATGGGGGCGTCGAGATACTCCCACGTGACGCCCCTCCTGCGCGAGCTGCATTGGTTGCCAGTGGCCTTCCGGGTTCGCTTTAAAGTACTGGTTTTGGTCTTTAAAGCGCTCCATGGCATCGGACCAGGATACTTACAAGACCGCATTCTGCCAGTAGTCTCCCACCGACCGGTGCGCTCCCACAGAGAGGGTCTCCTCCGGGTCCCGACGCCTTCTATGTGTCGTCTGGTGACCCCGAGGAATAGGGTCTTCTCTGTGGGGGCACCCGCCCTTTGGAATGGGATGCCCCCTGGATTACGAACGACCAGTGACCTGAGGGCCTTCAGACGTGACCTGAAGACCTGGCTCTTCGAGCAGGCCGGCCTGAGCTGACTCAAATGGGATTTTAAATGGGGTTTTTAGATTAGTTGGGATGGGTGTACAAAGTTTTAATTTATTTTAATTGGGTTTTTTAGATTTTTATAGGGACAGCCTAGGGTTTAATTCTTTTTTAACTATTTATATTTGTCTACATGTATTTTAGTTGGCTGTTCACCGCCCTGAGTCCTTCGGGAGAAGGGCGGTATATAAAACCTAAAATAAATAAATAAATAAAAATAAAGGACTAAAACAATTTTCACTGAAGTTGAGGTAAAAACAAAGCTGTGTTTTTAAAACTGTATCCATATATCTCACTATATTTGTACCACAAGAAGGTTGGCTATTATTCCTCATTCTTTGTGGGGATTCTGTTCCAGGTAAACAGTTGTAATTAACAAGGCCATGAGAAAATTTATTTTATACATGAGCAAAAATCCATTTACCATTTACTTGGACAACAAGTCTAATCTATTCCCACTGGGGATACACAAAACCACTGATAATGAGGCTTTCAATGACAAGGGCTACCTGTACTATAATATAACAATTCAATGAAATGACATAGGGAACTATAAGGAAGCACAAAATATTTCTTGAACAACATATGATAGAACAGAGACAGGAAAAGATGGGTCTATGATGCAGATGATAAGTATTTGGGAAGTTTGTATGCTGATTGGGATTTACTGGGACAATTTCTCTCCAAACACACTTTCTCTAATGAACTCTGAACGCATCTGCAATCCTAGGAGCTCATTCAAAATGGTAAGAAGCAACTAATTTAGCTAGGCTGACTATTATTTGGAAGTCTCTGCCTCCCCTTCTTTCCTGCATTTTCCTTTTCTCAAAAAACTGTTTTTATCTGCAACTTTAGCTCTCTTGGTTGAATAATGGAATTTCTACCTTATCATGCCTGAATCACAACCTTTCTCAAGGCACATTTTAGACTGTTAAAAAAAAACACCAGAAGTTCAGAAAACACTAGTTAAAAATGATTAGAGAGCTTATAAATCCTCTGAAGAGTGGCTTAAGAAGATGCAGTTATTTAACCTTAAGAAAAGAAGAAGGGGGCAGGAAAGAGGAACACCACTCTTGAAATACTTCTTCCCATACAGAATAATGATGTCATGGAATACTGGAATCAAGTTATGGAAAGTAAGGTTGCAACTGAGTGTTTCTGTATGTGTGCGTGTTTCGCAAGAACATTTGGAACACTTGAACAGTGGTCCCCAACCCTTTTGGCTTAATGGACTGGCGGAGGCAATGGCAGAAGGGATTGTTTCTTGCGTGTGCAGAGTTTTCACAAATGCAGCTTCATGTGCGTGTGCATACTCGTGCACCACTTCTGTGGCCTGGTTGTGAATGGGCGGCAGCCCAGTACCAGGCCGCAGACCGGGGGTTGGGGACCTTCTGCACTAGGACACCATCTGCAGAAGATACTTTGGTTTGAATGTCTGCAGTGATCTGGAAGATGGTTTTGATAATTCCTTCCAAATGTTAGAAACAAACAGAACCATTAAAGCTGTACTACTACAACTGATTTGAGACTACCTTAGGAACGACAGGATGTTTAGATAGTTTCCTTCAATAGAGGAAGGATTAACACTTGGAGGAGGAAATCTGTTGCTGAAACAACCCCACCCCATGCCACTAGCTTAAGAATCGCCTATTTTTTTGTCTCACATCAAAGTTCTAGAGTTTTTAGAGAAGCATTTCATGTATTTTACAATGTTCTGGAACAGATTTTGCACAGTCCAAGGATAGAGTACAATCTGTTCAACCTCTTGTGGACATTTAACTAATAGAAGTTAAAGAGTTTGCTGCAGTATAGGTAAAAATATTGGCATTTAAATATGTAAAAAATTGACATTTAAATATGATAGGAAATATTTGCTTTTACAGTAATGTATCTTTCATGTGAACTTTCCCAAAATTACAGAAAAACTGCAAGGATTAAGGCCATTGTTAGCATTTGGAAACATGGGTCTATTTTATTTCTTGCTTACAAGTTCTGTGCTACTTTATCATTTCAAGATCACTCAGATGGGTTAATTACACAGTATGTATAAGAAACCTATTTCCTACTGAAGAAATTTGTTAATCTTCAAATGTCAGCAGAAATTCATGAAAAATAAAGCTCTTTTTTCATCACTAAATTCTTGCTGTTCATATCCTGTGACCTATATTTTTTAATATCCTCTAAACAGCAGAGTAGTAAAATAATTAAAGTGAAAAGATTCTACAATGTGTTGGCATTTAAATTATTTGACAAACAAAAAGAGATTGATTTAGGTTTCTGACCTGTTAAAATCAGGCAATGTGGATTAGAGACTTATTTTTCAAAACAACTTTAATTTATGAATTTGTTTATATGATAAATTCTCTTCAAGGATGGCTATATATTATAGTGGAGAATTGGAAATGATGAGACTGTGTTAAATAACTGGGGATTTTAAAACTGCATTAATCCTACTTGATAGCTTGCCATTTGGCAGGAACAAAACAACTCTCCCCCTTACTTCTTTTTCTAGGTACACTGAATTGATATGCTAGATGCTTCAAAAACTTTGCATGGAAAGTAAGGTTCTTTGGTCTTTACACATTGTAAAAAAATCCATAAAGTGATTTGCTTTTGCTTAAACTGATCCAAACCAATATGAGGGAAAATACCCCTCAATGTATAAACTGCAAGTTCACACTTTATGACTTATGACAGGGTTGTCAAACTCCCAGCCCATGGGCCAGATGTATCACATGCTGGCCATGCCCATGCCCGGTTTAGTGAAGAGGGAAAAAGTTCCGATGACGCCTCCATGACGACATGAGTTTGACATCCCGGATTATGATGAATGAAACAATGAATTATAGATAGTCCTCAACTCACAACAATTGAGCCCAAAACAGTTAAGTGAATTTTGTCCCATTTTTTTACTTTTCTTGCAACTATTGCTAAATGAATCACTATTGTTAAATGAATCACTGCAGTTGTTAAGTTAGTAACAAGTTGTTAAGGAATCTGGCTTCCTCATTGACTTTGCATGTCAGATCACAATTTGATCCCAGAGCACTGCAACCATCATGTATATGACTCTGAATATTAACCAAGAGTCTAAAGCTTAATCATGTGACCATGAGGAAGCTGCAATGGTTGTGTGAAAAATGGTCATAAGTTACTTTTTTCAGTGCCTTTAACTTTGAACGGTCACTAAATGAACTGTTGTAAGTCAAGGACTACTGTACTGATCTCGCTAGATATTTTATATTAATGTTTTGTATTTTTTTAATAGTCTTCTCTCCCCAAATATCTTCACAACTCTTTTTTCTTTTCTAATCTTAGCTTCATGCTTTATTCAGCTTTTAATTTTTCTCCTGAATTGAAAACCTATCCCTTCAATTAGCTGAGGAAATTAAAAATTGATAATAAGTAGGTGGTGATGTAGCTACCTCTAGAAACATACATTAAATGTGCCCAAATTTTTAGCATCTAAAAAAAAAATCTCCAGGCAAAAGGCAAATATTTGTTATTTGTTAGGGCTTATTTGAAAAAGCTCTTGGAGTGGTCAATAGGCATAAATGGCTGTTGACGCTGGTTCTATAGAGCAGGGATGTTGAAAACCTGAAGAATAGCTTTTGCTTGGAGAGACTGTTTACCTGGTAAATTTACCCTTCTGTATCTTAACCTCTGCAGGGCTTCTCTTTTCTTTGTTTCCTAGCTACTGCATTTCCTCTCATTTGCATGTTTTATTCCACCTTTTCTCTTCTTTTTTTCTCTTTTCGCCCCATATCTATCCTAATCTTTTTTTTCCCCTTTTCTTAGCTTGCAGAAACATCTGCTTACTTGATTATTAAATTTATATGCCACAAATCTCACTGTCCCAAGTCTGGGAGGCTTACAATATACAAGAACAGGAAGCAGTAAGAAGTTGACTTTTGCATTTATGCCTGTGAGAGTGACATGTATAAGAGAGAGAATAAATAGGATTATACAGATGAGAACCAATTACTTTTTGAAATACACTATCATTTCAGAGGGCAATTCATTTTATCTAATAATTATTTTGTATATGTGAATAACAGGCACTATATGAATTGATACACAAATATGGCAGGAACATGGATGATATACAAGGATATAAAGGCACAAAGAGAAAAAGGTTTTGCCCAGGATTGTGGGCAAATACAGGGAAGTGCCAAGTGTAGGCTTATGTATTAGACAGGATTTTAAATTAAACTATCACTAGACTCTCTATAGGCATGCGGTGGCTCAGTGGCTTAGACGCTGAGTTTTTCTATCAGAAAGGTCAGCAGTTTGAATCCCTAGTACCACATAATGGAGTGAGCTCCCATTACTTGTTCCAGCTTCTGCCAACCTAGCAATTCGAAAGCATGTAAAAATGTAAGTAGAAAAATAGGAACCACTTTGGTGGGAAGATAACAGCGTTCCGTGCGTCTTTGGCATTTAGTCATGCCAGCCACATGACCATGGAAACTTCTTCAGACAACGCTGCCTCTTCAACTTTGTAACGGAGATGAGCACCGCCCCCTAGAGTTGGGAATGTGTGCGAGGGGAATTTTTACCTTTACCATGGACTCTCTCACACTCAATATTTTAAAGACAAAAATATGAGGTGGTTTGGCTTTGCCCATGCCACCATATAATTCTTAAAGATTAATCTCCAGTCTTTTCTGTATCTGCAGAATAACAAATAAATAAATTCCTGTTCTCAAGTGAGAATGAATATTTCTGTTTTATACAAAAAACAATATAGACAATCCTTTTAAAGCTAAATTTGTATCTGTAATTGTCTCGAGTAGCAGTTATCAAATATAACATGTCTGGCTCCAAATACATTGCAGCTTCTGACTTTTATGGCTGTTAATTGTATCATGCAAAGTGAACCATCAATTACTTTATGACTCTAGATCAAGCCTAGTTTAATTATTTTCTATCTGAACAACTAGCTTCATAGTTAATCAACTTTTAGTCTGCTCAGCTCTGAGACATGCATACATCTTTTAAAGTAAGAGTCATCTGAAGATCAGATGATATTCCTACCCTGACAAAACTTTTCTCTAACAAATTGTCCAATGTTATAACCCCTTTAGATAAATAAAGTTTTCTTACACAAAAAATCCTACACAAAATATTTATAGGAAGAGATTATAGCCCAGTGATCACATGACTTCCAGCAAAACCAAACAAGCATAAATCCATCTTACACTAATGTTTTCTAGGCTTTCCAGATCATAATAAGGGGGAAGCTGTATGGATCTCAAAGGGACCTCATTCCAGAGGGCAAGCATTGCTACAGAGAAGGTATGCTTCCTGGACCTTGAAATGTAACATTGCTTAATCAAGAAGGAAAGTGCATTTATTCAGTTAGATTATCCTGGACAGGCAAAAACAGTGGAAGACAGATGCTCCATCAAATAGTTGCACTCTATGCTAGATAGGAGTTTATACCAGCACCTTGAAACACAGCCAGAAGCAGACTATCAATCAATGCAACTTACAAAGTAGATGAGTCATATGGACATTCAGAAGCATGCTCATTGCTGCTCATGTTGTTGCATTCTGGAACTGTGGAAGCTTCCAAGTGGCCTCCAAGGACAACCTCATGTGTCAACTGGAGCAGGAAAGATCATAACTGGTGTTCCAGGAGAAATTGTGTAAAGGTCTTCTTGGCCATAGCTGCCACTTGTCTTTCAAACAAGAGCTGCAAGTCCAAGAGAATTCCCAAGTTGCACACTCTTCTGACTGTAGAAGTAACTCATCCAGAGAAGTAAAGATAATTCCTACATCTGGGTGGTCTTTACTGCCACAACTATTAAATCTTAGTAGGATTGACTTAGGGTTGGTTTCTCCCTGATCAGTCATACAAAGCCTCCAAGCATTGGGACAGAACCTTGATATCCTCCCTTGGCCAGCCTGAGGTCAAAAGATATAACTGGGTATCTTCAGCATACCTGTGGCACCATACCCACACGTGCAGATGACATCACCCAGAGGTTTCATGTAGATGTTAAGCAGGTGGGCAATATATGTTAAGGAGGAAAGGAAGAGATTGCTAATGCTCCCCATCAGTTCCCACAAGGAAACTCAATGGGGAATCCAGCAGGAAATTAGAAATTCCTCCTGCTCCCAGTGCTTTTTTTCCCTACTAATAGTCATTCTGTTTCTCTGTTAGGTAAAGAAATATCTCTGAAAAGATGAGTCAATGGGGCATGGATTATCTAGCATATACCGTTGTTGTGGCAGAAAATCTATGTATAACAGAATATAACTACTACAATCATTGGAGTCAAGATGACAAAACAAATTAAACATTTAATACAGACTGAAAAATCAAACTTTAAATTTATATAAAGGATTATATCAGGGGTGTCAAACTCACCTGCGGGCTGCTTCCGGCCCATAGGGTGCTTAGATCTGGTCTGTGGACCCACCCTGGAAACAATGAGGGACTAGCCCATGATGCCTCTGCCAGCGAAATCGGAGTTTGGAAGGGCTGCGTGTGGTCCTATCGACTTTTGTTTTCATTGGCAGAGGGTTGCAGGAGGCCGTCACAGCTGGAAACGGAGCTTGGGAACCCCTTTTCACTAGCAGAGTGCTCAGGCCACCACAAGCACCCCCAACATGAAGTACATCAAGCTGGCCACACCTACCCCAGCCTCCCAAGGTCAAACACAACCCTGATCCGGCCCTCAATGAAATCGCGTTTGACACCCCTGGTTTATATAATGTTACATAACCCCCCAAGTCTCAAAACTTTCCCCCAGAATATTTACAAATATTGACTTTTACAAGATTTTTTTTGTAAAAAGTGACATTTTAAAAGTTTCTCCCCCTTAATCTCAGTTCTTGTTTGACAGGATTAACAAGTGAAATGGCAGACTTTAGTAAGCACAGTAAATTGCTAACCATATGAGGCATTTAACGAAGGCTCAAACATTATTAATTCATCATACTTCAAATGAGACAAGATGTCATGTATTTGTTTCTAAGACACGGATAAATTTAACATTAGTATCGCATGTGAAAATTGAAGGTCTTTTAAGAATGAAATTAGCGTCTTTTGAAAAAATGACATTTCATCAGAATTTTTATAAATTAGTGGTTAAGCTCTAGGAATAACCCAGGAAACTATGTATTTTCTTCTCATGAGGCATGAAGCAGCAAAGTCCAAGTGATTTTAATTGTGTAGTTCAACCACTGATATTTTTTCCTACAAAAATTTTCAGTATTTTATATATTATTATTGTTATGATTAATCTTGAATTTGATTCACAGTCTGGAATTGGTAAAATAGTTCAAGTCCTAAGCAAGGACCTAGGAGCTGTTGTAACATCTGAGTATAGAGACAATTCTGATTAGGGTGGTTTTTTTGCTTTTTATTTTGCAAAGTCATTTTCTAGGCAGCCTACTGTTTCACAAAGTTCTTCATTTTATTTTCAAAATAAATTTGAGAGATCTGTTAAGCAGATACAGATTGGCCCAAAGTAAACAATGGAGAAGGAATCTGAACTTGTCCAGTGTCTTAATCTAACATCTTAATCACAACTGTACCGGGTCTAGCTTTAATTATTAAAAATGATTGGGTACAATTTGCATATTTTGGTACAATCCCTTAAGTCTTCAAATCCAATATGAAATAAAGGAAAATGATAGCATGCAAGTACTAGATTTATTTCCAGTTTAACAACCCTAGTTTATTAAATCCATGCTTTGACTTTTAAACCAATTACTGTATAAAAATAAAAATATAAAATAGAAATGGAATATCTATAACAAAGGTAGGGAGCATCTCCAATATTTTCAGCTGAGTTCCCATCTCATTTGCTTTGTATATAGAGGACCACTTAAGAAAGCAATTATGTTTGGAAGAGTTAGAGGTAAAAGGAAACAAGATCACCAAAGAACATGATGGCTGGACACTATCAAAGCTGACATCAGCCAGAGCATAGAAAAACTTAAAGAAGTAGTGTAAGATCAAAAGATGTGGAGAGATCCGGCCTATAGAATTGCGAAGAGTTGGACACGGCTGAATGGATACATCATCATTATCATTGTCAAGATGATTTGGGAAATACTCTAATCTGAAATCTGGAAAATAGTTGCCAATCAGTGTAGATTAAGTTCCCTAACACAGTGGTCACGGGAAGTTCTCTGATTTTATGTTTAAAATTGAGAATCTTATGGATTCACTGGAAGACCCATCTACTTTCTGTCAGGAGAGGGAAGCAAAGAGGCTTTGCCCTCATTTCCTTCCAATGACTTTGTTACTAATAGTAGTTACAAGACAATAGTATTAGAGGGAAAGAAATGCAGAATCCTTGTAAAAATGGGATAGTGTATAGCTTCTGATTTAGACAAAACATAGCCATGAAGGGGGGGAAGCATACTTAAATTATATAGCAAGCATGTAACCAAAAATATCACCAGCTTATTATATTGAACCACGGACAGAAAATTACAAATGTGCCTGAAACAGCTATGCCACACTGGCAACTGACATTTGAAGCAATATATTGGATAGGTTTAATAATCCTGAATCTTCTTTTACAATCAATTATGTACCAATATACTGTAGGTGATGTGATAAGATTAAAGTGTCACCATTGTTCATTGCTGTGACTAAGCTGTCTAACTTATCTTCACTAATAAAATAAGAAATGAAAATGCCAACCCAAAGTGGGTTAGTATTTTTCTCAAAGAGCTTGGATGCACAAGATAACAGTTGTTACTCTCTATATCTCCAGACATATTTAAATCTTTACATAAAATTGCTGAACAGATCCAGAAATTTTTTTAAAAAATTGATATCTAACAAAAGGTATTTCTACTGCGGGTTTGCCACTAATATTACCTTGACTACAATTTATTGATTTCAATGAATTAAACAATATGTGAATATTTTAGACATGCAGCTTAAAGTTTAGTATTCCTGAAAGACCTGTCATCATTAGACGAGGTTTCACCAATAGGGTGGATTTTTCCCGCTCAATATGATATTCATCAGATATTCTCAAACTGCAGGGTCAAATAAACAGGGAAATACAATAACCAGGGAAATTAAGTAAAAAAGCATACAAAACTAATTCAATTAACAATCTATCATTGTAATTTAGTGGGGAGTTCTATATTATATAACTCCTTAGCCAGCCTCTATGTCTGAAAATTCCAGTTCTTGAAATTCCAAATATATTCAGGCCGGATGTGTCACGTACAGGCCATGCCCACCCCGGCTCCACAAAGGCAAAAACATCACATTACATCACATGACGCAATCGATTTTGATATCTGTGCTCTATAATAACATCCAGTCATAGAATATCAGAAACATCAAGGGAATATGGAAAAATAGAACTAATTATAAATGCTTGTATTAAATAAACTTCTAAGAATCATTCTGGAAATAAATAGAATTCATTTTTAATTTTACAAAATGTTTTCAAACAAAAATCTCAAGATTGAATTGATCCTAAGGAATATTATGAAAGGCCCAGTTTACCCAATAAATAGATTTACCAAGAATTTTTAATTAAAGGTATTATGCTACAATGTAAGATTTTCAGAAGTAAAAGGAATGCCGATAACCTGGGAAAAGTTACTGAGGAGAGAACAGAGTTCTGGCAAAACAAAAGGAAGTATTGCCTTAGAAAGAAGCTCCATTCATGGAATAACTGCTTTGTTGTTCTTTCAAAATTCCATTGTCTTAGTCCTGCTCCATTACCTTATACCCTAATGATCTCAGTGACCTCATCAGGCACATGATTATTATTATTATTATTATTTATTTGATTTATATACCGCCCCCTCTCCCCGAAGGGACTCGGGGCGGTGAACAGCCAATAAAAACACATATACAAGGTACAAAGTATGAGACAACATAAAATATTAAAATTTAAAAACTGAAATACAATATGGCTCTAATAAAATATAAACAAGTATTAAAAAGATTAAAACCCGACTAAAATTTAAAAACCCCTAGGCCAGTCCGGCCTGCCGAAATAAATGCTTTTGAGCAACCGACATGATGTATTTATATCCAATGAAATGTTTGGCTGCTCTAGCCAATCACATGCATTCTGTTGTCTGTAAAATCTATAAAAGGAGACTATAACCCTTCCCTTCTTTAGGCTGATCTTTGTCTCCTCTGGTATCAATAAAGCAATTTATTCTTCAATGTAATATGTCCTGGCGTCCGGTTTAATGAATCCCTTTTAAGGAAGTACTCCCTACTACAATTTCAAGGTTTAATAATAACTGTTGAGTGTAAAGAAAAACTGATTTCTGAAATTTCTTAATCCAGTTACTGGCCAAAGCCTGAAAGTATGGAAAACAAATTTTTTGTTTTCCAAAATTTTGACCTTAAATGCTTTGCAGTGTTAATGCTTTCAATCCTACTGAATATCAGTTGAATTATTTTTAAATCCTGCACTGACCATCAAAGCTCTGTGCAAGAAATAATTTCCACTGAACACTTTTTGGGAGTTGTATTGTTGGACCCTAAGATGCCATCTTACAAGGATGAAGAAAGCAATATAAGCTTTGGCAGCAGTATGTTTTAAAATAGATTCCAGGTGGCAGTCATTATGATCTCTACATGATTCACTGCACAATTTTCTAATTAAAGAAATGTGATTAAAGGACCACCTTGGAAAGAGAAATAAATGCTTTGGGCAAGGTTTAACATTCTAAAAGCTGTATTTGATGTTTGCATTATTTTTAACATGATGAAGTTGTTCACTTTAGAATATCAAATAAACATTTCTGGAAAAGGAATTCTAGTTTAGTTTGGGTCATGTAGGAAATATGTCTGAATGCCCTTTAGCAAAGAGAATCACCATTCTTCTTTTATTCCTTCAGAAGGTTTATTTGCAAAAGTATCAAATATTTACAGTATATGGGGGAGCATATCAAAAAGGTTATGAAGAAAAAAACCTTTCTCTGATGAGAATAGTTCAAGAACCTTGCTCCAAATAGATCTTTCTGAGATTAAGTAGGAATCACCTGAAAGTTCATTATTCATGTAAATCAAAAAAGGGGAGAAGAATCAAGAACAGACATCTTTCATACAACTGAGGTTTCAACTCATGACCAATTCAATATTCCTTGTCCCAGTGAAAGTGATGACAACATTAAGGCTTCCTCTTAAAAACCTTGTTTATCATACATAGGTATCCAATTTAAATTACTTTCTTAATTTTGCTTATATGAACAGAAATATCAGCTAAGTGACAGGATAAAACAGGGGATCCAATTGGTGTTTTCTGTCAAGTGCACTGATATTGTGGAATATATACTAAGAATAAGTTTAAAATATTAATTCAACCTTCCACTACTTTAATTTAATAATGCATAAAAAATAGCAATACTGCCACCTACTGTTCAAAAGTATGCAATTATTACATGGGATGAGGAAAAGAAAATGCTACATCAAATTATGCTTCTCAAAAAGAAAGAGTGTCATGCCTTTATTTATTTGTTACATTTAGGTACCTACCCATCTTACTCTCAGAGTGAGTATTGCCAATCTTATGCCATCAGTGGTAGCAAGTAAGAAAAAAAAACATTCTCAAAGATTGGGATCACAGTGAAGACAAAAATAAGTTGTAAGAGTTATAAAACTTATATACAAAAAAAAAAAAAACCTAAGAAAGTTAGGAACAGCCATTAAACATAATGGAAAACCACTGCTTTCCTCATCCCCACCCCGGGATACTGCCCATTGTTCAAGTAAAGTAATTTAATTTATATCACATCTTTATTTGTTTTACATCAAGGCAGCATACCTAATGTTCTCTCCTCCTACTTTCTCCATAGCCATCCTGTGAGATAGGCTGGGCTGAGAGTGAATAGTTGATTCTGATTCCAAGGGGAATAGGTACATAAAGCAATAGGTACCTAAATGTACAGAAAGAATATAAGGAATCTTCTTTCTAGGAAGTGACTGGTCCATGAGATAATGAGCCAAAATTTATATTGAAAACATTTAAAGCTCATACTGTAAGATTATGTATGAAATATAGTATGTTACATATTATATAGTATATTAGGTATATTACATACAATATACCAAATATCGCAGCTGTATGAAACTGAAATTGTGGAAAATATGGCTTACCGTCTTGATGAAAGTCCTTTCTTTGTCTTCCCAAAATTTGTCACTCAATTCAATTGTGCAGTGAATATTTATTTCTCTCTCATAGGATCCAAAAATAAATAATCTGAAATTCAAAGATATAATTATTAGATTACCATTAATTGCTTACAGCTGCTATATTTTCTTTAGCAATTTATTGCTATTTCAGGATATCAGAAGTTAAAAAAAGAATTTGCACCCTCTAGTGGAAACAGGTAGCAAATGAAAGCAAAGACACAATTTTAATATTTTTCATATACAGTAGGTAATATACGCACTGAAATAAGTAACAAGTGTAAACTGCGCATCATTGCAAAGTAAGTAATCATAAAACCTGTGGCTGAAAGCTAATTTTAATTAAGTATATATTAGTGAAATTATTCTAAAGGGAAAATATTCTTTTCTGACAGGACAAACAGGTATCTGTCACCATAACTTTTAAGTACTTTCTGAAAATATGTACATTATGAAATGTAGCTGTCACCTAATTGGAGTAGCCTTTTAACCCATATTTTTAATATATATTCAGTATAACTTGTGTGTGAAGATTCTGCATTTTATAGGAATATTTGTAGTTCTAGTCAACTGTTATTTAATAGCTTAACTGCCAAATAAAATAAGAAAAATAGGTTAGATTACAGATCAAGGAAGTCTCACTGGTCTTCTCTATTACTTTTTCTGAATTGTATATAAGAAAATTTAAAACATATGTATGTTGGCTAGTTTTTCTGTATTAACCAACAGGTTTGATTACTTATGTGCTATCAAGTCAGTGACTACAAAGACAGATTTTCTCCATGATGATTTGTCTCTAATCTGGTTCTACATTTCTTCCAATGGAACACCTATGACTAGTGTAAACTGACCATCTATCCCCTGAGAGATTGTTCTCTTTCCTTCCGCTTTTCCAGTGGTAGGACATTTCTCCAGAGACTTAGGTCTTCATATTAAACCTTTGTGGCACGACAGCTTCCCCAGCACCTGGATGAAGCTGTCTATTTGGATCCACGCCAATCGGGCTTCAGGCCCGGGCACAGCACGGAGATGGCATTGGTCGCATTGGTGGATGATCTCTGGAGGGCCCGTGACAGAGGTTATTCCTCTGTCCTGGTCCTATTAGATCTCTCGGCGGCTTTTGATACTGTCGACCACAGTATCTTATTGCGGCGGCTGGGGGGATTAGGAGTGGGAGGCACTGTTATGCGGTGGTTCTCCTCCTTCCTCTCTGACCGTTCGCAATTCGTGTTGGCAGGGGGGCAGAGGTCAGCCTCGAGGCCCCTGGTTTGCGGGGTGCCTCAGGGGTCGGTGCTCTCACCCCTTCTGTTCAACATTTATATGAAGCACCTGGGTGAGATCATCCGTGGCTTTGGGGTAGAGTTCCATCAGTACGCTGATGATACTCAACTGTACATCTCTACCCGGGCCACCCCGATGAAGCCGTCGAAGTGATGACCTGGTGCCTGGAGGCCGTGCGGTGTTGGATGGGGCGGAACAGGCTTCAGCTCAACCCATCTAAGACTGAGTGGCTGTGCTTCTCGGCACAGCCAGCTGGTTCATCGCTGGCTGTGGGGGGGGAAATTCTTGCTCTCACAGAGAGGGCCCACAATTTGGGTGTCCTCCTGGATGTGCAGCTGTCATTGGAAGATCATGTGGCGGCCGGCGCCAGGGGGGCTTTTGGCCAGGTCCGTAGGATCTACCAGTTGCGGCCCTTTCTGGATCGGGATGCGCTTCGCACGGTCCCTTCCGCCCTTGTAACCTCCCGCCTAGACTATGCCAATGCTCTCTACATGGGGCTGCCTTTGAAGAGCATCCAGAGGCTCCAGCTGGTGCAGAGTGCGGCCGTGCGGATGGTGTTGGGGGCTCCTTGGGGCTCCCATGTTACGCCACTTCTGCGTGAGCTGCATTGGCTCCCGGTAGCCCTCCGGGTGCGCTTCAAGGTCTTAGTTATCATCTTTAAAGCGCTCCATGGCTCGGGACCAGGATATTTGCGAGACCACCTCCTGTCATAATCGGCCTCTGGCCGACCGATACGCTCCCATAGAGTCAGCCTCCTCGGGGTGCCGCCGGCTGGACGGCTGGCGACCCCGAAGATGCGGGCCTTCTCATTGGGGGTACCCTCTTTCTGGAACGAGTTACCCCCGGAGATGAGAACCATCCCTGATCTCCTGACCTTCCGCCGTGCATTGAAAACTCATTTATTTCAGCAAGCCGGTCTGGCCTAGGGGTTTTTAAATCTTTTAATCTTGTTTTAACTTTCTTAATTCCCTTATTTTTAATCTTTTGAAAGGGCGAATGTATTTAATTCTTTTAATTTTTAAATATTGTATATGTATTTTACATGTGTATTTTATCTTGGCTGTTCACCGCCCCGAGTCCCTTTGGGAGAGGGGGGCGGTATATAAATTTAAATAATTTGAGCCTGGTTACTGTTGCCTCAGTAAGAACTCTGAGCTGATTTGTTTGATGATCCTTTGGTTTGTTATCTTGGCAATTCAAAATATTCTCGAGATTTTGAAGAACAAAATTCAAAAATGTCAAAACTTTATTCCTGCTTCTTCAAAGTCCCACTTTCATTTACTGCCTGCATAATTTTGATCTTTGTAGGTGTGGGCACATCATTGCATCTGAGTATTTCTTCCAAGTTCTTGCTATTTTACCAAGTGTTGATTTGCATCAAATTAATTGCCAGGTACTTTTTAATGTGACAGCTGATTCTAAAAGGCAGAAGTTATCCACTGTTCCAATATCTTCACTGACAGCTCTAAAGTTGGTTGTTGCACCTGCTTTCATTAGTTTGGTCTTCTTTGGCTTACTCTAATCACTATTTTTTTGTGTTCCTTGACTTTCATTACTAGAGCTTGCAAATCATTTGCATTCTTAGCTATCACTACCCAAAGTACATGCATTTGTTCTTTAGTTTCCTGAGCTTTTTATCTTGCATCTGATAAGTTAGCTCAAGATATATCATTCTGACAAAGAGAGAAAAGTCTCTGTCTTGCCTATTACCCTCATATCCTACTAAACAGGCCTGTTTTCTACCATTATCAACTGTTACCTTCCCACTAATGATGACTCAGCAGTAATTCCACCAAGTTATACCAGAGGGAAAAACAGGAAGCAGAACTATACCGTTACTAAAGAGACCAGAAATGTGAAATCTTCTTCTCTTAGCCATTTCCCATGCCAATTTGTTTTAATAAGAGCAGCAGCTTCTGGTTATTTTATAGTTATTACTGAATTATTTTTGCAATCCAGCTGGTCATTCTAATATCAGTAATAAATTGTATATTATTTCCCAAACATTCTTGTTTTCTTTTCCTTCCTCTCCTTTATGATTTTCAGCTTTGACTTATTGCTTTGCAGGCCACTCTGAGAATCTATTCGGCTTAAAGGAGAGATTACAAATGTCTTATTTTAGTTTTGTTATATTTATTTATTGCCAGGTTAATATTCTATCATTTTTCTGAGAAATTCATACATATCCGTATCAGTCCTTAGTTAAAACACAGGACATAGCATTGTATCTATCATGGACTGTCTTAGTTCCAGAATTGATCCATTATAGAATCCCTGAAAGATATATTCAACTGTTTCTAATCTTCAAACTCACTACATCATGTGGCAGCCTGTTTCATAGGTTGACAGTTTGTACTACCAGGAAATTAGTCACGATGATTATAGTGAACTTTCTTGTACTTTTTTTTAACTTTTTGGTTTTGCTTTGCTCTCTGGGCCACAGATAATACATCCACACCCTTTTCTATGACAACCATTCAGATATTTGATACTTCACGCACTTGAATTTTATGTGCAGATCCTTTAAAAATTTCTCATAGAGATAGGTTCCAAAGCTTTCATTATCTTGGTGGCTCTTCTTGAACTTGGTCCATTTTCTCACTATGCTTTTTGAACTGTGGTGCCCAGAATTGGACAGATGGAGCAATTATGATCTCTTAAATGAGCTCTGTGCTTTGAGGTTAATATACCCAAAGGAGGATCTGTCTTTTTTGAGCTGCAACACACTGCTAGCTTGTGTTTAACAAGTCGCTGACGAAGACACCCAGTTTCTTTTCCCATACACTATGGTATTGCCAAACCAGGTACCACCAGTCAATATTTGTGCTATATATACACCGTATTTCCTACCCAGATGCTGAACTTTACATTATTCCTTGTGAAATTTTATTCTGTTCAATTCTGCCTACTGCTCAAATGCATCTAAATCTTCAGTGTTCTCTCTTATCTAAAGTATAACTATCCCAGGAACTCTGTCCTGTTTGCTAATGAAAACTTTGACACTAAAATAAACTGGGATACAAATCCTTAACTTGAAGAATTGTGATTCTAACCGTAACTCTTTCTTAATCCTGCTTACCCAGTCACTTGACTTTAAGATACAAAGAAAATCAATATCACAAGAAGTGCCAAGAACATACCTTGAGCATTCTATTAAAGAAACTTTCAGTCTTCCTTCCGTTAGTGAGAAACCTTGTATACTGAGGCTCCGGTCTCTATATTCTTCAGGTGGCACAACTTGAAATGGAAAAAATGGTTTGAACCTAATCAAAAGATAAGCACATATTATTTATTTAGAACTGTAATTGTAGCAATTCATTCTGTTGCCACAAGATTTTGATAGAAACTATCTATAGCCCTAGAAATGAAATAATCATTATCATCATGGCCAGGTATGGAGTATGTATTGCAATTGTTGTTGCATCTGAAAGTGCTTGAAATTATTTCACATTTCCCAGTAGTACTATTTGTGATCACGTTTAAGGTTTTATTTCCCAAAAGACTTGAAAAAATATCCATGTGTTTACTTTTATGATAGAAAGTTATAAACATTTATTCAAGAATATGTAGTCTATAACACTTATGGTAAATCCATGCTAGAAAAATATGGAAAACGTAAATGGCAACCTCCACAGGAGCAGGCAGGATGTATCATATTGACAAAAGCAGTATTGCAATCAAAGTTTTACCCTTTTTAAAAAAATACAAGCCCAAAGGATAATGATTGTTGCATGATGGCACAACAGATTTTCTCCATTCTGATGAAAGGAGCAAGATCTTGCCAACACTACTGAATTTAATTATATTCTAATTTTAAAAAGAATTGTATAAATAACTGATTGAATTTTGTTTCATGCACTGGTTTCTGAAGGCTAAATTATTCCAGTTTACTCACTACGAAAGTGCCTGATTTTTATGATTAACATCAATTTTCATGTTAAAATAAAGTCTCCTTTAAGTTGAATATTACTCCTGATGACTTAATGGACATGGAAATGTTTCCCCATTACATTCTGCCAAGATGTTCCTGGTGCTATTGTAGGAGAAAATAAGGTGTTATTTAGGAAAAGCTAACACTGCATTCCAAAATTATCTTCCCAGGGACTTTAAAAGTAATAAACCATAAAATATTGGTTTATTACTTTATTATGGCATAAAATATTAGGACATAAACATAGGTTCTAGGAAGCAAAGCCAGTACAGATAAAGACATAAAAGTAACTATCTACAAAGAAATCATGAGAATACTATCTTTTTTAAAATTAGCATAACACTATTTTTATCCTTCTACTTCATAGACTCCATCTTCATTTGACCTCTCTAAACCCAGTATATCTTGATATATCCAAACAATTACTTTGCTATATACAATCATAAATATATTCTAATGTAAACTCTGTGCAGAGGGTTTCGTCCTCACTCTTTTTAGGTTTGCCTCTGGTGCCATAACAATAATTTGTGTTTCATATGATGAGGGTATATAGCTGATCATAATTATGGAGAAATTTTTCTTGCACAATGCCAGCCAAGTATTACCCAAGTCCAACCTTGCTTTTTTTGATAATCAATGCTAATGCTGCCACTAGCTGGGTGTTTTTATATGGGTTTATTTTTAAAGGGTGTGTCTTCAAATGAATCTTGACTTCTTGTGACTGCCTAGACAAGTCCCGCCAGTTTTCTTGGCACATTTTCAGTAGTGATTTTTACATTAGCAGTACAAGAACTCACTCATTGAGTAAGGTGGTCATTAAATAAGACATCATGTGACTGCTTTGCTCAACAACAGTAATCCCAGCTCTTTAAGGACTGTCTGTTATTATGCAAAGTTCTGAAAAATCAAAATGTTCCCTTATGGGTTAAATTATTTCCATTTTTGTTTTCATATTTCATTATTCTTTTGCATAAAGATTGCCTAGTTCGTCCTAAGTAGAGATTAGCAATTACAAAGTACATTTTACCTTTTAGAGAAATTATGAAGATAATTTTCCAAATTGTAAAGATGACAAACTAACTATGCTAATTTACCTTGCAAATGTTCTTCTTAATAAGAGAATATCATACTTTACATATCTAGAAAATAGAATCTATCCAATGGTGAACAGAGTTCTTAGGTTCCTTAACAATGAGAAAGTTGCATATCACTATGCTAATTTAAGTCAGACACTGCCACTGCCTTGCAACACAATGCCAACACCTCATGCAGACCAAAACATGTAGATCCACATGTATGAGAAAATATGGAGATTACATATTTACCACAATACTGTTCTATATAATGTCTCCCCAAGGCAAAAGCAAAAGTGGGAAGTTACCTTTTTATGTTCACTTACGCTAACCTGATGTCAATGACTGCTCACACCAGAGTGGCACAGCCTTACAATTCCTGCATGCCAAATTGGATAAGGAGCAGGCTTATGTGTCAGTATTCCCTGGCCATCACTCTCACCCAGTCAAAACCAGAGCCCTATGAGAATTTGGTTCTGTTCTGCTTGGGTAAAATATACCATAGGAAATGAAAGAGAAAAAAGAAAAATAATTTACAAAATATACAAAAACACCCTGCTAACCATGCTAAATTTGCTTACTGAAATCTTAGAGAGATGATGGTTTTGAGAGTTAACATCATGTTGAGAATCCGATAGAAGGTCATCAATTATATATTTGCATTATATTACACATTAAATAAAATGTGTGTGTAGACAATTATATTCTATGTGTTTACTGCACTACAAGAAATTTCCCTATTTGCATTACTATTTGTTAGCATATAATTAGCTTACTGAAATTGTAAAATAAAGTTCCAACTAATTCTCAAAAGAGTTGTTTTTTCAATGAAGATTTGTTTTAAAGACTCAACATCACAACTCTAGAATTCTCCATGCCCTTTCCAAAAAAGTCACATGTACACTGAAAATAAAAATAGAATTCTATAGGCAAAACTTAAGAATATCTTGTATCCACCAAAGAATATATGCATATTCAAATAATGTTAACTGAAACAACAAATAGGTTTGCCAATTGTGTATCACATCGGATTATCAGGTACATTAATATCTGTTCTAACAGATAATTAAAAAGAAATGTTCTGATCATGTAATTATGAGGACTACAAGATCTCATTCTCATATCACGATTATAAATGTTCTGAATCCATGTAGTGACCCTTCCTTCTAAACACACACAGAGGGAAGTGCTGCAGAGTTTTAGGAATATAAAATAAATAGATAGTAGCAGAATTCAATGTCATCTGTCATAAACAAATATAAGAAAAGTAGCATCTATAAGGAAGTAGCATCTATGAGGATGTTACACAGAAAAAAAGGAATAATTATATACAAAAACATAAATTATTCGTTAACATTTAAAGTGCATACAAAAATGGACGTAAAATGAACATCTAACTTGGTACACTGAGGATATATACATGCAAACTTTTTAAAATATAATTTTATTAAGGATTTTAATTACAATAGTAAAATCTAATTTAAACTAAAAGAATAGAAAAAAATGAAAGGTACAAACAAAAACAAGAGAGTAGAAAACAGAAAGAAAAATATATAAAGAAATGACTCCCAATAATTTTAGTAACTCTTCACCCCCTTTTAGTTTGCAACCAATTCATTCCATATCCCATCTCTTATCTACTGGTAGTCCTTCATTTATGACCCATTCATTTAAGAACCATTCCAAGTTAACATGGATCTGAAAAAAACGAGTTATGACTGAACCTTGCAAATATGACTGTTACAGCAGCCCTGCAGTGACATGATCAAAATTTGAAAGCTGTGGCAGCCAGCATGTATTTAACAATGGTTGCAGCATCACATATTTGCCAGTTGTGATCATTCCAGGGGTGCTTCTGACAAGTAAAGTCAATGGAAGAAACTGGGTTTGCTTAATGACTGCAGTGATTTGTTTAATGACTGCAGCAAAAAAAAAGCACAACTCATTTAACAACCACATTGCTTAATGATGAAAGTTCCAGTGTCAATTGTGGTTGTAAATTGAGGATTACCTGCATAATCTTTTCAGTCCTGGTATCAGCTGAAAGTCTATTAACAACATAACATATCTTATTTTAACCTTGATAACGCTTATATTTCTTCCTTTTTAAAAATAATCTTAACCTTTAGTCAATCAAATAATGTAGAACTTGATTTCTTTTGATAAGATTTAACAAGCCACTTTGTAAATCCAAGTATAACAAAAATTACCAAGATAATTTGCTACAACTGAATCTAGAGCACAGTTCCATGAGCAAATGTCTATGGAGATTCTCATGCATCCAGATCATGGTTGTCTCACAGATGCTTTTTTTCCCCAAGAGGCAACTGGACTTTCTGGTTTTCTGGTCACTGATTTCTTCTGAGATGAAGAAGCTTCTTGGATATGAAACGAAACGTCTTCAAAGAAAACCAGAAAGTCCAGTTGCCTCTTGAAAAAAAAGCATTTTCGGGGAGTTCCATGAGCACTTATAGGCATTTCCTACTTCACCAATGTAACACCTCTATTCTGCAAGCTGCACAAGTTACATTAATGTCCAAGTACAATTCAAAGCATTGATTATCACCTTCAACATCTTTAGATCTTTAGTTACCTTCTAAGCCATCTTTCCCCTAATTCGTCTCTCAAAACAGTAAGTTTTGGTACAGTACAAATGGCAAGCTCTAAGTCCTAGCTTTAAAGCATTGCCATTTAAGAGGTCCACCATCTCTTAGTCTATAAAATGAGAGCAAACCTCGCTCCCTATTAGCACTAATGATGTTACCTAATTTGATAATTAATGTTTGCAAGAAAACAACCAAGCTTGGAGAATACTAAGGACCCTGCAGACACACAGCATCACTGTAGCTCTATCTGCCTTATAGCAAATACTGGCATAGCATTTTCCCTGAAGGTCTTTAAAGCCTGACTGCTGAACCTTTGCAAAACCTACTGTGAGGTACTGTGGGCTGATCTGATAGCATATTTTAGTATTTGATTGTGATGACTTTTCTCCAGTACTACACTGTTCTTAAGGCTAGTTATTTTATACTTATTATTTTATGCTATTATTTTAGCCCAAATATATAAGCTACTGAAAATTACTCTGATGACTGATGTGGCATTTAAGTTGCTAAAATAAATTTATTGATTAAAACAAACTTAATTAAAATGAGGTTAACTCCCAATTTTCTTTTATTTAATTTGTAGAAGGGCTACCTATTCCCTCTCTCATGCATTTATTACACATACTGTTCTTAAATCCAGAGATTCAGAACAGGTAATTCTCCAGATGTTACTAAACTACAGCTTCTATTATTCCCCTCATCATCATTCATACTAGCATGGGTCTGAAACATTGTAATTCAACATCTGGAGTATGACAAATTTCCCAGTTTAATGTGTTCTTTAATGTATTCTAGTTTTCAGTTGTTATTGTACTGCTGTAAAAATACTGTAAAAATCTTCTACTCAGAAAACCTAGATGTTATCCAGTCCCACTTACTTATTTAAGAACATTTGTATGACAGGCAACTCAAATAATGAATCATAAAAGCTTTAAACCAACAATATGCTACAGTACAGTATACGTACAGTATTCATAGCTAATCCCTTAGGCACCAAAATATCTAGTGCATGGTCTTAATCTCCTTCCTGATATTAGGGAGGGAGACATTTTAATCGGGGGGGGGGGGGGGATCTGTTCCATAGGATTAGGTCAGCCATGAAACCATCCTGCTTTTATGCCTGGCTGTCTGATCTTCTAAGGGAAAGGAATAAGGAACATACCTTGGGGAAGAAATAGACTTTTAATATTAGCCATCTGCCCATCAGTTGGGCAGCCATACAGATTTGTATGAGAAATAAATAATTGTCTATAATTAATCAAGCAGGTTCTCTTCCTCTTTTACATATACATAGAATATTTGTAAAACCTACATATCTATTATTAGAAGAGGATTTCCTTGTATTTATTGAAATTGTGCAATCACCAAAAATGCTATTCAAGTGAGGATTAATCAGGTTTGAACATACAATATCTGATTCTGGTCTAAAGCATCCATCTTTAGAAGAAGAAAAATGCAGGAATACTTTTAACATAATGAAAAGAATCCACAAGACATGTGCAAACATATTACAGCGAAAAGACAAATGCTAACTTTGCTATGTTAGTTCTGATTCAAAATTTACACTGGTCCAATTAAAATGTAATATTCTTTTCCTGCTCAAGAGTGTTACAAACTCTTTTTAACTTGTCTAGCAATCTATAACTGCATACAGAAAAGAACTCCCACCATAGATGGGTGAAAACTAAGCTTTACTTTTGTCTAAGTGACATCAGTAACTCATGGGTTTTATGCTTTTTTCAGAGATGTGGGTTTTATGCTTTTTTCAGAGATGTATTTATTGGATATATCCTCCAACCTTCATTCAAAGAGACTATTCATTTACATCTATCAATAACAAATAATAAAACAAGAACAAATAAGGCTTTCTGAAAAAGCTCAATTTTTAATAGTTTACAGAAGTGTTTTTAAAAATGTGGTTGTAGGACCCCTGGAGGTTCACAAGACCCTTTCAAGGATCTGCAAAATCAAAATTATTTCCCAGCCGATGTTGACTTATGGAAAGCCAAAGAGGGCAGATCAAATTTGTGGGGGAAGATTATTCCAAAATGCACATGCAGCAACCAAAAAACAGCATTCTGGGTAGTAAGATTTAGGCTGCTAATAGTAGTATGCCACAGTTCAATGTCACGTATAAGACAGAGAGGTCAAACTTCACCTAGCACTTTTCAAGGTAGCCACTGTGACACTGAGAGTCAGACTTTATACTGAAGATTGAACCCTTTCTTAATATTAGTATAAGGTTCTTAAATTAATACTTCAGATCCATAACTCCATCATGTGAGAGCGCTGCCTATTTTATATACTGATTTTATTTATAACCAAGTCAACACTGACTGTGGATGATGTACAAGTAAAAACAACCAAGCACATGATCTAAAATCAAGCAAAAATTAACAAGCATAACAGAAACAAGCATGCAACATTAATTGAAACAGAAAAAGAGTTGGATGCCTGAACTAACTCAGAGCTGGCAGGGGAGGAGGGGAAGGAGTTTTTAAAATTGTTTAAATTGAAGGCCTAGTTTAGTTCAAACCTCCAGGAAATGCTATTCCAAAGACCATAACATAGAAGTCACACTTAAGTCTCATTAGAGGACAATGGTTAATGGATGCCAGATGTTACAGGATAGGTAAAGAACATGGGAGAGAGATTGTTCTTCAGAAAGCCACACCTTATTGCATTAAGGTTTTACACTTTGAATTTTATCTGAATGCTCACTAGCAGTATTGCATGGTTATACTGAAGTTTGTCCATAATTTGTTTGACCAATTTTAGCTTCTGAATGGTCTCCCAGGAGGCCCATTGCAACAATCCACATCCAGGTAAGATGACTGAGACATAAATAACCGTGAGAAAAGATTCAGTCCATAAAAGAGTATAATTGGTGCACCAGCTTAACTTCCAGATCACAACTGTCACCTGCTCTTTGAGAAGCTATGAACCCAGAATTGTATACCAGTTCTGTCTAGGGAAGTGCAACATTATTTATAACCGTAAATGGAGAAAGTCTGGCATTTAAACAACCATGAACCACAGCTATTGGGGTAGCTATCCACAGTTACCCCATCCAGATTCCAATAATCTTTAGGCACAAAACCTTAACCTCATTACTCACTCAACCAAGGCTAAACTGTCTATCATCATACTGATGTTTCAACAAATGACACTACCCAGCTGATTCACATAAATGTTAAACAGAAGGCAAGAGAGTCAAGCGCTGGGGCACCCCACAAAGACAGAGCATACGTAAAAACCAGCTATGTAAAAAGAAGGAAAACCATTGAAACACCGTACCTCCATTCCCAAGTTCTCTAGCAATCCAGAAGAACTTCGTAATCAATACGAAGGAGAACCAGATGGTCACACAAGCCTCATCCTGGCTTTGCCAAAGCTCGCATATTAAGTGAAATCAATGCTACCATTCTCAGCTGAATGGACAGATGATGTATAAATGTGGGGTGAATATAGAACTAAGGGCTGGAAGGGACCTAGACATCTAGTCCAATCCTCTGCTCAAGGCAGGAATCTGATAGCAGTGACCAATATGAATTGATAACTTTGATGTATTTTGATGTGAAGGGAAGGAATAAAGATAACATTTCAAAACAAATTTATGAAGGAAGAGTAAATGGATCAAGAAAAAGACTATGAAAGTTCTACTTGTATAGAGTTGCAGAATTTCTGAAAAACAATTACAGGTAATCCTTGACTTACAGCAGTTCATTTATAGTGACCATATGAAATTAGAATAGTCACAATGGCACTGAAAAAATGATTATTTTTCACATTTACAACCATTATAGTGTCCCCATGGTCACGATCAAAATTCAGATGATCGGCAACTATTTATGGCAGTTACAGTGTCCAGTGTTCTGTGATCACTTTTTGTAACCTTCTTACAAGTCAAGTCAATGAGCAAGCCAAGTTCACTGAAAAATCGTGTTACAAACTTAACTGCAGCAATTCACTTAACTGTGACAAGAAAGATCATAAAATGGGGCAAACCTCACTTAGCACATGTCTTACTTAGCAACATAAATTTTGGTCTCAATTGTCGTAAGTTGAGGACTACCTGTATATAATTAAAAACAAAAAACAAACTGCAAGGATTATCGAGTGAAATAAGGCTTTGCCAAGCAGTGATGTACAGAAAAGCCCAATTATTAGTATGGTGAAAACTAGATTTAGGTACGGTACATTTTTTAATTCATGCATTAATTTCTTTGGCTTATTGTTTCTTACTCCTTTTATTATCTCTTCCTAATTCTGTTTCCCAAGAAAGGGAGTAGTGTAATGCGTAATGTGGGTATAAAAAATTAAGCATCCTCTATAATAATGTGAGATTTGAGCTTTCCTCAGAAAACATGCATGGCTTATGGTGAATATACACTGATAGCCAAGTTTATTCAATGTCCTCATTTATCACTCTTCCAGAAGACATTTCTGTTATACTTCACACTGTTCTAACCAATCTTCTTCATATTAATACCCCCACTGAAGTATATTCTTCTTCCATTCCCACCCATTTTACACAAGCATGACAACATTAACTCGATTGCCTCATCCTGAAACAACTTACCTAATTTTATAGTGAGGTAAGGTATGCTTGCGCTTGATCACTTTCTTGAACTGATTGACAATGATGGAAGTCAGTTGAGGCAAGGGTCTTCCTTCAAACTGCGACTTGACCTCAAGGTCGATCAAAGGCTCATCGACAAAAGCAAAGGACCAGTGCGTGAAGGGTATACGGGTGAAGACCAGCCTCACCCGACCCACAATTTTAGAGATTTTGGCGAACAGATACGCTGACTTGCCAAAAACCAGGTCCGCATCAATGGCTAAGTGGAAGCCCCCATCGTACTCCAGGTCAACTTCAAAGTCCAGCTCCTCTGGACAGCCTTCTTCGTTACAGGTCACCGGACGCAATATCTTGATGTTTTTAAAGAGGGGGATGACGTTGCCAAAGGAGACATCTCGCAAGCTGAGCCCCTCCAACACTTTGCCGGTCACCTTGGTCTGCAAAAGCTCCTCGAATTCCACCTTGATTTTCCTGGTGACCCAGTGGCGGATCAAGGAGGTGTCCTTGAGTTCCCTGAAGAGAAAGAGGCAGATGGCATTGAGCCAGTAGAGGGTCTCCTCCGTGCACTCCACCAAAGGGGGCGATTCCTGGCCAGGGGCCTTGAGGCTTTGCTCGCTTTTGGAAGAAGACTGGCTGACAAAAGATCCGAGGGAAAGCGCTTCATGCCCCAAGACGAGGAAGCCGGTTAAATACTCCTTGAGGGTCGAGTCCGGCATTACTCTGGTAACAAAGAAGTGGGAGCTGCGAAGCCGGGACACCCCGGTGATGGCTTCGGGCTGCCTCCGGAAAAAGAGCAGGAGCTGGGCGAGCAGCGTGAGGAAGGAGCCCAGCAGAGCTGACAGCAATATACCATAGACCGACAGCATCGCCTCGCCTCGGGCGCCCTTCGCTGCCTCGACCAAACGCGCCGGTTTCCCCCTGACAGCCCACCTTTTACGCCGTATCCGGCAGCAGCCAGGCCATTCCCGCCTCCTCCATCTTGACGACGACGACGACCTGCGGAAAACCACCGCCCCCTCCCCTTCCCCACTCCGCGCTCAAGTCAGGACGCCAAACTCCTTGTCTTCCCACCCCGCTCCGCCCTCAGACGGCGAGGCGAAAAGCCGCCGCCGCGCGCACAACTCCCTCCTTCTGTGAGCCCCCTGAGTCTTTTTCTCGGCGGCGACGGCAGCATCCGGGTCTTTCCTTCCTTCCCTTCCGCCGCCAGCTTCTCTCCCGCCCCCCCCCGCCGCACTCTCCCTCCACTCCCCCTTTTCGTAGGAGAAGAAACCAACTGCTGCTTCTCTACCTTTGCTCCGCTCCTTCCATAGGTTTGGATTGGAGAAAGCGGGGAGGTACGGAGGGTGACGTCATAGGGCACGCCGCCCCTTCGCGCTGACCTCATAATACTGCGGAGGGAGGAAACAACAACGCCCCCAAAAAGAGAGAGGGTAAATCCCAACCCCCCTTTCCCGGTAGAATGTGCGCGTGCGCATTCCCTCCTCCCGTCCTCTTCCCTAGCGTGGTTCTTCAAAGCGGACGGAGAACGTTCCGGTTAGTCGGCGAAGAGAAGTGTAGGCGAGTTAGAGAGAATGATCTATTTTATTTTATTTATTTATTTGTCAATTGCTTACAAGATAATAGGTATAAGTAAAACATAGTTATGAATACATGAATACATATAAGAAAAATAAAATATAAAATATAAAAGAAACAATAGGACAGGGACGGTAGGCACGTTGGTGCGCTTATGGCTTTTGCAGGCCAATAAATCGGATGAGTTTTGCCCTTGTCGGTCCGATCGTCCTCCTGATCGGAAGAGGGATTCCCTGTTCACCAATGTCAAATAAGGGTGAAAAAATTACAAGCTGGTTAACGATTGTATGACCCGTTGCTTTGGCTACAGGTGGTCCTCGACTTACGACCACACTTGAGCCCCAACATTTCCATTGCTAAGTGAGACATTTGTTAAGTGAATTTTGTCCCCGTTTTATGACCTTTCTTGCCACGGTTGTTAAGTGAATCGCAGTTATTAAATTAGTAACATGGCTGTTAAGTGAATCTCTCTTTCCCTCATTGTCAGAAGATTGGGAAAGGAGATTGCACGATCCAGGAACACTGCAGCCGTCATAGATATGAATCAGTGGCCAAGTATCTGTATTTTCATCACATGACTATGGGGGTGCAGCAACGGTCATAAATGTGAACAATGAGCATAAGTCTGTAGAGATTTTTAGTCATCCAGGTCATGGTTGTCCCAAAGGTGTTTTTTTCAGGAGACAACTGGACTTCCTTGTTTTTTCTTTGAAAACGTTTTGCTTCTCATCCAAGAAGCTTCTTCAGCTCTGACAGGATAGTGGGGAATGGAAGGATTTATATTCCTTACAGACAGCTGGTCATTTGCATCCTTTTAGAGCAGGGGTGTCAAATGCACATCGTCAGGGCGGCATCACATGACAAATCGGGATTTTCCCTCCCTAAAAACCAGGCATGGGCATGGCCAGCGAGTGATGCATCCGGCCTGTGGGCCAGGAGTTGGACAGCACTTCACTAACCTGTGCAATTCAAGGTGCTGGTTGTCGCCTTTAAAGCCCTTCATGACTGGAATCTGGGTTATCTAAAGAAACATCTCTTGCCAGTCACATCTACCTGACCCATTAGAGTGAGGAGGCAGGGAATGCTGCGGGTGCCACCCCTGAGGGAGATACATTTGTTGGGACCCAGAAGAAAGGCCTTCTCCGTGGTGGCTCCGTCTCTCTGGAACATCATTCCTCCAGAGATTAGAATGGCCCCCTCACTAATACTCTTCCAAAAGGCACTGAAGACCTGGTTTTGCCAGCGGGCCTGGGGAACCCAGAGTGGGGTGGAGCCCATCAAATGGCTAATGTGATCTGCTGTCTTCGGGGCGGGGGTGGGAGTTGGTTTTTGATTTCTTGTTTTTTTGTTTTGTTTTTTGTTTTCCCAAATTTTGCTCTATTGTACTTTACTAATTTATTTGATTCTTTTTGTTAGTTTTTATTGTTTTTATTTTTATTTTTTGTTTAAAAATATGGTTTTACATTGTGTAAGCGCCACAAGTTGCCATGGGTGAATAGGCAGCAATATAAATTAAATAAATAAACCTGTCAGAGCTGAAGAAGCTTCTTGGATGAGAAGCGAAACGTCTTCAAAGAAAAAATAAGGAAGTCCAGTTGCCTCCTGAAAAAGCACCTTTGGGACAATTGTGAAGTCACTTTTCTCAGTGCTGTTGTAACTTCAAACAGTCACTAAATGAGCTGTTGTAAGTTAAGGATGACTGATTTTGAAGAAGGCATGACAACCTGGTTTGTTTCTTTTATGCAGCAGCGGGTTGCATCTCCAACCATTTCCTCCCATTTGGGAATTTTTGAGGCAAAATGCTCATGATATTTAGAAATAGGGCAGTGTCTATTTCTAAGTAGGGAAAAGTGATAAAAATGGTTCATAATTTAAACAACAACAATAATTGAATAAAAGCTATACTTAAAATGTACAAAAAAGCTAAGTTGAAAAGTTATAGGTTATGTGAAATAAACAGCTGAAAGCAACGGAATGAATTTTTTTCAGAAAATCAAGATTATGATTATCATATTTGTTTGCAGAACTGCTTTTCCAAAGTAGAATAAAAATATTCCCTAGAAAGGGCTGCCAATGAAAATATTGAAGTTGAAATAGAAATCAAAGAGACAGTGGGCCAATCTTTTGGAAATGGAAGACAACTGGAATTTTGAGAATGTATGGGTATTTTCCTAAAATTGCTTGGATCCTTGGGCTTGCCCAATGGCATGCATAACTAGTTGTAATATCATCATTTTAAGAAAGTGACTTATCAGACCAGCCACCACTTCATGCTCTATCTCCCAGATGGTTCTTGCAATTTCTGGGTATTAATTTAATTTAATAATGAAATAATACATTAATTTATTGGAGCCTAGATGACTTATTGGAAATAAAGATAATACTAGATGGGAGTTAGCTTTTAAGCATGTCTACGACTCACTTTTTGAATCAAATTTGCAAAATGTAAAAAGGCACATCAGGGAGAGACCTGGCAGGGACCAAAGTTGGTGTGTGCACCCACATTGATGCAGTCACATAGGATATACAGTCCAGTGGTGGGATTCCAATTTTTTTACTACCGGTTCTGTGCGCGTGGCTTGGTGGACGTGGTATGGCTTGGTGGGTGTGGCTTGTTGGGCAAGGTCAGCTGGGATTCGGGAGGCAGAGAATAGTTGGGGGCAGGGCCAGTCAGAGGTGATATTTGCCGTGTCAAAGCGAAAAAATTCAATTTTATAAATTAGAGGAAATGAATTGTGTTTTTCTATTGCCAGCATACTTTATTTACAAAAAACTAGGAGAACACAAAGAAAAGCAGTACATCTAATAAGCAAGCAAATGAAAAGTATAATGAAAGTGAAGTGTGAAGTAAAACTCCTCCCATGCACACATGCGCAGTAAATCAAACATCACAAGACACTCATATCTTGTTACTATGGAAACTTGATAACCAGTCCATCTTATTCTGGAAACTTCTGTGGGAGTTCACCAGACAAACAAAACCAAAACAATGCAGTGACACCCCCTTCTTTGTCTGATGAGCGGACATCAGGTAAGGCACATCTTCTCACGCAGGTATTCATGCAGAGCAGCTGCAAGTGGTTTGTTGAGCATATCAGCAATCTGATCATGTGTGGACACATATTGCAATTTAACAAAACCTTGTTTGACTAGTTGCTTTGTGTTCTTATACTGAGTGTCAATGTGTCTGGACCTAGAACCTGTGAAACGAGTTTTGGAAATATTAACCACAAATTCATTGTCTTCCATCACGGTGATTGGCTATATTGGGTGAGTCCAGATATCTGTAACTAAAGCATCAAACCACGTTAAGGAATTACATGCATCTGAAACACAAGCATATTCGGCTTCAGTAGATGAACAAGAAATGAAATTTTGTTTACACACGTGCCAGTAAACAGGACATCCATTTAGGAACACCATATAACCTGAAGTACTTTTATGTGACTTTTTATCACTTGCCCAATCAGAATCTGCATAACAACATAATTCTGGATAGTTAATATGTGTTGGTTCTAACAACAACTTCATACTTTTAGTGTGCTTCAGATATCTCAACAACTTCTTAATGCATAACCAATGGAACTGTTTTGCTTTACCTACGTGTCGTGACAAAAGATTAATACTAAGTGCAATATCTGGTCTGGTCCAACTACTAATGTATAACAAGGACCCAAATACTGAACGATAAAGTGTTTGATCTTCAAAATCAGGACTTGGTTCATGTGCCAGATTATGGAAATCTGTTTGCATAGGTATGCGAACTGGATTAGCATCCTTCATATTGCAATGATGCAACAGTTGTTCAATCTTGTCCTCTGATAGCAGCCTCCTCCAGATGAGTAGGAGAATCCAGCGGTGTCTGCCAAGTTCTTATCTCCTCCTTAGGTACCTCAAAGGATAATAAATCTTCCACTGACCGAGTTCTCTGCTTGTTTTTATTTTTCTTGCGTTGTAGATTTGATTAAAATTAATCACAAATTCCTCTGAATTATTGTGAACTAATTATCAAAGTAACTGGCAAATAAAGAAACATCCGTAAATTTTGCATCCACCATCCTCTGCTACCATATGTCAAAGTGAAAAAATTCAGCTATATAAATTAGAGGAAATGAATTGTGTTTTTCTATTGCCAGCATACTTCATTTACAAAAAACTAGGAAAACACAAAAGCAGTACATCTAATAAGCAAGCACCTGCTTACCTCAAGGACGGTTCCTGGGACTCGGAAAGGTGGCATGGCCATCAGAAGAGAGGTTATGTGGGGGGGGGGGGAGTTAAATTGTTTCAATTTCTATTTAAAGTTTTATCGGGGTTAGGGAAGACGACCAGGATGGGGTTGGGGGACAACCCGTCTGAGACGGGGGCCAGACCGGGGGTTGACTGTGGTCGGGAGGCTCTGGGGTCAAGTGGGCTCGGATCGAGGATGGGGGGTTCTTCCGGGGAGGGAGAGTTGAGCGGGAGAGGCAGATTTGGTGGGGATAGGGGGCCATATTATGTTAGGGGAGCGCGTTCTCCCTATTTGCGAGTGGTGACGTGTTCCGACCCCCTAGTTATTTCCCGTTCCCTGGGCTGTCTGAGTCATCAGGCCCTGGGCCTTTGGCTGATGTTATGCAACACCAGGTCCGTGGTTAACAAAGCCCCCCTTATTCATGATTTGATCTGTGAGGGGGAGCGGACCTGGCGGGTGTTACCGAAACCTGGCTGGGCCAAGAGAGGGGTGTCCCCCTTGTGGAGATGTGCCCACCTGGGTTTCAGGTTTTTCATCGACCAAGGGCCCAGGGGAGAGGAGGGGGGTTGCGGTGGTTATTAAGAAAGATCTGTGTCCTAGGGAATCCACTGTTCCTCAGACGACCGGATGTGAATCCCTCTTTGTAAAGTGTGGTTCTGGGGTTCAGATGGGCCTGTTTATTACATACCTGGCTCCTTGCTATGTGACATCGGCCCTGCCTGAGCTCCTTGAGGTGATAGCCGGCTTGGCGGTTGAGACCTCCAGGCTTATGGTCTTGGGGGATTTCAACCTACCCTCTGCTGGTGGAACCTCGGGGGTTGCTCAGGAGTTCATGGCTTCCATGACAGTCTTGGGCCTGACCCAATTAATTAGGGATCCCACTCACACGGGGGATCACATCTTGGATTTGGTTTTTGTCTCTGGTCAGTGGCAGAATGATCTAGGTTTTGGGGATGTTTTGATTGAGCCCCTGTCATGGTCGGATCATTCGCTCCTTAGGCTGGACTTCCATTCCGCACCCCCTCATTGCAGGGAGGCGGAACTGATTAAATGGTATCACCCCAGGCCTGACGGAGCTGGGCCGCTTCCCGAGACTCGTACACATGACTCAGTTGAGAACCTGGTGGCTGCCTGGGATAGGGCGGCCACTGGGCCCCTTGACTGGGTTGTGCCCTTGCGGCCTTTGACCTGGTGCCAATCCCATGTGGCTCCCTGGTTTTCCGAGGAGCTGAGGGAAATGAAGCGCCAGAAAAGATGCCTAGAGAGTGGTTGGAGGGCCAGCCATTCCATATCTGACTGAACACTACTGCGGTCATTTGTTAGGACCTATTTAGTGGCGATAAGGGTGGCAAAGTGTTTGTACTTTTCCACCCTTATTGCGTCCGCAGAAAATCACCCAGCCACCCTTTTTAGAGTGACCCACTCACTTTTAGATGAGGGAGCGCGGGAGGACCCCTTGCAAGGACGGGCCGAGGATTTTTCTATTTTTCTGCAGGACAAAATTGCTCAGATCCGGGATGGCTTGGACTCTGACTGGGCAACTCTGGGTGGGAGGGCGGGGGCATTTGGGAGGAGTTTGATCCTGTGACCCTGGATGACGTGGACAGGATGCTGGGCGGGCTTAATGCCACCACATGTTTATTGGACCTGTGTCCCTCCTGGCTGGTTGTGGACACCCAGGAGGTTATGCGAGGTTGGTTCCAGGGTATTATCAACGCTTCCTTGAGTGAGGGTTTTTTGCCAGCCACCTTGAAAGAGGCGGTGGTGAGGTCCTTCAGGAAACCGTCCCTGGACCCAACTTTGTTGTCAAATTATTGTCCGGTCTCCAACCTTCACTTTGTGGTGAAGGTTGTTGAAAGTGTGGTAGCACGACAGCTCCCTTAGCCCCTGGAGGAAGCGGTATACTTAGATCCTCTCCAATCGGGTTTTAGGCCTGGGTACAGCACGGAGACAGCGTTGGTCGCATTGGTAGATGATCTTTGCAGGGCTCGGGACGGGTTGTTCCTCTGTCCTGGTCCTATTAGATCTCTCAGCGGCTTTTGATATTGTTGACCACAGTATCCTATTGCGGCGGTTGGGGGGTTGGGAGTGGGAGGCACCGTGTTACGGTGGTTCTCCTTCCTCTCCGACCTCTTGCAATTTGTGTTGGCAGGGGGACAGAGATCAACCTCGAGGCCCTTGTGTTGTGGGGTGCCTCAGGGGTCCATGCTCGCCCCTGCTGTTCAACATTTATGTAAAGCCACTGGGGGAGATCATCCGTGGCTTCAGGGTGGAGTTCCATCAGTATGCTGACAACACTCAGCTATACATTTCCACCCCGGGCCACCCCGACGAAGCCGTTGAAGTGATGACCCGGTGCCTGGAAGCCGTGTGGAGGTGGATGGAGGTCAACAGGCTTCGGCTCAACCCGACCAAAACCGAGTGGCTGTGGTTCCCTGCGCCCAGATACAGTCAGCTCATTCCATCGCTGACCGTGGGAGGTGAAATCTTGTCTCCCACGGAGAGGGCGCGCAATCTGGGAGTCCTCCTGGATGGGAGGCTGTCATTGGACGATCATATATCAGCCGTCACCAGGGGGGCTTTTTATCAGGTCCGTAGGATCTACCAGTTGCGACCCTTTCTGGATCGGGGTGCATTGTGCACAGTCACCTCTGCTCTTATTACCTCCCACCTAAATTATTGCAATGCTCTCTACATGGGGCTCTCCTTGAAGAGCATCCAGAGGCTTCAACTGGTGCAGAGTGCGGCTGCGCGGGTGATCTTGGGGGTTTCTCGGAGCTCCCATGTTACACCGCTCCTGCGCGAGCTGCACTGGCTTCTGGTGGCCTTCCGGGTGCGATTCAAGGTGCTAGTGACCATCTTTAAAGCGCTCCATGGCTTGGGACCCGGGTACTTGTGGGACCGCCTGCTGCCACCATCGGCCTCCCGCCGGCCGGTGCGCTCCCACAGAGTTGGCCTCCTCGTGATACTGCCGGCTGGCCGATGTTAGTTGGCGGCCCCGAGGGTGCGGGCCTTCTCTGTGGGAGCACCCTCCCTTTGGAATGAGCTGCCGACGGAGATGCGAGCCATTACTGACTTACGGGCCTTCCGACAAGCACTTAAGACCCTCCTTTTCCAACAGGCCGGTCTGGCGTAACATTATGAGTAGGGTTTTTAATTTGATTTTAATTTTTTACAGGTTTCATTGGTCTTAGCCATCTATTTAACTAATTTTTAAACTCTTTTTAACTTTTCTATTTGTATGTTTTTATTGTGGCTGTTCACCGCCTCGAGTCCCTTTTTGGGAGAGGGGGCGGTATACAAATCAAAATAATAAATAAATGAAAAGTATAATGAAAGTGAAGTGTGAAGTAAAACTCTTCCCCTGCACACATGCGCAGTAAATCAAACATCACAAGACACTCATATCTTGTTACTATGGAAACTTGATAACCAGTCCAGCTTATTCTGGAAACTTCGGTGGGAGCTCACCAGACAAACCAAAGCAACGTAGTGACATCCCGGTTCTCTGAACCACTCAATATTTCTGCTACTGGTTCTCCAGAACTGGTCAGAAACTGCTAAATACCACCTCTGATACAGTCGTGGCTGAGTACACTGAACGATTTACAAATAGAACATGATACAGTTAATCCTGGACTTATTAGCACAATTGGCCCCAGAATTTCCATTGCTAAGCGACGTAGTTGTCAAAGTGAGTCGTGCCCAATTTCACAACTTTTTCTGGAGACAGTTGTTAAGTGAATCGCTATGGTTGTTAAATGAATCACTACAGTTGTTAAGTGAATCTGGCATTACCCCGTTGATCTTGCTTGTTGGAAACTGACCAGGAAGGTTGCAAATTGGGATCACATGACCTTGGGACACTGCAACTGTTATAAATATTGCCCGTTGCAAAGCACTCAGATCATATGACGTGGGGATGCTGGGAAAGCTGTAAGTGCAAACTCTGGTTATAAGTCATTTTTTTTTTCAGCAATGTTGTAACTCTGAATTGTTGCTAAATTACTGGTTATAAGTTGAGGATTACCTGAACATTTTGCCTCGGCTGCATTGGCTTCCTTAAAACCTCTGATTATATTTCAATCTCCTATTTTCCCCTCTAGTATTGTAACTAATTTAAGTCCAATACAGTAAAGTTGGAAGTAATGAGGAGACTTTTAATGCATTAAATTATTCATAGTTAATATGATTTTATTTAGAATCATTTTAATTCTGTTTTGGAAACATTTTCTTTATAGGTTTATTAATGGAGATAGAATGTTCAATTAGATCAAATGAAAGAACGGAATTACAAAGCAATTTATATATAATTTTAAATTAAATTGGGAAAATATCTTTTTTTTAATTTTAGTCCCATTTTTTTATTATGTTCCTGAATTTTCATTACTACAGTTTTACTACGTCACACATTTTTTCAGCTGAGTAGTGTCATCAACATAACACAGATTTGTTTGGTGCTGCTTCCTCAGAGAGAAAAGAGGAAGGAATTCCTTAGGCATTACTTCTGTAGAAATCAGAAACCCAAACAAGTCCTTCCTCTTTTCCTGTATCATAAGTCTATTTATTTGTACCTACTGCTAATTCTCTGGTTTATTACTAGCAGCTGATATGGCAAACACGAACTTAGAAAAATCTATTGACAGCTAAAGGGAGATTTCTGATTTCAGGACAAAGTATGGCTGGGAAAAATGAGTTAAGCTGTTTCTCTGACAAAATTAGAAGTATTTTTCTAAAAAGGTTAGTGCCAGTAAAACCAAGGGAATTAAATCCCTAAAAATATCATTATCTGGAGGCAAGCATATCTAGTATGCATTCCAAAGAGGAAAGGGGAGAAAAAAAATCTGAGAAATGAGGAAACTGGTGGAAGAAATAAACAAAAAGTGGCAATAAATTAATTAACATTATGTACAGTGAATTCCTGCCTACTAATTAGTAAACTATATAAGATAGTCATTAAAACCAAGCCTCAGTGGAGAATTGTTATTCTGGTAGGGATTTTTCTCTTTCTTTTAGACAGATGTTAACCCTGAGAGAATAAGAATGAATTAAAAAGAGAGAAAAGTGAGGATATGAACAGGTGGGTATTTAGCATTCTAAATCAATAAAGCTGCATTGCTCCTAAACTCACAGTTTGTACTGTGGAAAGCTTGTTCACAATTAGCAAAAAACAAGGGTATAAACCAGGAAAAGAGTGCAGAAAATGAACAGGACTAGAGAAAAAGAGGACTCTTCGTGGGTTTGACGATAACAGAGGAGATAAAAATTAAAGGATCTTGTTGTCAAAATTAAATCAAGGCCAGTTGCTAATTCATCTGATTGAACTAGAGAAATATTACAGCTAATAGCCAAAAGTTCACTCTAGAACTGTGATGGCGAATGTATGGCAGGCGTGCCAGAAGTGGCACGCAGAGCTATCTCTCCAGGCATGCCAGCCATCACCCATTGCTCTTCCAGGCACACACCGGCCAGCTGGTCTTCCGGAAGACTTCATGACGCATGCGCACCAGGGAGCTGCTCTTCTGGTTTTCAGTGCTCCTGCACATATGCCAAGAAGTTACTTTTCTGGTTTTTGGCATTCCCCTGTGTACATATGCTTGCTCCCACTTGGTGTCGAAAAGGTTCGCCAACATGCTCTAGAACAAAGTGAAGTCTTGGACTGAGGAGGCAAAGTTGAAGATACAGGGTTGCCCCGATTGTACAGACTGGAGTACTTTTGAAGCTGCCTCAGCGACTTGGATGAACTCACTGGTACTGTGATACAATATGTTAGATTTTGTGAGGACATATGTGTGCTGACCAAAACCTTGAACGTACACAGTAATAATAAGCCTTGGCTCATAGCTAAGCTCAAACAGGTACGTTGTGTCGAAGAGGTGGCCTACAGCAGGGGTCCCCAACTCTCAGTCCGTGGGCCAGCACCAGTCCGTGGCATGTCAGAAAGTGGGCCATGCAAACAAGTGAAGCCCCATCCACAGGATTCAGGCAGCATGTGAAACTATGCCCTCTCTGGTCCACAGAAAAACCTCTCTTCACAGAACTGGTCCCAGTGCTCAAAAATTGGAAGCCGCTGGCCTACAGGAATGGAGATATATAGTCAGGCCAGGAATATATTAACAGGGGAAATCAAAAAGAAAGGGAAAGCAAAGAGAAGCTACTTTGAAGCTACTCTAGTTCAATCAATTCTCAGCAAATGAACCAGCAAATGTGTGGAAAAGTCTGAAAAATATTATTGGCTACAGCAATCTCCCTCCCTTGCTGAAGAGAATTGGCAACTGGCAGATGACCTGAATGTGTTCTACTATAGATTTGAGAGGAGATTGCTGTCAATTATCGCTACCTTCCCCATCTCAGATACATCATATATACTCAGATACACCATAGCCAAATCTTTTTTTCCTATCTCCATCCCTCTGGGTCCCTCACGTCTGGTGATCCTAGAAAAAGATGTCTATTTCATAGACAAAAGATTAGAAAAGCACCAGGCCCAGGTGGAATAACTCCTTCTTGCTTGAAAGTCTGTGCTTCCTGTCTTAACCCCATCTTTAACAAATCACTGGAGATGTGTTATGTTCCTTCTTCTTTTAAATGCTCTACTGCCATTAAAGCTTATATCTGTAGGTAGATAATAAGCTTTCTGACAGATAAAAAGGAACAGGTGAAGCTTGGGAAAATCATATCAAACACCTGAACTGTATACTCAATACAGAGAAATTATCAAGCCTGTCATTAGAACTTGTATAATTGTCTGATTTGATACTATTACTAAAAAGGACAGGTGCAGACTTCAATGGATAGTTAGGACTGCAGAAAAAATGGTTGTAACCAGCCTGCCTTCCATTGAGGACCTGTATACAGCATGGGTCAGAAAGAGGGCTGAGAAGATTACACATCCTGGACAAAAACTGTTTCAACTTCTCCCCTCAGGGCACCAATACAGGGCATTGTATGCCAAAATAACTAGAAACAGAGATACTTTTTTTTTCTCCTCCTGCGATCACTGTGCTGAATAAATGTCTATAGAGACTCCCTGGTTCCAAAAGAGCAAACACAAGACAAAGGCAGCAGCCCCTACCTTTTAAGGTTTAATCCACGAATTTTGTTTCTTCACAGATAAAAGGCTGCTTCCAACTAATTAGCTTAAACAAGAAAGAGCCTTGCCAAGTTGTTTGTCAAGGCTGCCAAAAACCCAGAGATAAGAACTAGTTTCCAAGAGTTTTCAAATACTATGATGCCCACGAGGCTGAGTCTCAGAGCGTCTTTGCCTTCTGCAAAGAACGCTTCTTCAAACCTGGCTTTTATCCTCTTGAGGGAGGGGCCATTACCTTGCAGCCTTACTCCCAAGTTGCATGTGTTGCTGTGACTGCTCTCTCCTACGATCAATCCTGCACTCACGCGCACTTGACACAGGCTCCTCATCACTGCTGCCAGCTCCCACAATCTCTGAAGGCAGAAGTCCACTTCCTAATGGTCCTGGCCCCTCATCTGAGTCCTCGCTCTCCTCCACCGTCCGCACTGCTGCCGGCTAACCACAACACTCCCAGATCATGGTTGTCCCAAAAGCGCTATTTCAAGAAGGAGCTGACTTTCTGGAAAGTATATTTACTCATGTAGTATGGCTGTATTACTTTTATCTGTTGAATAGGATAGGATAGGATAGATGTTTTGCATGTACACTGAGAACTGCTGTAGCAGAGACAAATTCCTTGTGTGTCTAAATACACTTGACCAATAAAGCTATTCTGTTCTGTCCTGTCCATCCCATCCCATCCCATCCCATCCCATTTTATTCTATTCTTAGAATTAGAATTCTAACTAGAGAAGACAGAATTAGAATAGTATACATGTATGTTAACCTTAGATCATAATCTATGCACAAAAAGATACTTAGAATTTACTAGAATTGAAAGTTGTAGTTCACAAAAAATGTTCTCACTTTTGAAACACATAAGCAAGGGAGAAACAAGTGTTCACTATAAATCATGTCTGTAAAGCTTAGTTGGAAACAAAAACATTTCCACTTCCAACTAAGCTTTGCAAAGATGATTGCTATGTGTTTTATTTATAGTTTGAAGATGGAGTGGGGGATGAATGCTGTCGTGTCCTTTTCAGTCATAGAAATATAAGGTTGGAATGGAAAGGACTAGGAAGTCTAGTCCCCCACCCAAGGCAGGAATCATCATTCCATCCTGAACAAATGGTTATGGACTAATGGCTGTCTGTTCTGTTCTTGAAAACTTCCAATAATACTACACCCAAAACTTCAGTAAGCAAGCTATTCCACTCCTTAACAGTTTTCACTGTTAGGAAATTTCTAATTTCTAAGATGACTCTCCTTCTGATGATCTTCCAGACCCTTAAACATATCCCGTGACATTTATTTATTTAAATTTGTTGGCTGCCCAACTCCAATGGACTCCAGGAAGCATAAGAAACTAAAAAACAGGAAAACAGTAAGAAACATGACATCAGTATGTCTGGTTTAATGAAAAGAAGGGTTAAGGGCAATATGATGGCAATGTTCCAATATCTCAGGGGCTGCCAGAAGAAAAAGGCTCAAGCTATTCGCCAAAATACCCGGAGGCAGGACAAGAAGCAATGGATGGAAACTAATCAAGGAGAGAAGAAGCCTAGAACTAAGGAAAACTTTCCTGACAGATCAATTAATCAATGAAACAGGTTGCCTTCAGAAGTTGTGGCTCCTCCATTATTGGAGTTTTTTAAGAAAAGATTGAACAACCAATCTTTTGGCAATAAACAATGACAAACATCAATCCCAGGCTGGTTTTCAAGGATTTCTGAAAACCTAGAAGAGAGGGTTATATACAACCTGTCTATGTGTGTGTATTTATTTTCACTGTCTGGTGTTTTTTTAAAAAAAAATCTCAACTCAATAATAATTCAGAAATCCATTATCATTGGTGCCGTTACTACTTATATTCTTATCATTTAACAATCATTGTGTCTGCAAAGTAGCCTGCTGTCTACGCAAGCATGATTAAATAGCCAAAATAGAGTTTGCATATTATTAATCACACATTATTTTGTTAGGTTACATAGACCATGCTTTAAAATGCCTGTTAGTACCAATAACTGATTTCAACAAAGAGGATTGAGTGATATTGCTTAATCCAATCCTATATATTCCACTTCGAAAAAAATTAAAAAGTGCAGTAGTGTTCTAAAAAAAAAACCAAGAAGCTTGCTGTTTGTTTACTCATGAAGATATTTTTTTCCAATTAAAAATACTTCAAAAGCATGCTGGATATGAATAAAAGGTAAAGAAGCCTCTACTGATTGATCACTTGCAAGAGATGATCAAAGGATTCTGGGTTTACTATTTAATACGGTAATAGCGACAAAATTCCTTGCCTTCTAAATTAGTCTGTTAGAATCTTTAATAGTATCATTCTATATAGAGATGTCTTCCTGCTTTTCATCCCATAGAAAAGCTGAAAGTTGTTTAAAATAAAATGATAATGTTACTGCTGCAATCGTACTCTTTTTATTTTAGCAAGTGGCACTAGTGAGTATCTAACCTTGTGCATCGGATGAGGTACGTTCTTTTATTTCAAACACAGCTCCACAATGTGTTTTATTTCTGAAGCTGGTTGTGACAGTCCTTCTTTTTCCCTAATTACTTCATGGGAACAAATCTAATGGTGCTGACAGGTGCAGCTGTTATTCCTCCAAAGGCGATTGGCATACCTGGATGCAATTGCCCTCATGGAACATGGCACCAAAATTGACCTTCAGGGATATGAATAGATCCATTCAGTCAGATAATGCTGCAAGGAGAGGGAGGGAGGAAAGGAGGGTGATTAGATGATCTTTAGCATGCTATTATTCTCTCTGCTTTTAATAGGATATACTTGGCTATTAGCAACTTTAATTCTACAAAGCATTGTTACATTGTTGAACTGAACCGAAAATACATGACAAATTACCCTTATTCCTCAGTATATGTGATCAGCAGAAAGGTAGCATGTTGAGTAAAGTTGTTTTGAACTTAGCCAAACAAACTATCATGATTGTTATTGCAGGTACTTGTTCATTACTTATTTACATTTTTGTTTTGTTACAGAGTTGCCACATTTACCATTCATGATCATTTACATGAATTATGTTTGTACACTGCCCGGCAGTATGGCTGATATGAGTACTACAAAAGGAACCCATGTTTTTCTCTCCATTAATATATAAATACAAGTTAATGAGAGAGGGGAACATTCTCTTAATCAGCTTTCTGAGATGTTAATTTATGGCTTATTGGCTTTAAACATAGGTGTTGAGATATTGTGCTATGTAAAAATAATGTACTTTAGTAGAGAACACAGCAGAATAAGTGCATCATAGTGTTCATCTATTATTCAGTTTATAAATAAACACACCCCTCTGTTGTTCTCTGGAGAGTTTGAGAAAGCCTGATGATTAAAGGCAAAGGAAGAGAGATCTGCAGATAAACATGCTTAATAAAAGGCTGGGACTAATGGGGAAGGATACAAAAGAGCAGGGACAAAAATACATGAAGAACTGGTGCCTAAAACTATACAGTGTCTTTTGCTGTGGTATAATGTATATAAGTCAAGGATAGGCTCTTGATACAGTCAATGGTCAGGAGTTATGGAGGCCTTGTAAAGGCTTTCCTGTGCTCAGTTCTCCCTGCTGTGGTAAATTGGAATCTAGGCATTTTTTTTAGAAAGAAGGAGGGGCAGATGGGATAATTATGTATTATGTCCTTTTATCAAGTAAAACAAAAACAAATCAAACATTGATTGCAGATGGAATAAAACGGTGTCTCTCAGCATCTTGGGCCCAAGAGCAAAATTAGGGTTTAGGTGAATTTTGGATCTATTCAAATGTACTAGCTAAATGAGTACCTTGTCTGTAAGCAGTTGTTGGCAGATTTCTCTGCAGTCATCGCATTGAATTAGTTGGAAAAAAGCAAATCATTAAAAGACTTTTGGATGAAGGTTCAGAGAGAATGTCACCTCCAATCTTTGTGAAGGTAAACTTCCGTTTGTCATCCAAGACTGTACATTGAAATAGATTAAATGTTACACCATTTCAAGAATCTTTTAAAAAAGAAAAGACATGCCAGACACTGAAGAAAATATACCATCCTAAGCAGGGATAGGCTTCAAAAATTTTAGCAAGGGGTTCTCTACCCGGTTGCTGGGTGGGCGCGGCCATGGTGGATGTGGCCTAGTCGACCTCCTGAACCATGGGGGAGGGGTTTGTCCTCCCTGGATTCTGGAGACTCTCTGGAAGCCGGACACAGGCCCATTTCCAGCCTTCTGAACTTCTGGGAAGCCCATTTTTCGCCCTCCCTGAGCCTCCATGTGTGCCCTGCACTTACCTGCATCCAAAACGGGCCGTGTGGGGAGTCCTAGGAGGGGCGGGGCTGGGTGGACGGGGCCATCCAGGAGTGGGATTTGGGAGTTCTCCAAACTGCACAAAATCTTAGCTAGGGGCTCTCCCAAACCCCTGTGAACTCCCAACAGCCCACCCCTGATCCTAAGTACCTACGTGCTACTGAGATTTGTAATTTATGCGTTAACATAAAGAAAATAAAGTCGTTTATTAACACATTTCATTTCAATATTTTTATTTTTAAAATCTTTTTAAAGGAAATGGGTAATAGGTTTCATAAAAAAATATTGCTCAGGTATGTATGGTCCAAAAAAGGCTAAGAAATATTGGAATGAAGAATCAGGATAGCATCTAACTTTGACATTTTATTTAGCATGAGGAGAGTATCACTCTCCACCCATTATTAGAAGTGAAACAAGCCATTTAGAGGTTTACAACATTAGTAAAACTTAGACTACAGGCCAATGTGCATTTCAAAGAGCTCTATGTCTATTGTATATGTTTTATAGGTATTTCCTATTTCCTCATGCTGGCCAGCTTTGCTCACACTCCATACAGTATTTTCTCTGCCTTTTATAACACTTCCAACTCTTTTCCAATCAATGAAAATTTATCTACCAGAACCAAGATAGATGTTGCTTTTTTCTTTGTTGTTGTTTATTTAACTGTATTTCTAATATGCCACCATCCAAAATGATTCTAGGCAGCATACAACAGCAGGAACAAAATTCAGGAACATGATAACAAAATCCAGTGGTCAAAATACTTATGCTAGTCATACTCAATCACATAAAATTTAGATAAAGGCTTGTTGAAATGTTACTTGTTTGCAATACAGGATAATGGGATAAGGGACACATTCCTCTGGAGGAAGGATTACTATTGAGAAGTGGTTATTTCATCTAGATATGTACTTACAAAAGGAGGATTCTCAAGAGGTCCTCCCTAGATCAGTGGCCCCCAATCTTTTGGGCACCTGGGACTGGTTCCATGGAGAGAGGTTTTTCTGCAGACCGTAGGGTTGTGGTTTTGGTACTTACCTGAATGTTGTGTGTTTGTGCGGCCTGGTTTCTGGCATGTCGCGTCCCGGGTTTGGAGACTCCTGCTCTAGATAACTGAAACAACAGATTTAATTCTGGCAAAGCATTGCTCCATGTATCCCAAAGCAGCAAAATAGTTACCAATAATTTGAATTCGGCCTGAAAGTCTAATGGCAATCAAAGCAGAGACTTTAAAATTGGGTTACTCTATACTAGTAAGGATTGTTTGCTGGTATGCTTTTTTTTTCTCAAGGTTTATATACTAATATAGTCAAAACCAATTCTGAATGTTCTAGAAAGTGCAGAGAAGAGCAACAAAGATGATTAGGAGGCTGGAGACTAAAGCGTACAATGAATTCTTGTGGAACTGGATATGTCTAGCATAAGGAAGAGAAAACTAAAGGTGACATATTAGCAGTCTTCTAGTGTTTGAGGGACTGAAGAGGGGATCCATCTTTTCTCCCAAGCTCCTAAGGACAGTACAAGAAGTAACAGAGAGAAGGTTATCAAAGGGAGATTCAATTCAGAATTAAGGAGAAATTTCCTGTTAGTGAAAATAGTGGATCGGCTTGCCTCTAGAAGTTGTGAGTGTTCCATCACTGGAGGTTTTTAGGAAGAGATTGGAAAGCCATCTGTCCAGAATTATACAGGGTCTCCTGCTTAAGCAGGAGGTTGTTATAGAACAGGGGTATCAAACTCGTGTCTTCATGGTGACGTTTTGTGATGTATCATCACTTTTTGTCCTTCGCTAAACTGGGCATGGGCGTGGCCAGTATATGTCACATCTGGCCTACACGCTGTGACTTTGCCACCCCTGGACTAGAAGATCTCCAAGGTCCCTTCCAACTCTGTTATTTTGTAATTCCACATTTATGGTTGTCCTACCAGCAGTCTAATTGCCACATGTGGTACTAGTTGCAAATTGCTTACATTTGTTTATCAGTCAGGAGTCATAGGTATTTATCTGAGGCTAGCCCCATACACTCACACTATCCCCCTTTCCTCTATGGCTTTGAAGTATGTCTTAAAACATGTATGGAGAATAGAAAGTAGCTACACAGATAGCAAACAAGAGAATAGAGAATGTATGATTGTATTCTGACCCATGCCCCTTTCCAACAAATCAAACCCAATCCAAAGAGAACAGAAACCTTTTAATACTTCTGCAAAATAATTAGCTGTGATAAGCACAAGCCTTGCCAAACTGTGCAAACACTGCCAAAAAATAACAGACAAGAAATGATTTGCAATATAAGAATCTTCAAATACAAACTCAGGATACTGGAATGTCCATGAGGCTGGAATTTCAAAACGTCTTTGCCTTCTGCAAAGAATGTTCGTTTCACAATTGGCTTTTATCTTCTTGAAAGAGGGGCCATTACCTTTAATATTTAGTATTTATTTGATTTGTCAATCGCTTACAAGATACAGGTATAAGGATAAATATAGTTTTGAATACATGAGATAGATACTTATAAGAAAAATAAAAAGAAACAATAGGACAGGGATGGTAGGAACGATTGGTGCGCTTATGCATGCCCCCTACAGGCCTCTTAGGAAGTGGGTGAGGTCAATAGTAGACAGTCTAAGGTTAAAGTTTTTGGGTTTGGGGAAGAAACCACAGAGTCAGGTAGAGTATTCCAAACATAGACCACTCTGTTGCTGAAGTCGTATTTTCTGCAGCCTTACTCCCGAGTTGCCCGTAGCTGCTTTTTCCTGCGAGCAATCCTGTGCATTTGGCACAGGCTCCTCAGGAACCTCCTCATCCCTGCTGCTAGCCCCCACAATCTCTGAAGGCAGAAGTCCACTCCCTGATGGTTCTGGTCCCTCATCTGAGTCCTACTCTCTTCCACCGTCTGCACCTGCTGCCGGCTAACCACAACAGATTGCTATAAACTTATCCTAAGACCTAACAAGGATTTTGCCTAAATCCTTGTTTAGAGGTATAGAGGAATAATTGATGCTCCTCACTATGACAATTTAGGCAAAGAGATACTCTTTTAGAAATGGGTGTTTTAAACTTAGATTGCTTATGTTAAGCACAGCTCTTAGACACCAAAGCACATAAGCAGCCAGTCTAGTTTCTTTTGAAGAAATATAGCATAATTTTAAGTAGGCAAGCTTCACAGACTTCTAGAAGCCAAACTCTATTTCTAATTTCACTATCAAGAACATAGTTAAGTTTCCAATGAACGGAATCTTGGCACCATAAAATTTCCAACACAAGAAATAAACAATAAATATTTTTAGCCAATAACTATCATCGTCACCTCCAAGCCCTATTGTCGAATAGATACAACCTCTCTCCCATATTGATTCTTGCCCAATAATTTTTAGAAAGCAGATGATCAAATTATTAGCCATTATACTGATGGAAAAATATCACATAAAGGATCAATTTGCAAGCTTTAGGGTTGCTTTTTAATGCACATAACTATTATCTATATCAAATTTCTGTAAGTAGTTAAGGAAGTTCTATATAAGCAAATAGTACAAAGTATTACATAAGCAAGGAAGGGCTCATTTGTTTTGTTTAACATCTTTCATATTTTATATGGGAAAGCTGTATTTAAAATACTGGTATTATCATTGCAACATCTATCTTTTTCATTAGGGCGCCTATGTCAAAAGAATCCAGTAAAGTCCTTATGCAGGTTTCTTCTGTTACAAGAAATAGCTGAATAATTTTGTGCAATATTTCCACACATAAACCTCAGTATAAAGCTAACTCAAGAGGAACTTGCTTAAAATTCTGCAGGATGTAAAGCTTAATGTTTTGTGCTGGGACTGGTGAGGTAGACGGTTAGATCCAAACTGAAGTTTACTTAGCAAAATTTGCTTCCTCAACTCAGTTATTGGGAGGATTAAATAAATGGGTATTTTCACTGTCTTATGTTTTTAGTAGAAAGGTGGAATAAAATTGTACAGTTATACTAAATGACAGTCAATGAGGCTAGATACAGATTGTGAAAGAAAAGGATTATGTGTCAGAAACAGAAATATCTCTGGAATACTTTCATTTTATTTACTGGACCCAAAGCAAGAGGGAGTAATGTTTGGGATTCAAGCTTTACAAATATGTATCATCCCAGAAATATCTACTGTTCCAAAAGCCCAGTGACAATTACGTATTTTAAAATAAATAGAACAAACAATAAACTGTTCTTCCTTGTCAGTCTTTCAAATTATTTATTTATCTACTGCATGCTAAAACTTTAGCTAGCCTCATATATCATCCAAAAAGAAGTTATTAACCTCCATATTGCAGTTTAGAGAACTGCTGGAAAAGGTAAAATATTAAGACACAACCAGAGACAACTTTATGGAGGTGGGATTGGAAATCAGTGTCCACTAAGGTTTTATTCTATTGTCAGTCTTCCTTTACCTGATGCCCAGATGGCCTGTCCTCTACCTTATTGGTCTTCTGAAGGCCTGCAAATTGTTTAGGAAGCATTTAAGGATTTCCTCCCCATATTCTCCCATGGATGTTACATTCGTGATATTTTAATTAGTTAGACGTTTCCTATAGGATTATATATTTTAAACTCTGTGTTTGATAATTTGTAAACCATTTGGATTCCACAAGAATGCAAGTACAGACCTACCTCCTTGTATAGAACAAGGGAAAATTGTTGTGCTTATCTGCATGTTTCCTTCTTCTTTTGTGGTCTTATTACTCAATTTCTATATTTCTTCATAACCTTTAAAAAATATTCATACTGAGAGAGGGAAGCAAGATAACTATATAGTACATAGTTTAAAATGAAGTGGGAACTCAGAATACAAATTGCCCTCAACTTACAACCACATTTGGGACTCAGACATCTGCTGCTAAGCAGTGCAGTGAGTACATGAGTTGCTCTCAATTTGACGATCTTTTTTAGCACAGACATTAAGGGAATCGCCATGGTCATTAAATTAATTGTTTGGTTGTTAAGTGAATTCAGCTCCTCCCATTGACTTTGCTTGTCAGAAGTGTTATGTGTTTGCATACTCACCTGTGATTGGTTGGTCTGGGGCGGCGGGAGATTTGAAGAGCTGTCACACGTTGCAAGCCGCGAGCAGCCAACTATAAGAAAGGCTGCCACGGTTTCTCCGGCGCTCAGTCCTGGAAAAGAATAAACATGGAAAAAGATCAACTGGGTCTCTGAGTCTCATTCCCGCGACGCAACAAGAAGGCCCCTGGGAAGGTTGCAAATAGGGACCACCTGATTCTGGGACAACCCCCCCCCCAACTGTTGTAAATGCATGCCAGTTGCCAAGCACCTGAATTTTGATGATGTGACAGGGATGATTCAACAGTCATAAGTTCAAGGACTTGTCATAAGTCTCTTTTTTCAGCACTATCATAACCTTGATAGGTTGTCAAACAAATATGTTGAGGACTACCTATAAGCTGAATAACCAGTGGTACATTGAGTAGGTACTTTTTTTTTACTGTTTTGGGAGAAAACAAAGGAAAACCATTTCCAAATCACGTGAACAAACCTGCATAGATTCCATGTAACTCATTAGGAATCCACTTCAAGTGGTAGATTTTTTTTCTTTTTGTCTTTTTCAATATATATTCTATATACACACACAAACACACAATTTCTTAATATGTGTATTTAAGCATTTTGTCCTTAATATTCTCTTTAAGAAGAATCCACAAGAATACCCACAATTGACTGGATTTGTTGTTGCTGTTCTGGCTGAATTTTGGCAGGATAATCTTGGAGTGTTTTCAGGAAATCAAAAGTGGGGCAGAGGAGTCTACATTTAGTCCGTTAATCACATGTTCACCATCCCAGCATGAAGAGCATTTCCTGTTATAAATAAAAAAACAGGCTGTAGTTCCTTCAACAGCTGCAGTCACATATGCTCTCCAACTGGAACTGTGAGAATGGCAAGAGAAACGGTTTTGTATAAAATTGAACTTTATTGTCACAATCATCTCGTGATCAATTTACTTCTATCAGGGGAATTGAGAAAAATAGTGACATAGGAAAGAGAGAGAGAGAGAGAGAAGGGAGGGAGGAAGGGAGGGAGGAAGGTTAATAAAACAAATGCATTTCTACTGACTTCAGTATGAGAGCCTTCAGATTTTTACTTCAGAGTAAATTGGGGATCCAGCAACCATAATCCTAAAGTACTTTAGCATTCATGACTGGTTTGACTGAGACTTGAGCGAGACTTGCTTTTCTCTGCAGATTCCCAAAGTGACAATAAAATGTTTTTTTATTATTATTATTATTTTATATTACCATGCCATGGAAGTGGAGATGCTATCAAAAGACAGTCCCAGTCACCTTTGTTAAATATTCATTGTCAGTTTACAAGCCGGCAGTTATTATAATCAATGGACCTTATGTTTGACTCAGCGCAGAGGATTATGTTTGTTCTGGCTATATTTTTAGGCAAATAGCAAAGACTGTACATTGGTTGGATACAAATACAGTGGTGCATTTTTGCCCCATAAAAATCTGAATGCTGCTAGAGAAGGAGCTCTGTCATTTGTATACAATTTATATTAGAACCTTGCAAAGACCACTCAATTTATTCTGTAGTCTGGAATTGATATTCCATGTTTATCATTACCCTGTCTCACCACTGCCAGGATATAGACTTGCTCATCCAATTTGGGAGGAGCTCCTTTTCAGATATGAGCATATCATTCCCCATATCCAATCAAGGCATTTTATACAAGAAAATTTTGTTTGTTTGTTTATAAAATTTGTAGGCTGCCCATCTTACCTCAGAGTAACTCTGGGAAGTTTGAATGTTCTTTTTCCTTTTGATTGGTTTTTGTGGCACTGCTCAAATCAGGATCTCAAGGCTGAGAATATTGAGTGCAGACAGGATGAGCAGAAGCTCATCAGTCAACCAGTGGAACAGAAGTTGACCTCGGAAGTTGTGGGAGCGCCATCACTTGACACCTTCAAGAAGAGACTGGATTGCCATTTGTCAGAAATGGTGTAGGGTCTCCCGCTTGTGCGGGGCAATGGACTAGATGACCTATAAGGTCCCTTCCAACTCTGATTATCTGTTATCTGAAGCTGTCCATCCTGTTTCAGGGTAGCAAGAAATGGTGCTTAACTGTCGAGAGTCATTCTGAGGCTTTGACTGAGGCAAAGCATTACCCGTCAATATACTAAAAAAAACCCACAGCTCTGTCATTCAGAAATATGTGTCTTCAGTTGCTTCTTCTAAGAGATGGTTTTCATCTGGCCAATATGGAATGGACATTTAGGTCCAGCAACTCTCTCTGTCTTTCTGGCCTATTTCTTCCAGTTGGTCATTGTTTAGAACAGCAAGTTAATAAAATAGATTCCTGATCCTATTTTTCCATCATGCCTTCTCCATTGTTTTATTTTCATTATGTTTGATTACATTTAACTTGCAAACTCAAGGACTATTCAACACCACAGACAATACTGCTACACTTCAAAATGACCTTGACTATATATCAGAATGGTCAAACAAATGGCAACTTCAAATCTCAACAAATAAATGCTTGGTCCTACATATTGGCAAAAAAAATTAGAAAATAAAATACAGGCTGAATATTCAAGACCTTGTTGATGATCCAAACTCTGTCAAGGATCTTGGAGCTCTCTCTCAAATGACCTAAGTGCTAGAGCCCACTGTAACTACATAGCCAAAAAGGTGTTAAGAGTTGTTAACCTAATTTTACGTAGCTTTTTCTCTGGTAATACTACACTAATAACTAGAGCATACAAAACATTTGCTAGACCAATATTCGAATACAGGTCATCAGTCTGGAACCCACATTATGTATCTGATATTAATACAGTTGAGAAAGTCCAGAAATATTTCACAAGAAGAGTTCTCTACTCCTCTACTTGTTGCAGAATACCACCAGACTTGAAATTCTAGACCTTGAAAACCTAGAACTATGCCGCCTTCGGTCCGATCTAAGTATAGTATATAAAATCATACATTGCAATATCCTACCTGTCAATGAATACTTCAGCTTCAACCATAACAACACAAGAGCAAACAATAGATACAAACTCAAGGTTAATCGCACCAAACTTGATTGCAGGAAATATGACTTCAGCAACAGAGTGGTCATTATCTGGAATACTCTACCTGACTCTGTGGTTTCTTCCTCAAACCCCAAAAACTTTAACCTTAGACTGTCTACTGTTGACCTCACCCCTTTCCTAAGAGGTCTGTAGGGGGCATGCATAAATGCACCAATGTGCCTACCGTCCTTGTCCTATTGTTCCTTTTATTTATTTTTTCTTATAGGTATCCATATATTCATAACTATGTTTTTATTTATATCTATTATCTTGTAAGCAATTGACAAATAAATAAAAAAAAAACTGTCATTCTACTAATGTCAGTGAACCATTCTGGGAATTGTTTTGTTTAAAGAACAGATTAAACAGAACAGAAATAAGTTGAATTTGCACTTCCTTTCTAAGCCTTAGAAGCATAATCTTGTAGTTTAGAAGCTTTTCTGAATGTGTCTAACAGACTATAAGGTCAATCTTGTTTAATATTAAAAACACAGATATTTTTAGAATAGTGGAGCCACTATTAGAAGTTCTCTTTAATGCAGAAATAGTTTTTCCTCTTAGGAATCACATGGGATTGCATTGAAACAGAACTGAAGCCAATCAAAAGAGGGATCTGAATCCAAAATGGCCAAGAATTTTCTGATGTCTCTGTGTTATTTTTATGAAAATCCTTTTTCTATTTTACTTTCTGACATTTTCTTTTCTCCCCATCACTTAGTACTGTAGACTGCTGGGAAACAACAGTTGAACTCTTCCTCAAAGCATTTGGAATTAAGACAAGGTATATAAGCTCTCCAGTGTAACAATGGTGTAACTGTTATATTGTGTCCAAAAATAAATGCAGAAAGATATCAAAACTGACTAGTCTTATTTCTCCAATTAAATCACTTCAATCAAAACATATTCATTAATAAATATTAAACAGAACAGACATGCAGGCAGAATAGGGTTCCTTTAAACATAAAAGTGAGATTTACAAATAAACTATCAGTTGATTTACTGACATTCTTGGAATTAATTCCAATGGCCACACTTGGAGAACCAGACTGTGGAATCCTGTGCAAATTCTCTTGTTATTATAATATAGATTTTTATAATTATAATACAGTTTATAGTTATAATACAGATTTCCATCAGATTATGGTGGGTACAGTATTTGTAGTTTCTCTCTAATCTTATATATTTCATTCACATTTTGTTTAAAGCTCTCATACTATTTCTCAGACACTATCTCAGATTGAGAAACAACACAAAGCAACTGAATAGAACAGAACTGAGGAAGCTTCTTGGATGAGAATCGAAACATCTTCAAGGAAAAAACAAAGGAAGTCCAGCTGCCTTTTGAAAAAGCACTTTTGGGATAAAGCAACAGTATATTGCTGGACATCAGATCAACCTATTCTTTCATGATTGTATTGCCACCAGTGTACATTAAGCAGTTTTGATTTATCTCTGCAATTTGTGCAGTGAAAGTGACTCAGTCTCACTGAGGTATATAGAAATCACCCAACATTAATTTTTCAATATACGCTCTAACATTTGGGATTTGTTTATATTATTGTCAACTGTCCAAGAGCAGTTAATAATAAGTAAAATATTATAGCACATTTCTCTGGTTTAGAAGCATCAAGCCAAAAAGCTCTTTTCTTCACTTGGCAACAAATCGAGGGCAAGTATATTAATGGCATCACAATGCCAACACAAAAATGGGAAAGAGATTGTTCTAAAATAAATATACTGTGAAATGTATTCACACATCCTGGATTGATTACAAGGAAAAGAAAGATATGTGGATAAATAATAAAAGATGCATTTCACTCCAGGACTGAGTGAGGGACCATTTCTTCCACTCTTAAAATAAATATTTCATTGATTTTTATGATACAATCTGTCTTCAGATTTCATGTAATCCTGGAAAAAAACTCTAAGGCATTACGAAGTGCTTCCAAATTTAACCACAGGATAATATTGGTCCAGTACACAATTTCCTGTTCTTACGGTGTCAATAGCATTAGCAACCACAAGCTAATGCCAATAAAACTACAGATAATAATTCTCCTTTTCATCCTCTGACACTCAATGAAAGTATAAGAATACCTTTAGATGAGAAGGTACATAAGTGATTCTGGTAAAATGAGCAAACTTGATAATATTGCACTATATTATAAATGATCTCTAAATATTGCAGATTAATTGTGCAGATAGATTATGATGCAGAAATAGGAAATGATTGGCTCTCATTATCTATTTGGCTTCTACTGTAATGAAGCTGCTTTGTTCTGAACGCTATAGATAATGTAACTAGAGTATCAATGAAATCACTTCAAACTCATTTCAAATTAATTTGGAAGACATGAGAATCCACATAGGCATTGCAGGTACGTCAAAAATCCCTCCTTCATTTTGGATGCTTCTCATCCAGACCTTAAAGTACTGATAAGAGCTAGTTTACACCAACCCAAAGAAATGGCTGCCCAATCTTTTCTTGAAAACCACTAGTGATGGAGCACCACAACTCCAGGAGGTTAATTGCTGGGTCTGTCAGAAAGGTTCCCCTTAGTTGCAGATAGGATTTCTCTTTAACAAGCTTTCACCTGTTACTTCTCATCCTGCCCTAAGGTGTTTTGTCAACTTAAAACCTAGAACTACGCCACTTGTGGTCCTATCTAAGTATAGTATATAAAATCATATATTGCAACGTCCTACCTGTCAATGAATACTTCAGCTTTAACCATAACAACACAAGAGCACACAATAGATACAAACTCAAGGTAAACCACACCAAACTTGATTGCAGGAAATACGACTTCAGCAACAGAGTGGTCAATGTCTGGAATATTCTACCTGACTCTGTGGTTTCTTCCCCAAACCCCAAAAACATTAACCTTAGACTGTCTACTATTGACCTCAGCCCTTTCCTAAGAGGTCTGTAGGGGGCGTGCATAAGCGCACCAACGTGCCTACCATCCCTGTCCTATTGTTTCTTTTATTTTCTTATATGTATCCATGTATTCATAACTATGTTTATACTTATACCTATTATCTTGTAATCAATTGACAATAAATAAATAAAAATAAAACTTCCTACTTCCTGTGACTGCCCTTTGATCACTGGAAGACAATTATCATGTCGCTCCTAATCCTTCTTTTCATTAGCCTGGACATACCTCGTTCTCTCAACAGTTCATCATAAGGTTTAAACCTCAGACCTCTTATCTTTATTGTTCTGCTCTGCATTCTTTCTACGGTCTCAATATCTTTTTTGAATTAAATGGGATAATTAATATTTTAGATTTAAATAAGATTCAAAATGATTTCTGTAAGTCAGAAAAATATATTGAAGGTAGCCAGTGGTGGGATTCAATTTTTTTTACTACTGGTTCTGTGCGTGTGGCTTGGTGAGCAAGGCAGGGGAAGGATACTGTAAAATGTCCAGTCAGCAGTGGTATTTTCCAGTTCTCTGAACTACTCAAAATTTCCGCTATCCGTTCTCCAGAACTAGTCAGAACCTGCTGAATATCATCTCTGAAGGTAGCTAATCAAAATTTAAGAGAGACTAATGTAAACTTTGGCATTAAAATGGAGGAGGAAATACCAGGTTTGAAATGGCACTTGTGACAAAGTTCTTGGAATGGCTATTGATCACAAAATAAGTATGAGGTTCAGAGAAAGCCAAAGAGGATTTTAGGGAACTAAAAAACAAATTCCTCCAAAATGATATTGAAAGACATGGTTAAATTTTAGAAAAGATTGATAGGAAGGGGGTGTTAAATAACACTTTTCAGTGGCAGCTCTCTTGAAAACCTGAAAAGATACCAAACAAAAGAAGATCAAGATTTATTTTATTTTATAAGCAGTGCAGGACACCAAATAATGGATTTAAGTTATCAGATGACAGACTGCAATTGAATGTTACCAAAAACATCCTGATAATTAGAGCACTTCAGCAAAGGAACCAATTATCCAATGGTGTAAAGCTCCACAAATTTGGATGTCTTAAAATAGAGGTTGAACAGCATTGAGGAAAATATTGAATTCAAGGAACCTGTGATGTCCAATACAGGTAATCCTTGACTTGACTTATGATTGTATTGGAGCCTGCTCATTGTGGTTGTAAGTCATGACAGTCATAAAACTGTTTCGGTCACATAGCTTTTTTGCAGCACTTATGGTCAGGTGCAAGAAATCAGAAGCCAGAATAGAGTTTAAAAGCATTCCTTGTGAGATTATACCATACAACCTCTACACAAGAATCTGATCTACTAACAGTCAAGGCAAATTGATGCCAGACAAGAGTCAATGGAGGGGACTGGACTTACGGTCTCTTTCGGAGATGTAGGGACTCCAGATTGATGATGCATTTGGTCCTGCCCTTGAACTCAGCCTGGTCATCTTCTAAAGTCATTAAATGAATGTGCTGGTTATCAAATGTCTGCTGCAATCATTAAGTGAAAGCTACAGTTCTTAAGTGAGCCAGTGGTTCACAATTGGTGTGGTTCTGCCCCCAAAATGGAAGTAAACATCAGCTTTTGGCAAAACAATCATAAAACACAGTCACGTGACCAAGAGATGCTGCAAACATGTATAAATGCAATCTGGTTTCAAAACCCCCAAAGTTTGGTCATGTAACCATGGAGCTGTAAGAACTTTGAATTTGGATCATAAGTAGCACCAAGGTTCGTACTTTGGAACTTTGAATAGTCATGTGACTGATTGTAAGTCATAGATTACCCATTTTAAGAAATCCGTACTGATTGCTAATTGCTCTTTGGACACAATTTAAGATGTTGAGTTTTAAAACCCTAAATGGCTTAGGGGCAGGTGTTGCTTCGCCTCTTCCACTTTGAATTTCTCCAGCTATTAACAGCTACAAGGAAAAGCTTTGTGGAAGATGTTTCTGCTGTCAGAGATCCATATTGTTGGCACAAGACAGAGCATTCCCTTCTATTCAGTGGTGAGATTCAATTTTTTTTACTACTGGTTCTGTGGGCATGGCTTGGTGGGCATGGCAGGGGAAGGATACTGTGAAATCTCCAGTCAGAGATGGTATTTGGCGGTTCTCCGAACTACTCAAAATTTCCGCTGCTGGTTCTCCAGAACAGGTTAGAACCTGCTGAATACAACCTCTGCATTTGTTGCTTCTAATCTTTAATGCTTATACTAGTGTTCATTTTAATTGTTTTAATATTTTATATACCCATCTTTTTATAACAGTTAGGCTCCTTGAGTACTCACCATGGTTGAAAAGTGAGGATGTAAATAAGATGGGTATTATTTCTGAAAATCAATTCCCAAATGATGCTTTTCTCCTCAGCGATAGTTTCTCCTTATGGGGAAACAAGAATTTTATATAAAAAAAGAACATAGTCGTGTTTTTCCATGGGCAAATTAATGTCCGATTTGTCTTAAATAAAGATTCTGGTTTTTGTTTGCTCTTTGCCAAATGAGAAAAACCTGTGTTTTCCAATCATGACAGGAGACCTATGGAAAATTGTATTTTCAGCATGTGGAGTAATCTTTTCTTTTGTCCATGGATGCTAGATGTGTTTGAATATGTGATATATGAACACAATGAATATGTGTTCAGCTCAGACGTTCTTCCTGGGACTGACAGGCATCATGGCTAAATCACTTGATTTGGCCTAACTTTAAATTTCTTGCTTCATTCTTATTCTTATTTTTTTTGTAACACCTTGCCCAACAAAAATACCAGGAAATGCTTGAAAGCTTCCTTATTTTTCAAGCCACACTGGTTGACCCTTCTAAAAGTATTACCAATTATGGATGCATAAAATCACATCACATAAAAAAGGCGGAAGAGTCCATATCACACCCAAGTCAATCATTCTTGTTCATACCGTCAGTGAATGAATGAATGAATGAATTCTTTATTGGCCAAGTGAAATTAGACACACAAGGAATTTGTCTTGGTGCATATGCTCAGTGTACATAAAAGGAAAAGATACATTCGTCAAGAATCATAAAGTACAACACTTAATGATAGTCATAGGGTACAAAAAAATAGGATGTATACATGCTTATTTAATTTATTTATTTGTTTGTTTATTTTGCATTGGCATTATTTCGGATCTGTGGAGCAGTGCCCCCCAACTTTTTAGGCATCAGGGACTGGTTTCATAGAGAGATTTTCTGTGGATCGGAGGGGATGTGGTTTTGTGTGCTGCCTACATCCTGCAGATGGGGCTTCTTCGCTTGTTTGTGCGGCCCAGTTTCTGCCATGTCGCGGAAGTTGGGGATGCCTGCTGTAGAGTATGGAGTGGCCCAACACAGGCACTGACATTAAAATACATGCTCAAACCTTTTCCCCCACAAACATGATACATAAAGTTTGACATATGTTCTGCACAGAGATTATATTCTGGTAAGGAAAAATATGCAAGAGGAGCTTTTTATTTGCTGCTGCCAAAGATTTAAGCAGGTACAGCAGCTCACAGCAACAAAAGGTCAGGATATTCACCTCTTGAAATTCCTCCTGCATTCTTGGGATTCTAAAAAGGTAAGAGCTGAACGAATTCTCTTCCAGAATAAACAATGTCTCAGCAAAGTACACCCTGGGTGATTGATTTTGCTTGTGCAACTTAACTTTTAACTGCAAAGTGGAAGGAATGAAGAGAAGCATATGATTCTTCTCAACAATACTGAATTTTTGAATCAGGTCAAGATTTAAGCTTGTTTTCTTTTGTTTTGGTATCAACAGAATCAGAGAGTTAACATAACAGTTTAACTAAGCTCGAAGTACTGTATAAACAAGTGCTCGCATTCACAGTTCCTGCCAGCAAGCCAGATGTGCTCTTTTGCCGAATATTCCATTTCATTCAATCTATTTTTCTTTCAGAGTCAGCATTCTACTCCTGTTTAGCATGTTCATTCCATATCTAATTATTTTGTAATGATCTGCTACCGCTGCTTTATTTCTGCAGCTTGAGTTATTTCAAGCTTCGCATTCTATTGATTTATTTATTCATCACATTTCTATACTGCCCATCTCACCTAAGTGACTCTCCTTCTTATGGTGCCATTTTGGATAGTTACAGTGCAGTCTTATATATGTTTTTTTTTTTTTTGCAGATATAAATCTTACTAAGTTCATTATGCATTATGCATTGATCGAAGAGTCAGGGCTAATAGATAAAAAAGATCAACATGCTATTAGCATGTAAGATTAAGGCTACCCACTCTGGGCTGTAAAAATCCAGATAACTACTAGATGATAGCATCTACAGCAGGGGTGTCAAACTCGCAGCCTATGGGCCAGATGCATCACGCGCTGGCCACCTCCACCCCCGTTTTAGCGAAGGGGGAAAAAGTCACGAAATGTCACATGATGGCAACGTGATGCGGTGAGTTTGACACCCCTGATCTACAGCTTTTACTGTATAGAAGCCCTAACATTTTTCTGCCATCTAGTAGTTGTCTGGGTTTTTGCAGCCTAGAGAAGGTAACCCTAGTAAGGCAATTGTTAAATCATCTCTACTAGCAGTTTCCTTTGACAATAAGGAAACACGACCATAGCCCTAGAATTACTAAATCATCCAGTCTTTGTTTCTATGAATCTATCCTGTGTACTTGAGTTTTTGAGAGCAGAAGTAACTGGAAAATTCTGCTCATAATAATCTTTGATTTGATTTAGCCATGACTTGTTGAACAAAATCCAGTGATCTATATTATGGCTTTATGTAATGTCTGAATTCTCTATTGAACACCCAATACCCATAATATTTCAAGGCCTTATGATTATATTAATTCAGATTATTCATCTATTACATGTATGCGTAAGAAATGTTGTTTCCCTTCAAAAATTTGCATTACACAATTGCCTGGCATTGTAAAATGCTAATAATCTTCCTTATGATAGGGAGGAAACCATCTATCATCTACCTGTCCACTTGTTCATCCACCCATCCATGTTCAATTTCTTACACCCAGGGAAATATTTAAATTTCTCCAGTTAGTGACTATTTTAAGCTAATATTCATGTTCAGCTGAAACCTTTGGCCTCCGACTGGACAAAGATCCATCCTTTTCAGATGTTCACATCCAGCCAAACCTTTTGTTTTGGCATTTGTGAATAAACCTTGAAATTGGCAATGTAAGTTGCTGATTGCTCTTCTTTTCTCTGCTCAAAAGGCAATAATGGGTCATAACGGCCTTTCCTTGTTAGCTGAAAGGAGACTCTGCTTTTAAGATTCAGTGCATTACTTTACAATTTTCAAGCAGAGCTTCTTGTAGTAAAAAGAGAGTTGACCAGAATATTAGCTCCAAGAACTCCAGCAACTAGAAAGAAGCAGATTCCTTTCACTTAGCCTGAGTTTTTCTTTTCTTTTTTATTTGACCTCTCTTTCACTTCTTTCTGATTCCCAGAATAGCCTCTTACAGACATATTATTTCTCCTACAGAATGTCTCTGGGCCGTTTTCCACTGCTGGGTTAAAGTGCTATCTACCCATTCCTGAGTTGTCAGAAAACTATCCCAGCATGAAATTTGCTACTTTCATTGTCGATCGCTGCTCTGCCTCCATTACATCTGTTCCAAATCACTGAAAGATGATGTTGTTCTGGGGTATTTTATGGGTAGCTCTGGTCAGTGGCCAGAAGTTTATTTAGAAACATAGATGTCAAAAAACAAAAGTGCCACTTCACTTACACACCTTAGCATGCCTTGTGGGGATGCAGGAATCATCTTATTCTTCCCACCTCTGCCCCTTACTTTTCATGGTGGAGAGATCATGGAAGTGACATCCAGCCCCGTCACAGCTTACCTGGTCTTCTTCTTGCAGAGGCCCCCAAACATTTCTCTACAATCTCATCCCACCCTGATGTTGGAAGAAATGTCCACCTGGGTTCAGTTCCAAGTGGGCAGAAAGACACTGGAAACATGGAGGCTGCTTGGAAGGATGGTTTAATGGTGAAACAGAACCACCAAGAATGTGTGATTCTGGGTAGATGAATGCATGAAGGATATATATATATATAAAACCCTCTCTTGGGCTTTGCCTTTGAGCTTCCTATTCCTGTGGCAAGGGCAAGTATTCTATTGGTCACTGTAGGAGTCATGTGCAAATCCTAGGTGTCTGTCTGAGATAAGTCTGGTTGAACTGTACTGGGTGATGTAATGTCCCCAAGTGCCATGTGGTGAGCTCTGCTGCTAGATGGATAGAGGGCTAATCCTATTATGTCCGGAGGGTTATGTCTTAATCCCATCAGCCTGGAGCTGAAGGTCTAATTGTCTTGTAGATAGGCTGGCCCAGTCTTAATGTGCACCAAATATCTGTTGGGGGCAGGGAGCTGCTCTTTGTCTTTAAAAGCTTGTTTCTCCTTTTCTCATCCAGGAAAATATAATATTCTGCCTTCTTAATATTTCCCAAAATATTTCATTCTTCTAGGAGGGGTGGGTGCTAACTTTCTTCACTGGTATCTCCAAATGACTTCTAGATCAGGGAAGAAGAAAGGCAGGGGCAGAAACCACCAATTGGGGACTCCAAAATGGCAGATTGCTAGGCTCTTGATCTGTGCTCTTGCCAACTATACCAGATTGTTGTGGGAAAAATGCCCATATTAAAAAAGGAATCAGAACAATTGGAAATAGATGCACCAAACTATTTTTTTATTGGCATACACAACTACAGAGATCACTGAGCTCCCTGCCAGAGGAATAATAATGAAAGAGTTATGGGTTATATACTCCCAGAACTGTAACAAAGGAGAAAAGTCACCTGTCAGTGTTCCAGATAAACCCAACTCCAATTAAAAATTCAGAGACAGGCATTTTCTCAAAGTTTCCTTTTATTAGAGCAGTTACACTGGCACATCTGGGAAAACCCAAATCTGAAAGTTCTGAGTTTTCCTCCAATAAGTAAAAAAATTATAAATCCACCCCCTGCACCCATCATTCCATCACATGCCCTAATCACAATCCATTCCAACTTGAGAGATCCCCTCTACTACTCCTCAGTCAAGTGCAGGAATAACATGACCTTGACTTTAAAGAAGAATGCTATTATGTCTAACCACATACGCTCCATGAAATCCCCCCTCCCAACTTCCCACACTCGAATATGGCAGCATGGAAGCTTCTGGTGCTAATATGGCTTCGCCCCTCTATGCCCTTTATCATGAGATTGTAACACTTGATTATACTATGGAAATATTTTTTTGAATGTGTGGTTATTTTTAAATGTTTTATTTTGATTCCAGTGCCAGTTTTGTGGTAAAAAGTCACATAAAATAAATAAGAACATATTATACCATCTCTATGTCTGAAAGTTAATAAGCATTTGGTAATGATTAGCATGGCCTGCCAAGAATTACAAACTTTTCTAGCTGGTGTTCATTAGCTATCGTGGTTGACAGTGATTAAAGGCCAGCAAGCCTATCAACAGATATAGGTAACTGTGTTTGTGAATGCCCCAAGTACTGCCAAATTCAAGGAAGGAGTAATCCACCTACCTACACTGTAACTAATGAAAGCTAAAACAATAAGTCCCTGTGCCAAATAATTGAGCAATCATTCATTGCAAAGCAAAGGAGGGACTATGGACAGGACTAAGTTACTAAAACAGATCACCAAGAAGCAAGAGTCAGTTATCAATCTCCTTAGAAGGATCTGGAAACAGAACAAACCTTCTCTTGAAAAACAGTTCCAGAAGCTCCATAACTGGAGCTACCATTTACTGTTCATGGCTATGGAGGAGGAGATTGGGAGTTGGACAAAGAAAAGGTCAAATATCCTGCCTAAAGAAAATAGCCAGAGTCCTAAATAGGAATATATTAAATTTATATATCCTTCTAATCTCCAAAGCTCCCAGCACAAGTAGTAGTCCTCTATGTATGACCGTAATGGAGTCCAGAATTTCTATTGTAAATCATGAGAGAGTTGTAGTATCGAGGCACCCATGTCGCCAAACCCAAGTTGAGGTGGTCATTAAATCAGCATGGTCATTAACCAAACACCACAATTGTTAAGTGGACATATTAAGAGAATCAATGTATTCCTATGAGAGATTTTTCCAGAATCTGGCTGTAAAGGCTAAAAACTAGCTAAACAGTCTGGAAACTGGCAACTCCCCCTTCATAAATCGCAGTCATGTGACCACAGAATGCTTCAACAACCCGATTTTACAACCATCTGAAATATGATCTAGTGACTATGAGGATGCGTGCAGCCTTTAGAACTCCCAACTGGATCCTAAGTAGCTTTTGGGGAAATCCATTGTTTTTCAAATGGTTGCTCAGCTCCTGGTCCTAAATTGAGGATTACCTACACTTGGGGAAGGGAAAGTACAGTGCAATATTTGCATATCCTTGAATATCAATTATCATTCTTTTTTTTTCTATTGGAGGAATAACTTGCCAGTAGAGATCAAGCAGTCCCCTCTATATTACAGCATAGGAAGGACTGAAAATGTAAACATTCATATTTGGACTGCAAAACTCAGATGCCCACTAGATGGCAGCAAGGAAGTGTAGAAAAGTCTGCTCTGGTGCTTATCAAAACATCTCTTTTTTTAACCTAGGTCTTTTATGTTGTTTCTACTACATATCTTGTGGGTTTTAATTGGTTGAAACACTCTTACTGCATGAAATTATATTTTTGTAAGCTGAGTAAGAGCAAATTGGAATGGGGCAGCATATGTTAAAAATAACTAAGTTTATTTTTCCACAAGACCTGCTTGTCTTAATTAAATATTTCTTTCTTTGTCCAAGATGTGTGTATTGGGGGGCAGGGCAGTAAGGGAAGGGATTTTTTAATTTATTTTTGGTGGGGGGGAAAAAGGAAGGAGGGGAAACAGCCTTTCTTCTTCTCAATTATCATTCCTCCTTTCACATTAGCAACCTCCTGTGGCTGATATTCATTTCCAAAAATCTGTTGAAGAGCTGCAGAGGGGCATGTGGGCCCTTGAGCTAATTCACACTTTTTTTAAAAGAAATCAGAAACATTTGGATACCCCTTAGTATCCTAGTTAAAGCTTTTGGCTAAGTGAAGACTTGCTGATTAGATCACTTAGGTGTCTGCACTGTTAATCATGTCCCACATTTGCCTATAGGCTACCACTAAGTGACATCTGAGCTAGACACCATTAATTAGCATGGTGCTGAAACACACTGTACTTCGCAGATGTATTCAGTTTTCGGCAGCCTTTTATTTTTCTTCCTCCCCAGTCTTCTCTAATGTCTTTCTGTAAGTCTAGCTCTGGATAAAAGACTCCACCATTGTTCTTCTTTTTGTTATTGTTTTGAACATCAGACAGTTGTTCCTGGAATAAAATAACCAGATTCACAGACTCCTGTATGATTTCCTTAACCTTGGTTCACCAAATCAGTTACAAGAGGCTGGGTTTGTATGAGGTGCTAAGCCAATAACAAAAAACTCCAGAAGTTTCTAAATCACAATCTAAGGATGATCTGTGGAGTTTATTAAGAAAACCAAATTGGTCAGGTTAAAAGTTGTATGAAATAGGCAAGTCAAGTCAGTATAAATCATCACCGGTTGAGTTTAAGATAAAGTTAGTTGGTTGAATGTGATGTGCAAATCCAAGAAATTACATTAGAGCACTTAATCATAATTAGCATCCTATGCAAACACCGTGTATTGATGGTAAAATCCCAGATTAGAAAAAATTATTTGCTTTAAAGATGTATATTATATGGATTTATGGTTATAAGCTTGAGGTGCTTAAGATGGATAGCCATGGATATCTTTTAAACAAATAAATAAAATAGCATTGAGAAAGTTTAAACCAGTGTTTCTCAACTTCAGCAATTTTAAGATATATGGACATCAACTTCCAGAATTCCACAGCCAGCCAGGGAATTTTGGGAGTTGAACTCTACACATCTTAAAATTGCTGAGGTTGAAAAACACTGGTTAAAAACATGTTTTCTGCCTAACCATTTACAGTTTAATTCCTTCTAAGCATTTTTATCCTTTTATCTCATCCTATGGGGACAAGGAGATCTAGAGGTGAACAGTTTTATTACCAGAATCATAAAACTCTGCAAATATTTATCAAAGGACCAGAAAATTTGGTGTAATAGTTTCGACAGTGAATCCTTGGCTATACAAATGCAAATAAACTCTGGCCTAGTCTAAAATGTCAGAGATGAAACGTATGATAGGAGCATATGGAAAAGGCAACCTTTTGTTAATTTGATTACATGGATCAGGCAAAATGTCTGACTCGATAAACATTGCCAGAAGACTACAGTGAATACATTCATTTATATGAATCAATCCAGAAAAAGGTCATGGCTCTCGAGGAATTTAAGGGAACATAAAAGACCAAAAATACAGGGCTTCTCATGTAAAAATCACATTGTCAAAAAAGTACTGATTTATTCCTATGCCGTCTAAATGGCTTACAATTCTCTCAAGGAAACTTGCACCAAAACTTGATTATACAGTAATAATTATGAATGCATATAAGCACAGGGTTACAAAATAAGAACAGCAAAAACATGCCATCTTAAATGAGTAAAATACATTATTAAATTTCATTTAAAATGAAAATGTATAGTACAATTTTAATTTAAAGCGACATAGATTAACATTTAGCTTTATTTTAAAAATGTGTGCAGTTTGGTATGCACAGAATTCTGCATACATCCTATCTTGCTCCAAGTATTGCCATTATTGGTTTGGTGATTTGCTTTGTCATTAAAAAAGGCTCCCAAAGTTGCTTTTATTTGTTTGCTTGTTTGTATCCTGCCTTTATTGTTATTACAAATTATCTTAAGGTAGCAAACATATCCAATACTTCTTCCTCCTATTTTCCCCACAACAATCACCCTGTGAGGTGGGTTGGGCTGAGAGAGTGTGACTAGCCCAAAGTCACTAGCTAGTTTTCATGGTTAAGGTGGGACTCATGGTCCCCCTGCTTTCAAGCCTGATGTATTCACCACTAGACCAAACTGGGTCTCTCATTCTGTTGTTTAGATTTTGTGGAAATATACAATAAATAATTAATACAAGTAGTTCTTGAGTTATGATTGCAATTGAGCCCTGCAATTAAGGGTCATAAGTCCTGATACTCATAAAGTGGATCACCATGTAGCCACACCTGATTTTATAACTTTTTGGATGTGCTTGTTAAGCAAATGTGATGGTCATAAAGTGAATCTGGTGATTGTTAAGTGAACCCTGCAATCATTAAGCAAATCCATTGTTCACTATGGGACAGATTTAGTAGAAGTGAGTTTCTGGCAAAGCCATTGTTAATTGCAGTCATGTGACCACAGGGTGATGCAAATAGCTATGAAGCTTTGTAAACAGCTGCAAATGTCCCAGGCAGAGGGCGATACTGGAATGATATTTTTTATAAATGTTTTTAATTGTAACTTTCAAAACCATTAAGTGACCATTTATAAGTCAAGAACTACCTTTAAAAGCAAGACAGTCGCTATCTCAAGCTTATAAATAAAAGAAAGGGAGACAAAGACTGAAGTGTGAGGGGGAAGCAAATAAGAGCAAATAAGTCATGATGATGGAATCCTACTTGCGTGATTTTTATTTATTTGGTAGCATGAACAAATTATCTATTAGATGCCACAGCAGTGGCCCAACAAGGTGGATATGAATAGCCCTTTCTCATAAGGCTCATTGATCGGGGTTACCAGATGTCCCTGATAAAGTTCAGTTAACATTCGAGTTAGTTTTCTGTATCTGTTTGCTGCCATCTAGTGCTGACTTTGTTTGTGTGTCTTTGAGTCAGTCTTGATTTCTAACAACTGCCTTCAGCTTTTTTGCCAAGATTTCAGAAGTGGTTTGCCATTGCTTCCTTCCTAGGGCTGAGACAAAATGTCTGGCCCAAGGATTCTCAGACTAAGGCAGAACCAGAACTCCCAGTCTCCCAGTTCCAGCCTGGTACCTTAAGCATTACGTCAAATTGTCTCTCTCATTTAGATTTTGTAGAAATAAAAGCAGGCCATGGAGAGAAAGAGGGAGCTTTCCGTTATCTGTAAAAAGGAGCTGTAATATTTGCTAATTAGCACATGGGAAAAAATGGTACTTTTTAATCTGCTGAATGAAATCACCACCATAGCAATGCCACTGTTGGTCTAAGACAGGGGTGTCAAACTCACATCGTCATGGCGGCCTCACTTGACGTATTGGGACTTTTTCCCCTTTCACTAAACCGGACATGATCATGGCCAGTGTGTGATGCATCTGGCCCACAGGCCAGGAGTTTGACAGCCCTGGTCTAAGATGATGGGAAATACAATCTAAACACAACAGGCAGGGAACGGCATCAGCTTGACAGAAGAGTGCATTTGGATTATCCTGAATAATGGAAGTCTACCTATGCTGGGATTTCATTGTTGTTAACCAGATATTGAATTTGATGATGTAGGAACATACAGGAGTCATAGGCTTGGAAGAGACTTGGAAGAGACTTGGAGGTCTTCTTATCTAACCCATTGCCCAAGGCAGGAGTCCTAATACCATACAATAAATGGTTGTCCAACACTTTCTTGAAAACCTCCAATGATGGGGCACCCATAATTTTGGAAGGCAAGTTGTTCTACTGCTTAAGTTTTCACTCTGAGAAAATTTCTCATTTCAAGTTGGTTCTTCTTCTGATGACCTTTCACACATTGGTTTTTGTCCTATCTTCAGATACTGTGCAAAATAACGCCCTCTTCCCTGTGGTAGACCTTCGAGTATAGCAGGAAGATAGCTATTCTGTCTCTGCCCAGTCTGCTCTTTGTTAAACTAAACATACCTAGTTTGTTAATTTAAATATACCTAATGTGTTAGAATAAACACACCTAGTTCACATATTTGACTGAAAAGAAGCAAGAATGCATATGCATTATGCTTTCTATGCATTATATGTAAGTCTTGAAACTGTGTTAAAGCAACAAGCATTCCATGCCAAGATGAGTAGTCATAGATAAAATGTCATGCATCATTATCATCACCAACATCATACTTGGAACTGCCTATGTTCTCAGATGCTACCTTAATAGCCCTTAGGACTTTGGTTAGGACTGTTAAGTTTTTACCAGTCCCAGACTGAATCAAATTGAAGATTAATAAGAACAACAACAGCAATAATAATGCCAAATAGTATTCTCTTCTAAATATTGTTTGAATAAGGAACAATTAAAATATGTTGTTTAAATGCACATATGCATTAAATGTGGATTTTAAAAACTCACCACAAAGACTTAGAATTAAGATATTGTCCCTGCAAATCAATTAAAATTAAATTAACTGCTTACCTCTGGTCTATTGATGGACACTGATGCATAAGCATTTATTTGTGCCATATTCCTCTGTCCTTCGAAATAAATGTTGCAGCCCATTGACCCAAATAATGTGCCAGAAACTGCAAAGCACTTGAGGTCAAATACATTATGTTTTCTAAATAATATTTCTTCCATTATTTACCAAGAAACAGTGTTTATAGGAAAGCCATGTCATATATTGTTTATGCTGTAGTTTATTATTAATTACAAATCATAATAGCCCTTTGGTGTTGTTACATGTAGCTTTCAAGTTATAACCACAATTGGGACAGGAAACTCACTTTCTAATTATCATTGTCGTAAAGCGAAATATCTGACCAATTCTAGAGAACTGGTAGCGGAAATTTTGAGTAGTTTGGAGAACCAGCAAATACCACATCTGTCTGGACATTTTACAGTATCTTTCCCCTGTCACACTCCCAAACCACGCCCACAGAACTGGTAATAAAAAAATTTGAATCCCACCACTGGGTTAACTCCATTGCTTAATGATGGCAATTCCAACAGTCCTGGTTGTCACTGTAAATGTAGACAATGTGGGTCGTTAAGCCAGGACCTTGTGTAATAGCAACTTCTGATTTCCTACTGAGTTCCTCGTTGACTTTGCTTCTGGGAAGTTGGTAGGGAAGGTCAGAAATTATGACCACGTGACTGTGCCTCTTTGTAATATCATGGTCTCAAGCCAGGTGCTGAGAACTCAGATCATGATCCCATGACCACAAAAATGATTTATGGTCATAACCAGAGACAAATGGTCATAACCAGAGGACTTGTGTGTACCTCCTCTCCTCACCCCATAAGATAAGACTGCAGCATATTTCCTTCTTTATATCTTCTGACTCCTTGTTCACATGCTTTCATCGCCTCTTCCCCCTTCCCCCTTAGTTTTCCTTTTCGTCCTATTAAAAAGTTCATGTTTTTTCACTGGGATTAAATAATATATCAGGTAAATTTGCTCTCATTTTAACCTTTTTGTTGAAGCAATAGATAATTATATTTCCAGTTCGCTATTATAGTAATGACAGATGCATTCTAATTTTCATTAAAATTAGAATACCCTGCAACTAATCCAAGGCATAAGCTGAGAGCCTTTGTTAAAAAGGAAGAATATTAGTGCGGGACAAAATCTTACTAAATCTAACCCAATGGTTCTTTTACAAAGTACAGTGGTAACTTCCATTTTCTGCCACAAGGAGGCAATACAGATCCATTTTGTGTGCCAATTTTGCAACCAATTTACAAAAGGGGAGAAAATACAAATGAATCTTGTATGGCTTCTTTATTACTAATACTGCTTATTAGATTTCCCCAGATCCTGATTTTGTTCCAAGTCCTTTCATTTATTACCAAAGTACATATTGAGAAATATTTAACACCCAAATAGATAGTGCTCGACTGCTGACCACAATTGAGCTCAACATTTCTGTTGTTGAACAAGACAGTTATTAAATGAATCTTGCCCCACATTATTACTGTTCTGCCACAGTAAATAACTGCAGTTATTCAGTTAGTAAGACATTTCGTCAATCGAATCTGGATTCCTCGTTGATTTTGTTTGTCAGAAGGTCACAAAAGTTGATCACATGACCCCAGGCCATTACAACCGTCATAAATACATGCCACAACTGGATGCCAAGTGTCCAAATTTTGATCACATGACCCTAGGGATGCTGCAACATTTGTAAGTTTGAAAAATGGTCATAAGTCACTTTTTTCAGTGCCGTTGTAACTTTGAACTATCCCTAAACACATGGTTGTAAGTTGAGGCCTACCTGTATCTGAGAGGTACTCCCACGAAAGCATTTGATCTCATGCCAAGTCTGTTAATTTTCGATCCTGTCTTTCTTTGAGGACCTCTGCTCAGCTTATATGAGGTTCTCTCATTTCTTCTCTACCCCAAATAACGACCCCACAAGAACACCAAGTTGTCAAGGAGGCAAATGGCAAAGCACGTTCTCCTTCTATCCACTATCATAATCAGGGCACACTATGTCTCTTTTAATTCCAGAATCTACCTAGCTCAATATGATAGAGCACCTAATTTGCATGCACTGTTGCTTCTGTATTGTTTTATGTTTTTGTGCTGTTTGGGATTATAGTTTGCTAGTCATGAGTTTGTGGCGGGCAGTCGTATAAATTGAATGAATGAATGATCCTTGCCTTTGATTAAAATAATGAATGTAATGTGATTTTATTATTCATAACATCGGGAATATTATTTTAGGAAAGGCAGCAAGTGCAAGCACAGAATAATGAGATTGTAATTTGAACTAGATAGACTGTCAACATTTAGCCAAGAGCAAAAAAACTTGGCTTGTGTATTATGCTGTTGTCCTGTCTGCAACAATTTATTTGATGAACATCCAAAAATCTGCCATGAATACTTCAACGGCCTGGAAAGATCTCCTGAAAAGCAAGCCCCCGCTGATTTCACTGATATAGACTTGATTGTGATTATTTCTTGAAGTGCGTGTATGTATAGTAAGCTTACAGTGTAGTTGTTGTTGAAGAAGATTTCTGAGAATATCTTGGATAGCCAAGAAAATAGATCAATAAATGAATCAACGTAAATTTCTCACATTTCTTAGCTCTCTGGAGAAGGTTCTAGTGCTGGGAAGGTATGAAAAAGGAGAAGAGGATGAAAAGCAAGGTGAACAAACTTAGTTACTTTGACTGTGGGAGACTTGAAAGAATAGGCTAGGGGCACATCATCATGGAGAAAATCTATTTAAGTGGTTGCTAAGAATTGACATTGATTTGATGGCATATAATAATCAGCCAAGGTTCTAGTAAGATCCTATCGAACCTTCTCTCCTTTTATCTTTGTCTCTCTGGAAGCACTTAGGAGCCATTAACGCATCAAGGACAGCTATTTTTTATTACTGAATTTGCCTCTTTTTTATTTCGACTTGCCAGCAGTCACATCAATACATGATGCTGAAGAACAAGTCTCCCAACTCTTTGGAGGAACCTAATTTCAAATCCAGGGACATAATGATTATATCACAAACAAGGAAGTATCACTGAATTCAGTTGGATTTGTGAGTACAAACACATAGAATGACAGCTTTTGGAATGAACCAACAAATACTGGGTAAACTAATGAATATCTGCAGATTGTCAAGTGCTCAATTTTTGATTATGTAACCATGGGGATACTGTGATGGTTTTTAGGGCCCATTGTAAGTATTTTTTTCAGCATCATTGCAACTTTGAATATTCACTAAACAAATGGTTTTAAATCAAGGCCTACCTGTAGTCAGAATCTTTTGTAACCTCCCAAAAAATTAAGTTCCAACTTCCCTCAGGAGAAAATTGATGCAAAATCTCAAGCCTTTGGAGTCTAAAATAGAAAAAAGCAGAAGTGTATCTCACGGGAAGAAAACTTCTGAATTTTCCAGGTCTTCTTACTCTGTACATCAGCTTCTTTCTTCCTCTAATGTTGTCTTCTTCTGCCATTATTTCTACCTATTATTCACCCTCCTGGTACATCTGGAATTCATGCAAGCCATCAGCTGTCGCTCCCAATTTGATGGCCCCTTGTTTTCATTATTTCTAGTTTCCCTGCTGTGCCAGAATTAGCAGAATAGAACTATGATCAAATGAACTAACAAAAATGCTAAGCGCTTGGAATTTTATTTAAAGACATTCCTTTTTTATCTTCCAAAATGTACATATTTCAGCTCGTTTGAAGTAATCTTGTCAAGTCCATTCCAAAGAAATCTAGATATTCAACAATATGTATCTTTCCATCACTTTGAAGTCCAAGCTGCTCATACTTCCCAATCATGTTATTCCTCTCTATGATTTAATGGAAATTGAATGTAAGAGGGCTGCAGACCACTGGAGAAATGATCACTCAAGGACATGCTATTCATGCCTTATGCAGATATATGCAAATTTCTTAGAAGTTCTCACAGTAAGGTCAACAAGTTGAAGTCTCTGCCATTTAACAGTTATCTCTTTTTCTAAATAGAAAAATTGATATTATATATCAAATTATCCCAAATGAAGGTTTTAGATAAGTCTTCCTCCTGTAGCATCTTCCAACTATTTTACCCATTATATCAAGCTAGCCAACCATATGGCTGTGCTGTCAGGAAAGCAGGGTAAGAACAACAGTTAGATGAAGAACCTAACCAATAACAGATAATGATGGAACCAAAGGTAAATATCAACTCTAGATCTCAAGAATCAGTTCCTTTCCTTGCTGATCTTTCCAACATAATTTCCTGAATTTGAGGTCAAAGGATAGATTAGGGATTCAGGGATTCAGTTGCTAGTATTGTCCAAAATTCATTGATTGATCCCAAAGTCTGGAATTTTGAAACATTAGCAAGAACCTTAGCAAGAAAGGGGTTTAGAGGTTAGCCGTTCAGCCACCATTAGTAATCAATGTAATGTAATATAACTTTCATTTGAGCCCTCAGCAGAGGAAAGAAAGCCAGAAGTAAATATCTATGGAGATTTAGGACATCATCTCTAAATCAAACTTGCTCAAGATCAAAGCTCCATGATTATGGCAGCTTTTCATTGCATATTTTTCAGTAACCCTGCAGACTATAAAGGCTGAGCAGGTTATCCCTTTTCAGGCAGGATACCACAAACAATTTTGATAGTTTAACATTTGGAGAGGCTTCAGTCCAGAGAGATTCAATTAATTTTTCATATGCCCAGAACAGTTTCAAGATGTTCCTTCTCAACTTGAACCAAAAACCTCAGCTCCTATCTAGATCTCTACTATAGATATAGATCAATAAGCGGCAGCTGACTTCAAAAGTGTCACGGTCAGTAATTACCATCATGTGTGTTCACTAATGCAGATATATTGGAATCTCACAGAAACTGGTCCCTAGGAATTTTTCCATGAGTGAGCTCCTGTTCAGGTTAAGCCACTGTTGGGAAGCATCTTCAGAACATGATTTTCTCCTATTTGAAAAAAGTGGAGGAATTTTAAAATAAATAGGTTTTGACCTTGGTGTAATCCTCCTCTTTAGAGCAGTATCTAGGAATATCATTTTTAAAAAAATTGTACGCATAGATACATTTGCCTTTTGTACTCCTTTCCTCACAAAATTTGTCTACTGTTAGCAATATGCATCCTACCCACAAACAACACAATGGGAAATGCTAGTTCGTGTCTCCTTCCCATTTTCAAAGAAAGTAGTGGTAAATTCACCTATGTTGTATATTCTCAAGAAAAGGTCACACGTTCACTTAATTTGGATCCTTGCACTGAGCAAGGCCTTCATATTCAATAGCCTTCAGATTCTACAGTGTTATGATTTTTAATAGCCACTTTTGTGCAGTGTTCTACAGATGACTATGGAGAAAGTGTTAAGAGAAAGAACCATAGGTTCAGAATAAAATCACAGTTCCCGGTTTGTTAGCTTCTATTAGATAACAAATGTCTATGGAGATTCTCAATCATTTAGGTCATGGTTGTCCCAAAGGTGCTTTTCAAAAGGCAACAAGACTTTCTTAGTTTTTTCCTTGAAAACATTTTGCTTCTCATCCAAGAAGCTTCTCCAGTTCTTTTTCAAGTTCTTCTTGAAGAAGAAGAACTAAAGAAGCTTCTTGGATGAGAAGTGAAATGTTTTCAAGGAAAAAAATCAACAAAGTCTTGTTGACTTTTTATAAATCATCTTTGGGATAACAAATGGTGGCTCTTGTGCTTTTCAAATGTTTCATGTTCTTTTTATTCTTGTTTTCTTATTTTTATTTATTTATACGTTGTATTTCCAAACCGCCATCTTACTCAAAGAGGGACCATTTCTCAATGACAGTTTCCAATAGGTTTGTAATAAATGCAAGGCTAAAATCAAAAGTAAGGAGATATATTTTCAGCTTCCCCATATGCAATTTAAATTTTTGTGTAGTTTACAATGTAGTTTCTGTTTTCTTTCTCTTTTTGTACATGGTTGTTTTAGGGGTCCTATTTTATTAAATAAAGCAAAATTATCAATAATAATAAAATGTTGAGTCCCATTTGGTTCTGAATAAAAAAATCTAAACCACTCTATAAGGATTGTAATGTATTACTAATTTATACTCATTTGGGCATCATCAGGCTAGACGGGGAGGGGGAATCATGAAATTGATAATTGATGAAAATTCTGTGATACTTGAACCAGACATTGTATGTATAGTACATAATCTCGACATTTACGTGATGATGTTGGGCATATAATCTGTCTGACATTGTCATAGTTTGCTGTGGATATCTCTGCTGATACGCAATTATAAAATACTATATACTAAACTAAATAATACTTAGACCTTATATTTAGACCTTTACCTTTCCTACAGTGTTTGTGTTTTAGAAGAAAAAATATGTTTTGTAGTACAATCCGGTATATGCACTTGTTCCAGTTTGCAGTACAGTATACAGTTCTTTTCAGGTTGCTTTTGTTGGGGAGATGAATGATGACCTGGAGAAGTTGACAGAAAAGATACTGCAGAGTTCTTGTTCATCCTCTTCAATGTCCTGTCACAATTATACCAGAAGGCACCAGAACATGTACTGTATTTGCTCTGTTTGTACTTCTCAATTTCTTCAGCCCCTGGAGATACCTGACAGTAACAGGCACCATATTGAGATGATTGAATGATTCTGTCAGGAAATCATCTGGCTTTGGACTTGGAAGAATACATTAGGTAGAGCTCTGAGCTTAACACTTCAGATATATGTAAGGGTGGTACAATGACACTTCCAATCTTCCCAAATATGGAAGCTTTTTGTTTCTGAAAAGCACCGTTCTTTAGTTAAGGAAAGCCCCTCTCACCTACAAACAAAGATGTTTCTTACATTTAATTTAATTGCTTCTCATTTTTCAAGCATAGCATCACTCCATTCTACTAGCACCTACGTTTGCAGCTAAAACAAAGAGAAAAAGCTCTGAAAGAAGATTTATATATTTTAATTTCTCCTAATATGCAATCTTGTACAATGCAATATAATATGCACCTATCCTCATGTATGCACCCACTGTAATCCATTTTTTGCTAAGCCAATGTATTTTGTGTTCCTTTTTCACCCAAATATTACCATTATGCTTTACTCCTATTTACACTATGTCTAGATTACAGAATTTGGAAAGGCACAGATTTTAGTATATGTATATGTGTGCATGCATATGTGTGTGTTTGTGTTTATATACATAGCTATATAGAGAAAGCATCCTGAACATGCAGTCTGGATAACACACGTTTGGGAAATGGAAATTGGGATCTAAGCACTAAAATATGAAGCAAATATATTTATCAGACTCGCCATTTGAGTTAGAGTTTGGCCATTCAAAGAAACAGTTATTGACAGGTAATCCTAGTGAAATTATGTCATGAAAATTTGAATGCAAGCAACTGAACAGGTTGTGTGTGTGTGTGTGTGTTGCATGTGTGTTTATGTTTCTTAGCTTTCCTTTACTTTCTGATTTTATCACATTTTTCAGGTAAGAAAAAATTATCCACTCCTGTGTACACATCTCATTTTATTCCTAGTTCAGAAGTTTAATATTCATATATTGATCTGAATTTTAAAATGGAGTAGGCAAATTATATCAGAGAAGAATGTACCTCTGATGAAAATCAATTATTCTTTTCAGAAATCTTTTCAAGAAAAAAATACCTCACTCCCATGAAAACAAGTGAAAAAAAGCTGGGCCTTTATAGTAGTGTCCATTTTAAGAAAAGCACTGGATGGTTGAACAAAAGAAGTTTTGTTGTAAAGAGTTCTTACATTGGCATCTGATAGATGTAGTGGACACTGTAATGGACATTGATTGGGAAACCAAGAATGCCAATGCTTCAAAAATAAACACCCACCTGTTTTAGATTCGGAGACTGGTGTTTTGAAAAGATTAAGCAACAATGACTGTTCACCTCCTCAGATCTTTGTGAGGTAAAGCTCTGTATCTTAAATCTACTGAAGTTCATTCAGCACACAGCCAGAATAGGGTTTCCTATAATGTGGCACCAAATTTTGTATGAGGCCTCTAATATCACTGTTATTCTTTCAGATGAATCTAAAAAAAGAAAACAGGGAAAAGTACAGTGCTCATTTTTGTAATTGGCAAGAGATTCAAAACACTTCCATATCTTTGCCATGTAGTGCACACTGGCCACAATTTTTTCATAACAGAAAGCAGCTGAAGGGGTCCTGGCTGATATCAAGACCAAGGCAGGGGAAAAATTCTGTTATCCAGTCACCACTATGCCACCTTCCTGCCTTACAAAAATATCACTTGCTACTATATAAATCATTCTACAGTTTCAATACTGAAATTGTAGTTTGCAAGAAGAATTTGGTGCATTGCTGATGTTCTTTGACTTATCACGTATACATTATCTTTCTGTAACTCTATTTTCTTATTTTATCAATCTAATGCTTGTATTATTTTATTTAACGAGAGATTTAAGGTGAGAATTTGCCACTGCTTAGATATTTTTTTAAAGTTATTAATCAAGAGTCAGTTTGGTGTAGCAGTTAAATCATCAGGCTAAAAATTGAGAGACTGTGAATGCTAATCCAGCCTTATGCATGAAGCTAGCTAGGTGATCTTGAGCCAGTGTTTCTCTCAGAAGGCAATGGCAAATCATTTCTGAAAAAACCTTGCCAAGAAAACAGCAGGGATTGTCCACGGAATCTCCAAGAATCAGAGAAAAAAGGGTGGAAGAAAAAGGTTAGTACATTTGCAGACCACCAAACTTTCAAACTAGATGCCTTTTTTTTAAAGATATAAAAGGATTTTTTTAAAAAGCCAGAATCTAATAAATGAAAGCTATTATTTGCCAGAACAAAATTCCAACTGCAATATTTTAGTTTTCATTCATCTCTTTGGTCTTCTGTGGATTAATTAACTGATTATTTTTATTTTCTGCCAATTAAACTATTGCGGTTTGCAGTTCTACTGGAACATAGTTTGACTTTCAACTGAATAAAAATTTAATCTGCTATTTAAATTGTAAAAATATAAAAATAAGCATAATCTGCCAGTGCTGTTGAAATAATCCCCTAGTTTTTAAAATATTTTTCTACTATAAAAGTTAATGCAAACCAGTCAAGCTGATAAAATCTGGAATTATCATTGTACATAGAAAGAATTTGTGGTGGGAGGGTTTTGTGGTAAAGAGTAGAATTTAAATTCTAGGGGTTTTCTATATGACTTATCAATTTGTTGTTGTTCACAACTACTATGGAATGGCTAGGAAAATATATTTTTCAAGGGAGCAGAATACAGCCTATTAAATTTAGATCAAAAAGAAATATCCACAGAACAATAGTAGAAAGAAGGGAAATCTAGTGATAGAAAAACCTAGTCAGCATGCTTTAGTTAAACAAACATCCTTCTTACTTTTTGCAGCTGAATGTAGTAGAGAAGAGGCAGAAAGGAAAGGAAAGATCAAAGCTAAATCTAATAGTACAGAAGAATAAAAGTGAGAGGGAGTGATGTGAATAAGAGTGATCTCAGTAGGTATTTGGTAAAAGACACCAAATGTGTCAAAGAATTTTAAAAAAGGAAAAACATGTTATATACGGAGAAAAATACAGCTTTTGGCATTACCTTTGCATCATCCCAATTTTATTAAAATATTATGTGGATGGGGAAAAAAAGAATGGACATGAAGTTAATATTACGATAATTCCATTAATGGTTGAACTTCATTAAGGGATTTAGATTACAATTTGAAGTGCTCTGCCAACCATTAGACTTTTCTTTTTTTAAAAAAAAACTGTTTTTCAAAGCAAAAGAGGGAAGAATCACAAAGAAGCTCATTAGCTTTAAAAAATGAGAGCTAAGGCATAATGATCAGGGCAGACTTTTTTTCTACGAAAAGAATTTGAGACAACAGAGCAAAAGGGAAAATGGGGGAGGGTGTATATGACCACTTTAGTCTTGGCAAACTTATGATGAAAGTTCCGCACTTGTGTTATTAATAATAGAACAGGTGGCGTTCTTTGTTATCATTAAACTATTTAGTGTAAATGAAGAACTACCTAAAATAATATAAAGATAAAATTAAAAGACAAATTAAAAATGGCTGAACTCTTATGGGATTTTGACAATCGCTGAAATCTCATACGACTTCCCGTAATTTTACAAGATTTCACAGTATATGTTATTTATTTATGTATTTCATTTTCATGGGCATTAATTAGAGGTGGCACGGGGGCTCTGTTTCCACACAGATAATGGACCTGTGCAAAGTTGTGTTGCAGCAAACTGATTTGACAAAGCTTTGGCAGTTTCACTTGTCAAATCAGATCAGTTGGTCCAATCAATTTGTATAATGGAAAAATTCATGATGCATGGATAGAAAACTGATATTCTGAATCAAATTGGAACAAAACTGCTTCTATTAGCAGCATTCAGAAAAGAGAGTTTCTTTCCTACAGCTAAGGATTTTAGGCTCTGCAACAAGCAGTTGGGGTACTCTGAGAATTCTGAGAATTTGTGCAAGGTATCAAGAAAAACCAGGTCCACTAGCATGACAGAAACCTGTTTTTGCAAATTAGATTTCACCCCTAGTCTTGGCTCCACACTAAATTAGTGCCATATGATCATGATGATTGTCCTCAGCGTTTGACCCAATTGGGTTGGGAACTTTGGTCATTAAGCAATGCAGTTCTTAAGTCACTCAGCCTGACTTTATAATCCTTTTTGCTGTGGTCATTAAGCAAATCTGTTTTTCACCATTAACTTTGCTTCGGAGATGGTATTCAGCAGGTTTTGACCAGTTCTGGAGAACCGGCAGCAGAAATTTTGTGTAGTTCGGAAAACTGGCAAATACCACCTCTGACTGGAGATTTTACAGTATCATGCCACGCCCACTAAGCCACGCCCATAGAACCAGTAGTAAAAAAAATTTCAATCCCACCATTGCTTTGCTTGTCAGAAGCCCCCTGGGAAGATCAGAAACGGTGATCATGTAATTCTAGGATGCTGCAATATACACCGGTTGCCAAGCACCCAAATTTTAATCACTTGAACATGGGGACACTGAAAAGTGTGAGGACTAGTTGTAATTTGCTTTTTTCATTGCTGTTATAACTTTGTACAGTTGTTAAACTGTCATAAGTTGAGAATTATCTGCAATGATTTGTCCACTTGATTTCAATGGTCATTAAATAAGGCAATAGATACAGTCTTGAACTAGGAAACTAGTGGATTGCATAGACCAGACAAATTAAGCTGATATTTAATCAAGATCCAATCTGTAATATTTTCAATATTACTCATCCTTCCATAATTATATTTTAGTTTACTTCGTTAGTAGATATACCAAATGCTAATCAAAGCAGTAAATATGAATACAAATTAAACAAAAATAATACTCTAAAAGTGCCAACTAAATTCAGATTTAAAGAACAGCCTTTCAGATGAACCTCAGCAATGGAAGCTGACATCTTTCTTTATTAATTTATCCAATGATGTTGAAATAAGTGCACCCATATTTTCCTAAATTAAAACCACAATCAATTCTTTTCTTTTTCAACTTCCTGCTGATTTGCTGAGGGGAAGATCATTGGAGATCATTTAATCTGAAGAGGAAAATCCGCTTAGTTATTTTCCAAAAGACTTGCTGAGTGGGCTAAGTGGAGCTATTCATTGTGGAAGAAATGGAGAGGAGGGAAAGAAAATGTAATAGTCATACTTTTTCCCCAAGAAAAGACTGGACAGAGAAACATTTTTTTATAAAACTCTAATACCTAAGAAGCTTATGAAGGCTGTTCTCAGGCATCCTGGTAATTTCCACAGAGTACTGCATAAAGAAACAAGAAACTTGCAATAAAATAGATATTTTACAATAATTTCCCCTTTTTGGGATGCATTAGTCAGCAGTACTAGATAAAGATGGATAAAACAGAGTTATAATTTGTGGTTCAACTCCTGTCATAAGTAAAATCTCTGCTGTAATTATATTATCTCATGTTTTCAACCTCATGAATTCGATTCTCACCTTGTTCCTTCATCTAGTTTTCTTAAAAATATAACAGAACCTGGTTTTTGTCTTAGTTCCCCAAGCAAGCATAGACATTTTATATTTTTCTTTCAAATGCTTCCTCACATCAGCCTCTTTCAGAGACTAGAAATCCCCAGGCTTTTTCCAGCTGTTGGAGGCCCACCAAAATAAAATAAATGAGAACATGTGAAAATAAAATAAGACACACGTGCATTCAACCTTAAGTGAAACAGGATTTAAACCTTAAAAAAAAAAAAACTACAGTATTTGCAAGTATTGAAATGTGTGGACCCCTTAAGCTCCAGCTGAGGCCAAATGGTCCCGCTCATGTCTGGCCTCATAGAATTCAGAGATTCCATAGTGAACATTTATCCTAGTTCCAGAAGAGGCAGGTTTTCCTGGCCTAAATTAATTTTCTCTAATCTGGTGCCTTCCTGATACATTGAGTTTACAACATCTGGGGCTGGCTACGGCTTATGAGAATTAAAAACTCACACAATTGGGTGAAAGGGGTCCAGATTGGGAAAAGCTGACCTGACCATCATGGCCTACCTCATTTCCCCCTGTTTTTGCAATACATGCTTTGGCTCTGATCAGTATCTCTTTGCTTTCTTTCTTACACCTAAGAATGCAATATAGCTAATTACACTGCCTCTGTTCTCTATAATTTATGTTTCCTCAAGAGCCCATTTCTCATTTTGTGTGATATTCTCCCTTCTGTCTCTCACACCCTTTTTATGCTGCTGCTGTGTATGGTCTCATTAGGTTATCGGTATAATTTGGATTGGGGCTCCTTAGAGTAGAAACCTTGTGTTTGGCCTAATAGATAATACCTCATCATGCTGTTAGATGTGTCTACTGGGACTGTATTAAACAGGAGTGGCAGATTATTAAGGAGAAGCATCTGGCAGTTTGTGACACCTGGGGTCTGTTTTGCTGCGGAATCAACAAAGTCCAATAAAATATTATTCATCAGGTATACATTCTAATGTAGGACTAGTTGTGTCATCAACATTTGAAGCTTTAGCCAGACAACTATGCAGCCAGTGAATACTTGTGGGGGGAGGGGCTCTGATGCAATATGGGCTAATGTTGATCTCTCTATATTTCTAATCAAAGAAGAATCCTTTGGATAGTAGGATCACTTCCTTGCATTTTATCAGCATGGAATGTAAAGGGTCTACATAGGTGTGATATCTATGCCTATGTAAATATAGATACTCCATTATGCTATTATTAGTATGGAATTTAGGTAAGTTGTCTCTTATCTGGAGAACCTCAGAGGGACTTAGACCCCTTTCCCAACTCCAAAGTTTGGACAGTTTGTTGCCAAGGAAGAACAACTGTGTGACTGCTGGAAGTGTAACCGAAAGCCAGTGTAACCGTATCTCCCCAATGCATTCTTTCAGCACTTCAGAGAGGTCATGTGAAGCTCTCTGCAGGAGTAAGAGTCTCAGCATAGGTAGTATGGGTTCCACTTGCATATATCTACCATCCAGATTAATGTTACGCAGAAAACATTCTTCTATGTTTTTCCCTTAACAGTTGTCACTGAACTTGATGAAAGATAATAATGTCCTTTCAAATTTTCTTTCAAGACAGGATGATTCTGGTCAAATTTTATGTGTCAATGAGCAATGTTTTTGTCTTACTTACATTCAAGGTGATGGAAGAATACGTGTGTTTGCTCTTGTGTTATTATTTTGCCAACAGTTTGTAGCCTCCCTTGTTTCCCATACTTAAATCCCAAGGAAACTGATAATGAATAACTCCTCTATTAAGTTTTTTTTCACAATGGGTAGTGTGGTCAGCCAGGGAGTTTTAGACTGCTGGAAATATGTGTTACAGAAAAACAATAAAACTAGCAGGTTGCAATCTCTAATAGTAAGTTGGAAACAATGTCAAGGGAAGTTCGAAAAACATTCTCAGCAGCCTGAGAATAAGGTACAAAATTAAAAGTTTCTTTAGCAGGAGGGGTGGGGGGGAAACTTTGAGAAACTGCAAAGTACATTCCAGCATATTATTAGTACAAATACTTGATTTATTGCTCAGAAGTTTGCATTTATTTTTCCTACTTCCTTCATCCAAACAGATGGTGCCAATTGGGTTGGGGACAATGCTTTACATACAAAAAATGAAAAACTTTATAGTTACAATGATATTACTGTGAATTGTTGCATTTTTTTCATCCAATGTAATAATTCTTCATTTTTCTTGTGTTATATGTTCAAAAACTATACAACTCCAAAATGCCAACATATAGCGAGACAATATATTACTAACTTAGGCATTCTAAGTTGAAAACCTTATCTAAACCCTTCTTTTTTACAGTTCTTACAGGGAACGTGGTAGTGACGTAACATAAGATGGCTTTTTCTACTCTAGATTTTGAGAGGTTTAGGAAGGCTTTTTGAAAGTAAAAAAGTTATGCTTATTCCTGTTAGAGGCTTAATGTACTTGTTCTAGTTTATCTTCTCTCTTGTTTTAAAAAAATCCACACAACATGCTGGATATTTACAATGGAGTTTTAAACCAAATGTGGTCAGTATAACCTTCAGGATTTCTGGGCTTGGAAGGAAAAAAAGGGGCTACAAATTGTCAATCTCCGTCTAGCACCCCACATTTCAGGGGCCCATGGCTTGACCTCTCCCCTCCCACAAGCACAAGGAGGAGAACTATCATAACTTAGGTGCCTCTCATTCCCAACCCTCCAAAGCCAGTCCAGAAGGATACTATGGTCGTAGTATCAAAATCCACTGAAAGATCCAGCAGGCCAGAATCGTTCTATCACCTCCATATCAAGCTCTCCAAAGGTCATCGCCAAATGCAACCAATGCCGTTTTAGTGTTGTGCCCAGGCATGAACCCAGATTGAAGAGGGTCCAGATAGTCCACTTAATTCAGGGCTGTAGCTGTGTGTCAACCACTTTCTCTTCAACTTTCCCTAAACAGAGAAAATTGAAGACTGGGTGAAAGTTGCCTAATACAAGAGGATGGCCTTTTGAGAAGGTGTATACCATCACCTCCTTCAAGATGGGCTAGGCCACCCTCTCCCACAAAGAGATATTAATCATCACTTGGACCTAACCACCTGCCACCTCCCAGGAAACCTTAACCAACCAGGAGGGGCATAGGTAGCCATGCCCACAGTCCCAAGAACCCTGACCACTTCCTCGAGAGAAACTGGCTTAAACGCTTCCTGGATAACAAAGCTCAGTCATGTCCCTTTCACCTCCAAAGGACTGACTTTATCTGACAGATAACAAGAGTATTTTTCACAGTGAACCTGCAAGGACTACACTTTTAAAAAAGCCTAGTTAGCTATCTACTGATGCAATGAGAGCAAAGGTGGAATTATGGTTCAGCGACCTTATGATCACCAGATACGTCCTAATATAGGCTTTTACCTCTTCTTGATCAGCCTCACTCCTTGTCTTCCTCCAGTAGCACTGTGGGCATCTCTTACATTGCTTCATCTCTCTGAATCATTCAGTAAACCATGGGGCTCTATGAGATCCACACAGAGAGAAAGTTCTCACAGATGCAATTCGGTCCATGGCCCCCTCCACCTGCTCATTCTAAGCTGTATCAAGAACCTCAGCTGGACCATGTAACAAGAGTTTTTGGGAAAACTCCAAGCTCCCCCTGAAACCATCCTGGGTCTCTCAGGTATTTGGAATGGATCAATCGAATAAAAGATGTTGGACATTTACAAACATGGTTTGTGGCCACCTGGAGTTATCTAGTTGGGGGAGAAAAGGAAGGGGAAGAGGAAGAAGACAGAAAATTATGTTTGATCCTTACCTGCTGTTATGACCCATTTTACAGAATCTGGAGCAAAGGTAAAGGAAGGACTATTAAGAGATTCATCCTGATCTAGCCACGAACTTTTATAGTAGGTGTTTCTCAGACATCTGATGAGTATTTGAAGCCACAACTTCATACTCAGTTAAACAGAAGTATAACAGGAAGCCAGGGTCAGTTAGAAATAATTTTCCAGATTATTATTCAAAAATTTTGATCTTCTACAGATCCAGAACTTTCCTTTTTTTTTAAAAGTGCCATTTGGTTGCAGCTCATAATTCTTTAATCTCTCATATCATTTTTGGCTGCAGGAAATGCTGCTCCCCACTTCCCTGAAAACTATACATGATTTATTTTCCTTCGGATGACATAACTTTGGGAAACAGTGATATCTATGCAACATTTGTTTTCTTTATAAACACAGAAGCATCTGTCTCCTATGGCTAAATTCACAGGCCAGGGCTCTCTCCCCTAGTCTTTCTGAATCTAAACTGAAAGCTGCAAAAAACCTGCATTTACCTCTTTCCTTTTACGAAAGAATTTCATATTCCAAAGGCCAGAGGAAACAGAATTCAGACTGCAGAGAGACATTTCTGCCCTGTTAAAATAAATTTGGAACATACAATATTCCAGCTTTCTTAAACCAATTTAATAATGATCCCTAGCAATATTACAGAACTATATCTATTGAAAAACAGTACATCTCAAATTACCCGGTAATGGGTTTCTTTATATAGTGTTATTTTGTTGGGCAATGTACTCTGCACATTGATTATACAGCCCTGATATAAAGTTACATTACATGGGAAAGAAAAATCATACTGCTGAATGCTTTTGGTTTTTAAAATGTTTGAGGATATATTTGCAGGACGGCAGAGATTTTGGCTAAGGTAAACTACTTCACAAAGTGTATTTGTATATATAAATTTAAATATCCCCACTGATTTAGATCTGTCTGGTTTCAGAAGATTTTCCAAGACACATTTCTCTTTCTATGCATTTGAAAATGAAAACAAGGACGTATATGCAGAAATTTCATTATCAGATAATCATAATGACAACCAGTTTGATCTAGTAGTTAAACTACCAAACTGGAAAGCAGAAGACTGTGAGTTCAAGTCCTGTTTTAGCCATGAAAGCCAGCTGGGTTGCTCTCTCTTAGTCCAACCCACCTCATCAGGTGGTTGTTGTGGGAAAAATAGGAGGAAGGTATGTTGGATATGTTCGCTACCTTATGTTATTTATTAAAATAATAAAGGCAAGATACAAATAATAAATAATCTAATATGTGAAAGGGCTGCCTAAGTTAAGAGAAATAGTAAAAAATTGATTTTGAGAGAATTCGCTTGATTCTGCTATTTATTTGGTAGATCTTCAAATGAATATAAACTTGTTCTTTACAGATTTCAAAAATGCTTCCAGATCTTTTTCAGCAGTCTCCCACCAAGGTATGGCCAGGCCTGCTTGCCTTCAATGTAGAATGTCTTTCAAGGCCTTCAAACAGATTATTTGGGAGTAATTTCGCTTGTAGCTACTTTGACTTGCAGTAGATGGCAGTGAATGAACACAAAAGGCTTACTATTGCTATGGGCTGAAAAATAAGAGAGACAATTTGAAATATGGAATGCATTTGGTATAGAATAAGCATACTTGGGTCTGACAGGATAAAAGGATGAATAGACAGGCTAATAAAACTTATGAAATTACCAAACTAGACAGCAATGACCATATGAACAAATAAACTAAGTATGTTTTCATGACAGTGATTACAGTCATGAGGAACAATATTCAGGAAGTTAGTTCCCTTTCTTATTATTAAAGTAATGGGTAAATAGAGATCAGGTTGGAGCTTGAAACAAAATGGTAGCTTGAACTTTTCAACATTTATCTATGGGTGAACATTTATGCACGTCTACTCAAAAGAATGTCCTGTTTTCAACAAAGCATGCTTTCAAACAAGAATAGAATAAAATCGTAGCCTTAATGGAGTTGGACTGTTTTCTGAGAATACAGTGATAAATGGTGATTTAATTAAGTATAAAAGAGCAGCTTTAGGTAGTGCTAGTCCTAATTTCCTGATATCTCTCCAAGAAGCATAGATTAGGTTGTGCGCATTATAGATCAAGATTAGATACCATTTTAATTAAACATAAATCACTTCCACGAAGGTCACCCAATCAGTTCAACCCAACCAGGATTAGCATTCATGAAAACAGAATACTTGCTGAAAAGATGTAGTGCCTTTTCCAATTGATCAACAGATGAGGGTAAAGAAATTTAGTTGGTACCTTACCCTCTGAACCACCTTACGTTCAAGAATAGTTGGAGTTCCCTCACTCCAATGTTACAGAAAATGGAAATAAATATATTGCTCACTGGCTCACATTTTACGTAACATTTTGTGCATGTGTCTAGAAGCATGCAAAACAATAACAATCTTGCTATTAGCAATTCTAAAGCCACCCCCAACTACCATTCTTTCATTTAACAGCCCCTGTGAGAAGTGACAAGAAATACACTTATACATGTACTTATGCAGAAGGTCCACATACTGCTATGCTGTTTGAAAAAGGAGACGGGGAGCTTCCCTTTAAATGACCAATATTTAAAATTCTGTGGGAAGAGAATTGTCTTCAGTAAAGAAGGTGGGAGATGGAGTTAATCACAACCACATAGGTCTGCATCTGGTTCCAACCAGGCATAAAGTCCACGTGTCAGAATGCCTGTATTGCATCAAAACCAGCCTCTTGCAAAGCTTTTCTTCATCTGCAGGGTGCTATCATACACAGCTTTCATTGGAAAAGATTCCAACTCAGTTACATTTTCAGCTATTACTTCTATTTTCTCTGTTTGTCTACACTAAGCTTTAACTCATTTTTATAGAAAATCTGCTTCTTGCAAACATTAAAGTCACAGTGGGATATATCTACAGGAGGCATTATTTTCCACCAGCTTTGATAGCCTGCTAGACAAATAAGTTAGATATCTGATAGATAACACTTTTTTTAGTTAGTTGCGTATCCCTAGAATCAACAAATGTAATTGCTAATAAATGTTTTTGGCCAAGGCTACTATACTATTGTTTATTGAACCATAAAAAGAATTGAATCAAGTAGATTCTTTTTCCTCAGAAGACAGATAAAGGTAAATTTCCCTTAGCACTTTTTTGATCATCCTAATCTTAAATCTGTCAAAAGATCTCACTTGCATTATCTAATGTTGCTAGAGGGGAAGATGGAACTTTTGCCTACCATTCTATCCCAAATCCCGACATCACAGGGAGAGCAAGTTTTGCTGTCAATAATTATCTTGAAAGATCCATAGAAGACTATTTCAACAGAGGTTCTCAACCTGTGATCTGCGGCCCCCTGGGGGGCCCCACAATGTCATCACAGGAGTCTGTGAAGTTTTGAAGAAATGTTATGATTTAAATTTTGAGTTAAATTTTGATTATAGAAAAAGGAAAAGATGATGTAACTTTAGAGCAAGGGGTTTGATTAGAATGTTGGTTGATTACATATTCCTTCTTTTAGTTTCTTTTCCTTTTTCTACATCCTTTATCTTTGTGTTACTTTCCTGTCTTTTTTATTTTTCACATTTACTTCACTATATTTTTTCTTGTATGTATTTTATTATGTATATAAATTCTTTTAATAGAAATTATTTTAAAAAAAGAATTTGAAAAACTTGCATTTCAGCTCTGAAAATTTGAATGGATCACGATCTGAGAATACTTGAATGTTATGAACCTTCAAATTTGAAAGTTTGAAATTCTTGAAACAAGCATGGGGAAAGAACGTGATTGTTGAAGTGGAGGAAGGTGGAAGACAGGCAGAATATATTTCAACATTAAATTAATGAACTGGTAGTAACAGATACTGCAATGGATAGCATAGCAGTAGTGGAATAAAGAGAGGGAGTTGTTTTAAATTCTCCTTATGGCTTACTTTGACAAATATAGAAGAACAAGTAGGTCTTAAGACATTTAGGGCTTTAGGCAGTTGAATGAATGCTTTTTATTATTTCTACAACCAAATATGGGAATAAATATTTTGAAGTTATACCATATAATCATTTGGGCCCATGAACTCCTTGGAACAGTCTTCAATTGCAAACTGCCATATACTACATTGAAGTGATCCATGATAGAAGTTTTAACTTAACCAATGTGATTATCAGCTTCATAGGACAATGCTCATATAAAGCTGACTTAAACTGAAGCACTCTTGTTCAGCTGGAACCTGCCAAATTCAGTCTAAATATCTAGCTCTGTGCAACCAACCATAATAATACTAGTTTAGTTTATACAATTTCCTCACTTCAAGCTAATATAATTATTCTGATTCAGTGAAATATTACTATTTCAAATTAGGAAAAAAACCCTTTACCTAATTACTGCATAACTACATTTTCTCAAGAAATTGGGATGTGCTATTTTTTAATTATTAGTATTGTAAATCTAAATGTTTTACATGTCATACAAAATTCAGAAATAATATAAAAATAATAAAGATAAATATGAAAAATGTAGTCAAACCTAGCAACTTGTCCTTGCTACATAAACAATATTAAAAGAAAAAAAAAACGTAATACAGAATAAGCATAGCTAGGCAACACTGAAATTAAAACTGCTGCCCAAACTATTGGGACTATAATAAACTACTAAAAGATTAGAAAGATAGAAAGTTCTTAAGAGAGTAGATGAAGCAAAATGCATACCCTGACTTTATTAGGTTATTTAAAAAATAACCTTTGAAACAAAGCTTTTTGAAATATTTTTTGTTTCATAGTTATTCTGTATATTCTAAATGTACCGAACAGGGATCCTATTACTAGTAAAGAGATTCCTTCTTTGCAAGGGGAAACAATATAGATCTAGATAATGTTAAGGGTCAACAAATATGTCATCATCATCATCACCATCATTTTAGCCATTGACTATCCACTGCAAGATGAAGGCCACTTCTGCATGTTTCCAATCAATAAGGTCCTGATCTGTCTTTTGCCAATTGGGTCCACAATACTTGCTGATGTCTTTGATCCAACTTATTTTAAGTCTCTTTCACAGATGTTTTTTATTAAGTAGGATCCATTCTATGACTGCCTCGGTGCCATCATTTCTTCTCACTATGTGACCAGCCCATTTCTATTGCAATTCTTTTACTCTCTTGATGATATCATATATTTTTATGTGTTCTCTAATTCATGTGCAGATTTTTTTCTATCTTGTCTTATAATGCTAAATATGTACAAAGCATATAAAGCTTATCACTGATTCATATCCCTCCTTTTAATTTGCAAAAGTTCTATTGGCCACATGGGCTGAAAAATCTGGAATTTACAGTCCAAGTGCATCTAAAAAAAGGCTGGAGAATACTTATTGATCATTTGTTTCATGATTCATCTGAACTAAACATGTGACTACATGGTTTTTTTAGCAGATTATGCCAAAATTTAACTGATTATCAATGTTATAGCTCAACAAAAGGCAATTTGGTGTCTCTGTGAGCTTATTTTTATCTTTTAAATTTTATCTTGACAAATTTTGGGTATACAGTTCATCCAAATAGTGCTAAAAGGCACAAACACTGGTTTTCTTTCTGTCTTAGGACTAAATTCTAAATGGGCAGATAGATTTGGCAGATACAAAAACAACAAGAAATGTAATAACTTTAGAACAGCTAGGTCAGTTTATATTGGCTGAAAACTGAGTTCCCTGCTTCCAGATAGGCTTTAATGATAATATTTTAGTTATATTTATGAGAACAGAAGATTCTACAGATCCAAGGCATACTTTGTAGATATAAACAATAATAGGCTCAGAATTTTCTTGCCTTGTAGAAAGACACCATTTATATTTTTCTGCTTAATGAGCAAGAGAAGGATTGCCAACATGTAATTATACAAAATATATATCATGCTGATTAGGGATTCTTGTTCTTTAATGTTCAAAAGAAGCTTTTAAGTTCATGTTATATCTTCTCTCTTCCTTTCTAATGAGATATGCCTTATCTGGCTTAGGGCATGAAAAAAGATACAATTAGTTTGAGGAAAAAAAAATACTATAGTGTCATCAGTGAGGAAATTTCTTCCAAAAGTATAAGATGAAGTCTCCATTTTCCTGAAGCTCTCTCCTGGTTGGGTGATGGAATTCACAGTCAAAACAAAAATTAATTAATTGAAAATTTCCAAGCAGAGTTCTGCTAAATCACAGTAGAGTTTGGCAATTTTTCTTATAGGATCAGGATAGAAAAAATAACTTTTTGGCTAACCTGCTTCTAGAACTGCAAATATTACCTACATACATAAGTATGTATGTATGAATATATGTATATATGTAACAATTGGAGTTCTGGAGCAGGTTAGCCAAAAAGTTACTATACACACATACACACACCCCAATTTAAAAAAAAACCCAAGAAATAACAGAGATAAGAAAGAAGACTCCTAGAGCATTCTTGGTAGGAAAAATTCCCCATATAGAACTGGGCTAGTTTCCATATTGGAGAAGCCTCAATTAATAGTGGAGATAGCTTCTGATCAATTGACATAACAAGGAAACATGGTAAATTGAGTAGAGAAACTCTAAAATTTGTCCTGGGGGGGGGGGAGGAGTTTTGTTTTTGTAGGGGGTAGGGGCAAGTTTAGGAGATAAAAAATAAAAATATTTCAGCACATCTGACAAAAAGCCAGTAAATAGTCAGCTAATTCTTAGGGTCAAATTGGAACATATATATTCATAACTAAGTTTATTGAATATATAAGCAAGAATATGGACGCACGCACACCAACATCCACCAACACTCTCACACACAAGCTAAATGTATATATACAAAGTTAAAGCATAAAAATATATGTATGTACTGTATGTATGTATGTAAAGCTGTCCATTTTAAAATAAAATTGTCTTTCTTGCATTTTCCAAACTTTGATTCATTAATGTTTCTTTGGTCTTCTGTTTCACAAATCTGCCACTTGCATAGGTTTACATATTAAGAGATTGTGGTTTCAGTTTCCTCAGGGTAATTAGAAGATGATATGTTCTCTTCCTACCTAGAGATGGTTGTTGGTCCATATTTGCAACAGGTTGACTTGAGATCCTCTTGATGCCACAAGTCTTGGGATAGAGTCAACCGGTCATTAAGTAATTCACACAATAAAGAGAGAGCCAGTTCTGCTTTAAACAAGACAGGGTCTGTTTGGAGATAAATATGAATAACTCTGACATAATTAAGTGGGTCATTTATGCAGCTTAGACCATGGGTCGCCAACCTTTTGGACCTCAGGGACCACCAAACTCATAATTTTAGATCCCAGGGACCACTAACTGGTTCTGTGGGCGTGGCCTAATTTGTGGGTGTGGCTTGGTGGTCATGTGACTGGCTGGGCATGGCTTGTATGTAAATATTATAAATATTTATATAAATATTGATTTATTTTATAAAAAAAGAGCAACTTTTACCCAAAATCAGGCAAATCGGAGCAGAGTTGCTCACAGAATCATTCAATGATCTATCTATCTGCCATTGGCTAGCATAGTCTGTCACATAAAATTTGCTTGCAAGAAAACTCACAAAATTAACTCACAACACACCATGCATGTAAATATTGAATTTTTTATTTAAAAAAAGAGCAACTTTTACCCAAAATCAGGCAAAGCAGGCAGGCAAACTCACAAAATTAACTCACAACACACCATGTATATAACTATTGAATTTTTTATATAAAAAATCAACTTTTATCCAAAATCAGGCAAAGCAGGCAGGCAGATTGAGTTGCTCACAGAATCATTCAATGATCTATCTATCTGCCATCGGCTAGCTCAGTCTCTCAAATTTGCTTGCGGTGAGTCTGCACTGAATTTGCTCGCAAGCAAACCTTCAGTCCTAAGGGAGATTCAGCTGTACTTATCTAAAAAGCAAGAAATCCAACCATTTCCTGCTTCCCAGCTAATCTAAATCTCCAGGCACAGCAGAACAGATGATGGTCAGAAAAAGGAAAAGTAGCAACTTAGCAGACAAGTTTGCCGGGTAAGGAATGAGTGGGCAGGGAGGGTTCCTGCAGGCCATGTGGGCTGAGCAGTCTTGTGTTTCTGTGAAGCCTATAACATTCAAAAACTTCAAGGATGCTACTAGAAAAATATATGAATGGGTTTTATATGATTTATGAAAACAACTAATTAGAAGTCAAAAGTACAGAATGCATCATATTATATATGATGACATTAAAATCAATCACAACACAGCTTAGAAGATACTTTCTAATGTTTCTCATTTTTAAGCAATGGATTTGCCTCCAGAAGTTGTGAATGCTCCAACATTGGAAGTTTTTAAAAAGATGTTGGATAACCATTTGTCTGAAGTGGGTTTCCTGCCTAAGCAGGGGTTTAGACTAAAAGACCTCCAAGATCCCTTCCAAGTCTGTTATTCTATTCTATTTACTGTATCTCCATGTACACATATATTCCCTACTTCCTACAAAATTAAATTGATCATTTCCTTGAAGAAAGGATAAAGACACTTTTCTTGATAACAAAACAGATAATTTTTAGTTGATAAAAAAGAAAAGACAAATTTTCAGAAATTAATTAGTTCCAGTTATTTTAACTAGCTTCGTAAAACGACTTCTGATTTCATAATATCCATGTGTATGTTTTTTTAAATTTCCTTCTTTACTATTTTGCTTTGCTGAATTATTTTAATAAAGCTCTTTTCATTACGCAATAATACAGATTAGCTATGGTTTTTGATTCTTGATTGGTTTATAGTGCTGTATACAAATTGTGTTGTATTTTATATAACAATTATTATTGTATACAATGCAATATTGTATTATATATCTTGCAGACATAATCTATACATATTTCAAAAACAGATTTCCTATTTCTATGGACTACAGCATGTTTGGAGGATAAGAAATCCTTTGGAACAAAACAGAAAGGATTACACAGGATTCCAAATGTATGATGGTTGGGTAGAAGATAAATTCCTGCTAGAAGCAGCTTGAACAGCAAAAGACAAATATTTATATATTTCTGCACATTATCAATATTATATTATATGTTGTTAAATATTCATTCAAGAGTGATACATCTCCATCTGTAAAGACAGTTGTGAACTAGATCCGATGCAGAGTAGAAGCTTCTGACAGGACCTTCCATTCCCCATCATCCTGTCAGAGGTGAAGAAGCTTATTGGATGAGAAGCAAAATGTCTTCAAAAGGAAAAACAAAGTCCAGTTGCCTCCTGAAAAACCTAGAAGAGGAAAGTGACATAACTTTTGTCAATAAAGTTTCCAGAGAAAATCTGCATATGCAAAATCCTTACTACAGAAGCAGCAGAAAACTTTAATGCAGGGGTTTTCAAACTTGACAGCTTTGAGATTGTGGATTTCAACTCCCAGAATTCCTCCTCCAGTCATGTTAGCTCAGGAATTCTGGGAGTTGAAGTCCACAAGCCTTAAAGTTGTCAAGTTTGAAGACTCTTGCATTAATACATTTACGACATAATCAGAAAATCTCTCCTTCCCCGCCACCTCTCTTTCTCTCTTTCTCTCCTCCCTCTCCTCCCTCTCATCTATCATCTATATAACAACTATCTTACCACATTTCTAAACAGCCTATCTCACCTAAACAATCTTGGGTAGTTCTCAGTAAAAACATAAAAAGCACTACAAAAGTACAAACATATATTCAACAGTCAAAACAGAATTAAGAACAAAGTTAAAATTAAAAAGCCAGAGGGATCACCCTCTTGTCGCAAGCTACACCCAGGGTCGCATATCATTCTTTGACCTCCATCACAATTGGCAGAGGCAGGTGTTAACGCCTTTTAGTGAAGGCCTACCTCACCTCTGGAAGTAAGACATTCCAAAGAGGAAGGGCAATGACCAGGGGTGGGATTCTACCAGTTCACACATATTCGCTAGAACCAGTTGTTAACATTTTAAGCAGTTCGGAGAACCGATTGTTAGAAGAAATTACTGGCCTAATCCTGTAAGGAAGGCAGGAAGGAAACATTCTGGTATTGCTTGCAGAAACTGCCTCTCCATTAACCCTAGACTTCCGGTCTCTGGAACGTCTCTGGAGTTTTTTTCCTCTCCTTTGCTGGCACTTTGCTTGCGTGGAATGATATTCAAAGTTAGAATGCACTGAAAAAAGTGACTTATGACCATTTTTCACACTTATGACTGTTGCAGCATCCCCACAGTCATGACAGGCCAGGTGCGAGGAAATGCGTGTCTCGATATGAGTGATATTGAGTTGGCCACACCCAGCCAATAACAGGACCACAAGTCATGTCCACCCAGTCACATGACCACTAAGCCACATCCACCACCTAAGCCACGCCCACAGAACCGGTTGTTAAAAATTTGAATCCCACCCCTGGCGATGATAGGGAAGATTCTCTTTCTGGATTCCATTGATCGATATTCTTTAACTGATGGTATCCGCGGCATACCTTTCCTGCCTCTTTCCCTGTTAACAGCTTAGTTTTTATAGACACATAATCTGTTTCTCTGAAGGCCACCAACCAGATGCTTAACAATATAATATATTCTTTCAGAAGACTGACATGCTAGTATATGTAAGGAGCCAATGTAATGACTCCACGTTTGGAAAGAGTGAGTCAGGTATTACCTGAGCAGATGTCTTTGTAAAAATCAGTTGTCCAGTTTCTCCTGCAATCCAAGACAAAATTGTTATGAAGAGCAGAAACCAGTGACGAGAGAGAAATGGGCATGCCTGTAGTAGCCTCAACAGCCAACAGAAGTTTAGAAGAAGCCAGTAATTAATACCAAGAACACGAATGAAGCATTGTAGGTCATTCACACCCCAAGATTTGGCTAAAGGATGATTTAAAAAAACATTACTTTAAACCTGAACAATTAAGGATAAATTTATATTGCTTCTGCAGTAGATGGTAGATGAGACAAATGGTGCATCATAGTGACATGATCTCTACAAATGGCTAGTGGAGTATTTTCATGGCACTGTTAGTTGAAAGCACAGATGAGGCATAAGTTACTCTTAAATAGGTTATATCTTATCTTCTCTTTCAGCTAATGGTGACATGGTGGCAATACATTGGCCATTTTTAGAGGTGAGAGGGAAGAAGAGGGAAGAAGAGAGATCACAGTTGAATATGCTGGTTTCACTTTTATTAGTTTATTAGAGGTGAGAGGGAAGAAGAGGGAAGAAGAGAGATCACAGTTGAATATGCTGGTTTCACTTTTATTAGTTTATTAGAGGTGAGAGGGAAGAAGAGGGAAGAAGAGAGATCACAGTTGAATATGCTGGTTTCACTTTTATTCTCTTTGATCTCCACAAATACACATAGACGTGTTTTTAAAGTTTCAGAGCTCTTAAATTTATTGACTATTCATAAACAGAAGAGGCTCCCTATTGCATAGAAACCTCTAATTGTGGACAGCAGCAAGAATAATATCAGGGCATGCAAAATTAGTGTGTTCATTCTTGTCCCCACAGAATGAGAGTGAGCACCTGTCAAATTGCATATGGACCCCAAGATCTCCAATTGTGTCTTCTTCAGCATTCCCAGTTTTGTCAACAATTGTGATGTGATGTGTGTGTGTGTGTGTGTGTGCACATGTGCATGTATGTGTGTTAAGGAAGAGAATGGAAGTAGGTTATCTCCCAGAAACTTCCCAGTAGCATTCCTATCTTGGTCTCCAACCCCATACATTGGAGAGGCTGACCAAAGAATCAGGACACTGAATTGGAATCCAATTGCTCAGATGTTGTCCTACACAACATAATAGTAAATTATTTCTCTTTTTGTGTGAGGAAAATCAGTGAGAATGAAAGCTAAATTCTAAATTGATTTGGGAATATAAAAGGAATTATTTCTTGATAGATCTGCATATAATTTCAAGGGCAATGTAACTAACTTCACTTATGCTCAAATTAAATTTAATTGTTTTTTTTTTAAATCAACATACTTTCAAATAAATGATAAAGTAGTAAGTATAGTATTACTTCATTGATTAGCCATTAGGTCACATCAGAATATAAAATAAAAAATATAGAATAATAATAAAATGGGCATGGATGTAAATCTTTTGAACAAGATTAACTTGGGGAAAATGTCCTAAGGTTAATATTTTAAATAGCCATTAGAAACAGGAATTTAAAACGTCAGAATCAAAATAGTCTTCACAGAAAGCTCATATTTACCCAAAAGAAAGCCAGACATATCTCCTGATACATGGAAAGATGACAGGCCCCCAAGTGAGGAAGACAATGTGAGCAAGAATAAGCTGGACTGTGCAGTAAATTTAAATAAATTAAATTTTAATTAAAGTGCATTCTCCTCTCTAAATTGAGAGCAAACCTCACTCATTACTAGCACTGATGATATTACCTAGCTTGGGTAATGAAACTTCTGTAAGAAGGCAACCAAGCTCAGAGAGCACTAGGGACCCCTGGTTTCAACCCCAAGTTAAAAATATTCTCTTTTATTGATATTCTCTTTTCTGCATTGCATGTCTTTTGGTATTCTTTATTTTCAGAATCTTACTCAGGCATCCTATGTACTCTTGAAACATTTTACACGGGACTAAAAGACCTTGACTATGTATCAGAATGGTCAAACAAATGGCAACTTCAAATCTCAATAAACAAATGCTCTGTCTTACATATCTGCAAAAAAAAAATCAGAAAATAAAATACAAGCTGAATAGTCAAGACTTTGTTGATGATCCAAACTCTGTCAAGGACCTTGGAGTACTCATCTCTAATGATCTAAGTGCTAGAGCCCACTGTAACTACATAGCCAAAAAGGCATTAAGAGTTGTTAACCTAATCCTATGTAGCTTTTTCTCTGGTAATATCACACTACTAACTAGAGCATACAAAACATTTGCTAGACCAATACTTGAATACAGCTCATCAGTCTGGAACCCACATTACATATCTGATATTAGCACAGTTGAGAAAGTCCAGAAATATTTCACAAGAAGAGTTCTCCACTCCTCTACTCATTGCAGAATACCTTATGCCACCAGACTTGAAATTCTAGACCTAGAAAACCTGGAACTACGCCACCTTCGGTCCAATCTAAGTATAGTATATAAAATCATACATTGCAATTTCCTACCAGTCAATGAATACTTCAGCTTCAACCATAACAATACAAGAGCACACAATAGATACAAACTTAAGGTAAACCGCACCAAACTTGATTGCAGAAAATACGACCTCAGCAACAGAATGGTCAATGTCTAGAATACTCTACCTGACTTGTGGTTTCTTCCCCAAACCCAAAAACTTTAACTTTAGACTTACTATTGATCTCACCCCTTTCCTAAGAGGTCTGTGGGGGGCGTGCATAAGCGCACCAACGTGCCTACCGTCCCTGTCCTATTGTTTCTTTTTTATTTTTCTTATATATATCCATTTCATGTATCCATAACTATGTTTATACTTATACCTGTTATCTTATAATTGCTTGACAAAATAAATAAATAAATAAAAAATGCTTAGTCCCTCTCCCTTTCGAAATAATTCTGGTCTTTCCCATGTATAATTTTGAGATCTTTCTTTCAAAAGCCAATCATTCTTTTTATCAGGCAACATAAGGAAAAAAATATAAGGCACATTCTCTTCATTTGCTCTCAAACCAGTGAAGCTTGCAAGCCAACTCACTTACATGAAGTAAAGTAAAACATCATGGAATAAGAAGGGGGGGGGGGAATCTTATTTCTGAATCAACATGCATAAGATTTCTTGGAAACATATTAACTAAACTATACCAATATTTCCTGGCAGTGAGTTTGGCTGTATATTTACGTGAATTGCTAAGTTGATGTCTCTTTTATTTTTCTAAAAAACCATACCAGCTAAATATAGTCAGATTGTGGATAGTGGGAAGAAAAGGGAGATTATTATTATTATTTTGCTTTCTCTCCAGAATCCAAATGCAAGCTTGGAGCATGGAAACTGCGTCTCAGTGCAGGCTTAAGGAAAAGCTAGAGGAAAGGCTTAACTAGATGGCAAGTATTTTAAGAAGACAAAGAAAAATCTGATCCACGGGAATTAACATCAACAGGAATTAATGTATGAAGAAGCCCTGATTTTTCAGCTTAGTACACATTAGGACATTAAAGAAGTGAAACTAATTTTTGTCATTAACCTTAAAAATTTGGTGCTTTGGGAAAACTCCCAGCTGCTCCTTGCAATCTGTCACTCAAGGAAAGTAAAGCTAACTGTTTCTGTTTGTCTGCATTAAGTTGTCTTTTTCAAGTCTTCTCAATATTTTGTCCATTGGGAAGGGTTGACCAGTTGTCCAACAACTCTTTGGCTTCGCAGTTAGAAAAAAGACAAAAGACAGACAGTTTACTTCTGACTGGAACCCCTTTCTGGACTTAGTGCATAAAACAGGGAAAAAAATGAACTTGCGATTTATATTTTTTATAATTAGATAGGATAGATTATGTAAAGAAGAGAGTCATTATGTAACTTTTTAAAAACAAAGTATATAAATTTAAAGTTGTACTTATAACTGCTATGAAGAAGGTTGGAAACAGCTATGTATCTTTTTTGTTTTTTTTTATTTCTCTTTTACTTGTTCTTTCTCTTTTGTGCTTTTAGATTTCTTTTTTATTCATTTTTCTTCCTTCCTTCTTTACTTTGAATTGATTTGTATTCGTTTCTTAATTTTTTAAATAATTATTTTAAAAATAATTAATTTAAATGTTTAGCTTTGGCTTTTTACTTATTCCTCTCCAAGCAGAGGTGGTATTCAGCAGATTCTAACCACTTCTGGAGAACCGGTAGCAGAAATTTTGAGTAATTCGGAGAACTGGCAAATACCATCTCTGACTGGATATTTTACAGTATCCTTCCCCTGCCATACCCACCAAGCCACACCCACGAACTGGTAGTAAAAAAAATTTGAATCCCACCACTGCTCCCAAGTATTTTGCTTTTATGTACCACTAATTTAGAATTACACTTGAAGCCATCATCCCTATCAATTGTTCCCTTCATGTGACTAAAATGATCTTCTAGTCCAATTTATTGCCTCTGTGGTGCTGCATCCATGCAATCTTCATTCAGAAAAGTGATCATTTCATGTTCACAATGCCTTCTTTCAATGGGTAAGCTCCTAGGTTCACAATATACATTGTACTATAAGGAAACCAAATAGGCTGGATTTATAAAACAAGATTAAAATTAATAGAGCTTAGCATATTGTGCAAATATATGTAATGTATGATACTTGATATAGTTAGTGTACTACTTATTATTGCTGGAGATGTGATCTGGGAATTTTCCAATACATTCAGTGCAATCTTAAATGATTACAACTATCCTCCACTGAAAATTATATTCAACAGAATCTGGGTTAGTTTTTTCCTTTCCTTTCCTGTGGACTGCAAAAGGTTTTGAAAGGAAGACAGACAGAAAGATAGAAAGTCTCAAACCTAAATTGGACACAGGAAGACAGCTGTAGACTGAACAGGAAGTGCTGCCCAAGGCTAAATAAAACAGCTGTTGCAATTCTTCTGAATAGAATGTGCTTCTGCAATTCTACTCAGTCCAAGATCAGAAAGCAGATGTTTGTAATTATTACACATAAAAAGAGTGGCACAGGATGAGCTAACGGAGGAAAAAGCAATCGGACCAATAGATTTACAACTTTCTGCTGCAAACCAGCAACTATTAAGAAACAAGTGTCAGTATTTATTTTTCATTCTTCCTGTACAGTTCACACTAAAGGAATAATCAGTCTTGGCTTCTCTATCTTCAGAGGCAAACTGATAACCTAAGCATTCAAGCACAACAAAACTAAGATGAAAAGAGCTCTATCGTTTATCAAAACTGCTTTGTAATACCTCCTCCTCATCTTCCTTATGTGAACTGCTTGATCAGGTCAACAAGGCAATTTTATGATGGAACATCAAGAAAACATTGCCTTTTTATTTAATGTATCATCAAATACGACCTTGGTAAATCTTTGTTATTAACTTATATCTCTAGAGTGCAAATTAAATAGAATAAAACTGAATGCTGGACCTTCTACTGTTCCACTCTGATCAAATCTGAAGTGAAAAAACGTAAACAAATCTCCCAAAATTAAATTACTCTGATTCTCATTAGACAGAGAGACTTCTAATTCCATTCAAACCCAGGCTCTGCTCTTAAAGCACATGGAAAAGTTTCTGACAATTTTTAGAAAATTATTTCAGAATAATATTGAGTCTGTTTTGGTGTCCATGATGATGGAGGAATCAATATCTTTGGAGACCTGAGATGGTCTACTCCAGAGGTGTCAAGCTCAAGGCCCATGGGCCAGATCTGGTCCACTCAGGCTCAAGGCCCATGGGCCAGATCCGGTCCATGGGGAACTTAGATCTGGCCCATGGGGCTGCCCTGGAAGTAGTGAAGGATCAGCCCGTGGTGCCTCTGCCAGTGAAAAGGAAGTTCAGGAGGGCCCTCCTTGGCTCTATTTTCACTGGCAGAGAGCTGCAGGAGGATCCCCCAAGTCCATCCTGGCCACCACAGGTGCCCCTGACACAGGTGACATCGAGCTGGCCACATCCACCCTGACTATACCAACCCCACGCACACACACACACACACCCCTGGGGTGAAATACAAGCCTCATGCGGTCCTCAATGCAATCAAGTTTGACACCCTGATCTATTCCATCTATAGTACTACCCAGCTACCACCATCACCTCACACTCACAATTTCCATAATTTGTGCCGTTGCTCTTCCAGCAATGGACAGGGAAAGAGGAGTTTCCTTCCCCTCTAATTCTGGCACATCTCTTTGGTCACGCCGACGGTGCAATAAGGCCTGCACATATGGCTACAGCATTGATCAATGAGAAAAAGAGAAAGGAGCAGGTCCTTCCCCCATCCCTTCCTACACCGTGGATGGAGAAAGAAGAAAGGTTTTGAGAAGTATGTGATGAATAAGTGGAGGCATCTTCACTAACCCTCCATCATCTTTTTGAGCCTGAGTGGGAATAGTAGCTTGTTCTATATACCCAATTGGCTTTATTTTCCAGACTGGGAATTTATAATGATCAGCTCTTTTAGTCGTATGAATAGGGATTTGCAAAAGACGTCAACATGAAAGTCAGACTTATACTCTGCTATGCAATTAATGAAGTGTCCTCTACAATGAAGGCTATGAAGTCAGGGCTGAGACATTTGCATAGGCAATGGCTGTCTTGCTTCTGTGGCCTCTGTTACAAATTCCTGCTGAGTTGCATTGTCTTTGAGAGTGTGCCAGTTGTTTGTAAGCATGCTGACTGTATGGCTGGTATGATTGGTATGACTGATATGCTGTTATTCCCCTTCAGCATATCCCCAATGGGAAGAAAACATCTACCAGTTAGGAATGAAGCAGTCTTGATGCTTTTGTTCAGTTCTTGGACTCTACTTGGATTTGTCTAGGCTGGTTTGCCAGTTTCTCCTCCCAGCCTTATTTGGACAACTCTGAAGTTCAAAATAATGTGAAATGAAGAAAGCTATAGGAAGGTGATTTCCAAGGGTGAAAGTATTTCTCCAAAAAGAAAGAAAAGACAAGAAGTCAGGGCCAAATGATTTCTTCTCTAGACAGTATAATTAGAGGTACACTAAGTTCTTGGGTTGAACTGGATAAAAATATGAGTTAGTACATCATTTAGAGGACACTAATGTTGGAAAAATTCAATTGGTTTGCTTCAAGGCAAACCACAATAAAACTTTTGAAATATTTCTCTTGGTCTTCTTTTAAAGCAGAAATATTACGGATAAGAAAATCCTCCAAGCGAAGTTGTCTCCAAGCCGTGCAGGAAGGGCTGATAAAAAATGTTGCACTGAATCAGTGGAGAAAATATCCTACTCCAGCTTAATAACAAACAAATAACAATAGCAAAACTGAATTTCTTTAAACGTTAAGCTCTCACTAAAGATCAAAGAGCCCTCCAACCCCATGACACTGGCTTTCTTGGCCTGGCAGGTTTATTGTCATGACTTAGTGGCAAGGTTAGCTTCTTCTCGGAATGAAGTATTATGCACTGTTTGTGCTCTCTCTCTCTCTCTCTCTCTCTCTGTGTGTGTCTGTGTGTGTGTGTATGTATACTATATATATATATTTTGAGAAATGTATTATTGCTACTGTTTATATGATCTATTTTGAAATAAAGATGAATATATTTTTATAAGCAATAATGCAATAGAAAGCACATCATTACTTCCTGGGTGGCCCTACGGGCCAGCTCTTAGGACCAACATGTAATGAAGAAGAAAACTCATTTATGAAAATTTAGACAGAGATAAACAAGTAGCATGGAAAGAGGCTTTGCTTTCAATTTTGGAGACCAGAGTTTATTTTATTTATTTTTATTTATTTTATTTGTCAATTGCTTACAAGATAATAGGTATAAGTAAAACATAGTTATAAATACATGGATACATATAAGAAAAATAAAATATAAAAGAAACAATAGGACAGGGACAGTAGGCATGTTGGTGCGCTTATGCACGCCCCCTACAGACCTCTTAGGAAAGGGGTGAGGTCAATAGTAGACAGTCTAATATTAAAGTTTTTGGGGTTTGAGGAAGAAACCACAGCGTCAGGTAGAGTATCCCAGACATTGACCACTCTGTTGCTGAAGTCGTATTTCCTGCAATCAAGTTTGGTGCGATTAACCTTGAGTTTGTATCTATTGTGTGCTCCTGTGTTGTTATGGTTGAAGCTGAAGTATTCATTGACTGGTAGGACATTGCAATGTATGATTTTATATACTATAAATAGATCAGACCGAAGGCGGCGTAGTTCTAGGTTTTCAAGGTCTAGAATTTCGAGACTAGTGGCATAAGGTATTCTATAACGAGTAGAGGAGTGAAGAACTCTTCTTGTAAAATATTTCTGGACTTTCTCAACTGTGTTAATATCAGATACGTAATGTGGGTTCCAGACTGATGAGCTGTATTCGAGTATTGGTCTAGCAAATGTTTTGTATGCTCTAGTTATTAGTGTAATATTACCAGAGAAAAAGCTACGTAAGATTAGGTTAACAACTCTTAGCGCCTTTTTGGCTATGTAGTTACAGTGGGCTCTAGCACTTAGGTCATTTGAGATGAGTACTCCAAGATCCTTTACAGAGTTTGAGTCATCAATAAGGTCTTGACTATTCAGCCTGTATTTTATTTTCTGATTTTTTTTTGCCAATATGTAGGACAGAGCATTTATTTATTGAGATCTTTGTATTGTAGTCAAGGTCTTTTTGAAGGGTAGCAGTATTTTCTGTGGTGTTGAATAGCTTTACATCATCAGAGAAGAAAATGCAGTTGCTCTTGATATGATCACGGAGGTCATTTATGTAGAGTATGAAAAGAGTTGGTCCTAGAACACTGCCTTGGGGGACACCACTGTTGACAGGTATAGAATTTGATAGGACTCTCCCAATTTTGACCATTTGTTGTCTGTTTGACAGGAATGCTTCTATCCAGTTATGCAGGTGTCCAGAGATACCATAAGATTTTAGTTTTAGGAATAGTTTGTCATGTACCACTGAATCAAAGGTTTTGCAGAAGTCCATGTAGATTGCGTCTATTGCTTTGCCCTGATTGAGTTGTGTAGTCCATATGTTTTTGCAATGTAAGAGTTGCAGATTACATGATAGTTTTTTCCTAAAACCAAATTGTTTATTAGAGAGTAGGTTGTTTGTTTCTAAGTGGAGGATGATGGATTGGTTAATAACTGATTCCATGATTTTACAGGTGACGCAGCATAAAGAGATTGATCTGTAATTTTCAACTAGGCTGGGGTCTCCCTTTTTGAAGATGGGGATGACCATGACTTGTGACCATAGTTTTTGCAAGGAGCTGGTCCTGAAAGATTTTTCAAAGATTATGCTTAGAGGTTCTGCTATTGCAGTGGACAGCTTTTTTAAGAAGTAGGTACATATTCCATCCGGTCCAATAGATAGAGATGGTTTTAGATTGCGTAGTGCTTTTTCAACATTGTCTTCTGTAAAATCGATATGTATTAGATCATTGTAGTTGTCTGTGGTTAGACTAGGAAATACTGGGCATGATCAATTGCTGTTTACAAATACTGAGCCAAAGAATGTGTTAAAGAGGTTGGCTTTAATAGTGTCGTCATTGCAGTCTTTACCATTAGGTCCTTTCAGGGGTGGGATGGACCTTGAGTCTTTTAGTTTGTTGTTTATAAAATTGTAGAAAGCATGGGTGGAATTGGTGCGTAGAAGGTTTTCTTCTTGTTTAATGTGATAATTGGTGCCTTCAGTTTTTATCTGGTGGCATACATTTTTGTATCGGCTTTTGAAGTTGGCAACATGACCAGATTTGTTTTTCTGCCAAAGTGATTTCTTTTTGGATTGAAGCTTCCTTATTGTTTTGGGTAATTTGTTTTTTCTGGTTTTGGGAGTTGTTAATGGTATATGTAGTTTGATGACTCTTTTGACTTCAAGTAAAAATATGTTGTAATGGTCTTCTATAGTATTGCATCCAGAGAATAGAAATTGCCAATCAAGGGATGAGAGATCATTGTTTATAAGATCATAGTTGCCTTTTTTGAAGTTATAATTGGGGATTCCGTCATGATGATTTTTGTGTGGATGTATGTTGAGACAAAAGTCAATCATGTTGTGGTCACTGTTGGAAAAGGGTTCTTTAATTTGTATTCCGTAAATTGAATTCAAACCATTGCAAAAGATGAGATTGAGGCAGTTGTTAAGTCTAGTGTTGATGGTTACTAGTTGTTCTAGTCCCAGATTTGTTACTGCATTGTAGAAGATTGCATGTGTGGGTTTAGTTGTACATTCATTAAGAGTCCAGTTAATATGAGATAGATTGAAGTCACCAAGAAAGATAAAAGTGTGTGGGTAGGATGCTGCCCATGTTAGTAGTGTATTTAGCTTGTTTGCATGTTTGATGTCATAATCAGGGGCCCTGTAAGAACTGAAATGTGATATTTAAGGACAGTTCACAGATGATGGTCTCAGGAATAGCAAGCTCCTGGGTAACTTGGATGCTTTTTAGATGTAGGGACTTTTTATAGAAGATAGCAACATCACCTCCTCTACGGATTTCACAATCTGATCGGTAAACATGATAGTCTATTACTGTGGTAATGGAGTCAGGGAGAGATGCGTTGAGCCATGTTTCATAGACAAATATGATGTCAAATTTAGCCGTATTTAGTAAGAGGAGAAATTCAGGTATTTTATTTACAAGGCTTCTTGCATTGAGTAGCTTGCATTTAAGACCAGTTGTAGTTGGGATAGAGGTAGTTTGGGGCGTGCATGCCTAGTTTTGAGTGATGATGGATTGGATGGGGTGGGGTTGGATGCGGAGTTGTGGGTTGTGTGACTTTCTTTTGATGCAATCAGCTCTGTAGTCAATGTATAGGTCCTTTTCTCCGTTGTCTAGATAGTTTTTGAGTTCAGCGTGGAGTTCACAGGAGCGGATTCTTTGCAGTATGGATAAGTCTGGTCTTGAGCAAAGTTTTTTGTGGTTGGGATTGGTTTTTGCAATGGTATTTATTGTATGAATGAATTTGTGTTTGCTGGACTCATTTTTGCATACAACTCTACAAAATCTTGGGGCCACAGAACCGTCATTGTATTTGAACTCAGGGCCATCTCTGGTTATTTCAATGATATCTTCAGGAGAGATGTTGTTGTATTTGCGTTGCTTATGATTTCATGAACTTTGGTAATGTCATCTGATTCATTGGTGTCTTCGAGACCAAATAAGATGGCATTTGGACGTTTCTGTTCATGTTCCATGGTGTCTCTGATGAGTAAGGAGATATTATTCGTGGAATTATTTGAAGGGATAGTAATTGTTTGTGGCTGTGGTTTGGTATTTATTTTTGGTTGTAGTGGTGATTGTAGTTGAGGTAGTGGCTGTGGTTGTTGTGGGATTAGATTTTGAGCTGATAGGTACTCACTTATATGTGCTGTATTATTATCACATAGGAGGCATTTGATGTAAATTTCACTTTCATGGTTGATCTGAAAAAACGAAAAGAAGGGATTGAAAAACTGCACATGGACAGGTACAGGCAGTCCTTGACTTACAATTCATTTAGTGACCATTCAAAGTTACAACAGCACTGAAAAAAGTGACATGATCATTTCCCACACTTATGACCATTGCAGCATCCCCATGGTCACATGATTTACATTTGGATACTTGGCAGCTGGTTCATATTTATGATGGTTGCAGTATCCCAGGGTCATGGGATCCCTTTTTTCAACCTTCTGACAAGCAAAGGCAGTGGGGGAAGCAGATTCACTTAACAACTGTGTTATTAATTTAAGAACTTCAGTGATTCACTTAACAAACATGACAAGAAAAGTTGTAAAATGGGGCAAAACCCACGTAACAAATTCCTCACTTAACAATATAAATTTTGGGCTCAAATAAGTTGAGGACTACCTGCATTATCTAGACATTTCAGCCAAATATACTAAGTATTCATAAAGCAAGAGGATAAAAAGAGGTAGATAGAGGGAAAGATAGAAATGACAAGCCAGATCAAAAGAAAATGGCAAAATAAATCTGAATCCATTTCTTTCTCTAAGTAAACCTATCTAGATTTTAGCAGACAACAGAATTGTATTTGCACTAAAGCCACTTGTGATAAAATTAATGAGACCTATCATTCCACTCACTCCTCCTACAGCTTTGCTCAGAGAGCTGTTTTTATCCAGATGAATTTGTGAAATTCTTTACTTGCTTTAGTCAATCACCTTTGCTAATACACAATAAGAATATTTTACTTTCCTCTCCTCTCCTTTCCTGAACACTGTTGAATAAAAGGGAAAGCTGTACTTAGCCATACTTTAACAATGGTACAGCTAAGAATGAGTTAAACCAGTCTCATTCATGGGCTAGACATAAAAGGGAAGCAATGCCATGAGGACTCAGTTAAAAAAAAAAAGGTTGTCAGCCCAGGTTTGTGCTGTGATTAGGTGCAAGTAAGGAAAGGCCCAAAGATTTATGAAGTTGTAAGTAGTCATTACTATTAGTTGCCTGATCTGGCTTAAATTTGTTCAGTCTCTTTTTAAGATCATCCAAAATGGCTATCATTGTTACAAGTGTAGGCAAAAAAATTTCAGCGTGTGAAGAAAAACCCTGATGATCCTGAGTTTTCCTACATGTAGTTCAGGAGTGTCAAACTTGATTTCATTGATGCCCGCATCTGGGTTGTGTTTGACCTTGGGGATTGGGGTGAGTATGGCCAGGGTGGGCATGGCCAGCTCAATGTCACTTGTGTTGGCTCCTGTGGTGTCTCCTGCAACCCTCTGCCAGCGAAAACAGAGCTTGGGAGGCTGAGCTCCATTTTCGCTGGCAGAGGCACTATTGGCTGATCCTTGGCAGCCCTGCAGACCAGATCTAAGCACCCCCATGGGCCAGGTCCAGCCCACGGGCCTTGAGTTTGACACCCCTGATGTGGGTTCAATGGAAACGTAGGAGAGGGAGAACTGCTTTCTATTCACGTTACACACTTCCTTTCTTCTAAAGTTCTCCATAGTTTTCTAACTTGATAACATGCATTTTAAGTATGGCGACCCAAAGACAACCGGTATACTCAATACCATAAGTGTGATCTGCTGTTCTAGAGTTTTCTTAATGTTCCAAGGATGGATATGTGCCTTTTGATTTTACACTGAATTGACATTTTCTGAAGTCTCCTCCAGAAGTCAGTTCAGAACTATTAATGTAGCTATCAAATTTGGATGTTTGTTTGTTTGTTCCAACATAAATCACTGGACACTGAGCAATATTTGCTGTTTTGCGTCCTTTACACATTTTTGGATAAATGCTTTTAGCAAATCCACACATTGTTTAACCTTAATACCAATTTTTTTAAATGACATGTCTTCATGACATTTTATCTCATTGTTTCATTTTCATCTCACATGTGAGGAAACTCAGAATAGCTTTTTATAGTTGTAACATTTCGTTCACATTTCTAAGGAAACTAAGGAAAAGAGCTTTCTGAAGATATTCTGGATCTGCAGCAGATTTTATAAAATTCTTTAACTTCCTTTCTAGCATTTTCTCATAACTTTTTTTTTAAAAAAATCAGATTCTGAGGATTATTTTCAGGATTATATATATACCTATATGCTTAACATATACCTCCACACACTTACATACATGCATAATTCAAGAACTATGGGGAATAAATTAGGTATTAAAGTATGCTTCTTTTGATTTCTTCTGAAAAACATGTGAAATAGTCATTAGAAAGCAGATGTTAACAATTAGGAAGGAAAAGAAGGGTACAGATTGGATTTGGCTTTTCATTGAAGAAAAATGACTCAGAATGTCAACAATTTGTAAATACTCACTGGAGAGTATGCAATTACCTCTATTATATCTTGCATAGAAATTGAGCATGATTATACATATATATTTATGAGTCCATACTGAAAACAACTTTCAATCTTCAAAAATGCTTTCAGATTAATCCAAACATGAATATACAGTATCAATATTCTAATGATATCATATAATCATATCAAATCATAAAGTGTTGCTTCCACCAACATGGGGAGAATCACAGTGAATATTTGGAGAAAAGAACAAAGAGAGAATTTGGAATGTTAGCATCTTGATTCTTTATCCTCATAATTATGCCAACTCATATAGTAACCTACCTAAAGTCACTATAATCCAAAGGAGAGACTGCTATGAAGCTAAACTTTTACCTCACCACCTTAAGAACTGAATCTATTTTCTGTACTTTGGGCTGAGGGCCAAAATCAGGCAACCAGCAATGTGTGAAGAATTCATCAAGCTATAGCCTGTTCCAATTATATCTCTCCTTGAATAATTGGAAAATGAGGTTTTTATTAAGTGTTGCCTGGCACCATGGGATGTGTGAGAAAGACAGTGAGAAATTGGGGAATAATGCTTGGCTATTCTATAATAACAGGCAGCGGGAGATGTGACAGAAGGCTACAAGTTGGCCATTGCAGGGAAAGGAAGTGGTGGGTGTCCCGGCTTTCTTTTAGAGGTCTGTATAATCAAGAAAATCTAGGTAATAGTGAAGGTGAGCCCTCCAGCCTATAGATCCCCTTTTTTAAAAAAAAATGCCAACTCACTTTTTAGGATTCACTAAGGCTGAATGCAGCAGAATGGAAGTTTTGAATTGGCAGAGAGTTCTATCAGTCAGAATATTCTGTGATGTGGCATGTTAGGGACAGAGGACAAGAAGTAGCTGTCATCTATAGAAGCTCCATTAGACCATTTTGAGTGTTTGCAAATTTGATTTGCATAAGTGGGACAACATCTAGGGATCCTTTTGGTGTAATATCTGGATTACATTAGCTTTCTTGTCTTGAAGGATTCCACCATCTGTTATGTGATTGCCCGGTCAGGAAAAAGCTCAGAATCTGAAGTTTACCATGACAGTCATAAACTGACTCCAATTGTATCTGGCCAACATGAATCTAGATCTATTATTTGGCAAAAGAAAACCTATTCTTTTGTTGTTAGTGTAGTGAAGAGGAATCATTTCTTTGCCTTGATTCCATTCCCACCCACCTGGCTGGTGGTCCTTTTCAGTGCTACACAGCACCTCCTCCATTGAAAGTTGAACTCCTCTCTGAGCTTGGTTTTTTGCTTGCAGATGTTTTATTACCCAATGAGATAGCATCATCATTTCTATTTGGTGTGGGGTTTATTCACTATTTATATACAATCAGATGTAAGGGTGATCTGGCTGTGATAGTAGGTTGACCTATCAGGATTGGTGGCAGTGTGGTTTTACCCTTGGTAGTTCCTTGATTAGGGTATTTTTTTCTGTTTAATTAATCCCTGCTTATCTGGGCATAGATGCTGGAAAGGGGATCAAATTTATGATATATGCTCTTCAAAGAGATATGTTTGGCTCCTCCTGTTCTCCCAGTATTTAATTGTTAAGTATTTAAATAATTGTAATTTTGGTTTACTTTTAATTGCATTAATTTTATTACATTTTATACTCTGCATTTTTCTTGTTGCAAGTTCCTTGAGAATTGGAAGAAACTTTGATCAGCTAAAAAAAAGTGATTTTGTGAAACTTGCAAATTCATTGGCTTACTTAGCATTACCTTCATATGTTGAACATCCTCCAAGAAGTTCCTTCCTCACATTTAAAAGTATGTAATCAGAAAAAAGTTTCCTCTATAGCAAGGAAGAGAGATTTTATGAAAGGTTAGTCAAAAAGGTAAAGCATGTGTTTGCCATCTTTCCTCCAGATATGAGAACCAGATGCTTAAATTCACTAACCACCATGCTTAATTTAACTCTCTCTTTTTTTAAAAAATTAAACCCAGTTTTATAAAAGCTTACTACCACTGTTAGTGACTTCCAAAGAGGTCACATATTCCTTGTTGCAACTATCATTATATATTTAGAGTAAATTGGACTGCCACATAGACTGGTTCTGATTATTACTGCAAAAGAGCAAAGGGATACCTTAATTCTTCTCCCCTGCCTTTGATAAATTAAACGAACTATAAAGGTGATTCCTGCAACCTGCAAAAGGGTGAGTCCATCTGTGATTCATTTTGCATTGCTTTAAAGAAGATTTATTTGATTAAATTGGGCAGAATCTAGACAGAATATAGATCCTCCCCTTTCTTTTTTAGTTCTACTACTCAAGAGTGGGAAGAAAACCCAGCCTAGCACAGACATTTCAAGAATGAAAAATTATCAGCATGTTATTATTATGATATGAGCAAAGTTTGCTGCCTTTGTGGTGAGATAGAAGATTGTTGCCTAGCCAATTGGAAAAATGGTGCTCAAGAATGGATTTAATATTGAATAGGCCATATGCCACCACTAAACCCTTTATGGGAAAGAATAGCCCAAACATGTACGGTAGGTTACTAATTAATCAACCTAAATTGATAGAGGATCAAAAAGAACATTTGCAAAATCCTTTGATTTTATTTTAGATAAAAAACTTTAGAGATCTCATCTGAAAAAAATCATGATAGGTTCAATGAAGACAAGAATTAAACTGCCTCCTCGCCATAATAATTTTTAAAAATTATGTGTACATGTAGTAAGCATCTATAGGATTTTTACAGTGAGATGTATAGCCAAATAACATCAACAACTCCAAGATAATATATACTATAGATTAATTAACCATTTATAATTTCACACATTCTTTTTCAAAAGCTCAGAATGTGGAAAACCGATCAATTTGTTTTCAGTGCAGCTTGATGGAAACATTCTCTTTGGTCAGAATGTCTGTGTTTATGTTACAAATAGGTGTGAGAGGCTGGCTGGATATGTGGTTGGATTATGAGTGACACAGGATAGGTAGAAGAAAAGATTGACGCAAATGGTGGTTGGGTAGAAAGACCTTAATGTATGTAACTGGAGGAAGTGGAAGAGGCTGGATCCATGCATGGTATATGAATAAAAAGTCAAGCATCCATGCATGGTACATGTGTGAGAAAGAACAAGTATGTAATAAATGAAGCATTGGTTGGGAGAGAATGGACAATAAACGAGTAAATTGGTCCACCATTTGCTCTGGCTAGAAAAAAGAGAACACATGCATAATAGCTGGATGGATAAAAACATCAAAGGTAAGATTATGGATTGGTTGAAAAGGGTACCTGTTTCATTTGCATCATTCACAAATAAAGTTATATCCATGTACAGATACAATATACATTTTCAACCAAAAGAGGAATGATAGAATACTCTATTCAATGTTATCTTCCATGCTATGGACAAAGTCTTACAAAAAAAAAAACCCTTGAAAATTCACTTCCAAAACAATCAAGGCCAAATTCCTTTCAAATCCCAAATTTCCCTAAGGAACATGCAGAGCTGTTAATATCTAAGAAATTCTATTCATGGAAGTTAAAAGTAAGCAGAATAGAAAGTAAAGCCTGAATTCCTAATGGGAACTAAAAGCTGCTATGATTTTCTAAATACTCAAAAGGATTGCAGTATTTATGCTTTTGTGTGTGTGAAAAATATCAAAAATTACTGGTTACAGTAGCAACAGTGGCAATCAGCTAATTAGAATACAGTGCTAGCACTATCAGAAAAGATTGCTTGGTCTCCTGGCAATGTTGTAGTTCCTTCTATTAGTTATTACCTTGTATATGTGATTCTCTGCTTGGCAGCCTTCAGGCACAAGATCCATCCATTGCAATCTGAAGAAATTGTGTGAGGGAAACTAAGCCTTCTTCCTCTCCCTCTCTGCCATTGCTTATGAAGAGTTGTCTATGTAGTGATAAGTGGAGTTAGGTTGAAATTCCCCTATCTTCATCTTTCCTGACAAGCAGGAAGAATGAGGGAGATCAAAAGTGAATGAAAATCAATAGGATTAAGGTATTGAAATTCTTCTATTTTGCCACAGGCTCTCACTATAACTCCACACACTTTATAGCTGGAGATTTTCTTTTTAGAAGGAAACAGATTAAATTAAAGGAAATAACTAGAGTAGACAAGGTTTACCCTTGGTTTTGGGTGATGTTTTTTTTTTTACAAGTTTCTAAAATATAATCTCTCTGAAGATTTTTCTAGGGATCTAAAGCCTACACATGTCTTTATGAAGGGAATGAAATATTGGACTTCATAACATGCAAGCTGAGTTTATTAAGAAGAGAGAGAGAGAATGAGAGGCAAAGAATTTAATAACAATTTTAATGTTGCAGGGTTTTGCATATGCAGGTTGTTTGTGTTTCCTGTACAGCTTTTGTTTAAAAGTACACAAGTGATAAATCTGTGACCTCGCTAACTATTGCTTGGCCTAACTGATACTACACCAAGCTCTTCTGATGACAACCAATTAGTGTACCTCAGAAATGAAATATTTCTATTACTGGAGGATCATGAGTTGGGGCAACGGTCTTACAATTCATATATGAAAGTTTGATTCAGGATTTTAAATTATAAGGTGGACTGATATTTTTCATTCAAGGAAATAAAAACAATCAGTTAAAATACTGTCCCCAAGGGATGTTTAGTATGTTGGTTTTCCATTTTTACTTTCCTATTAATTGAGCTATTAGACAAAATTACATTGACCTTCTGACTCAGAATCTTCAAAATGTCATGCATTTTGGGCACTTAGCTCATGGCACATAATTTTAGCAAAATATCCCAGACAAACTGCCAAGGACAGGGATGATCTAGGCATGACGATCTCAGTTTCACCACGTAATCTTTTGATCTGGAGGAAACAAAATAGAAGAAAATGGCAGTAGGCTTCAGGATAAGAGGGAGATGCATGGATTTCAGTGGCCTGTCCTTAGCTCACTCTTTTAGTTTCCCCCAAATGACACAATTGTGAATCATGCATGCAATGCATAAATCAGGAATGACACCGAATACATTCCACTGAGCTAGTTGGCTTCTTTGGTCATTCAGTGCTAGCTTTGGAAGTGCTCATGAAGTTCAAGAATCAACAAGACTACAAAAGGGTCTGTTCTTCTACCCCACAGTTCATGCACATCATAGGTGCACATGATGAACATCAGATAGAACAAGTATTGAAAAACCTTATCATTCAGGTAGATACATTATTTTGTGCTGATCAAAAACTATGGTATGTCGGGGGTGATTAGAGGATACCTTTACCTTTCTACCTTTCAGAAAGCAAATGCTGTAGCTATTTCTAAAACAAGCATTTAAGTCAAAACATAATGAATGGGAAAGGACACAGAAGAAAGGACACCTCCCCAAGGGGAAAAAAAAAATAAAGAGCCCAATAAAGAAAAATAAAGGTCAATGAGGTGGGAAAAGTCAGTATCCTTAAAACTGAAATTAGAAATGTTTTTTAAAGGCTGAAGAAAATTCAGTCGAATACCTTGATCTTACCCTCCAGTTTTTGGTATCACCGAATGAACATTTTGGTTTATGTGGTACTAACTGCCCAAAGAATTGCAACTGCCATCCAATATTTTTTTCAGCATTAAAGAGGCTTAAAAAAAACTTGGGGCAGTTAAGATTTTCTCAGCCAGATCTTGTGTGTTGGGTTCCTATAACAAAGTTACCCTTTTAGAATCAATTTGGTTTTAACAATCATTCTTCCAGGTTTCCTGATTCATATTAAAGGCAGTTTTTTTCCACATTGCATGCTTCGTACTGAGTCCAGGCAAGAAAGATTAATCTTTGGCTAAAGTTAAATTTCTACCTGCGGAGTTTTGCACCCCTCAATTTGGAATGTAAATTTTCATAATCTCAAAGGCTCGTGTGGGAGAAGAAATTGTTCCAGTATGACTTCTCTTTAGGTTCTGTTAAACACAATGATTTATGATCATACTAAACTGGAGCTTAGTCAAAGGATCCTAGATACAGTTCATCAAAATGATCAGAGTAGAATAACAAGTTCAGTGTGTTTAGGTGCCCAGATTTACAGCAAAAGCTAACTAGGTTCATAAATCAATGTATTATGCCAAATATTGCAGAATGATTTTTATTAGCACATATGCTTTTTTGGGCAATCTCCTTTCAAAGGTATATGAAGTTACCATATTCATATAAGCTGTTCAGAGTGGCTGTGAAACAGCAGCCTACATTCTATATAGAAAGTGCTATATAAAGATTGGTTTAGAGTATTATCTCCTTCTCTCATGAACTATCAAAGCCAATCTGATATATTTTTGTCTTTTTCTGATTAACTTGAATCATTTTGAAAGTCACCAAGTTTCTTTGAGGGCATGTAATGTTCAACTGGGATCTTTCAAAACAAGGGCTACTTATAGAATGTTAATGTTTACACTTATATTGTTAGTGATCTTGTCTTGGTTTGGTTTATATCTCAGTGACCAAACAAAAACATAATATTGGGATTGACTTTAAATCACAAATGTCTTTGTCTAGTAAGCAAAATTGATTCCGTTAAAAAATTGAGCCTATTATGTGGCTCATATATCACTTCACATAGGTTTCTCTTAACATAGCTATAATATAAATAAATAAGTATATTAGATTGTACCCCATCACCTATCACAAACAGGACTGTATACTTGTCGAAAGCTAAACCTGTTAAGTCTGGAAGGAAATCAAGTTTGGAGATGAGAAAGTAGCTTACTGTAAAATGATACCTTTTCAGTTCAGTCATAAGTTTCATAAAAAGCTCAGCTGGAAAAAAAAAAACCATAAGAAGTCCTGGGGAACCCATGCTAGTTCAGTCTAAATGAAGCAATAACTTATTCTTATTCTATAACAGTGCTAAAGATTGTACCTGGAACTGTCTGCTACAAGGTATTCTGTTTTGCTCAAAGGCTATTAATGGAAGCAGAAATTCCTAATCTTTGAATTTTTCCACCTTTTGCTTGAATTGCTCCGAGTTCATCCTTTCTCCCTTTGATAATCCTTTCAATATTGGTGACTCTTTTCAAAGGTGGGGGTTTTAGCCCTGAAAAAAAGAAAAGCTAGCAGTAGTAATCACCTATAAAAACCTTCCTCAACTGCTACCTATGTCATTATTATTAATGTTGGCTGCACAATCAGCCAGATATTTAGCCTGGATTTGGCATTATTATTCACCCTTTGACTCCTTCACAAGGACCTGCGATAGGCAGATGCTGTCTGATGGTGTTATAAATATTATCACAGGATATTAGCTGTAAGGAGTATCATGTGGCAGGTACCTTTCTGTTTGAATTCTAAAGTCCAAAAACCATTTAACTTCTTAGTTTTCTATTATTTTTCAAGTTCTTGAATGAGCCAAGTGGTATTTCTTGGAGATATTACAACACACCATTGTTGCTGCTATGTCATGCCATTGTTTATAGTCAGTCTGTGCAATGTTCTTGCAGCAACTGACTAGGTAGTTCACTATTTCTTCAGCTTCTTCTTAATCCTGGCTTTGTATGTGTTTGTTCTTAAGGGTTGGTCTTGTACAGCCAGAATTAGCTCCTCGGTCTCTTTCTTCAACTTCCCTGCTCTTCTTAGACATTGCCAGGTCTTGTTGCCATCTGCTTTACCTGCTATATTTTATGTAGTGGCATATCAAAATTTGCCTTGCTATATCTGTTTTATATTCTTTATTTAGTCTTTCTTGTAGGCTAATTTGGTCTCCAATAGTCAGCAAGCCTTTGTGGTATACTAGATTCAGTTCTAATCATGTATTATTAGACTGTCCTATTATAATACTAGCTTCCACTGAACATGTTTATCAATTAAGATGAAAGGGCTCCATCAGACCTATTTTAGCATTGAGAGTGAAACTTGATTTTAAAAATAATTCTTGGAATTTAAAAGTTTAGTTCTGGATAGGAGGGAAGGAAAGCATCCTTACTTATTTTTGTTCCCATTCCTGCAATACCTGTGCACAAATCAGAATGATTTTCTGTCTCGTTTTTCATTTCACCAAGATCCAGAAAAGTTTTTGTCAAATTCTCCAGAACTCCAATGATTTCTCAAAACTTTTTGAAATGCATTTTGTTCTATAAGACTGTCCCAAAGGGAATGTGCATAACCAAATTCTTCTAAAGCCGTGATGACGAATCTATGGCACACAGAGCCATTTGTGCCGGCACGTGAGCCTCATGCAAATTTACCTCACTGTGCATGCGTGCGCCTCTTACCCCACTGTGCATGAGTGCGCGCAAAGCTTTTCGGGATGAATAATAGGCCCATTTCATCACTTCCTGTAATACCGGAAGTGATGAAACAGGCCTATTATTTGTCCTGAAAAGTCTTTCAGAGGCTTTTTCCAAGCCACTGGGAGGCCGAAAATGACCTCAAACCAGCCAAAAAATCAGCTGTGAAGCACAGTGCAGTAAGGCGGTGTCATGGGGGAGGATTGCACATGCAGGCAGCATGGAGGGGCACGCATTGCATTCTGGATGTTGGCACATGAGTGCCCGCACGCTAATGTGCGTGCAATTTTTAGCACAGGACCCCAAAAAGGTTAGCCACCATTGTTCTAAAGTATTATTGGATGTACTTTCAACTTGTAAAAAGTGAAGACCAGGACTGATTATTCCAGTTGGCAAACTAAGAACTAACACAGTTGAGAGACCCTTTTTGTGGCCAGGAGCAATGATTCAAAAAAGAGAGAAAATAAAGTGTAATATCTTTTGATCACCAAAGAATTCACTCAATGAAATCCTTGGATGTCTAGAGGCAGAATTATTGGCCTATTTATTATATTCTGGATTTTGCTGTTTTTATATTATCCTTTTCACTTAAAAAATATGGCAGAAAATCATGCAATTTTGGCCATTCATCACTGAATTTTTGCAGCAGGTTCTTGGGCGGCAGAACAAAGCAATAGAAGAAGTAACAGTTTGGTCCAAATGCAGCATTCAAGTTGTCCTTTCTCAGCCTAGGAAGAACAAACAAGAATTCTGCATAATGTCTGGCTATTATAATTCATAGTAACAAATAAACCGAAATTGGAGAGCTTTGGAATATTTGTAACTGTTTTGTTATGATTTATTCCTCCACAATTCATTTGGTATATCATTTTCCCCATCCTTCCTTCATACGATGGCTTTTCTTTTCAGATGGCAAATAATGCACTTTGAAAGCACATAGTTCAATTTGAAGTCCGTGGCACTTCCCTTTAGAAAAGATCTGAGATAGCTAGATGAACTCTGTTTTATAATTGGAAAAATGATAGTGACTGAATTAAAATATGTCAGCCTTCCTCAGTTTAGAATTAGAGTCTGAATTCTAAGCCACTTCTGGATACCCTTCAGATAAACTCAAACTCTTTATGTTAGAAATATGCCTACGGTGGGACTAGAACTCAGAATCTTTAAAAAGCACCTTTGGGAGAACCATGACCTGGATGACTGAAAATCTCCATAGACATTCAGTCTCCTGGTTTCTAGCCTGGTGTCTTACTTAACTGGCTTTCCTAAGGACAATGGAATTCTCTGAGTTCTATTCCAAAACATCTGGAAGTACCAGATTGAACAAGACTTGGATAAGACCCTTTCATATATGTTTATGGGAATCATGTTTAATTCATTTGGAATGCTTACTAAACAAGAAGCCATCTGTCCAGCTTATCTATTTCAATTTTTGTAATTCATCTCTTGATTTAAATGACTGTCATAAAGGGAAGAAAAACTTGATGGTGCTGTAACTAAAGGCATTATAGGGATGTGTAACAGTCACATAAACACATAAGTTTGGGAATCCAAACATTGGAAGGACCCGAGCAATGGGTATTGTTATGAAAATAGTTCATCCACTCTGACATTCAGCCATGTGCTTGCTCAACCTCCGTTCCTATTGGTCAAACACAATTTAGAATCTTGCCTGCGTTTGAGCAAAAGCTTAATTTTTCTTCCAATCTGATTTAGTGTAAGGAGTGGATCATAAAACAGATCATTTGCTTTGTCAGATATTTTCCCCTAACACTTACTGTAAAAGAGGTGCGGCTAGGAATCCAGATAGGTGGACACTGAGAATCTTCGTTCTTTGAACTGTTAAAAGTGCATTTGGCAATTTGTGGGCTTTCATTTGCTCCCTCCCTTTCCAACATGCACATAAATATGGAAATCATAAAAAATATATGAATAATGAAGTCGTAAATCAAAAGACTGTCATTACAACATGGTTACTGTAAGTAAGAATGCATGTGTTTTCCCAAATATTTTCTTAAATGACGGTAAAAGCTGAATCTCTCATACTTCTTTACATTTCAAAAAAGTGTTCTGTTTAACTAGGATTATTGCCAGTCTCATCTGAATCATTACTTCTTAGACAAAGCAAAGCGAAACAGCCTTGTAAACTAGGTTCTAGATTGATTCTAGCTACACAATCAGGTTCTTCTATTAAAGCTGCAAAGACTACAAGGAAGTTTTTGATGAGAAGCTGCTGTTAATCCTCCACGCCTATTGAATGAAATTCTGATGTTGGATCAAAGAGCATGACCTGAAGAACAATGTTTGAAGTGTTCACCCAAACCTGTTCCCAGACAGTGTTAATAAATCCATTGTGCATGAATCAGAAACAGCCTTGCCTTGAGTTCCCTTCAGAATAAGGGAGACAGTTTTTAAAATTATGACAGTGGATAAGGATAAATCTAACCTCTTAAGAAATTTTGCATACTGAAGCTGAAGTAGACTCCTCTGTCAACAGAACATATATTGGTATCTATTTCCTACTCAGTTCTATAACATTCATTGTTATCCAAAAACTCCAAAATGTAAACACTACAGACTAAGTGTTTAATTTGGATTTGAAGCAATGCATGCATTTCTAAATGCTGTCAAATGATCTAGGGAAGGTTGGTTAAAAAGCTGTAGCAGCAGAGGTGGTATTTAGCAGATTCTGACCAGTTCTGGAGAACTGGTAGCAGAAATTTTGAGTAGTCCAGAGAACCGGCAAATACCACCTCTGACTGGAGATTTTACAGTATCCTTCCCCTGCCACGCCCACCAAGCCATGCCCACAGAACCGGTAGTAAAACAATTTGAATTCCACCACTGTGTAGAAGCCACTATTGGTCACATACTCCATAGGGATGCCTTCCAGATGTGTGGACCTCAACACCCATTCTGGCAGGCAAAGTTCATAATCTTAAACACATCAAAAGTTGGAGAAAACTGTAGTAGATTCAGGAGAAAACTAAGGAAATAATTTTTCAACCCTAGAAGTACAAATAACTGAAACTGTACAAAACATGGCATAGCTACAACAGAAAATAGACAAATAAATTTTGTTCTATTATTTCATAATATCTTTTCAATGAAAATCAAGTTGAATTTTTATTTTATTTTATAGATTTTCTGCTTAAAGCCAAATCTTGTATTTTGAACAATCCATTCATAAACATCTGTAATGGCAAGGAGCCAGCAATGTTCTTCATCTGTCCATATTCATAGAAATATCCATCTTGGAAAGATTTTCCCCTCCCACTGGTGTACTGTGAGCCAGAACAAATGCGATCATCTTTTAAACTATCCTTTCATGTGGTATTTTGGCATATTGGTTCCTGAAGTGTCCTTAATTGTTATTGTAATAATAATACAGAAGTATTTTGGCTTGAATCAACATTCTCAAGCTTACATGCCTGTGAGTCCCATTACTAACAGGATAACTGAAATTCCTCAGCAATCTCATATTTGCAACAATTTATTCTAAATCATATTACTCCAGGGAAAACTGTGCACAAGAGTTTAGAATAATTATTATCTTGCTGGAAATGTGCAAAGGATGTCATTCCAAAATGGTTATTAGAATGAAATTCTTAAGGAAATATATAACAGTGACATTTTGGGCTACTAGATACTATGCTGTAAAACTCTTTAAGAGTTTTTAATTTTGAAAGAATTATTGACCGCAACAATAGTTTGATGCTTATACTGCAATGTCCAAGAACTTTTTTTTTTAGTGTTTAATATGTAATGGATCCTTAAATGGCTTCTTGGATGCTTTTTCACATTTCAAGAGACATTGGAAATCAACATAATAGAGATTTCCACTAAGTCCTGCCTTTCAAAGGGAATTAGAAAATGAACAGGTGCTCATAAGGAAATGATGTGAGCAATGCACTTGACTTCAATCATTGTGTCATACTCATCTATGGACATTTAGAACAGGGTGTGGGATTTTCTTTTATCACAGTGGCTTAAGGAAATTCTTCCATGCCATTTGAAAATAATATGTAAAAGGCACCCCATAAATGCAGTGTCAACACTTTGATTAACCAATTACATCTAATTCAGGCTAATTAATATGTATCACAATTTCTTAGTCTTTTTTTAGAGAGATTTTATATCCTTCCCATTTAAATCAGTCCACTCTGATCAATTAATGTGTTCTGCATGTATCTGCCCCCAAAATTATACCCTCTGTTTTCCAGCAAGATCCCACGCTCTTGGAGTGCGCAGGATGGTCCAGGGTTAACTAAACAGGCAGCTGTTCACTATTTATTTTTATCCTCTTTGTTAGATGGATAGCCATGTTCTCCATATATTACAGACCATCCATCCTCTGCAGTTAATCAACCAGAGCGCTTCAGAATGGCTGTTCATTCATCCTAACGACTCATTGCTGTGGCTTTCATTCAGACATATGTGATCCTTGTAATTAGATACTATTCCAGATAGTAATCTTAACTTGTTGTTTCTAAGCTTCACTTTTGGTTTTCAATTTTATGCGGGCAACATTTGTAAGGCATTTCATGGCAAGTTTTGCTTCGCTCAGAAAGCCACTAATCTAGTTCAGTTATAAAATTCTGCAGATCTCTATGTAAAATAATGACTGCAGGAAGCAATGTGTTTTGCTTGTCTGCCAGCTTTTCATACAGTATGAGTTAAACTATATCACATTTACAGCAGACTCATGGTAATAATTAGATTTCGTTGTCCTTTTATTTATATTTCCAATTATGCAGCATATATTTATTTTAGTAAACATGCATACCTCCAGCTTCTGATGCTAATGTAAAGGAATTAACAATTCAAATTCATATTTCAGTCAGTCAATTAATATCATGAATAACAAGTTCACTGGTTCCAATGGCTCTATTTTGAGTAAATCTGGATCCAGCACTAGGAGAAGCTGCAAAACTTCCCATTTTTTTTAAAGACCCAATCAAGGTTAGATTGGCATTTCTTTATAGAATCACCAACTGAAATCCATTATCACATTTCATAATCACTTATCATTTTGCATAGCATGGATTCACACACATTCACACATAAATATATATATATATACAAAAAAATCTCTATACCACAATCCAGGCAAACACCTGGACACAAACAGACCCCTCCCTAATACCTCCAGCCCAAACATGCCCCAGCCAGCTACTCAAATAAAACCTAGCTTCCTAATAAATAATTATCAGCCATTTACAAGAAACCAAGCTGCACTAAGAAACCCCAATGCACAAAACACAACGTTGCCAACCAATCAAGAACACAGCAACTCGAAGACCAATAAAAACAGACCTAGACTCCCAGCCAATCAGGATGAGGAAAAAATCATTCAAATATAGCAAAAAGCCAGCACCAAATTCAAACAAAAAACGGCTGCCAAGCCTGACACACAAAATTAAAAAGAACCCAATACACAAGCCTGAGGATGGCAGATGAGATTCTGCCAAAACGTCGCTATAATAAAAGCACAAATATTATGTGGGAAAATACCCGAAGAAACCTAAATCACACACACACACACACACACACACACACACACACATCTCACATATGAATACACAGAAGACTGAATTTCCTTCAGAAGATTGAAGCCCATCTGTAATTGGTTTGGATCAGTGATGGCCAAATGTTAGCCTGTTGGCCAGATATGGTTTCACTCTCATTTTTTTCTCACGCTTTCTCTGTATTCTATAGCAGACTGGATGTGCAAGGCATTATTTCTCACATGGCAGACATCTCTCACAGCAGAAAATACAATGTATCCCAAGATCTCAGTGTGGTAGAGGCATCCTGAGCCAAGACCTAATATATACAGTCCTTGCTCATTTTATCTTAATGAAAACTACAGATATCTCAAACACACATTGACTGCTTTGAAATTCAAGCTTCAAGGACTTCTAATATTTCATATACAAGGTGAACATTAGGACTCCACAATTCTTCTGCCCAAAGTTAAAATATGGGTCCTAGAATCACCCAGAAACTTCCATTCTCCCACTCGATGAAGGTACATTTCAGCCATTGTCTTCGGTGGAAGTTTTTTTTTCAAAACAAAACAAACAAAACAAATTTCAGAGGTAGCAAACAATAGGAAAGATGATAGTTGAGGCCCTAATCAACACCTGATGTCCCACTATGAAGTATGCAAATGTAGCAAATGTGGACTACATGGTAAATCTTTGCACCTATCACTTTAATTTTGACTGACTCCCATATAGTGCATTTTGCAAAAAGAGGTATGAGCTCTCCCAAACACTACTAAAATGACTGAATCAAAGGTCCTGCTCAAAGTAGTGAAGTGAGAAGTTTCAGTCAGCAGAAATTTAAATAAGACCCAAATGTGAACAATCCCTAGAATTAATCATAAATTGGCAGAACTCAGTCTCCTGATATGTAGGACAGCACCTTAATCACTATACCAAATTGGCTCTCTCCGATTATTTTCTCACACAATTTCCCCTAGCTTCCACACACTCGATGTAAACAAGATTCCGTTCCATTCCATTTCATTCTATTCCTATTAGGCAGTATTTTGTGCCAATTCCTCTTCCAATACAGCTTCTCCCTCTTTGCTTTCGGTTTCTTTTTGGTGACCAACATCTATTCAAGGCGCACAAGTTATTTAAAATGAAAGAAGGGTTGGTACTGATGTTCAGCACTTAAATTTCTATCAGATGCTGCATAAGTGGGTAGTGTTCATTTTAGAATCACAACAGGGCAGGCTCACAAGAGTTTGAGTGCTCTCAGGAATGGCACAACCACAATGAGCACTGTGTGATTCATGATCCTTACATGGGGAAGATTTTTTTTTTCATTTCAAATAGCATGTGGTACTATAATTTTTTGAATCAGTTGATCTGTAGAGAAACATATCGTTGCCATTGTCTGATGGTCATTTGTCACTGTGACCTTAAAATTGTTGTGTGTGTGTGTGTATTTATGTATGTGGAGAAAGTGGGATATGAGTACATTTGAGCATACATAGAGAATGAATTAAACAGAAAAAAAAACTTTCCTCTTTATTTTTTGGGCTACATTTTATGTAAACCATATAATATTGATCAGAACATTTATGAGATTTACCTAAAATAGGTCAAAAATTATCTTTTCGTTTTTAATCAAATGGATATACTCTTCTTTTTTAAACACTTAACGAAGTCTAATTTCTAGATGAGGACTTGAACAAAGCATACATGGTTATTCTGGGCACCTTTAAAAATGATCAATATTAATAATGATAATTATTTTTGAAAGGTATGCCTTTCTGTAACACCTATCACTGAATTTTTTGGCTTATTTCTAAATTATACATAACAACAGATTATATCTATTTCCTACCACATGTGTCGTTGTTTTGTTGATTAATAGGATTTATAGTACCGGTTAATTATGAAATGCAGTTGCATTATAAAAATATTATCAGGATCTAAATGTATTGTAAATATTCAGTAGAATGTACTAGAGTGAGCTAAAATGAGCATTATCCAGTTTACATAGCAAACCTGAGATAAATGATCATATCCATATGGTATACAAAAAAAGGCAGAAGATAAAACAAATTATGATGGTCTATTATGAAGAAATGAGGATGGATTTGGACAAAAGGAATTTGAGATCAAATTCATCCTAACCATGTAATTTGGAAGAAGTGACTATGGCTTGTATACTCTGCAAAATGGAATATTCTCTTTCTGAATCTCTTCAGAAGAAAATGAGTAAACAACTGTAAAAATCTTTGGTCATTAAAAAGAAATGCCAAGATTGTGTCTACTATCCTATAATGGGTGGGGAATGTTATGACTGATTTATCATTAGCACCATGTGTTACCAATCTTTCTTTTCAGTGTGGTAATTCTATAGTTGAAATTAGACATAGCTATTTGGCCATTGAACAATAAAGAAATAGCAAAATCACTAAGAAAACAGCACTGTGTCACACAATGACATAATAACAAGACAGCACATTAACACAACATTCACATCAGGGAACCGTAGTTTTTCCAAGTCACTAACCTATGGTTTTGTTTCTTAATACTGTTATTGTTTCATGCATTTTATGCAGGAATTCAGGCTTTCTGCTGAGTAGATGTGAATGGGATGTTTATTTGCACACTCTCTCCACATTTACACAATACATTTCTTTATCATCACTTTCCCACAAACTAAACGGAGGGAACAGTGGTTTTTTTTTTTCATTAGACTTGAATAATTTTGTTCTTATTTTTGATGTTATTGGCAACAATCTTTAGCTGCTAGTTGGTGAGGTAATTCATGTCAAAGCTGTTCCTAAGTTGCACAGAATTTAGTTTCTGCCAGGAGAAATACCTGTCCCTTCCTCCCTCCTTCCATCCCTTCCTAACATACAGTTAGTGGTTTAGAACATCCTTGGAAAGGAATGATAGAGGCCATACGGACACTTGGATGTGTTCCAACAACCAGTTTTCCTTCCTATTTAGTTTTCTCATTTTGTTTTTCATTCTCTGCCTTTTGTTCATACATTCTCCTTTTTTCACAACAGGGAATGTTATTTGTTCTCTTCCTTACTAAACAATATAGACACTTTTTCTTTTTTAACATTTAGCATTACTTGGGTGCCAAGCATGCCTGTATTTCTCACAAAATACCCCAAGAAGGAAAAAGGAACAGATATGAAATAACATATGCTGCGTTTGAAAAAGAAAAGAGGGTAATGGGGGATTGGCTTATGCACAGTGATAAATGTTAATATATTTACGATTCAAGCATTTTTAACTTTACATTCCCTTAATTTTTACGTACAGGTAGTTCTTGTTCAATGAGCCATATTGGTTTAGCAACTTGGTCATTAGGTAACATGATAGCTAAATGAAACCATGATTCTACTTATGCTCTTACTTCAGTTTTCCTTTGCTTTATGAACTTGCAAAGATTGTACGTGGGAGGAAAGTCACAAAGTTACCTTTTCATCATCATTTGTAAACAGTTGCTAAATAGATAGTGAAAAACTACAATGCAACAAATGAATAGTGACAATAATGTCAATATCATAAAAGACACAATACCTTGATACAGGAGTATTTACGGTATATAGTGGTGATATTTTTTAAAGAATACTCCAAAGTACTGGAAAGAAATATACAGCACTGTTCAGTCATCATGGGAATGCTGCAACAATCCTAAGCGTGAAAAATAAGTCACTTTTTTTCAATACCATTGATACTTTGAACAGTCACTAAATGAATGGTTGTAAGTCAAGGACTACTTGCATGTTGTCTTTGTAAGATATATTTAGCAACAGCAATAGCAGTATAGCACTTAGACTTATATACCACTTCACAGTGCTTTACAGCCCTCTCTAAGTGATTTACAGAGTCAACATTTACCCACAACAATCTGTGTCCTCATTTTACCGACATTGGAAGGATGGAAGGCTGAGTCAACCTTGAACCGGTCAGGATCAAACTGCTGGCAGTTGGCAGAGTTAGCCTGCAGTACTGCATTCTAACCACTGTGTCACCATAGCTCTTTAGGAAATTTAGACTAGTTTAAGAAATTTTAGAACACCCATGGCTACTATAATGACCTGTTTTATCCCAGTGTCTGTAGTTTAATAAGAACTGGATGGAAGGAAGCCAGCTGAGTTTAATCTCATCAAGATGGACTTAGTGATTGTACATTGAGTTGTTCTAGTAGTTCCAGTAAGCACTGCTTCTGCTAAAGTAGGTCTGTGACTTGGAGGCCCTTTTGGACTCCCAACTATTGCTTTATGAGTAGATGGAGATCAGAGTCAAGATCACACATCAGTTAGTGCATTAATTGTGGTCCTCCAGAGGAATTTGCAATAGTGATTTGTGCCCTTACCAGTACTTGATTGGATTATTTCAATATATCATATTTGGATTACCATTGAAGATCATCTAGAAGCTCCAGGTGCCCAGCCATTGCTCAGGCTTTGCATTGGCTTCCTATTAGCTTCCAGGTGAAAGGCAAAGTGCTGGTTATTGCCATTAAAGTTCTATATGGTTTGGAACTCAAGTATTTTGCACAGCTACTTTTTCCAAACAAAATTCATCTACTCAACCAAACTATCTAAGGTAAAAAGGCTGGTGCCTTCCCAAGCTTGTAGGTGTTGCTTGTCAGCTGTGAGCCCTATACTAAAGAATTGCCTCCCTTTAGAAATCAGGCGGGCCCCTACATTACTAGCATTCCAGAAATCATTAAAAACCATTTTTAAGGACTTTTGGAGAGTGATGAGATGCCTATGATTGATTGATGCTATTTATAATGGTTTATGGGGTTTGTTTAGAGTGAATGCTTTAATTAGAATTGCTTGTTTGGGCTCTTAATTACTGTAAACCACTGAGAGTCCATTGACTGCAGTGACAAATAAATGAATTAATACAGAACTCACCTGCTGTCCTGTCCCTTTGAAACCTGTGGAGCTATTCATCCTTCTAGAAATTAAAGAATTAGTAACTGGGGAATTAATAAATGTTTCTTCCCCCCCCCACCCCCAGATCTGTAATACATTTCATATATTCAGATAGCCAAAACATGTTTGAAGACAATAAATGTTTATAGTTGTGTTCTGCCAGAACACAATGCAACCAATTGGATAAGTTTTCTATCAAATTAGTTTGCCAAGACAAAGAAAACAAAATATTTAGAACTATCTTAAAACCACTTCTACACATACAGATAATTATTTGGGTTAAGAATAACAAGGAAAATAATGATGGTCTGTAGATCAAATTTAACTTCAACCTCAGTTTAATTAAAAGCTCAGACAGATGGTCATTAGATGACTTTTGGTAAATTACACTTTATCAGTCTCAAGGTTGGTTTACATATGAAATAGCAACTACACGGTAAAACCATCAGAAGCGTATCTGGGGAAAAAAAGGAGGAACAGTAATGTTTGATATCTTCAATGGATATTTCTTTCCTTCCTCTGTTGTCTTTCCTAATCCATTGAATGGCAAATTTCTTGGGAGATTTTTTTTTCTTTTTAAATATAGAGTATCAAATTAGATGTAGAAAGGGAGAGAAAATACTTTCTCCGTATACTTTGCTGGTTGTGTATTTTTATTCTGTGAAAGACACACAGCTTGTTTTGAAAAGCAGGTTGGCTTAATATTGTAAAAATAAATTAAAGCTCATTTCTCAGGTACACATTGTTATTTGTATGTAGCACATATGTTACCAAGTTTCAGAACTGACAGAAAACTTCAAAACAAGAGAAGGAGTTTGGAGCTGACTTAAAATTCCTCTGAACTTCATTTTAGTTCATAAAACAAATGTCAGATTCTGGGATACATCTGTCTTTCTGTTTTCCCATTAACATTTCCAGAAATAGGAGAAGGGCACATAGAAGGGCTACTCTTTAGATTCTAAGAATCTTTCCCAAATTTATACTGAGCCCTGGAGGTGCAGCAGTTAGAATGCAGTATTGCAGGCAAACTATCCACAGTTTGGAGTTCGATCCTGATAGAATTAAGGTTGACTCATCCTTCTATCCTTCCAAGGTTGGTAAAATGAGGAGCCGGGTTGTTGGGAGCAACATGTTCACATTGTAAACTGCTCAGAGTGTGCAATAAAGCATTATGGGATGGTATATAAATCTAGGTGCTATTGCTATTGTTACACTACTAAAACTCTCCTGCCTCTTTGTCTGTTTGTGAACTTCAATTGGGCAAAACAGTACAATATAGGGCAACAATTGTTGAATCAGCCTCAAATGGGCTAACTTAAAGGATGCATTCAAAAATCTGGAAGTTATTACTTTTGTGGGTTTAAAATTCAGCAAAATTGTCACTGCCACAGTCAACTCAGTCACATGATCACTCTTTCCAATGCTTCCTGCCAGTTTTCCACCAGGGAAAACCTATGGGGAATCCAGAAGTAGGTCAGAATTCACTCCCATTTCTAATGCCTTTTTACCCACCAGGGATCATACTATTCTCTGGTTAAGGTAAGAAAATATCTCTGAAACAATCACTCAGCCGATGACACATTGTCTACTGAATTTCTACAAGAAGTGACACTAGAGAAAATGCTACATAATCAATACAAATTAAATCATGCAATAGTCTTAAATAATTATATAAGAAGTAATAAATTAAGATCCTGCTAAGAAAATATTATTATTTAAAGAAGAAGAAGAAGAAATTAGCAAAAATTTTCAATTACCAAAGAGGCAAGATCTAAGAGAAGATAGCCTTATTTGATTGACTATTATTATGAGCAGGGTTTGTCCCCAAACCTTCAAGTATTGCACTAGCTATGTTGCTACTGGTTGCCCTCCTCTTCTCTTTCTTCTCACCTTTTCCCCATTATAGACTTATTAAGAAAACTGGGTCATTATATAATATGGGCCTAAGCTGATATTGTAAAGCCTCTGCTTCAACTAAGTCAGAGGTCTCCAAACTAGGCAACTTTAAGACTTGTGGACTTCACCTCCCAGAATTCTCCAGCCATCTGGCTGGAGAATTCTGGGAGTTGAAGTCCACAAGTCTTAAAGTTGCCAAGTTTGGAGACCTCTGAAATATATGCTTCATATCAGAGTCAATATTTTTCAAGTATTTTCTCCTTTACAGCTTGAAGATATGCCATTCATATTAGTTTGCATTTAGAATCTTTCTTCCTATGGAAATTTAATCTCTGAAGATGATTCTCTGCTTCCTCCTCTTCCCCTTTTGGATGAAAAATACTGGCCAAAGAGTACAGCAGTGGAGTTCTAGTGGAATAGGTAAATGGCCTACAACAAATCTAACTTTTATCTAATGTTAAGACATACTTCCTCTCATGACCTCCCACGTTTCCTCCCCTTAGTAATAAAGAAATATTTTTTAAGAAACCTAAAATCTGCGTGGAGAAACTTCCTGAAAATTTCCCTGTTGTGAAGTTCTGTAAGTCAACCTAGCATAATACCAAACTTCATATCTTCAGAATCATTGTTGTTTTTTTTTCCCTCTACCATTTTATACTGGCCAATCTCAAAGCAATGTATCCTGATTGGAATGATGTCAGTTCTAAATTATACATCAGAAATGCACAAAGCTGAGGAAAACTAGAGAATCCTAATTCTGAATTATCAGTTTCAAGGTCAGTGTGCTGGTTTTCCCTGCCCTCCTTTCTGTATTTTAACAGTTGCTTCCAATAAAAGCAGGTCCAGAAAAGATATAATCAAACTCCCTTACCATATATTGTAAATTTATATACCTGCCTATACAGAAAGTCCCAGACATACCACAGTTTTTAGTGACTGTTCAAAGTTATAATGGCACTGAAAAAAGTGACTTATGACCAAATTTAACACTTATGGCCTTTGTAACATCCCCATGGTCATGTGATCAAAATTCAGATGCTTGACAACTGGTCCTTACTTATGACCGTTACTATGTCCCAAGGTCATGTGATCCCCTTCTGAAACTTTCTGACAAGCAAAATCAGTGCAGAAGCCAGATTCACTTAACAACCATGTTACTGACTGGACAACTTCAGTGATTCACTTAACAACTGTGGCAAGGAAAGTCATAAAATGGAGCAAAATTCTGTAAAATTCAGAGTAAAACTGTCTCGCTGAGCAACAGACATTTTAGACTCAATCATGGTCATACATTGAGGGCTACTTGTAATTATCTTCTTATAACTGGGTGAAGGTTTTCATTCACATCCTATTTAAGGGCTCCACTGATGATTATGTTCCTACAACAGGTATAAAAACTGGTAATGATCTGCCATATATGATGATGGCTCCAACTATGCAGTTCATGTATTCCTTTGATAGTTAACCAAATTAATAGCCAAGATCATATTTAAGATCAGAAGAATGAATGTCAAAATGGGATAGTTTGCATTTATCAATGCTTACCTGTAACAATTACATTTTAATTAACAATGCCTTTTTAGGCCTACGCAAATATTTGGGCATGAGAGCTTTGATGTACCAGTACAAACAGAAATATATTGTTTAAAATATAATATATTAATAGTTTCATATTGGACTATTCAATATTTTTTACTCATTCTCTCTGTGTTCTATGCTTTGGGAAAATCAAACTTCAAGCCCCACTGAGACCAATCCTTAAACCAATATCTATCTATCTATCTATCTATCTATCTATCTATCTATCTATCTATCTATCTATCTATCTATATTTCAGATAATCTCAATAGATAAAGTTGATAATCAGAAAGGGACATAAGGATTTTAACAGCAATCTCTTTCTAGGAAAACGATCTTCAGCTATCATTATGGCACTCTCTTTCATGTGTTACCTTTTCCTTCAATGAAGTTCTGGAGATCTTGGAGAAGATGAAACCTGGAAGGAATGGAAGAGGACGAAGAGGGGCTTTGCTTTCACTTCCTCAATCCAGATGCGTTAGTTTGGTTGATCAGGTTATAACTGTTGGCTGAATGCTCACTGTCTCTGGAAATGAGGATAGAAAATGGAAAACAAACCGTTCATGGACTTCTTTTAAGTCAAGAAAGACTTTTGGATTAGATGTAAACATAAGACATAAACATATACCAATTAAAACTCTATAAAAAGATCTTTGGACTCTCATCCAAATAAATAGATAATCCAACATTTTAGTTCTGAAGAGAGATTAAGGACTTAAACTGAGTTTGTTTTTTTAAAGCAAAAGTGGACAGCATAAAACATGGAATTTTGTAGATAGTCAGATTTGTACCCAAATGGAGGTGGGAATTTTTTTTTGCATGGATACTAGTATTTAGAAAGAGCTTGGAGATATACAGGTAATTGTTGACCTATGACCACAAAATTTCCATTGTTAAACAAAGTAGTTAACTGAATCATGGCCAATTTTTATGACCTTTTTTTTGCTGTGATTGTTAAGTCACTGCAGTTGTTAAGTAAAACATATAGTTATTAAGTGATTCTGGCTTTGCTTGTCCGAATCTGATTGAGATGGTTGCAAATGGTGATCACATGATCCCAGGATGCTGCAACCACTTGTAAATACATGCCAGCTGCCATGTACCCATGTCTGTTAACATGGACTACTTCAATGCATTAGTTGCCTGCATAGTTACCAATTCAAGCTGCAGGTAGTGATGCTTTGAGTTATTGCCTGTCCCCGATTACCTATCCGAGATCTGGAAGGGCAGGCACACTTCCTGGGCTTGTCTATTAGGGAGAGCCATCAGCCAGGGTCAAAGAAAAGACCCTTTATGGTCTTGATGCCTGCCCTTTGGAACATTATCCTCCATGAAGATTATGTTGTTTTTGTTTCTACTTTGGTTGCTGATTATATGTGTGTGGTTGTTATTGCTGCTGTTGCATGTTTTTATATATCATCTTTAACGGTTGTTAGCCATCTAGAGTAGTGTGGTGGTCTAGAGGTGAAGATGATAGGCTGCCATTCAAAAGGTTGAGAGGGCACAAAGAGAAAATATCTGCTGTGAACTCCATATAGGTGTCAGGAAGAGCATCTGGCCAGTAAACACTCACCTCCATTTAGTCACCCTGATTCCACTCCAATAAAAAGGGATAACAGGGCTGAAAAAGAAAAAAACCTGTTGTTAGCCATCTAGAATCATGAATTTGAGATGAGTAGCCATACACATTGAAAATGAATGAATGAATGAATGAATGAATGAATGAATGAATGAATGAATGAATGAATGGAGTACCAATATTATGGCATTTATTTTAAACACCTAATTTAAATACATGAATATATACCAACTGAGCTGTTCAATTTAAGAGTGATTGTATGTAATAAGCAGAAAAATACTAAAAAAGAAGCCAAGAAAAATTATAGACATGACACAGAAAAAATAAAAATAATTAAAACTATTGTTGACGTGTTTCTATCCCTATAAATCATGCTTGCTGCTTTCACTTCATCTAGGCAGGTCTATTCATACCAGGTAAATCACATGTAATTTGGTCCGAAAATGCACCCAACAGTTTGGTGTATTCCAAGCCATTCCAACAAACCAATTAATGTTCCCTGACCCCTAACCAGTCCCCATCCATTTTATCCTCATCCAGCTATAAATCCAAGATGTTCTTTGCTGGAATTAGATCATGCTTGTACTTGCACAGGAATGTATACAAACCACAAGATCTATCCAATGCTATCTGAAATATTTGAACACTCCTCTTTCCCAGTGATTACTAGTCAGATATAGTGATCTGATTTTTTTTATTTGAATTCCATTCAATTATTGAAAAATTGCACTGAAACTGAAACATCAATACACATCTGAATTATAATGAACAGAATCTCAAAAATTATAGTAACAATCACTTCACAGACCTAAATCTCTTCAAACTATTAGTTTTAGAGAGAAAATATTTGATCTGTACAAATAATTCCTACAATTCTATGTTTCCCCACACACACTCCCCTGAATATATGCAACCAAACCCCTTTTCTATTTGTGGGTACTCAGATGCTTGAGCCAAAGACTGCTTTCTGCCTGATCGTATGAACTAAAAAAATTATTATAGTGAATGAAGACCCAGAAGTATGGAATGCATTAGAAATGGTTCCACGGTAATGGAACATGTCAGAGCACAATTTTAAGAAAAGAAAAGGATCTAGAAGTCAGCATTTTTCATTGAGATGATCCCCAACAAAGTACTATGATTATGAAGTATTTGCCTTATTTTTTTATAGAATGCTACCTTGCACAAAAAAAAAATACCTCTGAATCATTATCATTATCTTTCATTTTAGTTAGTGCTAAGTTTGCTAAGTTTTATTTCCCATTATTTCTAACTCCTTTATTTCCAAAAGAACTATAAAAAAGGAACAATTATTATACATACATGTTGCACTAGCAACATTTTCCACAAAGGCTTCCATTGAAGCAACCAGAAGTCATGGTCATGAAATCTTTGGCATAGATTATTCCATTGACAGCTGTTGAAGCTGATGCTGCCTCTTTTCTTCTTCAATAGTACAGCTGTGGCTACATTTAGATACCAACCTTCATGTCTTTATTGATCCTTGAGTGACATGTTAGCAGCTATAGATGAAAGGGCAACTGTGTAGTTCCACTTATCTGATTGTGTTCATTTTTACATTACATGTAAATATATTATCTCCTTTTCTAAACCAAAGTGGAACTTATTCCAATAAAGGATAATATTTGTAGCTCAGGGTTGAAATGTGGGGTCCTTGGTGTTCTCTGAGCTTGCTTGTTTTCTTGCTCACTGATGATGTCACCTAGTTTGGTTAATGAAACGTCTGCAAGAAAAAAAGCAAGGTCAAAGAGCACCAAGGAGCTTATTCCCTAATCATTTTTTATAATGAGAACAACAGAAACAACTGTTGTATTCTTGAAATCATTATAGTTCATGTCTACGATATGAAATTGCATATGATCTGAATTTTAATTTTTAACAATAGGAGGAAGAAAATATGCAGGTCATGAATGTTTAAACATGGGCTGACCCAGCTGAACACAAAGGAAGATTCCCACAAGACTACAAAGCTCAAAAGTTTTAACACTTCAGTTAATGTCTCTCTCCCCCATATCAGAATAGCTGGGACCAGTCCAAGAATATACCCATGCAATTCAATTTAGATATCTTAGAAGAAAAAAGCTCCCTATTTTTATTTAACATTTGGCCCTCCAACTAATAATTAGTAACCAATTAGTAACCAGTTGATGGGAATTCAAGCTAAGCAAAAGCCGGCAGCAGCAATGTGAGCATTTTAAAGGGACAGTCACCATCTAACAAGCCCATTCACATCACTTTTTGCTACAGACTTCATCAGGTCAAGCTAATTAATAAAAAAAATTCACCATGCAGTTATGCAATCCAAGCTTTCATTACTGGAATTCCCAGAATATGTGCAATCAATCATGCCAACCTGCAGCTTCACAGTTTACAGTTATTACTATTATGTCTTCAGCATGATAATTTTATATACACACACACACAGAGAGAGAGAGAGAGACAGAGAAAGAGACAGAGAGAGACAGAGACAGAAAGACAGAGACAGAGAGAGACGGAGATAGAGAGAGACACACAGAGAGAGAGATGGATCTCAATTTGTTTCTGTGTTCTTAGCTGTTAGAATTCAAAACACTGAAAACCAAAGTACATTTTTATTTGAATCCATGGTATTTAAAAATGTGAGAAATAGCAATGGCTAAAGAACCAAGCAGCAAACAACCTTGAAGCATTCTTTAAATAAATAGTGTTTTATTCAAATTTGATCTCCCATTTTGGTTCAGTCAGTAAAATACTGGTAATACTTCATACATTTCTTCCATCTATACGAATTCCTTTTGGAAAGGAAATATTGAATAGAGATGTTTAAAAAGCTATATCCCTCCTTTGTGTCACACACACACACACACACATTCAAACTCAGTGAGTGGGAGAAAGTTTTTGCTTTTACCCAGTTTATTTGATTATATGCTGTACATCTCATTTTCAACTTCATACATTTCATCTTTTAAAGATTCCAGAAAAATATTCTTGGACCCAGATAGTCTTGAGATAAATGTTGCTAGTTGCCAGGTATACTTGATTTTTCTAAAATTGTTGTTCCCTTTTTATAGTTCTTTTCAAAAGGGAAAGAAATAAGATCGAAGGTTGTGGAAATCTTTGCATAATGCAAGAACTAGATGGTTTAGTCTGTGATTCTTGATGGTACTCTAATTCGCTACCTGTATTAAATGTTTTTTTATAGACACAGATGTGTCCCCTGTTTAAATGCTCTTCACACAATTATATAAAGAAAAATCTTGTTTGTCAAAAGGGGGGAAATTCGAGTCTCCTCTAATGTGCCACTGTGCATTTCCAAGAGAGATGGCATTCAGACATGCACTGTATTCTGAAGATATCATCTCAGTAGGTAGGACGTGTTTCCAAGCTTTGAACCAACTCTCTTTTTAAAGCTATCCTTAGAAATAATGATTTATACCTCATCTCTCAAGGCAGCTTACAGCAGCATAAACTCAAAGTATGAAACCACAAGGCAAGAGCTGATCAACATTTCAACCAGGAAGAGCATAATTTTATCAACAAAGTAACAGCCAGAATGACTGCCAAAAGGCAAGTCGTTGCAAACCAGCCATTGGCTATTGAGAAAGGAACAATTCTTCCCAAAGGAATTCCATGGTGGATTGTAGAGAACTGTATCCTATTGTACAATCAAGCATAAATTAGAAATACAGAACATGAAGCTGAGTTTATCCAACCAATCATATACAGTATACATATATACATATACATACATACACACGTGGGGGGGGGAGAATGTATGTATGTACTGTATGTATACATATATATAATTTTTAAAAATAGGTTAAAAACTAATACAAAAAAAGAAAAAAATCAAAGAGAAAGCTAAAAGAGCAAAAAAAGGGGAAAATAGAAAAGAAAGAATAAAGATAGAGAGACGTGGCTTCCCATCTTCTTTATAGCAGTTTTAAGTACAATTATAAATTTACCTTTATGGTTACAACATAGATCTATTCTTTCTATAATCTAGCTTGTATAATCATCAAAACCATAAATCACAAGTGATCTTTTTCCTGTGTTAGGCAAAAAAATAAAAATAATCATAAAGTTTTTCCAGCCAGCAATAAATATAAAGCTTACCCAACTAATCCTAATAAGAGGCACTCCCATAATCCACAAAAAAGCAACAAATTCACTTTTACAAACAAATACTTTTTGTGCAACACTTGAAAATGCACATTTATACAACCATGCAGCAAGATATACTGGAGATCGTTCAGTCCATTCTCCACTTTATGGAGTACAAAAAAAATAACATACCTCATGGTTGGCCATCCAGTCTCAGTTTTAATACTTCAAGAACAGCAATGAAGTGCCATTTAGCATGTTTCTGGGTGTCAGCCCAACAAGGTAAATTACACTAAGAAACTAAATGCCACATAGGTCAGGATTACTTTTATTGTAACAGCTATAGTAACAGAATAGTGATAGCACTTAGATTGATATAAGGTAAAGGTTTCCCTTGCACATATGTGCTAGTCGTTTCTGGCTCTAGGGGGCAGTGCTCATCTCCGTTACAAAGCTGAAGAGCCAGCGCTGTCCGAAGATGTCTCCCTGATCATGTGGCCGGCATGACTAAATGCCAAAGACGCACGGAATACTGTTACCTTCCCACCAAAGTGGTCTCTATTTTTCTACTTGCATTATTACATGTTTTCGAACTGCTAGGTTGGCAGAAGGTGGAATAAGTAATGGGGGAGCTCACTCTGTTATGCAGTGCTAGGGATTAGAACCACCGAACTACCAACCTTTCTGATTGACAAGTTCAATGTCTTATTCACTGAGCCACCGTGTTCCTTAGACTGATATACCACTTCACAATGCTTTACAGCCTGCTCTAAGCAGTTTACAGAGTCTGCCTATTGCCCCCAACAATCTGGGTCCTCAGAAGGATGGAAGGCTGAGTCAACCTTGAGCCGATGAGGATTGAACTCCTGGACAGTTGGCAGTATTTGCCTGCAATACTGCATTCTAACCACTGCGTCACCACGGCTCAAGGATGCAAATCTGAATGTCCTTCCCCCTTCCTCACTTTCTCTTCATCTGAATTCATTTTGCATAGGAAAATAGTTGAGAAGTTAGGTCTTTGAGGAATTGCTCAGATCTTCTAGAGGAGGACAAAGAGAGAATGGGGAGAATGTAATGCATGGGAAAAGGTACTTATGTCTCTGACTGGACGGTTTGTGTATATCCTGCTGTTGCCATATAATGACTCACAAGACTCTCTCTTTTCCAAATGGGAAAATACATAAATATTGAAGACTTTTCTTCCACATTTCATTTCCTTCCTCTCTCTGACCTCCCTCCTCCCCACAATTTTTTTTGCCAGTCTTATTTGAATACATATTATTCAACTATCTTGTCTTTGGAATCAAAATGTTGTATGGGTTTCTTTTTTTCCTTCTAAAAACTGGCTTGAAAACTTGTTCAGAAGACTTTGGCTGATAGGAGATGAGTTAGAAACAGCAGGACTGAAAGCTAAACAGGAAATAAAATAAAAGAATTTCAGAAGAAGGAAGTAGCAGAGTTCTGTACTGCTGCCAAGAAAATTAAATGGATATGTACATGCAACTAAGGAAGCTTTAAGTAATGCTGCTTTAATGGATTCATTAATTCGTTGCACTAAAAACAATGCTTATTTATTTATTTATTTGATTTATATAGTGACTCACTCAACATACAACATTATTCTATGATTGATTAATCTTAAATGATCCAAAGAGCATTTCATTAAATCTCTGCTTGACATTTTTCTCTCTCTCAGCTTTATTTCTAGTTGCTTATATGATATCAATATTATAACCCTTATTATGAAATGATTTTACTAACTTCCAACAAAATAGGCCTCTTATGAAGATGAGAGAGAGAGAGGGAGAGAGGGAGAGAGGGAGAGAGGGGGAGAGAGAGAGATGGATGGATGGATGGGCAGGCAGGTGGGCAGGCAGGCAGGTAGGTAGATAAATAGATAACATTAAGTTAAAGAGTTGGATGGCCCTCAACACAATTATTTTATTAATATCCTAGTTCCAATTATAGTGACTTGAGTACTGTCTGTGAGAAGTTAAGGCCAAGTATTGCATCCTTCAGTCCTTCCTTTCAGTGACTCTCAACCCACCATTTTTGGATGGCCCAGTAGCTCCTTTCCCCACGTGTTTACAAAATTAACTATTCCATTTCCAGGAAATGCTCCTCTATAGTTGAAAACAAATGACCATATGGGCTTATTCCTTCTTAAAAAAAAAAAAAAGAACAGCCAATGTCATTGTGCACTTTGGCATCTATCGATCTACCAAGACAAATGATGGAGAAGTCCAGAGAGAGTCTCCTTTTTAACAAAAGAAGTTGGTTTCTACATTTTTACTTTTGAAATGTTACTTTAAGGTGCCTCCCTAGAAGACACATGGAATATTGTTCACGAGACCTACTTTTCTCTCCACTCTTGATGGTAGAACTGATTATAATTGGTATCTCTGTGCCAAAGGAAAGAAGTGAATTTAGAAACCTGGGGAAGCTGAACACTTAAATTATTCTCTTACCCCTCAAAAAAAAAAAAAAAAAAGCAAATATTTCCCAGCAAATGTGAGGACTGGCAAAGGGCACCTCCACTTGAACCACATTGCCTGAAGTAGTGAATTCTGCCATTTAGCCATCTGTTTTCAGACTTCTGGACATTGGTGCAACTTGCTGAGAGGCCCAAATGACCCCCAAAACCAACCCAACAGGCCCCTTCCCATCCCTTATTCAGCTTCTGAACTTCTGAGCCCAAGAATCGCTCCATTCCTGATTGCCTGAAGGTCCAGGATTCTTCCTCCACCAACTCAACCCCTTTGGTTTCTCTTGTTCAGAGGTCTCCAAACATGGCAATTTTAAGACTTGTGGACTTCAACTTCCAGAATTCTGGTTGGAGAATTCTAGGAAGTCTTAAAGTTGCCAAGTTTGGAGACCCCTGTTTTTTGTGTGTGTGTGTGTGTGTTTTTTTCATGACCAGGGCGGGGAGAGGGGGGGTGTCGAATCAACGATGGATTCTTTCAGACATTTGGGGAAGGTGGAACAAACACTCCCAAACAGTCTCAAGACATTGCTGCCCAACTTTCAAGAGTGATTGTCCTCATCCCCACTCTGCCTCCTCCCCTACAGAAAAGAATAGCAAGAAAGAGTTTCTGGTTAAGTTCCCTAAATCCCAAGCCTCAGCCAGTCCATGTGACTGGTGGTCTCCTTCTGCTAAGCCAGGGGTCCCCAAATTTGGCAACTTTCGGACTTGTGGACTTCAACTCCCAGAATTCTCCAGCCAGCAATTCTGGGAGTTGAAGTCCACAAGTCTTAAAGTTGCCAAGTTTGGACCCCTGACCGAGATATATGATAGTAGGCTTGAGAGTGGTATGGCCACAAACTTTAAGCAGTTGCCCCGGACAAGCCTGTGGAGAACAAAGGAGCAATCTTATCTTGGCGGCTCCAGGCTTCGCCTCCTCCTCACCTTAGCTGAATTTAGGAATATCCAATTCCAAAACGATTCTTCTTGCTCCCACCTCGCGTTTCTCGGCTTTCCGTTACCTTAGGCTAGCTAGACAATCTGGCGCGAGCTCCAGATGTTTTGGACTCCTCCTCCAAGAAGCCCCGACAGCCTAGGGGTTCAGAAGTCCCCAAGCTAAAAATGAAGTCCAAATTGGGGTTCCGCTAAAGAAGGCTCCTACCTTAAATGTTGAAATCGGAACGGCGTTCCCTCCGTTCCGCAGAACCAGAAGTGTGGCTTTCTTTCTTTCTTTCTTTCTTTCTTTCTTTCTTTCTTTCTTTCTTCTCTCCCTCCCCCTCCCTCCCTCCCCCTCCCCTCACACTCACACACAATTCTGCCAACAGTTTTCCTCTAGGAGGGTTAACGACCCTCCAAGGTTCTAGGTATAAAGAGGCTTGCGCTTGAATTTGGGGGACGGGGAAGGACTGAATTAAACTGGAAGTGTTATAATAGGGTTGGGGCGATGGGCTCTGGGAAATTATTCCGAATGAACACCGTATTAGGCTGCGCCCAATCTTAAACTTTCTTTCTTCGAACTGTTGTTCCCCAGACTTCACTTTCTCCAAGTTTAGCTTGACTTGATCCGGCGGGACAAGAAAAGTTTACACCTAAGCAAAGGGGTTTGTTTGTGTGCGTTTGTGTTTTGTTTATCTGTTTGTTGTGTAACCTGGGACAAATAAAAAAGGAATTAGGAGGGTTTATTTTTTTAAAGCAATACTGTTTCATGGCCATTCCATGGAGTCATGAGGAATGACAGGACGTTTGTCACACAGGGAAGACCGAAGTTTGAAGTTTACTAGCCTTCTTTCCGCCCTTCCAGAAAACTTGGGGTTGTCTTCAGCCTCTTTGAGAGATTCTTCCCAAACTGCCAGTTTGGCCACAACAGCCTCCTACACGGCAGCAGTGGTTCACCTGGCAAAAGGTAGGTTGGAGGAGAGGTCTCCAACCTTAGCAACTTTAAGACTTGTGGACTTCAACTCCCAGAAAGCTGGCTGAGGAATTCCACAAGTCTTAAAGTTGCTAAGGTTGGAGACCCCTGGGTTGGAGGGACCTTCCCAGCCAATTCAGCCTTAGTCACAAAGCAACGCAAAATGCCATGCATCTCATGCCATCAATCCATTCTTCCCCCCTTCCCCTCTACCCGGGAGTTTTTGATTCCCTGCCCCTTTCGCCCCTGCTTGAAAGACCATCGAGGTTCAGGAGTCGTATAAATATAGTTGGACTTAAATTTACGACCAAAGAAATGAGACCAGAATGGAAAAGAGTCCGCTTTTGCCCGTCCCTATCCTAACCCTTTTCCTTTCTCGGCCGTTGTTTCCTTTAGAAAGACGGTCAATCGCTCCATTCAAAAAAAAAAAAAACACGAAGGGAGAAGTCGGGATGGGATGGGGAACCCAGAGGGAAGCGGCCTGTTCTTTTGGGGACGCTTTGGGATTTTGCTATAAATTGGTTCTCCAAGCAACCTTCAACCCAACCCTCACGTCTTTTGTCTTCCCTCCCTTGGATATCCCTTTCTCGAAAAGTTCAAGAGTTTGGACCTCTGGGAAACCGGCTGGGTTCCCGCCTTTCTCTGCCGCCGAATTCTGTGCTCAGTTCGAAGTTTTCCCCAAGTTTCTCATTTCCGAGGTCCCTGCCTCCCGCGGGAGGACGGGGAAACTCTCGCATCCTGGGCAGAGGGAGGCCGGCGGTGTCCTGGGACTGGCGGTCTTGAGTTGCTGTTTAAGGCGAACGAGGGGCGGCTTGAAGCCTTTCCACGAGGCCCGAATTTACAGCCAGGTATTAATTAGTTTCTCAAATGGCTCTTCAGCGTTGCTAATATTGAATCTCCGCTTCACAGAAGCGGGGTTGATTTATATCGTCTGCATATGTCGGGATATCCTTCCTTCCGTCAACCTATCTCCTCCCAAAAATTTGCGTGGGAGGCGATTGGAAATGGAGAGGAGAAGGCATAAAAATGCCACGGTGCTGGGAAAGCTGAGCAGGCCCACTCTAAAACTCTGAGAAATGTTTCCTTTCAGCCTCCCACCCATTTTCTTCTCAGTGTAATTTCGCGTTCCTATCTTTCTCTCTCTCTCTGCCTTTTTGTCCATTGATAAAATGGGTCAACAGAGGGTAATTTTCAGCCTCAAGGGGAAAATATTAATCTATCCCAGGGGTCTCCAACCTTAGCAACTTTAAGACTTGTGGACTTCAACTCCCAGAATTCCTCAGAATTCCACAAAGCTGGCTGAGGAATTCTGGGAGTTGAAGTCCACAAGTCTTAAAGTTGCCAAGGTTGGAGAGCCCTGATCTATCCCTACCATTTAAAATAGGAATCAACTTTCACATGGGGATCTCTTTCTGTATCTAACTTGTCCATTCCATGGCCCTGCTGTTCATGCAGGCTGGAGACAGATGGGGGGAGCATCAGCTTTTCTGGAAAGCCCGAGGTTCCCCCAAATCAGTGCAGTGGTTAAGTACTATCTATGAAATGCCACTTCGGAGAATTGATGGGTCAAGATGGCACAGCCCAAACTGGGTTGAAAGACACACTGGGTTGAAAGAAATGCCCACATGCCACGCTAAATGATGGCTTACTTGGATGGCCTAGTAAAACATGCAAAGACAATGGATGGGAGCTGAACAATAAACTACCCAGCCTGTTTTAAGTTCAGTTTAGGCTACTGTATGATCTCATCCAACAAACTGACATTTTTCATTTGATGACCTGTGCAGGCAAATCCCTCCTGTTCCATGAGGGTTTCAAAGAAGGTGGGAGGTAGGGAGGGAGGGAGGGAAGAAAGAAAGAAAGAAAGAAAGAAAGAAAGAGAGAAAGAAAGAAAGAGAAAGAAAGAAAGAAAGAAAGAAAGAAAGAAAGAAAGAAAGAAAGAAAGAAAGAAAGAAAGAAAGAAAGAAAGAAAGATCTGTTAGACTGAACGTATTCTTAGAAAAGCCCATTCAAATAGCTCTTTCTGCTTGTTAATGTGGGAACAGAGCACCAGAATGGATTTAGGGTATGTTTGCCATGGAAATAACCAGATTGTATAGCTAGGATGATAAATATTTCTGCATAGAAACCCACAATCCTGAGCCAAGGGCTCATGATTTCTTGACATTCCTATGGCCAGAAAAAGATACCGGTGATATCTCAAATGGAAGAACTTTTAGAGGGTCTTCATGAAAACTGCAGAACCTTTTCTGGTACCTTTATGGAGTAAGCAGCAGGAAGGCAGGAAGCTCCAATACTGCAGTGGGTTCAGAACAGTCTGTGTCCTGGGTCCTGGACCATCAGCGCTCATCATAAATAAAGAGTGAGTCCAAATATTTGGTGTCCATGATTGCAAAAAATATTACAACTATATAGTGATATGGTAATATTGTTGTGCAGTGAGGAGAGGGGGGAGAGAGAAAGGGAGGGGGGAGAATGAGATAATAAAGCATATTCCAAAGAAAAAAGGAAATGCCCTAAGAGAGACATTCAACCACAAGGACTAGAAACTTTTAAGTAAGTTTCCAAATGCTTAATTAGATCAGTTTACTAAAGGGAATGCTTAAATGGGAATTAGCTCATTTTGGTTTGAAAGTAGTGTCAACGTTCGCAATTCTAATTGCAACAATTTCATGCATTTGTCTAGAAAGTTAGCTGATAATGCTCTTGGCTGGGAGAAGGGAGGGGGTTGTTGAGCTTCTTGCAAAAGAAAAACTGAAGTGAAAGGGTGGAAAATCTGCAATCTGCAAAATGGGTGACATGAGAAAAGCAATCAGGTCGTGGGAATGCAAGAATCAATGGCAAAACCAGATTGGAATCATACCGGAAATTTAAAACAAGAGACAAACCAAAGGAGTAGCTGACCAAAATGTAAGAACCAAATCCTAACTGCAAACTCGTGAGAACTTAACATTGGATACCTGCTCACCATGCTTGAGGAAGTGAGCAGAAAACGTTGCCAAATGCACACCCAAATGCACACTCATCAAAGTCACCATTTTTGGAAGAGCTTCCCTGGATTCTATCTGAGTTCAGACTGGGAACACAATTTTTTTAACAAAATCTTAAAAGTGTGATTCAGATCCCAGCTGCACTGTACAAGGAGATAAGGACTAAGCAGTCACACCTTATGCAATAGAAGAAAAACAGTATATCCCAAGTCACAACCGATCACTAGAAAAGTCACCATTCATGGCTGCAGACAAGAAACCTGTTTCATTGATATGGTAAGAGCACCCTAACCCTGATCCTTTTGGATTGAGAAAGAAATTGAATACTTGTGCCATTTCAAATCCAAGTAAAGCTTTCCATTTTAAATCAAAATCTGGAAGAAATATTGTTGCAGTAACAGGAAACATTTACAGATCATAAAATTGATATCTGGTAAGTTCTAAAGTCCTTTTTTTTCCAACCCTCCCCCCTCAAAATCATAGATGTGAATGCAGTCAAATTAGGGAATCTGAGGTGGTGTCTTATCTGGAATACAAAGATAGGGAAGGAAAGAAGCAAACAGCAAAGAAAGCAGCTTTATGTGGTTTCATTATTCATAACGGAATTCAAAATATTGAGTACAATTTCACTCCTGCCAGGATTTTGGAAAGTTCTCACAGTGACGTTGTGAAATGTTTTGTGTCTGACAGATTGCTGGTGTGTCCAACCCATTTCCTAATGAACTTATTAATTTAGAAACATCTTTTTACTGAAAATGAGTCACGGTCACACGTTATGATGAAGCATTAAACGCCTGCAGATTCGTAAGTTTAACCAGAAATCTAAAACTGTTGCACTGATTCAGAATCTTTGATGCCAGACAGTTTATGTCACAGTTCAGATACAAGGACAGCTCTGAAGTGAAAAATGTAGTGTATTTAGAAGGCTCTTCATTTTCAGAGAGAAGAGTACAGGAAATCGTCGATATACATAGTGAAAAATAATTGTATTTGTAGCGGTTTTCCATATAAGATTTATGTTCGCGATTTTCAAACGTGTCCACTAGGCGGAGCTGCATGCCTAGGATTTTATTTAAAATATACAAGAGGTGTGGGTCAGAGAAGACTTTCTCAAAAGTGTCTTTATTGAGCAATTGATTCTTAAAGTAAAAATATTGAATAATAAATCCACATTCTAGACACAGTGCGAACGCGAGTTCACTTGCAAAACAATATGGAAACTATTTTTAAAGTCGTTCATAAAGTAACAACATAGATTTGGATGATGCTGTTATATTTCTTGCTGCTGACTTTTTATAAAACAATGCTACTTTTCCCAGTCTCTTAAAATAATGTGTTATAGATATTGTACCTTTTAAGAGATACAAATGTGTCATTTCCACTCTTAATGTATACATGTGTTTGTGAGGAAAGAGAGAAATAGTAATACATAAACAGCTACAACTTCTATTACTAAATTTTTTAAAACTACATTTTGGTACATTCTGAATCTAATCCCATTGAGAAAACCACAAAAAAGTTCAGAAAACAGATTTAAAAGCATCTAATAAATAAAGCAGATGAGGTCTCTAAACAACAGTCTATAGACTTGTAATCTTAGGAAGGGTTTAAAAATTGCTAATTAAATTCTTAAAGAGTTTGCAGTTTAGCCAGTTGGACTTTTGTCCTTATGGGCTCTCTGCTTGGCTGGATAGGTTGTTTTATGGGGTGACAAAGAGAACGGGAAAACATTAAAGCTGATATGATTCTAATTAAAATAGTTTGATTCTTAATGCCTTCCAAATGCAGACAAGTCTGGCAAGGGAGCAGTATATATTTTGTGGCAGTTTTACTGAGGTTGCTTTGAAAAGGGGGGAAGTCATTATCTTGATAGCTTAATCAGAGGATCATCTTATTTTGCTGTAAATAAGCTGCATGAAGACCAGTGGGCCTGACTTCGTGCTAATGTGTGGCATTAGCCAGCTTCAGGAACAAGGAATATTTTTAGCTCATGAGGCTAACTTTTGAAATCCAAACCTCTACCCCAAACATCCGGAAATGACCTCTCTCGTCCGTCCGTGTCCCTCCCCCCTCCCCCAATTTCTGCATTTGCTTTTGTTTGCCATTCTTGTTTGTTTGTTTTTAATTTGCAGCCAGGGCTCTTTAGGGTCATTTCTACTCAGGTCATGTTGCCGAGACTATCGCGGAGTCCTTTATGGTGCACGGGCCGTTCCCTGATGCTTAATTCCCCGTCAGGTTGAAGAGCTTTCTGGAGGGAATCCGCCCTGACCTGCAGACTTCAGCAAAGCCGGGAGCGGAGTGCCAGAAATTATATACCGAAGCTTAAGCAAGCAAACCTCCGGAGTCTCTCCCACAACACACGCACACTGACAGTGCTACACACAACCAGGCACATCCCCAGGTTGTTCCACCCATCCAGAGAACATCCCTTCGGCTTCCAAACTCCCAGCACCACATTGCTGGCCTGCTCGGGATCTTAAATAGGGCCAGAGAGAGCAATACTGCGATGGGGACCTAGGGACCAGCTCAAACCTGCACCCTCCTGTGGGGGGTCTCTTAAGCAGAGGAAGAGGAGGGACAACCAAATAAGGGGAAAGGAAAGATGGGCCCACTTGGTCGACTCCTACTGAGTCACGGTCACTGCATGCAAATTGGCAGCTTGGCAATTCTCAGAAGTTTCTCTCTGGATATACTTGGCCAGAGGTTTCGTTCAGGGCCAGACCCTGTTCACGTTTTTCCTGAACTTCACTCTAATTCTTCAACTGGTTCTCTGAGACCCGCGTATCTCCGCGAAAGAGCGATTCCTTAGACTATCTGGGGAAAGGCTAAGCGCGAACAGCGCCCACCCAACAAAAGCCGATTTCTTGGCGCATCCGAAGCAAGCTAGGTGACAAGGCCGCTCTTCTTTCCGATAGAGGATGAAGCTGCTACGGGGATCAAATCCGGAGGAGAGCGCAGGCCCTTCTTCCCTGTTGCTGCTAGGACAGGAGAAGGCTTGTTCACTCCATCTGAATAAACGCCCCACGACCCGACCCGTCCGGAGAAACAGGCGCTTTGGGGGCCACCGACCTCTTGTCATCTCCAAAGGGTCAAGCCTTCTTCTGCCTTAGCAGATCCAGCTCTGGCCTATCCCAGGATAGGAGAAAAGGCAAGCCGGGCCTCCACGGCTTGCTAAAATGCTTTGGGATAGCAAGACATCGGAACAGCTCAATTTAGCGGACAATGAATCCGAATCTGCCTTCAGATAGAGCTCAATCTGCATGGAAATCACTTACAATTATCTCTCCGCCAGCCTCCCTCCCTCCCTCCTCACCCTCGGGATCTTTTCTTGTGAGCCCGGGCCAGATCCGCTGAGCCCACGAATGCCTTAGGAGAGAGAGCAGGACGGCTGAACTTTTCGCCGCGCGGCCGCGTGTATACTAGCTGATTTATTTCCCGGGGATTCTGGAAGTCTCAGTGGTTGGAGACGCGGGGTTGATTAATCTGACCCGGTCTTTAAATAATGGGTGGGCGACCGAGAAGAAGGGATCAGATCATCAGGATCCACGGGGAAGGGGATCCGAACTCAGGACACCGAATGAAAAGGTCTAGGAAAAAAAAAAATAGAAACACAATCTCCCCCCCCCCCCCCGTGTCTCACACACACATACAAAATCAAAAGTTGTCCCGTCCCAACAAAGCGCAAACCTCTGTTGGAAAGGCCTCCCGGCAGTCCAGCAGCTCCTGGGAAGTGTGGAATATGCGGAGTGCTTATTTTGGCCTAGGTAGAAACACACACACACGGAGTTTTTCCCCGGAATCCCAGCCCAGGAGGAAAAGGAGGCCCTTCTGCAGCGCCGTCCCGCAAGGCAGACAGCTTTCTGCGCCGCCCGTCCAAAGTCGGCGGCGGGATGGGGCAAGGCAGGGCTTACCCGGGCTCCATTTCTCCTTCGGCTTGAAAGAGAGCCGGGACGACGTTGGCAGGTCAGATCTGCTTGGAGGCGATGCCGAGACTATTCGGTGGGGCTCCTCTTCAAAGCTAGACCGAGAAAAGAAAGCCAAACAGCCCAGCCGGCTTCTCACTTCGGGAGTCGCCATTCCGAAACTGTTCAATCTCAAAGGTTGGAGATATTCTCCGGCGTACCAGAAGCCTACTAAAGGCCCGGGACTGACTGAGTACAACGCGGTTAAAGCGCGCTCAAATCTCCAGGATTGAGATATTTAGATAGTGAGATTTTCTTTCTTGGCAGAAATTAAAATTGGAGATACTCTCGAAGCAAGTTGGCGTGCCTGTACTTCTTCCACTCTCCACCACCACTACCATTTGGGAACTTTTAAGACCCAAACTTGGTTTGGCTGTAAAGTGATCCCTGAATCCTTTTTAATCTTATTTTTATCAAAACCCTTTTCCACCCCTGTTCCAATCCCACGGCGGAATCTATTGGCCTACTGCTCCCTCTTGTAAAGAGGGCTTAGATCTGTTGGTACGCCAATCCGTCCGAGTTTGTCAAATTCTCCTTCATTATGCACCAAGGATAAAATAAATTATTATCCCCATAGTATTTGGTATTCTGTATGCACACTTGGACAGAGATAAAAGTGCTCCGGCAGAAGGGAGTGGATTTCGCACGTTTAGGAGTCAAGAGAAATGACGATCTCTTAGATCCTTTGCTAAATGAATCAAAAATAGTTAGATCAACCGAAATCTTCAATTCCAAATTAACCGCGTGGTTGGTATATTCGCCTAAAGATACAAAATGCTCTTTCCAAGGCCGCTCTTCCCTCGTTCTATCCTTTTCTAAGGCTGTAGCCAAAATATTTAGTCGTGTGAAACGAAGGGGGAGAGAGATGGATTGTTTTGCAGTGCAGATTAATCTCTTACAGGAAAATGAAAAGACACTTAGAATCGCCAAGTAAAAAGCAAGTTGTGGTGCAAACCTTTTTCTTTCTAACCCTCTTCTGAATTAAATAGTCCTCTGAAATAATATAAAACATACCCCAATAAATCAGGGTATGAGGAAGAAGGAAAGGAGGAATGTAAGCAATGCGAGTAGATTAAAGAACTCCAATAAGCTTCTTCATGGAGGGCACACACCGCTGAAAGCGTTTCTTTGCTCTCCCCTTTCGCCTACATACAGTCCACCGAGAAATATTTGGATTTTATGTGATTATATATGATATTAATAATTGTGTTCATTTCAACAGCATTCGTATATATATATAATATATTCCATTTGCTTGTGTTTTATGTTATTTGTATATGTCAAATAAAAGAATATATAAAAGTAGTGCACGTGGACTATGGATTTAAAACAAAAGTACATTTCGTATTTGACGCTCACAAAATGCCCTGTCTGAAGGGAACTCCTAAGCTTTTATATCCTAGTTCTAACTATCTTTCCCACGAGAGATCGCGGCCATCCTAGCTTCCCCCAGCGACCCTTGCCCTTGTTTTGTTTGATTGAGAGTTGTTATGAAAAAGGCAGATAAGTATCCAATTATATGGATGTGCGGATCAATTTAAACAATAATATGTCGGGTTATTTACTTCTAGGTAAAGGAGTGGGAAGAAAACAGGATCAAAGAAGGGAGGGGGAAACCAGGAGAAAATTAGGACGTTCTGAAAGAGGATTTCTTGCGTCGCAGAAATAAGCTTCTTCACACACAATTCGTCGCCTTTCAGAAAATAAATCACATCGCCCAATAGATTTAAAAGACGTAGATATTTTTTTTAAAATCATTAACGGTAAACGTGAAAAATACCTGCTGGTACCTCACTTTAGGAGAGTGTAATTGGTAAAAATAGGAGGTTGATGAATAGATAATAGATCCTTAACTACCAATAAACACTAAGCAGCGGCCCACAGTGTAAGGATGTGATCATAATTATTCGACCGCGGCAGCCAATGGGAGCAGGAGGACTCGGGCCTAAAAAAGTCGTCCCCGAACGCCACGGCAAGCTCGAAAACCCGGACGAAGCCGGATCCCCGGATGACACACCCGCCCCTTCACCGCAAGCTCAGCTTTGTGTCCTCCTGCTCTCCCCCCCCTCAAATCTCTGTTCTCTAAAAGTCTCCCCGAAGTTGCTGCCGGCCGGAGCCGGGGAAGGCGGCGTGGCAGTCGCCGACTTCTTTCTTTCTTTTTCCACCTCCCACCCCCGGGACGATAAAATGCTGGAATGGTGGAAGGGTCCCGAAACGAGTTCCGGAAAAGTCCCCGAAAGAGAAAGTGATCCCCCTGCCCTCCCCGGGACTGCAGATCGGACGGGGGAGGGGGGCTTCAAAGGTGTGAAGTGGGCGTGAGAAGACGCTCGAACGAGGGAAACCGGCCCGTTCAGCTCCCCACAAACACGACCCATCTCCGGAACCTCACCTTCCCCAGAAAGGATGGAGATGGGTCCCCGTCCCCCCATCCCCACAAAAAAAAACCCTCAGCTCCTCCTTCCCACCGGAGCGCGGCGTTAGAGGACTTGAGCAAGCGTTTGTTTTTGGTTTCAAGCCTCACGAGAGACTGCCTGCTTTTCACCTCCCGTCCCAGCTCCTCCCCGTCCCTCCTCAAAGCTGGGAAACCGCCCCTCCACCCCCAGTTCCTACCTGGCTCCTGGCGGGCTTCGATTCCACTGGCGGGACCGCCGCCGCGTCTCTCTCTTCCTGGCTCCTCCGGTGATGTTTTTGGTTTTTTTCGCCGGCTTTCTCCCTCCTCCTCCTCCTCCTTCTCCTCCCTCGCCCCCTTCCGTCTCGGCCCAGGCAGGCAGGCAGGCGGAGGAGTCCGTTCCACTCCGGGCCCGGATCCATCCCTCCAGGATCGCGTGGCCCAGAAGTTTTGCCTCTCCCCTCTGACGCACTTTAAAGAGTCTTTCCCCCTTCAACCTCAAGGCGAGTAATAGCGACCAATCATCAAGCCATTTACCAGGCTTCAGAGGAAGCTGTTGATGTGATCCGCGGCACTAATTAGGCTCATGAACTAACAAATCGTTTGCGCCACTTTGGGCAAAGGGACCCCGATCGCTCGCCTGCCATGGATTGCCGCTGGACTTAAAAGGGGCCGCCTCGGGCGCTGCGCGAAGGAAGGAAGGAAGGAGCGAGCGAGCGAGGAAGGGAGGGAGGGCGGGGGGTGGGGGAAGAAAGAGGGGTGGGGGGTGGGAGAAGAAGAAGAAGAAAAAAGCCCGAACTTCGCCCAGCAACTTTTTTTTCCCCCCTTAGTGGATGAAGGGAGCGCGGGAGCCGAGAGGAGCGGCTGCAGAGAGCGTCTCCCTTTCGGGCGCTCGCCTCTTCATGCGGCCAAACCGTTTGCCTCCAGTTGCCGTCGCTGGCGGCCGTCTGGCGGCGGCCGGACTCTGGATCTAGGCGGGCCGATCCCTCCGATCTCCTGGCCAGGACCCCGAGGAAGAGAAGCGGCGGCGGCGGCGGCAGGCAGGCCAGCCGGAGGAGCGTCTACTCGTCGCCAGGATGTTCCAGCCGACCCCGAAACGCTGCTTCACCATCGAATCTCTGGTGGCCAAAGACAGCCCTTCCTTGCCCGCCTCCCGCGCCGAGGATCCCATCCGGCCGGCGGCACTCAGCTATGCCAACGCCAGCCCCATGAATCCTTTCCTCAACGGCTTCCACTCGGGCGGGCGGGGAGTCTACTCCAACCCGGACTTGGTCTTCGCCGAGGCGGTCTCGCACCCGCCGAATCCCGCCGCCGTCCCGGTTCACCCCGTGCCCCCGCCCCACGCCTTGGCCGCCCACCCGCTGCCTTCTTCGCCCTCCCCGCACCCGCTCTTCGCCTCGCAGCAAAGGGACCCGTCCACCTTCTACCCTTGGCTCATACACAGATACCGGTATCTGGGCCACCGGTTCCAAGGTAAGCGCCGAGGAGAGGGCCGGCACTCGCTCGCTTCCCCCGGCTTTTCTGCCCAGGGTAGGTGGCTGGCTGGCTGGGAGAATAAATCGAGGAGGGGAGAATCCCGATTGCCATTATTGCGGGAGGAGGCCAAGTACACCGCCTTCGAGTTCAGGTGGGAGCCGGGAGGAAGTCGCGCCTCTTTGTCCCCCGTCCCCCCCCCCCGTCCTACCTCGAAAGCCATTTGCGTCCCCGATAAATAATTGTTCGAGCTAGCCCGGATCAGCTTCCAATTCCGGCTTGTTCCCTTTCTCTTGATCGATCTGCGAGGCTCTTGCCCTCACTGGATCTGCAGTCTGGTGGGAGCTCAAAGAGAATGGATCAAGCAGGGAACCTCGATTCCAGGCATCGATTTGGCTCAAAGGAACCCCCCCTCCTCCGGGAAAAGAGAGGGCATTTTTGTGGAAATTTCTGCCTTTTGGCTTAGGTTTTCTTTCCTTTTTTCTTCTTCGTGTTCGTCTGAATCTTCGACGAAATAAACTGGTGTAATCATTTTTTTAAAGTCGTAATCATTTTTTTTAAGTGCGGGGGGGGGGAGGCTTCTCCTGTAAATTAACCAGTGAATTTCACTGGAAATTCCAGTGAAAAGACAGTAGAGTTTATTAAAACCGGAGGAGAACAAAGGAGTAGTATCGAAGCTAATTCGTATTAGTATTAGGGCGACTTTTAATACCTGACAACTGAATTTATTTTTAAATAGACAAACCAAATGTGACCTGCATTTGGGATTAATGCTGTCTCCTGAACTCAAATATTTATGCTGCTTCTTTGAGAAACTCCCCTGAGCAGCTTCAGGAAAGGACTTTGTATTGTGTGCATAAGTGTATTTCTAACTAGCTAAAATACAAACACATATACACATTCCTTAGCCTTATTTCTTTGTGAGTCCTTAAGTCTTTGTGAAGTACGGCTTGTAAGGGGAGTTCCTTGAAATACATTCAAGGCCCAGGGTCTCCAAGGATCTTAACTTCTCAGGAAAACAACAACTTAGGTCGCCCTACTGTCGCATCTCCCTCTTTTGGTTTGGCATCTCCCCCCCCTCCGCTGTCATTTCCCGGTGAACGGGGCTATCTTTTGAATAGCGCAAAGTAAAACTGCAAAGACTCGGGAAAGAAACCTTACTAACAGCTTTTCCCTCTCATTCCCTTTTCCTTTCCCTACCTTGTGGGTTCGCTTCTAATTATCACTGAACAGAAGAGTGAGTGGGTGAAAGGACCTGTGGCAGGTGATACAGCCCGAGAGCTAAAAAGAGAGAAGGTAGTTTCTCGCGCGCGCGTGTGTGTGTGTATGAGAGAGAGAAAGAGTCGGAGGCCCAGTGATTAAGACTTTTGAAGGCTGAAATGGAGGGGGGGGGGGAGAAGAGGAGCAATCAGTCTGAGAGATCTGCACCCGCTGCCTATGCCTGTAAGGCATCCGTCCTGCTATACGTGCACTCCTGCTCTCTCTCTCTCTCTCTCTCACACACACACACACACACTGGGTGTAGTTGTAGACCTAACTCACGCCAGTGCCTTGGAAAAGTATATATTTGCGCTTCAGTTATTTTATAAAATTTCCTTCTAGCCGCCCAACAAAGAAACAAACAAATAAAGGCCATCCGCCAAATTCGCTATGGGAGACCTATTTGGGGTGTGTGAGAAGGAAGGTCGAATCCACACTGGGCGCTACTCTCGGGTTGGAGCGATTCCCCCGGAAGAGAACTAGTAGCAAGCGGGTGATTATTATGGGACTAAACTCTGGGTGGTAAATTAAGGATTTCGCTCGCTCCGTAATCCGCGCTCGGTTTGTGCTCGGGTTGTTGAAAAGCACCAGCGGAACGGAAGGGCTTGGCTGTGGGTTGTGGCGCTCGCCAGACTCGGGCACGGCTTCGCCGGAAAAAGGAGCGAAATACCAAGGCGGAGAAATCAATAGAACAAAATAGGCAGGTGATTGGGATATCAATTTTTCAAGCCTTTACTAAAAACGGGGTTTTTTTGTGTGTGTTTTGTTTTGCAATGGGAGAATGCAGTGCTGAATGTGTGCGCGTGCGTGTCACGGAAAGTAAAAACACAGCCGCGTTTTTGTTTTAGGATAGGACAAAGGCCCGATGAATTCAGTGCGACTTATTTTTAAGGTACGATCCCCGCTGCGCCGTTTGCTTGCTTGCATTCTGTAGAAGAGGAGAGAGGCGTGGGAGGACTCTGGATTTCGAAAGGCCAACTTTGGCAAGTGCGATCCTGGTCCGACCCCATTTTTCAAAACGGATAGTGGCTAGGGCAGTAACTCTACCCGCTTATCTTAGTAGGGAACTGACAAAGAGAGTTTTCAAAATAAACAAAAGTGCTTAGCAAGGAGAGGAGGAGGAGGAAGAAGAGGAGGAGGAAGGAAGAGCGCTGTGGTTCGTGACGCCGAGAGAATAAAGTGGGAGTTTAGAGTGGATCCGGGTGGGGGATCTATTCAGAAAATTGGGTCTCCTGAAAGATTGTTTTGCACCTTTCCCGGAGTATGTGGAGAAGGGTGACTCATAGAAGAAATAATTTACTTCGTTTTATTACTGCCCACTCCCCTTAATTCTAATTAGATGCTTTCGAAGCGCTCTTACACCTCACCTTACCTTCTACAAAAGGATATCAAATGGCCAATTAATATACCCTCAGCTTCATCTCCCTCTCTGGTTTCCTTTCTGGAAGTAAGTACTAGAAAAGAGGGGACAGCTAATTCCAGCCCGCCTTCGAGGGAGAATTGAAAGTAACAAACCTCGTATCAGAAAAGGGCCAAAATTAAGAAGGAATCCGAGTTTTATTTGTCACCTGGAGAAAGAGAAGCACAACGCAGTATTTAGCTGGGCTTGGTTGGTTCCTGCTTTTTTACTTTCTTTTTCTTTTTGGTGCCTTCACTTTTTTCTTCTTCTGGTTATCCAGGTAATGAAACCAGCCCGGAGAGTTTCCTCTTGCACAACGCACTGGCCCGGAAACCGAAACGGATCCGCACCGCTTTTTCTCCATCCCAGTTACTGAGGTTGGAACACGCTTTTGAAAAAAATCACTACGTGGTCGGGGCGGAAAGAAAGCAGCTGGCCCACAGCCTCAGCCTCACGGAAACTCAGGTAGGAAGAAAGAAAAGGGGGAAACGGTTCCCAGTGTACAGGACGTGAGATGTAAGCTTAGGCCGTGCTGATTTTTGGGGGGTGGGGGGGTGGGGAAGGAGCCGAAAATATTTCCTTCTGTTCACCTTCTTGAAAGAAGAAAGAAAGAAAGAAAGAAAGAAAGAAAGAAAGAAAGAAAGAAAGAAAGAAAGAAAGAAAGAAAGAAAGAAAGGTCCCCTCTCAAACGTGCCTCTCTTTAAAGTAAAAGAGAAACCTATTTCCTTGAAGTCCAAGTAAAACAAGATCTTTCGCCTGAGTGACGGTAAAAGGAATTCACCATCTTCCCCAGTGCAATCCGATAGGCTGTGCTTGGAAGCCGGGCCCATGCAATTCAGTGGGTCTGACTTCTAAGTAAACCAGCCTAGGATTACACCGTTGATCAAGGCAGATCGGTTTAACAAGGTTTTGGTTCACATAGTGAGGATAATCTGGGGCCAAATTTCGAGGCAGAGGAATAAAACAGGAGTTGGGTGTTTTAGGGCTTCTTCATCTTTTGAGGATGTTTAAAAGTATGGCCGGGGCCTTTAGAAGGACCTCCCTCTCCAGTTATCCCCTGTCAGTTGTGACCACTGAAGTACAAAAGGTGTGCTCTTTTGATTGGTTATTGTGTTCCTAGTTAGGGTGTGGGCTTGTTTTGGGATTGTTTCTGTTTTAATTCAAATCTGCGTGTTTAACAATGCATTTTAAACTCTAGAGCCACAAGAGGAGGAGGGGGGGGAAAATTCTTATATTTTCCCCTTCCAGCTTTATTTTTGAAATTGGAAGTAAGCATTTCCTGTTTTTAATTTACATGTGCCTTGGTTCCATACCCAACCACACTAAAATAACTGGATTTGAACAATGGGTGGTTTCTGAACACTTCTGCTCAGGAGCCACCAATCCTATTGAAACGGGACTGTTTCCGAGCAAAAGGTTAGAGGATTTAGTTGTTGGATCTAGTGGCCTGGATTTTAAATCCCACGGAGGATTTCCACTTGGTTTAATTTTTTTTTTTAAAGTCAGTCCATTCTGCAGTAAAGCCAGAATCTTCTTAAAACCAGCCTTCCACGGCTTTGTGGGGTCGAAGTTTGGCCTCCCCCCCCCCCCGAATTCTGGGGTCGTTCGAAGTTCTGCTATTGAAAAGCGTGGATGTTCTTTGATCCAAAGGAGTTATCAGTGGGTTTTCGGGTATCTCTCTCTCTTTCTCTCTCTCTCTGTGTATGTGTGTGTGTGTATGAGAGAGAGAGAGACCTGGGAAATAGACATAACAAAATGCTGGTGTACCGGGCAAAGCAATGGGACAGAATGGCGTTGTTTGACACTCGCCCAGATGAGACCATAAGAGACACCTGGAAAAGTGTGCTTAGGATAATGACCTATTGTATTAACCTTGGAAGTGGGGCGAGGAGGAGGAAGAAGGGAAAGCAGATCAAATTTAACCGCTCAGGCTGTATTATTAGCTTGCTCAGCTGCCTTCTGGGCGCCTGCATCTTCGCAACCAGAGGGTTGGTTTAAGGTGAGCGTTCGGGGAAGTTTTTGGTTTTTGGTGTTGTTTTGCCTGAGTTCCCGACGGTAGTTCAGCTTGGATATTACGCCTTCCTTTGGGTTTGGGAGCGTTGTTCTCCCCTCCAAGCCCTTTGGAAAGAAAGAGGCTTCCGCCGGGACGTTATTCTCGCGTTTAAAGGAGAGGAGAGAAGCAGGAGGGGAAGGAAGAAGGGGAAAATAGACCCAGCTTAGTTCAAAGTTCCCAGTAAACAGTAACGTTCTTGGGTCGGATTAAGTTGTAACACTTTTTCCTCCTCCCTCTCTTTCTCCCCCCCTCCCCTTGCCTTTCTCGGGGCGGAGCGGAGCGGCGGAGAGCACGGACGAGGTTGAACCTTTTGTTTTAAACGTGCCTCCCTTAACAAAACCCCAGTCAACGGGATCGACGCTTTGATGAGGTTCGCCGAACAAGGGGCTGCTGACAAGCTGATTTCCACGGGCAAAGTGGCGTTTAAGGTGGTCTTTGTCCCGCTTGATTCCGAAGCTGGTCGGGGTCTATTGTGGCGGTGTCAGGCCCCCAGCCCCCGACAAAATGAGCTCCCCTTTGGAGATCGGCGTGGAGAAATGAACCGCCGTCCCCTTCAATTAGCACGCTGAAAAGCACATTAAACTCACCCCTTGTTCCCCGCTCACACTATTTAAAGAAGGGCCTTCGGGAGAGAATATGAAAATGCAGCCGGGATGGGAGGAAAGAAGGCGCCTGGCAGCGAAGGGCTTCAGAAAGGGCAGCGAAGCGGGTTAAAGGGACTAGTGATTAAAACGGTCCCGTTTTCGGATTTTTCCCTGCCCCCGCCTGCCGTGAAAAGCCTTTATCGGGCATTTCCAGGCTGAATCCGGGAAACAGAAAAAGAAAAAGAGAGAAAGCGCCCCTTTTCCTATTCCTTCTTTTAAAAAAAAAAACCGCGTTTACCTTCGGCCGCCGCGGGGGACGGTCCGTCCCAAGCGCTCCGAAGGGAATTTCGGGACCGATGCAACCTGTTAGTAAACGACTCGCGGCCTCAGCGGGTCGGGTTTGGATTCGGATTTCCGCCACCCCCCTCGCAAACTCACGGGGACTTCTTACCCACCCTGCTTTCCAAAGAGGGCCTGATCTTGAAGGACTTGCCCGTTTTTAACTCGAACCGCGGTTCCCCCGAGTTTCTAGGAGTCCTGAAGCCCCTTCGCTCCTTTGATAAGACAGAAGCGCTTGGTACAAAAGAAGACCCTATTTGATGTTGGCAGAATTCGAACCTCCTCCTTAATTAACTGAGCTCGCTCTCCCTCCCTCCCTCCCCCTTTGATTATTTTTAATTACGGTAGAATAATCCCCTCCTCCACTTTTAAAAGGATTTCTCTCCCCCCCCCTTCTAAATTAACCTGGAGCCTGGCTGAGTTTTGGGCTAAATGTTGGTAGGCCTGTCTGTTAATCGCTTTCTAAGGTCCGACAGTAGGAGCTGCTTTTCAGCGGAGAGATCAAACGAAGAAGGATGGCAGAAAGTGGGTGGAGGGGGATTTTTTTTTTAAACAAAAAAAAAGGGTCTGGCTTAGTTGTTATTGTGTTTAAGCTGTGGTGATTAATAGTAAGAACTTGAACCCTGGAATTCCTAAGTGTTGTCTCCATCGTTTCCTTATGTAAAATGTCCTCTAATGTGCACAGCTGATAGATGATGTGGGCACTCAGGAATTGGACACAGGTGTGATAACATACATAAACACACCTGAAGTCAGACTGGATGGGTAAATATTCCCTTTCCTGCAAGAAACACCTTCACTCTATTAGGTGTGTTACCCACAATATGTAGATGTGACTGCCACTGTTCAGTAAAAAACCTCCATCCAATTTTTTAAAATACATACATTATCTGTATATATCATACATGGCATAAATTGGATAGGTATGTATCATGGATTGATGCAGATAAACATATGGAGCAATGCAAACAGGAACTTGTGCAGGTGAATGTACATAGATCCAACTCTCCTTGGGGAATTAAACAAAAATGTGTGGCAAGGCAGAATAAATGTGCTTAAAATCAAATCACCAGAGTTGGATTCAGATAAATGGGCACAAGACATCTGACAATGATCCATTGAGATGTGAGAAGGTGGGGCCCACAGAAGGTATTTCCCCCCCTCCACCAGACCACAATTCTGGAGTAAATAGGAAGTCACTCTACTATAGCACAGAGATTCTGTTCACACAAGGCCAAGCAAACCGAATCACATTAGTTTTTAATTTGCTGTGCGAACCATCAGCTCCTTGAGGGTTAAGTCATGGGATAATTTGGCTTAACAGGTTATGTTAATAGAATTATTATGCTTTGTTAACGAGAATTTAACCAAGGTTTTGTGACCGAAGTGCCCCCTAATTCCAAATAAGCGTTTGGAGCTCGAATGCAATCAGAAGCTCCGGTGGTGTTGTAAGAGGGTTGGACACTCTACATCGTGATCCCCAACAATTTTCCTGGGAGAGGAGCCCCATTGATTTCCTGATGGAATCTAACGTTAAAAAACGAATTCCAGTCAAGGGTGAAAAGCTGCAGTCCTAAATTGACATCAATGGGGGCATATTTCCAAGGACTGTGCCTAAAGTGGGAGATTAATCTTAAAGCCCAATTACTGTGGCTTAACTGAGTTCCAGGGAGGCAGGAGGTCAGTGTTCCTGTGAAGTCAATGAGATTGCCTTTGATCCTGGCATTGTCTTCCGAAGCCACGGGAAGTCCATTAATTTCTATGGCATTTATTTCCCAGTAAGCGTCCATAGGATCTTAAAGCACTGATTCCACGTGAAATGCCATATTGTCACTGCTCCAAGACCAGGCGAAGCTCTGAGTAGAGCAAGTAAAAGAGAAAGAACATGGCTTTTCATGGGTTTTGACGCTTACTTTAAAGGAAGTCCCATTAGACTCAATGGAGGAATTTTTCTATAAATACACATGAATGGTCGGTACCGTTGTTTTTTTTTTTCAGGGAAAAGACTGGTGTCTTAAGGGGTTTCATCTTAACTTTTACTAAGCCTCCAATTCTAGCCTGCCCCACTGAATCGCAGCTCTTAATTAATCCATCTTTGAGTTAACTTCTGAATAATTGTAAGCTCCAAAGCAGAATTCAGTGTAACAGCTTGGTTTAGGTGTGCAACTCTAGTGTAAATTATTAGGCCGGGAATACCCACCCCCTGTAGCTATAGTGCGTGTGCGTTGCGGAGCGGGTGTGTGTGTGGATGAGGGCCTGCTTGCGATCCTGGCTCCTGCTATTAAAGGTAGACAGGAGGCGGCTCTAGGGATTTCTGGCACTTCTCATGAGTCTGCTGCAGGGAATGCGTAATTGTAGGAGAAGAAAAGCCAGTGAGTGCTCACTCATACATTTACGGTGGTGGGAAGGGAAAGTGTGAAGCCTTTGGTTGGAAGGATTGTGGATGACAATCGATTCTGGAATTAAAACCAAACTCCCAGCATCTGTAAGGTGGGGAGGGTAATGAAGACTGTGAGGATTAAGGACATTTGCAGAGTGAGAAGTTTCTTTTTAGAGTTACTCACTGCTTTCCGGTTTGCCTTAAGCCCAGGGAGCCCGTCCCATATTTTTGAATCCGGGAAGAAGCGCCTGGGCGCAGAGTTGCATGCAGCATTTCAAGGGGTAGAAAAGGATCCTTAAAAAAAAAAAAAAATTCCCCCCTAATGATGGTGAATTAGTCTAACTAGCAGGGAGTCCGTGCCCGAGCTTAATAGCCGCCTCTGTTTTCTCCACCTCTCTCCTTGTGCTCCCCCCAGGTAAAAGTTTGGTTTCAGAATCGACGGACAAAGTTCAAGCGGCAGAAGTTGGAAGAAGAAGGCTCGGACTCCCAACAGAAGAAGAAAGGAACTCATCATATTAACCGGTGGAGGATCGCCACCAAGCAGGCCAGCCCAGAGGAGATCGATGTCACGTCCGATGATTAAAGCACCCCTGTAAACAAGTAGAAAAAGCAGCAGCAAAAAGAGAGAAAGAAAGAGAGAGAGAGGGAGAGAGAGAGAGAAACTCGATGCTGGCGCTTAACAGACTTTTCCAGGAACACCTCACACGTGTTCAAGGCTCGGGACAAGCCCAGGAAAGTGAGTGTCGTGGCCGGGCAAGAGAGAGAGAGAGACAGAGACAGACAGATTCCGGCTTGTTCGCATGGCCCCCATCTGGCTTAGATAGAGTCAGGGGCGAGAGTCAGTCGAGCGTTGATCGCGCTGGTCCTGTACTGGTTCAAAAAAAAAGAAAGAGAGAGAGGGAGGGAGGGAGAAAGAGAGAGAGACCGGAGGGTGGGGGGGAGGGAGGGAGAGACTGTCAATCAAAGCCAAATCATCAAGAGGAGACGATTGACCAATAATCAGTTTTCTTGCCATTCAGAATGAAATCACTTCAAATTTCAAAGGGAAAGAAATGCATACACTCCCAGCAGCCGCAGAGGCATAGGGACACTTTGCACTTCCCGGGAGGGATTGGTTCTTCTTAACCACAATTCTGATTTTCTCCCAATTGGAGGGAGAAAAAATCCCACCTAGCCAAAATCGACACACACCTGTTTCCAGAAACATGAACTGCATGCTTTTCTTTTTCTTTTGGTTGGTTGGTTTGGTTGGTTAAAAGACCTTTTGGGGAGGGGAGGAAGGAGCGTGCAGCGCTTTAAAGGGGGAAAAAATGCTTCAAACGAGGCGCGGGTATGAAGTGTATTCCTCCCCTCACCCTCACTCCTCCCCAGACGGGTTCAGTGTGCTTTTAAAGTTTATTTTATGAGAAGCTGTGCAGTTTGTAAATCTTTTTTATGATAAATTCTGGTGTCAATGTGGTTGTGAAAACTAAATGAAGTATAGGTAACAAATTCTACTCCCTCCCCAATAAGTTTTGCTTTTCCCCAAATGGGATGCCCTCTGAAGAAATGAATAAAGGTCGTGAAAGGCGGAAGGGAAAGGAACCTTTGTAATTTTGCTGCAAGACAGAAAGAAATTTAAAGAAAATAATCCTCGTTCTAAAATTCCAGTTTTTTTTTTCCTTTCCATTAATGAGCTGTGCTAAAACAGGATTTATCTGTTTATCTGGAGGGATCTGAAGACATTTCAGCCTTTTTGGGCCTTCCAAATGAGGAAGACTGCAATTCCCATAATGCCCAGCATCTGGGATAGTGGGAATAGAAATCTAACATAGCTGGAAGGCACCAGTATAAAAGAGGCATTTCAACCCTGACCCATTTTCCACAGGGAGGGGGATTTCAAGCACTGAAATAAATAACTTGTCAATTGTTCCAAGATTATACAGCTATTCAAATGAACCTCTCCAAACACTGTGCCTTTTAAAGTGGTGGTTTTCAATTCCCAGAATTCCCGGCCAACATGTCCTTTGGAATTCTGGGAACTGAATTGACACTTGAAGTGCACCAGGCTGGGAAAGGCTGATTAAAATGACAAATGTTTCCTTATTGTCTTATTTACCAGAATGTAAATATTTTTGTGTTGTGTGTTTAATTTGTTAGAATTCTAACACACTATATACTTCCAAGAAGTATCTCAATGTCAATATTTTGTCAATAAAGATTTATCAATACGGCTTAACAATTTTAAGCATTTTTTTTTTAAAAAAAACCTTTCTCCTTTTCATGCCCCCATTCCTTTCTGGTGCTTAATAGCCTTTACATTTTATGATCAATGTTGATTGGAATCAGCCATCCCGAAGTAACTTTGTTAGTAATGGGATAAAAATATTTATATCAAATCACATTGACAATAAGATGGTTCTTCTGAACAAAGGAACGGGTTTCTGTTTTGAACAGTGCACTGTTCATTTGGAAGCGATTTGTCTATGTATGTTATTCAAGTCCACCTAGAAAACAGGTTTGCCAGAGTATGCAAACCTGAATTCTAAGTGTAGCGATGCTGGAGATAAAGAGTGCGTCCATTAAAAAGTATCTCAGAAGTACATTATTACAACAATTTAGGATTTTTGGGCTGTTGACATTTTAATACTAGTATATCTTGAAGTAATATAATTGGGCTGCTGATTGGCCCACTGCAATCTGGGCCTTACTGAGCCTAAATTTGGATTTAAGTCCCATCTGAACCCATGAATCTATCCAATCATGAAAATGGTTTGAAAAGGCCCAGTGTAATTAAATCCTTCCCTCCTTTTCTTTCTGTTCTTGTGAAGCTTCATTTTAAGAGAGACTTGGAAGTAAAGCCCTTTTTGGTGCTTGCCTAATTTACTTCCAAGTAAGGCTGCAACACAAATTACAATTTACCTGGCAATTTCATTGAACTCCATGGATTGTCTTCAAAATGTATATGTGTAAGACCATTTCATGGGATTGCCTTAAGGATCCATGCATTAATTGCATGTAGTAATATCATAATTATGCTTTACTTGTTACTTTGGGACAGAGGATTCAAGCTACAGCCTCAAAAATACAGTCATATCAGTTTCCTTTCAGTTGTGGTATTTTCTTTTTATTTTGGCATTATTGTGTACCTCTTCTAAAGGAGATTTTTTTCTTCTAAAGAAAGGGAGGGGTGCCAATAAGAATTTTTCTAAGGGAAGAGAGGGAAGCCAGCGTTAATAGGGAAGGGCAAAAAGTTTCTTATAATCCTGGAGGAAACTATTTGGCTTTCTGGGATACCCCAGTTTTTTTTTAAATTTAATTCATGGTTCATTTGCTCTTTAGTCTGATAGGCTGCATTAATCAGTTTTCTTGCCATTGACAGCACAAACCTCGGTCTGCTGTGTTCCAGCTACAAAGACTTTTTTGTGGAAGTGCAAATCAGTTTAGGCAATTATCATACCAGGAATATGAAGGGGAAAGAGGAGCCATTGCCCAGTGGTCTCCTTTAATCTCTTAATCCGTGGATCCAGGGGGGCTAGTTGGACATAATTTAGGACAATCTGACTACCCTTTACACTGTGATAAGGTGAAGCTACAATGCATCACAAAAATACCAGCTTTGTTCAATAACCTGCCTTGAAAATTTCAAATTAGAGATTCCATGCATGTGCTGACTAATACAGGGCCTTTTAGAAATTGGGTTTAAAAGCTGATTAGAAATACATACATACACATACACCTCTATCTATCTATCTATCTATCTATCTATCTATCTATCTATCTATCTATCTATCTATTTCCTTTTTCTCCTTTCAATCTTAATAAGTGATTATTATAGTTCGGAAGTTAAAAATCCTTTATTCCTACCACTTTCTACTCCAGAACTTCTACAGAGAGAATCCTATAGTAAACATCCCTCCCTCCTTCCTTCCCTTTAGAAAATTGAGAATTTAGGCAGAAGATTCATTTTAATATTTTAAAATGTTCTCTCAACCCTGTTAAAATATAAAATGTAAAACCCCCCACTTCTTCTCCATAGACCTGGGGTTTTTATTACTCAAAATTCTTTCCCATTTTGATATTTTTAACGGATGTGTGTGCAAGAGAGTGTATGGATGTGTGTAAATGGGTGTGTGTGTGTGTATACACACACGCACCTTCCCGTATAACACAAACTCTCTTTTCTGAAACCCCAAAGAAGGGTAAAAAAAAAAGAAAGAAAGAAGGAGGCAGAAGGGGGGAATTAAGCGCCCTATGTAGCGTAACAGCAATAAAATCTTCAGAGAATGCTATTAGCTTTGGGGAGAAAAAAACTCTAAAAGCTTTATTACAAACCAAGCTTTGAAAATAGGGGGGATTAGGGGTCTGAAAGAGTCCCACAATGGCTAGAAGAAAAGGTTTCATGCTAATGAGGTTAATGCCCTTTGTATCTGAGGACTCCACAACTTCATTACTCGCTATCTCAGGCTCCACCGAGCGGCTCAGAACACTCCAGCTTCCCCCTTCCCTGCCTAAAGAAGGATTTGATAGCAGCTCTGTTCAAACTAGATAATTATATCTTTTCAAGTCGGAATTAAGATAAAGAAAGTGAAGCAAAAGGCGGCTTGCCTTGATCCACTGCAAACAATTTGGGCGCACTTGCTCCTCTCTCTCTCTCTCCCTCCCTCCCTCTCTTTCTGTCTCTTTCTGTCTCTCGTCTCTTCTTCTCCTTCTCCTCCATTCCCCCACGTCCCTAAAAAAAAAAAAAAAAAATGCAGGACGCTCGGAATTATGAAGTCCTCATTTGCTTTATTAATTCATCTCTTTCAAAGTGGGCCCGGATTACGCAGAGCTGCTTCTGCTGCTGCTGCTGGTATTGGCGGTGCTGGAAGGCTGGAATTTTGCGCCCCCGCAAAGAAGACTCCTTCCCGGCCGGGACAGGCTTCTTCCCGAGGCTGAAAGGCGCGGGGCAACAGAGGGCGCGGAGGGCGAGGTTGGGAGCAGCAGGTAGAGGACAAGGCCGAGGCGTTGGCGCGGCGCCTTCTTACCCAAAAACACTGTTCTTAGGGCTGTTTGAAGAACTCGGGAAACGCTTTCCCTTCTGAGTTCCAGAAAGCAAACGTCCTCGTGCTTCTTCCCGGCTCCGGTCTCTCGCTTGCGCTCCCGCGCTCCGACGCCACCTTCCGCCCGCGAAGGGCCGGCCGAGAGACTGAAACGGGCTGCGGCTTGGTTGTTCCTAGCGAGCGCCAAAGCTCCTATGCTTCCCTCCCTGTGCCTTCTGTGTTCCTCTCTTATCCCTCGCTCTAATCGTTTTCTTTCTCTTTCTCTCTTGCTTTCTCTCTCTTTCTCCCTGTCTCTTTCTCTCTCCTTCCTTCTTTTTCTTTTCGTTCTTTCTCTTTCTCTCTTGCTTTCTCTCTCTTTTTCTTTCCCTCTCTCTCTCTCCTTCCTTCTTTTTTCTTTTCGTTCTTTCTCTTTCTCTCTTGCTTTCTCCCTCTTTCTCTCTCATTCCTTTATTCCTTCCTCCCTTCCCTCCTTGAAAGGGGGCAGCCTTCGAGCAGCTGCTATATTACAGAAGAAGCTCCCGCACCCTCGGAGAAGCCGTTTCCAGGTAGAACAGGAACTGTGGGGTGCGTTACACCGCATTCAACTACGCCGGTTGAACACCGGTTAACACCGGTTTCCTGGTGTTCTTTAGCAAACGGGGCCTTGATCTGTCTTATCCTTTTAACGGTGTCGAAGAGCGACCGTTCGCAACCGGGATCCCTCCGGAAGTGTATAAAGCCCATCAATTTAGAGGGACCCCCTCCCCCAATTGGGAAAGGATGAAATATAAACCCTTTGACGAAGAGAGAGAAACTTGCACCACCCTTATGGATGGGTGGACGGATTCGCTTCTGTTTCGATCGCTTCTTCCCGCATGGCGAACGGTCAGGCCGCAGGTTGCTTAGTCAGGCCCATTTATTGCGAAGTTTGGCCCAAGCCCGCTCCGTTCTTTCCCCAAGGGGCAGGTAAAACTCCAGCTCGGGATGCCCCCGCTCCGGTTATAGAGCAGGTACTTGGGTGCTTCTCTGCGGGAAGCCCAAATCGCTACGCCTCTTCCCAGCAGTATCTAACCGACTATAGAGGTGCGCACGTAGTTCCTCGTTCAGGTCCATCAAGCAAGGCCAGTAGACTTCCGCTGTGTGTGTGGGGTGTGTGTAAAAGGGTGTGTACACTATAAATGTGGTATACAAAGGCGGCGTAGTGGTAATACCCCAAAGCACCGCCTTCAGTTTTAAACGGGACTTCGTTGTAAGGAAAATACACTGTAAGGGACTCCTTTAATACCAGGAGAAATCCTTTCCTTTATGCTGTTTGAAGAACCCGGGTTAGGAGGTTAGCCTCTGCATCGGGTGATCGTAACTAACAAAACCGTCCGGTGGCCGGAACGGAAAACTGATAGAAGGAAGTTAAAAAGTTCTCTCTTTCTCTCCCATCCCCCCCTCTGTATGTCTGTCTGTTTCCCCCGCATGCGCAGAGCGTAGCCAACAATTTACCCAGCGCCCCGATTGTCTTAGTACAGTTACGTTGTTTCGATCTGGTTCGTGGAGTCTTTCCTCGGTTCTGACGCTTCTCAGATCCCGTACCAGATCTCGAAAGTCTCCCAGTCCAGCATTCACATTTATCAAAGCTCAGTCCCTTTGGGGTCCAGCCCAGGGACCTTTAATTCTGAGTCTTCAGGCGGAGAATTTGCCCAGTCTCTGTCATTTTTCCCGTGGGTTCTAAATCGAGGCTTCTTTAGAAGCAGCATTTCTGTCTTAAACAAACAAACAAACAACGAACGTCCAAGTCAATGTGCCCAAAGCAGCCAGGACCACTCCTGGCTTCCCTTCCTGTCCTTAATAAGTGAGGTGGGCAATAGAAACTGCGTTTAGGAAACGCGGTGGGAACTTCAATGGAAACTTTGAAAGGTCACCTTCGAGTCGGACTCAGTTGAGCCCCTTTAATATTGATGTGTGTGTGTGTGTGTAAGAGAGAGAGAGAGAGAGGGAGGAGAGAGAGGGATTTCTTTGTGACCGTACCACTCTCAGCCTACTGGGAATTTTGTGTATCTAAGTCAGAGCTTTCCAAAGTTGGCAACTTTAAGGCTACGCTGGTTGGAGAATTCTGGGAGTTGAAGTCCACAAGTCTTAAAGTTGCCAACTTTGGGGACCCCTGACCTAAGTGCTGAGGCTGCCTCTAGGGCAGGCTTTGAAATATGGACAAAGATGAGCCTAATTCAAACATTAGGCTGCAGCCGAACTCAGGAGTACAGTCGTGAAACTCAGGGAAACGGATTTCCTTAGAAATAAACCCCCCAGGGCCTGGCTTTTGTACGAACGCGTTCAGAATACCCCGTTGTGTCTTGCTGAAGTGAGAGGCCTGTCTCCTAAAACGGTCTTTAGTAAAGGGGACTAATAGGACTTGTAATCTACCAATGTGGAGGGAGGCCAATTTAGGCAAGAGAGTTTGCCTCGATCGCTCGACTTGGTGTTACAGTACTACATCGAATCGTTACCATCGTCGCTATTATCGTTTCTCCCCCTTCCAAAGTTATGCCAGTGTTTGGTTAGTGCGCTGGGTCTGGATTTGTCCTCCATAGGGTATAAAACAAGACTTTCCCAACGCTTAACTTGACTTTCTCAATACTTAGCCCGTTTTTCGCCGACGGAGCGCTCCTTCCAAAGAAAAACGGAACGTCGAAGGGAGCAGGAAACTTGCCGTGAGAGAGCTTATACAATCCCATTACCTTTCTCGGGCATTCAGTGGTGTATTAACCATTTAAGCAGACTAAGCACGTGCTTAGGGCATCGGGCCCAAAGGGGACACCACAAAGTTGAGAAAAAAAAACCAACCCAATGAAGAATTTGTAAAAAAAAAAAAACTTGTATGTACAAAGGAGGAGGGGGGCACCAAGATTTGTCAGTGCTTAGGGCACCAGTGAGCCTTAATCCGCCACTGCAGGCATTGATGACCCGTCCTTCCTACACTTGCTGAACCCCTGCTCTGCCGAAGGGACAGAGAAACAGCGCTCAACTCACACACCATCCCCCAGTTAGCCGCCTGGGCCGGCCCAAACGGCTGCTTCTCTTTCGTGGCGGTGTTAAGAATGTCTCCATTGATTTGCTCCTCCAAAGAGCCTCGCTGGACGTCGCAGTTTAGAGGACTTAGTCACCCCGAACGGTAACCTTGAGCCGGGGATGGGGTTTGGCCTGATGGGACGCTGACAGCCATGGGGGAAGTGGGGGGGGGCGAGGGGGGAGCAGCGTTGGAAGCGAGACCCCCTAATTAATCAGCAGCGCTTGGCTTTGATTTTTTTTAAGGCTTTTTGTGATCGCGGTCGGGAGAGTGGAAACTTAGACGCCACTTAAGTTTGAAGGGAGATGCTTAGTAGAACCGCTCTTTTCCCTTTTTAGCTATATTTCCAATGAACAATTTCCCCCCTTTAGATTGTTCAGGACCAAATCCAGACTAAGAGGGTCTCGCTCCAAATATTCAAAGCTCCAGGGAAGTCTAGTCCCGTGACATCAATGGAGCTCTCCTTGCAGACAATCGTTGTTTAGTGCTGGAGTGGACCAGTCACTCCTTTCCTCCTTGGCTTTGATGTGAATGGATAGCCTGGAGCAGGAATCTCCAGCCTTGGCACGGTTAAGCCTGGAGGACTTCAACTCCCAGAATTCCCCAGCCAGCTTTGCTTTGAATTCTGGGTGTTGAAGTCCTCCAGGCTTAATCTTGCCAAAGTTGGAGACCCATGGCCTGGAGGATGGCAGCCACAATTCCGCCTGAACTTCTTTACCTCTTTCAGATCAGTGAACTGAAGTCCGAGCAGCTTTTTCCAAGTCCAAATCAAAACCCAAGAGACGCTGATTCAGAAGTTGAGGTCCCCCTGGCTTGAAACTTTGGGAAACTTTAGCCCAAGTACTTGAAAGTCCCCACAATTAGGAAAGATTGCTGTAAATTGACTCAGAATTTAGCTTCCTTCCATTCTCTCTCCTGCTCATTTCATTTTGGAGGCTGGAGGGGTTTTTTGGGGGAGGAAGGGAAGAAGTTGGGGGAGAAAGGGGAAATGGGGCTAGCTTGTAAGTAAATAAGGTTTGAGAAATTAGCATTGGTCCTTTTGGAAGACTGGATGCATATGTCCCTGTAAACTCAAGCACATAAAGTCTTGAAATCAGGATGATAATATTGTTAGGCATTTTAAGGACTTCCCCTTTGTGGTGAAAATAATAGCAGGAGTCCGTAGATGTCTACTCAAGAGTAGAAGGCCAAACTAGGGGAATTCTACTTAGTTACTCAGTTTAAAACTGTCTTGGGTTAGGATTGCCTGCATTCTCAGAGAATACAGGCCAAAAGCAGTTTTCTTCAGCTTTCTTTTAAACCTGTTTTTATGGAAATTCACGAAGACCAGAAGGCTGGGTTCTCATGTGCCAGATTAATCTGGTTATTAAATTAATCTATTTTCTGGGTTCGACATTTGATGACGCAAAGGAGATGGATTTGTGCACCTTTCAACTCCCTGAAAAAAAGCCTACCTGAATGGTCATTGGTCTAAAATAATAATTATTATGATAATGATGATGATCATAATGATAGATTAACCAATAATAATAATAACAATAACAACAATAATAATAATAGTAATAATAGTCTGCACAGTGGATGTGGAGTGCCTGGAGGCAGCAGAATAGGAGAGAAAGAACTGGAGAAGAAAACAAAATACAAAGACCTACAAATAGAAATAGAACGACTATAGCAAAGGCAAGCAAGGATAGTACCAATAGTTATAGGTGTGTTGGGTGCAGTCCCAAAACAACTGGAGCACCACTTGAACACCATCATTGGCATTGACAAATTTGCCACCAGTCAATTGCAGAAGGCAGCTTTACTTGGAACAGCTTCCATCCTGTAATACCACCAAACATCCAGATTTGCCAATCCCAGGTCCTTGATAAGGATTTGATAGGTAGACAAAAATGCCAAACCCAGTGTGAACATCTGGCTGACTGTGATGATAATAATAATAATAATAATAATAATAATAATAATAAAAAAATCATCTGGGTCTTAACCTGACCTGGTTAAGCAGGTTGTGTGAACATAGCTGCTGTGTAAAAAAAAAAAAGTTTACAAGAGCAGGAGGAATTTTCCCTACCTTTAAAGAAGCGAACTGCCCAACTGGGAGGGGAAATGACAGTAAAGGGGGAAAAGGGATGCACGTGTCTCAAAAAAGATGCATCCAGGCTTCGCTATTCAAAAGGAGGCTGTTCGCCTTACCTGGTCCTGCCTGCTACCTTGGAAAAATCTATCCTTTCTCAGGGAGGGAAGAGTGTCAGGAGACTGTCATTTGACGCCTCGCCTCACCGGAATTTAATCCGCTGGCAGGTGCCTGATTGACCTTGGAGCTCAATAAAAGCCTTTTCTTTTCCAAGCTCTCGGAGGCTCTTTGGGCGTCTCGGGCAGCGTATCTACCGCAGATGCGCAGCTGAAGGAATCCCTTGGAAAAGACACCTTACCCAGTACCCTCAATTAAGGAAAAAAACCAGCCGTGGCTGGGCTCAGCTTCTTCCCACCACTGAACATTTTGCCATTTCTCAGGCTCTCAACTACAGGGTCCAAAGACCCTCCCCCCCAAATGTTATAAATAGGGCAGACTTCGGCCTCATTCAGTGATAGGAAACTAACCACCCCCAGAGTGAGTCTTTCTCTGCTCGCCTGGATTTATGCTTATCCTTGTCAAAAAGTGGATTGCGTCACTGGAGCATTCATAGTTTCTCATGCTTCAAGGTAAGCGAGAGACCCCCCATCCCACCACACCTGGTCACTTTCCCCCCTGTTCCTCCCACATCCCTCAGGCATTTTCTTCTCTCCCAACCCCGCTTTAAATATTGTTCAAAATATCAAATAAACCGCTCCCTAATTTCCTAGTGCCTCATGAACATTAGGCCGACTAGCTTCATTCACATATCCCTAATCTGCTAGAGTAGCTGGGGAAAGATTAGCCGAGCAATTGCCTGGGTGGTGTTTTTAAAATTTCCCCTACTTCCTCCCTTCCCCTAAAATGCCTTTGGTGAAGCAGTTACTGTGGGGATCACCACCTCCTCCTCTTCCTCCTCCTCCACCTGCTCCTCTTCTTCTACTACCTGCTCCTCTCTTCTACCTTCTCCTCCTCTACTTCCTCCCCCACCTCCCCCTCTACTACTACCTCCTCCTTCTCTTCTACTTCCTCTTCCACTTCCACCTCCACTTCCTTTCCTCCTCCCCCTCCCCCTCTACCTCCTCCTCCACCTCCTCCTCTACCACACCCTCCTCCTCTTCTTCCTCCTCCTCCTCCTCTACTTCCTCCTTCACCTCCTCCTCTAGTATTACCTCTTCCTCTACTATCTCCTCCTCCTCTTCTACTTCCTCTTCTATTCCTCCTCCTCCTCCTCCTGAGATGACCATCCCCACATGCAGCCGTCCTTGTGTTTCTTCTCCTCCTGGCAAAGGAAAGCTAATATTTATAGCTCAGCTCTCTATTGCACTTGGCTGGACCTGACGTAGGTGGGGGGGTTGGGGGGGACCCACTTGATCCAGCCGGCTCCTGAAACTGATCTTGAAATGAGAGAACAGACTCTACACAATTCCCATGGCCTTGACATAAGGTACAGCGATAAATATACACCACTAATGAGCAATTACCATATAATCACCTTCCAATTAGTTCGCATAATGATGAATTAAACATTCTAGCCGGCTGGATTAGGTTTCTTACTTTGTATATTATTTACGAAGGCTAGCTTTTGCCTAGCACTAACTATTGAATTAGATAGGGAATTTTCAGCTAGGGTTATTATCCATTCACGACATGCCCTCCTTTGGGCTTTGGAAAGCAGTATTATTATTATTATTATTTACCTGAGGTTGCCATCGTCTTGTTGTTATTAAAAGAGCAGGGAACTTACTAAAAGGCATTGGCCGCCACATTCCTCCCCCTTCACCTCTTCTGCAAGCAGAGAAAGGAAGAGGGAAAGGGGTCTTCCATTCCGAGGTGCTTAAACCCCAAAAGCATTTCTTAGTTGCCTTGTTTCCCTTTGTAATAGAGAAGTGGCAAACACGTTGTCAAAACACAGAGATGTCTCCTAACCCGTCCTTCTTTCAGTCCCAAGTTGGGCTGGGGTTCATTTTATTGAAAAGTGTCATTTGATGTCTCAAAGGCCGAGGGAGGTAAGAGAAAAGCTCCTTACTCCCCTTTGTGTGTTTCCGGCTAACCTAGGGGGTCTTCAAACTTGACATCTTTAGGACTTGTGGACTTCAACTCCCCGAATTCCTCCTCTTGTCTTGTTAGCTCAGGAATTCGGGGAGTTGAAGTTCACAAGTCCTAAAGATGTCAAATGGGCTAGCCAACACCAAACGAACATCAAGCATCCCTTTTCTTTGAATTGGGACCTTGTGTGACTCTCCTTCCGAAGGTTCTTCAATTGGTGGGCTGCCGAATCGGCCCAGGATTTGGATGCCCAGGAATCGAATGGCAACGCCTGGAGTTCAGAACGGGCATTTGGCTGAGATATTTGGAAAAAAAGGATTTTTTTCTCTCTCCACCTCATTCCATAAATTAGAAAAAATTCGGTTCTTCCATTTGAAGTGGGTAAGAACCGGGTGGCATTTCGATGTTGAATCTCCAGGGGAATATTTGCCTATTCCCCCCCCCCCCCACCGCCCCCTGCCCCAGAAGGAACCCTCATCCGAACCGGGGTTTATTGCTTAAACTTCCGAAGCGCCAGGCTGTGGGAATCTTAACAACATCCTCGTTTGGGGGCGGGATGTGGGGGGGAGAGGTAGACGGAAAGCGATGCATCATAGCTGTGTCGCCTCGCCTGGAAAAGGGAGCCTCTAATTCGGGTGGGGGGGGGGGGGCGCTCAGTTGCCTTGGGTTACTATGCCCATCATCTCCGTTCAATCAGGCTAATGGAAGTCGTAGTTCCACTTCTCTGGAGGGCAGGGCACCAATTGGAGGGTGCTGAAAAGGGGCTACTCAAATGGAGCTTTGGGTGCCTTCTATTCATCTCCCGGTGGAACCAATGGGGGTGTGGACAGTCAGAGTGAAGCCAATGGAATTTGATTCGGTTTCACGGGGTGAGAGACGAACAGCGCAATCCTACGAAAGTCTCCTCAGAGGTAAGTAATCCCTGCTTTGGGGTTACTTTTATTGGGAAGTAGGATAGAATTTAGTAAGGAGAACAGAAGGGCACTCATCCTTTTTTTCTTCCTGGAATCCGCAGTGAGTGTCGGGAAAGGTCGGTCAATTTAGAAATGTTTGTTCCTTCTGGGGTTTTATTGATGGGCTATTGGACTGTCAAATACTTACCAATAACCCCCCCTTCCTCTCGTCTGAAAAGGACGTCCTCTGCTTCTCTCTCTCCCTACCCGCCCCTCCCAAGAGGTTAAATAAGTTGAACCCATAGATACTACTTGGCCATACATACTACCTCGGCGTGTTCTTTTTCACGGTTTTAGCCGGTTCTGAACATCGTTGTAGTAAATCGGGAAAGTGCCTTCGCTCCAGTTTTATCTTCCCGGCTTCCCGCTCCGACGTGTTAGGCGGCAGAGTCCCAGCAATGCAGATTCCGAATAGAATGACGGGAGTTGGAGTCTGGAAGGTTCGGAAGACGCTCTCCAATCCTCAGGCACCGTAGTCCGTAGACGTGCACCACACACCACACACCACACACAAAACCAGGGCAGTGTGGATTAGCGTCAAGCGATCGGAATCTGCTTTAAATTACATTAGATTATGGGAGGAAAACATACAGGCAGAAGAGTAGGAAGTGTGAGATCAGCACTGAACTTAAAAAAAAAAAAACCTGAATGGGAATATTTGGAATTTTTTTAAAAAACAGTTCCTGGTGGAAAAATGAGAAAAAGTTTGAAAGTTGGCAGTTCATCTTTAGATGGTGGAGGTGGGGATGGGGAGACATGTTCTGAACCCCAAAGCCATTGAGCTGAGAACTGGCTGCTTGAAGTCGAAAGCTCTGTGGAACGAGACTCCGCAGGGAATTAAAATCGTTGCAGGGATCCGATTGAAAGCAATTGATGTTTTCAGCAAGATGCCTCTTTATAAAGGAACAGGGGGGGGGGGCGAGTAGAGAAGGGGAACTCCCAGCAGAACATATCCACAAAAAGGCTTATTACAAAACAGTTGGACAAATGTTTCTATTTTGCTATTGGGTCTTAAGCAAAACAAGGCAAGGCTCATTGATATGGCATTCTCTCCCTCCCTCTCCCTCTGTCTCTCTCCCTTCCCTTCCCTTCTCTTCCCTTCTCCCTCCTTCCCTCTCTCCATCCGTCCCTCTCCCCCTCCCCCCTCCCACCGTCTCCCTCTCTCCCTCCCTTCCTCCCCCCTCTCTCTCTGTGATTCCCCACCTCCCAACTTGTACGACATGACTTTTTTTAATGTTTTCCTATAAGGCCAACTCATCCTTTCCAGTCTTTTCCAAACTGGAGGCAAGACCCTTGGGGTTGAATGGTTGGAGAGCACCAGGTCCCTTTAATATTTGACAATATCTCCCACGGCTTTTATTGACAATATCTCCTACGGCTTTTAAGGGGGGCGGCGGTACAACGCTACTCCTTTCAGATTTGTAGGTAAAGCGGGAAAAGGGAAGGCAAGAAAACCTGGCGCCTTCGAGGTATGGTAGGCGCAGACTGCCGTTCGAAGCACCCGGCCGCCGGTAGGGGGCGTCTGCCATGGAGGAGACGAATGATGTCATGCGTCTCGTGACGTCATCGTGCCATTGGCGTGGGTTTGCGAATGATGTCTTTCCCGTTGTTAGTTAGCCCGACGACCGGCAAGATGCTCGGCTTTGGATGACACGTCCTTGCGCACTCTCCAGGAAGCAAGCGCTGCTTCTTTTACGCAATAGGCTGCCAGACAGGTTACTTAACAGGGCTCTCCAAACTTGGCAACTTTAAGACTTGTGGACTTCAACTCCCAGAGTTCCTCAGCCAGCTGGCTTGGGAGTTGGAGTCCACAAATTTTAAGTTGCCAAGGTTGGAGACCCCTGGTCTAGAATAGAATAGAATTCTTTATTGGCCAAGTGTGATTGGACACACAAAGAATTTGTCTTTGGTGCATATGCTCTCAGTGTACATAAATAAAAAATAAAATACATTCATCAAGAATCATAAGATACAACACTTAAGTGATAATCATAGGTTACTAATAAACAATAAAAATATACTAGGAAACAAATAAAACAATATAAATGGTAAAGATATAAGCAACATGGTTATAGTCATAAGAGGGAAGAGATAGGTAATAGGAAGGATGAGAAGAATAATAGTAATATAGTCTTAGTAAATAATTTGACAGTGTTGAGGGAATTATTTGTTTGGCAGAGTGATGGCATTTGGGAAAAAACTGTTCTTGTGTCTAATTGTTCTGGTGTGCAGTGCTCTATAGCGTCTTTTTGAAGGAAGGAGTTGAAACAGTTTATGTCCAGGATGTGAGGGGTCTATAAATATTTTCACAGCCCTTTTTTGACTCGGGCAGTATACAGGTCCTCAATGGAAGGCAGGTTGGTAACAATTGTTTTTTCTGCAGTCCTAATTATCCTCTGAAGTCTGTGTTAGATAATTATAGCAATGCAGATGACAGACTCAATAATTCCTCTGTAGGAATTAGGAGTTTATAGCCTTGTGTTCCGCAAATCCAGTTCTTGTGGCTAAATTAGATTTACTGTGTTATTCCTGCCAGCCCAGGAAACTGGATTGAGTGAACCAGCCTGAAACCAGCATTGAATGGGAACAATTAGACAAAAAGCATTCCTAATCCAGCAGGCAGGAACTCTATGGTGTATCATTTACATTCAAACTCTGGGGAACAGAGACTTTTTTGCCAGAATGGCAAGCATGGGACTCAGCCTCGGCTTTAAAACCTTTGCACTCCCAAAGTCCAGTTTTGGAATAGTAAAGTGTTGGCATTGAAATCCTCTAGCCTTGGTCCTTTGGAATGTATACAACCCTGGAAGCTTATGGAAACACTTCCACCATATTAGCATTTGATCATATCTTAACAATAGTTATTAAATGAACAAGTTTATGGACTATCATAAAACTTGCCAAGTTAGTTAAATGTAAGATTGTGCTTTAAGGATATTCACAATATCATTTGAAATCATCTGGAGGGACTTACTTACATTAGGAGTTATATGCAGACAGATTTCAGGGGACTAGTTTAGATAAAGTACAGTATTTGAGGGTTTTTTTTAAGCTTATAAAGATCTCTAGGAATGAATTTTCAGAGCAAACCAAGGTTTTGATGTTGATTTAAGAGTTTTTCTTCCAGTATCCTAATACTGGCCCAAATAATTGCACTTAACTGTGGTTTGTTGAAAAAGACACAATGATCTGTTCTCTACTAACCCATACCAAATCAGCTAGTCTATAGCATAATGTCCTTGACTTGTAAGACTTTTTAGTTTATTGCTTGAGTAAGCTTAAATTTTAAACTTTAAATTTTAGAGATGGGAAGAACTGGATATAACAGAGTCTAGATCCATTCCTAAACGTAAGCTGGGCTGTAGGGTTTGTGTGGTGCCAAACTGCCGAAGTAGAGTTTAAGTCCAACTAGGAAAAAAGGGGCAAGCAAAGGAGAAAAAGTTGGAATCCTTTGCTTTGTTGTTGTGGTTGTTGTTGTTTTTGTTAATTTTGGAACTTTGGTCAGAGAATGATCCGGAAATCTTTTCTTGGCCTTCAAATTCTTCAGCTGGCTTAACCTGAAAAACTTTTCTGGATACGCAACAACCTTGCTGTGCTATTTTCTGTTTGGTTTCTAAGGGGGATGAAAGCCTGGGAAAGCAAGGGTCACTAACAGTTGGCAATCAGAACTGCAGGAATCAAAATTGTGGCTTCTTTTGAAGTCTTTCAGTGGCTCACATTCAAAAAATGACCAGCAGCCATCACCACCTATGTGCATCTTCATGTTGTGTCTCTCTTGAGGTCATAGACCAGGGGTCCCCAAACTTGGAAACTTTAAGACTTGTGGACTTCAACTCCCAGAGTTCCTCAGCCAGCTGGCTTGGGAGTTGAAGTCCACAAGTCTTAAAGTTGCCAAGTTTGGAGACCGCTGTCAGAGACCAACCACCTGATTCAATCCAAATATTCTCCTTTTACTATCATGCTTGCAGATCAATCAGAATTATATCCGACATGTTATTTTGAAACTTGGGACAGTGCTTCCTCTTCCCATTTTCTTTTCCATCAACCCTGTGATGGAGCTGGACTATGAGAGAGCGATTGGCTGAGGTGAATACAGGATATCATACTGATGATGATCATCTTTTTCTGATGCCTCCCAATCTCCATCTTCCCAAATATTTAGTATGCTAAGAATTTAGCACCCTAAAATACTTACCCCAAGCCAGCAAAATTATGTTTTGATTCTTAAATATTGGTAGGGGATGATATCTACCTGCAACACCTTTAGTTCCCAAAAGGCAACACCGGATGTCTCTTACAATACTGAAGTGGGCTTCCCCTTCCCCACGAAGTTTCTAGGGTAAATACTTAATCCACAACTGAATGGCAGGCTGTGAAAAGTAACTCAGCCATTACTCTTATACATACATACATACATACATACATACATACATACATACATACATACATACATACATACCAGAGGTGGTATTCAGCAGATTTTGACCAGTTCTGGAGAACCGGTAGCAGAAATTTTAAGTAGTTTGGAATACCACCTCTGACTAGCCCCGGCCCCATCTATTCTCTGCCTCCCGAGTCCCAGCTGATTGGCTGGGTCTTCTTTTGTTGCCCTGCACAGGAGAACAGAGCTGGAAAGCAGGTTAGTGGGGTGGGGAGGGAATGGGGATTTTGCAGTAACCTTCCCCTGCCATGCCCACCAAGCCACACCATGCCACGCCCACCAAGCCATGCCCACACAATGGGTAGTAAATTTTTTTGAGTCCCACCACTGATACACACACACACACACACACACACATGCACACACACATACTGATTTAAAGCAACTGTAGCCAAACCACTGTTAAAATGATAGCATGTAAAATTTGTTCTAAGAGGACTGGTTTGGGCTAGTGCTTAAGGAACCAGACTACAAATAGAAGCCCAATCTACCTCACAGGGTTGTTGTGGAGAAAATAGGAGAGGGAAAGAATATTAGGTAGGTTTGTCATATATACATAAACTAAGATGCAGCCTTTTATGCATAGGATTGAGCATGCAATTGTAGACGATGACTTTAGAGAAAGAAATAAGAAATAACGATTCACCACTCAATGTAAACAATCCAATTAATCCATGCAGTATGACTGGAAACAGGGGTGGGATTCTACCAGTTCTCATCTATTCACTAAAACCGATTGTTAACATTCTAAGCAGTTCGGAGAACCGGTTGTTAGAAGCAATTACTGGCCTAATCCTGTAAGGAAGACAGGAAGGAAACATTCTGGTGTTGCTTACAGAAACTGCCTCTCCGTTAACCCTTATTACATTCTTGGCAGGACTAGACTTCCTGTCTCAGGAACTTCTCTGGAGTTTTTTCCCCCTCCTTTGCTGGTACTTTGCTTATGTGGAGTGAACATTCAAAGTTACAATGGCACTGAAAAAAGTGACTTACGACTGTTTTTCACACTTACGACTGTTGCAGCATCCCCACAGTCATGAGAGGCCAGGCGAGGAGATGCGTGCCTCGATGTGAGTGATATTGAGTTGGCAATGCCCAGCCAATAACATGACCACCTAGCCATGTCCACCTAGTCACATGACTACCAAGCCACACCCACCACCTAAGCCATGCCCACAGAACCAATTGTTAAAATTTTTGAATCCCGCCCCTGACTGGAAAGCTATATCAGAGCTGAAGCCACACATAACAGATTTGAGTATCTCAGTGGTCACTACGTTGCAGTTTCAGGTGACAGTTTTCCCTTTATTTTGTTCCAAGTTGGCTACTTTAAGTTACTTACAGAAAGCTTTGGAAGGCAGAAATGTTTGTTCACTGGTTTTAATTTCAGTGTAAGATATTAGTTTATCACTGTTAAGTTGGTTTATGTCAGCCAATAACAACAATGTCGTTTTACAAGATAGTAAATATTTCAGGAACCAGGCCAATTACAAATCAGGAAAGTTTGGAATCCATTTTAGCCTGAAAGTTACTTTTAGCTTTTATGTTAGAAATTGGGTGGTACTTGTATCAGTTAAAGCAACTGTTTCTCAAAACTTGGCAGCTTTAAGATGTGTGGACTGCAATTCCCAGAATTCCCTAGCCAGTGTGAATTAAAACATTTGGCTTTGAGTGGATAACATGCTCACAAACCCAGTGCGGGCTAGAGCAACAACTAAAGAAGTTAAAATTAAATATATTTAATAACATTTCCTCCAATATATTTAATAACTTATCACATGGCTTTAGAAGCCATTCCAATCCTTGAAGGGAGTTGTGTATGGCCAGGAGTGGGATATGACAGGGTTAACTACTGGTTCGGGATTTACGAGGGTCGATGATTTATGATGTGCTTTCCTGCACGCTGGGAGCTCAGGGGCACCTGTAAATAGACATTAGCATGCTGCGTGCAGAGAAGCAGCCTTTGAAACAGCCCTCTTTTCCTGCTTTTTTAACTGCAGCTGTGCCTCATTTGGCAACTGAAGTTGAAAAATCAGGAAATAAAGATCAGGTAAGAGTCCGGGTGGGCAGGTGGGCAAAAACATCAGCAGACATAGAACTGCTGCTTATGTCTGCTGCTCTTCAGAGCTACCGGTTCTACAGAGGTGGACAGAACCGGTAGAAACTCATCCCTGTGTATGGTCCAGGTTGCGTTGTATATCCCTCTTGTAAAGGTAACCTTCTAGGTCAGGGCTGTAAAAAGTCCTGGCCTGCGGGCCAGATGCATCATGCGCTGGCCATACCCATGCCCAGTTTAGTGAAGGGGGAAAAGAAGTCCCCCTTCAAATGACGATGCTGTGATAATGCGAATTTGACACCCTGTTCTAGGTTGGCAATCTCATTGTACTGCAGTCAGTGAAAGTAATTCTTATCTTCCAGGTAGGAGCCAGCAACCTAATCTTCAGGATGGTACAGTAATGTCTATCTGAGTTATAATGTTCTAAAGCGGTTGGTGATTGCGTGTGCATGTGTGCCAGAAACTGGAAGATTAAGTGGCTGATGCACATGCGTGCACTGGGCAGCTCCTCTTCTGGTTTCTGATGTGTACATGCACATTGGCCACCTGGTCTTCCATGCCAGAAACCAGAAGAGCATGGTGGAAACTGGAAAAGCAGCTGGCCAGTGCGCATGCATGCCAGGAAGATGCTCTTCGGGTTTCCGGTGTGCACATGTGCACCAGTCAGATAGTCTTTGTGTGCACATGTGCACCAGAAACTGGAAGACCAAGTGGCCAGTGTGCATGTCAGAAACCAGAAGATCAAGTTCTCGGAGCATGTATGCACACCAGACGGGTACTCTGCTGGTTTCCTGCTCTCCCGTGTGCATAATGACCAGCTGGCCAGCATGCTGGAACCCGGAAGAGCAACAGGTGACGGCTCGCATGCCTGGAGAGATGGCTCTGCATGCCACTTCCAGCACGCAGGGCATAGGTTTGCCATCATGGTTCTAAGGTTCCCAAAATAGTATTACTCTACTAGTACAAGGGTTATCAACTTAATAGTGGAGAGTGCATCAGTTAAAACAAGGTTAGGTTATTTGGTTTTTAAATGGCTTTTTGAAAAAAGAAATGGGAATGAAATTTATTCATAATATTAGAAAGAAGCTCAGTGCTTGAAAGTAGGTTGGGGATCCCTGAGTGGTGAGCCAAGGACACACTAAAGGCACTCAGATACATTCTTTAATACACATTCTCAAAGCACCTAGAAGCTGTCTCTTCCCTAATTGGTGCCACAGATAATTATTGCCTTGTGTTCTAACTCACTGTTTTCCCTTTGATCAGCTTAAAAATCTGCAAAGAATGTATGCAGGAAGAGAGCATCTTCTCTTCATGTAAAAATAAAATGAAAAACAGCCCAGGAAGGAAGAGGCTGTGCCTATCTACTTACCAGGCACCTCCCTTTGGTCCACAACACTTCAAACAAAAAGCCAATGATTCCCCTCCTGTTTGGGAAAGGCAGAAGCACAATGACACTGACTCAATGGAGAGATGACACTTCAAAGCTGCCACCTTTTCCTTGGAGGAGGGAGGCTGGGAGCAATTACTCCTAGCTTCTGTTTGAATGAAGTAAAAGACTGTTGGAGGGAGAGGGTGTATCTTCCCTTCCCCAGACTTAATTTGGCTCATAGGAAATATGGATGGGGGATTCATTTTTCATCTAGATATAGAAGAGGTAGAGGTAGATATTTATCTCTCTGGGCATGATGAGAATATATCTGCTGAATATAGCTCCACATTGGTGAAAGGAAGGACATCTGGCCAGTAAATACTCAGTTCCTTTCAGTTGTCCAGACTCCACTCTGCAAGGGATTAGAAGATGATGATTAGTTCTCTATCCTGATCCAACCAAATCTAAGAGAGAACGAGCTATCTCGAAGCAGCCTGGATCTTGGGAAATACCAGATCAAAGAAATGCAGTTGTATCAAGGCACAGTGTGGCTATTTGGGATGGAACCTTTGCAAACCATGCCATGGTTCTATAGACAAGAAGATGTTTATGTACGCATGCATATGTGCCTGCTGAAGCTTCTCTTAATTCTCCCCCCTTAGCCATTGGCGAATGACTGTAATTATACGTTTCTATGAGGGGAAAAAAACCCAACAAAAATATGGCGTCAAATAATTTAAAGCAGTTCAAGTAGAAGGGCTGTCAATTCTTTAAGTAAATGATCCTGTGTTTATTCAGATGTTTCTCCCCATAATTGTTGTCTGGAGGGAAAAGCTCACAGGCTAAACCCCAGTCAGTCTTTCAGGCTTAGGAGGAGACGTTGATTTGGGATTGATTTATTGAAACAGAGTGAAAGCAAAGAAGTGGGGGGATCTTTTTTTTTTTTTTAAATTCCGCAGTGCATGGGGCTTTTGCCAAAATGAAAAGGGAGGGAGGGAAGCAAGGGATCTTCAGTTCTGGCTTCAAACTGATCTGCCCCTGATTCATTGTTTGAACAGGTTGAAAGTCAGATAATGAGGTTTTGATGAATCCTGAACAAATAGTCTTCCTCCAAACCTGATTATACTGCGCTGGGGTGGGAGAGGAGAGGGGATTGGGAGACAAAATTGGAGAAAGCTGCAGCAGAGAAGTTGAGTGTCTGTTTCTCTCCATCCCCCAAATATATTACATATCTCATTTTTTTTTCAAAATAACAGAACTGAGATCTTCCAGCCAGAGTTTGGCATAGACGACAAACATTTTTAAAAGCTAAGAACATGCTAGGCACCAGAACTGAAGTGAGCTCTCAAACATTTACCCCAACCCTATTTATAGTTTCCTAAGTTTTCAGAATTTTAGTAAGCATGTTAGTTTTGTGGGTGGGCGGCTGGGCTGCTGCTGTGGGTCTACGACAACTCACCACAACCAACTCGCCGCAGGTCCAGAGTTACACTAATATCAAAGAAATATTGGAATAGAATTAAAGAAATAGTGGAATAGAATAATTAAATAATGCCAAAGAAGGGACAAAATGAAATGTGAATGGCAAAAATTAAAATAATTTAAAAAATAATTTAAAATAATTAAATGGAATTGTTAATTGTCCCTCAGCCTTCCATGGCAAGTTGACCATGGTGAATTGTCTGGTGTTGAGCTGGCTGTGGCAAATTGGCCATAGTGAGTTGACCAGGGTGAATTGGCTGTGGTAAGTTGGCCTTGAAAGTTGTCCCATTCCGTGCTTCTGGGTCCAACAGTTAGAATCCTGAGACCTTTGCTGATGTAGTGGAAATCATGAAGGAACTGAATTATTTTCTATCTATTTTCTGTCTAATCTTTTGCATACCTTTAGTCAGAAGGTCAGGAGTTTATGGCAGAAGGGGAAAAGGAGCAAGGAGCCATGTAGAAGATTGTATCATTAACTTCCAAGGTATCAATTATACTTACATAAGAACAACTCACCATTGATACTTGTGTTCCAATCTGGATTCTGTTAAAATGAGATGATTCTGAGGAAGAAATGTGGACATTTATAACAGTATCTTCCCCAAAGCTAGCCAGAAACAAAATCTATTAATTGTCCTGTGAATTTAGGAGTTTACACAGGGAATGTGATTGATTGGCTGATGGGGTTTTACACAAAGGCCAGATTTCTCACCTCTGGTGGGGTAAGTCACAAACAAAAAGAGCTCAGCACAGATTCTCTTTCTTTATTTCAGATGATTACTTGCCACTTAAAAGAAGAGTAGAATGGAGCCAAGGCCTCTCACAGGTGGATTTTTGAAGACAGCATCACCTGAAAAAGCTCCTATCACAAAGTGTTTGCAAACATTTTTGTCGAGCAGGTTGAAAGATGGAGCAGAACCTCAAAGACAGTCCTCGTTTCTATTCACTGATAACAGACAGAAGCAGGAATCTGTACTTCTGGTTCCCTTCAGTATATTTCAGCTTTTTTTTTTAGATGTGTCATGATTTAAGAAGTATTATAAATATCAGTGGCAGAAAACATGCAGAAATCCTTGGGGGAGGCTCAAACTACTTGTGTGTATAAGTGTTCTGGTGCCAGTCTTTTATTTATGTAAGCCATGTGTATTCACTCCATTTCATCCTCTTGATATACTGAATTATGTTGTTGGTAAAACTTCATGCCACTTTCATCATCCGGTTGAGTTCTGTTCTTATGAATGTAGGACTGTGCTTCACAGCAGATCCCCTTTTTCGTACCATTTTGAAGTGCATCTTTGATTGCATCAAGAGAAGTCAAACATGGAGGCGGTGATGAGCACTACTGAATTTCAACCCTAATCTGTCAAAAGAAAATCCCTAACAATGTGATTTTTATGCTTGGCTATTTTTTTTCTGCGGGAAGAGGGGGCAGGTTGGACGGAAATATGTAGGAAAATTGGATGAAGAAACCAAGACAATCACCCATCAAAGAACCAAAAATAATCACATGCTCAGAACAGCCTGGAATAAAAGAAAATTAGAGAATAAGAGAAACAAGGGGACTTGGATTGTTTGGAATGTGGTTTTGAAACGAACAGAATTTGTTTCAATCTTGAAACAAAATTTTCAGAACATTAGATTTTGTTCTGAGCACAGAACACTTGGAAGTTTGTGTCAAGCAGGGGCCCTTTTGTGCACACTTGTGTAAAAGATTTTATAATTATCTGCTCTTAATGCTGTAATAACCCTATCCTAATTTTCTCCTTTGAAAGCTTATACATGACTATAAGAGAGAGAAAAATGACCCCATCTTATGACTTTTCCATTAGAGTGTATTTGTTGAGTATTACAGTTCTTACATCTTCCTGTCCCAAGAGTCATTTGTCACTTATGAAGGGAGTGATTCTCAGCAGGTTCCTTTGAATTAAAGACAAAATGTACGAGAAAATTGCACATATGGCTTTCATTGTTTCCATATTTGTTGAAGAATAACTCTATTGTGCTTATTAGGATGAAAAAGAGCATTTGAGTTAAAACCAGAAGTGTAGGTCAGAATTTTATCCTCATCTCCTAGAAAATGAATGATAAATCATAAGGTTAAGGTCAGAGGGAGGACTCCAAAACCAGGAAAAGAAAGGAAAATAGACACTTGAGAACAAGATATTAGGAATTTTTAGATTGAACTTGGAAAGCAATATCTGTACCTTGGCATGGCGCTAATCCACATGGAATAGTAAATAATTAGTAGTGGCCTTTTATTACGGTGAACTAGATTTCCCCCCTATTATTTAATACTTATTTTATTTATCTACCTTTTTAAAACAACAACACCACCATTCTGGTTTCCAAATAGATTTGTAGCAGTATATAGTCACCCAAGATAAAGATAACAAAAGGTTACCTCTTGATTTTGAATGTTTACATTTTTTTATCTTGAGGAACAAAAAAACACTGAGAAAATTCTAAAAAACCACTTGAAGCAGACAGACAGACAGATGGATGGAGGGTGAGAGGAAAAGAGAGAATGAGAGAGAGAGAGAGAATAAATTAAGCCAGTCAATTTGCTAGCAAGAAGATGCAGAGTTTTGGATTTACCAAAACATCCCTTTGGACCTGGGGCAAAATCTGGATTCTAAGTACCTTGAACCACAGCAATTTTTTTCCTAAAATGCCAGTGCACCTTTGGTCTTGAGTGCAAACTCTTATTAAAAATGAATGTTGAGATTCTTCCCCTAATGCTAGCTTTATAATTCTGTCACATGACAGGGAATCATAACTTCTATGTAGCTCTGATTGTGGTACAAAGGAACCATTTAAAGAGCTTGCAAAAGGATAATGAAGTACACGCCTAATAATTAGCTGAACTTGGAAGCTCCTTCCATCTGACTCATTGGTTTCTTAGCCCCAGGCAGACCTTTCCTGAGGGCATTCAAGGTTTTCTCTGCAGCCAGTGAGGCTAGAGACTTTCACTGATATAATTAAAAGGTTTTGTGAGATGGTTAAATCCTCAGCCATACGAACTACTTTTCTGCTTTCCATACTGCATATCTTAAATGTATATCATGCAGCTGGCCTCAGACTTCTAGAATTGTTATATTGCATCATTTTTATCTGCTTTACACAGACATCCCCTATTTTAGGGGATGGAACTCCACCAAATTGTTATCTACATAGCATTATTGAAATGATTTGGAAAATAACATTATTTTAAATCATGAAGTACATGTTGGGAAGGAACCGATAGGCCTGTTAAAATCTGTTCAGGTTTGAATTTGGTTTCTCCCCAAGAGACAGTGAAATATTTCCTTTCTTTATCTAGAAGCATGAGAACATAAAACCATCTCTTCTCTCTTTGTAAATGTTTGTATCTCTTTATAGTTATGGTAAATACCAAAGAGGATGCTTTTCCAAATTCCTTTGCAGAGATTCCCTGCAGTTACTGAGTGTTTTGGTTTTTGTCAATTGTCATTGATGAAGACCTCAACCATACCAGTCATATTCAAACTAAATGGGATTTGTCTGAAGATGACAGTCAGGCCACTGGGAATGGAATGTCGTAGCACACATTGGGCAAACATGTGTAGATATGGCAATTACTGCATTGATGCCTTTAGACTTGCAAAGCTCTCTCTCTCTCTCACACACACGCACCATGTGCTGTCCCAGCCAGTCTATGGGAATTAGATAGTTACTTAGGAATTATGAGTTGTCCCTTTAAAGGAATGCTTCATGGTAAATGTAGTCAAGGTATCCTGGGAAATGTAGTCCATATCACATGACCAATCTCCAAAGTGACTGAGGGCAACTTATGTCATGCTTTTGCAGTGTGCTTTACTTTGCAACTTTGACAGCTCTTATGAATGAAGCTATGCTAGATGGAATGATTTTGTGTCAGGTTTCCGAGGTGGTCTTGTCTATGTCAAGCGACTTCAGGGGGTGTAATGTATCTTTGTAATGTTTCTTCTGCTTTCCATGCAAGCATTTACCCGCAGAGAATTCCCCAGAAAAGACCTCCTTGGATATGCTCTTGTTTGGCATACAGATAATCTGTCCACCCAATGGATCTGTGTACACTCATTACGTGTTTTCCCAAAAATAAGACCTGGTCTTATTTTCTTTTTGGCCCCCAAATAAGCACAAGATCTTATTTTGGGGGGATGTCTTACTTGCTTCCTTAGGATCACTGCAGCCAGGCCTGCCATGCCCCGACACCTGTCCTAACTCTGCCTGACTTCTGTGGCCCCTTGTGGTCACTCGCAGCCAGATGCCAAGTAGCTTGTCTGACGAGCTTGCAGCAGTCAACCCCTCCCTAGCTTGATTTTTATGCCTGTGCTTTGCCCCACGTTGTATAACCAGATAGTGGATGGGGCTTAACTAGGGTTTATTTTTTTTGGGGGGGTAGGTCTTATATTAGATGAGATGTGAAAATCGGGCTAGGGCTCATTTTTAGGGTAGATTATATTTTGGGGGAAACATGGTAGCTGTGTGTATGGATTGATGGTAGATTTGCCCTAGAAAGAACTTCAGTATCTGGCATTTTATCAAGCTATCTCATGCCTAATGTGCTGCAAAGACAAGTCATATGGAAATGATTAAGCTATCTTTCCATGCCTTCAACATACAGTCCACATTTCTAGGCATATGGAAGGGTACGATTCCTCAGTTCTATAGAACTTCAGTTTTGCTGCTCCACTCATTCTTTGACATTCCCACCCAAGGGAATGCAGTCTACAAAGAGCAGAACTTGCCTTTGCTGTCAATGGCCTTTGCGGTATCAATGGTTGCTATTTGGTAGAGGCTCTTACCACAATAATTGAACTGGTCTGCTGCTTTTGGTCTCTGCCTTTTGACTGTGATTTTTGGATCCTGTGTATGGTGCACAAGGAGCAGGATGGGTGCATATCCTCAGTGATTTGGATATTGGTGGTGACTCCAAAGTTTTACAAGCCGTAGAAAATGTGTCCATACTGGCTTGCATCTCTGGCTCTGAGCCAACATTCAGGGCACAATCATTGGCAAAATGGAAGCCTCTAAGAACAATTTTCCTTCACTTTGGTAATAGTGATTCCTTTCAGTTATTTAATAACTCCTTTCAGTTATTTAATAGCAACATTAACTGTAACCAGATCACCTCAGGGTACTGAACAAAGGACACCATTGTACAGATATAATTCTAAATTGGACAATGAATAATGATTACTTGCAAAATATAATGTAAATATTGATTCTGCGGTAAGAACATGGGCCAGCAAATCACTACTGAGCTAACCTATGACTCTGTAGAAAATAACATTTGTAGCTGTATCAGAAGAAACACTATAATGGATCCCCCTGCCTACACACGGAGAATATTCCCAAACAAAAATATTTGTGCATCTGCTGCTCAGACCCTGGCTCATAACCTGGAAGATAGTACAGAAGAAGCTCCTTTGACATACCTTTGAGCAACTTTCTTCTGCATCCTTAGTAAAAATGAGTTTGATAGCGGGTAAGACTGAGAAGATCTTTGTCCCACAATGGTGTCCTTTTCAGGGAGAACATATTAATGGGTTCTCATTAAGCACTTGGCTGCGTTTATCACAAAGCCCAGCTACTCTTCCTTTGACAGGTTCCGTGCATTCTCTCTCCAGATTTTTTTCTGCATAACTTTTCTTCTTCCTCCATTTGTACTAAGGCATTTGGTACTTCTTCTTTATTGGGAGCTGACTAAGACTAAGTTTGGGGAAACCTTTGATGCCTATTCCTTCCTGATGTCATTTGGGTTGAATTGCTTTTGGTCAAATACTTTGGAAGCTCCAGTCATGTTAGCTATTGTTTAGATTAGAGTCCTCAACTGTGGTCCATACACCAGAACTGGTTCACAGAGTGCCAGAAATCAGGCCATGCAAATAAGCGAAGCCCCATCCATGAAATACATGCTGCACTCAAAACATGCACCCTCCAGTATTCAGAACATGGAGAACACATTCACTTCCTTAATTACTTGAAGGGTTAAAATAAGCAAGATTTGAGTCTTAGCAAAGGTAGTGGATACTATTTGTCAAGCCAGTTTGAATTGTACAGACAATAATGAAAGAAGAAATTAACTGGTAATTAATCTTGTTTTTAATTATGAACATATTACAGTTTTGGGCACATTTGAACTGGAGTTCGTTATGCATATGGGAATTATTGTATTATGGGCCTGCTAATTATGTGTTTCAGTAACATCAGTAGAATTTTCAAAATATCTCTGACACTTGTCTAGAGAAGATGACTCATTCCCTCGTGGAAAACTTAGAATTGTATTCTCGACTAAGAGGTGCTGAGCTAAATTCCTGGCACATGTAGGAGACAAACAGATCTCTTATTCTTCAAAAAAGTTTTTCCCCCTTATAGTTTTACTTTACTTTACTTATTTTTATATAGCAATAACAATAGCACTTACACTTGTACACCACTCCATAGTGCTTTACAGCAGTTTCTGAGCATTTTACAATATCAGCATATTGTACCCAACAATCTGGGTTCTCATTTTACTGACCTCAGAAGGATGGAAGGTTGAGTCAACCTTGAGCTCCTCAAGATCAAACTCCAGATTATGGGCAGAGTTAACCTGTAATATTGTATTTTAACCACTGTGCTACCAAGGCTCCATAATGATGTGAACTGGCCTTTTTGGAAAATTCAGAACCTTCAAGTTTACAAATTCCCTAGAATGTAATTAACTGCTCCATTTTAACTATGACAAACTCTTTTTTTCTGACCCATTATGTCAGAATAAGTAAAAGAAGAACAAATTAGTAAAAAGAAATGTTATTTATAGAAGGGCTATTGGATCTGGGCTGCCAAAATGCAGATGACCATTATAAGGTTACAAAGAGTTTTCTGTACAATATCTCTTTGCTTCCATCTAATGATTCTCCAAATTTGTGCAGACAATAAGTCTTTTGCAATAAGTAGTAAGACAAACCGTTCTGGCATTAACCACATGCCTTCTTAAAATTATTTGTTGTGGCAAAGCTGAATAATGACTTTCCTTTTAAGTCATGACTGCTAACACCCAGCAGTAATATATCATTTGTATAGCATTTAAGTCTTGAATCTGCCCTCCAAAAATTCTACAAAGGCATTGAAATAAGGTAAATTTGAACAACAGTTAAGCAGGGATGCTTTTCTTCCATGTAACCACTTCCAACCAGATGTGCAAGGACAGCTGGTGAAGCTCAACAACTTAAGTTTGTCGCTCTAATGTAGTCTATACATGCAGATGTTGGAGGAATTAGATTGCATAACAAAACAATGCAGTTGCATGCATAGCACATTGTATGAGCCTTGGCAATGATTGTCAGAAGAATGCTTGACATCAATCCCACTTGTGTTTGAGTGTTTGTGTGTGTGTGTGTAAATTACAGTGATGCAAGCTCCTTGGGAGTTAATGCATGCAACTGATCTTTTTGTTGGTTATGTATCTGTATTAAAAGCATTCTACCTGTTGTGCCTTCAGAAAATAATGAAATTCTACAAAGAAGAGCTTGGGATGACAGTTTCTTCTAATGGAAAGGTTGTAAGGCCTGAGGCACTCAGAGGGGGCTGAAAGGGATTATGTTCCTATTGAGGAATGAAGAATTGACTGCAGTTTACTTTAAAGGGACTATTACTAGCAGTTCAATGTGCATCTTGTAGCACCATACATCAGTGTGTTCCTAACATTCCTCACTTCCCTGAAATTCCTCAGGGAATTTCTTAAAGCTGATGCAATGAGAAATCTGTAACAGTAGACCAGCTGCTTAAAAGAAAATTATTAAAAATAAACTGAGAATTGCCCTTATATCAAGTGAATAATCCAATTTTCTTTCAAGTCCAGGTTTTCTGAGAGAAATGAAGGGAAATCTGATTGCCAAAATTCAAGTTTTTATCACCACCGTCTAGATTCTGATTTCAGACTGCTTCTCTCAAGTTTCCAATCAATAAAGGAGGATATATAGAGGACGAGAAATCATAAAGAAATGCAAACTGCTTCTAATATTTAATTTAAAGAATCTTTATCTATTTACTTTTTGTAGAAGTCTATGGAAAAGCCTTGAAATAAATAGCCATATGATGTTTTTTTAAATAAAAATATGTGTAATGCAAGTCTAATAAATAGTCTGCATTGTTCATACTTTGTGTGTTAAGTTATGGAGACATGTTACTAAAATGCAATCTTATAAATAGAGAAGAATAAAAGGATGAGACAGATAACAGCACATTTTTGTGGTTTTAAATTTGCAATCATGCCATTATTGTTCTATTATTCCCAGTTTTGTTCTGGGAACATTATTTTTGTTTGTGTGTAGTCACACCCAAACTGTAGGGATCAGCTTGTTATGTTTTATTTTGGTTTGCTATGAAATGTATAAATGCTATATTTATAGGGCCCAGAAGGCAAAGAATGGCAGGCACATGTGAGAAAAATGTATTTATCCCAATATGAAACCCAGATTAAGATTAAGATTTCATATGCTCATGTGTAAAATATTTTTAAAACCATGTCAAAACTTTGAGTCATCATTTTTATGATGAGACTGTTTATGGCTGTTAGAAATATAAAGCCATCTCTTCCTTTAGTGGAATAGGGCCAAATTTAAGAATGAATGCTTCCAAGATTTTTAGCTAGGAAAACTCTACTCCCAATGTGCCTTTGAGAGATGGATAAATATGCAAAAGCTTGGCTCTCCGAATGGGATGCAAATCCCATTTCCTTAAGTAAACATCTTGGACTTTGGAATATGTATTTTACACATTTTTTTTATATGGGATATCAACAAACACTAATTAGTTCTAAAAATTAACTAGAGTTGCAATCGGATACCCTCTTAGATGGGAATAGGTCCCAATGCAGTGCAAAAAAAGAAGAAGAAGGCAGTAGAACATTTTTCTTAAAAATGTGAATTATCTTTGTGTCAATTCAGATGCATTTTATGTGGTTTTTACATTTTTTTAAAAAAAAGAAGTAAAAGTAACAATAATTATAATTTTAAATAATAACAACAATAAATTACAAATTCCAATAATACCTGTACATTAATACACTTCTCTAGATAACAAGGGTCCCATAACTAAATACCAGTTTCTGAGAAGAAATAAAACTGGAGGCCATCCTTGCCTCAGAAGGCAGTCTCTTCCATCAGAGAAGAGTTCCCTCAGAGAGGTCAGTTACCACTCCTCCCATTATCTCTTGATAAGTGGCATCTCTCAGCAGGAACTCTCAGGTTGTCCAGGGAGATAAACACTATCTGGAAAGAGAGGACTATTTGGTACCCAAGTCCAGACTCATTGACAAGCAAGTGTGGACAGGACAGTTTCCCTCATTATCTATATACTGCTAAAACCTTTTTATCTATTTGATAATTGTTTGTAACCTTCAATTGAGTGAAATAGTGCATCCTAGGGCAACAATTTTTGAACCAACTTATCTCAAATGGCCGAATTTACAGAATGTGTCGAAAATCTGGCACCCAGGACTACTATTGGATTGAAAGTTGTGGCTGCCTCACTCCTGTGGTGTTGTTGCAGTCAGTTGCAATCACAACATCATCATTTCCAATACTTTCTGCCAACTTCCTACAAGGGAAGTGAACATGGAAGGTGACAGAGAGTTGTTCCTGCTTCTAGTGACTTTTTTTGCTCACCTATGATAATTCTGTTTGTTTATTTAGATAAGGAAATACCTTTGATATGATGATCCAAGGAGTCATGAATGGTCTGAGTAAGGTAATATGTCAATCAACATATGGGCATGTTTTAAAAATGCATTAATATGCAGATACTTTGATATGTTTTTGTGATATAAGTTAATTCTTTCATCATATAAAATAATTCTGCAGAGTTTGAATAAGGATCTTTGTATGTTGATACTTTCAAGTTTTTTGAGATGAAATTTTTCCTAAAATGGTTTATAACATAAGTCTATATATAAAAGAGTGTATAAGGCAGCAAAAATCTGGCTGTTGAAATGAAATAATAAAAATAAAGGAATTTATATTTTAGCTGTTAAGGAAATGAAATTCTCTTTTTTCTCCACTTATTGGCTTGATTTCAAACAACACTCCAAACCACTCAGCAGAATAAAAGATCCATTTTAAATCAGATAACTCAAGATAATTTTGATTATTTGATTCCTTAATTAAGTAGTGATCAGAAGAGATGTAGGCATGAGGGATCTTCTTCCTTTTTCTTTTCAGCCCAAATAATCCACTCAAATTTAGGTACAAAAGAATTGTATTTAGAAGTTCAAAATTTATTTTGCATGTCAGAACTGAATGGATGTCATTTTTCCTCCTCCAATGTATTCCTGGTTTTCTTAAAGTTTTGGCATTGCACCAGAAATATTTAGAGTTGTGGCAGTGGTTGCAGGGCATGGCATTTTGATATTGCCAATGTTGAGCAATTGAAAGTCAGCAATGCTTGAACATATGCAATCACCCTATGCCAATATGGTCCTTCAGTTGATCAGGGCACAGGATGATCAGGATGACTATCTAGAAATAAGATCTTCACATTGACTGATTTACACCTCTGTCACTCTCTTACCCAAAAGCAGCCATTCATAAAACTAGTTTATAGAGTAGGCACCTTCATAAATGGTTTGCTATTGCCTCCTTCCTAGGGCTGAGAGTGACTGGACAAAACCACACAGTTGAGTTTGTAATTAAGGCTGGTCTAGAAGTCCCAGTTTCCTGGTTTGTAGCCTGGTGCCTTAATCTCTAGACCAAATTGGCTCTCATCTTTCTTAGGCATAAGAATCTTTCTTAGATATAAACAAGTATATATATTGAAGATATTCAAGAATATATCATCTTTCTCCTATTATAAACAATTTATTTTATTAGAAGCTGACTTCATCTTAAAATAATGTACCTTGCCAATTGGCACAACAGTCTTTGAGCTTTCCAATTAAATAGCCACTTTTAACCCCCACCAGGCAATAGTAAATCCTACTTATTCTGTTCTGTTTGAGAGATGCTTGAGTGTTTAATTCAGTTTGCATTTTGAAGTGATCTGATCTGTTCCAATTTCTAGTGCTAATGGGTAATTAATATAAAAGTCTTCTTTAAATTTTGTACTTCCCTGAAATGCAATTACCAGCTCAAAATCCATGTGAAATTACATACAATATACATCTATCTTTGAAAAATAAATAATTCTAGGAAAGTTTTCTTTGCCAGGAAATATTTTACACTATGAAGTTTTCATGTGATTTTCTTTAAATTAATATATTAATGTAGAAAGAGGGTATAAAGCATCCTTACAAGAAAATAGAATAAGCCATTCTTTGCTGTTATTGCATCTGTGTATCCAATTTTCTTATCTCCTCACAGACCAGATAAAAAGAATGGTGGATCTCATGAACATTTAATTGCATAGAAGAAGAATGTTGGCAAGTTGGCCCACGTTTTAATAACTTTCGTTCATGTATTCAAAAACACATGTTCTGCTATTTGTATAGTCCTCAAAAGCAAAGAGAATCTGCCTTCTGGAGTCTAGTCCAGTTCTTGGATTAAGGTCAAAATGCTGCAGTCACTCTAGATTTTATTCTCTATAGGTAAAATGCCATATACAATAATTTTTTTCATAAAGAGATTGTATTTCTGACACAAAATTACTTTGCATGTGGGCATAAATGATCAACTATACATTCATTTTGATTAAAAAAGTAGCAATGTGGAAATGAATAGTTTTGACAATGAACAAATATTATATTACGATATAGTTTTCCATGCATTGTACTATGGTTGCGAATTTAAAGCTGCATCACTTATTAGGGCATTTTAAAAAGGGGTTAATTGAACTTTTCATTATCTGTTTATCTATATCAGCTAAATGCATTCAGTTCAGCCTCTGAGATCATTTTCATGTATACTATTGATAAAAACACTGAACAAAAGCAATATAAAAATGTCTTTGCAACCTTTAATCCATAATTTTGGCATCTGTTTTGTATTCAGTAACTCAGCTGAAATGAATATAAGTACAGAAACTAAAACAGTCAAATATGTATATATCATTATACAAAAATACTCCTTTCACCACTCTCTAGTAATCATCTATGATTTATATGACCTGATTTCTGAAGTCTGACTTTTATTAGTACAAGAAGACAAGTTTGTGAGTGAAAGAAAGGCTAGAAATGCCAGAATTTCTGATTTAGCAAATTCACCATGCAAACAAAACCTTGAGAAACTGGCAAATGTGTTGCAATTTTAAACTAGTATAAAAAAATATTTGTCCCTCTTTCTATTGATCAATTGTTCCTGTTAGCTGGTTGCCTCATTAAATAATTTCGTTCAAGTAGCCATGAAGGCTTTGGAAAAGATATTCAAATGCTATGATGCGTCTATACTTACAAAGATAGAATTGTGACTCTCTGGAAGCAAAGGTTGAACTTTTGAAGAAAGACAGAAAGAATATCAACACTTTTGCACACTTTGGTGTTGGAAAAGAGAACACCGTGGACAGCCCAAAAAATAAAAAAATAAAAAGATCATCATACAAGTTAACTTTGAGAATGGTTAGTAGTGAGTTACAATGGCAATGGTTGTATTAAACAAAGTGGTCAAATAGACTTAGAACTGGACAAATATTTCAGTCCCTTTTATCCATATGGACCTGCAACAATGAACTAGTTGGTTCTGTAGCTCAGTTTATACATCTTGTTAATTTCTTTCTGCCTTTCCCAGCATTGGAGTCTTTTCTAGAGATTTGGGTCTTTGCATATTGTATCTGAAGTAAGATAATTCAAGTTTCATAATTTGTGCCTTGAGGAAGAACATGTATCAATTTGTTTGATGATTCGTTTGCTTGGCTTTTTTTTGGCTGTTCTCAGTATTTTCAGGAGTCTTCTCCAACACTAACATTCAAAAGCATCATTGCTCTTCCTATCCTGTTTCTTCAAGGTCCATTTTAGACCATTGCAAGTAAGAAACAGAAACTTGAATTCAGTTAAGATTAAAAATAGAAAGTCTGTGTTCATATTTTTCTCAGGTGATATCACACTACTAACTAGAGCATACAAAACTTTTGCTAGACCAATACTTGAATACAGCTCATCAGTGTGGAACCCATATTACGTATCTGATATTAATACAGTGGAGAAAGTCCAGAAATATTTCACAAGAAGAGTTCTCCACTCCTCTACTCGTTGCAGAATACCTTATGCCACCGGACTTGAAATTTTAGACCTAGACAACCTAGAACTATAACGCCTTCAGTCTGATCTAAGTATAGTACATAAAATTATACACTGCAATGTCCTACCTGTCAATGAATACTTCAGCTTCAACCATAACAATACAAGAGCATACAATAGATACAAACTCAAGGTAAACCGCACCAAACGTGATTGAAGGAAATACGACTTCAGAAACAGAGTGGTCAATGTCTAGAACACTCTACCTGACTCTGTGGTTTCTTCCCTAAATCCCAAAAACTTTAACTTTAGACTGTCTACTATTGACCTCAGCCCTTTCCTAAGAGATCTGTAGGGGGAGTGCATAAGCGCACCAATGTGCCTACTGTCCCTGTCCTATTGTTTCTTTTTTTTTCTTATTTGTATCCATTTCATGTATCCATAACTATGTTTATACTTATACCTGTTATCTTTTAATCACTTGACAAAAATAAAATAAATAAATATTTCAGGACTGGTGTTTTATGATGTGCAAAACCTACAGTAGACAACAATTTAGATGTACTATTTTAGGCCAGATATAATCCTTTTTAGCCAACTATAACAACTGCTTCTATTTTTCCATGTTTGAGCTGACCAATGCTTCTGTGTTGAGTACCTGGAGCACCAAAAAGAAGATGCAGCTATCCCCCTCCCCCCCGCCCGATCTACTTTCCCCCTCTATCTCAGCATGTCAGGTTTTTTTTGTGGCAAGCAAAACAACAACAACAACAACAAACCACAAAAGAATCAATCCAGACATTGTTCGCAAATGGCAAATTTGTCCATCTATTCAACGGAGAAGGATGTGCATGATAATGACAATGAGAGAGAAACCAAGGTTTCTAGAGGGAATGGATAATCTTAGAGGTAGAAGAGAAGCTAAGGGAAAGACACTGGAAAACCAGATTATCCTACAGATCCAGGGGAAATTCAATGCAGTTGTTTCTGGCCATTTTTCTGGAGCAGGACATACACAGATTAATTTCCAGAGCTAATCCAAGCTTTCCAAGATACTTGGAGCCCCTTGGTGTTTGGGGGGAATGCGCAAGAAAGATACTAATCTCAAATTGGTATATTTTTAATGCGCTTTTGATGAGCAGCCTGCCATAAAACATCTTACAACATTTCAAGCACAACATATGGAGGTATGGACCATTGTGACCAGATCAACTTTTCTTAGGAAAAGATGAAGCTGGAACACCATTAATAGCTGGATAAAGGAATTTATCAACCAGAAGGATCCCCAAATTATATGAGATTCATGGAAAAAGTTGCATTCTCAATTTTAAGTTAGTCTATCATTCAAAAATTTCAATTTGTGTATTCTTCCATTTGTCCAGTCTCAATACCTTTTAATGACATTTAAAGACTTCCATTGTTTCCTTATGGTCACTTGAGAAAGAAAATCAAGAGTTAACCTAGGATTCAATGAAAGCAGAAAGAAAACACTTTTGTTTGTTACTTTCACAGCTATGCATTTTCAGAATATGGGCTGTGAGCTGTAGCATGTGAGGAACTCCATTCCCTGAGCCAAACTTCAGGATCCATAATTTTTCCACCATTGTTCCCTATCTGATTTTCTTTTTTTAGAAGAAATTAAAATTAGACCTAGTGAATATAGCTTCCTGGTCAAAAGAGCAGAAAGAGATCAGGAATTATAAACCCTGACTGCTATACCTGAAAGATACTGGTGCAGAAAGTACCCCTCTGCCTCACAACTTCTCTGCATTTTGCTACAAAATGGAACAATTTAGATAATTTCTGAAGAACAAAGATCAATTTAAAATTAGTAATTTCAGTTACACTCTGGCACATGACCCAAAACAGGACCCCATTGGCCATTTTCCAGAAAATAAATATTTTATTGGGGCAATTTGATGGAAAACAGGAAAGCTTTGACTCTTCCTCTTTCTGCTCTTACAAGACCTGCAGGACTTACATCACAATTAGTCTGAAAAAGACCATATTTCAGCTGCAAGGTGTCTCACAACATCAACCTTCCCTGGTTAGAATAATATAGGTATTTATTGCAGGAAATCCCTTGTAAGAAATACTTGCCTTTTAGAGACAGTAATAAAATCAACATATTGCCTTTGGGACAATCCTTTCAAAGTCTGTTCTATAAACATTGAATGACACTCAGTAATTCTAAAATGACCAAAAGGCAAGAACTTTTCCTATGTAGCAGTCACATCTATGTTATTGTATAGCTAAAAGCCACTGACAAAGGATTTATAAACAATTCAGAATACACAATTAAGGTATAAGCTATTAAGTTCACTGCTGCATTTCTATGACACACTTTGGCAATTTTCTTTTTCTTAATCTATATTCCATACTTGAATAGTGGTGAGTTATATTGGAATTGACACATTGGGCAAGTTGGTGGGCTGGTGACAAGAGTTTGAATACCTTCCTTCCTTCCTTCCTTCCTTCCTTCCTTCCTTCCTTCCTTCCTTCCTTCCTTCCTTCCTTCCTTCCTTCCTTCCTTCCTTCCTTCCTTCCTTTCTTTCTTTTTCATTAAGATATGTAGCACCCCTGATGAATGTTGTAATGCAGTTTATGCAGCTTCCCTCTTTGGATGTATTACAAGGAAAAAAATATAAATCTACAATGTATTCTTATATTAAGAATTAAGTCCCCTCCCCCTTCTCCAGGAATCTGAAAATATATTTCTTAACTTTTTGTGAGTAATATAAAAATTTCTTTTTCATTAAAAAAAGCGTTTGAAGGACATTCTTGTTCCAAAGATGGCCCAAGATGTGATTTTTAGTAAAACTAGATATAACTAACAAGTCTGGAAAAAATTGGTCTACATATCTTAAGGGGAAGTGCCAATTGAACAAATCATTGTGGAATAGTCGTATAAAGTGAACAGCAGGTATTATCTCATGATCCTGAATCTTTATATACAAAAGCAGTTTAATCACAAAGATAGATACAAACATAGTATTCATTTTAGTATTTTTGAGATAAGGTGTGTTTGTTTTTATTATGTGTATGAAAAATAATCCACTTTTTCAACAGCACATTCTTGTTTTTTTTCAAATGAAGTTTCACCTAGATTACAAAAAAAACTTAATTGTTCATTTTTGCTTAAGAGAGAAAGAGTTAAAAGAACTTTTAATATATAAATAATGAATGCATCTATTTCAACTGCAAAATGTACTGTATATATGAACACCAGAAACTAATAGAACATAACAAGTGATAAATACAAAGTTATGCTCATTCACTTCAAAACTATTGAGAAATAAGTGTACTAATTATTTATATATCCTTTGATTCTGACTGATTAAATAATGGCAAATTGCCAAGCCCAAAGAATGTATCCCTGCCAAGCACTCATTAAAGACATCAACAATGGGGAACTTCAAAGTGCTTATGAAATGAAGTACCTACCACAAGAATACAGGGAAATGACTAAACAAGGTAAATGAGCAAGCTATGTCCAGGTTCCAGTAATTATGTCACACGTGGCTTGCACTTTAGGCTTATTCAAGTCTTAAACTTAGAATCTTTTTCATTTTCTTTACTTAACCACAAGGAAGAATGAACAACTACGTTGTTCATTGGTTTCTTTAAAATAATCGTGTTCATTGGTGGCTATAAAGGATGTCTTAAGACCATCATCCTGAAGCATTATCTTAATGACAAAACAATCTATTTCAACAGAAATACAACTCTTAATTAATTTATTAGATTTCTATAGCCCCCCCAATCTCAGACAAGTGATGCTCAGCAGTAAACAATAATAAACCAGTTAAAACCTAGTAACAGTAACAGTACAATGAGATAAGATGGGTGGCCTCTAAATTTTATAAATAAATAAATATAACAGTGTTGGAAGGGACCTTGGAGGTCTTCTAGTCCAATCCCCTGTTCAAACAGGAAATCCTATACTATTCTGGACAAATAGCTGACCAATCTCTTCTTAAAAACCTCTAAAACTTTGGAAACAAACTATTCCACTGATTAATTAGTCTCACTGTCACATAATTTCTCCTTAGTTCTAGGTTACACAATACATACATACACACATGTACATATGAATATACATATAACACATGCACATACACACACAGAGTATATATATATGTGTGTGTATGTGTGATATGTATATGCATACATACTTACATACATACATACATACATATATACATATGCAGGTCTTGGCGTGTTTGGGTCTTTTCCCATGTAAGATTGAGAGACTCTTGGCAACATTTCGACGAGATCTCACTTGCCATCTTCAGGCTGGTGCTTTCGGCTTCGTGCTTGTGCAAGCAAAGCGTGATCTGAGCTGCTGTCTCCCTATATATACTGGTGGGGAGGTTGGCTGTGTTGTCATTTCTTGATTGGTTGATGGAGTTGATGTTTGCAGATTGGCTGTCTTTTTCTTAAGAACATGTGTGGCTGAGGTGTTGGCTGTGTGTCTATCAGCCTCCTGTGTTGTAACGACTTGGGTAATGGGCTGTGTGATGACCTTCTGATTTTTATTGTTTTGACATCCTGTGTCTTGTGTTGTAATCTCCTGGGTCATTGGCTGTGTTACAACATCTGAGGTTTTGTGGTGTAACCTTCTGAATTCCGTGATGTGATATCCTGAGTGGGTGGCTGTGATGTGGCGTTCTGGGTTTTGGTTTGGCTCCAAGTTTGAGGCCTGGCTATGTGTTCATGGCATGTGTCAGTTTGCTTGGTTTGGGAGTCGGGGTTGTTGTTACAATACAGGAGGCTGATGGACACATTGGAACTCCAGGCCTGGGCACATAACCTAATCTTTAAGGCCTTATGAAAAAGGAACAGGGTTGGGGCCATCTTAATCTCTGGAGGGAGAATATTCCAGAAGTCAGAGGCTACAGCAGAAAAGGTATGCCTTCCAGTCCCTGTTAGCTGATATGCCTTGGCGTAAGCATGCTCAAAATACAGGAATAAATTGGACAAGTAGAAATGACTGAGAGAAGACAATCTCCTGGGTAACCTGGTCTGAAGCCATAAAAGCCTTTAACAGTGACAAACCATCACATTGAACTGCACCTGGAAACACACTGGTAACCACTACAGCTGATGGTTTCCACGTGCTCTTGTAGCAGGAACCATGAATCCAAGAAGATCCCCTAATTGCACACTGGTTCTATTTGGGGTAATGCCATTTCATCCAAACTAAAGGTGGAAAAACCTTGTCACTGGAAAGCCCAAATATCCAAAGCCATTTAGTCTTGCTAGAGTTGAGCTGAAGGCTACTGAACTCCATCCAGGCCCCTACAGCTTCCAAGTATTGGGGCATCATTCTGGTAGCCTGGAGTGGAGATATAATATAGCAAATTACATTATGGAGTATTTAAGATGAGAATGCAATGACCTATGCCTTGTTTAGATAACATGGTCATAGCTCTCAAATGCTTACAGCTGAAATAAAATGCAAATGAAAAATAAATACATTTTGTTTTTAAATGACATGGTTCCTTGTGCATATGTGTGCTATACATAACAACTAATATTAATTTTAAATTTGTTTTTTTCTTCCATATATCAATCTTGAAAGTCTTCACCATTTTAAAGAAACTTCCCGCCAAGTGCAATCTCATTCCCAATCATCAGCCTCAAAATCTTACTTTAAGAAAGTGTCAAAAAGCCTTCTCTCATCATAGCAATAGCACTTAGTGTCTTTTTTTTCTCCTCCTTATGGTTTAGTAGAGAGTTGGTTTAATGTCAGGGTTCAAGTAATAAATCCATGGCAAACAAAAACTCAGAGGCAGATAAATTCCCCAAAGAATATCTTTATCAGAAATATCATATTGGACATATCCAGTGATGGGATTCAAATAATGTAACAATGGTTTTCTGCCCTAATGATTTCTTCCAACAACCAGTTCACCAAATTTCTCAGAAAGTTAACAACCGGTTCTCACGAATTGATGCAAACTGGCTGAATCCCACCACTGCACATATTTGGTGAAAACCAACTCTGAGAAGCCCCTTGGTTTTCACCTAATTAAAAATAAATTTTTTCCCCTCAACCCTGAACTATCAGTCACATGGCCCAATCATGGCAGTCTCCACAGGTCTGGTGACATCATTCCTCTTTCCTCCGCCCAGATGTGAGAACGTCCTTCACTTCCCAGTGCAAAGTATTTTATTTTTACTACACAGCCTCAGCTATCTCTAATCCCCCCACATCCCTCAGCTCCAATGTGGCAGCACTGAAGCTCCAAGATAGTTTCCACCAGATCAGCTTCAGGGTTGACACTTAAACGTATATACCACTTCACAGAATGTAAAAAACCCACAATAATTATACTACACATTTAATGATATATTTATACTTCTATTTGGTAATACATTTAGATGGCAGACAAATGCAAAGTAGATGATCAGGTGCCATCCTGTTTAAGTCTTTGAAATACATTCTGAAATAATTAATAAAAACTAAATATAGAAAAAGAGAAGAGAATGGAAAGGACTAAAAATGCACAAAAAAAGAAAAAGGTAACATAATAAAGAAAAAGAAAAGAATTATGCAAAGATGTGACGTCCAATGTTTATCTCAAAAAATATAAACGAAGTTAATAATTCATCACTTCTTATAAAGTTAAACAGATATCTCTTCCTTCCATATCCATTTCTTTTCTATAAGCAAATCCATAAAAAACAAACTTTTCAATCTTAGCGTCAGCAAAAAGTCCATTAAGGGTTGCCTGGACATTGAAAAACAGAAATCATTACTGAAAATGTTGATATTGTACTTACTGGCTCTGTTTTTCAAAGATTTTCTTTAATGTTTCTACGTATATTATAATGTTTTGTATCATTCTGTAAGTCTCAGTGTAACTGACATCAGCTTGCATTTTTTTTCTGCTTAAAATAGTTAATCCTCTTTAATGTCCAGTTTCTAAAATCATCACTTATCTTCTGTTATAACTTGCAGTAGCCAAGACAATCAAAATAAGCTGGTTTCCTATGAGAGATTGCAGGGTGTTGATTTAGTACATGTCCACAATACTATATACTTGCTCAGATTTGTCTGCTGAATCTTGGATACAGGAGACAGAAGTTCACAGCCGAACCAGCCATAGGGAAGATAGTAATTGGTACCCCAGCTGATAACTCCCATTAGTCATACTGACTGAAAATTTTAATGGGATCTGAAAATGAATTATTCCCCTTTGATTTGTAATAATCTCTTTGGAGTTGCACTGAAGGGAGGGAGCAAGGACAAGTGTTTCACCTGGTGTTATAGCTATTAAGTGAAATACTGATTTCAAAATATGAAATCCCTCAAAACAAATAAAAGCTAAGAAATACTTAAAGGAATTAATGAGGAAAGTGGCTGGATTACAAATATCACATTATATAATGAAAATCCTCCTATTGGAATTTTTTTTTTTGATAAATTTATGTTTCATTTTTGTTTAGGTAGGCCAATGAAGTGCATCTTGAAATGTACAAAACAGTGTTCTTTTCTGCTTTCTTCTGTGTCATCATATAATGTAATCACTACACACCTTTCCATGACTGGTTGTTATCAAACATTCCCATTTGTTTATAGTATCAAACAATAAACCAAATAGAGTCTGAGCTGCAGGTAGAGAAACAAAATGCCTATTTGGCACGGTGGGAAAAATAAATATTCTTGCTGATGTTGTCATTGATTGATTAAGTGCAGTCCAATTAGTGTCAACTCTTAGTGAACACACAGACTGATTTTCCCAAAATGATATATTCTCAGCTTGGTCTTTTAGGTCTTTCAAAGGTACCAGTTATAGTTGACTCCACCAGCTTGCTACTAGTTGTCCTCTACTCCTTTTTCCTTTTATTTTTTCCAGCTTATGAACTTCAAGGGATCTGAATTTTCACAAAATGTATCCCATATGTAATAGTTCGGCCATGACCATTTGTGCCTCAAGTGAGAACTCTGGATTTCCAGGGTCTTCTCCAACACCAAAGTTCAGTCTTATTTCTTCAAAGACCAATTTTCTTTCTTTTTTTTTCATCTCCACATTAAGTGTTACAGGAAAACCCATTCTCTTCTTGTTTTTAATTATTGTATAGTGATATGGGATATCTTTTCTAAGGTCTTCAATGCTACCCTATCAAATGCTAGTCTGCTGTATACTCCTTGTCAGCTGGTTCCTTTACTGTTGGTAGTTAAGAAACTGATTTATTGTTCTGTTATGATATTATGTTCCCTCGACCACACAGCTCAATTATGTTTTCCACATGCTTTCAGATTTGGCATTCTATTTGCAACCCATAAGCATCATATCTTGCCTGCATATTCTGTTATTTTCAACTTGAATTTGCCTGTAAAATCATCAATTTTCTATTCTTCTTTTTGAGTGGTTAGAACATAAACTTCAATAACTGTTACATTAATCAAAATCGAATTGATATGATTTGGTTATTGACTACATTTTACTTAACTGCTATTTTTTTATCTCTTTCCTGAACAAATAGTTAAGTGATGGTGTTGTTTTTGTTTATGGAGTAAACAGTTTGATGTTCTGGCTGAAATCATCCAGTTCTAGGTCTTTACAATCTGCTGGTGTCCAATATGTCAGTGTGTAACTGATTCATTCCATCTTTCATTGTGTTGAGTTTTTTTGTGGCTCGTGCATCTTATATTCCATGTTCCTACTGTACTTTTGTCATTGAAGCTTTAGATAATTTTTTCTTGCATGGTAATATCAGCAGCCATCAGATTTTAATCTGGTTGAATGGGAAACACTCATTGTATTCCAAAATTCCCCCCCACTCTAACAAAATGTGTGATTGTACATTATAAGAAGACTATTTTATTTTCTTTCTAAAGAAAGTAGTTACACTAATGGACATAATAGTGCCCAGAGACACCATGTTTCCAACCTCTGAATTATAGCAGTAATTTCTTGATATGCTTATAGAAAATATACCCAAACTATTAATGCATAACCAATTTCAGTCTGAAGTACAATAAAAATTAAGTTCCTTGGCATGAACTCAGGATTTGTCATGAATTTAAACTTATTAGAATTAACTGAGCTCACATTTTGGCAGCATCTTGATTTAGGACCTAGAATACAGCTCATATTCTTGACTGAAGGTACTCAAAATAGCTTTATATTTTAGTAACCATGTTGTATGCAAATAGTAATTTTTAATTCACAGCCAGACTGATGATTTTATTATTATCAACATTATATGTCATTAACTAAATCAGTGCTCATTTTGTTTCCAGAGTTGTAAACCTGGTAATAATTTAATTGTCTGCGGTCAATTGGCATTTTGCCATATAGCAGATTGAAGAGAAATAAGGTTGAATTTTAGATGGAAAATAACTCAAGCATCCTGTTAAGAATCAAGCAGATTGTTCTTCAGAGAGGAATCTTATTCCTCTCTGCCTGCCTGTCAGTCAAGTGAATCAGAAGTACACTTTGCATTTATAGTAAACACTGAAAACATATTTTAGGGATAATGTGCACAAGGGACTTGCAAAAGAGCAAAGTGGCTTCTTCAGCATTGCTTTATACAGCACTCAGTGGACTACTTTAACAGGAACTGGCTGCTGCAAATAATTTTATATTGTCTTCAAGTAACATAAGAGGCCACATACTTATGACTATTCATAACTGGATGACTAGAATTCAGGTTAGTGTTAGAGGAAATCTTAGAAAACCCTTTGGGGATTTAATTCAAATGGGAAGTAAGCCTATTTCTCCTATTTTTTAAATCTATTCATGGATACATGCATGACTGATGGATACATCAAAAAGCCCTATATAGTCATATACACATACAGTACATATGGAGGAGCTCTGAGTTCATACATTGCTGTGAGCATTAAGAACCCTTTCCCATATAACTCAAAGATATAGCTAACGGGAGAAGCATTTTCTCCTGGCTGCCATCAAACAGGGCCAAACTAAAACATGGTAACAGACAAGGTTCTGATTGAGTAAGGTATTGGCCTAGGCCTAGGCAGATGAACCTGGGAGAACCTGTCAACCATTCAAACTCTATTGGTGTCTTTTGATCAAATGATACATCTAAAATGTTATTGTAGAAATATATTAGAAGAGGGAGTGTGTGTCATTTTAGCTTCTAGAGGAAAAAGCACATAAAAATCTAATAAATAAGTAGAGATGTGCAAGTTTCAAATGGGCGATTTAATTTGACAACGCTATTGATTTGCAAATTGAGACAAAGATCTACTTTGAAAATTTCAAATCAAATAGGGTAGCTCTGAAGCACTTGGAAGATCTAATATATCTACTGCTTTTGAGGTTTATACAGGCAACATGCAATGCTGCAACTTGTATAAGAGAATAAGGTAATAGGTGATGGATTATCTTAAACCAAGAAGAGCATATGGCCAGTGAGATTAACTCTTTCATGATATTATTAGCTTACTTTACTCAGTTCTCACCTTCTTTAAGATTTTCAAGCATAAACGCCGACAATATGATCTTTTTGTGCTAATGAAATGCTTCATTTCTGTGCTGATCCTGCCAACACAACTGGGACTTCAGTTCAGCTATCAATGTTCTAAAAAGGGGGTGGGCAGCGGGGGCCCAATTTTATTAGCACGGTGACTGGGAGAGGTAGATATGCTGGGGGTAGAGGGCCATATCCGGTAAGGGGATCGGCTCCCGATGTTTGCAAGCGGTAGCGCGCTCCGACCCTCCTTACCCATCCTGCAGCCCTGGTTGTCCGGAATCTCAGGCCCTGAATACCCGGCTGTTGTTGTGCAATGCCAGGTCCGTGGTTAATAAGGCTCCCCTGATCCATGATCTGGTTCAGGAGGAGGCCGCGGACCTGGTAGGTGTCACCGAAACCTGGCTGGGCCCAGAGGGCGGTGTCCCTCTGGTTGAGATGTGCCCACCAGGTTTCCTTGCATTTCACCAGCCTAGGGCTCAGGGAAGGGGTGGTGGGGTAGCGGTGCTTATAAAGGAAGTCCTCTGTCCTAGGGAGGCCACTGTCCCTCAGACGGCTGGCTGTGAATCTCTATTTGTGAAGTGGGGGCAAGGGGTACAGATGGGTCTTTTGATGGCGTACCTGGCTCCCTGCCACGTCTCATCGGCCTTACCCGGACTCCTAGAGGTAATAGCCGGGCTGGCGGTTGAGACCCCTAGGCTTTTGGTCATGGGGGATTTCAACCTGCCATCGCTTGGTGAAACCTCGGGGTTGGTCCGGGAGTTCTTGGCTTCCATGACGGCCATGGACCTGACCCAGTTAGTTTCTGCCCCCACTCACATAGGAGGACACATGCTGGACCTGATTTTTGTCTCTGGGCAGTGGTTGAATGACTGTAATTGGGGGGATTTAGTTATTACACCCTTGTCATGGACAGATCATTCCCTCCTTAGGCTGGATTTCTGTTCCGCTACCTCCCACCGCAGGGAGGCAGAGCCACTTAGATGGTTCTGCCCCAGGCGCCTAATGGACCCGGAGCGGTTCCAGAGGGAGCTTGGGCCATTTCCTGAATCTCTGGCTCTCAGCTCGCCTGGAGACCTGGTGGCCACCTGGGATGGGTTGGCCGCCGGGGCTCTAGAGCGAGTTGTGCCTCTGCGACCTCTGACCCGGCACAGATCCCATTTGGCTCCGTGGTATACGGAGGAGCTACGGGAGATGAAGTGCCGGAAAAGACGTCTAGAGGGCATTTGGAGGGCGAGCCGTTCTGAGTCTGACCGAACACAGGTGAGATCTCATATTAAGACTTACCTTGTGGCGATAGGGGCGGCGAAATCTTCGTATTTCTCCGCCCTTATTGCATCAGCAGAAAATCGGCCTGCCGCCCTGTTTAGAGTGACCCGCTCTCTACTTGAACCGAGAGCGCGGGATGACCTCTTGCAGGGTATGGCAGAGGAGTTTTCCTGATTTCTGCATGATAAAATCGCTCAGATTCGGGAGGGGCTCGACTCCAATTGGGTGGTCCCGGGGGAGGTGTCCGGGGCAGGTCTTGGGAGTGTTATCTGGGGGGAGTTCGATCCTGTGACCGCCGAGGGTGTGGACAGGCTGCTGGGGGGTCTGAATGCCACCACCTGTTTATTGGACCCGTGCCCTTCCTGGCTGGTTTCGGCCGCCAGGGAGACGACACGAGGCTGGCTCCAGGGGATTGTCAACGCTTCCTTGAGAGAGGGGGTGCGCCCCCTCCTCAAGAAGCCTTCCCTGGACCCAGCTATTTTAAACAACTATCGTCCAGTCTCCAACCTTCCCTTCGTGGCGAAGGTTGTTGAGAGTGTGGTGGCACGTCAGCTCCCCCGGTACCTGGAGGAAGCTACTTACCTCGATCCGTTCCAATCGGGCTTCAGGCCTGGACATAGCACTGAGACGGCATTGGTCGCGTTGGTTGATGATCTCTGGAGGGCCCGTGACAGAGGGTTCTCCTCTGTCCTGGTCCTATTAGATCTCTCGGCGGCTTTTGATACTATCGACCATAGTATCTTATTGCGACGGTTGGAGGGGTTGGGGATTGGTGGAACCGTCCTTCGATGGTTCTCCTCCTTCCTCTCTGACCGTTCGCAATTCGTGTTGGCGGGGGGGGAGAGGTCCACCTCTAGGCCCCTGGTTTGTGGGGTGCCTCAGGGGTCGGTCCTTTCTCCCCTCCTGTTCAACATTTACATGAAGCCGCTGGGCGAGATCATCCGTGGTCTTGGAGTGAGGTGTCATCTGTATGCAGATGACACCCAGCTGTACATCTCCACTCCGGACCACCCCAACGATGCTGTGGGGGCTATGTCTAGGTGCCTGGAGGCCGTGCGGGACTGGATGGGCGGGAACAGGCTTCGGCTCAACCCATCCAAGACCGAGTGGCTGTGGTTTCCGGCGCCCCGATATAGCCAGCTGACACCTTCGCTGGCTATTGGGGGGGAAGTTCTGCCCCCCACAGAGAGGGCTCGCAACCTGGGTGTCCTCCTGGATGTACGGCTGTCACTTGAACATCACATCGCGGCCGTCTCCAGGGGGGCGTTTCATCAGATCCGTCGGATCTACCGGTTGCAGCCCTTCCTGGATCGGGACGCCTTGCGCACGGTCACTCAGGCCCTTGTCACCTCTCGCCTGGACTATTGTAATGCCCTCTACATGGGGCTCCCTGCGGGGAGCATCCGGAGACTCCAGTTGGTGCAAAATGCAGCCACGCGGGTGATCATGGGGGCGTCACGTAGCGCCCATGTGACGCCTCTCCTGCGCGAGCTGCATTGGTTGCCGGTGGCTCTCCGGGTTCGCTTCAAGGTTCTAGTTTTGACCTTTAGGGCGACCCATGGCATGGGACCAGGTTACCTTCAGGACCGCATTCTGCCAACGTTCTCCAACAGGCTGGTGCGTTCCCACAGGGAGGGTCTGCTCCAGGTGCCGTCGGCCGCTATGTGTCGTCTGGCGGCGCCAAGGAGTAGGGCCTTCTCTGTGGGTGCCCCCGCCCTCTGGAATATTCTGCCACCGGAACTTCGTACCGGCACGGACCTGAGGGCCTTCAGGCGCGCGTTGAAGACCTGGCTCTTTGAGCAGGCCGGCCTGGGCTGAGAAAATGATTTTAAATTTGGTCTCCATTTTTAATTCTAAATTGGGTTTTAAGGGTGGGGGGGGTTTCTTAGTCTTATTACGCAGCCGATTTAAATTTAATATTTTTTAACTTTTGTATTTTCTGTGGGGTTTTAGATGAGCTGTTCACCGCCCTGAGTCCCTTGGGAGAAGGGCGGTATATAAATGGAATTAATAAATAAATAAATAAATAAATAAATAAATAAATAAATAAATAAATAAATAAAAATAGATTCAGAGCAGGCCTTACTTCAATGATAGCTAATCTTTTTGGCATGCACATGTGCCCCCACATGTGTTCCCTGCCCCCATGTGCATATGTGGCAGAGACCCACAGACCAGCTGGCCAGTGGGAGGTGCAAGCGCACATGCGTGGCAGAGCTGAGCTGGGCCGATGGCTCACCTGCCCAGAGAGAGGGCTCTGCGTGCCACCTCTGGCACGTGTGCCATAGATTCGCCACCATAGCCTTACTTCTTAAGTTCTGCATGATTTAGGCAGTCTTAAAAATGAGTTACTGGGTGCCAGGCTAATATTTAGTGACTGGTTCAAACTCATGCTTTGAAAATAAGGACGAGGTAGCAAATCTACCAATGCCATTTTCTCCATTTTGTGCCAGTTACTCTGCAGCTTGCCTGTCTCTGTGACAATGCGTTTTTAGGTTCTATTTCCACTACCTGACCTAACTGACTCAGAATGTTTCCATCTCTATATGGCCCAAAGAGTGAGTACATTTAAGGCCACCTATCCTATATAACATCTATTTGCCCAATTCAAGGGTAGAGAGACTCCTTTTTAAAGAGCTTCATTTATTAAGAGGTGTGATTGGAGGTGGGCCAAAAGCAGACATTTTCTGTGGGAGTTTTTTCCCTCTGGAAAATCCAAAAATCTTTTTCAGGAGGCAACTGGACTTTCTTGTTTTTTCTTTTGAAGATGTTTCGCTTCTCTTCTTTGTCTTCAAAAGAAAAAACAAGAAAGTCTAGTTACCTCATGAAAAAACACCTTTGGGACAACCATGACCTGGATGACTGAGAATCTCTACAGACTCCTCTGAAAAACCTCTCCACTTCATACAGGAAAAGGTAGCACTCTCATGAACTTCTAGAAGTCTATAAAAATTTGGCTGTTCAAGAAGGCCTTTGGTGTTCTGGAATTTCTATCACCAGGTATGGGATTATTATTATTGTGATTAATTGTAACTGTAATTATAATTACATGCTGTATTCACTTTTATTATGGATATCCTATTACATGAATCCACTTATTCCATTTCTAGTTTTTAAGTGATGTTTTCTCATTCTTAAATACTAATTTCCAGGTTCTATTTTTTTCTGGTTCTCTCTTCTCCTATTTGTTTTGGCAGTGAAATCCCTTTTCTATGGAAATCTAACAATTTTGTTATACCCAATAGTTGGTTAGTGGAACCAACGAAATCTGAACCAATGGTCTGATTTGGATAAAGGACTTTTCTACAAATGATGCTTTTTAGATTAGCCACTTTGTCACATACAGTATGAGCCAGCGGCCTTTGCTCATCTCAGGCCAGTTTAAACTGTATACAAGGATAGAATACCAGATGTTCATAATGCTCAGAGAAAGCAGGCGTTCTGCTATATAAGGATAGAGCACTCCAATCCAGGTGCCATTTCAAAGTAACAGACTGGAGGAAGTGGCACATTGATCACCTGGGGTGGGCTTGTTCAGAATCTTATGTACTGTAGATTTCTATTTAAATTATCCTCTGCTCTTTCTAATTTTGCATCTGTTCAGATAACCAACCTGTGAACTTCAATGCAAATCTTCTCACATTTAATTTAGTATTTTGGATAAAACTTTTTTTTCTTCATTTTAGCACTGTAGAAGTATGCACCCTAGCAGGGATCCAAAATAAAACATGGGCCTGAAGCAAGAGAACAGGTGGATCAAGGAAGAAACCCCAAGGAAGAGGCAGCAGTTCCTTTCAATGTTTACTGACTCTAGAAGTGCATGTTTCTATATTTGTTGCATATGTTTGTTGCCATGGTACTATTCTTTTAAATATTCAGTGACTCTCACATGCAACTCGTTTTCTGAGTTGTTCCATCCTGCAATCAAAATAGAGCATTTGCGCTTCTGGTCTTGGGCTTCATTACATAGCGAGGTGGCAAAGTTTACATCCTGCAGTTATGCCACTTCAATAATGATGATGATGATGATGATGATGATGATGATAATAATATATTATTCACCAATACTAATGATAGCATGATGGCTCAGTGGTTAAGACACATGGCTTGGCAGCTGGAAAGCTGGAAGCTCAGGTTCGACACATGAGCATAATGCAATTGGGTGAGTTCCTCTCCACTCCTCAGTTCCTGCCAACCTAGCTGTTCGAAAACATGCAAATGTGAGTAAATAAATAGATACCACTTTAGTGGGAAGATTACAGTGCTCTGTGACATCATACTGACCACATGACAACAGAAATGTCTTTGGACAGAGCTGGTCCAATGGCCTTGAAATGGAGATGAGCTCTGCCCTCTACAGTTGGCTGTGACTAGCACAGTAAAATCTGTAAGGGCTTTTTTTACTGTTATCTTTTTAAATATATTATTCATCAGTGCTGCCCAGGAAATGGAAACCTTGATACAAAAACCTAGGGATGCTAACTTGAGATGTAACACCACTGTAATGCAGGGATGTCAAACTCAATTTCATTGAGGGCCACATCAGGGTGGTGTTTGACCTTGTGTGGGCATGGTCAGCTCATCAGTTGTGTTGGGGCGTCTGTGCGGGCCTGATTGCTCTGAGTGAAAATGAGCTTAGTTTTTGGCTGCAACAGCTTCCCACAATCCTCTGCCAGCAAAAATGGAGTTTGGTAGGGCCATATGCAGCCCTCCTAGTGCCATTTTGGCTGGTTGTGGCACTGAGGACAGGTCCGTTGCTGTTTCCAGGGTAGGATACCTCCTGAGCCAGATCTGGCCTGTGGGCCTTGAGTTTGACACTTCTGTATTTAAAAGCAAAAGCTAAAGATTTACTGTTGGTCTCAGGGATAAATCAACTATGCATTGATCAAACAGCTTCAGAGTTCTGATCATATCAGAAACCAACAGGTATGAGCAGGCAAATTGTCATAATTGTAGTATATTATGGCATGAATTGCTGAATAATATTCTAGGGTCTGTCCTTAGAGAGTACTAGATGGTCCCTGTTACCCATTATAGTCCTTACAGAAATCAAAAAAGAAAAAGGAAATACTATTTTTCTACAAGCTTTATTCTGTATCACATTAGATTAGCTAATACTAGCCTCCTATATTAGGTCTATATCACTGTATCTACTTAACGTCCAAAACAATTTATTTTAAGATCCACTCTAAAAAGCATGGCATTCCCTAATTGTCTAGCTATAATATATGTAAAATATTGCACTACTGGGGCTCATTAGCAAAAGCATTGATGCTGTTTAGTAATCCATAAGGTGATACTGGTTAATGAACATTGCAAATGATTCCACTAACTACTTTAAGATTAATAATAGATCCGTCTCCTGTAACAAACAAGTCTCCCATCCCCAGAGAGAACTGGAAAAAATGGATCATAATTAGGATGAGGCCACATTTGGCATTTAGAGTTGAATTTTTTGTCATTGAAACTCTTCTGACTTTTGCTCTAGAGCTGCTATGATTTGAAATCAACAAAAAAATCTGTCTAAATTCAAATTGCAATTTGCTTTTTTTATATAAAAACATGATATTTATTGCATATTTTTACATATACATATTACTTTCGAAAGTAATAATGAGTAAACTTTGATTAGATTTATTTATTTTTTCCTGGGTGTGTAAAGTAAATATCCCAATAATGCATCATTTATCTGCATTATTGTCTTCCTTCTGTGGTTAAGACATCAAGGTGGAAAGCAGGAGACGCTGAAGTCATACCTGTCTTAGCCATAAAAGGCAACTGGGTGATGTTGGGCCAGTCATTGTCTCTCAGCCAACTCACTTCATAGAATTGTTGTTGTGCGTAAAATAGGAGGAGGGAGATGTGTTGGCTGTCATGAATTATTTGTAAAAATAATAAAGGCAGGATACAAATAAAAAGCAACAACCCAAGAATAGATATTTGGCATGTGAAAATACTTCTCTTTCTTCCTTGATAGCCTAGATAGAAGAATTGGCAAACTCTCAGATGTATTTTGTTGTTCTGCTGTTAGCATATAGAGGAGAGAGGAGGAGAGTTGAGAAGTGAGAACCAACAAACTTTGTTCTAATACAATGCTAGAAAATTAACTTTGCTAAATAGAGATAATCTTTGATTAGACAGTTGAATGATTTACGGTTATGGTGGCTGTGCTTGGTTCTCCTCCTCCTCTCCCCCCCTTTCCTTGTATTATGATATCTGACTATGTTTTAGGATTGGTATGGATTTCTCTGCTTGCAGACTGAAAGCTATTTCTGTATAACTATGACCTGGCTATTCTCATTTTTTTCTCCAGCAATTTTCTTGTATCTTGAAAACACATTCAGATAATTAAGGAATCCTGGAAAACTCTAGACTAGAGTCCCAACTGCTTGGATAGCAATCTCACTTAAGACTTCTATAACAGAACAATACTACCAAAAATATAATTGGTGAAATGAGATGGCTGTTTCAGGTAGCAGGGGCTAGGCAGCATCTCACAGTGTATACTACAGGATTTCTCTTGTGCTTTCAGAGATGTGTGTTTGCGGATACAGATCTCTTGCCGGTATTGTTGTAAAATTCATTGCTTAGTCCTATGGGCATCAATATTTGAAAACAGGGATTAGGTATCTTATCCTTAGCTTCAGACATCAAAATGTCTTATACTGCTTCAAAAAAATAGGATAGGGATGCTTGTGTGTAATTGCAAGATTCTAAGGTGAAGCTTTCCGTTTCTTAAAAAACAATTCTTCTATGTGCTCTCGCACATCTGTTTACATATCATTTGCACATATTTTTCCAGAAGTACTTGGTGTCAATGAATAAATTACCCAGGAAGATGCTGCAGGCATGATTTCCAGAAGATATATGGACCTAAATTTATCGTGTTATATGCTGTGATTCATACTTGTTAGATAAATATGGGCATCCCAACTTTTTGATAGGGTTGTTGTAATAAACTTGATAAGTAGCATAGCCAGTTGATTTCTGAGAAATGTAATGGGATTTCTATAGCTGAAGAACTGATTTGAATTTGCAAATAGCAGCAGAGGGATACATCTGTTGCCTAATGAAGCACTCTCAGCAGCAGACAAGAGGTGCGATTGCCAAATGTTGCCTGCAAGAAAACTTTCTCTGTGTTTAAAATGGACATAATAGAGCGGAGTCTACCTCAAAATACAGGCTACAGTTGTTGTGGGATCTGTTTTGTTTCTAATTAAGAACAGGGGAAATAATTGATAGATTTAAATGATTCACTTTTCATCCCAAACAAAATTATGCCATCAGAAGCCGATACATTTTAGCACATGCTTTAATTCTGAGCTGTTAATTAAGAATATGTACATATGAATTAAATCCAATTTTCTTTGTTGCCTATTTGCACAGAATAATTTTACTCTAGAATATTTTTTTTGCTTTCATATCCAAAGAACAATTTAGTTGATTTATCCAAAGAAGTGATGGATTATCATTCCAGGAAGTAGAAAATAGAAACAGTTTTTGAAAAGTGCTGAATGCTTCTATTGGGAAAGTAGACATGTTATCCTTATTTTTTAAAACTAGTCCATTAATATTGGAAAAACAAATTTCAATAAATTGAAGACATTATATTACCAGTCGCTTACAGAGTCCAATGAAATTGGAGTTAGATGCTTAAACATTTTAAATAAATTCAAATAAACAAACTAAACACTTGTTTATTACAAACTATGGCATTTTTTAGTGAAATAGTTGTGTATAATTTTGTATACTACAGGAAAACCCATATGTATTTGCATGTGTCTTTGTATTTGTGTTTTGCTTTTGCCTTTTTCTGCCTTCAGTTTAATTAAGTGGGAATAATAATAATAAAACATAGGCCACAAAAATCCATCCCATCATACGGTCATCCAGATTTTTGCAGCCTAACATGTTAACTATCAGGGATCTTTTATATTAAGACACATAGTAGGCAGGCAGACAGGCAAAATATAATAAATTGTAACTGATGTTACCTATGCGTTGTTGTCATGCAAACCATTATGAATACCTTTGGTACAAACATCCCAGCATCAAAGCAGTGTAATCCTTTCTTACTTTTTTTCCCTTAAAGTGAATCTGAACAGGAAATGGTATGGAACTTTCCAGCCACCCTGATGTTTGTTGCCTTAATTTGATTTATAGACATTCCCCCTCTCCTGCAGATCTGCAAACATTTGCATTAGCTGAATGAGCAAAATATTTTGGGTTCTATAGTCATGTGTATTTCATGAAAACTCATAACTTATTCCGGAGTGGCACCCATGTAACGTTTTTCTTCTTCTTATTGTAATAAGGAAAGCATCACAATGAATTCATGGCAATAATTATCATGTATTGTTAGATGCTTACATTAATTATATCTGTTTAAAAATAGGCTGATGATGTAACCTGGCAGAGTTGACACATTAACCTAATGAGAAGAGATTACCACCCTGTCCTCATTAGACAACAATGTGTAAAGCAGATACTTACACTACATTAACCCCTAAATTATATGTTAAAGATGCCACTCTCTGTGAAGTGATAGATTTCTTTAGCAATATCTAAGCTCAGAATCATTTGGGTAATTGCATAATTAACCCAACGGGATGATGTTTACAATTTTTGTTTACCATTTATGACTCCACCCTTATAGAATAAGTGGGTTGCCTCTATATTTTCAACAAACATACCTTATTTATTGCTGCTCTGAAAAAGGTTGAATTTTTGTTCACTTATTTAACAAGAAAAAATGGATAAGGGAACTTTTGCTATTTGGGTAAGAAGTCCTTGATAGTGTTGGTGTAACATAAATCTATTACGATGGGAAAGTTATTTAAATAAAGATTCAAGTGAACAGACAATTTCAGATGAGAAAAAATGTACTTGGAACTTTTGTTTTGAATATCTCTAATCTCAATTATATTCAATGAAGTTGTCTATTTAAAATCAAATGTATACTTGTGTAGTAGGATTATATTTTTGCAACTAATATATTAATTAATTATTTTATTCTTAATTATTTTATTCTTCGCATCTCAATATGACATTTTTCATTTTTAAATGTACTTGATATATTTGAAATATAATTGATTACCTATACATATATAAATAGAATTTGTGGCCATCAGATTTGGATTTTCCCATTTGAAATCTAGAGGAATGGCTTATCAACTGCTATTAGTCTTAGCTATATTCAGTCTTCAGAATCAATAAACACTCTCTAACTAGAGAGCAATGGCTGCCTTCATGCCGTGCATGTAAGTTTCCCCTGTATATCTGCCAGTCAATGTGTGATGCCAAATCCTGGATTATAAATTTTATATGTACATCACAGGCACTACACCAAGTTGCAGAATCCAGAAATTATTCTCCAGGCTAGGTAATTACTTTGGTTTTGTTATACACTTAGATTTGCAGTTCTACAAGGCAGTCTTTTCTAGCCTGATGGTCTTCCAAATATTGAGATCTCATCATATCTTCACCATTGACTCTGCTGGCCTCAACCAAATCCAACAATATCTGGGTGAGCCTGAAATGCCAAAATCTATTCTGAATTGATATCATTATGAATTTCAAGTTTACTGTTACTTTGCATGCAAACTATATTCAGTAACAACCTGCTATATTTATAAACACACTTTACATTATTAATCTCTCAGGCTATTCCTCAAATGTTTAGTTTCATTTCCCAGGCTCCAACTGCACCAAAACAAGTGCAACATAGTTTGATCTAGGTAGTTCTTCATCTTGTATGTGGTTTTCATGACCTATATTCTTAAATAAACGGAGACACCCCTCCCCCTTATGACATATAGTTATTGCACACTATAAAAAATGTAGCTGACATGCAAGTTCTTTAGATAGTGGAAGTAATCATTTAAAGATATGACATAAGTAAAAATTACAAAGTCCACCTCTCTTTGAATTTAATAATGGACTATTTTGAATCTATGCAATGGAAATTTGATGGATTTTCTGCATAAGGTAGTAAAGAAAAAAGACTGGTAATAAACAGAATTTATAGATACCTTTAAAAGCTAAAGCAATCGCCTTATAAAAGGAGCCCTAGATAGCAAGATCAGTTCTGATGGCCTTTTAGGATTTGATTCAGTATTAGGAGAAACTTGACAATAAGACAATTGAAAGAAATGCCCAGCGGAAGGAGCAATCTCTGCCATGCAGGCTAAATGCTATCTGTCAAGAATTCACAAGCTCTAATTACCTGCATCGTACAGAGAATTGGACTATTATCCTCCAGCCACAAAGAAGAAGCGATCTGGAGAAAAACAGGGAAATCTACATGCCTAGGTAAAAATTTAGAAGCAATGATTACCCTTGTGCAAAGCTTCAAAAGAGTGCTTTACTTCAAACATGCTTTCACTGAGTCATTTCTCCTGAGAAGGCAGCTGGTCCCTTTAATTCAAAAAGTGAAACCCAGAGGCTGCATTGCCTTTCTTCAACTGCTCTGCCTCTTCTGTTAGTTATGTTAGATGGAAAAAATCCTCTCTGCAAACTGATGGAAGAAGCGCCAATAGGTGGACAGGAGAAAAAGATTCTGCCTCATCATAGAAGTTTCTTCCAGCTAATTGAGATGCCAGATGAGGTTCCGAGGCACATTGGAATGCTTTGCTGAAGAAGAATCACAGTTCTGAGGAGAACTGTAATATTTTTTATGGAAAGAGGAATTTTGATGAAGTGAATCCAAGACACAGCTTTAGCAATGACATTGATACTATAGTTTAATAGAGTCATCTAGTCCAGTCCCCCATTCAAGCAGAAGACCTTACACCTACAATGGTGAACCAGTGGCATGCGTGCCAGAAGTGTCATGCAGAGCCATTTCTGCCGGCATGCGAGCCATCACCCGGAAGAGATGCACCAGGGGAGATGCATGCACAAGAGACGCACACATGCACAGAGGCAAGCGGTGCACATGGGGGGCGCATGCGCATGCATGGGAGGGGAGTCACACATGCGTTGCATTATGGATGCAGGCACTTGACATCGAATAGGTTAGCCATCACTGCCCTACACCATTTCTGACAGATGGCAGTCTAGTCTAATAAAATACTCTACTTCTTACCCCATTGAGAATGAATAAAATGTCTTGTGTGGCCATGCAAACTGCTAAATATCTCAATGGGAAGTTCTAGGTCCCTGTCTTCTCTTTTTTGGTCCTTTAAAAAAAAAAATGGATTGTGCAACCTTTTACAGTGGAAGGCCAACCTCAAAGACCTCCAGGGAAGAGCTCATTCTGTTTATGATTATCTGTGACCGTATTGTCATCCTTTCGAAGTTCAATCTTTCCCCCTCCTCCTTTTTTCTCTAACTTATTTCAGCAGCTCGTCCAGAAGTTTTTCCCTTGGCTTGGATATAGAATTGAGGAACTGGGTGTGCATGATGATGATTAGATGTTAATCTGTAATGTACTGAGTAGCCTACAGGGTAAAGGGCACTTTTTCAGGTGAATCTGTAATGTACTGAGAAGATCACCTTTGGAAATCCGGTAACCAGAAAATGTGTTCTTCTGCTTTGCATTGTTTTTCTATGACTGGAGGATTCTGAGTACACAGCAACAATTTAAGAGACTAAGAGTAGGAACAAAAGTGCATTACACAGGGTTTTTTTTGTGAAGGTGGCCACAAGTCAGTTATAAACAGTATACTGTTTAAATGGGTTAATTTATTGGCAAATATATACTTTTTTGGAATAAAAATGATTATAGTGATGTTTATAATTCCAAAGCACTTGTTGATTACCATATTTTGTTTTCATTGGCTAGAAAACTGGAAAGTGAGATCAGGTTTATTTTTTAATAATCAATGCATTAATTTCTTCTATATCTATAAACAAAAAGAAAACAAAAAGAGTGATAAAGTAGCATATTGAAAATTCAGTGATTGGCTGAGCATGGCAATTAATGTTCAAAAGCCAGAAAAGAATAGCCAAAGGCAAATCAACTCTTAAGTTCAAATATCCATTAAACAATGAATCTTATGGGGCAGAATTGTGAATGGAATGGATGGGTGGATGAAAAGAAACAAAGACAGGAAGGCAGAAGGAAGGAAAAAAGAAAAAAAGAAAAAGAAAAAAGAAAGAAAGAAAAAGAAAAAAGAAAGAAAGAAAGAAGGAAGGAATGATATTTCAATTTATTTAATTCACAAAATTCTCATGAGGTAAAATGATGTTGGTGAAGGAAATATATCCATGTCCACTATCTTGCTTTCTTTGGATCATAAATGTAGTATGTCAGTATTCTTTTCTGCTTGTTGCTCCCAGACATGAGAACTTTTTTGGAGATCAATAATAAGGCTGAAAAGATTAGAGAAAAGAAATCAAAACACCATCCTTTCCTCCATGATTCTGCCCATCTACTGATGCCTATCTTTGGAAAGTTTGCTCTGTGTATTTCTTCAACAACAACACACTTTCCAGTTTTAATAATGTTAAATATTTAACAGATTAAAAGGAAGAAACAAAATAAATGGCAAAAGTAGACTCTAAACTCTTCCCTTCCTGTTGGAAATACAGACAATTGAGGAGGTATTGATAACATCAAAATCTGTTGTATCTCGGTTCTCTAATTGCATTGGTGTCAGAAGAAGAAAAAGAATATATGTGAGATGTGAACAAGGTGTTAAATCATAATAACATGTATTCTCACTTAAGCTCCTTTCCTGCAATATTAAAAAAGCTCCACTAATTAAGGTTACTTTGTCAGACTGATTGGTAATTATTAGAGCAAATCTTCTAACCTTGCACCCTGAACTACAAAAGGTCAAAAATAGTGGTCATTCTCTGATTAATGATGCTTTGATAGGAAAGACAGAATGAAACATGGCAGCTTAAACTAGATATATTCTGATGTTTGTACCATTGAATTTGAATCCATTTCCCCTCACTTATCCACTAGTATATGCTGAATTGAACAAAGAACACTGAAGTTAAATGTGATAAAATCTCAATTTCTTAGCTGAGAACAAAATGTTTGTATGGACCATCATTCAAAAATAATGGATAGTTTTGCATTATGTATTATTTAGGAAAGTGATATATAGAATAACTTAAGAATATTTCCATGTGGAATATTTCTAAAGACCTATAAGATTATTCAAAGGATCGTTCCATATTTTTATAAGATGAGTCTATTCTTTTTGTTGATCCAACAAGAAATAAGCATTTAAATTACAACTGCTATGAAAAATCAATGACACCTAGGAGACTTATTAGTACTCCATCAAATTAACAATATAGGTTAAATTCCCTTGAGAGATGTGTGTGTGTATATATGTGCATGTGTGTGTGCATGTATGCGTATGTATGCATGTGCAAATGTTTCTGTGTCTCTATGAGTTCAATAATATTGGTTTATTCATTCTTGCATATATTAAGTGGACTCCGATACATAAATACAAATCAATAAGACATTCTGTGCTAAATTAAGATATTAAATGAACCATCACTTAAATTTTTATAAAAAATATTTTAGTTGGAGATTATGCATTCGTAGCTTAGATTTAAATACTCATATTAATTATCACATAGAAGTTATAAAGATTGTGGAAAATATTAATTTACATGAAAATTGGATTCTGTTCTTCAGATATTTGTATAATATATAAATATGGAAGTCTACTGTATCAGGTCAAGATTTCATAGTAGTCATCAAGACCAACTAGGTTCTTATGGCAAGTCTACTTTCGGGGTATAAAGTCAACTGGCTTCATTTGAGACTGTTTTTCAAGAACAAAGGATTTAGAGGAAACTTGTCAACAAATCATTGCATATGAATAGTACAATATTTCCAAATCTACAAGCTTACAGATCATGAGAAGCAATAACAGGCTATTTTATGCGCTAGTCAGACCATAATATTCACAGAAACTGAAGCAAGATCAACCAAACGGAACAAAGATAATCAAGAGATAAGAACTAAGAAACTAGGTTTAAAAAAAAAGTATGATGGTATTCTTAAAATAGTTGTCACTTAGAAGAAAATTACTTCCAATTCAGCCTTTTGAAATGCCAAATGTGAAATAATGGTTCTAAGTTACAGTCAGATAGCTGAACAGCAAAACATTTCAAAGAATAAGAATACTTCAGTAGTGGAACTAATTACTTAAAGAAGTAATGCACATCCTTTGCTAGTTATGGGCTCCCATTTGTAGTCAAGCAGAAATTGGACACCTATCCATTGGGTATACTTTGACCTGGCTTCCTACACTGTGCAAGAGGTAGGATTGATTAGCCTACATGCTTTTTTCCAATTAATGATTCATGTTAGTGAATTTTTCTCAGTTACCCAAGGAAAGGAGCAGAAACATACTTTGAATACATCCATGCATAGGGTGTTATATCACATGGTCTATTTGTCCTAAAAATAAGTGGCATGGCACTGATTATATACACATTGTTGTTCTGCAAGGATTCCATTGGTTTAAGCAGGGAAAGTTACTTTGTATCCAGAATGGAGATGAGAGAAGAGTAGTTAAATTCTTAGTTGCAAAATAGGTAGGGGTAGTGTCACTTGACCAAGCATAGGAGAAATTACAGAGATGATCTGGTATGGATGACAACAGAAGGTGGGGAGAGAGTCATCCCCTCTTAATGCCAATCATTAGTTATTTCATCCTTCCTGCTGTTTTGTCTTAGGTGTGACAGGTGAACCTACCTGAGATACTGTGCAAAAAAAGTGAGAGGAGTTGTACTAGAAGGTTAGATGATAAGCATTTAATTATATTGCTAACTTAATTGGTTATGTAAACTGTCACTTAATGAACAAGAAAGAAAACAACTCTAGGTATTTGGATTTTTTTAAAAAAATCCTGAAATATTGATTTCATCATAACCATTCTTTTTATATTTTGTATATTCTAGGGATTTATTGGAATAATTTATTAAAAGGATATAATTGTAATGCATGCGTGCGCATGCACGCACTCTCTCTCACACACACACACACTTTTTTTTTAACTCATCCACTTGGATAAATATTTCTTGTGAGAAATGCAAATTGTAGAATTTGATTATTGACACAGTACGAATTGCAAATAAAATTATGTTTAGAACCAGACTCCTATATTTTTGGCACCTGGCACACTAATCAGTGTGCTGGGCCCACGTGTTTCCATTATTAAAAGGGCTCCTGAGATCTTAGTAAACTGTCTTTGAAAATATCCTTGGGGCAAGCGAAAAGGTAAGGTAATTAGCAATTTATTCTCCACTGAATCTTTAGAAGCACTATCAAATAGTTACTAGGTTCTCTCATTCAAAACTGTTTATGCGATCACTTTAATGCATAGAGTTTAAAGCTACAAAATGTATGATATTTTGGAACCATGCCTCTATGAGTACAAGCCTTTGTTTTTGTTAGTGAATAAAAGTTCGCATAAAATGATTTCATTGCATTTCAGTTTGAGCAATGGATTTTGATAGGAAGTTAATTTCCAGAAATAGCAGTTGTTATAAATCAAAATTACTATTGAAATTTGTCCAACATACTTTGCAAATCATTGTTAAGGCCTGATTTGTGGACAATTACTGACTTAGTATCACTACAAATATATCGAAACTGCAATACAATAATATGTGATTACAGAATGTAGTTGAAACAAATTTACCTTCTTTGTAGTGGAAGGAACTTCACTGTCTTATTGCTTCAAAATCAACTTTACTATTGATCTAAATAATTGGAGCTATCTAAAATAGTGCACTGTCTCTACTTTTACATTATGTGTAGGTCTGTGCTTTAAGGAATGTAGTCAAAATGTCTTGGTAATTGCTCAAATATTTCTGGAAAATACAGAATGTTAACATAGTAATGTGCCTATATTTGCTTCCATAGTCTGCAAGAAAAAAAACCCTAATTTTCAATAGATACAATACTCAGTTTTTAAATTCAGTAGTCTAAAAATTCATGCATAACTTAGAAAGGGATACCATTTAAAATGAAAATTGAATGTAGGGCTTCTGATTGGAAAGAAATCACATGATCCTGGATTTGGATAAAAATATTTTGGTTATTTTAATTTAAATCATTTGGATAAAGAATAGTATTCTTTGTGATGAGATTCTACATCATTAAATTCAATAGAAATTGCCAGCATAGACCAAATTTAATTCAGAAAAACACTTTTAAAAAAAAAACCATGTAGCTTGTTTCAACTTGCATTAAAAAAAAGAAAGTACAGGATCATTAGCCCCACCCTCCAATGTAATAGGCCAATCACAATAGTCTACAATATCAAGCAGCCAAAATTTAACTTTACAGCCATTGTTTTTCTGGGTTATAGAAACTATTTCTGTCTTGAATTTATGTATCAAGTTTAATAACACGTAGAAAGAACACAATTCTTCTTGATTCTGAATGACATTTTTGCCAAGTGCTTTGAAAAGTTGCTTGGATTTTAGGTGCTCTGGAATCTCCAGGCATGATTGGTTTCTTGCATGGCCAAATCCTAGAACAAGGTGTCTAGTTACAGTCTAAAATAAATGTGGACCTTTGAAAATTCTCAAAGTGCTGCTGAAAAAGTCATCAGCAGGAACTAACAAGGTGGCAATAGTATATTTCCCCTCCAAAAGACAGATTGCTAACCTGACCAGACATTAGGTAACTTAAAAGATTTCAGGAGAATTTGGATATCAGTCATCATGGCAGAGATTACTTAAGTCTTCATAGTTCCATTTTCAAAAGTAGCTGATTTTCATTTTTGCTTTGGTGAAATAAATGTTGCCCTCAAAAGTGAGAAGGCTATCAAGGAATTGGCTCCTACATGCATTTCTGTCATTCAGATCTCTCATCACTTGATGGTTTGCAGTTTAATGTATCACTGTTAATGTGTTTAAAACAGGGGGCTTCAAACTTGACAGCTTTAAGACTTGTGGACTTAAACTCTCAGAATTCCTTCTCCAGTCATGTTAGCTCAGGAATTCTGGGAGTTGAAGTCCACATGTCTTAAACTTGCCAAGTTTGAAGACCCTTGGTTTAAAGTAATATCAGGAGATAAGAACATCACTCTTAGTCATCTGAAATAATATTTGAGCATATGCAAGGCATAGCCAGATAATCAAGTGCTCTGCAGGCAGTACTACTTTCTAGCAGAATGATCAGGAGGCCCCTCTGCTGAATTTATCAAGAGCCATTCAGAGCAGACATGTTAGCACTAACCACAAGTGCAGTATAGTGCAGTGCAATTCTCTCAACCATCAGTTGAGAAGCTTAGCTTCTTGGATGAGAAGCGAAACATCTTCAAAGAAAAACTAGAAAGTCCAGTTGCCTCTTGAAAAAGCACCTTTGGGACAACAAGGACCTGGATGACTGAGAATCTCCATAGACATCAGTTGAGAAGTTACTCCAAAGAAGCAGAAGCCCAGGAGCTGCGAGAAGCCACGTGAAGTCCCACAACCAGGCTAACCAGTGGGATCTGCCATAATCACATAAGAAGAAAGGGCTAACACAGATACATTGGGAAGAAAATACTGTAGGAGAAAGAGGCAAAATAAACCTGTGGAAGGAAGTACAGAGCAAACATAAGCTCTGGTGCTTAATTTCACCAATTCTAAAGATGCAAAGTTTTCTTGTTCGCAGTTTCATTCTCCATGGCCCTATGCTGGAACAACCCTTCCAACCACTCCCAAATAAGACTGGCCACTGATAAAACAGGCAATGAAAATCCCCCTTTGGAAAGTAGTTTGCTTTGACAAGCATGGAAACATTGAGAATGCTTGGAACAATTGATGCTGAGATACTATTAAAGCCAAAAAGGAATGGAGAATTTCATAAGAATCTGGAAATAACATTTTGGAAAGCGCGCATGAACAATTAACTTTTTAAAGGAAGACAAGGATGCTAATATAATAATCTGGATTGCTAATACTATTTTCTTTGAGAAGAAGAAGAAATAAAGCTATACTTGTGCTCCATACCTAGAGCATGGGGTAGTGATAGAATCTCTCCGAAAGTGCTCTGGCACACTAATGTGCCTATTGTCATCTGTCTTGAAGATCAGTTGGCAACTTATCCTAAGTGGTTTTTTTGCTTTTATTTTTAATCGCTGAAAGAAATATGGCTATAATCCATGACTTTCTTGAGAAATGTACTGCTTGCTAAAGGGGTTGAAAAGGATCAAAGGTAGCTGGACATGGATAAGGAATTTCACGGTATCATGGGGAACATTCTCCTGAATTTGTCTTCTGGCAAATGGCTGTTTGATGTTAGCTATGCCCACTACGGCAGTAATTTTACAAGTGGGAAATTTTATTATGACAGCCATTTTGTTAAGGCATTCATAGTATTAAATTTGTTTTTTTATCTGTTGATTTATTTTAAAATGCAAATAACACAGCATTTTAATTTTGTAAATGCATTTTTAAATAAAAAATATTATTAAGACTTAAAACTGTTTCAGTTAACACACACACACACATACACACACACATCAGCCATAGAATTATATTACTATTGTATAAAAGATTGTAATCTAATATATATATAAAGTTATATAGTGAAAAAATAATTAAAAAGCCTCTACTAAACTACATAGGAAAAAAGACAAAGACAAAAGCTTCTAGATAGCAAAAGAGAAAATCTTTAAAAAGTAACAATTAAACAGCTAAGCAAAGATAAGCATCCTCAACTTAATCCCAAATATCTACATTTTTTTAAAAAAGAAAAAAAATAGGTTATTAAAATAATATATATTAATTTAATTTTATTACTATTTTGACTCTAGTCCACATAGAATTATTTTTTTAAAACTTTATTGCTAATATTTGTAAATTGCTACATTCTAGCCCTGAGCAGCACACAAAAGTGATGTTGTTGAGTCTTGCATCTCTTTGGTACAATGCTAATTCAAATGCTTAGGGTTAAAAAATATTAAGTGAATTTTTATTTTGAGACATAAGCATTTTTTCATAAGTACATAATATTTTGCACAGTCCAAGTTCAGTATATCCAACAACCTTAACAGAGTAAAAGTTTCCATATTTTAGACCTTCAATTAAATGTTAACACCTTGATCTCGTAACTACATTCCAATAAGCTACTTTGCCATAGTAAAAATATCTAACCAGGAAGGAATTACAAAAGGACATGCCAAAACGTATGTTAACTTTGTTTTTTCAAATTTACTATGTTCCCAGTGTAGGACAGATTTTTGAAAGTATTTTATGATGAGTCTGGCAGACGGTAAGTTTTGCTACATTTTTAGGCCATCAGAAAAATATTCTAGTATTCCTCAAAGCAGGGGTGTCCTATCTTGACACTTTTAAGAGTTGTGGATTTCAGCTCTCAGAATTCTCCACCCAGCTAGGCTGAATTGATGTCCATGGTTTGGCCCAGGAGTTGAACTCCACAAATCTTAAAATCGCCTAAGTTGAGCATCTTTGCATTAAAACCTGAAACTCTTAAATCTCTATCTAGTCAACATTCCTAGTATATTGTCCAATTTTCTTTTTTCTTTTAGTAATAATTGTCAGTTAAATCTCAATAAAGATCTTATCTAATACTTATTCTCAGTGCCTTAGGAGTGGAGTATGCAAGGATATCAGGGCCAAGCAGTGTTTACTAGAAAGGGTTTTAATTGCATGTACATTCAACTTTGTAGGTAAATTACATTCCTTAGGGGTTCATTTTTCAGCAACCATTTTTTCTAAGTTTATTTGCAATTACTTTTCCCAAATGACCATTTAAGTCTTTATTAGACCTTTGAACTCAATCATGTTGTATGACAAAAAAAAAAAAGATATGGTCCTTTGAGAAACGGCCATCTAAAATGTGGTTGAATTGGTTTCTGGAAACTGAAACTGCCTTTTGAAAATTTTAAAAGTTGCCTTTTATTCATAAAGGGCAAAACTCCCGATGCATTGCACAAGAACTTTCTCTTTTTTAAAAATATTTTTCTTAGTTTTACAATAAAAGTATGAAAATGAAAAGAAAAATAAGAAAAAGGAAATAAGAAAAAAGAAGTGATAAAGGAAAGAAAACAGAATGTTAACTTCTATCTTCCTTCCATCACGTAATTGCCATCTTACACTTCTCTCCCTCTTTAACTCTTTTTAATCCCTCAATCCATAAATCAGCAGTTCAGTTTTTTCTTCTTTTAAAGAAAACACTACTTACAGTTTCCAGTCTTTGACTGTTTGTTCCCTGACCAAACTGGTCAGCTTTGCCATTTCAGTTAAGCCCTATCAATTTTCTAATCCAATCTTCTGCTATGGGTTCCTTTCTTCCATTTTTGTGCATAGAATATATTAATTGTACCACATTTGTCACATACAATATTAGTTTTCCAAAATTTTTTCTGTCTACATGTACTTTCTTTGAGATAGCAAATATCCTAAATTTTCTGGTAGCTGGAATTACCCCAACTGTTCACAATATGTCCGAATATCAAGCAAATTTCTTCATATATCAATCAGTACAAACTTATGCAATAGTTGCTGGTAACACATCTTACATTTCAGCATATTATTGAAATCTGTAATAATCAGATTTGCAATAGCCAATTAGTATAATAATTTAATAGAAATTAGTCAAGCTAGTTTCAATCACTGAAAAACAGTAGTGAAGAATATAAATTCCTTTCCTTTTCTTCCTTTCTTGTAGTTTTAGGCATTTTGTCATTTAATCACAAATTTCAGTGGGTGGCAGGTTATGTATTTGCATCTGTGTATGAAAAATTATGTTTATATAAAGCTGTGATGACATTCACTTTGAGTGCACATTCTACTGCATTTTAAAAAGTATTATTTTTGAGAGCAGTGGTTAAACCTGGTACACCCACATTTATTTGTATTTGTCATGTCTTTGTCATGCACATAATGATATGATGAATTACTAACTAACGAATAAAACTAACGTGTGGTTATGTTAAATGTCAGAGGAAATTATAGTAGTAATTAATAAAGAAATAAATACATAATTAGAAGGAGTAACGGCTCTGTAAAAACAGTGTGTTGCTCTGGATGGGTCTCAATACCTCACTTAGGCTTGTGGAGAATTAAGAGATTAAAATGGATGCAAGATTAAACATGTTTGGGAACCAGTTTGCTCTTTTAGCCAGAGTAGTCATGTTACAGAATAATAAGTTCTTGATATTCCACTTAAAATGGATGGTGGATGTTTCCATTATTACCTATTTTATTAGGGCCTTTGGAATTAGAAGAAGGTCTGCTTTTCTTCAAAGCTATCACCAATGGGAGCAAAATAGCAACTCAAATTACTTCTAAGGAGCTACAGAGAAAACATTGTTAAACTTTCAACCCTTTGGTTTCTTTACCTCTGTTTCTACATTTCAAGGCCAGTTTACTGACTTTGAAAGTGATAATGGAAGTGGGTTCAGCCCAGCAGACAGTTAGTGAGATTTCCCAGTACAAGAACGCTATAATTATTTGATACTTTAAATTATACAATCAGGGAAAAAGCACCTTGGAGTAAAGGATATTCTGAGGACCAAAATTTCTTCTATTACTGCATAACAGTGTCATGAACTTTATGGAGTGCCATTTGAGGAGAGGTGTAGCAAGAAATGGTAATAGTGTGCAATAAAGAATTATATAGAAATTCTCCATAGAGAATATTCCTTTTCTGCAGGTTCTGTTGTATGCTGTTTCTGAGTAAATGCCAATCAACCTGTACAATTTCACTAGAAGGCATAGGACTTGAACCCACCTACTATAAGGAGCAATAGTCAGCATCAAGTACAGCAGTGATGGGAAACAATGGCCCCTTTACGACCTGTGGACTTTGGCTCCCAGAATTCCCGAACCAGCATAACTGAGAGTCAAAGTCCACAGGTCATAAAGGGGTTCCCACCCCTGAACTACAGCATCAATGATGACTTCACACATCTCATCAACCTATTACAAAACCAATGATGATTAATGGAATTTGATAGGAATACTCACAAACCCTTCACTCTTCTAAACAAATAATTCCCTCAGCACTGTTCAACTATTTACAAAGTGTACACTACTATTACTGTTACTCTTCTCATCACTCCTTATCACCCATCCCCTCCCACTTGTGACTGTAACTTTGTTGCTTGTATCCTCACGATTTATATTGAGTGTTTCCTAGTATGGTTTGATGTTGATTGTACCCTATGACTATCATTAAGTGTTGTACGTTATGATTCTTGATTCTTAATGAATGTTCCTTCTTTATGTATACTGAGAGTATTTATACCAAGACAAATTCCTTGTGTGTCCAATCACACTTGGCCAATAAACTATTCTATTCTATTCTATTCTATTCTATTCTATTCTATTCTATTCTATTCACACTGCCTGTAAATATGAGGTAGAAATTGCACAGGCTAGTAGTTAAAGACTCTGGATTACTTGTTTTCAGTTATTGATATCCCTCACTGTTTTGGGTAAAGATTACAACGTATTTCCATCTATTTTCTTCTTTCCTTTCCCTCTCTCTCCCGTTTGCGGGAAGACTTTTGAAGCTGGATCTCTTTGATTTACTTATAAAATAAATATTTATTCCACGTTTGATGTATAAATATACTTGTTCCTTGTTAGAAGGGCTGCTGGTACAATGAACATCATAGGGAATATAGCAGCTCTCATAATTAGAAATTCCTTATCCTATACATCTGTACTCATTATTAGACAGCTGAGCTCATAAGATGTGTATCAATGTGATTATGGTTTGGGTAATGTAGAATGATTGCAGGGGTGTGTCCTGGCTTAATGCATGAATGAACAGTTGGAAAGACAAACTGTTTTTCAGCATTAGCATGCTGATTCCATCAAAGACCATTACCTGATCTTGGAGGTTTTGTAAACAGACAAAATAATAGACCTCAAATTCCATTCTCAATCCAAAGATTATCTTTTGTGTCTTGCTTTTCTGATTTTCCAGTATTCTGAAATTCATTTTCTTTAGAAATTGGGAAACCAGATTGGTATTGTCCTTCTCTGATGCAAATTCTGCTTCCTAAAATGATCATTCTCCCCCTCCTTTTTGGGGTATGTGTGTGTATCTAACCAGCCTGCTGTTAAGAAATGTACTTTGTTCCTTCATTGCTAATCAAGGAGTTAATTGGGTCAAGCAATAAAAATCCAAAGGCATGATCAAGTTTCATGAAAACCACAGTCAACTCTTGTTATTCAAGGCATGCAAAGCTGTTTCTTGGCTTCATTAGTACAGGTTAGTCTTGCATCACTTTCTTAATAGGTGAATAAAGATATAAGCCTAATAATATTCCCGGGAGTCATCTAATATACTGCCTAGTAAATACAAGCTTCAGCCACCTAAACATTAGATTAATAAATCAATAGGAATAGTTTAACTTGAGCCAGACATACAGCACAAAGAAAGGGATGCCTCGTTGGACAGACAGAAAGCCCAGGAACACCTGCACTTTGGAAATCGTGGAAAGCTTTCTTCCAAGAAATCAGCTGAAATAGAAGCAGAACAGGGGTTTCACTTGCTGGAAATTATGAGGCATAACATGATAGGATACATTTCAACCACTGTCATGTAATCCCTAAAACTCAAAAGAATATGTGTTTTATACATTTATACATTAGTTAAGTACTGTGCATGAGTATACAAAATGTATAAATATATACTATATAAATAGAATAAATTTTATAAATATATAAAATGATATGTCAGGGTAATTGTTCAAAAAATCCAAAAAGGATGAGACCAAGAAAAAAAAGAATAATCTTACTTTAATTTAAATGGTATTAAAATAATGTGATAATGTCCATTCTACATTGAAATAACTTTTTTAAATGAGCACAAAGGACCTTTTGGAATTCCTCACCCAAATTATAGGCAGTGAAATTGACTGGATGATTTCTTACAATTTTTTTCCCCAAGGGCAGGGTTTCCTCTTAGTAAGGATAGAATGGAACTGTGAAGAAGTTCCAAAAGTCCATTGGTGCCCAGATCAATTCCAACAATTCTGTGAAAGAAAAAGGCCAAAGAATTGGAAGGAAATTCACAATAGAGTTGCTCCATCCACATTTGAAATTCTCCTTGATACATACGTTATTGTTATAAGTTTGCTAGCCAGACATTGATTCTGTGCTCTCCTTACTTGATCTGATAACCTTCTCCTATAAAATGTAATTGCCTCCACAATCTTTAGGTTCCACTCTGTCATTTATTACAATGCCCTTTCATGGATACCCTTTCTTCGTAAATTCCAGACCATATAATCTCTTGGAATACATTGGTCTACAAGGAGAAAGTCTCGGAAATGAAAGCAGCTCAATTTTACTGGAATTGGGGCATTAATAAAAAAAAATTAAGTCCTAAGTATTAATTGGTTCCAGTTTCCAAGATATAGCTTCAGGTCAAAATTGCATCAAAATAATTCAAAATCATGAGGGGGATGTGTAATTATGCTCCATAACTTTTCTGCAAAATGTGATGTAGCAACAAGAATGTTGCCACACCAATCATTATAAATTTATCTTTTTATTGATACCATTCACATAGCTTTCCATTCATTTATTGGTTTTTCATGTAACATTTTCATGCTTTTTTCATGAAAAATCGAACAAGCACTAACATCAGATTAAATAACAAGATAAACTGGAGTATTCTGTGTATGCTGGAGTACAAATCCCATCACTACATGAAATTAGTTGTGGTGACAGATTCATGGTCTCTCATAACTGGAAGAAACCAATAGGTAGGTTTTACTGCTTCTTTTTTTCTTTTTTCTCTGTCAAAATTCTTCTGGAGTGAACCAGGAAATTTTTTTGCAGCCATGTATAAACCATTGCTCTTACTTTTAAAAAGCACTGTCAGATAGGATTATCAGCTCTAAGGGTGCACTTTGAAATGTCAGTGGTCCTTGTCCACATTGCAAAAGAAGGGAATAAAATCATAGGTGAAATACTAGCATTAAGTTATTCATCCTTCTTTCCTTCCTTCCTTCGTCAAATTTAAATAAATTATGTGGGGAAGTAGATTAAGTGGTAAGAGGAATACAGGTAGTCCTCGACTTACAACCACAATTGAGCCCCAAATTTCTGTTGTTAAGTGAGACATTTGTTAAGTGAGTGTTGCCCCATTTTATGGCCTTTCTTGCCACAGTTGTTAACTGAGTCACTGCAGTTGAAAAGTTAGCAACCCAGTTGTTAAGTGAATCTGGCTTCCCCCCATGGCTTGTCAGCAGATCGCAAGAAGGGATCACGTGATCTTAGGAAACAACAGTGGTCATAAATACAAACCAGTTGCCAAGCATCTGAATTTTGATCATATGGTCGTAGGGATGCTATAAAGGTAGTGACTGTACAGAACGGTCATAATTTACATTTTGTAACTTTGAAAGGTCATTAAATGAACTGCTGTAAGTCAAGACTAGCTGTATGTGCTTATGACTAGGGCTTAACATTTGGCTTAGGCCTTCCTGAAACAACATAGAAACAGAGGTTATGAATATCTTGGCTTGAATATCAAGATTTGGGCCGGATTATCTGCAGGGTGTGGTCAAAACAGTCAAGATAATGACCAAAGCAGTGTTATGGAAGTTCCATCTGGTTTTTTTTTTCTTTTTTGCCCATGGTTAAACTTAAAACCAAACAGGCATAGGTTTTTTTATTATTATTATTATTTATTTTAATTATAAGAATACAACACGATGCAGCCGTTCTGGCATTACAATTGTTATACATATATACATTTTACTTCACCATTTACATCTTGGTTGATACATTGTTTACTAGTTATTCTAAACATCATAGCTACTTATGTTCTGACCTTGCCTTCTTCTATGCAGCCATCGATAGAATTTATTCCACGTTTCATAGTACTCAGATTCCCCCTTGTTTTTGTAATTCTAGGGTTAACCTCTCTGATTCTGCACATGCCATAATTTTTTTTATTATCTCCGTTTCTGGCGTATGCTTTCCTTCTAGCCACCGTCAACACATGTACTATTAGATAAATCAAATCTTTCCTATATCCTTCTGGTATTATTCTTAGGAGAAAAAAAAATCTGGCTTAAATGGAATATATTCTCCCACCATTTGTTCCACCCATGTCTGAATCAGTCTCCAATACTTTTTTGCAGCATTGCAGGTTCATCACATGTGAAAAAATGTGTCTGATATATCTTTGCACTTTCAACAATTTGGAAATAATTTTTTGAACATTTTGGAAAGCCTTGCTGGCAGAAGATGCCATCTGTAAAACATCTTTTAAAGGTTTTCCTTGTACGTCATGGCCAATGTTATTTTCTTATTGGTGGTCCAAAGTTTTTGCCATTTAGCCAATTCAATGTTATAACATTAAGTTTTGATCACACTGTTTGTGGCCACAACCTTGTCTGTTTTGTCCACACTTTGTGGATTCCCCCCGGATGTGAGAGTTAAAGCTCCCTTTGGGATATTTAGCTGTGGGTGGGAATGAATTTTGAATCTGGGATGCAGCTACAACATAGAAGAACTTCCTTCTTTTCCTTCTGTATTTTTTGTTTTTCTTTTCTTTTCTTTTCTTTTCTTTTCTTTTCTTTTCTTTTCTTTTCTTTTCTTTTCTTTTCTTTTCTTTTCTTTTCTTTTCTTTCTTTGGTAGCCTTTCTCCTTTCCCAGCAAGTGCTACTATTTCACTGTGATGACACATCATCCCGCAAAAACCACAGCTGGGTGACCCAGCTTAGGAATTGCTGTTGGGAGGTGCTAAGTAGAAGAGATATCCTGCTGAAACTTATTTACTGCTTTGTATCCAAAGCAGCTTTAGGAGGAGTGCCAGTGGTCTTCTCCATCATTTAATCTTCTCCTGAAACAGATTAAACTGAAAGCTAATAATTAGCTTGAAGTCACTCAATACATTTCAGGTCTGAATAAATATTTGAACATAGATCTTTCTCACTCTTAGCTAAGCACCTTGACCACTGGGCTATGCAACTTACTAATGCAAAATATCATTTCCCAAAAAATTAAAAGCCAATCAAAAAGCATCATTGTTCAATTTTTCTGGGAAAAATACCCTCTCCAGAATATTTCCTTTTTTTCACCATGTACATGTATACATCTGAATTAGACTGTGTTGTTTCTCTGTGTCATATAATATATGTGGGTATATGCATATTTATTTATTTATTAGTTTATCATGATTATGTAGTGTATACTGAAGGTGGTGGCCCTTTAAGAGCTGTATGCAAAGACATTTCATTTTAATATATGCCGATTTGTGTACATTCAAAGTGACCATAAAGTGATTCTGCCTATCTACTGTTATAAAATTGTTTCTAAATAGCAAAGGTGGATAGAAAAGTGAGATTTTGCTTAATAATACTCCTTCAAAAGTTACCTTTCAGCTTTTAATCAAGTTTCTTACCATAAGAAATAATGTAAATTAATTCTACCTGATTCCTAGCAACTCTGGCCAGTTTACAAATTGTTAAAAACATTTAAAAACAAGGAACAATACAAAAGCACAAACCCAACACAAAACATAGGAGCAGGGATTGTAAACAAGCCTGGAAGGTAACAGGGAAAAGAGAGATGGGCATTAATCATCTTCACCAAAGGCATTGAAAAAAACCCACTAATTCAGGGGCCTTTGGAATACTAGCAGGGGGGGGGGTCCATTCAAATTTTGGTGGGGGACCACTTCATTCCAGAGGACAGGTGCTGCTACAGAGAAGATGTACCAAACCTGCCATATCAAACTATCTCAGCAGATTCTATGCGAGACAGACAGTCTGTCAAGTAGGTAGGCCCTAGGAGATGTTACATATGGAGAATTGCCCATCACTGTCTATGCCGCTGCATTCTGAACCACCATAAGCTTCTGGGTGGTCTTCAAGGACAGAGGACATTACAATAGCCAAGCCATGAAGTTACCTAGGACACAAGTGGCTGTCTGAAGAGCCCCTGATGTAGGAAAAACTGCAATTGGTTTTCCAGATAAAGCTGAGAAAAGGCTGTTCCTTTTTCTATTCCCAATCTATTCCTGATACATTTTATAATGATCCTTAATCCTATTAAAGTTGAAGCTTTCTCTTTAAGCAGTGTTACTTCCAACCAGAGCCAATCTACTTTGGGATACACTCTGCTCTGGCATACCAAGTGGCTGCACAATGAAGAGAGAGAGGGGGGAAGACAGAAGTTGTTGGCTTCCTGAGACAATTTTTTTCATGCTTGTCACCTGAAATTCCAGCTAATTTTGAACATGGCTTAGCACTATTTCTAAGGAGTCATGTCTTAAAAGAGATCAACTATCAGCTGATACCACTGGTTTAGCATTATTCTGGAATATTACTAAATCCATTTCCAAATCCTCCAAGTAGCCATCAGTCAAAACTCATCACCCACCCACATTAAAAAGGGATTGGCGGGATGCTTTCTCACCAGCTGGTGATGTTTAGGGTGGGGGGTGGGTGGGTGAAATAATGAAGCTGGGAATATCTCTAATAATGTAATAGTCTGGTTGGTCTGGCGTCTGATGGGAAGGGTGGTTTGATTTTTATTCTTGTTTTTCTGGTGCTTGTGAGCTGCCTAGGATCAATATATAATATAGATAGCCATATAGGTTTTATAAATAAATATATATGCATGCACCTCTCATCTTTTTCTTTAGTTACTTAATGTACAGAGCAAATAAATACTTACATTTTTTGTGATGTTATTATTATGGCAGAAGAGGAGTTGTCAATGGGGAACAGCTAATTTATGGCAAAATAGTTTTTTTGCTGGCTGGATGCAGATGGATAATGTTACCATGGGAAAGAACCCGTGGAAATGTCTTCTAAGCTTTCTATTTTTTTGTACAGTGCCCAAAAGTATTGGGGCTTATTTCCCAATTATAGCCCCCTCTATCATTTTTCAGGCTCTTTTGATGTCTTTCCTTTTTGATCTGAACCTCCCCCCTCATGGGAGGTATTTCCACATGATTTCTTCCCCTGGGATTTAATTAAAGTGTAGGAAAACAGGGAGGCTGCAGATTTTTGAGGAACTGCAATAGAGAATTGATCACTCATACGTTGACTATCCCTCAGCTGCCTCATGGTAGGTAAATACTAGCGTCCTGTACTCATGTGAATCTCACACATAAAGAAAAAAGCACTCCTTTGAAATAAAAAAAAACTAAGTAGATTTCTTTCCATTAAAATGAATGAAAAAGAGCTGGAAGAAATGCACCAGAATTTTTCAGACACTGCTACCAACAATGCACAGGAAGAGGAGAAATAATTTTTCAGTGGAGCTAGACGAGGATATAATTGAATTTTTTTTTACACACATAAATAGAATCAGGGGTGTTAAACTGGTGGCCCATGGGCCAGATGCGTTCCCTGAAATGGAATTGCCCGTGTTTTTTAGTGGAAACCTAGATAATGCGGGCTTGAAAAGTCAGCACCCTCCTAAATATGTTGAAAGGGTCCCAGATCTATTGGCTATGCTCATTTTCTGAATTCATGGTGATGTAGCCCTAATCGTAGTCTATTTATTCCCAATGGGATTTTCCCATGTATTTTACTAGGAAATGTAGATCAGGTAGACTTGAAAACATAGCGCCCTCCTAAGCATACAGAAGCTCTGCATATCCTTTGTCAATGTACGTTTTCTTCTCTGAATTTATGGGGATTTAAACCTAACCCTAGGTGGAATCTTCCACAATGGAATTTCCCCAGGTATTTCCCCAGGAAACATAGATAAGTAATGCTCAAAAAGTCAGCGCTCCCTGCCTGAGAACTAAAGTTTGGGGTTTCTCTATGTTACAATTTCTTTCTATAGTTTCCATTGGGCTGTTCTATGAGCGAGGAAGCATACTTTTTTTCTTTTGGTAGCTGGGATTGTAGGGTTGCTGGGAGCAAGGATTGTCTATATGGATCTGACGGGATTAACAAATAGTGAAGATTATGCAGACACTGTTTTGTTTGTTAGACTTAATTTCTTTACTACACTAATTATCCCTACTCTCCCAATAGTATCTGCTTAAATCTTACCTAATCTCATTGAATTTTATTGGATTCTCACTTTTCTGACATGCTATTTACATTTACCAGTTTGGATAATGTTTATTCGAGACTTACAAGGTTAAGAGTTCTACCAGCAGTTGGTTTCTAAGCTTCTGCCTCCAAGTGCCAAACATTTGCCAGAGCCCACTGTAGCAACATTGCCAAAAAGGCATTAAGAGTTGTTAACCTAATCTTGTGTAGCTTCTTATTTGGTAATATTGTACTGCTAACTAGAGCATACAAAACATTTGCTAGACCAATTCTCGAATACAGCACATCTGTCTGGAACCCGCACTGCATATCGGACATTAATACAATTGAGAAATATTTCACGAGAAGAGTCCTCCACTCTTCTGCTTGCAACAGAATACCTTGTACACCAGACTTGAAATTCTGGGCTTAGACAACCTAGAACTATGCCGCTTTTGGTCTGACTTAAACATAGTACATAAAATTATCTGCTACAATGTCCTACCTGTCAATGATTACTTTAGCTTCAACCACAACAATATACGAGCACACAATAGATACAAATTTAAGATAAACTGCTCCAAACTCGACTGCAGAAAATATAACTGTCTTCTTTTATTTTTACCCAGTTCATGTAATCATAATCATGTTCTAATTATATCTGTAATCTAATACATGCTTGACTAATAATAATAATAACAACAACAACAATAATAATACACAAAAAACGACAGCAAACTGTGCTGGGTTTCATATCACAAATCACTAGTTGAACACTTCCCAAGCATTTAGGACTGTGTGATGTATCGGCGGATTATGCAAGCAGATCCCAATAAGGTGGCCTTCTGCAGCTGACCAATGGTGATTTTGTCAGTGCCAATTATTTTTAAGTGCTTGCCTAAGACTTTAGGCACAGCACCCAGTGTGCTGAGAACTACTGGAACCACCTGCCCTGGTTTATGCCAGAGTCTCTGCAGTTCGATTATTATTATTACTATTATTATTAGTATTACTACTACTACTATTATTATTACTACTACTACTACTATTATTATTATTACTATTATTAAGCTCATGTGATCACCAGCATTTAAACAAGAGAAAAAAGCTTGGACAAATATTCAAGAAACCCACTAGGTATTGGATGGACCAAATATTAATGCTGCTCATGTTGTCTTAATTGAGTGTAAATTGAGGCAAACTCTTCTGATTTACAGGTGATAAGCCAGAAATGAGTGCAAACATATAAGTTACGATACAGTGTTAATATTTTTCAGATGGCTTCCTAATATATATGTATATGTCTGTAAGTGTGCATTGTGTTTGGCCATCACTCTCTCTCCATCCATCATATATTACAGGATTGTTTTATGTGGGGAAGGAGGAAGAGAGAGCATCATATTTGCTGCCTTGGCCTCCTAAATGAAATGCAACCAACAAATAAATACCAATAAATAAAATTGTACAGCTGCGTTGGTCATCCTTTCTTTTGTTTCCATTAGGTAATAGTTAAAATAAAGATAAAGGTAAAGGTTTCCCCTGTCCAGTCATGTCTAACTCTAGGAGGTGTTGCTCATCTCCCTTTCTTAGCGAAGGGAACCAGTGTTGTCTGAAGACAATTTCGGTGGTCATGTGACCAGCATAACTATATGTTAAAGGTTCATGGACTTCTGGTACTTTCCCACCAATGTGGTTTAACTACTTGTGTTTGCATGCTTTCAAACTGCTAGGTGGGCAGGAGCTGAGGCAAGTAATGGGAACTCACCCATCATGTAGTTCTTGGGTCTCAAACTCAGGCTGTCAGCTTTCCAGCTGACAAGCTCAGTATGTTTAACTGCTGAGCCATTGCACTCCCATAGGTAATAGTTAACTGCAATCTAAATCTAAGATGCGGTTACATCCTCCCTTGCTTTCCTTATGGGTAGATGCTCCCTCCACCCTACCAATGGAAGACCTATTTTAGTTACAGAAAGAAAGTGTAAAATATGAAGCCTGTCAAGTTTCTAGAAAATCAGTATTTTAGGAACTGTGTCAAAGGAAATATTTGTAGATATTAATGTGTAACGAAAAAGGGTAAAAAGGGAATGATAATGAAACTATTATCAAGCACATGAACTACTCCAACTGCATAGTAATTTTGCTTCAGATATGAAAGCTTGATTAGTTCATGACAGCTAGCTTGCCAGGGTATTAAATGGACAAAAGCAAAGAGTGTCCTTCAAGATGACTTTCTTCTCATATTTTCTTATGGAAAGAGGTTTATTCCATCCCTTCAAAATCTGTAGGGTATCCCATTTTTTTTAAGGCTACAAAAGATATTTCATTTTCTTTGAAGATGAATAAAACTAGGATGCTATTATATTCAGTTTTGTACTTTGTAGCATCCAGACATTCCTCTGCTATTAATACTCCTGAGAAACAGATTTCTTTGATTTTTTTCCATTTAGAAGATCAAAAGCTGTCAGAAATTGTTTCAAAAGAAAAAAAATAAATCTTAGAGAAGTTGGATTTGAAGTAATGAGTCTGCACCATGTTGTGTAGAAGAACAGTTCAATGATAAGTTACTATAATTGCATTGTCTTGCTGTGAGCTTTTCTCATCTACATCACATATTTTAGTCTTTTTTCTTCTTTTCCTTATATTATTACAATATAATTTCTATCCAATCAGAAAATTGGATATAAATTATATTGTGATAATCATGGTTTTGTAAAAACAACATGGATCCTGAATGGGGGCTTAACTACTTGGTTTTTTTATAGCAGTTTCTATGTCATCATTTGCATCACTGAAAATAGAAATGGAAACATGTTCCTTCCATATTTTTTCCTCTATGAAATACAACTGTCCTGGGAAATGACAGGGTTATGTGGATTCATGAACATACTTGAGTTGCAACAAACTAGAATACCATATATTGCAGAAACCTATTTTCTGTAAATGACAGCATGTTGCTGATGCTAGGTGACACATTTTGATGAATAATAGCTTGAAGAAAATCAGAATATATTGACTGATGACATTGACAAACAGGAAATAGCTAATATGACAAAAAAAATTGACTCTAGACCCTGGAAATGCTGGAAATGGTTTGGATTTCAGTAATTCTTAGCTGCGATGTTGGAAGTGTATTTGAATAAGGGGATAACGGGAATATATAAATAAACTGGGTTTCTAGAATGGGTGGAACCCAGGACAATTTGGTCTCTTCTAGCATTTGTTACTTTACATTTACCTTAAGATGGATCTGTATCTTATGCCTCAGACAAGACTTCAAAGAACACACTCTTCAAATAAAGAAGATTAGACTTATGAGAATGTAATAAGCTCTGGATGCAATCCAAACAGTTTTTATTTTCAATCAAACACAAACTCAACACAGGGGCCCACTGAAGCAAACAAAGGTAAGTTTTACAGCCAAAAACCTATGGCTACAATTCTCTGTAGAGAAACATGCTCACAGAACTCAGTGGGTCTTCCTTCTGGAGGAACATTCATCAGATCAATCTGGAAGAGCAGTTTAATTCAGTAGGTCTCACAGACCAGTTTTAAATTTGGTTTATTAGAAACATGTTTCCACAATTTAGTGCTGTTTAAAGTTTTCCTTGATGGCAGAATTCTGTTTCATTAGCAGCAAACCAAAGTGATTTGGCATTGCTTCATCCTGAGATATTCCCTCCCTCCCCAATTTTCCACCTAGCCTACAATCCTGGACTTTCTTGGTGGTCTTTCACCCAAGTCTTAACCAGGTTTGATCCTGCTTAACTTTTTCAAAGTTAACCAAGTCCCTATAAATTGGTAGGTAATGTCACTGGCTTTGATCCAGATAAGCAGCACAGATTCACAGCATACAGTATGTCTCATGCAGATTTCTCTAGGTAGAGATCCACCAGAGGCTGAGGAGGGCAGCATCGACAGCAATTTTATGTGACAGAAATACAAAAGAGTAATCACATTAATGGGGGATCAGACAGTGGTTAAAAAGGCTGAGCTGGTCAGCTAGAGAGCCGACAGCCTGGATTTGAGACCCAAGCTCAACAGGGTGAGTGACCTCCAATTACTTGCTCCAGCTCCTGTCCACCTAGCAGTTCGAAAGCATGCAAAGGTGAGTAGATAAATAGATATCACTTCAGTGGAAAGGTAACAATGTTCCATGCACCTTTAGTCATGCTGGTCACATGAGTACAGAAATAATAGGTATTTTTACTGACAGGGAAACCTTTACCTGACATGACTGACAGGGACCTTTTTAGTCATATAACTATAATTTGAATTTCTAAACTAAACCAAATAGGATTTAGCTTTTGTCCTGGTTGTGGTTACCTCACCCTTCAGAGACTAAAGTGCAGCATTTGGCCCCTCGCATACACCCCTTTCTGAACTAACCACAGACTTCTTTAGAGCCAATGATAGCAGCATTCGGAAACTAGGTTTCTATGAGGCCTGCTTAAGACCAGGGTGAAGACAAAGTTGGTCACCCACAATCTTACATTATTTTTACGCCCATTATAAACACGAGGAAGAACTTACAGCAAGGCAAGAATGACTGCTCATTCTCCTGGCAACAATAACATCCTACGTATTTCTGCATGTGTTTTTTTAAAAATTCTAAATTTAAAGCATTTAGTGCTTCATAAAGCAGCTGCTATTTAAACTGCCAATAATGTTTAATGTAAATGTGCACACTACTACCTTTCCTCATACTGTATAATTTATAACACTAAGCCCTTTCAATACTCCAAAATGCCAGATAAACTTTTCTCATTTGCTCTTAATTTGGTCACGCAGGATAATACCAACATCTGAAGGCTCTTTAAACTCCTTTTTAAAATGCATTCCTGAAAGCACTACCAGGGCTACCTTTGCTCCTTGTCATCTTCCATAATTATTTCCAATCCAAAACGGTTCTTAATGCGCTTATTAATCTGGCATTCTCCTCAGTGTGAAGCACATTCAGCTCTATTAATTTTTAAAAACCTTTTTTTTATGGGGGAACTGCAGATGCTTGGCTATTACTGAAAAGCTATTAGAAGTTAACACCTTTCTCTCCCCAGAGACTGGCATCTTCCTATGCCTCCAAATGCCACCCTATTTTACATTATCAGCTACTAAGACGAAGTATTAAAGACTTCTTCTCTTCATTCTTCTTCTATTTTTTTAAAAAAGCCAACTTCTGAACCGCTAATACTATTATTAACTAATAGCAGAATTCTGCATAGTATTTAGATACATATACTTAGAAGATGGAAGCAAGAAGGGAAGCATTCATTAATCTGTTCCTCTATGAGAATTTTTTTCCCCTTTTCCTTTTTATGCATTACAAGAACAGTTTATTTATATAGACATACCTGGAACATATCTGCGTTGAAAACATCTAGACCACCACCACAGGGCAGCAAAGAGTTTCTATGTCTCCTCGGTACCTTCTGATCATCATCTGAATTATGCAGGCCCAGTTCTTGCAGCCCTATTTATATCATTTATGTGTTATTCCCATGGAGCAAAATTCCTGAGGCCTTGTCTTGTGTTTTTATATTTTTCTTTCTCATGATGTTAACTGAGCATTATTCAATGACTTCAGAGTTCAGGTTAGATCACAGATCATTTACATCAAGGGTGTCAAGCACAAGGCCCGCGGGCTGGATCTGGCCTGCAGGGCTGTCCTGCAAAATGTAAGGGGCCATCCCACGTTGCTTTGGCCCAGTCTATCCAGTGTGAAGAGGAAACATGCCAGCAGTTTGAAGAGTGGTGTCAAGCTGGCCACACCCACCCAGTTGGCCACACCCACCAAGTTGGCCATTCTCTCTGCCCCCCTGAGGTCAACCACAGCCTTGATGTGGTCCTGAATGAAATTGAGTTTGATGCCCCTGATTTACATGAACCGGGAACCAAATATCCTTATCCATACATGCGTCTATATTACTATATAACAGAGTTGGAATTACAGATTTGGAAGGGACCTTGGAGGTCTTCCAATCCAACCCCCTGCTCAGGCAGGAAGCCCTATACCATTTCAGACAAATGGTTGTTCAATCTCTTCTTAAAAACCTCTAGTGTTGAAGCAGCCACAGCTACTGGAGGCAAGTTGTTCCCCTGATTGTTCTGTAAGGAAATTTCTCCTTGATTCTAGGTTGTTTCTCTCCTTGATTAGTTTCCATCCATTGCTTCTTGCCCTGTCTTCAAGTGCTTTAGAGAATAGTTGACCCCTGTGATGTTATATGGCTGGGAGATAATTTTCATTTCCTGCTACAAGCCTTTATATGTTCATAAAGTATTATATATGCTTATCTGGGCTATTTTGCCTGTAGTATATTGCAAGCCACTTTTGAACTGATTTCCTGCAGTGGTTGGACTGCATGGTGTTTGTGTATGTGTATGTGTATGTCTGGGTGGTTTCTGCTGGGCCATAACAAACCCAAGATTCTCAATTGGACGTTCAGATTTGGCACACTTCTACCTCTCTGTCTGGATATTATTAGTTATGTTATCTTTCCAAAAGGGAAACTTGGTAGATCTTGAACTTAGATCTGCACCTTTGTCCCATCTAGAAGTTAGCAGAATAGCTGGATTTGCATCTCAGGCTAGACTATGTGTGTCTATTCTTTTTTAAAAAAAAATAAAATATCGCTATTTCAGGGACATTTCTGGATAATAGCTTGGTGTAGTGACGTAACTTTCTGATCTCACTATAGGTTTGTTAGGAATATCCAAGCCTGCAATTTGCTGTAAGAGGGTACGTTTTTTGGTTCTAACAGCCATTACTCCAAAAAGAAGAAAAAATATCTACATAGCAATAGAAATGTATATTACTCTTGCGCTTTAATCCAGAATTTAGCAAAGGCGAAGTCTGATATTATTGGAGAGGTCGCTATTTTGGATTGTAGCTTTTTTGTTCTTTGATTCAGAATGCAGCACAAACAGCAGACTCACTTCTTTTGTCTCTTCTCCTTCTGAGAATACATGTAAATTGGAAATTTTGTGGCTGTATTATATAACATACTTTGGGGACTTTTCTGTTTCTTCCTAAATATCCAGAAAAATAAAACATAATCCTAAACTGATAAAGAATTTTGAAAAACTTAAAAGTTTACAATATTTCTATGCATTCTAAAGTTCCCATTAAAAGTAATGTTTACTGTGAGCTTTACATGTTTTTCTTTCTTTTGATCTATTAAAGCTTTATTTGATTTATATAAATGTAAATAAATAACTCTCAGTTGAGCCTAAAATCACAGAGTTATTTGATCAATAAATTAAAAAGAAGCTGTAGATGTATCATACAAAAGATCCATTATACTCTTCTGCAGAAAGGAATAGAAATAGTCACATGCTGAAAGTTTGATGAGGATGAAGTTAATCTTAGTTTGATCATACAGAGTTAGTATATGGCCTTAAATCACTTTGACCAATTCATGTCATTCAGGTTCTCCTCTCTTCTCCTTACCTCTTTCCCATTCTATTTAAATTGATCTTTCCTTCTTTAGGAACAGTGAAATCAGAGAGCAGAACAACTTGCTCAGAAACCTTTTAGCTTCTGTAATAAATTAAAGCCTAACCTGTCAATTCTCTTTCTACTAAATAAATATATTAATTGTCTAAAAAGAAGAATGACCCATTCAAACAAACATAATTAGGTAATTATGTAATTAGCCTGTTTTCTAAAATGCATATTATGTACTAAGTATACCAGACTTGTGCCTTGACTGACACTTCAGTCGGTCCTTCAATTATTCCATTGTTATAATGTTCTCTATGAAAAACTTTTCTTGTGGCCCTGTTCCCAGGAAATCTAAAAAGTCATTGCTAGATCCAAAGGAAATGGTAATGTGGCTACCATTTTGACCAAATGATTTTAATGCCACCAATGTCTGTCATCTTGACACCCCCTCCCGAGTCACGATGGTCACTGATTAGGAATTATAGCCCAGCATATGTAACGAACATTCATTTGAGAAAGGTCTCCACAAATATTGTTATGTGCCTCTTTGAGATAGGGAAAAATCCTTCCAAAGACTTACAGTAATGCATTAAAAAAAGAGAAAGTCTCCATTTCCCACCAAAATGCAAAACTACAATATAATTTTAAAACAGAACATCCTTGGTTACCGAGCTTTGCTTCTTCACCTCCTACAGTCTTTCAACTACCCTGAAACATTAAAAGTATTGAAAATGAATGCTGCTATTGACTCCAAAAAGATGTATAGATTCAGAGGAATGTCGGTGGCAGTGGGGTAGTGAGGGTTAAGTGGATGAGTGGTTCTAAAAAGTCAAGAGAGTCATCCTGACTGGCCAATTAAAGCCCTCACCCCTTTTAATATTTGCTATATGGTCATGACCAGTTTCTTGATTTTTTTTAATCAACAGGACATTTTGGATCCCTTGCAGATTTGTTTAAAAAAAAGAGAGAAAGAAGATAAATATCTTGACTCCCAGGAGAATACATTGTCTGTCTTCTACTGCATGTGAATTTCAGTATGAACTTTCACTGAAATGGAAGTCCAGTTTATTAGGTCCAAGTTAAAATGAAGTTTGGAGAGGGAGAGGAATGAAACTGTTACTAATTCAAGTCATTGAGTGAAGTAATCAATTTCAAGAGGTTAAAAGTTCTGAAAAAGTAAAACAGATGTTTTATGTTGATGCAATAGTTCAGATGTTACCAAGAATTCAGTATTATAATAGCTCCAATCATCGGAAGCTTTCAAATCTTCAAATGTAAGGAAAACCCCCTCCACATAAAGTAGTAGCGAAAAATCCCACGTATAAGGTAGTAGCGATTTGTCCCTAGGCATGAGGTTTAAACAGTTTGGGAGCTGGTGCATAAGTATAAATATGTTTCATGAACATACTGCAGACACATTTAATTGTACAAGAGATTGAAACTGAAGCTGAGGACTTGACACATACATGGATGACATACCAATGAATGCATTATAAGTCCATCTCAGCTTTCTAAGAAAAAAAAATCAAATTTAAAATATACTTATGGCAAGAGATGTAGAAAGCTTCAAAAATGCAGTCACTGTAACACATATATCCATATACAAACATGCACACAATACATCTAATTAACTATGGAACTATGGAGCTAGGGATCCAGAAGAAAGAAAGACGGAAGATGGCAGAAATTCTATTCTAACTAGCCAGGCAGTCTATATGCCATTTATGTGAAAATCCTTTGCCATTTCTTCTTCTTCATATTAATAACAATTTGGTTGCCAAATTATTGCTTAGTTCTCCCTGGCTTGCTCTTCCAATATTTTTTTTTTTTAAACTTTCTACTTTTGCAAATATATACTGTTCTCTAAAGCCTCCTCATACTTTTCTCAGTTCTGGTTTTACAGCTCAATAAGAAGAGTTTACTCAGAGAATTGGTTTAATTTTAAGATGTAGGACTAAGCACCTTTAAGGGATCTGGATGCAGTATAAGTGTAAAGGTCCTTCATTCATTCAGCATTTTTCATTTGTAAAATGATGTGCCAAGTTGCCTTTGTGATAAGAAGGAACCAGTGCTTTTTATTCTCCAAGAAATAAACTCTGTTCCAGTTTTAACAACAAATCTAAGGTGGTGTTAAGCTTCTTAACCCATTCAGATAGCCTTATCAGCTCCCGGGAGATGGAGGTACTGTTATCTGGGATGAATGTAGCCACTTCAAATGTTAGTTGTTTGCATAGTTAGAAAAGAAACAGTTTTCTAATCCAAATGTAATTCCTTTACTTGATATTTGACTACCAATGTTAACAGAACAGATAATGAATGTCAAATGATGAAAAAGAAACTTGTTGATCACCCAAGGTAGATGTTATCTCAATACAAAACAACATCAAGTAAAGGCAAATTACTAGATTGAAAAGTCATTTGTGAAATGTGGTGAACATTGATGAATTACCCACTCCGACACTTTAAAGGCCTATTTTCTCCATGCCTCACACCAAGGAGTGCTGGTTCTAATTATATTTTTGGAAGTATGATTTTTAAAAAATAATGTTGGAACAATTGCAAGCTGTGCTTAACTCTTGGAAAGTAGAACAACTTGTCTTTACCAATTAATTTAGAAGTGGTCTGAAGGCTCCACAATTTTTTTAAAAAAAAAACTGTCTAAGCTATTGTCCTAAAATTATAAAGGTTAAAGCTGGAATGCTAAGCATCATTCTGGATAAAACTAATTACATACAGGTGGACTTATTTTTTTTATTGAAGATGCATAAAGTTGCATCTCACTAAATCTATTTTCAGGTCACTATACTTAAGTATTGTATCTGTTATATCTCTAAGAAAGAAGATAACAGATAACAGATAATCAGAGTTGGAAGGGACTTTGTAGGTCATCTAGTCTAACTCCCCACCCAAGCGGGAGACCCTACACCATTTCTGACAAATAGCAGTCCAATCTCTTCTTGAAAGTCTCAAGTGATGGCGCTTCCACAACTTGTGAGGGCAAGGTGTTCCATTGGTTGATTGTTCTCATGCACCAATGCCTATATGTCAATGCCTATAGGTCAAAATGTGGTCCTGAATACTTCCCTCAATGCTTAATTTGCCTTTGTGCCTCCCCTAAAATATTTTTTCATCTCTTTTGATCTAAAAAAAATGAAGAGAAACTGGTAAAATCCAGTGCCACCTCAAATATGTTCTCTGTTCAGAAGAAGGTATTTCGGCATTTAACAGAAGAATAACAGAGTTGGAAGGGACCTTGGAGGTCTTCTAGTCCAACCCCTGCTCACGAAACCCTCTGGTCAGGAAACCCTATACCATTGCAGACAAATGATTGTCCAATCTCTTCTTTAAAACTTCCAGTATTGGAACATTCACAACTTCTGGAGGCAGGTTGATCCACTGATTAATTGTTCTAACTGTCAGGAAATATTTCCTTAATTCTAGGTTGCTTCTCTCCTTGATTAGTTTCCATTGCTTCTTGTGCTGCCTTCAGGTGCTTTGGAGAATACCTTGACTCCCACTTCTTATTCTCTTCCCTTTTCTATTGAACAGTCTTAGAAAATGAAAACAATAAGTAGCAGCAACCCATTGGTTCATTAGGAAGTGTTTCAAGGATATGTGGGAAATGTTGGAAGAATTAAGATAGACAAAGCTTTGATAGGTTATCCCTGGGGACTGTTTTGTGAACAGATTGGTTTTGTGAAGGACCAATCCTTGCCAGCAATTTTATGGCAATACCTCTTGCACCATCTTCACATTTTACATTAACTTGCTATAAAATAGACTAGCCTTTATGTTGGACAGTGGATTCCAACACTTCCACGCTTCATTTATCTTTTGAATCATGTGAAATATAAGGACAGAGTGCACGGCTTTAATGTTTAAACCAGTGGCAATGCTAAAATTATTCATTGACTTACTCATTACCTACTCATTACACTGGAATCAAAAGCTATACTCTTATGCTCATTTACCTGAGAACAAGCCTCAGTGAGCATTTAGGGTTTATGTCAAAGGAAACCTGTATAGATTCAGGTTATAAATCTTCCAGGCTGAAAAACAAATCTATATGCCTTAGTTTTACTCTTTCAGTATAGCAAAGTTTTGGCAGAATTCATAATTAGACTATGGAATTGTCTACTGCAAGGTTAAACAAATTAATGGATGTTTATATGATAAGGACACTGGCTTGTTTAAAATTAAAAATACCTCCAACATCAGAGGTGGTATGTATTTCTATTTGCAATTCAGATCTAGATAAACTTTTCTGGCCCTTAGTACCACTTCAACAATGGCCATTCAGATGCTTGGCAACTGGCATGTATTTATGATGGTTGCAGGATCCCTGTGTTATGTGATGCCCCTTTGCAACCTTCTGACAAACAAAGCCATTGGGGAATTCAGATTCATTTAACAATCGTGTTACTAACTTAATAACTGCAGGGATTCACTTAATAAATGAGGCCAGGAAAGTCATAAAATGGGGCAAAACTCTCTTAATGATTCTCTTGCTTAGCAATGGAAGTTTTGGGTTCAGTTCTGGTCATAAATTGAGGACTCTCTCAGTGGTGGGATTCATTTTTTTTTTACTACCAGTTCTGTGGGCATGGCAGAGGAAGGATACTGCAAAATGCCCATTCCCTCCCCACCCCGCTAACCTGCATTCCAGCTCCATTCTTCTATGCAGGGCAACAATAGAAGACCCAGCTGATCAGCTGCGACTCGGGAGGTAGAGAATAGACTGGCAGAGTCAGTCAGAGGTGGTATTTGCCAGTTCTTTGAACTACACAAAATTTCCCCTACCGGTTGTCCAGACCTGGTTAAAACCTGCTGAATACCACCTCTGGACTCTGTACATGATTCTGAAAAAAAGATGTGACTATTTTAATGAGTTGCTAACAGATGCTGGGGGTGCATTCCTGTGAGCTCTTAAACAGTTTTTCAGAAATGAAGTCAAGACACTGCATAGTTATACAATGATACATGTGCACAGACATACTAGATATGCTCAGGCTGTTATGGTGAATGTTTTGTAATGATCAACTTTTGACAATTAAATACAGTTATTGTTTGGTTTTCTGTAACTGCGAAGCTTTTCAGAGCTGCTTTGCAAAGAATATAATGAGCATTAACTTGACTTCTGTTTATTTTAGTCTATCAACAGGTAGGCAAAGTTATGGTGACTGCTTTTAAACCAGTATTGTAAGAAAACAAACAGATTTGAATTCTTTACTGAATGATAGTGTAAATAAACTGAATTTAAAAAAAACTATACAAAATATAGTCAAACGATTAAGGTTTTTTTTTAAAAAAAAACATTTGAGTATAAATGTAAAGAATCCATTTTTTGTGTTTTTTCTGAGGGAGAAAATTACAACATTGGGTAGAAGCATTGGGATTTCAATATTATTCATCATTTTTTTAAATATTTCAAACAAAGGAAATACCTGATAATTTCTCTTTCCTTTTTAACTCTGAGAAGCATCGATATGGAATTTCTTTTAGATTATTTAGAATTAGTACTTCAGAAAAAGCCACAGTCTTCACTAGTTGGATAATGTATTGAAAGGTTTGGATTTTTCAGAGGATTTTGTATATTTTCAAAGGAATTGAAGTAGTCACCCATGAATGAAACGCGATCAAGAGCCTAAGGAACAGAGGCACTGGAATCAACATGGAGAACAACCACATGAACTGAGCAGGGCAACACAGTCACTGGAGAGTATAGTAAACTCTGCTTTTTAGAACTTAAAAACAAGGAACATGGTTGTTGGAAAATGAAAACTGAGATTCTGAGAAAGTCCAATTCTGCACCACATTCCAGCTTCCATGCTGAGTGACGCCTATGCAGAATATGCAAAGCTCTGGATTTAGCTTTCTCGTGCAGCTGTGTACCCATGTGTCAAACTGATATGCATTTCTTCTTTTTGAATGAAGTGAGCAGCATTATTGTTGACAAGCTGGGATTTAACGAAGACTTAATTCAAGCACAGCTCTAGAATTATTACTATTCATTACATGGAACCTCCAGGTTGTTACTTTTGTTTACCAAAAGATCAGATCATGGCTTCATTTTTTTAACCCATGTGTGCTTTTTGCATATGTATTGTTATCTAGTTGTTTCATTCTTTGGCTTGAGATGCTACATGCCATAATTTAGATTACTGGGCAGTTGCTTAAAGCCAACTCCAGCTTTGGTTCGAAAATAAATGGTTAAGCTCTAAAGCAGGGGTGTCAAACTCAAGGCCTGTGGGCAGGATCTGGCCCATGAGGTGCTTAGATCTGTCCCATTGAGCTGCCCTCGAAATAGCAAAGGACCGGCCTGCAGTGCCTCTGCCAGCAAAAATGGAACTTGTTTTCTCTGGCAGAGGGTTGCAGGAGGCCGTCGTAGCTGGAAATGGAGCTAGGGAGCCTGCTTTCCCTAGCAGAGTGCCCAGGCCACCATAGGCCTCCTGATACAAGTGACATTGAGTTGGGCATGCCCATCCTGGCCACGCCCCCAAGGTAAAACACAACCCTGATGCAGCCCTCAATGAAATCGAGTTTGACACCCTGTTCTAGAAGTTAAAGTGTTGGCCTAGAAACCAGGAGATGGTGAGTTCTAGTCCTCCCTTAGGCTGACTGGGTTACTTTGGGCCAGTCTCCTTTTCCCTGCCGAACCCACTTCACAGAGCTTTTGTTGTGGGAAAATAAGAAGAATGAATATTATATTTGCCATCTTGAATTATTTTAAAAATAATAATATAATATAAATAGAATATGAATAATTATTGTTGCTGTACTAGCAATTATTCTATGCCCATAGTGATATCCTAAATAGCAATACTTGTACAAAAACATTGTTGTATCCCATGATTATTTGTATCGCTGAATTCTACCATCTAGTGTGGTGATGGAGGGTAAAAAAAGCCTTCTCTTTTCCATTCTAAAGTGCTTTTAGATTTTCTTTCAGATTTTTTAAATATTATTTGCAAGTTTGCTCTATTGTTATATAGTGCCCCTCCTTTTAAAAGTACATAGCATACATGAAGCCTCCTTGCTGATGACAAAAGGTCCATAGGAGAAGGTCTGTTATGATATCATTTCTTGGGATGTAATTGAATCATGACAAAGCAGGGAAGCAATGAAATATATTGGGTGTCAACTATTATGAAAGACAAAACAATCTGAAACACCTTTGGGGGAATCTTGTCACTAAGATAACCACAATAATTTTATGTCACTCATAAGAATTCCTTCCAAACATTTTTTCTCTGTTAAAAAACAAGCAAGCAGTTTCCAGCCCATCCAACTGACTGAAAATGTTTTAAAAAGGGAGAGATTTTTGGAACAATATTAGCATGTTCAGATCCTGCCAAGAGAAGCCACTTTGGCACCACAAAAGCTGAGACAGCTTGCCATGATTATGAAGCCTGGTTTCACCCAGCTCTTCAAAGTTCAGATCTACTCTTCAGTCTGAAACTCAAAGAAATGCTGATCTGCCAAATCTGATTCTTAATTAGGCTTAGTTCAGGCTCCTGTTACCATCTCTGATGCTAATAATACTCAAATAAAGTTAAATAATCTCTTCTGAGATATTCAAAGGTACCATTCACTCAGTCTATGCCCAGTTCTAAAACATTAATTACTGATATAATTGTATTAAAAGACAAACCAGGAATTAATCCAGTTTCCTACATTTTTAATTTAAAAAAAACGTGATGTTCTTTAATGAACACACCCAAAAGCCTCAGATCAAAGGCACAGACATCTTTCATTTTATCTCTACTCAATCTGTTCCTGAGCCATAGGGCAGGCTACTGGCCAAGCTTTTAATACGCTTTTCTTTCTTAGCACCTGATTCTTCTAATACCAAAGCTCAGCATCCAAAAATGATTATGCCGCCCGAAGCTTTCTCTCCTTAGATTGTGACAGTTTTGTACAATAGTGTTGCATTTCCACAATACCTTATTTACCCTAAAGAAAATGAGGTCTCTTTCTCAAAGAGTTACCTGTAGACTCAAGGGGGGGGGGGGTCACCTTGCATTTACAGGCAGGGGAAGACTCCTGTTGAAAGCAAATACATGGAGAAGATGGTGCAAACAATGAAAATCAAGGAGAAATGAAATTGAGCTAGAAAAGGGAGGAGCTGTGATCCTTCACCCTTAATCCAAAGAGATCAGGAGGTGGTGGCAGATGCCGAACTTTTAGCAAGGAAGGATATGAGAGGAGATCAAACAATAAATGTATTTATAATTATCCTAATTAACTGTGATTTTCTGCTTTTATTTGCTGGTCTATGGTAGAATAAGCTCCATGGCTTGGGACCGGGATACCTGCGAGACCGCCTCTTGCCATTATCGGCTTCCCACTGACCGGTACGCTCCCATAGAGTCGACCTCCTCGGGGTGCCGCCGGCTGGATGGCTGGCGATCCCGAGGATGCGGGCCTTCTCATTGGGAGCACCCCCTCTCTGGAATGAATTACCCCCAGAGGTGAGAGCCATCCCTGATCTCATGACCTTCCGTCGTTTACTTAAAACTCATCTATTTCGGCAAGCCGGACTGGCCTAGGGGTTTTTAAATTTTAATTTGATTCTTAATCTCTTTTAATTCCTCTGTTTTAAATTTTAATAGAGCCAACTGTATTTAATTCTTTTAATTTTTAATATTGTAATATTGTATATGTGTTTCGTATGTGTATTTTTTACCCTGGCTGTTCACTGCCCTGAGTCCCTTTGGGAGAGGGGGCGGTATATAAGTTTAATTAATAATAATAAATAAATAAATAAATAAATAAATAAATAAATAAATAAATAAATAAATAAAGATTGATTAATTGAGTGAAAGGAGACTGATGGCAGCAGAATAACCCAATTAGATATTTTAAGTGCACTTATTGTGATGGTCTATGACAGGGATGTCAAACTTGTGGCTGCAGGGAAGGATGCATCATGTGCTGGCCACCCCCACCCCCATTTTAGCGAAGGGGAAAAAAGTCAGGTTACGTCACATGACAGCAACATGACACTATGAGTTTGACACCCCTGATCTATGAGATGATTTTGGGAGGGATTTCGGAGGGAGAGCTTGAAAATCTGGAATGGCTCTTGAGCCTCTCCAAATGTTTCTGGTAAATTCCCATGAGAATGGAGGACCACCAGTTCTTTCTCTGGTTGCTCAAGGTCATTTCACATACCATTACAATTAGCTGGATGTTGGGAGCGTTGAACTGAGTGACACCTATTATAGAATAAGCATGCATAGGTTTCCTTGTGCTTGCAGTCTAACAAATCATTAATTTGTTTCCACTTTGTAAAGAGAAGGAAAAAACTTCAATAATCCAAACATTTTCTTCCCAAAGATCCCAGTCGATCTTATATAGAATTAGTTGGGCTAAACGTAAGCAATACTAATATGGCAGAAGCTCCATATAGGTTCCATTTTTATTTGTTTTATTCGATTTGTGTGCTCTCAACAACTTTAAGGGTAACTCACATAGAATAATCTATGTGTCTAATAACCATTTATTCAGTTCTTGTTTTTTCCTTTATGAGTGTATGCATCGCATAATAATTTATGAAGGGGAGACAATGGTTTGTGCCTATGTATGCAGATGGCAGAATCATTGTTTATATTTTCCCCCTATTTAAAAGTACATTTAAATTGTTGATCCATTTAATCCTGCATGTATTATTCAACATATTATTAAATTTATACATTTATTTCAGCACCAATCAGAAACTAACGGGAGTCAAAGGCCGTTTACATTTTTGGAACTGTAGTGGGGGGAGCGGGGAGAGAGAGGGCATTTCCCCACCCCAAAGAACTTATTGCTGGAAACCCACCCTATGCAGAAGGAATGAATACATGAATAAGTGAATACATGGGCAAACATTGGGCTTTGACTCAAAAGCCTTGATACAAATTTGAATACGTGAGAAAAAACAGAATTGACAAAACACTGATAAACATATTTAATTCTTCAAAGGCACAACTTGAAAAAAACTTCCAGTGGTATTTTTGGTGTGTATATATCTGATTATCCATAGGCATTATAAAAAAAAATGAGTTCTCTCATCTGTACACAATATGTACTGTTCTAGATATATAAAGATTAAGAAGGTGGACCACTATATTATGTGTACGCAAACCACATGCAGTAAAGAGATGTGCAAATTACTTATGACTTGCTAGACCTGATTACAAAATTCATCAATATTTGGCTCCTACCAATACACTGAACCTAAAATAGGCTTGAACAACTTAGTGAAATTAATTAGGTAAACATTTAAGCAAACTTAGCATGTTACATAGTGAGTCTCTGATCTGGTCAACCTTGTCAAATAAAGTTAGCCAAGAAGTGATGGAGGGGAGTTAGTTCTGTCTGCATATGTAGGTTATTTAAACATATAAAATTCTACACCTCTCTGTTAACACAATTGCTACTTCTCAACCTCCCTGAAATCCAGGTACCCTTTGACTATGTGTATCAAAACTGGCTGACTTTAAGCATCATGCTAACTTGTCTTAAATTGCTGGTACCTACTCCTATTTTTATGCTGTAGTACTAGTACCCATCACCCAAGAAACCACAATGATGGCAAAATTATGATATATGCATCATGGCATCATCACATAAATATGAATAGATATCAAAATTTTAATGCAAATATGCAAACGGTATAATTTGTATGCTGGTGGCATGATTTCCATGTTTTCATTGTTTCCAGCGAAAGCCAACCCCAGTACCAAACTCTCAAGTTAATTGTCCTCCTGTAGATTTTTAGAGGCATGTTTTTAGGACTAAATCTGTCTTAGAGACTTTCAGACCCAATTAGATATGTCAAATTTGGCAATAGAATATTTTGTTTTTAGTCTGAAAGGAATTGGAACATATAGATATCATGAAGAACGTTTACCCAACATCCTTGCTAAGACTTTCGTGGCACTGCTTATTTAGGAATATAACTCTGAGCAATCTAAGAGCATTTTTATGAAGTGTCTACGATGAATGTAGCTACTGGTGATTTTGTTGTTGTAGTACTAACAGTTAAATTACCCCTGGAAAAGAGTCAAGTATCTTTCATTAAAGTAATGAAAATCACTACTCTGATCTAAAAAGAGTTGTAATTTTGAAACCTATCCTTATGGCAGAGGCCCATCATCTTTCATTTCCCCTGGTAAAATTACAATACATGCATACTTCTTAAATAAGCTATATTTTAAGGCTTATGAGTAACTGTTTTAAGTTAAATTTGACTGTTGATGATACTTTTAGAAAGTCTCAAATGCAAACCAATACTTACATAGTCAGCTACCAGCTGACAGTTAGACAACTTACATCTTTACCACTAACATGATTAATTTCTGAGTAAATGGTGACAGTTGCTAAGTAAAGGTGACAAAGAAAAGAGAAAGAATCAGTCTCAAATTGTCAAAAGTTTTTTTTTTTTAAATAACTCAACTGGGTTTATCTTAAGGAATCTGAAAGATAAGTGGTTGTGTATCATTTTGCAATTTCATGCTATGTAGAGAACTGGATAATCCATCAAAGCTGTCTTTGCTTTTATGTTAGGTTTTAAATAGCCATCAGCAATAACTTTAAATGGTTCATTTCTTGTAATGGCAGTTACCCTCTTTTTTCATACTGCAAATTATTTCAATCAAGTTAGAAATGTACACCTCAAAATCTAAACCTAGATTTCCTTGAATCTGTGGTTTCAAGGAATATTGATCTAAAGACACTGTCAGATAAATAACCTTCCCATCTTCCAATCCTTTTGAATCCAGGTACATCTGGATTGTTTTGGCTGTTTTCAAATTTATATTGCTATCAGGAACATTGGTATATTTACTGAATCTATATATATAAAAGCAAAATATGACTCACACATCATCACAAAATCTCCAGAACCATAAAGTCTACAAACTTGAAATTTGGCACATATGTTCCTCTTGGCTTCTAGGTGCTCACTAAGAAAGGATTTTTCAAAATGATCATCAGAGCATTAGTATTTCGTATATTATTATCAGCATGCTCTGATGCCAAGGAGTTCTACTCCCCCTCTCCAAATGCAAAACACAAGCAGAGGAGAGGAGTTTCAGTTTCAGTTTTACTTTCACAGAACCAAACAGATTTAGTACAGAACAGTTGAGCTAAGCCATGCCCAGGCTCCTTGCTTTCTCCTTCTTGCTCATACAGCAAATACTGTTTCAGTTTCCAAACAGCCCTCAACTCACTCACACACTGACAGGATGATAGCCAGATGAATACTGACCAAAAACTAAGCCTCACCACATAGTTTTGTGGCAAAGCATGGGTATCAAACTAGATGAAAATATAGAGAATGCAGAAATTTCACTAGACACCATTGTCATTTTTGGCAACACCTGAACAAAGTCTAAAATAAATATCCCTTCTCTTTGAAAAAATAAATTAGTAGCATTTCACCATGTTCCTATGTTCACTACATAGGCAAGCCTACATTGTGTTCAAAACTCTTTAATGCAGTCTTAAATGCACACTGGCAATTCTCCATTTGGCTTCCAGGACTTAATCATGCCAGATGCTACTTTGATAGGATCCCAGGAGATAGGCAAAAAAAATTCCTATCCAATAAAAAACAGACTGCTCATTCAGGCAAAAGACAATAATAAGTTGTCATTTCATAACTGCATTTATCACCTTGAAACAAAAATTACCTATATATAAATAAAGTGGCTCTAGTACATTAAAATTGTCTACTGTTTCTATTTTGTGGGGTGGAGGCTTTAATCTTAGAAGGGTAATAGGATTGTGTCTCCAAATATAATTATTTTAATGTAACACTCTCGCTTAAAATGAATGGAAGTAAATAAACAAGAGTTGTCATCAAGTAATTAAGAATTTTAAAGATGGGCTCCATTACTAATTTAAATGTATGACATAGCTAAAATACAAGCAACCTGAACTATAGGAGTAACAGAGATATACTAGGGCTGATTTTTTAAAAATTACTGCTTTTAAAAAAATTACTGCTCACTTCTTTTCTGGTGTGAATCCAATTCTTGTAACATAAGGTTACTTCTTACACAAAAAGGAATACTTCAAAGTGTTTATAGTATAGACATACATTTTAGTGGGAAATTTTTAAGCTGCTAAAAGTTTTTAATCAATTAATCTGAATGATGCAACTATATATACAGGTGAAACTCAAAAAACTAGAATATCATGCAAAAGTTCATTTATTTCAGTAATGCAACTTAAAAGGTGAAACTAATATATGACATAGACTCATTACATGCAAAGCAAGATGGTTCAAGCCGTGATTTGTCATAATTGAGATGATTATGGCTTATAGCTCATGAAAACCTCAAATCTATAATATCAGATAATTGGAATATTGTGAAAAGGTTCAATATTCTAGGCTCAAAGTGTCCCACTCTAATCAGCTAATTAAGCCATAACACCTGCAAAGGGTTCCTGAGCCTTTAAATGGTCTCTCAGTCTGGTTCAGTAGGAATCACAATCATGGGAAAGACTGCTGACCTGACAGTTGTGCAGAACACCATCATTGACATCCACCATAAGGAGAGAAAGCTACAAAAGGTAATTGCAAAAGAAGTTGGATGTTCCCAAAGTGCTGTATCAAAGCACATTAATAGAAAGTTATGTCAAAGGGAAAAGTGTGGATAAAAAAGGTGCACAAGCAGCAGGGATGACCGCAGCCTGGAGACAGACAGATCCTGGACATGGGCTTCAAATGTCGTATTCCTCTTGTCAAGCCGTTCCTGAACAACAAACAGCTTCAGAAGCATCTTGCCTGGGCTAAAGAAAACAAGAACTGGTCTGTTGCTCAATGGTCCAAAGTCCTCTTTTCTGATGAGAGCAACTTTTGCATCTCATTTGGAAACCAAGGACCCAGAGTCTGGAGGAAGAATGGAGAGGCACGCACTGCAAGATGCTTGAAGTCCAGTGTGAAGTTTCCACAGTCTTTGTTGATTTCAGGAGCATGTCATCTGCTGATGTTGGCCCACTGTGCTTCATTAAGTCCAGGGTCAATACAGCCATCTACCAGGAGATTTTGAAGCATTTCATGCTTCCTTCCACAGACGAGCTTTATGGGGATGCTGACTTCATTTTCCAGAAGGACTTGGCACCTGCCCACACTGCCAAAAGCACCAAACCCTGGTTCAATGACCATGGGATTACTGTGCTTGATTGGCCAGCAAACTAGCCTGACCTGTACCCCATAGAGAATCTATGGGGCATTGCCAAGAAAAAGATGAGAGACATGAGACCGAACAATGCAGAAGAGCTGAAGGCCGCTATTGAAATATCCTGGTCTTCCATAACACCTCAGCAGTGCCATAGGCTGATAGCTTCCATGCCACGCCGCATTGAGGCAGTAATTGCTGCAAAAGGGGCCCAAACCAAGTACTGAGTACATATGCATGCTTATACTTTTCAGAGGTCCAATATTGTTCTATGTACAATTCTTGTTTTATTGATTGCATGTAATATTCTAATTTTCTGAGATTGTAGATTTGAGGTTTTCATGATCTGTAAGCCGTAATCATCTCAATTATGACAAATCACGGCTTGAACTATTGCTTTGCGTATAATGAGTCTATCTCATATATTAGTTTCACCTTTTAAGTTGCATTACTGAAATAAATGAACTTTTGCACGCTATTCCAATTTTTTGAGTTTCACCTGTATTATGCTATAAAATAGCTATGTTTATAGAAACAATTACAAAATAGAATTCAGATTGTAAGATGATAATGCACGGACATCTGTTACTGCATAGTATAATGTGCAATAAAGAAGACAAGAAATGAATAATAAACTTTATAAATTCACTATTAATACAGCTCCATTCTATTCAGAAGCAAAATCCCTGTATTTACTTCCATATGAGATGTAAAGTAATAGTTTTTCCCATTAAATATTTCCCATTAAAACTAGAGACAAATAATCTTACAAAATTTCCCACAAAACTAATGCTAGATCGATCGATCGATCGATCGATCGATAGATAGATAGATAGATAGATAGGGTGGATATTGTATCTGTGAGGCCCAAGTAATCTGAATTTCTGAAACAATTTTGCAAGAGTAGGTATCCTACTCAGTAGTGAAGTAGCCTTTCAACTAAAAGATCTCAGTAGGAAAAATGCCCACTAGATGAATTTCCCTTCAATGAGGGAATTGAAGATCATTGAAAGATTACAGTATAAAGTGAAAGATAGGAAACACATGCACAATCCATATATAGCAATAGCACTTAGACTTACATACCGCTTCATAGTTCTCTATAGCACTCTCTAAGTAGTTTACAGAAACAGTATATTACCCCAAACAACCTGGTTCTGGGACATAAGGGTGGGGGATAAAACTAGTCAACATTGCTTGAACTGACACAAGCCAGAAACCACTATTTTTGATGCCTAACTGGGAAATGTGGCTGGAAGTTGCCTTGCTAGTGGGTTGGGTTGGTAAAGGATGGCATTATGCTCTCTGCCCTTGACAAACAATGTATACTCAGGATGGGACAAGCTAATCATGAAAATCAGCCTTTTATCTCTAAGTACAAAACCCATATGAATTTTACTAAAATTCTTTGTTCCTTGAAGAATTTTTTCATTGAATTAAATAAAAACTGGTCAGAAAAAAAATCAGGAAATTTCCTAATATTAATTGAAATTATTCCAAGACTACATTTAAATGTAGCAGGTAAATAACTATCTTCAAAGAAAAACACTCCTCCCATGACCGAAGATCTGCTAACTACAATACTGATCAAGTATTCCTTCATCCTGCCCTTTCTCTCTCCCTCACTCCCTTTTCCATTCCCCCCCCCATGGTACCATCACTGTTAGTATTACTTATCCTTTAATTAAAAAAACCTCTCATAAGACTTTCAGCATAATAATATTTTTAAGGTTTTAAAGATTGTAACTTGGAATGTGAAAGAACTAATTCTGGAAGGGAAGAAGGGAGGAAGGGAAGAAGGTAGGTAGCTTATAACCCTGTGAAATTAAGAGAAATCAGGTAAATAGATCCAAATGAAGGTACCCTAATTTTGTTGAACAGAATGGACAAATGCATGCATAGAAATAAGGAGTAGGATTAATTAAGGGCTAAAATATTTATTAAAATGGGTTCGTGCTATGTTTTTGTGGATTTGCAGAAAAATATAAATTCATCTGTTGATATAGTTGAATATTATAGTCCAGTGACTGAAATAGTGGAACAACCAGAGGTGAGTTTTGGAGGAAAATGAAAACATTCTTTGTATTTGTAGTGTCTAGAGTAAATGGAGGAGGAAGAACTAAACATGAAAGAAAAGGAAAAAAGTGAAGGAAATGAAGCTGGAAGTAGAACTGTACCTGCAGTAAAGGAAGTATGCGTCTACATAAATAACTGTTAAGGTTCAACAAGGCTAAACCCACAAATTGCATGAATGGTAAATGGACATAAGAAAGACAGATGCATAAGCTGCTTGGAATAGTGGCTAAAATAGCATATTGCACAGAAGTGTGTGGAGCAGTGCTAATAAGATGTATAGAAAAAATGCTGATTGGATTGGAATCCAGGAGTATGGATAATTAACAAAGTGTATGTATAAGAGAATGACGCAAAAAACTGAGGATGATAGAAAGACATTTAATAAGTGAGAGAAGAGAGGAAAAAACACAAAGAATACAGTAAAAGGAAACAAGGAATAGTTAACATTAAAGGAGGAAAAGAAAATTTGGAACTAGAGTGCTTTAGTCACCTTCCATTTGGATTATTGTAACATGTTCAAGATGGAATTGCAACACAGACAATTTTTGGTGTTTCACATTATGCCCATGTAACATGAATGCTCTGAGAGTTCAGTGCTCCCAGTAGGCCTCTGGGTACAAATTAAGGTCCTGGTCATCACCTAGAAAGCCCTCCATGGCATAGGGCCAGGATAGTTCCAGAGCTTCCTTTCTCTCATTGTGTCAGCACAGAAACGGCGTTGGTCATGTTAGTGGATGATCTCTGGAGGGCCCGTAACAGGGGGTATTCCTCTGTCCTGGTCCTATTAGATATCTCGGCAGCTTTTGATACTGTCGACCACAGTATCTTATTGTGGCGGCTGGGGGGGTTGGGAGTGGGAGGAACTGTGTTGCGGTGGTTCTCCTTCCTCTCCGACCGCTCTCAATTTGTGTTGGCAGGGGGGCAGAAATCGACCTCGAGACCCCTGATCTGCGGGGTACCTCAGAGTTTGGTGCTCTCGCCCCTCCTGTTCAACATTTATGTGAAGCCGCTGGGTGAGATCATCCGTGGCTTCGGGGTAGAATTCCACCAGTACGCTGATGATAGTCAGCTGTACTTTTCTACCCCGGGCCACCCTGACGAAGCTGTGGAAGTGATGACCCGGTGCCTGGAGGCTGTGCGGGGTTGGATGGGGCGGAACAGGCTTCAGCTCAACCCAGCCAAAACTGAGAGGCTGTGCTTTCTGGCAACCCAAAACAGCCAGCTAATTCTATCGCTGGCCGTGGGGGGGGGGGAACTCTGGCCCCCATGGAGAGGGCGCGCAATTTGGGTGTCTTCCTGGATGTACGGCTGTCATTGGAAGACCATATAGCAGCCGTCGCCAGGGGGGCTTTTTATCAGGTCCGTAGGTTCTACCAATTGTGGCCCTTTCTGGATCGGGATGCACTTTGCACAGTCACATCCGTCCTCGTCATCTCCCGCCTAGATTATGCCAAAGCTCTCTACATGGGGCTTCCCTTAAAGAGCACCCGGAGGCTCCAGTTGGTGCAAAATGCGGCCGCGCAGATGGTTTTGGGGGCTTCTTGGAGCTCCCATGTTACATCACTTTTGCGCGAGCTGCATTGGCTCCCAGTGGCCTTCCGGGTGCGATTCAAGGTGCTGGTGATCATCTTCAAAGCGCTCTATGGCTTAGGACCTGGGTACTTATGGGACTGCCTATTGCCACCGTCGGCCTCCCGTTGACCAGTGTGCTCCCACAGGGTGGGCCTCCTCGGGGTGCCACCAGCTGGAAAGCTGGCAACTCCGAGGGTTCGGGCCTTCTCTTTGGGAGCACCCTCCCTCTGGAACGAATTACCTCCGGAGATGAGGATCGTCCCCGACCTATTGACCTTCCGGCGCGCACTAAAAACCCACTTATTCCCCCAAGCCAGTCTGGCCTAAGGTTACGTGTAGGGTTTTAAATTTGATTTTAAAAGATTTTAGCTTTCTTAATCTCCTAATTTTTAATTTTTTGATAATGACCAATCTATTTAATTCTTTTAACTCATTTTAATTATTGTATGTGTATTTATATGTATATTTTATCCGGCTGTACACTGCCCCGAGTCCCTCAGGGAGAGCGGCATTATATAGATTTAAATAAAGTAAAGTGTTTTCCTATTCCATCAGATCTAGTAGAGAGGTAGGTCCTGTCTATTGAACAATATCATCCAGTTGAGCCTCTGAATTATATCTTCTCAGTGGCAGTACCTGCCTTATGGGACATCATCTCCCTGGAGATATGGATGGTTGCAACACAAGACTTTGAAGACCTGGCTGTTCCCCCAGGCATTTGAGTCAGGGGGTCAATAAGCTTTGCTGCTGTTGGAAGTAAGTGGTTAATGGTTAATGTCTTTCAACATTGATGTCAGCGGTTTGTTTATTTATTTACTTGTTCAATTTGTATGGCTGCCCATCTCAGCAAGGGCGGTAAACAAAAAATAAACTAAAAAAAGAATTCCATCATAAACCCAAACTTTAAAATTAAAAAGTCAAGGAATCAAACAAGTTTGATGGATTGTTTCTTTTCTTGTAAGCTGGGCAGAGTCATTTGTACATGATAGACAACTCCTCCTTTCTTCCATGTTTATTTCCAAATTATATTTTAAAAAGTAACATAAATTTTGAAGAAATGTTTTCTTTTAGAAGTCAGTGGAAAAGACTAAACAAAGAGCTTTCAGAAAAGTGAATGCAGTTAAGGATAAAAGTAATGAAATTATTTAGGATGAAGTGAACTAAGGGAATGCTGTATGAAATACTTTAGAGATTTATATGGGAATATAATGATATGTTAAAAATCAGGATTAAAATGTTTATATCTTCTTCTGCTGGTTAGATTCTTCCTTGTAATGTACTGATTTCCTCCCCTACCCCCCTACTGATTGATAGCAGGTGTTTGATCAAATGCTTGATGGCTGTTCAGCCTATTTTTGGCATTAAGAAAGTTTTTGGTTTATTTGGTATTCGGTTTTCCCCTCTTCTTTTTGTGGGAATGGTAGAAGTTGAAGGTGCCTTCTTGCATTTGTTGATCATTTGTGGGATTTGTGGGATCATCTTCTTTTTGGCACTTCAAAACTCTTTTCATGCAATTTTCCAGGGTTTAATTTTTTGCTACAGCTAAAGTAGAAGTGCCATTAAATATCATTTACTGACACAGCACCTGTGGAGTTTAGAGCCAAATCGAAAGGATAGAGTAGGAAATAAATTCAAATGTACCACAGGAAAGTTATAAGGGATCAAAGGATGATAGACAGAAGCTGTGGCCATTTCCCTCAGGTTTTCTACCCCTTCTAGAAAAAAAATATTGCTACTGTGAACTGCATAACAAATTCATTTCACATAGCCTAGAAAGCATTTTACTTATTACCATAGATGATTGCATTGCTAATTTAATACCATAGAATGCGGACTAATTATGCAGCTTCTTTGATTTTCTGAATAACAGTGGCAAACCTAGTTTTATAGTGGCCCTAAACCCCTTGCTTAGTAGAGAGTAAGTCTCTATCTGATAAATTGGAAGTTTGATTGAAAAAAAATATTTGGGGGGCTTTTAGGATGAATATATTCCCAAATTAGCCACATGGAACTTTGAGCCTTGTTACTGCTTTCATTTTTAAAATAATTTTTGGCTCTGGTATACATTACCTCAAACCAAGCTGGCAACATGTGTTTTCCAGTTTAACTGATATTTTCCAGCATTAACTTATAATAACCACATGGATGACTTTTTATATTGGCAGAGTTCCTGTTAACTATTTAATTTAATGAGCAGAATTTAGTTGAAACTACAGATGGACACCTGCCCAATGAAGTGGGCAAATATAATTTCAGTTTCCACAATTTGAAATCAGTATATTACTCTTGTTTCCAAACATTCACGTTTACTTTCTGCTATTTTTGTATTTGAATTTTTTTTTTTAAAAAACTAAAATAATATAAAGTTTACTAGCAAAAAAAAAAAAATAGACTCCGCAATGTTGTCCTGATGTAAGAAGAAAAAAGGTGCAAGGAAGTAATTTAATACCATAGGATGCAGACTAATTGTGCAGCTTCTTTGATTTAAATGGGTGGCACAGAAATGCAAATACAGTATAGAATTTTAAGGGGTATATATGGAAACACACATAATCTTTTTCACAGCCAAGCCTGGATGTGCATGCTGGGAGCAGTGTTTCCCTTATATAATACAAGTGCCAAATGCCTGGACTCAAACCGAAATGTCTTTTACCTACAGTGAAGCTCTCTTTCATAATCACTGAATAATAAGTTGCAGCATTGCCTGGGAAATTAGTGTCTGTATCCATCCACCTTAGCTATTGGATTCTTCTCAGCGCAAAGTAGTATAGGTACTCCTCAACTTACCACCACAAATGAAGCCCAAAATTTATGTTGTTATGTAAAAAATTTGTTAAGTGAATTTTGCCCCATTTTGCAACTTTTTTTTACACTCTTGTTAAGTGAAACACTGTAGGTGTTAAAAGAGTAACATGGTTGTTAAGTGAATCTGGTTTTCCCATTGACTTTGCTTGTCAGAAGATTGTAAAAGAGGATTACATGACTCCGGGATTCTGCAACCGTCATAAATGTGAGTCAGTTGTCAAACATCCAAATGTAAATCATGTGAGTATAGGGATGCTACGATGGTCACTAAATGAACTGCTGTAAGTTGAGGACTATCTGTACAACTTAAACAGCTTCCTGTTCCAGATGAGGCTTGCTTAAGAATTAAGATCCTCTCAAACTCTTCTGCATTCCTGAATCAGTTAGCTTTCCTTTAATTCTCACTTGCTTTTTGATCCTGACTTTCAGCTTTATCTCATACATCCTGGTTCTTAGCTTATCCCAAGGTACTAGCCAATATCATAGCCTTGATGCAGTGTTAAGTAAAAGTTAAAAGATTTATTGCATCTGAAGAAAAACCGGAGTACAGAACAATGAAACATAAGCACTCTTTTATCATTTCAAATTGGTACATGGAGAGAGTTACAAGGATTTGTGTTGTAATAAACATGGAAAGGTTGCTGAATAACCTATGCCATTGTCCTTTATGTGAAAAAAAAAATTAAACATATGTCCTTGGGGAAATGAACAGATTGGTTATACCAAAGGAGTATTTCGTGGAATAGCACGGTCTTGAAAAACAATAAGGAACATTCATGCATGCAAATAACTTCCTCTGATAACAGATTCTGGTTTACTGGAGAAGCATGTTTTGTATAAAGTGCCACCTAATGGATCTATTCCCACTGCAATCTCATTGTCAATGCTGCTGCCCCATTAATTGAAGCAACCTTGGGAGTAACGATATGCTGACCTTTTTTTTTTCTATGAACTATGTTGAACAGGATTATGTTAAAATGTCTTTGTCAGGATGGATTTGTATAGCATTTACTTCACTGAAGGAAAATGAAAACTAAATTCTGGTTGGAAATAAACCTGGTGCTTGCCACATGTTTTGGACTACAGCTTCAATAAGGCCCGCCCAATATGGCCTTTGAACAGGGATTATAGGACGGCAAAACATCTGGAGGGCACTTGAATGCCATAACTTATAACATATCGCTTAAAATAAGCATTTTTGCAAATGTTAGCAAGCAGGAAGAATCTGAGAGCTAGCTGCTTCCCTGGAAAGTAAAGAAATTGTGAAAACTGCCCTATCACCATGGGGGGCGGGGGAGGGGAGGCGGGTGGGTAGGGAATAGGAAGAATGCTGTGGGATTAAATGTGCCAAATAGTACAACGATACAAGAATGAGAGACTTTGGCTACTTGGGCTGGGTTCTTCATGCAACATTGACCATGTAAAAGTCATAATTGGCTCCTTGTCAGAGGTGGCAATCAGCAGGTTCTGACCAGTTCTGGAGAAGTGGTAGTGGAAATTTTGAGTAGTTCAGAGAACCAGCAAATATCATCTCTGACTGGAGATTTTACAATATCCTTCCTCTGCCATGCCCACAGAACCGGTAGTAAAAACAATTGAATCCCACCACTCTTCCTTGTCCTCAAAAGGGGAGAAATTTTTTTTCACTTAAATAAAAAATGATGTTGAGCATTCAAAAGTCATTTGCTACTCCATTATGTATTTGTCCATGTGCATTGTTCCTGAGACTTCTTTTGAAAGATTGATAGGACAGGTCATTAATTTTATTCAGACCACTATTTTATTATGATTTAATCTACATCTTCCACAATAATGGGAAGAATGAAACATTCTGGATTGGACTGCATACTCCTCTAACTGCATGATATAGTTATACAAATGAAAAGCACCAAGAATTGCACGTTAAATATCTGTTTAGAGGTATCTTTAAATTCAACTTTTGCACACTTATTTATGAAAATTATGCAAACTTTATAAGGACCAGAAACATTTTAACAGGGAGGAAAGTAAATATATTAATTTTTTCCACTTGTATATGCTTAGTGCTATAAGACTAGAAATCCCATTGAAATTACTGTATACAAATAGTAGAGATGTGTATATCAAAGTTGATAGTAGATTATAAAATACCAGGAATGTTGTTGCTGGAGTCGAACTAACTGATCTTTCCAAAGTTTGTGTAAATTTACAATGTTGCAGAAAGGTCACCATTTTTTCATATTATACAAAATCTGTATTTAAAAATATTAACTGGACACAAGAAGAACTTAAATTAACAAACAAGCATCCAGAAGGGGATTTCTTGATTATATTACAGTATATATAGCTTGCTTTGTCTGTTCAACATTTCCTATAGAAACTAATCCCAGGCTGGCAATTTCATTTTCTATATGGACATATTTTTGCTCATTACAAATTACATAAAGATTAATTTTACTCTTACCAAGATTACCAGATCTTGCACATTCTTCAGGAACATATTTACTGGAGAAGACAAAGACAGTTCAGAAGAATATCAAGCCATTGTTATTTCCCTAAAGGCTTAATAATCAAAGGTGCTGAGCAGTAGTGGGATTAAAAATTTTTTTACTGTGGGAATGGCTTGGTGGGTGTGGTAGGGGAAGGATGCTATAAAATCTCCAGCCAGAGGTAGGATTTGCCGGTTCTTCAAACTACTCAAAATTTCCACTAGCGGTTCTCCAGAACTGGTCCGAACCTGCTGAATACCATCTCTGGTGCTGAGATATCATCTTGTTAATAATCTCTTGTTAACTCAGCCCTCAGCACAGGAAATACAAGGAAAACATACAGGAAAAACAACCTGTAATTTTTTCTGAGACCTCTTCTGCCATCTCTGGCTCATATACTCTTAACAGTCAAATGGTAAAGTAAGCTTTATTCCACATTTTCTCTATCTTCTTCTTACACTCAATATTGGAGATATGTGCCTCAGAATCATAATTTCTACTTGATCACATTTTCTCTAGAAAAAACGGTCACAACGTTTTTCTTTGGACTTTTCAAAAACAGATGAATAAAGTAGGTTTCAAAGCAAGACAGACAGCAAAGGGACAAAGGTTTGCTAATGAACTTGAAATTCACAAAACAAGAAGAAAATATGGCTTTAATACACAATGTGACCCTTTATATGACTTGAAATTACTCTTCAAAAATCATTCTGGCTCAGCTTCAGAGCACAATGTATTGTGGGATACCACAGGCTGACTTTGAGTAGTGGGTTGGTATTGCAGGAATTTTTTAATTTCCTGTAAGTTATAATAAATTCTCTTTCCAGTTGGTCCTTCAAAAGGATGCTGTTACAATCCTTCAGAACAGTGTGTAGGCCAGTTCAGCTTCACACATGCATAGATGTAAATCTAAATAAAGTAAAACATAAAATATGTAATTATGCATGTATTAAATCAAAATGTGAAAGTCTGTACAACATCACTTTAAAACATATCTTTCAAAAAGCAATCTTGAATGAAAAAGTATTTGGTTGCATTATATATATATATTTTTTACAATAAAGACTTGCTTTTGAATTGTTACAGGTAGATTTTTGTTTGATATCTCAAATATCTTTTTTCCAAGAAATCAGGAGATTGTTTGCATATTAATTGTTTTTAAAAAATATATACATTGAAATTCAACTAGTACAAGTTTTTTTTTTATCATAAATACATTATAATTTTATGTCTTAACATCTTATAAGGAACTCATCAAAATACAGTATTTGAGTTAGTGCCCTTCATATTAAAGTTAAGGTTACTTGGTAATGTTAATATTAACATGAAGACTATCTCAGCTAAGATCAGGAGTAGGTTATTTAAGATTCAGGGATTCCATGTAGCTCCAAGATCCTATCTTGATTTCCAGGCTTTCCTTTACAACTGATGACATTAAGGATCATGTTTCTTTCTTTCATTCTTTCATTCATTCATTCTAGTAGTCATATACTGCTAAGATTAAGCTGATTTCAGTTATACATTCAATAAAACCAAAATAGGTGTAAACGTTCCTCAGACCATTCCATAAAACCTTCATCAATAATATCCATAGTAACATTATTATTATTTTAAAAAATAAAAGTTAGTATAAATTCCCATCAAAAAGAAGATGAAGCGGATAATCCCGCATAATTTAGTTGCCTAAAAATAATAAAGAAAGGATGGTCTATATATTCAGGCTATTGCACAAAAATGGGGTAGCCTCAGAAAAGATCTGCATTCTGATTTTTACCGCACAGGTCTCTCATTCCATTATGAATTTAACTCACAGAAAAGCGAAGGACAGAAACCTGAATATAACTGAAAGTCAATACAGATGAGATTTTATAACTTTAAACAATAATCCCAAACTGAATTGTATTGACCTATTGGAAGTCAACACGGAAGCTGAAAAAATAGTACCACATGGTTGAAATGGCTCTCACCAGCACATGAACTGCCTCATTTTGTACCAACTGTAGCTTCTAGAAATCTCCAAGGGAAGCCTCATTTAGAACACATTGCAGTAATCCAGTCTTGAGGTACCTAAGGCATGAATTACTGATGCAAAACCATCTTCTGAGTAAAAATGGGCACATTCATTGAAGCTAGGCAAATGTTCTCCAGGACACAAAATAGCTGTGAATCCAAGAAGGTGAGCATAAATCTATTAAGCAGAAATTGGATGTAGGTCTTCCTCATGGTTTATTTACATATTGTATGTTCAAAATAAGGAAACATTCGAGCAAAATGTTACACCAATAACCCTTAATATGGAATATTAAAAATATTTTAAACCACAATAAAAATATAGTTACTTAGTAACTATTTGCAGGGCGTTCTTCATAAAAGAAGTAATCCAGCTAAATTATTACGTGTTTATTTTTATATTGTAATATGGTATGGATATTGTATTATTTTTATATTGTAATGCGGTATGGATATGAATCTCTGATAGAATTGGAAAGATGTAATGAATACCTCATTATAGTTTTATACTCTTGAAAATGTATTTTAAAATAACTATGATTTTATTTTTCATAGTTAGCTAGAGAAAGAACTAAAACTGAAACAGGGGCAACATTTTAATAACCAAGCTATAGTATATTGTGTTAGTGTTACCGCAGATGGATTAACATACCTGTAATAATTCGGAGGGTTGCTTGATTATCCTGGCCTGTGAGCCTTACAGAGTTACTGTAATGAATTCATTTGTATAACTTAAATTGCTTATTTCTATTTCATTATAAATAGATAATGACTTAGTGAGGGTGTATTATAAATAATTTTGTTTTCTTGTTCTTGGAAAGCAAATGGACACAAAGTATAATGGACAGTCTTCTCTTACTAAAAAGAAATTAAGAAAAGGACAATATCATTTAGAAGATATACTTAAAGGATCACCTTTTTGCAAAAGTCTCTATCCATCCAAACATTTATGATCTTCAAAAACCTTTTGCTTTTATTTGTTTATTTTAAAACTAACATAAATATATTTTAAAAATTGAGAAATGTACTTAACTGGTACAATTGGAATTTGAAGAATTTTGACAAAATATACTGAATAAAGCTGCAGCAGGTGGCAGCAGCTGGCTGACCTTGACAAGCCTCAAAAGCTAGGTAAACTCAGGTATGGTTAGCATTTGGATGATAATACTAATGCTACTTCAAAGTAGCATGTATTTTCTATGTAAAATGATCTTCTTTTCTATTGAACTCTCCTTGATTTTTTTTCTAGATTTCCCTTGAAGCTGCTCTTGAGCTTCATTACAGAAGATGGCCAAGAATGCATTAGCTGACATTTTAGCTTTCTCTTATACATCTTTCCATCTCTCTAAATAGTTGCCCACCTTCCCAACCTGAAAAGGTCCTATGGGATACATTTTACCATAATTTAAGGTGAGACACATCTGGGGGACACAGAAAAGTAGAATGATGAGACATGACATTAATAGATAACTTACCTGTAAATAATATCAGAATGTCAGCCTGTTTCTTAGAATTGCATCAAAAATTTCTTTTTCTTTGAAAGAAACACTGTAAACAAATTATCCATCAAGTTAATGGAAGAATGGTAGGGTAAAATGGAGGTGCATTTCATTCTGCATTACACTTATCTTACTTTTGAAAGATTATGGCCTTTAAATTATCAAAAATTCTTCAGTGTTTTTGTTATTGTCATAGCCACTTCCCTGGAAATATTTGTTCTTATGATGTTGTGCAGAGTATGGTGTTTTGTTATGTACAATATACAAGAATGGCAGCAATAAAAAATTTGAAAAGTGCATCAGTGATGGCATGAGTATATGGATTAACACAAAGAACTGGCTATTGAATTTTGAGAAGTAATAAAGAGGGCATGAGGAATTGATAAGAAGGAATAGCAGACATCTGCCATGGATGTAAAATGTGTAGATGAGTAAGAAGAAAACCATGCCTTTTGTTGAGTTCTAAATGTTATAATCAATTCCAATATTCTTCAGTATCCTCTCATATGTTACCACAAGGTTTCTAAAAGAATAAGACAACTGATTCACTCAAAGACGATGGGAAGAAAATTGTCCTGATGGGCCTGTAGTAATGTAGTATGTCTCTTCTACTTTCCTAATTTTGCCCATGAAAACAAAAGTTTTTATAACCCATATGCTTTGAACATGTTATCATCATAAAATAAATCGAGTAACATTTAAGATGCTACCTTGGATATGCAAACCAATATGCCAAGTGTGCTGTCCACCAAATGATGCCAGAACTTTCACAGTCATAAATGACTTTACAATCTAGGGCTGCAATTATAAATGGGAGATCAGCTTTCCTTAGCTTTCTTGAGAAGAGCTAAAAAGGGACAAATGGCTTGAGGCCAAAGTTGAAGTGCAGATGTTAAAGGCAAACAAAATCGAAAGTTGAAGCATGACCAATTGAATGCCTCCCCTAAGTTGTACATGGGATATCCACTTCCAAATTGTTCAGAGAATATTTGTAATTTGGCCTCTGCCCATACCAACATTTCCCCACTCTCTTTTGATCTTTCAGAAGGAGAAGTCAGTAACTACCATTTTCTCACTATAGTTTGAATAGATGCAAGTTCTGCTCCGATTAGTGCAGACACACAGGTGATAGATGCTGAATGCCCATTTATTTGATGTTTAAACCTACTGATCTCTGTCAAAATAAAATATGGGTTTTTTGTATGCATGAGCAACAAATAAGGCAAAAGACAGCTTTCAAAGTGCCAGAGTTCCCAGTGGACAATTGTTTGCTCGTTTCAATTTACACAGTTGGCTGTCATGTCCCAAGAAAATGCCTTAGGACTCAAAGGCATGGAAAGTCAATTATCATCTCATTCTAAATAACATCATTTCCTTTTGCTCTGGGCTAAATTGGAGGTATGTTAATATAACAATGCTAGGAAATCAGCATTGCTTCTCTTGGCACAACATTTAACCTGTGTAGAGATGCCAAATGTACTGCAACAGTAAAAGCAGTTTTCTTGAAGGATCAGGGAGTTGTAAGACACAGACACTAATGTTCTCCCATTTTTCAGGAATCAAAAATAAAACATAGCTGGTGGCGGAAATATCATCTTTAAGATTCAGATGAAAATTGTACTTGTTATTGATAAATTATTTTGAACAGCAAACTTTTATGGCAAATAATTGTCAAATTCAGAAAAGATATAAAAAGGTTAGATTGTCTTTGATTTCACTTTATTTTTCTTCATTAAAAAATAATGTAGGAGGAGTATTTTCTCATACTCCTCTCAATATTTATTTATCATTAATTCATTTTATACTATTTCTGTGCAATCCCAATCAAAAGATGCTAGGTTGTACATATGTATCGTGATCCTTTCCACTAAGTGATTTTGGTGGTGGCATAGGAGGATGGAATACCTTCCTATGAAAATCTGCAGTTGTGTTCTGTACAGTTTATGTGTAAAATGTCGGTGTTTTTCAATGGAACTGACAAAAATATATTTCTAAATAATATACTGTATGTATGCTTTTTTCAGCTGAAATATAACCTATTAAACAGTTTATTTAAATACAGATTAGTCAGATTATATGCAGATGCAGTTTCATCAAATATGATTTTTTTTGTAATCCTCATGAATTTGTATTAACTTTGATACTTTTCTCTAGCCAAGAATAATAGAAAACATTTCTTCCACATATTCCAGGGACTTTCAGTGTTCAGGAATCCATAAGTTATTTCAAATAAATAACCTTTATTAAACAAAAATAGTATGGCCTGTTGGATCTTGCCAAAAGCTGTTTATCTTGTCCAATCTCCCTGTTTTCCACAATGGCATCAGAAATACCAGTGGACGTTCCACATGTGAGATAAATAGACAATAGCCTTCATTACTGTACCTCCTCTATATTCTGTGTAGCACTATACAAAGGTTCTTATAAGGCCCATTTTTCTTGGAAAGTATCCCAAATTCCAGATGAGAATATTTTATTTGTTAGTCAACATTTAGATCTTTCATTCCCATTGTTTTCTTTAAGGAAGAAAGAAAGGAAGAAAGAAAAACCTTTGCACAAAAGTGGGCAAAATAATAGATACTAGCCAGTATAATATATTTAAAGGATTAACAACAATTGCAAGGGAGTAATCTGACTGTGATTTCATTATCACTGAGGATACTTGCACATGCTGTGTTCATAAATTTGATAATGCTTGGTTTATGAGTTTGATTACTGAGCTAAATTACAGCTCATGCTCATTATCTCAATTAATGCATGCTTTACCACTGTGCTGAAAATAACAAAACTCACAATCAAATGTTAATCAAATAAACTTCACATAACCACTACTACATCTGAAGACACAATAAGAATGGAGAACAAATAAATATAGATATTTATCTTAACTACAGAAGTAATTTTCTAAATTAAATGTGTTCCCACGAGAACAAAATAATCTACTTATGTTATGATATACTGATAATTGTGAATAGCATGATAAAAGTTTTTTTATACTTGCATGTATTTTTGGTTTTGGAAGCATTTGTATACCATCTCCCAATCTAAGTCAGAAATTTGCATGGATAGAGACAATATCAAGCATTTAATCTCATATTGTATTATGACCATTAGATTTCAGAATTTCTATTGCGGGGTATAACTTGCATAGCAATATTGTATAAACAAGATTGCTTTAAATCACATTTCCTCAGTCTGTGATCTCAAATTGGGTTGAATTTATCATGCTGGATGGGAATTACAGAGTTTGAAATCAGTTTGGGAATGATTTGATAGCTTACAGTTCTTTAGTAGCTGACTATTCAACTGCTATTCAGCTGACTGCTTAACTATTTAAATTATTCTCCTAGTATACTTACATGAACTTATCTTAAAGCATTATGAGCAGAAGTTTGGATAACAACCAATGGGCTTGTGTGAATTTCCATCACTCTCAGTAGAAATGAGTAGAAAGTCATACTTTGTCCCAAACAATGTAAATCACTCTACCTTGCATTTCCTTACCGCTAAAACAAATGTGGATTTTTCTTTGTTCTAGCATTATGCCTGGATTTCACTTCAAAGTCTGCTAAAAATTTCTCCTCAAAATTTCATCATTTTCATTCAATTTTAGAGCAGAAGTTTTTTTCTTGAAAAAGAAAATGTTTTCAGGGCAGCAATGGAAAACAAACTTTTTCCAAAATTCTTCTGAGTAGGATATAAGATTTTTGTTTTGATTGAGAGTTCAATATGAAGTAATCCAAGAGAGCATATATGAATGTAGTGTCTTCCATTCTACAATACTGTGTCAAGTGGCTTGTTTTCTTAGTTTCTTATTCTTTAGTTAAAATCCAAGGAATGAATTCCCCATAGATGTTTTTCAAAAAAACAGGACTAGCCAAGGAAGCTATGGAGTGTTACGCAACAGAGGTTTAGAATTAAAAATAAAAGATTAATCAGTTCTATGGCACAAAAAAACCCGCAGTATATTAGAGAACAAATTTTTAACACAGTATTAATTTCAGATATAAGTTTAATAGCTTAACTGGAAGTGCTGCAAGAAGGACGTTACATCATGGATAGCACTTTGATAGCTACTAGAAGTACAAGGGATAATTTAGCCTGAGAGAATCAATAGTTAGACATGTCTTATGTTAGCGCCTGACACTGAAGGCATTTAATTATTACTTGAAGTTATATAACCCACTCATCTATTTTCCCTTCTGTCTTTCAAAAAATAGCATGTACTCTATGGCATATCTCTCTTTCTCTTCAATTGCAGAACATGTCAAACATTGAAGCTAATAGACAATTTATCCCTGTCCTTGACAGATATTTGGCCATTAGCATCTACAGCGCTGCAGGTATCTCAGATCCCCCTTTTTGGGAGGGGGAAGATTCCTGGTTGATCAGAAGCTTTGTAATATTTGCTTTTGCTGCCTCTAGGTCTCCAAAATATCAGTTTCTATAAATGATCTCAGTTGTCATCAACACTATCATTAACAAAGATGGACAGGATTCCTACTTTAAGTCAGGACCCTCCTTAATTTTGTTTTCAATATTGATCTTCAAAATCCTGCTATGACTGTGATTTTCTATGTACTTACCTTTCTTAACAACAAATCCATAACACAACAACTGAAAGATATATGGATTACTGCGTTCCTGTCAAACAGCAACAAATAGTAAAAATAGGGAGTGCTATATCAAACCCTGCTCCAGTTAACAGCGGTGTCCCCCAAGGCAACGTTCTAGGATCCACACTCTTTATACTCTATATAAATTACCTTTGTAATCACCTTCTAAGCAACTGCGTCCTCTTTGCGGATAACATAAAACTATTCAACACCACCGACAATGCTATTGTCCTTCAAAGTGACCTTGATTATGTGTCTGAATGGTCAAACAATTGGCAACTCCAAATCTTGACTAACAAATGTTATGTCCTACACATTGGTAAAAAAAATAAGTACATCAGATACAAACTAGGTGCATATGACCTTATTGATGATCCTACTCTGTCAAGGACCTTGGATTTCTCATATCAAATGACCTAAGCACCAGAGCTCACTGTAACAGCATTGCCAAAAAGGCATTAAGAGTTGTAAATCTAATCTTATGAAACTTCTGCTCCGGAAATATCGAATTGCTAACTAGAACATACAAAACTTTTGCCAAACCAATACTCGAATACAGCTCATCAGTCTGGAATTCGCACTGCATATCAGACATTAATACAATCGAGCGAGTCCAGAAGTATTTCACGAGAAGAGTAGTATACTCCTCTGCTTGCAACAGAATACCTTATATCACCAGGCTTGAGATTTTGGGCTTGGACAATCTTGAACTACGCCACCTATAGTTAGACTTAAGCATAGCACACAAAATTATCTGCTACAATGTCCTACCAATCAATGACTACATCACCTTCAACCACAACAATGCAAGAGCACACAACAGATACAAACTCAATGTAAACCGCTTCAAACTCGATTGCAGAAATTATGACTTCAGCAACAGAATGGTCAATGCCTGGAATGCACTACCTGACTCTGTTGTTACATCCTCTAACCACACTTCTTTAACCTCAAACTATCCACTATTGACCTCACCCCATTCCTAAGAGGTCTGTAATAAATGCACCATCGTGCCTACTGTCCCTGTCCTATTGTCCCCATTTATCCGTACATATTTCCTGTATTCTTACTCATGTTTATACTTTTACCTATTATCTTGTAAGAGATTGACAAATAAAATAAATAAATAAATAAATAAATAAAAAAGCGTGAAGGAAATGCAATCTTCCGTTGGGCTAGCATGTGCTTCCACTTGCCCCATTTATTGACTTGAATCCCATTTTTTGTGGAGTTCAACATCAAGGATGATCTGAGTTTTCCAAAATGCTCAGTTTAATCCCTTTTATAGGATACTCTTTATTTCTTGCCTTAACATGATCATGTTAAGAAAAGTTGTGCTGCCACTTCTGGATTTATGTTCCAGCAAGGAATCCAAAATAAGAGAGAGCATTTAAAGGGACATATTTTAATTAATAAAAATATAACTGATCTTTTCCTTTGCCAGTGAACTTTTTTAAGAAGATCTAACAATGGTGGCAAGAAGTTGGACAGGGTTGGCTAGTGTTAGTATTAACTCGGATCATCCTTAATGTTAATCAATTCTTCCATGTCATGATGATAATGATGATGATAATGTTATCCATTCAGTCATGTTCAGCTCGTGGTGATTCTATGGGCTAGGTCTCTCTATGACTTCTGATCTTGCACTATTTCTTTGAATTGTATGCTCTGGCTGGCGTCAGCTTTGATGCTGTCCAGACACCATGTTCTTTGGCTGTCTGGTTTCCTTTTACCACTAACTCTTCCAAGCATAATTGCTTTCTCCAGTGAATTTCCTACATGACATGGCCAAAATAAGTGGTTAACAGTTTGGTGACACCCCTCCTTCCCGGTATATTACCATCTTTATTTTCCTCAGGAATTTTAAGACATAGTACCATTATTTTGAAGCACTATGCTGGCAAGAAGTGGATAAAATAAGCCTGCTGTGTTGTTCCTTGGGAATCTTCCCTTTTATTTCTGCCTACAGTTTAGAAGGAAGGTGATACAAGAGGTAGCATATTTATAAAATATTAATAATATAGCTTTTTAAAATGTGTTAATTTCCCACACATCTGCAGGTAAGCATTATTCAGGTGCCATAAAAAGTGACTTACTCTATGACACATATGTGGCAAGTAGTTTCACCTCTAATGTTTATACCTGAAACACTCTCCCCTGATGCCTACTTTGAAAACACCCTAGTTGCACAACATTGTAACTAGGGAACCTATACTTAGCTTATCGCCTATGTTTGAACGAGAGCCAAAGAAGCGGGAGCAGGAACAAAAGGAACTCTACTTTGGAGTTCATAATTTGATTTAAATGCCAAAGAGAATTTTATAAGAAAAGTAACAGAGTTCAGAACCTCCAGGAACAGCTTCAACTCAAGTTCTTTTCATATTGGGCAATGGTTTGGTTCTGGTGACTTGCTATTTCTGTTGCCAGAAGCAACCCAGAGGAGATGTACCACACATTCTCTAACACTTTATTTTCCTGAAAAATTGGGAAGCCCTTTGGAGCAGTTATAGTGTGGCTGCAGAGGAGGCTGCAATAGAGTTGGGAGAGAAGTCAGAAGTCCTGTTGGAGAAGCAGATATCTGCTTATCTGGATTTAGATTCTACCCATCCTCTTTAAAAATTCATCAGGCTATTCCAACCTGTAGAAAGTGAACTGAATTGAAATTAAAACAAATGTCTGACTAAATACCTGAAATCCACACTACTTATCTTTTGTTTACAAGCAGAGCAGGAAATTATCTAAGACTCATGAGCTGTAAATTGAAACCCCAGATTTTCTCAGATGAATTAGGTTTATCCTTCATGCAGAAAATTAGATATGATAGCTAAAGCACAAAAAGCTTTAAAGGTATTAGCCAACCTTTATAATCCAGTCAAGTCTGATCACATATTTAGACTATTTCTTACATTTGATATAGGTAGTAACATTTTTAAAAAAACTTCGTAAGTGGCACCATGTCGCCAATCACTTTTTTTTGAATGCAGTAGCAACTAATGACTTAAGTAGAGCTTACCCTTTCCTTTGACTGATTTAATGTGTCACACAGTGATTATGAAATGAGATAGCACTTACTTTTCATGTGTTCTTTGATATTACATAATCATTAGCATTGTTTGGGAACCACTCTCAGTCCTCAGAGAATATAGTTGGGCCACTATTTCTAACACACACCCTTTTCTTATTTCAACCTCATTTTCAACTAACAAGCGTAAGAGCCAGTACATAGAGAACCAACAAGAATTTTAGTTTTTGACTAACAACATCCTGCTTTTAGCTGACTTTGTCCTAGTTTGACAGCTTTCTTTTTTAAGAAACTGAATTATTGCATTCTTTACCAAATCTAATGCATATGTCGCAAAATTTCCAATATCATTTTCTAGCTGTTTATTAAGAAGTCATACCCAATCTATTATTTTGTGTGATTCAACACTTGTGCTTTTTCACTCAACTTTGTTTGGTGCCTTTGTTTGGTGCCTTTGTTTAAAATACATTTGGTGCCTTTGTTTAAAATACAAAATTAGTTTAACAGCAATTTTAAAGCTACCCTTTTATTAATTAAAGCCTTTTTCAAGTTAACCTGTTAAAATGTAAACAATCTAAACCTGCTTAAAAAGAGCAATGTGAAAGGCAAGCATATGGCAATTCCATGTTACATTTCAATTGACTACACTTAGCTTTTTGTCAATCAATAATTTTCCATGTTTTCTGAGTATTTCTCCTCTTTTAAATTTAGAGATACTGATGTTTAATGTAAAGTATCAATGCACCTTAAATGTGATTATGATGTCATTAGAAAAATGTAGGTTGATAAAATCTACTTGATTTTAATTACTTACATTTTAATTCTCAACTTTACAAGGGTAAGGTATCATTTTCTTTTCCAAATAAACATATTATTTATTAATCTTATTAATCACTTTGACTAAAAGTGACTCTGGGGGAATGTATTAAAGCAAAAATATAAAAACAGATAAAAATAAAAAAATCCATATATTTACAAATATTATAAAAACAAATATACAAATTCTATGCAAAGAGAGGATAACAAAGGCTAGAAAGTGACCCATATAGCAAGTGGGATAAATAGAATTTTACAAATTGGGTCTTCTCTGCTTTAGAACTGTATGGAGGGTCATGTGCTATCTGGATTGAAGCTAAGCACTTGAAGGTCTAACATACAAAATTAACTAAACTGTACATTCTTTTCATAATCCACACAATATATTTTCTTTCAAAAATTTGGCCTTCTGTGTGGAATAATTCAAAGTTTGCAGTAGAGAATTCCCAGTACCCTGGTTTAAGAAAAGTTTCACGTTCCTTTGAGCCTTGGAGGTCTGTAAATAGTATGCATTCTTTTGAAAAGAAATACAGCAATTTCATGAAGGACAGTGGTGCTTCTGGAAGGCAATTTGAGGATTTAATTTTCCCCTCAAAGAACAGATGCTTCGCATCACATTTTGTATGTGTGGTAATTCAACCAAAGTTTCCATTCTGTTCTTTTTCTCTAAGGAACAATTTTTCTATTCAGACTGGTCCAGAGGTGTTTTCCAGAGGCTAGTTGTTGATTATTCTAATTTTGGCTTCTATTATCTGAATCAGTCAGTGTAATTGATACTTCCAGTTCAGGTCTGTGTTAAAAAGGTAATTTCATATTGTACCTAGTGTGTCTGATTAAGTAAGGAACAACATTCTGAAAGGAACTTAATTGCCTTAATCATTTAATGAGGTTAATCTCACATCCATAGAAACCTAGATTAGTATGATTTACTACAATTTTTCAGGATGATCAAATACCATCTGGATATTCAGATTATAATTCAAGACAATTAGGGTTTTCCTTCTTTGAAGACATGAGTAAGAAAAACTACTCCAGTTACATTCCAGGTGAAGCCACAATTTTGTCATTAGGGTATGCCATTCTGGAGAAAGGAGAAAGCTTGGTCATCAAAAAAATGAAGATCTGGGACTGCAGATGTTCTATGTTAGGTACCAATGTGGAAAAAGATTGTGTAATTTTCATGCCTCTGACAGAAGACCAATAGTTGCCATCTAGATCTAGGTAGAATTGTGCTCAAAATAGTTCCTAGGTCTAGCTGAGAAAAAAAGAGGTGGCTATAATGACCACTCTTTATAAGAGAGCAATCATTCAATAAGAAAGTATACTAAAATGATCTAAAGTACTTACTTGAAATCTATTTTTAAGTACTCATTTAAATCTAAAGTATTTAATTTAAAGCACATTATTTCCAATAGTTTGGAACAGAATATGGTGGTACCTTAGTACTCAATTGCTTTGAAACGCATCTGATTTGGTACTCAGTGTATTTTGTCACAAAAAAATTGTCTGATACTTGTCATTGTTGGCTGCCTTGTGACTCACTACATTATTCTTAAATTGTTTCGTATTCACCATTTTTAGTACTTATCATGCCTTCCAGAACCAATTAACAATGAATGCTACCACTGTAGTATTAAAAATTTAAACCCCATGTGGAAAGAAACTTGGTATAGTCCAACAGGAAAAGGCAAGTCTGTCACTGAATACTCATTTGATGATCAGCATTAATATGGTTGGCTAAAGAGACCAACCTTAGGAAGCAGAAATTCAGAATCAGCAGCCAATATTTTTATAATTATAAAAACCACTTGATCTTTACTAAAATTTAACTCTCATTTTGAAGTCTGTAGTTACAATTCTTTTGATCCTTCAGTAACTGAGAAGCCAATAGTGGTAAATCTTTATATAAAAAGAGAAATGTACACAAATTATATCACAATAAATTGGTGTGGCCTTTCGAAAATATTGGAGAGACATTCTTTCTTGATTATTTAGTTAACATTGGCACTCAGAAATACCATCTCAGGATTTTCACATTTTTCTGTGTTGACATTCCATACAAATCTGTTGATTCAGGAATCATGAGCTGTTGTTCTGCAACATTTTTTTTGCCTGTGCTTGTATGCATAAATATATACACTGCAATATCTCAATATAACAATTGCTATCTTTCTAAATGGTGGTTTCCAAATCATATCTTATCAAATACATTTAAGCTGATCTCAAGATTTACAGGGAAAAAAAAACCTGGATTGCTCCTATTAAATGAAATAACCTGATGTAATGCTATATCTTTTCTTTGATCAAACATAGAACACGCCCAGCACCTCTGATAAATGTTTATTTATGCAGGGACAATTAGTGCCTAACCAAAGAAAGATGGTTGGTGGGTTAAAATCTGCCAGCACCACTATATTGGATAATCTGTGATTGACTCTTAAAAAAATAATCAAAGTCTATAGGTTTAAATTTTAAGTGTCCTATGAAATAGTGGAAACTTTTTCATTAGGAGAAAATAAAGATTGGGGATTCCTCCAGAGATTAGGCTGCCAACTGCTATTCAGATGTGAGGATATTATCTTTTCACCTAATAATTAGGTTTTATGACTAACTCTGCAAACTCTCTCAAGCAAGCCGGAGATGAGAAATGAGAGTAATGTTTATCCAATTGTATTTTGTTGATGCCCCCTTTCGTCTATAATTTTATAAGGCATTTCAGCCAAATAAAAGTCTGCTATTTGAGTACATTGTCATTTAGAGGTTCAAGCTTTCATCTATGTTTGCAATCAGGACAATAGTAATGCTAAGACTGGATTCCTCAGATGTGAGTGAGTTACATCTCTCTTATATCTAAATTGCAACAAATTATTTCTGCTTCAGTCTAGTAACTTCTTGAAGCTTAGAAACCATTAAATTGGACTATGTTTTGGATCAGATCTCCCAGGTGAACAGTTTCTGGCATTATACAACAATGTAGGTAAGGGAAGATGGGGAGATGTCCAATGAGCTCTTGCAGACTCTTGAAAATCCAGGGAAGAGAATGTAAATCTCACACCGGGCCATGACCCATACCCACAACAGGTTTTACTGAACTCCAGAAAGAGATAGAGCTGCTATAGTATTCCTTACTTTCACCAAATGTAATTGTTGATACTACTCCTAAGGACAAGAGTCTTATACAGTTGTGCTAACTCTGCTTTCATTACAATAGACAACAAATTTAACAATATACTGAATATTGGTAATATCTCTTACCTAAAGTTGACAGAAGTGAATATCTGCTGATTAAGTTAACAGTGAATGTCCCAGTCTAAGCCCTCATTAACTTTTAGAATCAAGATATCAGTCTTTTTCAGTATAGTATGGAATAGTATATTACCTTCCAGTTGTTTTGCCATTAGCAATCAGCATGGTAGATCCAATGAATCATGTAGGTGCCCAAGGGGAAAGTTGTATCCTTGAGAGAGATGGGCAGTCTAGAAATATAAATAAAATAAGTAAAGTCTGAGCTAGACTGTAGTAGTAAATCTGTGTTGAAAAAGTAAGTTGTAAGGTTAAATGACTTAGACAACATGAACATTTTATTTCAATAGGACCTCATTTCTTAAGTGAGTATTTCTGATATAGTAGTGTTAATTAATGAGAATAATGTGCAGTTTGGCTCTCATTTTCAATTTATGCAAGTTTGTATATTTTTAAAGGAAAAAGGGATACTGTCAACTCAAAAATCACACTTACCTATGATTTTTTTTTAAAAAATCTAGTATTGCTTGTAATTAAAAGATGTCATAGCACACTGCGCCACTGAATTTATTTCCCTGCTTAAGTTTAAAATCACAGTGATGGTCATACTGATGAAATACGGTTTAAATGTTATAAGTGAATGCAAGCACAATATATTGGTTAGTTCCCCAAAATTGTTTCTTTTGATGAGAAGAGACTTTATGAGAGAAAAAAGAAATTCCTCCTGAAAGAGGGAGACATTTTGGGATGTGATGTTATTTATTTACAGTATTCAACAAAACCACATGCTAATCTGCAATAATACAAGTTGCATATGAAAAATATGGGTATTGTCTTAGAGGACAATTGTAACAGCTATGTTTAAGTTAGAACATATATTTTAATTCTAAATATGATCTATTTTTTAAAAAGAAAATTACCTTAGTTGCATTCTTATCCATACAACTGATTGGTTTTGCCTCTTTAAGATAACAGGGAAACTTCCAGCCTTGAAGAGAATATTCCAATTTCCAGGTTAATTTCTGAGGATAAGACTGATTTCAGACACTGGTTCACTGATCAGAAAGTACTGTAGGTCTTAAAGAGATGAAGAGTCCAACAAGTCGCAACCCTTCCAATAGTTTGCTATTCTCCTCTCTCACTTTCAGTCTGTTGGTCAACTGTATAGTGGGGTATTGAATGTGTCAGGCTATTCTGATATTGGGACAATTTTACTAGGACAAAAATTGTTCTGTTAGATGTTGGAATTAGAGGGTTTCTTACATCAAAGGTTAGATTTGGAGCTTTGAAATAGCCATAGCTTAGTCATTTCAGGTATGGCATCTTCAGGTTCTCCCTCTATATCTGAAACAATTTAGTATTTGAAAAAGGCTTTGTCTTTTATTAGCTAATATAGTAATGTCAACAATAAATAGCTAAACATTTATTGTTAAACATAACCATTTAATTACATAAAACATTCTTATTTTCAAGATGGGATGGGATTTGCAGGAAAATTAGATCACAGTGAATAAATGAACTGAATCCATTGAAATTAGTGCAAAACTGTCCATATTATCCAACTTAAAATTAGAATCTTGTGCTTATATAACATGTATGTATGTATGTATGTGTGTATGTATGTGTGTATGTATGTATGTATGTATGTATGTATGTATGTATGTATGTATGTATGTATGTTTGTTTTTCCCTGGAACAGAATCCCTGGAACAGGATGCCATCTATAAGAATGCAAGACTATTGTATGGTATAAAACATTGCAAAATACATTGAAATTAGGGAGATTATGAGCACCTTTAAAAGTGATATATTCTTATATAAAATTGTTGTTTTGAGATTGAATATGATGAACTATGCTTATGAACAATACTTGTAACAGGTTGAGACTGATGGATGAATAATTTTGTGTGCGCAAAGAGAAAATTTAGTAATAAGGAATAATAATGTCTCCTTAATGTGATTCAGTGATTGTCAAGGGATGAGAATATATAAGGGATTATGTTACTGGTTTATTTTTACTGGGCAGTGATATACTAGTGAAATACAAATATATTCCAGTCTTCATTCTTATGATCTTCTCATCCTCTCAGAATGATTCTTGCTATTACACCATCACTGATTGTGATCCATAATGATAGCAAACAATCACAATCTGAGGATAGCTTTGTCAATCTCTTCATGTAATTCTCTTGCTCTTTCACACTGACACTTCTTATTTTCCTTTTTCAAACAGCTGCTGAGCTATCATTTATAGTAGCTCTAGTGCCACAGATTAAAACTGGAGCTTTGCAGATGTTTCAGATTCATGGGTCTTACCTACCTTTCTAAGATGGACAAATACATTTTGAAAAAAAAAAGCAATATGGTGTGTATACAGTACTAATAATAGTTTTGGAATGTATCCAGACAATGGTGGAAGTTTTATGGCTTCTTGGAAGGTATAATTCCACTGCCCTTATCTCCATAATTGATGCTAACATGTCAGGACATCCAAAAAGGGATTAAATCAGAGTAAGGTTCCTGGATGCTAAAACAGCTATGGATTCTGCGGATGAACTTCCTCATCATCTCCTTAAAGAAGAACATGGTATAGATACATTTCCTTCTATTAGTTTTAGTGAAGATAAAATAAGCTTTTTGCTATTGTTACATTATACTGGCTTTTACTGGAAAGGCTTGAGATAAGATCAGATATTGCTGAACCTAGCTAAAAAGTAAGTTGAGTAAAGCAGACAGATGCATCTGGGGAGTGAAGAATAAATCTCAAAACACCAGGAATTTTCTGAAAAATTAGATTCAGTAAAATATAACTTTCTAGGTTCTGTTGAACAACCTCCTGAACACAAAACCAATTTGGGCAAAAAAAACTCAGAGAACTTCCCATAAATTATTTCTATTTTGTGAAAGAATGCTTTAATGCCCCACTTTCAAGATGTAAAAGATATTTCAGAAGCTTTTGTCAAAATGGCTTCTTTTGCTAAGAAACATGCTATATATATCTATTCTGGAAGCACAATGAACCTCCATATGCATTTGAATGAGGTATTTTGATCTGCATAGGTTGTTGTATTTTATTCACCTCCAAGCTTGGACCCTCCCTCAACCTAGCATCCTCAAATTCTTCATCTCAGCATGGCTGCTTAGGATAGTAAGCTGTGAAAGGTTGTCTGTCCCTTCACATCATGTCCTTGGAGCAGAGTAAAAAATCCCTCACAATAGTACTTCAACTTAAAATGCATCAACTGCCAGTAGCAGCAAGCTTTGTAAAAATGTCCTCTTTATTTTGTAGATATTACTATCCCATTCAGTCAAATGAATTCTACAGTCATAAATATACAACTTTTTATTAAATTGACTATTATTAGATAACAAGCTAAAGATTATATGATTCTAACTTATCAAATCAAAGCTAAGTTAGCTATACTGCATTGTAGGTAAACCCACTGAAATTTGTTGAGTACAACAATGTATATCATGTGCTAACTACATCTCTGTTTCTTCTTTTTGTCTCCAGCTGACTCTAGCCATAATTCTGATTTAACACACAACGTCATCTTAGCTGTAAGCATATGTTTGAATGACTCACGGCACAGAATAAATCCGAAGAGAGCAAAGGAAACAAAAACAGACACTGAAGGAAAGTGTGTGACAAAGGTATAATAATTCCCAGAAAATTAATTGATGAATATTTGAAGCAAAATTAAAACCTCACTTAAAGCTACTGAAAAGTGGCTACTTGAGAGACATATCTTAGGTCTCATCTCAAATCCCACTCCAGGTTAGTTATAAATGAGTCCAAAGTAAATAATATATGAATCTTTGCTTTGTTCAATGACATCTCCAGCAGAGAGATGACTGTTCATTATAAACTGTGTAGAAGGCTTCACCACTCGGCAGTTTTATAAATACTAATGACTGACATATTAAGGAAAATAGTACCTACAAAAGTGAATTCTCCTGCCATGCAAATGAGGTCCAATTCCCCACAGATAAAGATCTTTTTGATGGAGCACATACAAAATCTACAGCTCTTAATTCTGTCATTAGTATTCCAGGCAGACAATTGCCTAATAACAAGGAAAACTGTCTGAATTGCTGTGTCTGAAACCTAATATTGATTTGCTTAATGGTGTCAGAAAGTCAAAATTCGCAAATCTCCTGTCAATTGTTTATGAGGCAGTTAGCAAAAGATGCCCTTGCTTAATTAATAACTCAGTACTGAAATATGATTATATGTTTATTAGGCTCTAATTCAGCCTTTGCCAAAGCACTGATGCAGCAAAGTAAACTGCATTTTTAAAGCTTATTTTTAATAAAAAATCTGCTGAAACTCCATGATCTCAATTTCTGAAGGAAAATGCTGACTTTTCAGGGCAAAGCTCACGCTGTACTAATGCATTGACACAAAAATGTATCCTTCTAATTATGTGATTAACTGTATTCTACATAAATATAAACTCAGCAGAGCAGAAAAATAATTAAAGAACGAATTTGTGGACAAAGAAAAATGCTGGATGTTATTGTGCAGCTTTTGATTACTACATTCAGCAATAGCGTGGATTTAGAAATATAATTTAGACTCTGATATTTTTTCCACTCATGGATCTAGTATTAATGGGCAAAGTGGGAATATCTCTTTACTTCCTTGGAGTTTCTAGCAGGAAAGAAATATATTCCTCGAACAAAAAAGATGAAATGGATTTGTATTAATGCCATTATCCATTTTAAGAATGATTCAGTCTTGGTGATTCTTGTAGGTGTTTTCTTGACTGGATCATTTTCTTTCCTTTGCTACTAACTTTCTCTCTGTTTTCTTTCTCTCTGTCTATTGACTTTCTCTCTGTTTTGGGTTGAATGACTAAGTTGACAGCAGGGCAAGAAAATGAATGACAAGAAAGGAAGAAACAGTGGAATTCCACAGATTGGCATTATTGATGGAACAGCAACTTTAGGATAAAATCACTATTGTTTAATCTTTCTACCTGCCCAGAGACCGAGGATGTGGGCAATTTTTGAAGAGAGTGATTTGCCGCAATTGTCCTACACAATTCTTCATACAAGTCAATGAGAGCCCATCTCCTCTTTCAAGTTCTTATACACAAGAGAACATCTTGAATGTCAATAGCATTTTGTGGCTTGTATTATTACTGTTGGCAGTGATTCATTTTTTAATGATCTATATGAGATATCTTGTTATAGATATTGTGTCACTTTCTTTAAAACGTATTTCTTAGATTTCCATATACGCAGGTGAACTTATATTTACTACTGTACACTTTAATACCTGTTTTAATTTGGTTGGTCTTCATAGACAGTCCCATAATATACAAAGTACACAGATGGTAGGAACTGAATGTCAGTTGTTATTATATGAAAATTATATTTTTTAGATTTTTAAATGACTATTTTAACACTTTTTAGATTTATGAAGATTGCAGTTTTATACCAAATATTCTAGGTATACAGGACATTGTACATTTGGAATATACCTATACTTTAATTCATTTCTTTGGGGTAAATTTAATATTTTGCTAATCAATTTCAAAGCTTTTATGAAAATATGCAAGAAACTTGTTTTTGTCTTTTGTTCAGATTTTATTATTTTGGGGGATAACTATATTTAGGAAAATATCCTTGGTGAAGCTGAATTTTACAAATTGTGTAATTCAGATTAATGCTGCTACTGATATACAGCTGAAGATACTTGTGAGTCAATGTGTAAAAATAAATGCTGTAAAAATTAATTTCATTACTAGACTGATATAGATTTTAAGCGGGGTGTTTATGTCAATTCCACTTAGCTATTGTAAACAAATGGGTGATTCAATGATTAAATGTTTATGACTCCAAGGCTGTCCTCATCTAAATAGTGACTTTCTATATGAAAATGGAGGATTTAATTTTCTTGTTTTGCAATTATATTACTAAATATATTTCTTAATCTTTGTATTGTATTAAAAAGCCATGACATTGATTATGTATCATTATGGGGTCAATTGGAGAATTATTTGCTACTTTTGGTACATTTCCTGCATTTAAGATAGTCCAATTTATTTGGATAACATTGGGTAAAATATTAAAAAAATATTTTTGTACTGATAATCCTTTGGAACAGTCTTTTTAAAAATGGCAGGTTGCTTTCTCTGTCTTTTGAATGATATATGGTATGTGGTAAAAATAGGATTAACCAGTAGTGGGATTCAAATGTTTTTACTACCAGTTCTGTGGTTGTGGCCTGGTGGGCATGGCAGGGAAGGATACTGTAAAATCTCCAGTCAGAGGTGGTATTTGCTGGTTCTGTGAACTACTCAAAATTTCCACTACCAGTTCTCCAGAAATGGTCAGAACCTGCTGAATACCATGTCTGCCTTCAACTAATTATTAATAACTTTTAAAATATATGAAAGTTTACAAAAAGAATAAAAATGTATCAAAATAGCTGATTACTAATATAGTATATTTATTTAAAGCATTTGCTATGCCTCAGAGACATTTAGAACAGTGGTTGCCAACCAGTGGGCTGGGAGCACTGGTAGTCCATGAGAAAATTTTGGTGGTCCGCAGACAAAGGTCATCCCCAAAGCACCCCCAGGCTGCACAGAAACACAAGACTGCACTGTGAGAACACATGGCTTGCATCGCTTGCATTGCGAACAACACGAGATAGTGAGGAGCGGATGGAAAGGGCGGAGGGGGGGAACTGGCCCCTTTGCCTCACGCACCTGGTCTGGCCATCGGGCTGTTTCTTTCTGCTTCTTTCTTCTTCTGCTTTTGGCTGTATGCAAGGAAAGCAGCCAAAGTCTTTCTTTCTCTCCTCCAAACTCCAACAAAAGTCTCTCTCCCCCTAAGAATGGAGCTGGAGATGGTATACGGCGATCCCAAATAAAGAATGATTGGTCGGTAGGAAAACAGGGTGGGGAATTTTCCTGGAGACTTTTTTTGGGATTTTCCCAGGGTGTCTGGTCTCCGGGATTTAAAATTATTAGTTGTCAAAAATTATCAGCATGTCAAATATTATCAGTGTAGTGTTCTATACTACCAAATAAATGATTTCAACAAATCACATACATTTCATATTATCTTAAAACAATATTAATTCATTAAACCCTAGTTTAAAATCCAGTGGATTCCTCAACAGTTGCTTAAAAAAGGTTGGTAACTGACTTTATATTACAGATATACAGTAGCAGATTTAAGGATTGTTTACTTTGATTTATTGCATTATTGCCCACATGAAATAGCTTTTAAATACTAACGTAACATTATTATGTCATTAGAATAACACAGATATATACACACATGCAAGAAACAAATCATTTTTCCACAAAGTTCAAAGTGTCATCTTGAGGACAGGGATGGTCCTAGAGATCACTTGGGACCTATGAACCACAAATTAGCAATCTTTATTCTATTATTCTTGTGACACAATAACCAGCAAGCAGCCTCCAACTGCAAAACAGGCTTAAACTATACTGTAGACATACCTTAAGGTATTTTGAGGAAATATTAAATGTAAAATAGGAATTCTATATTACCTCCCAAAGGATTTCTTTTTGTATTTTCAATCTTGAAATCTTCAAAACATTTGGAAAGTTTGTTTCCAAAAAATCATCTTCAAACCTTCCATGACATCATTCTCCTTCTGGTGTCATCACATGCAATCTTCAATAAGTGATTCCTTAGCAGTACTTCTCTTTCATTTAGCAACTGCAAAGATGAATTTGCCCAAAAAAATGAGCATCAAAATGCAGGCTGAAATTCCTAAAATATGCTGTCTTCCTCTTGTTATATCTGTACTTATTCTCATACATGGAGTTTATGTGAAAGCAATGAATTTATGTTTCCTTCCATACATATACAGTGTATGTCTAGGAATCTGGTAGTAAATAAGATCTATGGGGGGAGGGGAACCTGGTATATGTCTGTAGGGTGTCTTAATACGTCAGGAGGGATAAAATCACAGGCAACATAATCATCTGGCCCAGGCCTTGTTCAAAAATGAAGATGCAACTACAGCAAGTTTGAACAATTTTTGCCCAAACCCTTAAAAATAGGTATCAGACCTCTGTTCAGTGCTCAGTTCATTGCTGATATGTTTTTAAAGGCCAAAAGTGCTGAAACAGTCCTATCACTTGCTTTCTGTGTCTCTAAAACTCTCACTGACTAATACTTTATATGTTATGTTCATATAGATCAGAATCAATGTATTCTTTTTTACAAAACAGCATTCTTTAGAGATTGACACTTCAGAGATTGACATTTTAAAAGTCTCATTACTTCAAACTAAATCATTAAAAACCTTCATAATGTTCACTTTTAGACAAGCAGAACTATTTTTTGTGCATTTTAAGCTGATCAAGACTTCTTCTCAATTATTAGCCAAAAGATGGAGGATAAGTAACAGCGCTCGCAAAAGAACTGCTATTCTGAAGCAATTCTCCTCTGCTAAGCAGAATATAGACTTAAAGATCATATTGGGAAATACAAATCATTCCTGAAATAAAGGTAAAAAAGTATTTGTAAACATATACGCTGGGTGAGACAATAGTTTACAGAGCTGGTAGTTCACCTCTATCAAAATGCTGAATAAAAGAAAAATAGGAAAATCAGGAAACTATTTTTTTTGTGTTTTAAAATTACATCAGTAGTTATGTTTGATTTGCCCCCCCAGCCATGAATCTTTTTCAGAGTGCCCCAAAGAATTTTAAGTGTTTTTTTAAAAATAAGCTGAACCTTTATTTTCTTCTTCTAATTTATTATGTTTGATTATGCAGCTGGAAGGGGAAGGTAGCTGCTGTTTGTAGTTAAATAACTCCTCACAATTTCTTAAAGAAGTGATCTTCAAAGCTTCAATGGGTCAGTGGCTCAAGTACAAAGGAAAGATTGATTTTCATACTCCCACTCTGTGTTCCCAAAGTTTAAAACAGACACGTTCTGCTAAATTAGTTTGTCTATGTTATTAATTGAAGAAGTTATTAAACTCCCATAAATACATGGTATCTTGCTTCAAACACGGAATGCATTTGCTTTGAAAACCTTCACATTTAAAATGTAAACCAGGGAAAGAAATATACATTTTATTTGATTACAGAATTATGCCTCCAAAGCTGAAGGCTAGAAAATTGGCAGTTTGCACAATATATTAGGTATGCATAATGATAGATTGTATGAAGAACATAAGACTCAAATCACTTGAAAATATGTTATTTGCATTTAATAAAAAGCATTTGTGCACTGGTATGCAACAAAGATGAAACACATTAAGTATGAGGAAAACACCTTTAATTTACTCAGAGGTAACCTAAGGCACCATATAATATCCAAGCACACCTGTGATGTCAGACTTCCACATGATTGGGAACCATAAAAAATATTTCTCCATTTGCACATAAACGTAACAATGTACATTCATGTATTTTAGTATGAAAATCTAAATGCCAACTGACCATATATTTGTTTATGTAAAAAGCCCTGACAAGTAAAAGAAGTCTAATGGTAACTAAAATAAACTATTTCATGGAACTTATGCCCAAGCTCAATTTATTTTTATTTTATTTTGATTTGATTTGGTTTGTAAATTGCTTACAAGATAATAGGTATAAGTAAAAACATAGTTATGAATACATGGATACATATAAGAAAAATAAGAAATTAACAGAACTGGACTACTTCCTTTATAGGTGAATGCTTGAATAATAGAAAGGTGTTGACTAGAATTGTTGGAGACCATTGCCTTAATTAAGAGATACCTTAGTTTCAGTTTTATTGCTTGATAAATATTTTGGAAAGTAAAACATTTAAGGAATTTTTATCTTTCCTAAGAGATTTTGAAAATACAAAGAAACCTTAAGGAGGCGTTGAAAAATAAGAATTTTCACAGCAGGCTTTCTTCAAAGATTCTTCAAATATATCAAACATATGAAATCAAGGATATTCTGGGAGAGGTTCAAACAGCCAAGATGTCACTTATGACCACATGATTAAGTTTCTTCCTCTTTTATATGTACCTTATTTGCATGATAATGTTAATAGAAGCAAATTTTTAGTCATTTGATTGTAGCCACCATCTTGATAGTTTTTGTCTGCCTTTTACATGAAACGTCTGTGTTGACCAGCAATTTGCATAGTGGTATTGGTTTCTTCATAATAAGAGTAAGGCATTAGATCCTGGAGGAGGAACAAGAGAGGATGTGAAAAGGTCAAAGTAATCCCAATGATGATGTAATCTTTAGGTTAATGAGGTGTAATCTTTAGGCTTCTTAGCTGGGAGTGTGGCTCCAACAAACCCCAGGAACAGTGTCAGAATTGCCTGTCCAGAAGAGTGGAAGAACAGCTAAGATCTTAAGCAGAACCCTCAAACTCCCAGGCTTCTGGTAAAGGCTTCTGGTAGAGATTAAGAAAGACACATACCATCCATAGGCTGAGAAGGAAATTTTATATACAGTATATTGTTTAAAGATACAATTTGGCACAACACTTTCCTATGGAATCTCTCTCTTTCTCTCTCTCTGTATATATCTTCTTCATATTACCATTACTTCTGCTCACCGATATCTAAAGTAGTTTGAAGATAATCTGCAATTGACTTTAACCTTGATATTATAACAAAATATTGTTTTGTATCACATTTAAAAACTGTATATGCCACCCCTTATTTGACTTTACATCATGCAGTACATACATGGTTGTGTGTTTGTGTGTGTAAGTATATAATAGCAGTAATAACAAAGGAGTGTTGCAAAGTAAATCATACTATATATTACTATGAGAATGTGTCTATGTATATACCGGTATAATACCAGTATATACTGGTATTTCATTTTTCAGTAACAGAGTAATGCTAAATTATGCTTGGAATCTTCAAATTGGCCAAGTATATTGAAATGCAAACCTGATTAACTGCACAAAAAACTTATTTGAGAATGTAGACTTCCATGGTAGAATCAGAGGTTCTGATTTTATATTACAAACCTTCCAGAAGAAAGAATCAATTTTTTTCTATACCTTCATTCTTAAGTTAAAAATGCCATAAATATTTGTGGAGATTACATTACCAATATTTTAATCACCGGATTATTTTGTAACTTTCAGCATTTAAATAATCCATCCATCCCTAAATATAGAAATGGGTTTGCAGAAACTTCAAGACTTATGGAGGAAGGTTTGCAATGTTTATGATCAGAAGGGGAAAATGGCATTGACAAGCATGGATTATTTAAAGTGCACAGATGTGAGCCATATAACCACTGCACTTTGATGCAAATCATAGAGAAAGGTGAAGGAGAAATGGTCTGTGCAAAACCTACAACCAATTCCTCCCCTCTACCCCTGCGCAGTTTTGTATACAAAAAGAATTTACTCTGATAGACATGGTATTTCCATTCTTTTAAAAAAATCATTTAAATGATAGCATAGCATTGCCGTTCTCTTTATATGCATGAATGTCAACATCTGGTACCAACATTTTGACAATTCTATTAAAATGCCTCACCATTCCCCATCTAACACCTGTTAGCTCTAATTTCTTTCCTGAGACACACACCAGTAGACAGTGTAGATTCCAAATCATTTATCACTTTTAAAATACTTCCATATGGGGTAGTTTGGAAGGGTCTGCTTTGGCCTTAGGCACATGTTTTTTGAATGCATTAAAAATTCAGAAAATAGAGAGGGAGCAAACAGTACAGACATTAATGTTTCATAGCATTCATGTCTGGTAATTATTAGTCAAAATTATAGTTTGCACATGACTTGACAAAGTGGACCATAGATGGTCCTGCTCCAGATATATGCAGCATGCAATATGTTCCAGGTTATTGAGATGTCAATCTGCAATAACAATGCAAATATCCCTTACAGGAGGCAGTGGGAAGAGGTGTGTAAAGCTCTGGAGAGTTGCTAGAAATGTCAGAAATATTACATCCAAAGTGAATGACATCAACAAGGGACTATGTGCTTAAAATGTGCACAATTAGTGAATACTAGGCATTGGGTCATTGTTTCAGAGATATTTCCTTACTTGAACAGAGAAACAGAATGAATACAGGCAGGCCAAAAAAGCAGCGGTAACAGGAACAACTTCCAACTTCCTGTTGGCTTCCCCATTGTTTTTTCTTGTAACAAGCTGGCAAGGAACATTGAAAACGACTATCATAGGACTGCAATTGACTGTGGCAGTGCTATAGTGCAGTAGTGCAGTAGCATCATTGAAGCACCCACAATTTTTTCTAATTTCAATGTCACAGGAATCATGGATATCATATTTTGAATGTATTCTGTAAAGTAGCCCATTTGAGATATGTTGATTAAAAATTGTTGCCCTATGTTGCCCTGTTTCAATGAACTGAAGGTTGCAAACAATCAAACAGACATAAGAGTTTTAGTAGCATATAGATATTTGTATCTTAAAGGCCAAAAAAAGAAAATTGTAATGTCCCATGAATTTTCCAAGATGTGATAAATATTCCTGTTTCAATAATGGTATAGTAAAGTGGTGAAATTAGGCTTTAGGCTATAGAAAAGTACAGGTAATCCTTGACTTATGACCACAACTGAATCACAAATTTCTGTTGCTATGTAAAACATTTGTTAGGTGAATTTTGCCTCATTTTACAATCTTTCTTGATGCATTTGTTAAGTGAATCACTGCAGTTGTTAAGGTAGTAACACAGTTGTTAAGAAAATCTGGTTTCCTCGTTGACTTTCCTTCTCAGAAGGTTGCAAAACATGATTACATGATCCCAGGACACTGCAACTGTTATAAATATGAACCCATTTTGTGATCTGAATTTTGATCACATGACCATTGGAATGCCGCAAGGGTCGTAAGTATGAAAAAGGGCTGTAAGTCACTTTTTTCAATGCTGTTGTAACTTCAAAAGGTCACTAAATGTACTATTGAAGTTGAGGACTACCTGTATTAGTGCACTATTAAGGACCCAAAAAAAACATAAGGTATCTCTTTGCCTACATTTAAATAAACATCAGCTTGCATAGACATTTGAGTTACCAACTGTACTGTATAATAAGATTTCTCATTTCTTCCTCTTTTTGCCCTGGGGATACAAGCCAATCAAATCTACGATTTGGTTAGGTATTTTGTGCAAATATATGGTAGCCATATGGTCAAGTTTAATGAATTCTGGTTTAGCTGTAAATTGGGAGAATAATTCAGCAGCAAAAATAATTCAGGAAATATGAAATTACTATATTAGAAGAGATAATTCAATCAGCACATTTTAAGTGAGATTCAGGGAGGATATTGGCAATGTTATTTTATAAAGACTCAGATTTTGATCACAAATTATTTCATCTTTTTTATGTTTTTCTGTATCTCACATCTGATCCAAGTGTTGTGAGTAGATATATCATCAGCAATTTCCCCCTTCTTATGCCTCTATAACTTTGCAGTGTTTGTAAACATTTAGGGTCCCGTAAAAACTATAGTATAAGTGTTTATAATATGCATGCTGCATAATATATTGTATATATGGGAACCATTCTTGCTTTAATTTAGTTAAAATTTGATGTGAACATATGCTAATGCTAGTAATTTTGGCATTGCTGTATATTTTCCAATGTCTAATCAGATATTGTCAGAATTGCATCTTTCTTCCAATGTTGGACAACATTTATTCTGCTGTGAGCATGTATCCCTGTAAAATATATATATATTTTCCTGATATATTTTTTGCTTGGATCATACCTAGTTTAAAAAGTTGTGATTTCATTTCAAATTTAAATTCCAAAATGTTATGCATTGTACTACATATATCTTTCTGGTACTTTCAGGTTGGGTTTTGTTTTTTGTTTTTTTGCATGTTCACAGCATGTGGTAAAATGTTGCTTCTGTTTCATGGCATTTCCACATTTATTACTACATGCTTGATCTATCTTGGAGATTATTGAAGGAGTTGTGTGCCATCTGTAAAACATTTTGTACCAAAATTCTTTACAATTGTAGCTTGGAGTAAATGTTATGAAAAAAACATTTTCCCATTGTTATATTGTGATTGCTTCTTTAAAAAGTTTCATACATTTTACACACGTTTTATTTGTTTTGCCACTTTATGATATCTAAAAAAGAATTTGTATATGTGCTCCAACATATAGTATTGGTTTTATATAAGTGTTTCAAATGTTGTCATTTTTCTTATATCCCTTCCTCTTTCTTAACATCAGATTGGTATCCTTCCTACAATTTCTAAATACATCAATCATGGTATTCCACTAAATAATTCTTACTATGTCTTTAACTCTTCTCTTCTCTTTCTTTCTTCTCTTCTTTTCTCTTTCTTCTCTTCTCTTGATCAAATTTATATAGCAGCCACAGGAGATCCAGAACTGACCACACAGACACACACACACACACACACACACTGCTCCATAAAACCATATCTATCTGTTCTCAAGAAAATGCAAGCACTCTGAAGAGATTCCTATATTAGAGGCTGAATGCAATAAAATAGTTTGAACTCTATGGATCTGGTTATTTGCACCTGACACCATTTCACCAAAGATGACTCTCAGCAGCACACAACAATAGATAAACAAAATGTAAACAGCAAATAAAAACCACAGTAATGTATATTACTGTATACTTATGTATACTTATTTAGAAATATCTAAAGCCAAAGAAATAAATGTCTAAAGAAACACCATCTGAAATAGAGTCAATAAATGTCTAAAGAAACACCATCTGAAATAGAGTCATTGTTCAATACTGTCTGTAAATATATTTTAATGGAGTCTGAACTGGACAAATGTGCTTTGCACACCACCAAATGGGGAAAATTAGTGAAAACTGAAGGAATCAAGTATTAACATCAAGAGTTAGGATGAAGATGATCATTACAAACACCTGGGCATCATTCAAGTTGAAAACATCAAGCATACTGAAGTGAAGAGAAAGGTTGTAAATGAATACATCAAGAGAATGAATTAGATCTTAAAGTCCATCAAGGCAATTGAAGTCAATATATACACAGCTGGAATAGTGTACTGGACTCAAGCAGAAATAAAAGCCTTGGATAGGAAGACCAGAAAAATAAGGACAATGAATTATGCCTTTCATCCCACAGTGACACTGACAAACTCTACTTACCAAGGAAAATGGCATGGAATATTGCAAACATATCAGATGATTGAAGAAGAAAAAAGGGCATTGGAAGAATAGCAAAGGATATTGAAGGATAGCAAAGAAGATGCACTGAAGCTAGTATATCAGGAAGACTTACTGACTACTAAAGTCCCAGAGTACTTTAGAATTCAGACAGAGAGGCAGCTGCTGCATAACACACCAAACTTAACAATTAATACAACATTGCATTATCTGAAGATAGCAGTATAGAAGAGAAAGAACTGGAGAAGATAACAAAATACAAAGACCTGCAAACAGAATTAGAATCACTATGGCAAAAGAAAGTAAAGATAGCAACAGTAGCAATAGGTCCCTTGAGTGAAATCCCAAAAATCTGCAGGTGATTGACTTGATAAGCTAGGAATGCTCTCCAACTCACTTTGCATTACAGTCTAAAATATTGAAAAGCAAGACAATCTGTGTTTTTGAATCTTGTAATTAAAAAAAAAATACATCTGGATCTTTTCTGCAAATACATTTGCAGATGATTTCTTATGTTCTTGTCATCTCCTCTCTGAAACTGTAGTTGGCACCATTTGGAACAAATAATTTATTTTGGGAAATATATTTATTTTAATGATTGCAATTAATCACCACCAAGATGCTTTTAGATTTGTTCATTTTTTTCTTTTGATTTCTTGCTGTAATTTAATATAGTTATTTTGACTTTAAAAAAAAATACTGTCAAATGCAGACCAGGATTGTTCAGAATGGGCATATTTCATGTTCATTTGTTTAGGAATACTTAAACATTCTAGCTTTCCATCTTCACACATTTCCAACCAAAGGATAAAAGAACTATAGGCAGCAAGAAATAGACAAACCAGAAATGAATGTGATTAATCAACATATTTAATATTTTTGAGTTATCTGAATAGGAAAGTCATTCAGATTAGATCAGTAAATATGGAAATATAACAGAACCACTCTCGTGGATGAAGACAAACAAACGATGTGTCCCAGGATAATGTTGCAAAATCTGGATTGGTCACTGGGAACAGTGGTGACCACAACCCTTCTCCCCTCTTTTTCTATTTTTCTGGCTATCTCTACCTTAGTTTATCTTATATGGGTTTTTTTTTTCATGCTTAAAAAAATAAAAAAAACAGTCCTGAAGATTTGCAATCACCTTCCATCTTTAAAAAATAGGAAAAAGATAAGATGGGTAAAACAAAGGATAAATTCTGTAAGTTAATTACTGATTCTTAAAGAATAACCATGATGTGTAAATTACTTGCATCTAGGAAATTTGAATTTCCTTCATCAAATTCCTTTCCTATAAGTTGGTATTCTTTTTAGTACAATTAAAAAGGAAAAATGAATTTATTGTAAAAATTCACAAAAAATCAAGTGATAATTTAAACTGTCCAACATTCTCTGTCATAATTTTGAAAAAGCAGGGAGGTACATAGAAGATTATTTATAATCTATGAAATGACAAATGTATTCAGCTCTGGACAGTTAAAATATTCATCAGTAAATATGTGGATACCTACATTTTCACACATCTGCTGTTTACTAAATAACATTACAGCACAGTTTTAATCTTATAAGAAATTGTTTGGAACTTAAAATAAGTGCACTTAATTAAAGAAAGGCTGTGAAAATGTGCATTAATCTGATATGACTAATAGCAAAGTGCATGAAATTGCTAATTAGAATTTCATTAGAGGTGCTGCTTTATCAGACTGTGAATATCACAACCTTTAAAATTCTTTCAGGAAGGCTTAATTCATTTTCAAACAGAAATATTCTTTAAAGACATTTGATATGTTCTGAAAGAATTTATAACTTAGCCGGAAACATTAAATGTTGCCAATATTCCATAGGAATAATATTTGAATGGAAATGTGCATTATGTACTTTCTTCTTCATTACAGGAATATTTTCTTTTCCATGGAATCATTTATCTAAAATAATTAGATAAAGAAAAATGATTTAATCTTAAGATTATTCAGACAATATTTGTATTCACATTTAAAACTGCTATAACATTTTTTTGGGAAAAAGGAACAATGCATGTTAATGTTAATATAGTTATAATAATGTGGCATGAAATCATCAACTAAAGACATATGAAAACTCAGGAAACAAGGGTAAAATCTTGCATAGAACATAACAAGAAATAAAGTTACACCAATTATAATGTATTAAGCTGAATAGAACTCTCCATCTAGGTATTATGGTTTGTCTGGATTTCTTTTGCACACAAGATCACCTGAAGAAGAAACTGTCTTTGACCCTTCTCTCTTACCTTAGTGTATAAGAAAACACATGCTTGGTTTATATTAGGGACTCTGCCAAAAATAGATCTCTGTGAAGCCTGAATAGACACAAATATTTTATCCAGAACAGAACCACATTGGGATCCTAAGGATTAAAGCTCACTAAACTTGTCTTCAACCCCATTATTAGTCCTCAATATGGATTAAATCTATGTAGCTAAACTGTGGAAAATCTATCTACAAGTTTGTATAGTTCAGATTACATTAAGGTTTAACATTAAAATGTCCATTGTCGAAAACTACACACAAAAGTATACTGCATCTGCATATGTGTAAGCACATATATATTATGCTCTGACTATAATATGTATTTGTGCATGTGTCTGTGTGTATTCCAAATTCATAATCAGGTTTTTTTTTGCAATTATGTACATTGATAAGCCAAGGAAACCAATCCATGGTCTAAATACTGTGTTTCCTCAAAAATAAGACTGGATCTGATTTCCTTGTGGGCCCCAAAATAAGCACAAGGGCTTATTTGGGGGGATGTCTCATTTCCCCGCCCCCATGTACTGGAAGCCTACTTCTGCTTGCTTGCAGCGGGGCAGGAGGCTGCGCAGCATGCCAGTGCTGTCATCATGAGGCAGGAGGTTGGAGCTGCCCCATGTGCCCTGCATCATCTTACCTCAGTGTCCCCACAACCAGATTACCCATGACCTGACACCTGCCTCACTCGTGGCCGAGGCACCAGCACACTGCTTGGCCTCCTGCTCTGTTGCAGCTGTGAGCAAGCAGAAGAACTAGGCTGGTGGCCACGTGGGCTCCTGTTGCACATGGCTGTTGGTGCTGTTACCATGAGGCAGATGTCAGGGCATGGATGGATGGCCTGGCTGCAGGGTCCCTGAGGTAAGCTGGTGCGGGTCGCACGGGGAACCTCCCCCCCCCTCCATTTCATCTCATGGCCGCGGCAGCACGAGAGACCAGAGAGAATGGCCGGATGGCCAGCTGTGTAGGGGCTTAGGTAGGGCTTATTTTGGAGGGTAAGACTTATATTAGGCACAAACGTAAAAATATGTTAGGGCTTATTTTTGAGTTAGGACTTATTTTCAGGATATGTGGCATTCAAAGACAGTTATTTTCTTCTTATGGATCTCATCCAGATAAACCATCTGTTGAGCCCTGATCCAGGGCTCACAATGATCAACCAGTGAAATGGCAGCACGAAGCCAAGGGAGCTAAGGGAGAAATGACAGTGATGGGGAGGCTGTGGTTGCAGCAGGAAGACTTCTGCATGCTGTGGTCCACCACCGCTTGCCAGCTGGCCACTCCACAACTGGTTGCTTTGATGATTGAGCCACCAGTCAGGAGGAACTGCTGGCTGGAAACATGGCTCCAGAAGGGATAAAGTGCTGCTGCTGCTAGAAGGAAGGGAAGACTGCAAACACTGATTACTGGATGTTGGATGACTGGTGCGTGTGGCCAGAAGACATGAAGATGTGGTCCCTGGACTATAAAATATGCTGGGAGGTGGAAGCTCCCAGCACTGACTTTGCAAGAGACTCTTGTTCCCTGCTCACTCAGCCGTGTACCAAGGCTCTGGACAGGCTTTGAAGTTTAAAGTTTGCTATTCCTTTGCTTTGATGTTGGTTACTGAGTGTGTGTGCTGTGGTCCTGCCCAGATCCAGGCCTTGGACTTTTGAGACCATCATGGGTGGAGATGCAACAGCACTTTTTTTGTGCTCCCCAGATGGGGAGATGGGGATCTCAAAGGAGATAGTATCTAATAATGGATACTTCTCTGCATTTCACTGTGCTAAGCTACAACATTTATTTATATATCTCAAATTTGGAGTCCTCCCACCTCATTCACAGAGTGATTCTGTGGTTGCCTTAAGGTTTCCAGCAGCTGGATGAACTAATTTCACGCCACAAAATGTCTGAAATTCCCTGGATCTGACTCCTCCCCTTCTGACATGCAGTCAAGACCATTCAGAAAGGGACGGACCACTTAAGGATGACGAGATATGGATATGATCTACTTTTTTCTTTCAAATATTTAAATCTTTTCTTGATATGATCAAATGGTTAATCAATATTCGGATTAATTCATTGATTCATAGTCCTTGAAATGTCACATAATACTTGGAATGGTCCTTAAGCTGACAGAAATTGTACATCTTTAATCCAATGGCTTTCCCAGCTCTAGTGTCGGCTTCATATCAATAAGAATGTTTTTTGTCGGGGTGGGGAGGAGGGAAGGTTTGATAGTCTATTGGTGTTACTGTCTGGGATGGGTTAGTGTGTTCAAATTCAGAGGTGAGGAAATACAGTATCCCGGGTCTCTCTTTGCTCCATACATGAAGAAAAACTAAAACAGCTATTAAACTTACATAATACTTTCTCTACTTTGGTATTAGTTGACAGGGATTAGCATATGGAAATTCATACTCTCTAGAATTACTAGGAGAATCAGATGGAAGAGAAGAGCTGTGCAAAGCATTTGAAGGGGCACTTTGTAAAGTTTATTAGTATGAACAAGACACTCCTGCACAAGAGTTAAAGCAGTCACATCCTCTGAAAGGCTCTCTTGGTTGTTTTGATGGCTCTCTTTGGCTTCCGAGATACATTTGTGTGGGTGTACATGTACAGCTGCTGCAAAGGTTATCCAACTAAAATGTGTGAGGATATACATATGGAAAATAACTTTCAGAGCAGTTGTGCAAATTGTCAATGATGCAGCTATTTTAATGCTTTGAGAAGGCATGCTTGGCTGTGTGAATATATAGCACCTAGAACTATATAAATCTTTTGAAAGAGATGCATTAAGTCATTAAAGCCAGGAAATTTTTGTCTAAATGTGTGTATCTTCTTTGAAAGCTACTTTCGGTTATCTCTTCAGAACGCCAATGCTAAGTTTCTGCACATGCCACTGTCCTTTGCTTTCTTTTATTCATGTCTATTTAGCTAGAATTTCACTCCAAGGTAATTGAGTAAAATAGTGCAGTCTTAAAGAGTTTATCAACACTGCATAGAAATCATTTAAAGTTCATTAGAGAAGTTGTTATAAACTTACACTAAATAATTTAGATGAAAAAGGTGATGAAAAGAACATACACTGAAAAAGTAAGCTGCAAGAATCATTTCATATTATTGCCTGTATTCTGTATGCTAGAACTTTTTAACTCTTTCAAAAGTTAACTTTTAATTTTAAATTATTATTAGGATAAAGAAACATTCTAAAATCTGTTCTTTCTTCTGTATTTTAACAGGACAAAGCTGTTAGCTAATTCCATGAGAATGTCTGCATATTCAAATTTTGATCCATTAAAGCAGGTGTGCCCAATTTTGGCTGGGAAATTCTGGGAGTTGAAGTCCACAGTTCTTAAAATTGCCAAGATTGGACACTCCTGCATTAAAGTCTTCATTAGGGCAATATATGTATTTGCTTCATTTGTTTATGTGCAGTACATTAATCTCCTCACTTGTTCCAAAACTAATTTTGAAGGTTATTAATTTATTGAGATCCTTCCATGATCTGACAAATTTTGGCAGCTTACATGATATAAAAAGAACCATCAAAACATGAATAGTATTTTAAACTAGCTAATTAAGCAACACATTGTAAAACAATGAATATCCAAAATATAACTATAACAACATTGGTATCACCACTGAGAAGCAATGTCTTCTAGCCTGGGTCTCTCTTATCTCCCAGAAGTATGGATCTATAGGAATTTTCTCTCTAGTTGATCTAGTACATTGCCACATCATGTTGCTGTCATGTGATGTTTCACAATGTTTTTCCCCTTTGTGGAGCTGGTGTGGGCATTGCCTGCGTGTGACACATCTAGCCCGTGGGTCATCAGTTTGACACCCCTGATCCAGTAGATCAGTCAGGTTGGAGTAAATGATCCATTAACAGACATTAACAACATTTAGAGACCATGCAAAAGAGACAATCAATCAATCCCAAAGAGAAAAAAACTCCATCACTCCTCCACCAGTAATCAGCACTCAGATCATCATAGGTTAACTCCAAGGTCAATTTCAGACCAACAATCAAATAAGCAATACCCCAATCAAGAAACTGCCAAAGAGCTATCAATAAACAGCTCAACCAAAAAAATCTCTAAGACCATTTCCACTCACACAGACAGGCAAGACACCAGAATATAAACTGACAGCAAACTGCGCTCCTTATTAGCACTGATGATGGTACCTAGGTAGGATAATGAAATGTCTGCAAAAAAACAAGTAAACTCAGAGAGCACCAAGGACCGCTTATTTCAACCTTGAGTTACAAACATTCTCTGTTATCAATAGATAATATTGCAATACCATCTGTCAAACCATAAAGACCCTTATGTATAAAAACCAATATTTTATATTACACTTGTAAACCAATCAGTAATCTGTGTAGGGTCCACAGTAATCCAATAACAGCTAAATATGACCCAGCAGTGTGCAGCCGCCACCAAAAAAGCTAATGCAATCCTAAGTTGTATTAACAGAGGGATACAATCAAGATCTATAAAGCCTTAGTAAGACCACACCTAGAGTACTGCATCCAGTTTTGTTCACCACATTATAAAAAAGATGTTGAGACTCTAGAAAAAGTACAGAGAAGAGCAACCAGGATGATTAGGGGACTGGAGGCTAAAACATACAATGAACGGTTGCAAGAACTGGGCTTGGCTAGTCTAGTAACAACTGCCCTGAAGAGCCACGGTCCAAAGTTACAACAGTGCTGAAAAGTAACATTGTGATCAGTCCTCACACTTATGCCCATTTCAGTGTCCCCGCAGTCATGTGGTGGAGACTTGAGTTCTTTACAATCAGTGGGCATTTATGATTATTGCAGCATTCCATGACCATGTGATCAATATTAGCAACTTTCACAGCAAGCTTCCAACAGAATCAATGGAGAAGCCAGCACATAAAATTTCAAGTCACAATCACATGATGTCTTGCTTAATGACTGAATGGGAAGTACTGTCATAAGTCCATCACAGTCATGTTATTTTTTGCTTAGTGATTGTGTATCTTAGCAGCAGATGTCCTTTGCTAATTGTGGTTACTAAGTGAGGACTACCTGTAGTTTTTATAGGCAGCCTCATGTGGATTGCACTGAAGTAATCTAACCAAATAATGAGGGTCTACGTTACTGTATATTTTTTTCCACATCAGGCCAGACTGTTGGAAAAGAAGCTGTGAATATAGAAGGACCCTCAAATCACAAATCTGCTCCTTTCCAGCAGAATCCTTGGCAGAGATAATGACAACGAACCCTTAAGCCTATTCTCTCCAATCCTAACCCTTGCAGCCTCATAAACATAGAGTAGTGATATCATTCCTTAACCCCATGGTATAGATCAGAACATGAGAATATATGTCTCCTCAATCAAGTACAACCTTTCTTCTTTCATATTTACTACTTGTTTGCTTTTCACCATTTTTAAGCATAGCGATATTTTTAATATAAATGAGGCAAAGTTCCACTTTCAAGCAATAAATTACATTTTTTAAAAATATCTAAAAAGGTTATCTAAATATCTAAAAATATCTTAGATATTTTACAAAATATCTATTTTGTAAAATATCTAAAAAGATCTTCAGGTTATAGCTATCTTTACCAACGGTGGCAGAAGGAGAACAAAAATGGTTCATTTACTTTGATTTAATATTCTGATTGCATTGTTCAAATTGAAGTTAAAAGCTCATAATCTCTCATCTGCAGTACAAAAGATTATTGAAAATGAATAAAGCATGAATAAAATATTTATTAGGTTTTTTTTAGTTTTTCAAAACTGTAGTGAAATAGCACTTTGGCATAATTTCAACTTCATATACAGTATAATTTATCATCAGTGGATGATTTGTCAGCAGGCTAGAGCAGAATTCACAAATTTGCCTTTTTATGTATTTTTCTCCTACAATAAATATATTGCTTTTTAAAAATTCAGTCTAGGCATAAGTGGACAAAAATTATGCTTATTAAATCTACTGTTTGCACTCAAAAGTGAAATGTTAGTCTTCGCTATCTTACATCTAAGCAAGGCAAACATATCTGCTAATTATAATGCAGTAAATGGGTTAAAATATGTTATTTTTTAAAATAGAATTGTGACATTTGTTGTTCATTTTATAACTGATTACGGATACTTCAACCTCATTTTGTAGAAAAGTATATAATGTAATTCAATTCAAATAGACATATATGAGAGCCAATTAAATGTAATAGCTAAAGGCACCAGGCTAGAAACAAGGAAATTGTGAGTTTTAGGAGTCAAGATTGACTCTACCCAAAGACACACACAGATGTCCATGACAACAATTGTATTATTTTTCTAAAAAAACAACACCTGTTCCATTAATTCTTTGAATCATTGAAGTTCTAATGCACCGTCTGTTATCCATCCATCCATCCATCCATCCATCCATCCATCCATCCATCCATCTATCTATCTATCTATCTATCTATCTATCTATTTATCTATCTATCATTTTTTAAATGTATATGCTACCCATCTCTATCTATGAGCCACGGTGGTTAGTACTACAGGCTAATTCTGACACAATGCCTGAAATTTGGCAGTTCAAATCTCACCAGGCTCAAGCCTTCCATCCTTCCAAGGTCAGTAAAATGAGGACTAAGATTGTTGGGGGTAATATGCTGACTCTGTAAACCACCTAGAGAGGGCTGTAAAGCACTGTAAAGCAATATATAAATCTAAGTCTATGCTATGCTATGCTATGCTATGCTATGCTATCTATCATCTATCTATCATTTATTAAATGTATATGCTGTCCATCTCCTCAATAGGGTGACTCTGGGCAGTTTAGTTATGCACCTTTGCTGAAAAACATGGATTTCAAAATATGCAAGTTCTTGCTGTCATTCAGTAGATGTTAGTGCAAAATAGTAATCTTTTAATTGAAATGAAATGCACGTATAAGAAGCTCATCGATTTACTGGACTTTATGTCATGTTTTCAACTTGGTAATTGACTGGAGGATCATAAAAGTATTTGCAATAGATAAAATAATAAAAAGAATTATTATATTGTTTGCTTTGCTTCTACTTTGATAAAGTATGGTTCCAAAACAAAATAAAACAAAACAAAACCCTGATCTGGTATCAGACAAAGAATAAAAAGATATTCACTTATAAGAAAATGTCTTATATTATTTCTTGTAATAGCCATAATGCTACTAGGCAGGCAACATTGATTCCATCAGACACATAAGATTGTTAATATTAGACCACTCTAGAGTGAATGCAGGGGTAAAATATAACTTTATTTGAAAATAATATGTAGCATTAATATCAGAAATATTAGACCCTTCAAAGTTGTCAGCTTGCATTATCACTGCTCAGTAAGGATGAATGAACACATATGATAACATTAATGTTCAAGGTTTGCAATAAATTTATATTTTGATCCCTATTGAAAGAGATTACAGCAGCATTTCTTCCAGATTCTTATATGCTATGAGCTTCTGTTCAGTTGCAATTCATTGTATGTTGTGGAAGAGATGTTTGGTTCTGAGATTATTTAAACTGCATTGGGTCTATATCAGCAGCAATTATTCAGGAAGACTATATTTTTGTTATGTTATGCATTTGTTATGTTATACAACTGTAGAAATGATGGTAGAGAAACCCTCAGATATTACCACCTCTTACAATGCTAGACAATACAGTATCAACAGTAGAGACCTTCAAATTTCTAGATTCTATCATATCACAAGACCTAAAATGGACACCTAGCATCAAAAATGTCATCAAAAAAGCACAACAAAGCATGTCCTTTCTGCATCAACTCAGAAATCTCAAACTGCCCAAGGCGTTGCTGATACGGTTCTACAGAGGAATTATTGACTCTGTCATCTGCACCGCTATAACTATCTGGTTTGGTTCTGCAACCCAGTGAGACAGACACAGACTTCAGAGGATAATTAGGACTGCAGAAAAACAATTGCTACCAACCTGCCTTCCATTGAGGACCTGTATACTGCACGAGTCAAAAAGAGGGCTGTAAAAGTATTTATAGATCTCTCACATCCTGGACATAAACTGTTTAACTCCTACCCTCAAAACGATGCTATAGAGCACTGCACACTAGAACAACTTGTCACCAGAACAGTTTTTCCCCGAACACCATCACTCTGCTAAACAAATAATTCTCTCAACACTGTCAAACTATTTCCCAAGTCTGCATTACTACTACTATTAATCCTCGTATCCTTCCTTTTACCCATCCCACTTATGACTGTATGACTGTAACCTTGTTGCTTATTGACTGTTTCCTAGTATGATTTGATTGCTTATTGTACCCTATGACTATTATTAAGTGTTATACCTTATGATTCTTGACTCTTGACGAATGTATCTTTTCTTTTATGTACACTGAGAGCATATGCACCAAGACAAATTCCTTATGTGTCCAATCGCACTTGGCCAATAAAGAATTCTATTCTATTCTATTCTATTCTATTCTATTCTATTCTATTCTATTCTATTCTATTCTATTCTATTCTATTCTATTCTATTCATTGCTCTAGGCACAATACTAAAAACAAAACCTTTTGAAATAGTGCAGTGGATGCACTGAACGTTTAAAGACTTGGCTAGTATATTTTGATGGTTACACTTTGCTAATTACCAAAACTAGAAAATATACCAAGATCGTGCGCATGTATGTGTGTCTGTCTATCTGTTTCTCTCTCTCTCTTGCTCCCTCTGTGAATCTCTGTATGTATTTCCCAAAATATGGTGAAAATAAAGAACAGGAAGTTCCTGAAAGTTCCAGATATCGACATAATTTTTCTGCACCTTATGTCATTATGCTTAATTAAAAAAAACACAGAGAAATAAAACAGCCCAGTAATCTACTAGGGATCTTTTCTCCTAAAGCTCTGCAGAGAGGGTTGTTCTTTATTGGATATGAGCATCTCTGATTTCTGACTCCAGACCACTGGAATATTTGTGTTTATTCTGAATTAATTCTGAAATGGCAGAATTGATTAAGCAGATTTGGCATACACAATCACTCTGGATTTATAGACCATCCAAGATGCATAACCTATAACTCTTTGATTTGTAGCTGCAAAAGATTAAAAATTGACTGCATGTTCTAGAAAACACAACTGTATTTGATTATCATATCTAACACTGAAAATGAGCTTCCTTTATCAGATGAAATGGAGTTTGCCTTCTTCATAATTTTTGTCCTTTGCCATCATCTTGGTCCTTTTAAACATTTCTTTTCTGGCCAAGAGGTTTTTGTGTGTGTGTGTGTGTGTATGTGTGTTTGCATGTGTGTACAAACACACAGAAGGACTTGGTATGTGGATATTTGACTATTTGTGGTATCTCAGGAAGGTTTTGAGGAAAATATTCCCAGCTTCCTTTTTCTGCTTGTTTTAAAAAGAGGCCTATAGGAAACTTTGTCAAAACTGAAAAATTGAGTCGTCATTTATTAATTGGTGCGGCGACGGGCCTGGCGCTGGGTCCAGCAGTTTGTGGTGCGGCTGGAGGACGGCCGCCGGGGCTGGGGCTGAGGCTATTGCGGAGGCCCCAGCCGGAGTTGGAACTGCTGCCGCGGTTCGAGCGGCTGGAGGACGGCCGCTGTGGCCAGGGCCGGGGCGGCTGGAGGACCATCGTCGCTACTGGAGCCGGGGTTGGAGAACTGTCGCTGCGGTCGGAGTCGGGGTTGGAGGACCGCCGCCGCGGTTGGTACCATGGCTAGAGCCGGGACGGCTGAAGAATTGTCATCGGAGTTGGGGTTGGAGAACTGCCGCCTCGGCTGGAGCCTGGTCTGGAGGACTACCACCATGGTTGAAGTCCTTTTTCTCCTTCCCATCCAGTCGGCTGTATTCCGAATGGTCTCGATCTGGACTTGGGCCCCGGCTGGCTAGCTTTCAGCTTGGTTGGGGTCAGTTTCAGAAGAGGACTCAGGCCAGGACGCTATCTTATACTAGGAACGATCTTTGGGCCCTGAGATGTGTCCCCCTGTCTCAGAAATGGCCCTCTGCTCTCTCGGAGGCCCATCTCAAGGACGGATCGTGGGATCCGGAGAGATGGTGGGGTTGTAGGAAGCGTGGGAGGGAGGGGTGTCTTAATAAATTTTTAGCTAGGTTTTTAAAGGGGTTAGGAAAGTCCGGGCGGAAGTTGGGGGACAACTCGCCGGAGGCTGGGACCAGGCCGTGGGTTGGGCGTGGCCGGGAGAGTCAGAATCCGGATAGGATTGTATTGAGGATGGGGGGGGGTCACCGGGGAGGGTGGAATTAAATCTATTGATACGGTGAGCGGGAGAGGCAGATTTGGCGGCTATAGGGGGCCATATTCTGTATTGGGAGCGCGCCCTCGCTGCTTGTCTGCTGTGGCGCGCTCCGACCCCCTTGTCATCTCCCGTTCCCCAGGGGGTCTGAGCAATCGGGCCCTGGGCCTTCGGCTGATGTTATGTAACGCCAGGTCCGTTGTTAATAAAGCCCCTCTCATTCACGATTTGATTTGTGAGGGGGATGCGGACCTGGTGGGAGTTACCGAGACCTGGCTGGGCCAGGAGGGGGGAGTCCCTCTGGTGGAGATGTGCCCAGCCGGGTTTTGGGTCTTTCATTGGCCGAGGGCCCAGGGGAGGGGAGGGGGGGTTGCGGTGGTTATTAAGGAGGATCTGTGTCCGAGGGAATCCACTGTGTCTCAGACGACCGGGTGTGAGCTCCTTTTTGTGAAGTTCGGTCCCAAGGTTCAGGTGGGCTTGCTGGTCGCATACCTGGCTCCCTGCTATGCGGCAGCGGCCCTGCTTGAGCTCCTTGAGGTCACAGCTGGCGTGGCGGTTGGGACCCCCAGGCTTATGGTCATGGGGGATTTCAACTTGCCATCTGCCGGCGGTGCCTCGGGGACTGCTCAAGAGTTCATGGCTTCCATGACGGCCATGGGCCTGACCCAGTTAATTCGGGATCCTACTCATGTGGGAGGTCACACCTTGGATCTGGTTTTTGTCTCTGATCAGTGGCAGAGTGATCTGGGTATAGGGGATATAGTTGTGGAACTCCTGTCATGGACGGATCACTCGCTCCTGAAGCTCGACTTCCGTTCCGCACCCCCTGACCGCAGGGAGGCGGAACCATTAAAATGGTACCACCCCAGGCACCTGATGGACCCTGATAGGTTCCTGATGGAGCTTGGGCCATTTCCCGAAGCTCACACACATGACTCGGTTGAGGGTTTGGTCGCCACCTGGGATAGGGTGGCTGCTGGGGCCCTTGACCGAGTCGTGCCCTTGCGGCCTCTGACCCGGTGCCGATCCCATGTGGCTCCCTGGTTTTCTGAGGAGCTAAGGGAGATGAAGCGCCGGAAAAGACGCCTAGAGAGCAGTTGGAGGGCTAGCCGCTCTGGATCTGACCGAACACTATTACGATCTTATATTAAGACGTATTTAGTGGCGATAAGGATGGCGAGGAGATCTTACCTCTCCACCCTTATTGCGTCCGCGGAAAACCGCCCAGCCGCCCTGTTTAGGGTGACCCGCTCCCTCCTGGAGGTGGGAGCGTGGGAGGACCCCTTGCAGGGACGGGCTGAGGAGTTTTCTAGGTTTCTGCAGGACAAAATCGCTCAGATCCGGGACGAACTGGACTCCGACTGGGCATCTCCGGGCGGGGGGCGGGGGTGGATATCGGTGAGGTCAATTGGGTTGAGTTCGATCCTGTTACTGTGGAGGACGTGGACAGGATACTGGGGGGACTGAATGCCACCACCTGTTTGCTGGACCGGTGCCCCTCCTGGCTGGTCTTGGCCACTCAGGAGGTGACACGAGGCTGGTTCCAGGGTATTATAAACGCTTCCTTGAGAGAGGGGCTGTTACCCGCCGCCTTGAAAGAGGCAGTGGTGCGGCCCCTCCTCAAGAAACCGTCCCTGGACCCAGCATTGTTATCTAACTATCGTCCTGTCTCCAACCTTCGCTTTGTTGCGAAGGTTGTTGAGAGTGTGGTGGCATGTCAGCTCCCGCAGTACCTGGATGAAGCGAGTTATCTCGACCCCCTCCAATCGGGCTTCAGGCCCGGGCACAGCACGGAGACGGCGTTGATCGCGTTGGTGGATGACCTCTGGAGGGCCCGGGACAGGGGTTGTTCCTCTGTCCTGGTCCTGTTAGATCTCTCAGCGGCTTTTGATACTGTCGACCACAGTATCCTATTGCGGTGGTTGGAGGGGTTGGGGGTGGGGGGCACCGTGTTGCGGTGGTTCACCTCCTTCCTCTCCGACCGTTCGCAATTTGTGTTGACGGGGGGGCAGAGATCGGCCCCGAGGCCTCTACTATGTGGAATCCCTCAGGGGTCGGTGCTCTCGCCCCTGCTGTTCAACATTTATGTAAAGCCGCTGGGTGAGGTCATCCGTGGCTTCGGGGTGGAGTTCCATCAGTACGCTGATGATACTCAGTTGTATATCTCCACCCCGGGCCACCCCAACGAAGCCGTCGAAGTGATGTCCCGATGCCTGGAGGCCGTGCGGAGTTGGATGGGTCATAACAGGCTTCGTCTCAACCCGACCAAAACCGAGTGGCTGTGGTTTCCTGAGCCCAAATACAGCCAGCTGGTTCCTTCGCTGGCCGTGGGGGGAGAGGTCTTGACCCCCGTGGAAGGGGCGCGCAACTTGGGTGTCCTCCTGGACATACGGCTGTCTTTAGAAGAACACATTGCAGCCATCGCCAGGGGGGCTTTTTATCAGATTCGTCTGATCTACCAGTTGCGGCCCTTTCTGGATCTGGGCGCACTTCGCACAGTCACTTCCGCCCTCGTTATCTCCCACCTGGATTATTGCAATGCTCTCTACATGGGACTCCCCTTGAAGAGTCTCCGGAGTTTACAGTTGGTCCAGAATGCAGCCGCGCGGGTGATCGTGGGTGCCCCTCGGAGCTCCCACGTTACACCGCTTCTCCGCAGGCTGCACTGGCTTCCTGTGGCCTTCCGGATTCGATTCAAGGTGGTACTGATGGTATTTAAAGTGCTCCATGGCTCGGGACCTGGGTACTTACGGGACCGCCTGCTGCCATCATTAACCTCCCGCCGCCCAGTACGCTCCCACAGGGTTGCCCTCCTTGGGATACCGCCACCTGGCCGCTGTCGGCTGATGGCCCTGAGAGTTCGGGCTTTCTCTGTGGGAGCTCCCTCCCTATGGAATGATCTCCCCCCGGAGATACGAGCTATGACGGATATCCTGACCTTCCGGCGCGCAGTTAAAACCCTACTTTTTAGGCAGGCTGGCCTGACCGAGTAAATGGGTTCTGGTTTTAAACTAGTTCAGTTTTAGTAATTAATTTTTAATTTTTATCTAGATCCCTGATTTTATATTGTTGTATTTGGTTTTGATGGGACACAGCCGGAACAATCACGTTTAATATATTTTTAACTGTATTTAGAATGTATTTATGTGTTTTTAGTAGGCTGTACACCGCCCCGAGTCCCTTTTTTGGGAGAGGGAGCAGTATAAAAATATGATAAAATAAATAAATAAATAAATTAATTTAATTTTTACTGACAATTTCAGCAATGTAATCTTAGATTATCAGAAGTGGAATTAAGGGGGCATTTATTTTCCACTCTACTTGTAGTCTACCATACAAATAACTTAAAGTTCAGTATTTGCTTCTCCTGTAAACCTTCATGGAAGGATTAGCTGTGGCATTCATTAATTGCCAGATGAATGTATATATACTCCATTCTATAATCCAGTTAAGCTGAAAGGTCCTGACTGATAGCTTGTGCATTCAATACCTAGAGATGCACGTAGTAATTCCTGTGAAATAAGCCAACTATGTTTGCTAACGGAAGCAGGGGAATAAATACCCTTTTCTCTTTTCCTTCTTAAATTGCAGTTTGATTTCACTTCCTTTTACACTCAGCATGTCCACAGATACAGCAAAACCTAGATATGATGTTTTGGCACCTATGTGAGAAAACATCTTTCCTGATATATATGGTGTGGGTGTGTATATATCACTAAAAGTGCCTCACATGCACATTGTTTCACATGCACAAATTGTTATAGGAAGTCATATAACAATTCCTATTGTATAACTGATCGTATAACTATATATCATATAACTGATTCCTAAGCAGAACAGGACTAGTGGTCCAATGTTTTTATAAGTTTATCAGTCTGGGGAAAGCTGTTCTATACATTCTGGCCTCTTCATAAAATGATCACAGTAAATATTTGGATTGTACTAACTTTTGGTTTGAAAGGAATTCTATTGAGCTAGACATTTTGTTTGAATCTGTAAACTGAATCTTCAGAACACTGGGAATATCTAATTGAACCAGTTGCTTCCAAAGTTGTTTGAATCCATTCTGGAGATCTGAAAAAGTTTTTATGCTAGTGTAAATGCATTTTTCCAAATAGGTAGAATAGCCTGAATCAATTCAATACATTATTTTCAAATTGTTTCAAAAGCCGTTAAAAAAACCCAATTTAACTATTTGAACCAATATAGGCAGTTACATATCCCTAAATATTTTATTTGTCTTCCTTAAAAGATTTTAATTAATGTATTAATTTGAAGCAGAAAAAAAAAGATAACTTATGCCAAAAGATGGTGAGGCTGCCGCTGCTGGTGATAATGGAGGAGGAGGAAGATAGAAAGGCCACATTTTCTTTCTTTAAAAAAAAATCAGATTTGAAAAGCTTTGTAGACAAGCTGTCAAAATCTGGGCTGTAATATCCTAACCTTTATAAGTAATCCCAAAAGCCTAGCTAATCAATTGAAGATCATAAAATATTAGACTTAATACTGCAAAGTGGTGCTATATAATTCACATAACAAGCTCCTACATAATTCAAACAGCAAACATATTCTTCTCCTCAATGATGGGAGGTTGTTTAGATCAGCAGGAGAATGTCAACACATGCCACATTTCATGGATCTGCTGTTTTTCGAGAACCCTATTAAGTTAATTGCTGGTTTCTGACAGCAGAGAGCATGCTGGGAACACAGCAAGCTTTATTAGCCTTTCGGGCATTTGCAGACATCAGCCATTTTGCCCCTACTTGCAAAGATGAGGAGCTGCACAGGAGAACTAAATCAAATTACAAGACAATCAATGCTCCTGGCATCGCCTTTGTGCAAAGTTCCTTTGACATTCTAAAGAGGTTTCAGTGCCAAACATGGGCCTGTTTAGTTTTTACAACCATTTCCTATACACACTGCAAGAAAAGGAGGTGGGAGCACTGGGCAAAAACTAATCAAGCAATTTACCTCATGTTTCATTGCATAGGTGAATAGCCTAAAATATGCAATCAGACTATGCTGCCTCACATCTACTTAATGAAGCTTTGTTGGTAGCTATTAATAGAAAAACAGCCTCCAAGTATATTAACAACACATTAGAGTTTTCATTAACTATGTGCTTTGAGGCATTAATGTCAAAAACATCATAAAACACAGTTCTCTCACCTCCACCTCCTCTCGCAATCCCCCCAGCTATAGGAGACTGGGGGCTTGAAAAATGTCTACAAGCCTGACTTCTGGTCTCTGCCCATATGTATTTTTTCTGGTTATTAAGTGGCAGTAGAGGGCAGCCTTTTCTTCCTGGTACAGTAAGGGTGGATAATCTCTGGCCCCTCCAGATGTTGCTTAATATCACACATTCTTTACCATTGGCTATGATTGCAAGAGTTGCTAGGAGTTTAGCATCTCTGGAAAGCCATTGGTCCCCTATCTTTATCATATATCTTTTTTGATGCTCACAGACCTGAATTATTGAGTACTCCAATCGTCTCATAGCATTGGTGAAATTTATCAAATCAGGAATCTAGTACCAGAGAGAAGTCAGAGAGACAATAGAATGATTCTGTAGACAATGCTATGTAGTCAGGACAGCAGTAAACAGGTATGGGCTGAACGTTCACACAGCTTGCTTGCTTGTTTCTAGCCTTTCTTCAAAAATTACTCAACATTCAGTAAGTAGATTTCAGCATACATATTGATCCATATGCTTGTTTTTCTTCTTCTTAGAATGGGCTTTATTTTTGTGCACATTTGATATATTGAGCATCCCTGACAATTATGTCCAAAGTCTAAAATTATCAGCCTCATTGCTTCCTGAATCTCTTCCCCACCCAACCATGCTTTCATGACATGAATGCCCAACCATCCCCTTCACAAGCCAGGAACCACAAAATTTGGGGTGATCCTTCACAAAGGGAAGAGCTTTCAGCTGTCACAAAGGAAGTAGCTTTTTCTGCTTCCTACCAGTTAACTTATTATTTCCCTCCATGCTGGTGCAGTTAAGTTGGAATTCAGTTTGTCTATGTATATGCACTGTATATGTCTATGACTTTTCCTCTAGCAAAGATTAGTAGGGGATTAAAAGCAGCCACAGAGATGAAATGACTGGGCCAATTTTGGAAGGGTGTGCCTAGGACTTTATCTAAATCATGGACAATGTATAATCCAGTTAACTTTAAATAATTCTTCCTGCAGAAGGGAGTTAGCTGACCTGGCTTAAACTGAAGCTAAAACTAATCTTATATAGTCATTGGCAGGATCAATTAATTCAATTTTAATTTTTTAATGACATATTTTCCTCCACTTCTTAGGATAACTGACTGAGAAGTTAGAACTAACTGACATGAATGCAGAGTAAGCGTTGTACTCTATATACTACAAGGAGACACATAAGATATTCAGTACTTAGAATAAGTGATAAAAAACCAGTCAGAATAATTTTCTTTCACATTTTAGGTTATTTCAGGGAAGTTTTTTTGGACTCTGATAATTATATTTATCATTAAGTGAAGTGAACAAACCCCCCATTTCTACTATCAAATTCAATAGATTGCATATTTTTTCTTTTGCTTCTCCTTCGGCCAAGCTAATTTGCTTTCAGTGGTTCCTTTAAAAAAGAAGACAATATTTGTGGATTGAGAATGGGGCTCCTGCAGCTATTAGTGATGAGATGTTCATGAGAAAATTCCTCCCACAGGGCTTTTTCAGATTAGGAAATAGAAGCTGCAAAGGAGGACATAAAGGGATAGAAGGATAAGTAACAGAAAACTTATATAAAGTAAGTTCAAAAACATGAACAAGAAGGAAATCAAAGAAAGTCTGAAGCAACCCTATATATGATAGAAGATTAGAAGCCTCTCTTGCTAGGAAAAAAGCAAATTAGCATTATATTGTATGAAAAAAGGAATCCAAAGAACAATCGGCTTATCTTTAGTATACATCATCTATTAACGTGTTCAATTGATATCAACAACTAGACTCCAAAATTTGAATTTGAGCCTTCAGTCCAGAATCCTCTATCAAGCTATATGAGTAGATTCTGCTTTCAGTTTTCTTCTCACAAATTGCTGCTGCTGTTGTTCCTTGTCTGTATTCTTCCTTGAGAAAGTTTATTTTTTTGAAAGAACCATATAAACAATATTTTCATTACAATAGCAATAGCACTTAGACTTATATACCACTTCATAGTCCTTTATAGGCCTGTCTGGGCAGTTTATAGAGTTAAACTATTACCCACAACCATCTGGGCCCTCATTTTACCACCCTTGGAAAGATAGAAGGCTGAATCAAACAAACAGTACAACATTTTAGTACCTAAGAATCCAGAGGTAAATTTTGACGTTTGGAGATTAAATTTACATCTTTTTAAAGCTTCTTTATACAATGAACGTTGAATTCTTATTGCCATCAGATGCGTGTATATGCATATTTCTGTAGTAAGCACAGTAAGAAAGTTGCACCTTTATGAGAAACTGGGAATTGACTCTCGTAGCACTCAATGAATAAACAAGTATCAAGATTCTATTCAAATGTCCTCAAAGTCACAAGATTGAATTTTTAAAAAACCTTGCAGAAATGTTTCAAGTGAAAAGTTCCTTTTGAAATAATTCTTGTTTGATTCAAAAGATATTCATATTTAACAAGTGAGCAACTTTTGAAAGATGAACAACCAATGTCAAGCCAATAATATGTAAAATAAGGACCGTAGTTCATGCATAAAGTGTGATAAAATGCATCACTCATGCTCATCAATAGGGCACCCCAGAAGGCTTGAGACAAGTAGCTCATATTACTGAGAAAAGAAAACAGAAACAGAAGCCTCCATTCCTTTTTCCTGCAGCAACTTTAATGTTGCAGATCAAGCACAGCACATCAATGAATGGAAACAGGTTTGAATCCTGTTGGATGAATCAGTAAAAATAATGCACAGATCCTATAGTAAGTTAATCAGAAAAGTAATAATGATAAAAATAATGAGACACTAACTAACTCGATGTGATTGTGGGGATTTCTCCAAAGGGAATGACAGTCAGGCAGAGACTGCCCCTCACATAAGCAATATGGTAAGATGTAAATTACTAAAATCCGTACTAATTTGTTATCATCTGGGTCAACAAGGGCTGCTCTCGTTCTTGGATATCTGGTGACAAATGGGCTACTGAACTCAAGATTCTTAGCTGAACAATCAGAGTCATCAGCTGCAAGATTACTGGAAGAAAAGTTGTTTGCGTGTTGCAAAAACTGAAAATAGTCTGTTACTACAAATCCAATGATAACTGAAAAGAAAGCACCAATTCTGGAAAACAACAAGATCCAGAATCAAAAATAACAGAACATAGGCTAGCAAATTAAGGTCAATTTTAATAGGAAATAAAGTATTCACAGAAGTAGAATTGGAAAAACTGCAACGTTCTATCCATGACAAAGGAACTAAAGCCTTGAAAAAAGTAGCTCAGACTATAAATGCAAATTAGGAGGAGTCTATAGCACCAGAAATAGACAAGAAGATCAGCAGATACAAAACTCACACAGCATACCATAGGCAGAGTTTCCAATTTCAGTCAAATCAGAAATATTTCTACTAATCCTACAATGCAGAGAATACAGTCAATACCTGACAAAGAAAAAATAGTGGCATGACAAAGTAGCATTAATGCTGCACTGGAATATTTCCAAAAAATACCATTTACCTGCAAGCAAAAACTATTTGGACCATTAAATAGGCGAAATAATAGAAAATGAAGAAGCTAAATTACCCTGGGACTTTAGAATTCAATGAGACAAGCATTTACCACACAGTAAGTCAGACTTAAAAATTGTTGATAAGAAAGACAAAAAATAATCTGGATCGTAATATCTGAAAATAGCAAAATAAAAAAGAAAGAACTACAGAAAATCACAGAATGTAAATACCTGAAATAGAAGTAGAACAACTGTGGCAAAAGAAAAAAAGTAGTACTGATAATAATTGGATTTTTGAGTGCATTTCCAAAATATCTGGAGCACCATTTGAACATCATTAGCATTGAAAAAAGAAATCACAATCCATCAATTGGAAAAGGCAGCTTTACTGAGAAAAACCGATGTCCCGCAATACCTTTAATATTATTAAACAATAATATCTTCCTACCCCAGTTTCTTGGGGAAGACTTAATACATGGACAAAAATGCTACATCCAGTTTAAACACCTGGCTATCTGTACAACTAATCACAATTATCAATCTTTTGATCAATCAATGAATTAAAATGTTTTGATTCTGTTGCATTATATGAAAAACAATTTCGCTTAAAAGCCATTGTGATGAGCTTTTAATTTTTGAACTAAAGTGGGGGGAAATAGCCAGAAGGCTTGTATGGTGTAATGATGAGGGCAATCTAAGCTTAGGAGGACAGATTTAGCCATAGAAATTCCAAAGAAAACTTTGAAAACTTAAAAAAAAAAAATACTATCTCTTAGTTTAACCAATTACAGATTTCTTGCTGTGAGGGTGAAACAGAAGAAAAAGATCCCTATTATGGTCCTCTTCGCTCTTGGAGGATAAACAGGATGTCAATCTATAAATAGATTTAATACTTAGCTGCAACTCTCAGCTGTCAAGTTCCTATATGAGTTAGATTTGCTGGTTCTATGATATGTGAACTAAGTACTTAATTGCATGTATATCAATTGATGAACACTTACAGTTGCCTGAGGATACTTGGAATGTTAAGCATTCAAGTCTAGACTGGGTTGGATTTCCTGAAGCCAGCAGATTTTTAAGTAAAGGCCGAACCCAACTATCTTAGCTACACAAACTACTGCCTTAACAAATCAACATGTGGTAGATACCAGGAATGTTCATGTTGATGCACACACACACACACACACACACACACAGGGCTTCTTGATAATTTTGTGGATATTAGATAATAGAAAATGGTGCATAGCTTCATCCATTGAAGCGGATATATTTTTATGAGCTGAGAAAAAGATAGTTTGGAAGGAGTTCATGGATTAGAGCAGTGGTCCCCAACTTTTTGGACACCAGGGACTGGTTCTGTGGAGGAAGGTTTTTCTGCAGACCAGAAGGGATATGGTTTCACATGCTGCCTGCATCCCATGGATGGGGCTTCACTTTCTGTGGCACAGTTTATGGCATGCCACAGAGTCAAGTAAATGAAATTTCTATTTTAATTTCTAATGCAATAAATATGGTCCATGACCTCAGTTATTTTTAAGAATGTAGAGAGACTTTGGGACAAAAAGGTTTAAAAATCAGTGACTTAAAGGTAAATGCGAAAGAAGCCTGGTCAAAAGCAACCAGGATGCTCTTAATTGCTATCTAATATTAAAGCTTAGCAAAGTCAATATTACTCTCTAGCCATAAACAAAGGAATATTAAACAGAAAGCTCTCCAGCAACTTTCTTGTGCAAGATTAAAGAACATCTATTTCAACAGCAGTGGCCTATCATTTTTGGATGGAAATTTAATGAAGAACTGAAAGAGAGGCAATGGAGAATTTAATGTCAGGGATGCCATAGGTACATTACCCCTTGCCTAAAGAAACTGAAAAGTAAATGACATAGTATGCACCAGGGGTGTCAAACTCACAACGTCATGGCGGCGTCACATGACGTATCAAGACTTTTTTCCCCTTTGCTAGACTGAGTGGGGGCAGGACCAGCACGTGCCACATCAGGCTTGTGGACTGTGAGTTTGACACCTTTGGTACACACTATACCTCAATGACAATTAAGGAACAGCACTTGTCTACCTCAATATCAGGACATGGTGTTGGCTTACCCTGAACTCCACTTATCAGAGATAAAATACCATGGCATTTTAAATCTACTCTACAAAAACACCAAAAAGAAAAGAGAACAACATCAGTGTAGATCAATATTTTTCAAACTTGGAAGTTGTATGGACTTAAATTCCCAGAATTTGTCAGCCAAGGGTTTGGTGGGGAAATACCAGTGAATATGATTGATTCTCACCTGTCACAATGAAACCTGCAAAACTCTGCTCATCATCACAGAAGTCTCATTAAAATTAAAAAAAGAGATTTAGTCCTAAGCAGACTGCAACCAGGATTCAAAATGAAGACATTGTTTAATGACAGCAGATACTCTTCAATTGTACTAGTTTTGAATCTTGGCTGGAGAAGACTAATTTGGAATTAATGATGTTAAGTAGAATATTGGTGGTGGGCAAAAGGGAATGGAGAAAGAAACTGAAAGATTTAAACTGAAATATGATCATTTCTGAACTCCTGCCCTGCTTCTGAAGTTCACCTGCCAACGTCAAGCAGCAGGCACTGGAATTTCAGACTAATTCCTTGCCCTACTGGTGAAGCAAATCAAATTCTGAAGATAGCAGCAAAAATTGGAGTGGTACTGTTATTTCTGAGGTCCTAGATTGCTCTTGTTATCCCCGCTGGTCTCTAATGCTCCCTGTTAGGTTGAGCTATATGACTGTTTTGACAATCTATGATGAATCCTGACTTGAAATGTAGGTCCTGTACTTTCAAATGTATGTCATGCAAACTGAGTTAGGGAAAAAAAAAACTTTTTATGAATGTCACTCTCAAAAGTACAGTATATAACTCAGGGGAAAATGCCTTAAAGAAACAAAAAGCCATGGAATCTAAAATATTAGGCACCCAGCAGAGTTTTATACAGCAGTTGTTTCTAATCTCAAAAACATTTGTTCAATTTTAGAAGTAGGTCTGAACACCGTTTATTTTATAAGGAGAATAGACTGCCACTTTTCAATTTCTTTTACTTTTATTTTTCAACCAATCACTGCATTTCTAAATTGATACATTTCTTCCCTTCTTCTGGTATTTTTGCTTCCCATGGATGAAATAACCATCCCTCACCGCAGCATATTCATTATTTAGAATTTTAAAAAATTTCATTATGAGAAGTTCCTTTAAGCACGTTTTGGACAGAATTCCTTATTTCACCAAGAGTGCCAAGCCATTAAATAGTTGGGCTGTACCAAAAAAAAAAAAAGGTGGGGGGGGCGGGCTTTTACCCTGTTCAGAACATTTAGAAGGAGGGAAAGTACAATGAAGAAATGTCAGAAAGAGTAAACTTAACAAAACCTAAATGAAATCAACATACTCTCTGACAAGCTGACAGCCTAACAATCTAATTACTGCAGTCATAATTAACACCTAGCAAAGCGCACACAGCACAGCACCTTGAAGCAACTAGGAACCTGTTAAGCAAGAAGTTACACCTTAAAAGGAACCCATTAACCTGAGGAGAAACACAGTACTTAAAGGGAATTACTCATTGCTTTAAAAACTTCAGTGAATAATGAACTAAGTATTGCCATACCAAGAAACACTTTATTATACAATCCTGGCATGTAGTGATATTATCACTTAGTACGTCATTGTGTTACAGATTCCTTTAACTATTCTAACTTGATCACAATTGGAGATAGGATACTGGGATACCTTTTAATCTCTGAAGAGGAAATAAACTCCCATTTCGTCAATCATTTATTAGGAATAACTAAAATAACTTCAAAAGTAAAGCTTGCATCTGTATTGGGGTGACATTTTGGTTCACTTTAATTAGCTATTTCCCAATAAGCTATGAATCCACACATTTGCACAGATGCTGGGAATTATTATTTTTTCCAAATTAAGGATTACTAGATGGCCAATACACAATGACTGAAGAATTTCACATCAATACTGTTTCAAAACTGATCTGAAAGAACCGCTCTCATATGAAAAGCTCAAAAGGTTACGAATAAAATAAAAGAATAAAAGATAACCTTGAATCTCACTGAAGATAGCAGAATTTACTGAGGTGGTCAAATTGACTTGTTTGGTTAGAGGAAGGACATGTTTATTGCTGATTGGAAGGCCCTTATAGACCTGTTGTATAAAACGGGGAGAAATGAGCTTATGATTTATGATTCCCAAGATTAAACAGGACAAATTGTAGAAGAAAAAAGTAATGATGTAACTTTAGAAGGGCTTCAAGGGAAGGGTAGACTGAACACATTTCTTCAAAAAGTGGAAGTGATAACTGTGACAGAATCAAAAGCCAACAAGTACACTAGGTGTTTGATATTTTCTCTATGTACAAGGGGAGACTTGAAATCAACCACAAGTGTTCCAGACAACTACAAGTGTTCTCCTTTGCAAGGAGATTGCAAAACATCAATCTCTGGGGGTTTAGTGCTCTAGAATAGCCACTGGATGCTTCCTTCTCTAATTATTTTCAGTTGGTTTTCTAATTACTTGTTAAGCTGGTATTTCAGGTATTCGGATCGACATGTTTTACAGCACCAAGCAAAGTTCTTTCAATCCTTGGCAAAAAAAGTTTTAAAAAACAAGTTTAAAAAACTTTAAAAAATGAATAAACAGCAAAAGGGCAACGAAAACTTTAATTTTAAAAAGTTACAAAAGGACTAGCGGTTGAGTTAAATTTGAAACAGGATTTGAATTTACCCTTCCTGTGGGAATACTGTAGCTTGAATCATTTTAAAAATTTGTAATAAAATAAGACTTTAAAAATTGGACACTAGAGGGAACCAGAAAGAATTAAGGATTACAATTAAAGGAGAAGAACATTTATGCTTTTCTTACAAATACAGAATGAAGCAAAATATTTTAACATTGAATATATTGAAGGGTATTTTTGAATAATGGACTCAGAAGTTAATTTTAAGACCGTTTGCCTCTACATATAGTGTTTAAAAGATGTTACAAAAGAGGAACAATTTTACTAAACATGATTAAGACTGGTTTGAAAGTGGATTTTAAAATGACATAAAATAAATGACATAAAAAAGATGCTACACTAAGCATATAAAACACATCAACTGGTGTCTTAATTAAAAGGGGTAGACAAATAAAGTAAGAATTACAACTAGGATAATTTTCCTATATTGGATTTTTTTAAATAAAAAATATGACTTGGTTTTTCTTAAAGCTTTGAAGAATTTTGTGAGAAGGAATATAGAACAAAATGAAAAGAAATAAACTTTTAAAATATTATTTGAAAGAATTGTCAGAAGTAAAAGGAAGGAATATAAAGTTTGTTTATTTGGTCAAGGTTAATATTGATATATTGTTATATCTGGTAACCCTTAATGGGTTTTTGCTAACATTAGGTGGGATTCAAAATTTTTTACTACCGGTTCTGTGGGCTAGGCTTGGTGGGCATGGCTTGGCTTGATGGGTGTTGCAGGGGAAGATGATTGCAAAATCTCATTCCCTCCCCACCCCACTAACCTGCTTTCCAGCTCCATTCTCTTGTGCAGGGCAACAAAAGAAGATCCAGTTGATCACCTGGGTCTCAGGAGGCAGAGAATAGATGGAGGTGGGGCCAATCAGAGGTGGTATTTGCCGGTTCTCAAAATTTCTGCTACCGGTTCTCCAGAACTAGTCAGAACCGGCTGAATACCACCTTTGTTAGAACTGACCAATATGACTTTCAGGCTTTGTTTATAAATAAGAGATGGGATATGGTAACAAAAGACCATGCTCTTTTGTTACTATATATGGTGAGTCGAAGGGGGTAGTTTTGCTGCTGTCAGCCTTAAACACTGAGAATATCATCTGAATCCATCAGTACATTTTGCTGTTTACCAAAAAGGAAGTACCACTTCTCCAATTGTCCTGCATCTAATCTGTTCATGCTCTGTTGGTTCGTATCATCTTTCTTTAAAAGATCAATGAAATGATAGCATGAAGCTATAGCAGTTGAACATTTATTGCAGAAGACTGGCCAAAGACTGCTTTTAAATTTAGTAGAGAAATGAAAGCTGCAAAGTGGGATGTGGTTTGGAGTATTTTCTATGTTTTTTTAATGGTTTAACCCAAAGGTCCCCAAACCTGGCAACTTTAAGACTTGTGTACTTCAACTCCAGAACTCTCCAGCCAACTGGCTGGAAAATTGAAGTCCACAAGTCTTAAAGTTGCCAAGTTTGGAGATTTCTAGTTTAGTCTCTCATCTTCTCACAGTAGAAAAATATGTTTCCAAAAATCATGGTCAAAAGAGTCACAGAAAGGTGAGTGAGAGGCTCCAGATTGCTCATTTCCTCTAAGAAATGTGGAAAAAGCCTATGAGCTCTGCACTGAAACTCCTGAGTCACAAACAGTGTATATAATCACTCAAAACTAGGCACGCAAGCCCCTAACTACCTCTATTCCAACCACAACTGACCTTAAATGCAAGCTACTCAATGCAAGAAGCCTTGTAAATAAAATACCTGAATTTCTCTTCTTACTAAATATGGCTAAATTTGACATTATATTTGTCTGTGAAACATGACTCAATGCATCTCTCCCTGATTCCATTACTACAGTAATAGACTATCATGTTTACCGATCAGATCATGAAATCTGTAGAGGTGGTGGTATTGCTATCTTCTACAAGAAGTCCCTACATCTAAAAAACATCTAAGTTACCCAGGAGCTTGCTATTTCTGAGACCATCATCTGCTAACTATCCTTAAATATCACAATTCGATTCTGACTATGTTACAGAGCCCCTGATTATGACATTGAACATGTAAACAAGCTAAATACACTACTAACATGGGTAGCATCCTGCCCACACGCTTTTATCTTTCTTGGTGACTTCAATCTACCTCATATTAACTGGACCCTTAACGAATGTACAACTGAATCCACACATGCAGCCTTCTACAATGCAGTAACAAATCTGGGACTAGAACAACTAGACTTAACAACTGCCTCAATCTCATCTTCTGCAATAGCTTGAATTCAATTTACAGAATACAAATTAAAGAACCCTTTTCCAACAGTGACCACAACATGATTGACTTTTGTCTCAACATACGTCCACACAAAAATCATCACAAAGACGGAATCCCCAATTATAAATTCAAAAAAGGCAACTATGATCTTATAAACAATGATCTCTCATCCCTTGATTGGCAATTTCTATTCACTGGATGCAAATACTGTAGAAGACCATTACAACATATTTTTATTTGAAGACAAAAGATCAAACTATATGTACCAATAACAACTCCCAAAACCAGAAAAAACAAATTACCCATAACAATAAGGAAGCTTCAATCCAAAAAGAAAATTTATGCCACCAGATAAAGACTGAATGCACCAATTATCACATTAAACAAGAAGAAAACCTTCTGCGCACCAATTCCACCCGTGCTTTCTACAATTTTGTAAACAACAAACTATAAGACTCAAGGACCATCCCACCCCTGAAAGAATCTAATGGTAAAGACTGCAATGACGAAACCATTAAAGCCAACATCTTTAACACATTTTTTGGCTCAGTATTTGTAAACAGCAATGGATCATGCCCAGTATTTCTTAGTCGAACCACAGACAACTACAATATTCTAAAACATATCGATTTTACAGAAGAAAATGTTGAAAAAGCACTATGCAAACTAAAACCATCTCTATCTATTGGATGGAATATGTGCCTACTTTTTAAAAAAGCTATCCACTGCCATAACAGAACCTCTAAGCATAACCTTTGATAAATCTTTCAGGACCAGCTCCTTACCTAACCTGTGGTCACAAGCCATGGTCATCCCCATCTTCAAAAAGGGAGACCCCAGACTAGTTGAAAATTACAGACCAATCTCCTTATGCTGCGTCACCTGTAAAGTCATGGAATCAATTATTATCCAATCCATTATCCTCCACTTGGAGACAAACAACCTACTCTCTAATAAACAATTTGATTTCAGGAAAAAACTATCCTGTAATCTGCAACTCTCACACTGCAAAAACATATGGACTACACAACTCAATCAGGGCGAAACAATAGACGCAATTTAAATAGACTTCTGTAAAGCTTTTGATTCAGTGGTACACGACAAACTACTCCTAAAACTGAAATCTTACCGCATCTCTGGACACCTGCATAACTGGGTAGAAGCATTCCTGTCAAACAGACAACAAATGGTCAAAATTGGGAGCATCCTATCAAATTCTGTACCTGTCAACAGTGGTGCCCCCAAGGCAGTGTTCTAGGACCAACTCTCTTCATACTCTATATAAATGACCTCTGTGATCATATTAAGAACAATTACGTTCTCTTTGCTGATGATGTAAAGCTATTCAACACCACAGACAAGACTGCTACCCTTCAAAAAGACCTTGACTATGTATCAGAATGGTCAAACAAATGGCAACCTCAAATTTCAACAAATAAATGCTCTGTCCTATATATTGGCAAAAAAAAAATCAGAAAATAAAATACAGGCTGAATAGTCAAGACCTTGTTGATGATCCAAACTCTGTCAAGGATCTTGGAGTACCCATCTCTAATGATCTAAGTGCTAGAGCCCACTGTAACTACATAGCCAAAAAGGCGTTAAGAATTGTTAACCTAATCTTACGTAGCTTTTTCTCTGGTAATATTACACTACTAACTAGAGCATACAAAACATTTGCTAGACCAATACTCGAATACAGCTCATCAGTCTGGAACCCACATTACGTATCTGATATTAACACAGTTGAGAAAGTCCAGAAATATTTCACAAGAAGAGTTCTCCACTCCTTTACTCATTGCAGAATACCTTATGCCACCAAACTCGAAATTCTAGACCTTGAAAACCTAGAACTATGCTGCCTTCGGTCCGATCTAAGTATAGTATATATATCATACATTGCAATGTCCTACCTGTCAATGAATACTTCAGCTTCAACCATAATAACACAAGAGCAAACAATAGATACAAACTCAAGGTTAATCGCACCAAACTTGATTGTCCTATTGTTTCTTTTTCTTTATAACGAGCATAATCAAAAGAAATATAACCTGTCAAGCTTGTTAAATTCAGTGAAATACAATAATTCTTATTCCTGCATTGCTATACTGCTTTGTCTATAAATAACAATATTCACTGTGAAGAGTTGAACTTTTTAAGGATATTTTAGGATACGTATATATCATCCAGCCTCTGCAAACCTGTTTTTCATATTGTTGCAGCATAATAAAGTCATACAAGAGAGCCAGAGGAGGCTGCCAGATTTTGCGGCAGAAAACTCAGTTTTTAATCTTTGGTCAAGTGTGAAATTCTCTGGATGTCCTTGGGAAAGTTACTCAAGCTTATCGGAGTCCTCCTGACAGGTCAAAGGCCACTCTAAACTCCTCAGGGAAAAAGCAACACAGAGAGACGAGTCAAAATGCATGCCTGCAAAATGGATGTCTCATAGGAAGCTCCATTAGCTATCTTCCTGAATTAGTTGCTGGCACTTGACTTCCACTCTCCACTTTTCAGAAAGTGATCAGATCATGGGTCAATGCAAGAGCTCCATTCAAACCTAATTAGCACCAACTGACCTTTCTTTGCTTCCTGTGACAATAGCTGTATATGCCCCATTGAGAAAATTGGGTTAGGGATGGAATTCAAGGATATTTAGATTAATCTGATGGTGTAGTTCTTCATTCTGTCTACCACCCAGGGTATATGTCAATCAAAACATATTTGGGGCCATGTAAATTAATAATTAGAATCTGCATGAATATGAAAACTACAAACACATAACACATTAGCTATCAATAATTGTTTAACTAAGCACTGTGCATTTCCCCTCCCCCTCCTACTACATCTCTAGGCCAATGCTTTATCTAAAAATACTCTAATGAAGCAGAACCATCCAATTACTTGTTTCTTGGATGAATCTCTTATTAATGATCTTGCAGTGAAGGGGAAAAACATTAATTACTGGACACAGTGGGATCTTTTACATTCTGCTTAGTCTGGACAGCACCAATTAATAGCACAATTATTATCCACTAGTGTGGCAGGTTCACCAAGCAGAACCTCCAGCTGCTGATTGGGTGGGGAAAGTGAGACTGTTTCCCCACTGTGCTGATTCCTCACATGCAAGAGCTATTATGCTGCTAATGTAAGACCTCAATGTGGAAACTTAGATATATGATTTATCTGGTCCACACAAAAATTGATATCACTACCAATGATTTTAACGTATTACAAAAACTAAAGCTCCTGAACATATATAGAAAGAAAAAAACATTGAGAAAACTAGTTCTGGAATATTTCATTATTGCAGACATGTCCATATATTGGGATACTCACAGTCTACATGGTCAATAGTACCAACATTAGTTTTCAATTACTCTCTGGAGTTTTTGGTTTAAGAGTCTTTCTAACTATACCTGGAGATGCTGGGATTGAAGATGGACAATTATACATACAAAGAAGAGTGTTGCTGTTGGGTGGCAGGTGCTATTTAGGACATAGCCATGTTAATCTATATATCTCCTGTCTTCAAATTGATAGAAAAGTATCTGTTAATTGTATATGCCCCATTGCTGACTCTGTGAACTTTGCTGTAGCTCAGCAGTAAGTCTGGAAATGAGGCTGTTTTCACAGATTTAATGTGGGGTAGTTCAAGGACACTAACTGGTAAATGCCTCAGGTTCTTTTTTCTGCCCATTGAGCATCTTTAGCAGAAGGGAAAACAGCTCCTGTCCATAGAATATGATTGTCTGGGCTCAGGGAACAAATTATATTTCCACATCATCTTGTTGACCAGAATTCATTTGTGGATTTTATTTTGTCCCAAGGATCAATAGAGCAAATAGTCTATTGGAGATGGGAGATTGATTGTCCTCTGTTAAAAAAAATACTACAACCTTTTAGCTGGGATAGTTCTTACCCATACATAGACTCCTGTTTCATACCAGTCCTGTCATTTGTCCTGCTATCCTGGTGTGCTTTCTTTATTTTTCCTTAGTATTATAGAGATTGAAAGTCCTTGTTAGGTGGCAAGAGAAAGAATGGAACTCAAGACAGGTCTACGCCGCAGAAACTATGTGTCCAATTGCTCTTGCAGCCACAAACAAATTTGATGTAAAAGATAGTGCATGACAGGGGATTCATTTTTAAAAAATGGAATATCAATCTTCTTGAAAATCAATATTTCCATGTTAAAACAAAGAAATCAAGGTTGTACAAATCAGGTATGCAGTCTTTTTTCTACCCAAGCCCAAGTAGAAGAGGATGCTTAAAAATTGATTAAGGTGATTAAGATTAAGATGTGCTCACAACAGATTTAAGTGGCCAATAAGAACCAGGTACCTCCTTGTTACTTAAATCTTATAAATTACAGTAAGACTTTTCAGGAGCAAAGGGATAACATAATATAAGACCTGTGGTGGCGCAGTAGTTAGAATGCAGTATTTGCCGGCTAATTCTGATGTGCCAACTACAGACTCTGTAAACCAGTTAGAGAAGGCTTTAAAGCACTGTGAAGCAGTATATAAGCCTAAGTGCCATTGCTAAGTGCTAGTTTTAGTGCTTCAACAGTAAAACAAAAACTATTTAGTTGCTTTTGCAAGAAGCTAGGGATAACCCTAACACAGAATTTTCTAGCCACTGTTGGCTAGTGCTGAACATTCTGAATATTCATTGATTTTCAGAGAAAATATACTGCTTCCAGGATCTTTTGGGTATTTTAGCAAAGATCTATCTGCCATTTTACTATCAGAATCATGCCAATTTGTTTGCCTACCTGTTCTGGGCTTACTTGCATTGTAATCCAAAGAGAAATGGAAACACAAATAGAAGCTGTTAATACTTTCTCTTGATCCTGTCCTTAATAGCTGGGCAAAAGCAGTAGTTTCTAAAGATGACTGGTAAATCCCAATGGAATATGGTTCTTGGCAAATATCTTGGTAAATCCTTCCAGCAGCCCTGGATTTCATAATATGAACTTTCCAGACAAATAACCCTGTATGAAGGAAAGCACTGTTTATCTTTTGTGGCTATTTTCTGTAGCAATTGGTAGGATATGCCTCAGGAAAGAAGTTTAAGAAATGATATTTTAACTGGGTTAAGTGTTTATGTTATGTTAGAGCTGGACACAAACAGCTTCATGAAAAATTCCATTGGATTTGGAAGCAAGAAGCTGGATGGAGATTTGTCTTGGGATGGACAGTACAATAATGCAGTTTCTGACCAAACTCAGTCAAAGCAGGATGTTTTCTCTCACTATTACTGTAAGTATAGATTAACAGCCATCTTTATCTTAACACAGGAAGACAGCATGAGATTATAGAAAGAAGTATATTCATATATGCTTCTTGGCTACCTCATCCATCAAGAAGTGCATAAACACTATGTTGGAGAAACGTTTCAATCTTTAATTTTAGTACAAAATATTCAACCATTTAAAAAAAAAAAACGTCTTCTTTGCCACTTGTCATTCTAGTAAAGCCCTGCCCTGTTTTTTGTCTCTGCAAAATATAGAATGTACTCTATGTTTAAACTAGCTGCATATTTAAAATGTAGAGCAACATATTACTCTGATGATCTCTTAAAGGGTAGACAGAACAGCATTGACATTGTGAACAGTGTATCTCAAAGACAAAAGTGTAAGTTTGGGCAATTGAAAGACTGAATAGAAGAATAATGGTTATAATATTGTAGAAGCAAACATATTTCAATTTTCTTAACTTCACCAAAGCCAATTAGCTGCCTCTTCACGCTTTATGAATTATTTGCTTCCTGAACGAGTCAGAATGCCTTTAATAAAAATTCTGTCAGCATCTCTGTGTGAGCATCTTTTTTCACCTCATTCCTAATATTTGGTTTGGGATGGCCTGGCAATGATTGTCTCCTGGATAATATACCTGAATGAATTCCTGTTTCAATGCCATGTTGTGCCATCATTTTTAGTTTTTAAAAAATGTTTCATAGGAATCAACTTCCAGGCTCAGTCTCTTACTCTATCCAATGTATGGTAATCCCAATACAATCCATTTTAAATTGCAGGAAGATGCAGCCTTGCTACTACATGCATCTTAGGAAGTCAACCGCAGCCCACGAAAGTCTATGCCTGTGTTACTCAACCTTGGCAATGTTCAGATGTCTGAAATTCAGACATCCCAAAACTCCCTAGCCAGTCCTGCTTGGAATTCTGGGAATGCCACACATCTGAACACTGCCAAGGTTGAGTAACACTGGTCTATGTCATTTTATAAAATCTTTTAGTTGGGAAAAAATGGTATTAGACTCCTGAGTATTTTTTGCCATGAGAGATCAATATGGTTCTCCTCTTTGCTTTCATTTGCATTCTTTTTTTCTTACTTATATTTCTGCTTGCCTTTCTTCTGTCATTTAATTTATTTCTATTTTATTTTTGCATGTTTTGCTTTGTAAATGTAAAATTTGTGTTTGCAAATTTGATTCTTCAGGACAGAATTTACTCTGTCTAAACATGGAGTGTAAAAATCACTCCGTATATGCATCATTCTGTTGCTTCTCATTCTCTTTCACATGCTGCCTCATCTGTGCTTTTTATTTTAGAAAAGGAAGAAATGATAAAAAGTTCTGCTCTATGGGATAGTCCATTTTCCCAATAAAGTTTAATATTTAAAAGCTTAACATCTGGGAAATATTTTCAGAAACTATATTTTAACATCAGGGAGTTGACATCTCTAATCCTGAAATATTATTCCTGAAAAATAAGTTTACTGTGAGAAGATATGTCAGTGCAAAAGAAGGTATTAGCCATAAAGTTGTAAGCATTGCTTATGCATGTATCTTTAGTTAAAAGGAATGATCAATACATAAATGATCAAAAATTAGCCATTATGATATAATTTTACAAACATTTTTTATTGTGCAGTCCTTGGTGCTCTCTGAGCTTAGTTAATTGTTTGCAAATGTTTAATTATCCAACTAGATAATATCAGTGTGAATGAGTATGGAGTTTGCTCCTTGCCAATGCAGGGCTGGGTTTTTTCCCTGGTAGTTCCTTGATTAGAATTTGATTCATGGATTGACTGATTATGGTATCAAGCAGAAAACAATAACCTAATCAAGAAACTTCTAAGGAAAAAGCCAAATCTGCACCAACACTGGCAGGGCAAGCTACTGTATAGAAATAGGGAACAAATATCATACCTACCAGCATTGATGATGTTACCTAGGCAGGTAATGAAATGTCTGCAAGCAAGTAATGAAGTCCAGACCACTATAGGACTCCATAATTCAATATGAAGTATATATATTCTCTTTTATTGGGAAAAATATTTTAGTTTAATATTGTTGAATAATGTTTCTAGTTAACTATCTTGTGCTACTACAGATTTTAATCATACATACTGTGTTGATTCAAAAACTGTTTAGCATTATATAGAATAACTCTTTCATTTAGACCTGATCTGACCTGACATTTTGTCCAACATTGCCTTATATTTGATTAAAATCATCATAAGAAGATTTACTCCCAAGATTTCTATAATCATCTGTAGAACTATACGTTCCATTGGCTTATTTCTTTTGCACATTTCTCAATTCCCAGAACATTTAACATGCATTTTGAACTTAATTTATGGAGAAAATAGTGTTGTCCTTGGCTCAATTTAGATCAATGTAAATTTCTATCCATCATAGTTCAGGAAATGCAAAGTAAGATGACTAGTTTCATTTGCTGAACTTTAGCCACTGGATTGTAATCCCAACTGCATTTTTATGGGTGCAGGATTTTTAGAATTCCCAGTCAAAAAAAACACTTATACAATTTCCCTTATACAGAAAAATGGTAAAATAAGTAGCCTAAGTAGATGGAACATTGTTTAAATGTAAAACTCTGCTAAGTCAGGCAGGCAAATTCTAATATGAAGTATTTTCTTAGCACTCTCAATGAAACCAGTGGAGCCTAAAATTTATGAATGCTCAAGTATTCATTTTGTCTTGTACTTTGTGGAAAAAGAAAGTTTTATATATAATTAAAATTTTGTACTTTTTAAAAAAATCCAGGGCAATAATTTCAATATGGTTACCATTAGAATTTATACAGATGAATTGTTTGAAGGTGATTTGCTCAGTATCTCAATATCATACCAATATTTATCTTGTAAAATAAAGCTAAATAAATAGTAGCAATTTGAAAACTCACCCCCCAAAAAACATTATTTGCTATTCAATTTATAAAACTTACAAGTAACATAAGGCTCCTATGAGAATCAAACTTTGAAAATGTTGACTGAATGGAGACTGAAGTTGCTGTGACTCAGGGTCATCCCTAATTAGGCAGTCTGAGGCAGGCCCAGGCATAAAGTGATGATAACAGTGAACAGTAATGCCATTTAAGTTAGTTAATTGTCCTTAGGTGCTATCTTGTCTTATAACTCAGCCTAATGTTGCTGAATGCAAAATGAGTGTTTGAAATCACTTGAAAGCTATAAGTTCTATCTATTTAAATAGTATGTACTTAAGGAGTTAGCATGCCATTGCTTTCAGTTCTTCCGATTTAGACAAATAATCTGCAGAAACTACAGGATTAAAAGAGAAGGATGTAAGTGCTGTGCTCATATGGAGGGGCAAGAAGGTTCCATTTGCTCAAACTCTTGATTTTCCTAGGTCGAATAGAAAAAAATTGAAGACAGATTGTCATTTAATATGTTAAACTTCTTCCAACAATTGGGAACTCTGATTAGCAGCGTTCCTCACTTGAGTGTGATTATTCAGCTGCATTGGTCCATTCAAAGGAGCAGGTTGGGGAGTAGAATAGAAAAGCGATTGTAATGATGCTGTCTTTTGCTTCATCATATATGAACATTACTATTTTGGAACTGTAGATCAGAGTGGTCTACTGCAATTTTTATTCCACTCTGCATGCCTTCTAGGTGAGTTTTTTAAATAGGAAATGTATAAATTCAGGATCCTTGTTACAGGCTATTTCCATGGGAATGGACCTTACTGAATATTGTAATCACAATAGTCTTATTTTTTTCTCATCCAAATTCACTTTCAGTTGGCTTCTGGGCTCATTTCAGGCTACTAAACAAAATTCAGACTTTTTACATATTTTGCATTTAATAGAATACTCTTCCAATATTTATCTTGTGGTCAGCTTTCAATTCTACCAAGAATAGTGATAATAAATATTTTTATTATTGCACCAACTTTCCTAATTGATAAGTTTCCATACATAGTTATTTCTTTCTCATTCTCAGAGTTTTTAAAATATATTAAACTTTAAAATCTGTTTCATAATGTTTTCGCTGTTTAAAATTCATTACTGTAGTCCCTAAGGTTTTGTCCCTCATTATGTTTTTAATTTTGTGTTATTATTTTTCTGTTAATTTTGTCAATTTTGTATTATCATTTTTCTGTCACGAACTTATTCTGAAGAATTCTTTCGAGATCTGAGTCCAATAGAATTTCTAATCTTTTGAAAGACTACAACACACATCTTAGTTAAATGACTGGAGCTTGGATCCCACATTGTTAATTACTTAATTAGTATTACAAATAATCTATAAGATTAATATACTGTATAAATTGAATTCTGGATTGTATAAAATACAGAACAAAGCAAAACAAAGCAAAACACCCACATTCAGAATGCATCTTGAAAGGCATATGTGCTTATCCCTTTAAAATAGCTAAAATAATAAAGTGAGAAAAGATCTCCTTCTTATGCAGTGCATTTGAATTATAGAGTAACTGGACACAGAATATATTGCAAGAAATAGTGTGTGGTCTGCAAAGGAAGGAATATATTTGGCCAATAGTACCCAGGCGGCTTGAGAAAAAGAGTCATCTGAGATTTACTCAGTCTCAATTGTTATGGATCAATGTATTACTTACAAACAGAAAGTAATAATTGTTATTGTATAGCAAGATGAGTATTTTCAAGGCAGAAATAAAATTTGGATAGGAATGAAAAACAAGTTGATATTTTAGCACTGTTTATGATGAGTCTAATCATAAAGTTAAGTTTGAAATTAATATTCAAATTTGTTATTTGTTGTGTATTTCCATGTCTGGAAAGCTTCTACCTTCAGTCATAACTTTTGCCTGCTTTTTATTACAACTGACATATTTATAAGACAGCATTCAATCAAACTATTATATTCCTGCTTCCATTTCATTCATTATTTTTACTTGATTCTATCTCCTATGCAATACATAACACAATGTGCATTCTTTCGGAAAATATAAACTTTGCTTTCAAAATGTATAAATAATTGTTTTATCGTTGTACAGGTAGCGCTCAACTTACAAATGTAATAAGACTGTCAATTACATTCGTAAACCAAATAATTTGTTAATGGGATCACATGAATTGAATTATCTGATTTACTCAATGCATTTGCTAATCGAATGCTCAGGTCATTAAGTGCACATGACGTATCTCAAAGTGGGAAAGACCTTGGGGGGACCTAATGCTTCTGACCACCCAAGGCCCCCTGACCCACTGAGAATTCTCATGCTTCCCCCTCCCCCATCGGGTTTCCACAGGTACTTTTGAATAATTTGATGATCAAGCAAACTCTCTGTCACGGTTTCTTGGCCTGTGTCCCTGCAAAAAGTTTTTGGGGTGAAAATTGGAGGCCGGGAGCAGTGCACATTTTTATTTTTATTTATATTTATATGCCGCCTTTCTCCGGAGATTCAGGGCGGCTTACAGTCTAAGGAGCACCATGCTAAGTGCTCGGCAATAGCCTTCATTCCATTATATATGCCTGCTTATTACTAGGGCTTTTTGCCCCCCCCCCCCCCCAAGCGGCATTTTTAACAAAGTCAGCTTATTGCCCCCAACAATCTTGGGTCCTCAATTTACCTACCCCGAAAGGATGGAAGGCTGAGTCAACCTTGAGCCTGGTAGGATTCTAACCTGCACTAATTGCAGGCAATTGAGCTAAGTGCTAGCTCAATGATTAACAGCCTGCACCACCATGCCTCTCCCAGCCTCTGTTCTTCATGCCAAATGCTTTTTACAAAGATGCGTGGAGCCTGGCTCCAGTCTCAGGACTCAGGCTAAAAAAAGAAAAAAGTGGCAGAGAAGCTGAAAAGGATACAGCTCGCTAGATCTTTGCAAAGTAAGTCAGGCTCCACAGACCCACTGCCCCTGGAGATCTGGCAGTGAGGGGGGAATAGGCAATGCGAATGTTGCAGTGCCTCTGCAGTCATGCACAACGGTGAATAACTGCTGTGGTGGTGTAACCTTCATAACTTTGGGACTTGTAAGTACTTGGGATGGATGATGTTATAACTTTGAATGGTTGCTAAGTGAACTGTTGCAACTTGAGGATTACCTGTAATTGTAATATATATAATCATATAATTGTATGATTATATGAGTGTTTTATAAAGCAACACATGGCTGTGATTTCTTAAGGAGCAAATCATAATTTTAATTTATTAATTTAGATAACAACTTTATGTAAAAATGGCAATGTTGCAGAAATTGTTGCTACTAATAATATTATTATACTGAGACTCTCTGTGAGGAAGATAGTTTCTAAAACAAACAAATAAATTTATGACAGCAGGAATTACATTTCATTTTTCAGCTTACAAGGATTTCCTAGAGTAAATGACTATGTAATTTATATTAAATTTTTGAAGTATTGAAAATATTAAGGGAAATAAACATAAAAGTAATAAAATAAAAAAGTAATTATTAGAAAGATGTTCAATGATCCATTTAAAATAATGGCTTATAACTCATGGATTGTAAAAGTTAATAATGTTACTATTCAATAAAATAAATGCCTTAAATGAATGCTTTTGCTACATGACAAAACAGTTTCAACAATGGGATCTATATATTTTGGATAATTGAACAAATATCTAAATAAAAATTTAATAGGCATAAAATTGTGTTGCTATCCTTGTAGAGGGTGCATAAATGTTATGATATTCTTTTTTAACTATAATAATAAAGGAAACAATAGAATATTGAATCAAAATGTTGACCTTTCTTTCAATTTGCATGTGATGCCTTTTCATATATACTGGGGTATATGATCATACTTCCCTTCAATTCTTTCCCAATCCACCAGAGTTAAAGGGTGAACTGGTGTGAATGCTTAAAGCAACACAGCTCAATCTGAGCTGACAGGCTGGGCCTCCTTGGCTTGAGAAAGTTACTTGGCCTCCCAATGTAATTAATTTTAAGGGCACCTTGGAGGAAACCCTATCAATTGTGTGATTTCATGCTGATTTGTTTTCTCAGTGGGAGCTGCTGTTTCTTATTGGGTGGCTGAATGTGAGATAAGCAAATTCATGTCACTACCGAAGGAGAGTGAAACTTCAAGGCATAACTAAGGTTAAGAGGAAACAGCAGAGCATCTCTGTAGAAGAGATTTTCAGGCAAAGGGGGAATCTGGACTGAATTTGAGTGGCACAGTATGACCCATAGGAACCTTAAGTCAAATCAACAACAGTTAAATTGAATTTCACACTCACTGTGCATCTGCTAAATTTTGAATACACTTTCTTATGACACTATTATTCATCCCACAATAGAGCCCTGATGCCTTCTTCCTTAGACCAGAAACAAAAATTAATACAGGTTCATCCTGTCTTATTTCCACCTTTCCCTGCCCCCCCCCAATTACCACTTAGAGGTACTTTGGAAGAAAATGAATTTGGAAAATTTGGGGAAAAGTTAGTGGAACATTGACAGTACATTAAATTATGGGAAATGGTTATGGAAGAATCTGAGTGGGAATTAACTGGCAAATTGGATATGCTACTCCAAATGCAATTTAATCAGTGTAGAAGGCTGCGCTGAAACTATTATCTTCCATAATCTCTTTGCGTTGCTTTTATTAATAAGTGTATGATTGCATTGGCCTTTTTAGTTACTACATCACATTGCTTGCTTATGTCCACCTGGTGGTTCATTAGTATCCTAGATTCTTCCCTGATGTGTTGCTGCCAAGCCAGGCCTCCTATTCCTGTATCTATGCATTTATCTATTCTGTCTTGTTGTAGGGCTTTATACTTGTCATGAACAACATCCTGGTATAATTTTTAAGTACAATTTTGAATTGTGTCATCTCTATCAATACTTTTCTCTCTTTCTTTTTTTTTGGTCTTTTGCAAATATAACTCTTCCATCCTGTAGGCCTTTAGTAAAGATACTAAATAGCATTGAATGTAGATGAAACTCTGAGATGCTAAAGCAATGCAAAATTATTTACTAATAGCTCTAGTTTTTTTTTTTTTTTTACAAATCTCTAGATAAACTCTTTACTAAACTCTAGCTCTAGGAAACCAAATTTTTTCATGATAGAAAATCTGCAGATCCCAGAAATTTAGATAACTTTTGCAGAGATGAGTGTTATTCTCAGGCAATGACTTCATCTATTGTCATTCTAGTCTAAAATGTTTGATTGGGGCTGGAGGAAGAGGGCGACTGAATAGCCCCATGTTGTGTGTTAAAGTCTGAAAGAAAAATAATTCAAATGGTTTGAATTATTATTATTTATTACATTATTAATTAATAATTAATTAATTAATAATTACATTATTTATTAATTGGGCAGGTCTGACACTGTTGACACAGATCCCTTCTCTTCAACTTTCTATCTTTAGGGATAAAGGCAGTACACCTTACAGAACAATCTCCTTCTTTTTATCCTGTTGACCTCTTGTTTTTTCTTCCAAGTATTATGCTAACATGCTAAAAAACCCCAATATATGCATGACTTTTCTGGAATTATTTGGTGGAGTCTTGGATATTTGTTTGTGGGTATTTTTGTGCTAACAAAAAAAATTAATGGATTAGGAATTTTATTTGGGGGATATTATTCACCACCCAGATTTATGTAGTTAAGTTGAGTGGTTATGAAAATTTTCTAAAATAAATAAATGATAGCTGGAGTACCATCATTTCTAATTCAGAAAACAGACACAGCACAAATTTAGTTTGTAAGTATGTAAGGTCACAGAGTATAAATTTACTAAGAGTTGTTACACATTTGTTCTGGAAGTTTTCAGGCAAGTCATTGTTCAGCTGTCTTCAAGATTGTTGTGAATATGAATGTTAGTTGTGATGGTTTATTTAAGCTGGTCTAGGACTGTCATAAATATTTGATTTGTTAGTTCCTCAAAAATAACTGTAGCTTCATGGTATTGCAATCAAAGACAACCTAAAATTCTTACTCTCAACATTGTCACTTGGAATTCACAACAGATGAAAACATGTAGGGACTTAGGCAGTTGATATCTAGCCATTGTTTTAAGAAATCAACAGAGGCTGCTATGCACCCTGATGCCCAGCTGTGGACTTATATGCAGCTGACCCTCTACTCTTGACTTCAACAATGGTTCCCCATGAGCAGTCAGATGCTTCTAGCAGCAAAGTGCTCCTTTGTTGTACAATGAAATAGCTTCTGTGAACTACCTGAGGAAAATAAAGAACAAGAATTAAAAATGTAAGGAATGATGTGATTATCAAGAAATGAAGAACAGTGAGTATCATTTGATGGGTTATTTTATTCTGGATGGCTTTCCAGACTGAATGGGTCCCAGGAGATCTACATATTACACATTTGTACTTTGAGGCTTGCTGTTTGGATCTTAGAACTTTAAAGTAAAAGCGAAAGATCACTTTGCAATAGAAGATATCTTTTTTTTCTCAAGGCAAATGTTAGGAAATATAAAACATTATGTAGTTTCCCTTTTTCCACTCTCCCACTAACAAAGAATATTATGAGACAGACCACTTTTATTTATTTATGCACAATAATATATAATGCAGTGCTTATGTTTTCAGTTTGGTCAGACTTTTCAATAAAGTTCAAACATCCTAATTTAATTAATATGGATTTAGCAATGAACTAGCAATGACCTTTTTCCCTTAAACCCTGTCTCCTTGAAACAGTTGTACATCTTATTGCTGATGATTCGTGTTCACAACCCACTTTAGGTTACAAATGGAACTCAAATTGGGTGATCCATGTAACTTATTTCTCGGCTCCTTGCTTCTAGAGCTTTTTGTTTCTGGAGTACAAAATGTGACACTTTGTCTGGAAATATGTCCAACGAATTGGAGTCTCTAACAACTAAGAAAATGGGATTAGATATGTATTGCTTCAAGTTATGTTTGGCTATACTTCCCTTTATTTCCTGTTTTTATTTTTCCATGTTATTTACATACTTTTTTTCTATATAATGCTTTAAACAGCACCAGATCAAAGTTGCTATAGAAGTGACTCAATAAAATGTGTCTACTTCATACAAGCTAATGCAGCTGGGCAGCAAAAATCTGGAGAGCAACTAGGTCACAGGGAACAACTACAGAAGCTCCAACCCCGTGCTGCAATCTGGTGGTTATCTGGTTTTCTGCAATCCAAATACGATAGCCCTAACTTTGTACTCCACCCAACGTTTTAGCATTTAATTAAATACTTTTTCCTCTTCTGGAAGGAAAACATAGACATAAATGATGGGGTCAGTGTGCAAGCAAAAAAAAATAGAAAAGTTAATTTTACATTCTTTCTTTCTTTTTTTTGTCTAATGCATTACTAAAGGAAGAAGCTGAAGGTTAAAGAGCTGTATGAGTGCACATGAAAAAGGAAGATAATTTAAGAAAGAGACCGGATAGTAGCAGCAGAAGACAAAACATTACTCCCTCATTCCACCCCCACACACGTGAGTACAAGAAATTAGATAGAAATTAGGGATAGATATATTTTCTCATCTACATAATACAGTAAAGGCAGTTTTCCCATCATTCATTTGGGTGCACTTTGCTCAGCCCTAAAGTGCTGTCACTAGAGAAGGTTTCATTGCTTGCACCTGCTAAAACATTTGAGGTATTTGAGAGGCAGTGAAACACATTTGCTTTTCATTTTATCTGACGTGGAAAATCTTTGAAGTGCTTAATAGTAGTTCAGGAAAGATTTCTGTCTCTTAATCATTTACTTGTAGGCCACATTCTCCACTAGTAGCCTGTCAAGCAGAAAACGAGTTTAGTCCAGTTTTATTAAGTGCCACATGCCAAGTCAGTGGTTATTAAAGATGTTTTAATGTTTGAGTTATGTAATTTATGAGGAAAAAATGTTTTTTTAAATAAAATCTCAATTAATATTTTGCACTGCATTCACTAAAACTATCATATTTATTTTAAACTAACTCTTACATACATAAAATAATATCAATATATCTACACCCTAATGCTGATACCCCTAGAATGATAGGGGTATCAAATACTATAAATCAATCAATATAGATTTGAGAAAGGTACTATTTTTGACCCTGTCTTGATACTAATTTACCTTGAAGCAGAGTACATCCAAGGGAGGGATTTGAAAAATCTTTTTTTCCCACAGAAACAACAATGTGTTTAATATGATACTTAAGTAATTAACCCACAAAATTGTTATAATGTATTGTTCATACTGTATATTATGAACTAATAGGACATTTTTTCTACTTGTGCTTTGGTTAAACCAAATATTTTGGTAGCTGTCCAAAATATTTTAAAGTCGATCTTAAAATAATAAGACTTTTGAAAATAGAGGGAAAATATTATTTTGAAATAGTTGGCAGATATACGAAAAATATGTTTTCTCTGAGAATTTGCCTGATTTAGCCTATTCTGACACTTGAATGAAAATGTTCTGGTCAACCTAACTCTCCTCAAATTACTAATTAAAAGACTGAAAGCTGCGGTTGCCAAAATAACCATTGAATGACAGTACAGGACTAGAAGTGAGAATTGTTTAAGCAGTCTCTCCTAATTTTTTGGAAAGAAGGAATGTACAGCAAGATATGGAATACTCTACCTGACTCTGTGATTTCTTCCCCAAACTCCAAAAACTTTAATCTTAGACTGTCTACTGTTGACAGTCCCCTTTCCTAAGAGGTCTATAGGGGGTGTGCATAAGAGCACCAATATGCCTACCATCCCTGTTCTATTGTTTCTTTTAATTGTTTTTATTTTTCTTATATGTATCCATGTATTCATAACTATGTGTTTATTTATACCTATTATCTTGTAAGCAATTGACAAACCAAAATAAATAAATAAAAAAAGATGGGAGAACTAAAAGAACTAAAAGCTGAGATATGTGGATTGGTGGGCCATGCTTTGGCAAGCAAAGTGACAAGGAGTTCCATACAAGAGTTTGAGTGCTTAGGAATGCTATCAAACTCCTGGCCCACAGGTCGGATGCATCACATGCTGGCCACGCCCATGCCCCATTTGGCAAAGGGTAAAAAAATTCCCGATACGTCACGTGACACTGCCGTGACAACGTGAGTTTGACACCCCTATTCTAAACTGATGGATCCAATGCCATCACTAAGAAATCTTTACCTACGAGGAGATATGGGACATATTGACTCTTTATGCATTCTTTCTATTGTTCAAAAAGCAAACTTTCATCTGGTCACCTTTTGGAAACTACAAAACCAGGCTAAGGGCCTTCTTCCATTTTTGAGGCCAAAATGTTCTGAGCAACTTCACCTTTCCTAAATGTAGTCACTTCATCTTTCCTGCCTCTTTATCAAAGCTTATTCTGGCTGTCACTTCCTCATGCCTAAAGAATCTCTAGCTGTAGTGATAAGGTATTATTATTATTGGAGGAGCAGGGACAGAGTTGTTAGAATATAGTTTTAAATAAAAAATATAAATTAAGTATATAAGCTATTGAACTTATTCTTGAAAATTTATAGACATTTGGCATTGGTGCTGAATTCAGTAACTTACAGTGGAACTCAAAGAATCTATTGCTATTCTCAAAGGTGTTTTTTTTTTTTTTTCAAAAGAATTGAACAGGTTTTTTCCTTGAGGAAAAAGAAAGAGGTTTAGCTTCTCATCCACTTTTTCAGTTATGAAGTTTCTTGGATGAGAAGCAAAATGTCTTCTTTTTCCTCAAGGAAAAAAACAGTGTAGTTGCCTTTTGAAAAAGCACCTTTGAGAAAGCTATGACCTGAAAATCTCCACAGATACTTAGCTACTCCGATTCTATTCTTTCAAGAAGACTCAGTGTGCCATTAAAAAAAAAAAACTCTGAATAAACCCATTTTGGAAGCCCAGGCAATATATTAAATTCACTCTTTGGTGTATCGTTGCCATTCTAATATAGATCTTCTGATTCTTGATTCCTAATGACAACATAATCTTATTAGAGAGCTACAAAGGAGCATTCTATGTGGTTTAGGACATTTTGATGCTCACAGAAAAGATTTTAACCAAAAGACAAGTAAAATGTTTTATATTATTGTAAAGGTAGCTGAAAATGAGAGGAGCTGTAATCCAACAAATTTATAAGATGCCATATTGGGGGCATTTGAAATAAAATTGATACTTACTTGTTTGAGGGTGGGAGGTAACATATGCTGGCTAAATTTATACAGACTTCTAATATTAAAGCATGAACAATATCTAATTTTTAAAGAGAATTTATAAACTAATTTTCATGAAAAGATAGCTTTTAAGATGGACATGTACTGTAATATGGTAATACTGAAGAAAAAAGAGGTTAAATTAAAAACTGGTATAGAAACCAAAGGCAAAGAAAGGTTAGCATAAAAATTCTACACAAACTTAAAGAAAAATGCACTTGAGCAAATGGTATTGGGTAAAATGCATAATAGAAGAACGAGGCAAGCATTCTATTTTTGCAGCCACAGGTTCCACCAAATGTACAGAATACAGATATACCATCTTTCTCCAGTAAAAAAAATCCAGGGAGTCTCTTCTTAATATTCAGAAAGAAACAAGAGTATGCTATTAAGCAAGAACAAATTACCTGTAAGAAAAAAACAGTCCATCATTTTAAAACTGTCTTGCTTAATGTGCTACCTTTGACTATTCTCATTTGCTTTGAATGGTATCTTTGAGGTAGGAAACGGTAGCACCCTTTCTTATGAAAAGGGCCAGTTATACCCAGAGGCAACAGGAAAAAGCTAACCTCCTGGGAGAAGGGGGTCTCAAATTAATGCAAGTAATTTCCTGACTAATCTATGATTCCCATCAGAATGTGGCTTCTGGCATCTAAGTAAAATGCCAGAAGCGATCACCTGAAGTTCTAATCAGTAGTTTAGCTGCTCTCACATGTGCTCTGCTTTCACTTCCAATACTTTATATGAAAAAGACAATGGGTTATTGGCCATACAGTCAGCAGATATCCTGGGAACAAGCTAGCTGGTCATAGTTTCTTTTCTGAATATACCAGTAACAGCCACAATTAGGAACTATAGACCTGATCAGAGGAGGAAATGGAGGAAACAAAGCAGTTTGATGTATCTGATGCTTCCTCTGCTCTGGATCCTTGATATCATATTAATCTCTTTACATCCATTTTTACAATATGAAAAATAGCTAGGACATAAAAACATGGGATTTGAAGAGATATAGGGATAAATATTTCCCAGAGTATAATAGGTCTTCCCATTTCCTTGTCATTACTTGGCAGAAAAGAAAAATAGAATAGAATAATGTGTTTCCCTGGTGTTAAAGCTATATCAATAAAGCATTTTCTCACACACTCACAGTATCATTAATTTAATTCCATTAAAGCATCCTTCTGAATGCGTGCATATGTTTAGATGTGATTTCTATAATTCCACAGGCCCCAGACTTCATATATGTATAAATATTTCTGTTATGCAGAAAACTGAAGCCAAATTAGATTCATCTTGCAATATTGTACTGGATATTAGATGCAGTGCCATAATATAATTAACATAATAATTATGTTAATAATTATTAATAATTATCATCCGCGCGGATGATTATGGGGGCGTCGCGTAGCGCCCATGTGACGCCACTTCTGCGCAAGCTGCATTGGTTGCCGGTGGCTCTCCGGGTTCGCTTTAAGGTTCTAGTTTTGACCTTTAGGGCAACCCATGGCATAGGACCAGGTTATCTTCAGGACCGCATTCTGCCGGTGATCTCCAACAGGCCAGTGCGTTCCCACAGAGAGGGTCTGCTCCGGGTGCCGTCGGCCGCTATGTGTCGTCTGGCGGCGCCGAGGGGTAGGGCCTTCTCTGTGGGTGCCCCCGCCCTCTGGAATACTCTGCCACCGGAGCTTCGTACTGACACGGACCTGAGGGCCTTCAGGCGCGCGTTGAAGACCTGGCTCTTTGAGCTGGCCGGCCTGGGCTGAGATAATGGTTTTAATTTTGGTCTCCATGGTATTTAAATTTTAAATTGGGGTTTTAAGGTGGGGGGGTGGGACCTGTTTAGTTTTTATTTATCAGCCAAATTGGTTTAATACTTTTTTAATTTTTGTATATTTGTGGGTTTTTAGATAGGCTGTACACGGCCCTGAGTCCCCTGGGAGAAGGGCGGTATACAAATTTGATTAATAAATAATAAATAAATAATAATAATAAATAATAATGTGTCCTGACATAGCTATTATGATGGAGATACATGAACACTGTGTCAGTTTTAATTAACATTTATTGGTATAACCCATACTTGTAGAGGTAGAATTTGATGCTTGATACTCTTTGTTACACACCCTCTCCCTCTCACTAAATTGCAGTGGCTTTTGATTATTTTGAAATAATTGGCCTGGACCTATTGACCACTCCTTGGTTAATTAGAAGACATCCAAAACCAAAGCAGGAAGGAAGGTGATTGTAGAGAACATTCTCCATCTCCTGCACCTTTCCCTTATCTCCATGATGGCAAGCCTATGGCACACATGCCAGAGGTGGTATGCAGAGCCCACTCTGTGGGCGTATGAGTCATCTCCCAGCTCAGCTCTGCCGTGCATGCGCATGAGCACATTCCACCGGCCAACTGGTCTTTGGATCTCTGCCACACATGCACAGTGGGCAGGGCGCATGGGGGCAGGATGCATGTGCAAGGGATGCATGGATGCATGTATGGGAATGCGTGAGGATGCACATGCATGTGTGGACCACATGGGTGTATTGCATTGTGGGGGTGTACACATACACGTGCTTTGGGCACTCAGTGCCAAAAAGGTTAACCATCACTGCCCTATCTATTACACAGAATTATCCCTCTGTGATGCAAACACAGAGAGACATGTGGCTTAGATATTGTACAAGGACTGGGAACCTTGGAAGCTCATTAGAAAAGACTGAGTTAATCACTACTTCTTAGCCTGATTTACCACAAAAGATTATTGGAAAAAGGAAGTGGTATTTACACTACCTTGAACTCTTGGAGATCAACAGAATATAAATGGTCTCTAATCCTTTTACAATTTAAAATAATTTCTTTAGCTGCACCGCTGTAGGGAAGGCATTAAATGATGCCAAAGAGAATACGCTACTATATTTGAGGTTGTAATTTGACTGACATACCTGGCAATTGTGAAGAAGTAAAGGAACTAGGTGGGAACATAATGAATTGATCTCATTTAATAGCCCAGGATTATACAAGCTTGCATCTGGGGAGAAGGATGAACTGAGGTCTGCAAAAGAAGGTTAGTATGGATGCAAAAACAACACAGAGGTGACATTTTATGTTTTGTTTTTTGTTTGGAAAGTGGGTTATTTGTTTGTGAAAAATATGTCAATCCTATTTTGCTTCCACAACTTTGTTGTACATCTTCAAAAAAATGGGACTACCAAAAAATGTTTTTCGGGAACCTCCTACCACTCCCATTAGCTTTTAGCTGGCATACCCAAACAATTTGGTTCAGGAAAAAATTGTCCTGCAATCTACCACTTCTACACTGCAAAAACATATGGACTACTCTACTTGACTAGGATAAAGCTATAAATGCAATTTACATAGACTTCTGCAAAGCCTTTAATTCAGTGGTACATGACAAACTACTGTTAAAATTAAACTCTTATGGCATTCCAGGTCCCTCCATAAATGGATTACTGCGTTCCTGTCAAATAGGCAACAAATAGTAAAAATAGGGAGTGCTAGATCAAACCCTGCTCCAGTTAACTGCGGTGTTCCCCAAGGCAGCGTTCTAGGATTTGAATTTCAAATTCCCAGAGGTTGTGGGAGGAGCTGCTGGCTGCTTGTGAAGGAAGCAAAGAGTGAGTAAAAAGGAGAGAGGCAGTTTGAATTGCTTCCATTGCATTTCAAATTCCCAGAAGTTGTGGGAGGAACTGCTGGCTGCTTGTGAAGGAAGCAGAGGGCAAGTAGAAAGGAAAGAGGCAGTTTGAATAGAATAGAATAGAATGCTTTATTGGCCAAGTGTGATTGGACACACAAGGAATTTGTCTTGGTGTAAATACTCTCAGTTTGCTGCTTGTGAAGGAAGCAGAAGGTGAGTAAAAAAGAGAAAAATAGCAGCCGTATCATAAAACTATAAACCAACAGTATCAATAAGATATTTAGGGTAGGTGCAATTGAGATTGTGATTTTATTTTATTTTAAAATGACCGGTTTAGTTCAGTGTAATACTTGTTTTCAGCTGTCTTTCACAGTACTCTTTTCAAACTTGGATACTGTCATCTTTGTAAAAAAATTACCAGTCTACATGGACAGATTACCTACCTAGAATCTGTAATCTGTGCACTCCAAGCAGAAATTAGGTGCCCAATCCAGCCATCTATTGAGCTGCTGTGCTACCAGCCCCCACTACCACAAAGATCCTACCGGAAAAGGGCAGTATGGACAACCGTGGGATCTGGCAGGGTGAGAACTGTGGACCATAAACTCAAAGCTTTTGCTGTGTCCCAGCATAACAGATACAATGCCCTTGCTGACCTTAATAGGGACACTAAAGTGATGGGTCAAGGTAGTTGTGATAATGATAACTCATGTAACCCGGGGATAATGGTCCTAGAAGAAGAACTTACTTTGGAAAGGAGAAAGTGTGAATCAGGTATTACACACCAGTCACACAAGAAGAGCAAGGCATCCAGAAAGAGAAGCCACTTTCTGGTTGGGGATAGGCACAACACAGGTTATGTAGACAGTAGACAGTGTCAGACATAAAGATCTCAAGTGCCTATATACAAATGCACAAAGTCTGGGGAACAAACAGGGTGAACTCGAACTATGAATACATGAAGGTAAATATGATATAGTTGGAATAACAGAAACTTGGTGGGATGAAATCCATGACTGGAACATACTAGTAGAGGGATACAAACTATTCAAAGAAAACCTGACCCCATAAAGAGGAGGTGGAGTTGCACTGTATGTAAAGGACCACTATATTGTTACAGAAATGCATGAAACCAAAGATAAAACCTCCTAGAATGCATATGGGTCAATATAGAAGAAAAAAGAATAACATGGCCATAGGTGAATATTATAGGCCACCCAATCAAGCAGAAAATATAGATGTCCTTTTTGCCAACCAACTAACAAACATATGCAAGAAACACAACAATAGTAATGGGAGATTTCAATTATCTTGATATAAATTGAAAAACTAATTCTGCACCAGGTGAGAAATCAAATAAGTTTCTAACCAACCTAGCTGACAACTTTGTTGTCCAAAAGGTAGAGGGTGAAACTAGACAGACAGCCATACTGGACTTAATTCTTACAAACAGAGAAGAAGTGATAGAGGGAGTTGAAACTGCAGGAACCTTGGGTGAGAGTGACCATGTTATACTAGAATTCAGCATAACACAGACACAAGCAACAGAACATAATGACACCAGAGTCTTGGATTTTAAAAGAGCTGATTTCAATAAACTCAGAGAGAACTTGGGAAAGATTCCATGGATGAAAATCCTAAAGGGGAAAACAACTCAAGAATCTTGGGAAACTCTAAAAAGTATCCCAGACCAGCACAATACCACTGAGAAAGAAAAACAAGAAATCCAAGAAGAAATGGCTGCACAAAGATCTCTTAGGCAAATTGGAAAAAAAAGGACAAGTACAAACAATGGAAAGAAGGACGTACAACTAAGGCAGAATATCAGCAGATAGCCAGAATCTGCAAAGACAAAGTCAGGATAGCAAAGGCTCAGAATGAACAAAGACTTGCAACAAAAGTCAAAGATAATAAAAAAAGTTTCTTCTAACATATAAAAACAAGAAAAAAATCAAGGAAACAGTTGGTCCACTAAAGAGAGAAGATGGCAGGAAGTAACAAGCAACAGAGAGAAAGCAGAACTGCTTAACTCATTCTTTGCAACCGTCTTCATGCAAAAAGAAACTATAGCTCAACCCACCAAAAACATAACTGTAAAAGACAGACCCAGAAATAAAAATTAAAATAAACAAAAAAATAGTAAGACAACACCTGTCTGATCTTGATGAAAACAAATCACCAGGGCCTGATGGATTACATCCCAGAGTTTTAAAGGAGCTGGCAGAGGTCATCTCAGAACCACTGCTCCATATCTTTCAAAAATTCTGGAGCAGCGGGGAACTACCAGAGGACTGGAAAAGTGCTGATATGGTTCCCATCTTCAAAAAAGGAAAAAAAAAAAAAACAGACCCAGGAAACTAAAGAAAAATCAGTCTAAATCAAATACCCGGGAAGATACCGGAAAAGATAATTAAAAAAAACAGATCTGCCAACGTCTAGAAACAAGTAAAGTAATAACTAGCAGCCAACATGGGTTTGTTAAGAACAGATCATGCCAAACCAATCTTATTTAATTCTTCAACACAGTGACTAAATTAGTAGACCAGCAAAATACTGTGGACATAATATATTTAGATTTCAGCAAGGCATTCGACAAAGTAGACTATAACCTACTTCTTAGTAAGCTAGAAAAACATGGAATAGATAGCACCACCACTAGATGGACTCGCAATTGGCTAGCAAACCGTACTCAATGAGTAGTCCTTAATGGGTCTAAATCTACATGGAGGGAAGTAAGCAGTGGGGTGCCACAAGGTTCCATCTTAGGCCCAGTACTCTTCAATATCTTCATTAATGATTTAGATGAGGGACTAGAAAGGGAACTTACCAAATTTGCAGATAATGGTAAACTGGCAGGAATAGCTAACACCCAAGAAGATAGGCTGAAGATTCAGATGGATCTTGACAGACTAGAACACTATCTAATAAAATGAATTTCAATGTAGAGAAAAGTAAAGTCCTACACTTAGGCAAGAAAAACCAATCGTACACATATAGACTGGGTGAAACCAGGCTCAATAGCAGTAACTGTGAGAGGGATCTTGGAGTCTTAGTGGACAACTAGCTAAATATGATCCAGCAGTGTGCAGCAGCAGCCAAAACAGCTAATGCAATCCTAAGTTGTATTAACAGAGGGATACAATCAAGATCAAGGGAAGTACTAATACCACTCTATAAAGTCTTAGTAAGACCATACCTAGAATACTGCATCCAGTTTTGTTCACCACATTATAAAAAAGATGTTGAGACTCTAGAAAAAGTACAGAGAAGAGCAGCAGGATGATTAGGGGATTGGCACCTAAAACATACAACAAATGGTTGCAGGAACTGGGCTTGGCTAATCTAGTGAAGAGAAGAACCAGGGAGACATGATAGCAGTCTTCCAATATTTGAGGGGCTGCCACAGAGAGGAAGGGGTCAAGTATTTTCTAAAGCACCTGTAGGCCAGACAAGAAATAATGGATTTAAATAAAGGAGAGATTTAACCTGGAAATAAGGAGAAACTTTCTGACAGTGAGAACAATCAACCAATGGAACAGCTTGCCCTCGGAAGTTGTAGAAGTTGTAGGACCCACACTCTTTATACTCTATATAAATGACCTTTGAGATCACCTTATAAGCAACTGCATCCTCTTTGCGGATGACGTAAAATTATTCAACACCACTGACAACGGTACTATCTTTCAAAGAAACCTTGATTATGTGTCTGAATGGCCAAACATCTGGCAACTCCAAATCTCGACCAACAAATGCTCTGTCCTACACATTGGTAAAAAAAATCAGTACACCAAATACAAACTAGGTGGATATGACTTCGTTGATAATCCTCACCCTGTCAAGGACCTTGGAGTTCTCATATCAAATGACCTAAGTGCCAGAGCTCACTGTAACAGTATTGCCAAAAAGGCATTAAGAGTTGTAAATTTAATCTTACGAAGCTTCTCCTTCAGAAATATTGAATTGCTAACTAGAGCATACAAAACTTTTGACAGACCAATACTCGAATACAGCTCATCAGTCTGGAATCTGCACTGCGCATCAGACATTAATACAATTGAGCAAGTCCAAAACTATTTCACGAAAAGAGTACTACACTCCTCTGCTCACAACAGAATACCCTATATCACCAGGCTTGAGATTTTGGGCTTGGACAACCTTGAACCACGCTGCCTACGGTTAGACTAGTGGTTCCCAAATTTTTTTGGTCCACCCGCCCCCTTGGTGCTACAAACTCATCCTCGGTGCCCCCACCCAGGGGTGGGATTCAAATTTCTGTGGGCATGGCCTAATTTGAAGGTGTGGCTTGCTGGCCAAGTGACTGGGTGGGCATGGGCTGGTGACTGGCAAACCAAATACAAGTGGTCCTCAATTAATGGCCAGTTGTTTTAGCAAGTGTTCTAATTTATGACTGGCCTCCCCAGAGTTACTTGACCTGTTTTTGGAGTTTTGACAGCTTTAGATCAGGGGTCTAAATCCCACCCCTGCCTGTGTGTGAGAGAGAGAGGGAGAGAGATAAATTGGATCAGATCTCTTTCTCTCTCTCTCCCACCAACGCCAGAAAGCCACCGTCAGTCAAAATTCATATTAGTGGTCTCTGGGATTTAAAATTATGAGTTTGGTGGTCCCTGAGGCCCAAAAATTTGGCGACCCCTGATCTAAAGGGGTAAGCCTGAGAGAGGGAAAGAGAGAGAAAAGAAAGAGAGAGGGGGGGAGAGAGAGAGGAGGAAAAGAAAGAGAAAAGATAAAGAAGAAAAAAAAGGGACAGACAAAGAAAGGGGGATGGAAGGAAGGGACAGAAAGAAAAAGAAATAAAGAAGGAGAGAGGGAGGAGAAAGATAATGAGATATCTATTCTAGTCCAATTACCTGCTCCAGCAGGATTGGAAGGGAGTGTGTGTGTTCTCCTTGTAATTTACCAGTACATTTTGGTTTTGCCTTCTTCAGAATTGGCACTGTAATACATTGGGGAAAAGTAATTTTTAGGGTGGAGATCTGGTCCAATGGATCCTGTTTAAAGCCTCAACAAAATGTGAGAGCTTCCTGATAGTCTTGACCATATTTCGTCCACAAAATCTTTAATAGAAGCCAAAGAGGTTTCAATGTGCTGGCAAAGATGTTTTAATGTGGAAAAGGGCCTCATTCTAAACTAGGCCTCATTCAATCTGATGCATCAGGTCTCTCTTGCTCTCTTTCTCTTTCTCTCTCCCTCCCTCTCTCTCTCTTTCCCTCCCCCTCTCCCTCTCAGACTGGCTTTGCTCTACTTTCCCGATGTGCCTGCGGGGAATCTCAGAAATAGTACTACTGGCTAGAAGATTCTATTCTAACTCTGCTTTCAGAACTTTTCTAGTATTCATTTTGGTTTAGATTCCTCCAGAAGTCATTTGATTGAAACCGCATCTAAATTATAATCATGTTTCAGATAATCTATGCTTTTATGACACAATGTTGATATTATTGGAAAATGAACAAAAGGTTCAATTCCTTTTGAGAGAGTTGGATAAAACTTCTAAGAACTTGTACACTTTTCTCACAAGATTAAGTTGCTTCCTATCAAATAAAAGTGTGCATGGAGTAGTAGACATCTAATAACTTTTGTTTCTATATTACTAGACAGAATCAAATGCTCTTTGTAGACACAATTGTTCTCTTTAGGGAATGAAGTCTTCAACTGTTAAACAGTAATATGCAGCGCAGCAGCAGGAAAAGTCTGTTAGCAGAGATGCTCCATTGAGAACATGAAGCCACACTCATTTTGCTTCTGGCTTCCTGCATAACTCTGCCTTTACAGTCTGAAGATTTTTGAAAAGAATTAATTTACCATGCTGTCTGAAGAATTTTGTGGATACTTTGTATGAAAATAACTGATTTCCTAGACTTTGTTTAGATGACAGGTACAAGAGAGTTTGTGCTAAAAATTTAGAGTTGATGATGAATTGAGAATTAAAAAAGAAATTACGGTCTATAAATCTTCCCAAAATGAAGGCTATGGGAAAAAATGAAACCTTTCTTCTCTGGATCTGAAAGGAACATAATGTGCTTACATTTTAGATCAGAGTAAAATTAAATACAACTACACTTTGCAACCAGCTTGCCTTGAATGGAACTTGGCATTGACTGGGGAGCACCCAACCAAATAATCAGGAAAGAATTCTGATAAGCAACATCCACTTGTATGCGGCTGGGTGGGGGAAGAAAGGGAGGGTGAAAAGTCAAAATAGTGGCTGTGATTGTACAATTAAAATCCAACTCTCTTTAACAGTACCACATGTGACCCATGTACAAAAGGAGTGGGGCTGTGATCAAACAGTTGTGGCCACAATCTTGGGAGGACATTTTGGTTCCCCTGCAAACATCCAGATATGACAACATGCAGTGCTACTCCCCAAGACATTTTCCAAAACTTGGGCAGCAATTCTGCTGCCATTGCAGCTGTGTGCTTTTTGATAACAGAGACAAAAAGTGCAGTGAAAATATGGAAGCTGTGTGTGATTACATTTCTTTGATATTCTTCCGCAAAGTACACTGATAGAAAAATAAAGGTGGTTAAAAATGATATCCCGGATACACATTTCTCTCTCTCTCTCTCTCCCCCTCCCCCTCCGCTCTCTCATTCTCACTCTGTGTATGCCTGTGTGTGTCTGTGTGTATTCCTGGAATTTATATGAAAATTATATTGGGGGGAAAGTATCAATTTTTAAAAAATAAACACAGTATCTAGAAGCTTTCAGCTGAGTTTTTAATTGTGTGATCACACAGTACCTTATTACTGAAATTAACTGAGGGAGGAATGCCTTACATCAGAGACACTTTATGTATTAATCTCCCACAATTTCTTCCATTTTTCCTTGCTTCCATCAATAAGAGAAATGCAAAAAAATAAAGGAGGAAAAAACTGGAATAGTTGCATAACAATATCTGTGAAAAGGTAAAATTGTGTCTCTCCAAATAGGTTCCTTGTTCTTCAGACTTCAAGAAATCATAATTCAGTTTAGAATTATCTTTTTCATTTATTTTTATTTGTCAATTTCTTACAAGATAATAGGTATAAGTAAAAACATAGTTATGAATACATGGATACATATAAGAAAAATAAAAAAGAAACAATAGGACAGGGACGGTAGGCATGTTGGTGCGCTTATGCATGCCCCCTACAGACCTCTTAGGAAAGAGGTGAGGTCAATAGTAGACAGTCTAAGATTAAAGTTTTTGGGGTTTGGGGAAGAAACCACAGAGTCAGGTAGAGTATTCCAGACAATGACCACTCTGTTGCTGAAGTCGTATTTCTTGCAATCAAGTTTGGTGCGATTAACCTTGAGTTTGTATCTACTGTTTGCTGTTGTATTGTTATGGTTGAAGCTGAAGTATTCATTGCAATTAATTGTAGGACATTGCAATGTATGATTTTATATACTATACTTAGATCAGACCAAAGGCTTGTTTATATACTAGTAAAACTCTAATCTTGGTCTGTTTGTAACCTTCAATTCTCTTGTGTGCAGCATTAGTTGGAGATTGTGCATGAAGGTCTGGGTCAGGGACAGTATGCAAGGAAGGTATTCAGGGGTTAGAGAAGGTGTGGGAAGGTATGACATAATTAGGGAGCATGCATGGGTATGTGTGAGAGCAGAGGAACTTGGAGAAGTGAGCACAGATGGGGAAGTCATTCAGGCAACTTGCCACTTTCCCATTGATTTTGAAGGAAGTTGGCAGTAAGGCTGTGAATGGCAATCATGTGATTATGAGGCATTGCAACTGGTCTTAAGTATAAACCAGTTGCCAAGATTATGATTGCAGGGGTGCTGGGATGGCCAGAACCAGTCCTAACCATAGCAAACTTCTGGCCACTGCAGCATTATTATGCTGCTGCAGGCAGCCACAGTTATGCATTTGTGATTGCCAATGCTCCATGCAAGCTTCCCACAAGCAAAGTCAGTAAGAAACCTAGTAGGAAGTTGAAAATCCCTCCCTTTCCTTTGTCCTCTCATGGTGATTCAATTAATAATATTTTCAGAGTCAGTATTTCTGAAACAATGAGCCAATTTGTCATGGTTTTTCAGTAGATTTTTTATTTTTTTTGCAGACAATGCCAATTCTGTCCAAATTTGCCCATTTTGGTCATTTAAATACTGGTATGATGCATAACCACAATTGAAAGACACCAATAAATAAAAATGAATTGCTGTGAAGGAACATCAAGATATGGATTTTCTGTCTTGTGCTATACTGTACTGAATTTATGCTTTAATTGTTTGACATAAGAAACAGCCATAGAATTGTTTGATTCCTGAGGACACAGAAGCCCAATAGTTAATGTTCAAGTGACATGTGCATCTTTATACTTTTTAAGAGCCTTATGTGAAGTGGAACTTCATTTCCACTTCAAGGCAATGAAGAAGCTATTCCCATATTGCAGCCTTCTCAAACTTAATGTTAAATCTTAACACCCCAAATCAGCAAGGAGACAAAATTGTATTTTCATTCTTGACAGGAAATTCCAGAATTGCAAAAGAATTGGGAAGCCCATTCACATATCCTCTTTCCAGGCTTTTATGTCATGCTTAAATAATATTTCCAGCAGAGCTCGTTCAAGTCATCTCCCAAGAGAATGCTTCTAACTCCTCTTTACTCAACTAAATCTTTCATGGCTGCTTTGGTATTTCCAAGTACTAATGAATAAATCTTCCTGATTTAGTTTAAAAGCTACCTGAACAAAAGTAAACTCCTTTTCAACAAAGGAAAATGGCCTAGCTTAGTTCCAAGCTCAATTTGGACTCTGGCTCTCTCCATTTATTTATTTACAAGTTACATTTTGGGCTGCTATAAAAGAGGAAGGCAGCATGTTCTGCTTTGATCACTGAGCAGGAATTACATGAAGGGCTGGAAGTTGCCTGAATCCTTCAGAATCTCCAAATGTGTTAAAAAATCCTTTTAAAGTTTTCATAAATTCCCAAGAGTCACCAGCAAGCTCTTCCGAGTTTAATTTGGCAAACACTTGTCTCAGAGAAATTAATTTGAGCTCATTTAAGTATAATCAGGTGCTTCACCAAAAAGGCAAGCCTTGTTATGAGATAGGTAGAGTGTGCTGACCCAGCCATTCTATGGGAATTGGTTAGTTACTTAGGAATTGTGAGCTGTTCCCTTAAGGGAATACATCATGGGAAATGTAGTTAAAGGTATCCTGGGAAATGTAGTTCATGTCACATGGCCACATCTGTAATCCTGATTGGCACTAAATTGACCCTCGAAGGGTTGAAGGAGGTTGCCCTCCATTCTTGCCTGCACTCATGGACTGATAACATCTTTCTTGCTATTGCTATGTGATGGGTTGGGAAAGAAACCATTTTTTACTTGCAATTCTGATATACAAAGGATTGGTCGTTACAGAGGAGCTTCGTCACAAGATGTAAGTATTGAAGATACCTGATGTACCAATAAATGTACTTTGTTATGGATGTTTTGTGGAATTGTTTATCTGCATCTGCACAGCCACAAATCCACCTATGTGCATGAGACAGACAGGAAATAGAGATATATAGTCATAAAATTATATAGATGATGTAGCTATAGATGATATAGATCTAAAAGTCTCATAAATTAAAGCAACTGTTCCCAACTAAATATCCAGAGAAACAAATTCTCTGCTGGTTCCTCCCAATAAACTTATTTCTGAAACATGCTTGAAGCATGCAACTAATGTATCTTTCCTGGTTAATATTAATTCTATAGGATAAATTATATTAAATCCATAGAAATGGTCATATTTCTCCCTAAACATGTGGCTTGAATCTAGTTTCAAAAGCAAGATTAACTTAGCAGTTTCTTGCTGAACAAGCTTGTTATGTATCTGAGATCAAGTCACAATGACTTTTAGTTTTTAACTTAGGGGATTTCTAACTGCTTGTCAGTCAAAACAGTTATACCATCATTAGTTTACACAACTATACTGAACTCCTGAAAAGGAATAAAATATAGAAGGTCTCTGAAGGGCTTCTAACAAGTACTGCTCTGTTTAAATAAACTTTTCTTCATGTGATTGACAACTCATTCTCATGAGTTGTCAGCAGGTCTAAAATGAAGCTGAGGCTCAACACTTTTTACATGTTGAGAGCTGCAGCAGCCAGTAGTATGTTTTCAAGTTCAACTCAAGGTACTGGTCAGGATACATAAAAACATTTATGGCTTGGGATCTGGGTATGTATCAGTTTGTCTTTCCCAGATAAATGTTGGCCAAATAGTCTATACCACTATTTTGCTAGGCCAGATTAATAGGGAGGGTTTTTTTGTATATCCTCTCATTTTATATGATACAAGAAGAGAGTTCTCACAGTAGGTGTGTGTTATGTACACAGTAGGTGTTCTCGTTTGGGATACTGTAATGCAGTAAGCAAGAAAGGCTTCTCCTCAAAATGGCCTCTCAGGAGTATGTTGTCAGTGGTTCTTTTGGAAAGCCTTTGGAGATTGAATATATGGGGTGTGAGCCATAATTTTGACTGTTTGCACTATTAACGTTTTATGTTGTTACTGTTTTATATTGCATATAGAGGAAAGGTGGTATTCAGCCGGTTCTCACCTACTTGGGCGAACCGGTAATGGTTATTTAGCGTGGGTCACTGAACCAGTGGCAACCCCTGGCTGGCCACGCCCCCAACCCGGTCACCTGGTTGCTCACTTGCGATCGCTCTCCTACATTTCCGTTCTCCATTCCTTTTTCTCCCTGGGAGTAAAGAAGAAAGGCTTGGATGCTGCAAGTATCGCTTTCCCCGTGTGAGTTAAAATGTCTGGAGTGAGAAGGAGTGCAGTCTGACAGAAGGGGTGGGGGTGAATTGAATCTTGGAGCACTTTTGCAACATAAAAGAAATGCATTTTGGAAGCAGCAGGTCCTTTAAAAACTTCTCCAAGGATTCCTCATGGACACTGCAAGTATCGCTTTCCCTTTGTGAGTTAAAGTGCTGGAGTGAGAAGGAGTGCGGTCTGACAGAGTGGGTGGAGGAATCCACTCCAGCCTTGGAGAAATTTAAAAGAGCTTCTGCTAAAATGCTTGTCTGTTAAGTGCTCTGTGTGTGCGTGTGTCAATGTGTATGAGAGAGAGAGAGAGAGAGAGAGGGAGGGAGGGAGGAAGGAAGGAAGGAGTGAGAGAGAGAGAGAGAGAGAGAGAAAGAAAAAATAGGAAGAGAGAGAGAGATAAAACTCTGTGCTATTATTTTTTATTGTTCCATTATTTATCATGTGTTAATATTTGTTCCTACACATAGAGTAATTTTTCTGCCTTTCTTTTGCCCCGGGCTACCACATATTTTTCAGGGTTTACATGCATTCAATGTCAATAGTCCAGAGCATAAAATACACATGTGTTTAACAAGACTTGAAAAGGGACCTTGGAGATCTTCTAGTCCAACCTCCAGCTCAGGCAAGAAAACTGAGGATGCCAAACTCTGAGAAGAAATCCTGGGAAAGGTGTCAGAATAATACTTAGAAGGGACCTTGGGGTGAACCCTATACCATTTCTGAGAAATGGCTGTCCAGTCTTTTCTCAAAAATTTCCAGTGATTGAGCACCCAGAACATCTGGAGACATTCAGTTACACTGGTTAATTGTTCTCACTCTCAGGAAGTTTCTCCTTAGTTTTAGGTTGCTTCTCTCTGTTCAGTTTCCATCCATTGCTTCTTTTTGCATTCTGCTTCTTTGGAAAATACATTGTCCCCCTTTCTTTGTGGCAGCCCCTTAAAAGCCTGTTGCCTATCACACTCTTGGGTAAAGCATGTGAGTCATTTCCTCCTTTCAGTGGTCCATGAAAGTACATTTATAGTATACAGATAATAAAGTCAAAAAAGGTGAACAACATTTTTACAGAACTATAGATAAGTTGAGGCTGGGTGACAAGGAATGGCTGGGAGGGGAGGGGCCAGGTGAGGCACCCCTTGATGTGAGTGACCTTGAGTTGGCCACACCCACCTAGTCACATGATCACCAAGCCATGCCCACCCAGTCACATGACCACCAAGAACGCCCACCCAGTCACATGACCACTAAGCCACACCCATCCAGTCACATAACCACCAAGCCACGCTCACCAAATAAGCCACGCCCACAGAACTGGTAGTAAAAAAAATTGAATTCCACTACTGATATAGAGTATAGAGTACTTGTATGGAGAGGTTTTTAATAATTCTTATCAATAAATTAATTTTCAGATATGTCTATACTTCTTCAATTCTGTATTCCCAAACCTCCAAAGATTGGTATTAATCTGACATATTACCCCACATGCCTATATTGACACACACACAGCCACATTAACTCAGTCTTGTAGTTTAATGGGAGAATGGAATAACAAATACTCTGGACACCTGCTCTTTCTATTATAAAACAGCAATTGCAACTTTTAAATGTGTTACTGTATACTTTAATATAATAAAAATAATAAAATTACTAAGAGAAAAGGAAGGTTACAGATTTCCACTGGAAGTTTGCTGTTTTTCCACTGGAAGTTTGCTGTTTTTTTTGCCAAATTGCCCTCTATTGTTTTAACATTTGACATATTTTGGAAAAACTTTTACCAATGAACTCCAATTCAGCCTAGCCATTAAAAGAAGAATGTTTATTAGCAGAATGAAGCCCCCCTCTCCCACTGTATCTTCTGTTTAAAATAAATTTTGGAAGTGCAGGGCAGATAGGGAGTTGCAGTGAAGAGGGGAAGAATGCAAAAATAGCCAGCGTAGAAATTTGTTTATTGAGTACTGGATGTACAGTAGTCCTTTGTTGTAGCATTACCACAAATTTCAATTTTCAATAAATAGAATCATGTCCAATTTGTCAGATAAGGGTACCAGCATTCCCAATAATCTTTAAATTAAGTTTAATTTATTAGAAGCCAGTGTTGGATTGATGGACAATAAATTATCCATGGTTTCCTGGCATAAACTGGCACTGGGTGTCTTATATTTCAGTCAAATTATTCCATTTGTTTCTGAAGATATTTTAATCCCAAATGACCTCAAACTTCCCGTGAACTAGGGCTTGATCAAAAGGCCGCCCACTGTCTTTGCAGTAAATCTGTTGTCTCCCTTTTGGTCCTCAACCTGGGATCATAGATCACCCCTGCCCAGCATCTTGCTTCAATTTACTCAATTAACTTGAGTAAAGCACTTGTAAGTTTGCAGATGTTGCTTTATTATCAAGGCCTAAAAACATACTAGAGAGTTCAGGAGCCTGAGGTTATGGGAAGGTTGTGGAGATGGGGGGAGGGCAAAGGGTGGAAAAAGAGTCCAAGCTCAGAATTGTTTTTTCAGGATAGACAGAAGGAGAGAAGGCACATTGTTTTCCTGACAAGTTTATTGAAATCATAAGACACCTAAGTCTTGCAAATGAAGGAATGTTTGATGTTATCTTGCAGGACGATAGGATATGAAGAATAGGTATTTCACCTCAAGATGAGATACTGTTGTGATTAACAGATGTTTAATTAAGCCATTCATCAAGTGAGGAACCTGCCTAGAAGTCAGTAAGGCTAAGTAAATTATTTCCACCCCTGCAGGTGTTGGGCTGGCAGTTCTATTACTCATGCAGAAATGAGATTTAGAAAATGTTTCAACAGCTCTCCCCCAAAATATAATGTATTTCAATCGTATTGCCTTTTATTTCATATGTCACATATTGGAACATTTAGATTCTTCTCCTTTTGGGGGATCCGGGTAGGAATGAACTCTTGGCTATGGTGCCCTAGAGATGAACATAAATATGGATTCTGAAAAATATTGATGTCAGATTTTATTGCAAACGATCTATTTGGAGTAAACCCATTAAAAGCAATTTATGTTTCATGTATGTTATGTTGTTATATATATTAATCATGAATAAATTAACAAATCAAAGCATGTGTCTAAGCAAGCTGTTTCCAATCATGGTTCTGAGATCTTTTATTTCTATCAGTTTTATACTTATACACAACCAATTGTTAGATTCGTTTTTAGAAATTAGAAGATATCTGAAAACAAGGGGAATTGTGACTAAGTGCTTGGTTTCCTTGTTCCAGAAAAATATCTGCTGAGTCAGAATAATCCATTGTACTTTGAAGGGCACTAAGAAAATTAATTGATTTAAAAGATTTTAAAATAAAGAAGCTTGAATTGATAATGTATTTAGATTAATATAAGATAATATGTCCAACCAAGATTTGGGTCAGATCTACTCTACTGAAACTATAGAATTTTTGAACATACAAATTATTTAATGTAATTGTTCTTATGAGTAAAGAAGCCTATAATTTTGGTCCCATTTATGTAAATGGGAATAAGTCATGTAAAATGCAGCTATGATTTAGGCCTTGGGCAGATTACCTTCTGTGAGATACTGAAATTTTGTTTTCAAATGATTTATTTCTTTTTAAAGTTTGTCATCTCCCAGTTTTAAAATCATTACTTTGTCCTTAGCATGACCTTATAATTTGCTAATTTCACAGTTTAAGTGGGCAATGAAATATAAATATGTATTAGATTATCCAAATGCCAGTTATTTAAGTTACTGAGATAATGATTTATGACTAACAAATTACAGTCTCCAATCAGTTTTAAAAGGCTGGAAATTCTCTTGTGATCATTGCATAGGAAATCTCTGAATTTGTGTATTTTGAACGCATTTCTGCATTATATTCAGAGGTCTATATTTTGAATGTACAACTGTTACGTAAAAATTTGAGTAAAGCATTGGGGTAGCATGTTATGAAAGAGCTGTTAACTCTCATTTTCTAAAAAAAGTGTCTGTATGTCTGTATTGGTATAGAAAGAGGGGGGGGGAATGAACTGTTGATGCTGTTGTAAACACATCTATCTTTTTTTCCCTATTGTATAATCTCATCTTCCAGATCAAGCTCAGAGAAATCAATTAAATGTGTTTGTAAGCAGCTGAAAGTTTTTGATTGGTTGGAACAGTTTTGTCTCTTGAAATCACACACAACTCCTCTTCCTTGCAATATTTTTCAGATTCCTGAAAATGGTTCTTTTAGTAAGGGTTGGGGGTCTTGGGTGATTTTATGTTTTTTATTTTTTTGCAATGCCTTTATATTTGGTGGAGTCAAATATAAGTCTCTTCAGCATGTCCTCACAATTTTTCCAGTTTGATTTTATTAGTAGTGGAGTATCAACACTTTGATATTCATGCATTTATAAATGTTACATTTACTCTTAGTCTTTCATTTTTGCATATATTTATTTATAAAATTTATAGGCAGCCCATCTTACCTCAAGGTAACTCACAGAAATCAGTTACCTGTCTTTATTTAAGGAAAGCAAGAATGACAAGAAATACCCTATTTCTAGGATCAGAAGCAATTTTAATGCCACAAGAGATAAAAAGAGTTAGGACACTTTTGCCTTGCTTGTGATTTCGCATGTGCAGATGGACTGATATGCGTCCATCTATAGCTGGGATGATGTGTATAAAACTATGAGAAACAAGATGTTGAATTTGACCCCTGGCACTGCTCCTAGGTAAACCAGACAAGAAACACAACTAGATAAAGTAATTCTACTTTATTGTAGGGCTATATTAGCAGAATATTGCAAGTGTGAAAATACAAATTTCCTGCCACTCCTTTTATAGTATATGCCGAAACCATTGAGATGGGTCCATCCTAAGTTTCTTTCTCAGATTTTTAAATCCTTGGAGGTTCCTACCTTACTAAGTATCTCTTTTTTATTTTCTTCAAAATCACCCACACATTCCATTACCTCCCCTATAGAATCTGTTTCATATTGATAATTTATATAGGGCTCATTTTATTTTAATGTCAGAGAGAAGGACCTGTACATTGACTACCGTGCTGACTGTATCAAAAGTAAGTCACACAACCCGCAACTCAGCTTTAACCTTCAACCACAACTGTACTTCAACCCTAACGCACGCTCCTAAGTACCTCAATTCCAACTACAGCTGGCCTTAAATGCAAGCTACTCAATGCAAGAAGCCTTGTGAATACCTGAATTTCTCCTCTAACTAAATATGGCTAAATTTGACATCATATTTGTCTGTGAAACATGGCTCAACACATCTTTTCCTGACTCCATTACCACAATAAGAGACTATCATATTTACCGATCAGATCGTGAAATTTGTAGAGGAGGTGGTGTTGCTATCTTCTATAAAAAGTCCTTATATCTAAAAAACATCCAAGTTACCCAGGAGCTTGCTCTTCCTGAGACCATCATCTGCTAACTATCCTTAAATATCACAATTCGATTCTTACTATGTTACAGAGCATCTGATTATGACATTGAATATGTAAACAAGCTAAATACACTACTAACAAGGGCAACATCCTTCCCACACGCTTTTATCTTTCTTAGTGACTTCAATCTACCTCATATTAACTGGACCCTAAATGAATGTACAACTGAACCCATACATGCAACGTTCTACATTGCTGTTACAAATCTGGGACTGGAACAACTAGTAAACAACAATACTAGACTTAACAACTGCCTCGATCTCATCTTCTGCAATAGTTTGAATTTAATTTACGGAATACAAACTAAAGAATCCTTTTCTAACAGTGACCACAATATGATTGACTTTTGTCTCAACACAAAAATCATCACAATGACGGAATCCCCAATTATAACTTCAAAAAAGGCAACTATGATCTTATAGACAACAATCTCTTATCCCGTGATTGGCAATCTCTATTCACTGGATGCAATACTGTTGAAGACCATTGCAACATATTTTTACTTGAAGTCAAAAGAGACATCAAACTATATGTACCAATAACAAATGCCCTCCCCCCCCAAAAAAAAATTACCCAAAACAATATGGAAACTTCAATCCAAAAAGAGATCACTCTGTCAGAAAAACAAATCTGGTCACGTTGCCAACTTCAACAGACGATACAAGAATTTATGCCACCAGACAAAGACTGAATGCACCAATTATCACATTAAACAAGAGGAAAACCTTCTACGCACCAATTCCACCCACTCTTTTTACAATTTTGTAAACAACAAACTAAAAGACTCAAGGTCCATCCCACCCCTGATAGCACCTAATGGTAAAGACTGCAACGACAGCACTATTAAAGCCAACCTCTTTAACACATTCTTTGGCTCAGTATTTGTAAACAGCAATGGATCATGCCCAGTATTTCCTAGCCGAACCACAGACAACTACAATGATCTAATACATATCGATTTTACAGAAGACAATGTTGAAAAAGCATTACGCAATCTGAAACCATCTCTATCTATTGGACCAGATGGAATATGTGCCTACTTCTTAAAAAAGCTATCCACTGCCATAACAGAACCTCTAAGTATAATCTTTGATAAATCTTTCAGGACCAGCTCCTTGCCTAACCTATGGTCACAAGCCATGGTCATCCCCATCTTCAAAAAGGGAGACCCCAGCCTTGTTGAAAATTACAGACCAATCTCCTTATGCTGTGTCACCTGTAAAGTCATGGAATCAATTATTAACCAATCCATTATCCTCCACTTGGAGACAAACAACCTACTCTCTAATAAACAATTTGGTTTCAGAAAAAAACTATCCTGTAATCTGCAACTCTCACACTGCAAAAACATATGGACTACACAACTCGATCAGGGCAAAGCAAGAGATGCAATCTACATAGACTTCTGTAAAGCCTTCGATTCAGTGGTACACGACAAACTACTCCTAAAACTTATGCATAACTGGATAGAAGCATTCCTGTCAAACAGACAACAAATGGTCAAAATTGGGAGCATCCTATCAAATTCTGTACCTGTCAATAGTGGTGTCCTCCAAGGCAATGTTCTAGGACCAACTCTCTTCATACTCTAAATAAATGACCTCTGTGATCATATTAAGAACAACTGTGTTCTCTACGCTGATTATGTAAAGCTGTTCAATACCACAAACAATACTGCTACCCTTCAAAAAGATCTTGACTATGTATCAGAATGGTCAAACAAATGGCAACTTCAAATCTCAACAAATAAATGCTCTGTCTTACATATTGGTAAAAAAAAAATCAGATAATAAAATACAAGTTGAATAGTCAAGATCTTGTTGATGATCCAAGCTCTATAAAGGACCTTGGAATACTCATCTCTAATGATTTAAGTGCTAGAGCCCATTGTAGCTACATAGCCAAAAAGACATTAAGAGTTGTTAACCTAATCCTACGTAGCTTTTTCTCTGGTAATATCACACTACTAACTAGAGTATACAAAACATTTGCTAGACCAATACTCAAATACAGCTTATCAGTCTGGAACCCACATTACGTATCTGATATTAGCACAGTTGAGAAAGTCCAGAAATATTTCACAAGAAGAGTTCTCCATTCCTCTATTCATTATAGAATACCTTATGCCACCAGACTTGAAATTTTAGACCTAGAAAACCTTGAATTACACCGTCTTCGGTCTGATCTAAGTATGGTATATAAAATCATGCATTGCAATGACTTACCTGTCAATGAATACTTCAGCTTCAACCATAACAAACAAGAGCAAACAATAGATACAAACTCAAGGTTAATCGCATCAAACTTGATTGCAGGAAATACGACTTCAGCAACAGAGTGGTCAATGTCTGGAATACTCTACCTGACTCTGTGGTTTCTTCCCCAAATCCCAAAAACTTTAACCTTAGACTGTCTACTATTGACCTCACCCCTTTCCTAAGAGGTCTGTAGGGGGCGTGCATAAGCGCACCAATGTGCCTACCATCCCCATCCTATTGTTTTTGTTTTTTTTTCTTATATGTACCCATTTCATGTATGTACTTATACCTATTATCTTGTAAGCGATTAACAAATCAAATAAATAAAAATGTCTGGGCAGTTCACCAACAGGGAAATAACATTTAGCAATCAGGCCACCAAACAAGCAAGCAACTAAATAATGATGCTGAGTATTATTACTGCTGTTACCCTTTTACTTGTCATACATTGACAGCACAACAATATATCTGAAAAAATGAATTATATGGAATTTATGCCATAAAAGTTCAGTTTTGATCATAGTATAGGTAGATACTGCTACCAAATCTGGAATAAAGTCATTTGAAAATCTGGCAAGGAATAGAATGGCACCTATAGATCTGAAGGTTACCAGTCAAATCTTCTGTTTATGTACTCTCAATTAAGGCCTTGGGAGTTCAGTATATTTTATTCCCTAATAAGTGTATATAGGATTGACACTCCTCCCAATCTAAAACCTTTAAGCAGTGAGTTAAAAGCTAATTATTATGGATATAGTCATACAACATTCATTTTTTAATACTGTCCCCTTAAGAAATAGTGATTTAGTCAACCAATTATTGTATCTCTTTTAGGGATATTTTCTTAATTTGCAAAACAATCTACATATATAATCAGCACACTAAATACATGTGGTATCTTGTTCAGAATACCACATTCAGTAAAGATTGCAATTAACTGTCAAAATATAATTGTTTTCTCATATTTAATTTAAAAGGGCTGATTTGCATTGGCTTTTCATGCTTGCAAGCTAAAAGACAAAGCCAGTTACTAGCACAACTACTGGTTATTAATAATAAACATATAAAGCTTGAGGGTTTTCTTTTAAAAAAGAAGAAATAAAGTCGCTGACAGCAGATGGTATAAACACTATGGCATTCATTTGTATTTTTTCTACGCTTACATTAAAATCTTATGAATGATAATTTAGATTTAATATCAGTTTGAAAATGAGGGTATAAGGAAGAGAATTTCATCCTAGACTGTCTATCAGAAAAACAAAATGGTGTAGAAACAGGCAAACTCCAATAATCCTCATCATTGTCAAGTTTGGAGGTGTCACTCAAAATATCTGAAGGGCACCATATTGTCTTTTAGTGCGCAGGAGTTGTCTAAAGATGAACTTTAATTCAGATGAACATTGTATTTAATTTTGCATATATTTTGTATCATGAACTGTCTTGGCAAACACCTAGTTCGAATAAAAAATAACTTACTAAGTAAATAAACGCATTCAATTCCTTCTTAAAACTGTTTCATTCAACAGGCATCTCATCTGTTCATTATCATACTTATTGTCATCATATAAGGATTGAACTCAAGGGAAAATTGCATAAAAATCCTCAGTGATGAAAGACTTTGCACTTATGAAGTCAGGAGTATGGAATCCTGGTTTCATCTTTTGCTTCATTGTGAGTTCTACCAAAATAATTTGTATATTTTTTAGCCCATTTTCTGGACAGATAGAAGAATTCTTTGTATAGCTTCTTTTTGGCAGATAAAGGATGCTAAAATAGTTCTAGCCAACTCTAATTGCTAGGTTTGTATAATAAAAGTAACCCATAAAATTTGAACTCCTTAACAGTAAAGTAGATGGGTCACAGACACATTTATTCCATGTGTTTTGTTGAATTTTGTGTTGTCTGGATCTGTGACCTATAATAAAGATAATAACTCATATCAGGAATGAATTTGCTATATGTTTCGATTTCCTGTTGTGTATGGCATTTTATTCCAAAAATCACCTTAACAGGGTTAACATCTACATTGTATCACTAATTTGTCCCAATATGTTTAATTTACTTAAAATGTTAACATGCAGTGATTTTTTTCCAAAAGAGTTTATAAAAAGTTATTTCTAGACATCTAAAAATACAGAGAAGTTGGCTTCTTATCTCTCTGCTACTTGGCACACAACATCATATATCGTGTCCAAATGTCTTACATTAGGCAATAATACTGCACCTAAATTCATTTGAAAAGAGTCCAATCTGTGGGTGTACCATACATCTTCTAGGATTGGGTCCAGGAAAAAAAAGCTCTAGGGACAGGTATAAGAATATGTTTTTTTAAGTTGATCAAAGAAATACTGCTTTTTCCTCCTTTCAACAAGCAGATGTGCAACGTGTCTTGGGAGAGAAATAGAAAATTCCTGAATGATTTATTTGATGAACTCTGTTTTAACCTAGCTTATTGCATGCCTGATTTCATGATGGCGGTTATTAGTTTCAAGTTGAAAATGACCAGATAGAGATTTGTTCACTTCATCAATATAAGGCATTTATTGGTTGTCAGAAGAGTCACATGGCAACAGAAAAGTAAATCTTGCAGTGCCATAAAGTGTGTTTCCCCTATTATAAGGTTGCTTGGATGATTAAACACTGACTCAAAAAAAGGCAGGGAGAGATATACTGCATGAGTCTTCTGATAGAAAACATTAAAAGCAGATGCATTGCTTGTAACTTTAGGAATTTATCAAATATCCACACATGAATTAATTTTTTTGTTTCTGTTTTCCTGGGACAAATTACTATGCATGAATTATATTGCTCTTCAGGAAATGCCTCAAATACTATATGTCTATAACTTATGGCAAATCTAAACTTCATTTCAAAAGGTATTTTAAAGATGAGTAATTTAGAAGGCATTTTCATATTTTAAAATTTAACATAATCAAAATCTGATAAATATATAAATAAATTCCAAAATACAAGAGATAATTACAAGATCTAAGGCCCATTTGTATTAATAAGAGTGCAGAATTATCGTTCAATTGGGCATTCTTAAATATGACAACAGAAATATAAGCTATAGTCTATTGAAAGGGTTTAGTTTATAGAATATACAGCTGAAGTTTATACTAAACTGATTCAAATATTCATACATATGGTCTTCAGACAACATGATATGAAATGATCACACCCAAATATGCAGACTCATAATTTTTCTTAAAAATCATTTCAAAAATCAACAAATTAAGTGAGACATTTTGTTTCAATTTGTAAGAAATACATATCAGAAAAATGGGATACAAAATATTAGATCTGTAAAAATTAGCTATCACTAATAGCTACAAGCTGGGAAAACAGGGGAAGTCAGGTTGGCAAGATCTTCAGAGAGCCTTAAATGCTATAATTCGTTGTACCAACCTTGCTTTCCCAATACATGTTTCCTTGGGGGGGAGGAATAGACAATAATCCATTAATTAGTCCGTGAGTCTCAACAACTCCGAGCTTCTTGCACTTGCCTAGCTAATTAAAAGTAGTTATACCCCACCTTTTTTAAAAAGATCAAAAATACTAAAAAAAAAATCAAACTATGGAGAATATCTAAAGGTAAAAGTACATTAAATATAGTCTGAATCCACAAATCTATGTGAGAGCTGCGAAGAGGAGCACCTAGAAAGAATAAGGTATTAATGCAATCTCAGAGAAACTTCTTTCATGAGTGTTTCTGGAAAATTAAAAAAAATGAACATGTTCTAAATTGAGATGTGGGAAATAAGGAGTACATTGCTAATATTGCTATCATGAGATAGCCTCATCAGGATGGTTAACCGCTGAAGCTAATGTTCTGGTTTCTCTTTTCTGATCCCCTGATAAAGGTGGAGCAGCTATCATTGTAATTGTGCACATTAGTCTGGAATGAGTCTATATTTCTCTAAGTGTATTGTGAACAATTGCCTTAAAAATTGTTGTGCACATCAGAGGGAAACAGTTTAGTTGACTCTGAAACCTGGCATATATAAAGAGGAGGAAGAATGTACTTAATATGTTACATAACAAAATATCCTTATGGAGTACTTCATGGTTTTCTCCTTTATGCATATAATGTATAATTGTGTGATGGTATTCTTGCTTGATAAAGGTCTTCTGTGAAAGAAAAACCTGGCACCTGTATCTGCTCATCTTAAATTGCAAGGTGTTTTCTTAATTCCTTAGGTAGTAAAGAGATAGAAGCTGTAGGAAATTGTAGCAAAGTACAGTTTTTGACAGTAGAATTGAATTAAAAATGGTTATTAAATGGGAGGTATTGTCATGCAAGTTCCTCAGTTTACTAATCAGGAAGCTAGATAACAAAGCAGTCTATTGAGATAAAATTGAGCTATTGATTTAACAATAAATATTCTTAAATAATTTTCTCATCAAAATGAGACACAGATAAATTCATCAACCCTACATTCTGATCAAAATAAAACAAAGGCAAAATCATTTTTTTAAAAAAAAAATCTGTTGCGGGCTAAAAAAGAGAAATCCCTATTGATTAGTCACCTTTTGAGGAAGAAATAGATCAAGAGGTCTTCAGATATTCTGTCTCCAAGCTTTAAAGATAAACATTGCTTTTGGAAGACACAAAAATTAAGATATTTTATATTATCCCCAATGTGTAAAAGCTTTTTCAGAATAACTCAGAATAGAACACATTAGAGTAGACTTGTACACAAGACACAGGAAATATTTAACTCCACTAATTTACAGTTAAATCTAATGCCACCTAGTAATTAAAACAACACATTAATTTTGTATCAACTTTCATCTTTTAATTATAACACGTGATGCTATTTGGGTGTGTGAAGTGTTCCTAGACAATATTCACTTGATGATGTCAATAGCAAACTTCTACAAAGTTATACAACAGCAAAGTTGTTACTGCTTCCAAAAACCATAATAAAATGCAGAATATTTATAAGTAAAGTAAATTAATAAGTAAATTAATTTGTTCATCTCTAATGTTGTTATGATTGAAAGCATAAATTACAATATTCTGTATCTACAATGATTACACTGGTCCTATTAATAAGTAGTCTGATCATGGTACTGCCTTTTCCAGGGTATCTTGTTTTTATTATGTAGAATGTATTTATTATGTAGGATGTCCATTTGCACATCCACATATTCCCCCACCTGCAAAAAAAATGAGGAGGAAATACTCTTAAGAAGGGTTTACTGCTTTAGTCTCTTTATTATTACCACATGTGCTGTGCAAGGTTAAATTATTAAGTGAGATACAATAATTGTCTCTCATCCAAAGAAGACATTTTCATTTTAACAATACTCATGTGTATATGCTTCAGGATCATTTTATCAGAAGCATAATTTAAGAAACATCTCCTTAAGCTAAGTCTCCACCAGGCTGCTGCTTCTCCTTTTAAACTCCTGCTTTATATGACTTTCCTTGTCAAACAGCACAGGCACTGTGAACTAGAGATATATTTACATTGTGGTTGCTTCTCAAAAGCCGAGTTAATTTTCAGGAGGCAGCACACTTGTTGGAGCCTGGTATAGGAAGGCATACAATGGCCCTGTTTAGTTTGCAGGAGAAAATGATGTCATTTGCAAGCAAGCTTTCAGCTGTGATATTTTATAATTGTTTAGATGAAAACACGATAATCCTCTCCCCCTTCACATAAGCCGCAATCCATCTTTAAAACTGTGATAATTCATAAAACCTGCAGCTTAATAAACTAACAAACCCCAGGCCTGTGTTATTTGAAGGGAAGTCAATCTTTGATCAGCCAAGCTGAAATGGGACTGATAAGTGAAGGCCTTACGTGCAGGGAGCAGCTCTCCAGTTTGTTATTGCTATTTGCTCATCATCCTCAAGTGCAAAATAAGCACAAGTCTTTCCAAGCCCTGTCTTATCTCTTTTCACTTTCTTCTTGAGATCTCTGTCGCTTTAATCCAGCATGTCTGCTGCTGGTTAACAAGGAAATCCTATGTCAATTATCGCCAACAACTTCCCGCTGTGAAGCTGTAGGGAATTGAAGCTTTTGAGAGCCCTTTTCACACCAAAGAGTGGTGCTGGGCCTAATTAAATGGCCCTCATATCCTGCCAGCCTACCAGTGGCCAAATGATAGATAGCTAATGAATGATAACCTAATTTCTCCAAGAGGTGTTTGGATTCATAGGGCCAGTTGGATTTTCAAGGCTATTGAATTGAGGCGCTTGTGGTTTGCAATTATGATGGAAAATGAGCCTGTGTGGAAAGGTAAAACTTGGAAAGATATCTGTCTCATCAGTTTGCTATGCACAAAGCTCTGTTTCGCCACAGTATAGGCCAATTGTATACCAGGAAGGATAGTCGTTATTTTTTTTTTTAAATTGCTCTGTGGAAAGAGATTGACCCCTTTGCTCTGAGTGAATTGCTCTGCTGACTCTTGCCACAAGTGTGGCCAAACTGTCCCATAAATGCCTCATATAAATACAATCTCCACAGTTATTATTTATACAAAATTGGTCAAGGATAGATCTTTGGTCATCATATTGTTTGAATCTTTCCTCTTTTAGTTTGCTCTATTCTTCAGTCCCCTGAACAAAAGAAAGAAACTTTTGCATTTGCTACTATATAAAAAAAATGATCTGTTATTGCATTCCAGATGAATATAATCCAATTATCAAACAGAAATGCTACAAGGAAAATATTTTCCTCTTAATGGATCTTTTTTATTATTAGTTTAGGCTGCTATAGTCACAAATAAATATTGCAGCATTCTAATATTAGAATTATTACACACATTATTCAGTTTATATTCTGATAAGGATTTAACACAGCAGCATTTTGTAAATTATTCCCAATGTAGAATGTAGTGATATGTGGGGATTTTTTTAAAAAAAGATAAAGTACTGATATCTGTATATTGTGTATAACAATAACAACAAATAAGCTAACACAGAAATGTATATATTAACAGACATGTTCACAAAAATAGTATGATTGGGCTGACTTTTTAATGTTCAGAATACTGCAGAGAAGTAAAAGAAAATAAGCTTGGCTGGAAAAGCTGTAAAATGATCAAATCCAGACATGACTGAATCATCCATCCCTATGGAAATTATTTAAGGAAAATAAATTACTTTGCCATTAAAAGCAACCTGGGCATTTTGTGTCGGATCCAAGCTACTCATGCATATTGTTAGCACAGTGAAATAAATAGAAAACTTTACCTAAGACATAATCATAATCTGATATTTGGTCTAAGCATGACAGGCCTCAGGATACATGCCATTAGTCATTTTAATAGTTTAGCCTTACAAGGAATCTTCTGGGGCTGATACTATCTTTTTGCACTGAAGGGACAATTGTGCTGTGCTGTCACTCATAAGAATAACATTCCATATAAATCAAAGGCTATACATGCATGGTATTTAACCACCAGTAATCATGTTTAGGTTCAAAAATTTCATAGTAAATATATGAACTAACAAGGGCTTTTGTAGACAATAGGCATGGTATAAATTGTTCTGTACTGAAGAGAAAATGTAACACTAAGAAGTAGGGCCTATGGAAACCAAATTATGACTTATCCATGAAAATAGATGGGAGAGTTGAAATTCTGTCTTCAAACTCAGAGGCAGGAAACTAAGGACAATCTTCCCAAAGTAAAGGTAAAAGAGTCCCTACAGATTTTACTCTACTAATGGTTGCTGAATCTAGTCTAGAGGGTGATGCTCATCTCCATTTTAAGAACATTGAGCCATGCTGTCCAAAGACATTTCTGCAGTCATGTGACCAGCATGACATCATAGAGTGCTGTTAACTTCTCACCAAAGTGGTACTTATTTATCTACTTGCATTTGTATATTTGGCAGGATCTGGGATGAGGGTAGGAGCTCATTCCATCGCATGGAGCTTGAGTCTTCAATCTGGGCTGATGGCTTTTTTAAAAAAGCCTAATGATGTCATCAATTAGACAATATCACAGAATGAATGAATGAAACAAAACTGGATGTCATCTAATTTTGCAGCACAAAATTACCCATGTGTAGAAAAAAAGCAGGAACTATTTATTTCTATTTATGCTGTACAATGAAGTAGACCTATCATTTTTATTATGATTTCCTATATGACTATAAAAAAAAAAGTGTGGTATTAGAGAACAAAGCTAGTAAAAACTGAAAACCAAAAGCATATGTAGCCAAGGTTAATACATACAGCAAAATGTTGACTGTTAAACAGATGAACCCACTGGAATGTAATATATTCCACCAAAGATTTGGCAACTTTGAAATGTTACACTTTCTATATTTCATCTGTTAATAATCTGAAGGGACTTCTCAGTTAGACATATCATCTCACTGTTTTATGATAGTGGGCCTGATCAGTGATGATGCTTTTTGTTTTATTTTTGACAAACAAGAGAAAAGAGAGTGGTATAGTGCATATCATAGTTGGACAGCAGACATCAAATGAAACAGAACTTCAAAAAAAGAAAGCTGAAGTTAAAATACAATCCAAAGAGAACATTCAGGCAAATGGATCAAATTCAAATGTTTCAAATTGATTTTGTTTTCATATAGAACATGTACTGAATTGCAGAAAACATCAGACATATATAAAAGTACCTTGTTTTCATACAGTGTGTTATTTAATCTACCTCATTATAATTGATCTTTATTGGATCCTTAGTATGACCAAAGTCATACGTTTTTTCCAATCTTATGTCAAAGATTAATTTGCATCTTTTGCACACAAAGCATGCTCTCCACCATTGAACATGGATAAAGAAGAATGCTGAGCATAAAATCAAGCCTGGAAACTTGAAGACATAAAGACACAAGCAACCTGACAATGAAGATGATTCTTCTGAATCAAAAACTCTTCTTTTCCCCAGAATTTTATCATATGAAAATCTGAATATTGTAAAATGCCCATTTTCATAAACACACTTCTTTCTATTCAATGCATGCTATCTTCTGACAAAATAGAAATGGCAGTAAGAAGACGGCTCTCAAATTTGTATATGTGTACAGATATTCAGAGTGATGACAAAGGGAGAGAAAGTTTCAACAGATATGGTTAAATCCACATGAGAGTGCTGTGTATACTGATTCTTCTGCTCTATTAATTTTTCTTCTATCTGCATCGTGAAAAACTGCACCTATTTCTGCCTGCAGATTTTTTGAATATTTATTTTGTATGCATATAGTATGCAACTGTCCCAATATACATTTAGCTGTTTGCTAAATGTTTTGTGGTTAAAAACAACATATGTATTTCATAAGTAACATTTTTCCCATATCTTTTTCAAATACATGTTGAATTATTCAATTGTTTTTGAACATCTATTAGTCTAATATTGCTGTCAATTACATAGTGTACTCTGCCCTTAAGAAATTTGTCATTTCCTTAACCCAGAAGTTTGCTCCTTTTTTTAATACAACTTACAGATTGCTACAACTGAAGTACATAGTTAGAATTCCTAGAATGGAATCGCTAAATTCTATTTTATGGTTGCATCTACCAATTATCAAACAAATCTTCCAAGCCTCACCATTTCTCTGTTATAAGGATTAATATCATGATATCAATTTATTATTTAAGTTTCTTTTAGTAAGCATGTTTTATGTGATTATATATAGATATAGATACATAGATATATATTCTATACAGATCATAGAATAAACAACAATATAGCAAAGGCAATAACAGAAAGAGCCCAGTGAAGCTGGTGCTTCCTTGAAAATTTCAGCAGTCCTTCCTCCCCAAATTGCACTGATAATTTCTTTAGAAGAGTTGTAGTTTCGTCCATAAATACAGCACAAGTGCATCTGCAACACAGGATAACTTGGAACCTAGAAAATGTAAGATTTCTATTTATTAATCTTAAAAGTTGTCCATTACAGATGGTTGTATTGTATTTGCAGAACACCAGCTGTTCACTATTGTTGCAGCCTGACTTAAAGATGGGGTGCTCACCACTCTTTGCATTTTGAATACAAATAAATATGAACAGAAATACAAATTGAAGCCTACATGAACAGATCCAATGAATGTACAGAATAGGATTGATGGAAAAGCAGCATTTGGGCTACTACAAACTTAAAATTGTGTTCTCTCTATCATGCAGTTGTAATAGTCTCTGGGAATATATAAATTTTCCAGGTACCTGAAAGCATCACTTTCATATGTTATTCATGCATCCATTACAATTTTATTTCTACACTGAAATGCAAATTTTAAAAATCTCCCAAAAAGTTTTATACTCATAGCCTTATTTAAATATTAAAACACATATTTTAAACCTGGTGTCTCTCTTCTCCTGTTCCATGCTGTATATATTGTTATATTAGGAAGAGGAGGAGGAGGAGGAGGAGGAGGAGGAAGATTTAAACTACCTTAAATGCGCATTCACATTATCAAAATTTTGTGAAAATCTATAAAAATGAAAAACAGAATAAATTATGTTGAGTTAATTCTTTTTTTTTCTCCTTTAGTGTTTTGTTTCTTTTGTGGCATATTTATGGGAAGCTAAAGCAACTAGATAGCTAGGAGAATACAGTTCTAGCACGCTTTTTTAAGTTCAAGACTAAAATCTATATTTGTTGTTTTTATCTTACATGAAATGGTACATCTTTCGTCCCAGCAAAGAAAAAAAATAGATAATGTCTTTGCTGTAGAAAGAAAATATTACTAAAGTTATTAGTAATGTGTGTGCATGTGCGTGCATGTGCATTTGTGTATTTGTCTCCCTGTGTGTGAAAAGTCAGAGCCTTTGCTCCAGCTATGGTTGTATTTGGATTTCCCTAATAGCATCTATATTCAGGAGATTTATAAGAAGAGATTGGGTTAATAATAAGCACTTCCATGCTTTAAACTTCTGTTTAACTCTTTGGACAGGAGTATTTTCTGTTAAATATCATTGTTGCCCATTGGAACTTGATCTTGGATTAAAAAAAACTATTGTTTTTATTACATAAATAATTGTGGGTCAAATATCTACTTTCATATTCTATTCAGCCAACCTTGCTTCAAAATTTATTGGGACCATTTTGGATATTTAATGTTGCCTGAGGGCTGATGAGACAAGTGCATACCCCCCACATGTCTTTCTCATTTGATATCAGCCTATTCCTACTGTAGAAAGGTTAAGAAAAAACTTACAATGATAGTTGTCTGACCGCTGAGCAATTCACAACATAAGAAAATCAAACAAAACACCATCAAGAAGGGTAAACAAAGAAGGGTTCAGGACACCAGCTCTAGAGCATCTGTTCATTGATCAGTGGAGACAAATTCTTTAATGGAAGAAGACAATCTTTCAAAAAATGTATGTGGACCCTCTGATCTTGTATTTTAAGAGACAAGTTTCTTCATTGACAGATTTTGCTTCACACATAAGTCAAGCACTAGAAGTCCAAATTGATATAATGTCATATTACTATATCTAGTGTTCACATTTGTCCTATCAATTCAAAAATTGCTTTTATAGAAAAAAAGAAGCCTTTTTCATATGAAATTATAATTTATTATGACCAGGTCTTTCTGTTAAAAAATAATAAACCCAAAGCGTTTACACAAACAATACATGGAAAGGTAAGGAGAAAATGAAGGGAGGGGAGTAACTAAACAAAATACAGACAAAATAAGGACAGTACTGAAAATAATAAATAATACAGGAGTATCAAACTCAAAAGGCCCATGGACCAGATATGACTCATGGGATGCTTAGATCTGGCCCACAGGGCGGCCTGGAAACAGCAAAGGATTGGCCCGTGGTGTCTTTATCAGTGAAAACAGAGCAGCGTGTGACCTGCCCGGGCTCCATTTTCTCTGGCAGAGGGCTAGGAAAACAAACTAAAAACAAAACAAAAGAAGAAATGTTTCCCCTTTTCATTTGAGCATGTAAGAATGGACAGGAAAGAAGAAAGGGAAAGACAAAGAAAAAGAGGGAAGATGGGAAGGGACCAAGGAAGAAAAAATAAGAAAAGAGGGGGGAGGAATAAAAGAGAATGAAGAGGAAAGGAAAAAGAAGAATAGGAAGGAAGGAAGGAAGGAAGGAAGGAAGGGAGGGAGGGAGGGAGGGAGGGAGGGAGGGAGGAAGGGAGGGAGGGAGGGAGGGAGGGAGGAAGATTATAATAAGAGTGAGGAAAAGTCTCAGGGAAATCCTGCCTTAATACTTGGCCACCACAGGTGCCCCCAACATGAGTCCTGTGTCACACCCACCATGGTTATGCCTACTTCCAGTCACTCCCCCACTGGCCACCCCTACCCATAGTGCTCCAGAGTTAAACACAAACCTGATGCAGCCCTCAATGAAATTGAGTTTGACACCCCTGAAATAATATAAAAAAAGAATGGTAGCTACAAGGACTAAAGAAGGGTAGCTACAAGCTAAAGAGCAGAAAATTGATTGCTCAAAAAACAGGATAAAGAAGCACAGTACATAGAAATTTAGAAATAACTGCTGTAGTTTAGAGAGATGTGCAATACAATATAACCATAGGGAAGATAGATGACTTTGGCCTGCCTAATAGAACTAATTCTTAATGGAGAATTTCAAAGTTCCAGATGTTCATTCTTATAATCCTTTAACTTTGAACTGAACTTGGATTAAGCAGTCTTTATTTGATATTCATCTGGGAATTGCAAGACTGAGTCTTTTATTCATTTATTTATTAAATTAATATGCTATCCATCTCATTATCGAATGCTTCTCAGGGGCTTACAATGTCATAAATAGCCCCTAAGATTTAAGCCCCAAGATATAATCAGAGAGAAAAATTTCAGGAAAATGTTGCGTTAAAACTTTTTAAAATGTATGTGTTGATAATACAGCATAAGAAAATAATATGAACATTATATGAAGATGGCACAAAAATACAAGCCTGATATTTATACACTTGGAGAATGATGGTTCATGCTAATTACAAAGCTAAGTCAAATGAAAGAATGAATAGGAAGAAAATTATTTTGGCAACTTTAACAAGCCTTATACCTTTAGAAAGTTTTGAAAATTGATCAATCCTTCAGGAGGGGTATGTATTTTGAATCTGCCTCTTTAAGTACACATATTATCATTCCTTTACTAAAATGAAAAGATTTATATGAGATTCCATTTAGAAAATATCTCCTCATTGTTATTGTGCTAAGTCAAGAGTGAGATTTACTGCTCTGATAGTGCCTTGAGGAATAAAATTTTAGATTAAACTAACAGTACTTTGGAATACTGTCAAGCATCAGTAACTCTAAATGTAAATGCAATTAAATATATATTTCAAGACATTACTTTATATGAATATACATTAAATAACACACCCTAAATATATGTGATATGGAATTAACAACAGCCATAGAAATAAAACAAATAAGCATATGGATCTTTTATGCTACAGTTGTTTAACTGGTTGTTGTTTAATGAAACTAGTACAGTTGTTTAAGTACAGTTATTCAATAGAATTAGCAAAAGATAATATCAAGATGGTCAAAAATGTTGCATTTAAATGTTGACATATTTTGACATTTATATTTGGACCATAAGAACACTGATGTAAATAACTTCATTTTAATTACTTTTCATTGAGTTGGTCCATCTAGACTATGGATCATGCAATGTTTCATGATGTTTCCCCTGTTCGTGAAGCTGGGGTGGGCGTGGCCTGCACATGATGCATCCAACCCATGGGCCACCAGTTTGACACCCCTGATATAGACCAGTGATGATTTTCTAGAATTTCTAGAGGTTCCTTTCATAACTACAACATTGTATAAGAAAACTAAAACATTCCATAAATATCCCTGACTTTTATTTCAGTAAAGAAGATGTAAATTAATTTAATTGAAATCAATCAAACCATAATTACCCACTTACAGAATACCAAAGATTTTAAATACAAATCACAATGTTAGCTTATATAATGCATAAACATCATAAAGAATTATATGATGATGCCAAAGATTCTCTGAGATAATGTCAAATGTTTTGTGAAATGTCTGTATAAATATTTAAGTATATCTAGCTACTTAGAAGCTAATCTTGCAAATAATCTGCTAGCAGCTCTGCAGATGTTTTCTCTCTCAGCTTTGCAATGCAGACTTCTCATTTATCTGAAAGATGTCATGGTAAATTTAGTAGCTGACATTTAATTCACTTTTCATTTTACCCAGAATTGCATGACATATTCATCATTTTGCTTATTTGGATACAAATTTAACTGGCTGAGGAAATAACATCATTTCAATAATCCATGCATGTGTGGTCAAGTATATAAAGCAAAGTGTAAATTATTATAGGCACTGAATCTTGAACTGTTAAATATTTATCTTTTGCCGATATTAATTATTATTCTTTTTGTTTTTCAGATCATGATTGATAATAAGAAATGTGATACTTTATCATAATATTTTATGATTTTAAAAACCCATGAGACATTTTGCTACAAACTGCTCTACTTTTTTTACATTCTCCTATTGGCTTACAGCTGCTTATATCTGGAAGAGGCTGCAAATGGTACTGACATAGCATAATGATGATAATAACATTTGCCTGACATGCAGCTACCAAAGTTTTCAGTATTGTTTTGAGAACTCCTGTGATTTAATGATTAAGGACTAGGAACAGAGATATGCTAATCCACCCTCATCTAAAGAATCTCACTGCTTTTGAGCCAGTTGCTATTTCTCAACCAAACCTACCACAAGGGGTGTTGATATGAAAAAAAAAATAGATTTTGTACAGCATTTAGAGATAAGCACATAGGAAATAAAAATACGGAATATTAGATCTAGCCTCCATGTGTTTGTGCAACACAGTATACATGTGGAAAAACATAATAGTATCATTTTTGCAGAATGATACTATTTTTCCCTAGATTAAATATACAATCAAAGCTATCGCATTCTTTCCCTTACAGTTTTATCTGAACATACTCATTTTGCATTGGGCATCATTTTGCATTGGGCATCATTTTGCATTGGGCATCATATATATATTTTTCTTACTTTCTTCCCAGGCTTGTTGTTGGTTTTTGTTTCTCAAAAAAAATCTAAAGGCAGAGACAGATAAATGCACTGTTTGAGTACTTTTATAATTCTTTTTTTTTCTTCGTTGTTGTTAAATTGAAAAGAGGTAATTTTGGCACACTAGAAACCAAGAAAATGATTTGTTAATTTGGATTTATATAGCTTGTTTTTAACATTCTAATATGCTTATATTCTAATATAGTATCTGTTATCTTGACTGTGAATCATGTCATGGAAATGCCTGGAATAAATGTATGACTTCAGGCCTAAAAGGGAAGAATGGGAAATAACACTTTTCAAAACTGCAAACTATTTGATAACTAGTTTAAGTTCACACCTAGTTTTTAAAATGTTGTGAAGCACATTTTGTATGAAGTTGTGTAATAATCACCACTTTCACATCAGCCAATGTGATGATACAAATACTTATGATATAGCATTCACAGGCACAAGAGAGAAAGCTACATGTGTAACTTAAAAAGCAAAAAACAAAAACAAGGCTCGTTAAAAATACTGCAGATCCATGTAGGAAGCCTATTAAGAAAATTACCTTTAGGGAATTACAGGATTCCAGAAGGAAGTGTAACTTTATAATAATAATTTTAAAACTTTTAATTACAGCCTGGGTAGTATTATTTGGGCTTGGCAAGAAGTTATAAAAGTTTCTGTCATAAAAATATGACAGAATATAAAAATGTGTGTGTGTGTGTGTAGTGTGTGTGTGTGTGTGTGTGTGTGTGTGTGTGTGTGTGTGTGTGTGAATTTGCTCTGAATTCTTTGAAGCTGTATCCATAAATGTGACAGCTTCATGTTGCAAGAAAAAGCTTGAATTCCAGGTTCATGATTTTTGGTGGAAAAGACTGCTGAGCTGAAATATTGTATACATTTTTCTGTGGTGGTTTTAAACATTTTCTATATATGTTAAGCCTACCTGAGACTTAATATTCCACTTTAGATCAATATTTCTTTGCCCAGGTGACAAGAAATTGTATTATGATGGCTTGACATTAGATTTAGGTGGTTACATTTTGGGATGGATGAGCTAAATGGATTTTCCATGTTCATCATTTTAATGTTAGATCTTTGCAGCATGCCTGAACTAGCATGATCAGAGCTGTGTTAGCCCAATGTCTTTTTTATCCTATAGCTTATATAAGTAGGATCTATTGAACAGTATATATGTATATGAAAAATAGGGATTTTTTTCTATATATGCAGAAGCATTCATTCATGGGATTATAATCAGGCACAAATATAACCACAATTTTTAAAAAGAATCCCAATCATCATGGAATCAGAATTGGAAAGTACCATTTAGGCTGGCTGGGGAATTCTGAGAGTTGAAGTCCACATATCTTAAAATTGCTGAGGTTGAAGTATCAAGTTCAATTCTTTTTTGACTGCAGCAATCCAAATGAAAGACAGCTGAAGAGATTGCTGTTTAGCTTCCATTTGATCATATCTACTGAAGGGAAACCCAGAAATTCTTTGGGTAATTGATTCCTCTATTAAATTGGAAGTGTTTTCAGTTAGAATTACGCTTTTGCCTATTGAATAAGTTTTATGTGAGCCTGCTTAGTTTACCTTAAGTTCAATAGGTGCTCTATTATCAGGTATTATGATTCATCATACAAATACAATGTCTCTCCTAATATTTTGCTGGTCTGTCAAGGAGCATAGGAAATCTGGAATTATTTTTTTAGTGTTTTTGGTATAGCAATTTTGTGGAAGAGAAGACAACCAAAGGGGTAGTTTCGTGGATCACATGTGCCTATCCATGGTCCCAACGTGAATCCAATAAAAATCACTGTATCTCTATGTATGCTGAAACTGGCCAATACATTTCAATATGATATCCCAAAGGATTAATGTTATTACAGTCAATACAAAGAATTGACTGTTGACATTTTAGGATGAAAGGTTGCCCTCCCCAATGCATGAGAAATGTAATCATTAGGTCTAAGGGTATTAGAAGCTGTCTCTTTTGCTTTTAAGTTACAGGTAGCTATTGCTATAGAACGATTGTAGTATTTTTTGCACTTTGCAATTTGTAAATGATGGTATATTGCATAGCATCCACTGTGTAGGTTCCTATGCGCTCATTGCTGCAGCAATCTCTTCCTATTATGGTATAAATTGGAGGGAGATTTTGAGAGAAGCCTGTGGGAGTTACTTGCCTAAACCCTTTAAGGTGTTTTGAAAATACCATCCACAAACGTTAAGTAGTTCCCATATATTCCAACTTCAAAACAGTGTGATAGCAACCCCAAATTGCTCACTGAAGGGAGACGGGAGAAGGATGTCTGATACTGATAATAGACTACTTAGAGGAAAGGGCTCCTGCCATCCAAAATATGATAATGCCTGCGAGAACGAGTGATGAGCCTCTAGCATTTACCAGCTGTAATGCTGAACAGATTACACAGACAAATCAGGGGTAAAAAAGTAATAGGCTTTCACCTCACAGCAAGAAACACCTAGGTTCAGGAAGAGGAAATGTGTATTAAGAGAGCAGGTTAAAAACTGACATTATCCCTGACTTTCATGAAATCTAAATTATAAGCAGGGTGCTAAGTTATTATAATGTATTTATTTATTGCCACGATTGCTTTCATATTTAACTGATTTGGCCCATCTTGAGACTCGTTTTAAAATTCACCACCTTGTCCATCTTTTCCATTTTCATATGAAAAACAGGAAAGCAAAAACTAATTTACGCAGGGAAACACATCGACTGTTTGCCCGTTTATCTCTTACAGACCACCCCTCAGTCCAATGTTGACAGTACATGATATTCCATTAATCTGCCTAATGAAAATTTAACCAGTGTTATAAACAAATAATTGGCTATTATCCTCTCAAAGATCCCGAATAAATTACTTCTACTTATCCCTCCTCCTTCCCTCTACTCAAAAGCCAGCTTTTTCTTTACTGGTGATATAAAAACTACTGTCCTCTTCCTCCTGCTGCAGCTGTTGTCAGCGAAAAGAGCTGAAATAGGAGGCAGGCTTTCATGAGGGGTAGAAAAAAATCCCCATTCTTTCTTTTTTTTAATTCAAGTTTTTATTTTATAGCATATAAAAATTCCAATTTCAATTGAACAGTGTGTTGTCTAGGTACAAATATTTTTAGGAAATAATAAGCAAAATGTTTACAACAATATTCATTACATTGACATTAATTATAGTAGTGTCAATAATAACAACAACAATATTATTTACTTAACCAGTTCAACATACCTTCCTTATATCACTGATCCTTTCCATATATTTCCCTATATCTAGCTCCTGTTCTTTTCAGCAAGCCATTGATAAAATAAGTCCCAAGTCAGAAAGTATTCAGTTTCATTCTTTTCCTTGATTTTAAGTGTTTCATTCTTTTCTGTGATTATAAGCGGTAGCCTATCCATTTCTGCACATTCTAATATTTTTTTAATCACATTTTCATCTGTTGGGATCTCTTCATTTTTCCATTGTTCCACAAATACAATTCTGGGTGCAGTCAATACATCAAATATGCATTCCCTTTATTATATTTATCCAGTAAAATGCCCAACAAACATATCTCTGGTTTCAAGTCAATATGCTGTTTTATCATTTTTTCCAGCCATTTAAGGATTTTTGTCCAATATTTTTTTGCTTTTTGACATGTCAACTATATATGATAATATGAATCGGTGTCTCATAGTATTTCCAACATTTTACAGACTTATCCTTCAACAACTTTGCTAACCTTAATGGCAGAAAATGCAGAAAATGCCATCTATAAAATGCCATTTTATAAAGATTTTCTTTGTAAGCAGTAAATATTATTAATTTACAGTTTCTGTTCCATAGTTTCTGCCATTTATCTAATTCAATCTAATAACCCACATTTTTAGTCCATACTATCGTTGTCTCTTCTACTTGTTCATTTTCCATCTTAATATTTAATAAATAGCTATATATTTTCTTTATTAGTTTTTTTATCTGTCCCTGTTAACAACTGATGTATTTCTGTCAGTTCTTTATGGAAACCATACGTTTTGGCATCCTTCTTATATCTAGATTGTATCTACAGATATGACCACCATGTTATCTCAATCCCTTGAGTTCCTGTTTAGTTTTAAGTTCCTCTTTTTCATTTAAAATATCTTGATATCTGATAATATTCTCCATGTCAATAACATTTGGGTAAATCAATGTCTCCATTGTGGACAGCCAAACTGGTATTTTCAAATAATGTTGTTCTTTAATTTTCTCCCATACTGATAATAGTGCATTTCTAATATAATGTCTTTGGAAATAGCTGTGTGTTTTATTTTTTACATACCATAAAAATGCATGCCAACCCAGTTGGAGATCATGTCTCTCCAAGGTCAATAGTCTTTTATTCCTTAAGCCTATCCATTATTTCACTGAAGTCAGTATCGTAGCCTGGTTAGTATAATTCCCAATCTGGTAGCCTAAGACCCCCTCTATTTTTAGAATCTTGCAAACTTATCCTTGACAAATAATTTTTAATATTGTTTTATTTAATTCTTCAAAGTACTTTTTCCAGTTTTATTGGTATTGTTTGAAATAAATATAATAATCTCGGCAAGATATTAATTTTTATAGTGGTTATTCTTCCCATCAATTACAATTGCAAATTTTTTCCACTTCTCCAAATCCATTTTAATTTGTTGTGCCATTTTATAATAATTATCTTCTTTAATTGTTACACACCTTGCTGTTAATTGAATTTCTAAATATTTAACTTTCTTAACTCATTAGTTCTTTTTTCTGTGTATCTGTAATATTTTAGTTAATATTTGGTTTAATCTTTATTTATTTTCAATCCTGCAACTTCCCAATATTCTTCTATTTTTTAAAATTAATTTAAGTCAAGTTTCTTGGGGGTTCTCCAGAATAAAAACCAAATCATCTGCAAACGCCTGAAGCTTATACTCTTCCTTTCTTATCTCCATACCTTTATTTTTTTATCTTGTCTAATATTTCTATTTAACACTTCCAATATTAATATAAATAATAAAGGAGATATTGGACATCCTTGTGCTTTTTTTATATTAAAATTTTCTGTCATATCTCCATTTACCATCACATTAGCCCTTCGCTTGTGATATATTGCCTTAATCATGTTAATAAATCTCTCCCCAAAGTCTATAAATATTAGTTGTAGCAACATAAATTACCAGTTTACATTATCAAATGCTTCTTGCGCATCTAGAAAAATCAATGCCAGTTGTTTTCCAGGATGTGCTTCCTAATATTCCAATGTGTTTAAGATCATTGTCATATTGTTTTTAATCTGTTTCTTAGACAGGAAACTATTTTAATCTGAATGTATACATTCAGATCTTGAGAGTAAAGTTTGCTTCTATCCACGAGTTTGGTATCTTTGCTTCAAACAGTACTTTATTATAAACTTCCAACATTGATAGGCCCAGAATATTTTGTAAATGTTTATAAAATTCTGCAGGCAGCCCATCTGGTCCTGGTGTTTTATTTTTCTTTTACCTCTTAATTGCTTTTGACAGTTCCATCATCGATATTTATTCATACAACATATCTTTCACAGTTTCTGGTATTTTAGGTAGATCTGCTTTTTCCAAATATTGTTTAATTCTGCCTTCTGAGACTTTATCCTGCTCATACAGCTTTTCATAATAATCTTGAATATTTTTGTTCTCATTTTGTTGATATAAAGTTCCTTTCTTATCTGTTAATCTATGTATCAATTTCTTTCTTTCTCTGTTTTTAATTTATATACCAGCCATCTTCTAGATTTGTTTGCATTTTCAAAAAAGTTTCGTTTTGTATCTTTTTTACCAATTCTTTATCTAGCAGTTTCAATTTGTGTTTTATTAATTCCATTTGATTTTTTAAAGTCTTTTTTGTGGTTCTTTCTGTAATGCTAATTCCAATCTTTTGTGTTCTTCTTCTAACATCTTTTGGTTTAGTTTCTTTTTCTTACTCCCCCTCCCCCCCTGTATTTAAGTTATAGCTAATCCCTGAATATATGCCTTAACAGTACCCCATACATTTTGTAATGAAGTTTCTTCTTTCCTGTTCTCTTTCTTAAAAAAAAAAGTCCATTTCTCTTCACATAGTTTGTATAAATTCCTCATCTTTTAATATTGATTGATTCAATGTCCATCTCAATTTTTTCTTTTGTCCTTTCCACTTAATTCACACTGGGTTGTGATCTGGCCAAATGCTTGCCTTTATTTCTATATCTTGAGCATTTGACTAACTCTGGTGACATCCATATCATATCTATTCTTGACCAGGACATGTGTCTATTTGAGTAAAACGTGTGTTGTTTCTCTTAGGATTTATCTCCCTTCATACAACTTGAATACCTATTTCTTCCACCACTTTAAAGAAAGTCTTTGGAAGTGTTTTTCTAGCTTTTTGTTTGCTTTACTGCTTTTGTAATAATGTTCTGCATTTATGATTGCATTAAAGTCTCCTACCACACAAATATTTTCATATTCCAATTCTGTAATTTTATTGTATAATTTTTCATAAAAAAATCTTGTTTATTATTTGGTGCATATATTGCTACCAAAAGTATCTGCTTATAGTTCATTGTTACCTCCACCATCGTTCTGCTCTTTCCTTTAATTCTGTTCTCCCCTCTTCATCTGCAAAGATTTGTCTGGCATTTATTGTTTCTTTAATATATAAAACCACAGCTCTTTTCTTTTATCGTGCTAGTGAAGAGTATAATTTCCCAAGTGTGATCATGAACAGGAACTTTTTGCCATATGTGGTAGACCTGCCCTAAAGAAATATTGGCTCAAAATCAAGAATTAGGTAGAAGAAATTACAAAACAAAAAATTGAATTGAAACCAGAGATATTTCTATTGGATATTTTAAGATATAACATTAGCAAAAAATTCCAATATATCATACTCCATATAATAACTGTGGCAAGAATTGCCTTTGCCCAGAACTGGAAATGTGATAATAATCCTTCCAACACCATGATAATAAAAATGGTTTTAAAGTGCACAGAGATGGGTAGATTATCAATGAATTGAAAGAGAGAGGAAACAGAGTACCATGAAATCTGGAATCTATGGTATAACTGATTAGAAGGTAGACGGAAAGTAGATAGATGAAAGAAAGGTAGGAGTTATGGTAAGATATAACTTTGTAAATAATTATGTAAATAACTATGTGAATGTATATATGAATATATTAAATTGAATGTAGGAATAACTGTAACAATACATAGTAATAATCTACATATTTATAAATATGTCAATGTGAGTGAATACCATTATTGACATGCTATACTAAGTGGAAATGTGTTTTTAATTGTGAAAATATGTTCAATAAAGATTATTTAAAAATAATAATAATTTTCCAATTTTAGCATACTCCAATAGTTTATTATGTTGTTTTTTAATGTGGATTTCTTTTTTTAAGTTTTATTTATTTATTTTGACAACTAACATTGACAAATACAAACATAAAACATCAAATAAAACCATCTTTCCATTGTACAGTGTGTCGGTTGGTACATATCTTTTGTGCACGATATCAACAGTCTTTCCCTTCTAAATTTAAACTAAAATTCATATTATATGGATCAATTATGCATATTCTATTATATTTTTGTTAACTCCTTATTAGACTATAATTATAAATTCATGTCATCCTTTCTGAGCAAATCTCAACTTTTACAAAACCTAGTTCATAATATCATTCATTTCATTGTAACCAGTTATAATATATCAATACATTGTCTTATCCTTATTATTATGTTGTATTTATATTATAATATATTTTATTTCCCTATTTTCTTATCTAGCCATTGATAAAATAAATCCCAAATTTTATAATATTCTTTATCATCTTGCTCTCTAATTGCTAATATCAATTTACTCATTTCTGCACATTCCATTTTTTTCTTAATCACTTCCTCTTCTATCGGAATTTTTTCACTTTTCCAATTTTTGGCAACTACAATTCTAGCTGCTGTTAAAACATTTATAATCAAATATGTCAATTCTCTATTGTATCCTTCAGGTAAGATACCCAATAAAAAAATCTGATTTCAAATCTATATGCTGTTTTGTCATTTTTTCCAGCCATGTATGAATTTTAGTCCAGTATCTCTTGACTTCCACACACGTCCACCATATGTGATAGTATGATCCAGGTATCTGATGACACTTCCAACTTTTCTCCAATTGAACAACCTTGCTATTCTTGCTGGGGGTAGATGCCACCTGTAAACATCTTATACAAATTCTCTTTATATGCTGTTGAAATTGTTATTTTATAATTTTGAGACCATAATTTCTACCATCTTTCTAAATCTATCCCATATCCAAAAATTTTCCCCCAAGCAATCATTTTTTCTTTTACTTGTTCTTCTAATTTTACTCCAAGTAAATATCCATATAATTTTTTAATCACCTTCTCATCAGTACCTGTCAAAATTCTATCTAATTTTAGATATAGTGTCTCTAAAATACCTGTGTAATTTATTTTCCTTATACCATAAAAAAGCATGCCATCCTAATAATAGGCCATGATCTTCTAATGTTAACAATCTAGTATTTCTTAAGACTATCCATTCTTTCACCCACATCAGTGTTGCTGCCTGGTAATATAATTCCCAATTGGGTAAACCAAAACCTCCTCTTATTCTGACATCTTGTAACAAGTTTAATTTGATTCTTGCCTTCTTTCCCTGCCATATATATTTCAGTATTATAATGAATACTCAAAATATTCTTTCCCTAGTTAATTGGAATTATCTGAAACAAATATAAAATCCTTGGTAATATATTTATATTAATTGTAGATATTCTCCCTATTAGAGATAATTGTAAATTTCCCCATTTTTTCAAGTCTGTCGCAATCTGTTGTTTGAGTTTATAACAATTATCTTCTTTGAGTGTTCCACATCTTGCTGTTAATTATATTCCAAGTTATTTAACTTTATTTGTGATCTGGATATTCAATCTCACTATTAATTCTTTTTCGTTTTTCCACCATATTCTTAACCAAAATCCTAGTTTTGTCTTTATTTATTTTCAAACCTGTCACCTGTCCATATTCTTCAATATTTTCTATCAATTTAGGCATATTTTTAATGGTTCCTCTAATATAAAAATCAGATCATCTAAAAACGCTTATAACTTGTATTCCTCTTTTTTATTTTCATTCCCTTTATTTCACTATCATCTCTAATATTTCTATTTAATACCTCCAGAGTCAAAACAAATAACAGAAGTGACAGCAGACATCCTTCCCTAGTTCCTTTTTTAATATTAATATTACCTGTTAAATTTCCATTTATCATTACTTTGGCAAATTGCTTATAGTATATTGTCTCTATAGCTTTAGTAAATTTTTCACCAAAATCCACTTGTTCCATGTGTAATATCATAAACTGCCAATTTACATTATCAAGGGCCCTTTTTGTGTATCTAAAAATACCAAGGCCATTTGCTTCTCAGGATGTGTTTCATAATATTCCAAAGTATTCAAAATTATTCTCATATTGTCTTTGATTTGCCTCTTTGGCAGAAATCCATTTTGATCAGCATGTATAAAATTGTTCAAATATGTCTTAAGTCTTTCTGCGATTATGAGGCGACAATTTTAAATCTGAGTTCAGCAGGAAAATAAGTCTTTAATTTTTAATTTATTGTAGGTCAGTGTGCCCTTTTGGTATGAGAGTAATATAAGCCATTGTCCATGAATTGGGTATTTTAGTTTTTGACAAAACTTAATTCCTGAATTCAAGCATTAGGATACTTAAAGATTCCCGTGGAGTCTAGAATTCTGCTGGTAGCCTGTCCAGGCCCGGAGCCTTTCCAGTATTTTGTCTCTTTAATGCCTCAGTTAGTTCCATCATTGTTATTTTCCCTTCTAACATTATTTTTATGTCCTCAGGTACTTGGGGTAGCTCCGCTCTTTGTAAATATTGTTTAACTTTTTCTTCATGAGTATTCTCTTGATTATATAATTTTTCACAATATTTCTGTACTATCTTTTTCTTGTCATCATTCCCATTACAAATCTTTCCTTGATCATCTATCAAGTTGCATTAACTTTTTTCATTTCTCTTTGTTTTTTCAATTTATACATCAAGCATCTGCCTTGTTTATTTGCATTTTCAAAGAAATTCTGTTTAGCACTTTAATTTTGAGCTAACTCTTCTTTTTCCACCAACCCCATTTTGTGTTTAACTGTGTCCATTTGATTTTTGATATCCTTTTTTTGTGAATATCTTTGTAAGTCCTTCTCAAACTTCTTATAGTCTTCCTCTAACATTTGTTGCATAGGCCTTCATGGTATCCCATAAATTTTGTAGTGAGGTGTCCTCCTTATTATTTTCTTTCAAAAAAAAAAAGCCAATTCTTTTTCCATCTTTTGCATAAATTTTTTTTCTTTCAATATTGTATTATTCAAAGTCCATCTAGATATTTTCCTTTGTCCTTGCCACTTAATCCATACTGGATTATGGTTCACCCAAGTACTTGTTTCAATATTAACTTCTTGTATATTAGAAATTACATACAAATCATATCTATTCTTGACCAGGATGAGTGTCTATTGGAGTAAAAAGTGTATTGTCTATTATTTGCATTTCTTTCTCTCCAAACATCTTTAATGCTTAATTCCTGTATCATTTTGAAGCAGGATTTTGGAAGTATCTATTTTGTCTGTTAGCTTTCTGTGTTGTATAATCCGATTTTGTGTCTACTATCCCATTAAAATCTCCCATAAGACATATATTATCATATTCCAGTTCTATAATTTTCTTATGCAGTTTTTTTTATAAAATTCTTCTTGTTTTCCATTGGGGGCATATATTGCTACTAATAGTATCTTTACATTGTTGTCAATTATTTCCACCATTAATATTCTTCCTTCTTCATCCCCTCTCCATAATGTGAACCTCTTGAAGACAAATTAGATCTAGTTTTAGCTTTCATAATTTGTTAAAAGTCCATTTAAGTTAATGGACAATAATTGTATTTCTTCTTCCTTATTTTTACTTGTAGATAGGTCTTGTTGTTCTAGTCCCTCTTTTTTCTCTCTGATCTTTTATCTTTGCACCTTCTTTGTTCTGCTCTTTCCTTTAATTCTGTTTTGTCTTCTTTTTGTTGTGCATTTCCTCCTCCTGATTCTTTCTCTTGTTTTTTATCATCTACTTCCTCTCTCTTTCTTCCTCATATGATCCAAATTGCTCATCAGAGAGTTGCTCTGCTTTTTCTATAGTATCCAGTCTATGTCTTTGTTCCATCCAGGTCACCAGTATTCCCATGGGTTTCAGCCATCTGAAGCTTATTTTATGTTTAATTAACTGTCTTTTCAAAAATTGGTACTGTTTTCTCATGTCTCTTACTTTTCTGAGGATCTGTTTCAAAACTACTATTTCTTTCCCTTTACATTTCAATAGGTCATCTCTTGCTCTTTAAAGTATTTCTGTTCTTATTGCCTTCTTAGTACGTCTCACATGTACATCTCCAGGAAGTTTATTTCTTGATGCATATCTTGTAAATACTTTAAATATTTCATCTATCCCAGAGAGAGTCTCCTGCTTGTCTACCTCCAGAGCCTCCACCAATAATTCTGCAATTATCTCTGCAAAGTTTTTTTCCTTTCTCCTCTTCAATATTCTGGAATCTCAAGAAGTATTCAGCTCTATCCATTTCCACCATAATTACTGTTCTCTGCAGATTTTCATCCGCCTGCATAAGTCTATTATCCACTCTTTTCTGTTTGTTCTGATTTTTATTTTTTGGATCCGTTGTTCATTTTTAGTTATTATTTGTTGAATATTCTCTATTTTATCATCCATCTTTCCCATTCTTTCCTTCATATCTTCAATTTTTTCTGAAATTTTCTTGAAATGTTTGAAGCATTAATTTCAATTCTGCTTGCATCATATTCATTGTTTCCTGCTGTAAATATTATATCCAAAGATATTTGACTTGCTGGACTGGATGCTACTGCTGCTGCTACTGATGATGCAGATGCATTTCCTTTCCTAGTTTACTTAAATTTGAAATGCTAGTCATTTTGAATGTTCTTAAAATCTTTAAGAAATTTTTAAAATATTATCAGTGGTAGCTCAAGTATTATTCTAACACTTCCTCAAGCCCCCACCAATTTCTTTTTCTGAGTCTCTAAGTATTTCCACTTTCTATTATTGTAATAAAAAGAAGATTTCTTGTTAGTCTTCAGGTTCTTTAAACATTAGTCCTTTCTTCTCTTGATAAATTTATAATCCACTTAGGCCCACCAAGCCCCATAGTTCAACCACAGAGATTAGTAAGCCTCCAGCATGGAAGATCAAAAAGGCAGGAGAAGAAAAAGAAAGGAGAAATAAAAATCCTTGCTATTTTCACAGCTTCTGTTTACTTCACCCATTTAGTTTTCATATAAGTTCAAAGAGCTACACTGTTTAAAAAGTTACAGTGTTTCAGTCTTTGTCTCTGCAGTCCCATATAAACAGTTTGCTGGAGCAGGTGTTATCTGTAGCAAACAACCTTATCTTCAACAGATGTTCAAGGTCATGCTTCCATGACTTTTATTTCTCTGTGTTTTCGCCACCTATAGATGTCACTATTATTCTATCTCTCTCCTTTCTCTCTCATTAGCTTGGATTATGTTATCTGATCTAAAGCATTAAAAAGTCCTAGGGATCTAATTCATATTCCAAAAAGTTTCCAACATAGTTTATAATATAGTTAGAATCGCCAGTCCAACTTTCCTAGCTTTTAGACTTCTTTCCCTTTCCAGACAAATCATTTATCTTTATTTCCAGTTTTATAAATAGCTCACAAGCTTGCTCGCCACTATCCTTGGAAGGTGGAAAATGAACAATTCCACCTCCTGTTCTTTGAGTCCCACTTTTACCCAGGCTTATTTTAGAGGGAAAGTTCCCCAACAGGAGTTTAAAAAATCTCACCCAGATTTATCACACCTGTTTACTTCATTGGTCAGCTGCCACAGCTTCACTCAAGCATGCAATGGCCATCTTTTTCTTCCTGCCAGCTTGAGAGCTTCCTCCAGATCGAACAAGGAGTTTGCAGTCTTCTTGTGATCAACAGACTGTTCTCTCTATCTTCATCACCCCTCCAGGGTGACTTAGGTCCCTCAGAACCTCCTAGCAAGTCGAATTTGGCACAATCCCATGGAGCCCTGTGGAGATGTGTCTTGTCACCATGATGTCAGCACCATCTCCCCTCCTGTTCCCCCATTCCTTCTTTTAGTAGCATTATAATTCTTTTTGAAAGCTAAACTATCATTTCAGAGCCAGTGTTTCCTTCCCAGTTTTTTCTTCTAGTTTCTGATATAATACGCTATAATACGCTAAAACTTCCATTTTTCTCTAAAGCAACTCAAGAACCATCACTTCTAGTCCTTTTTTGTTCTTCAACATCCCAAAAGGATTATTCTTCATGAAGAATAATCAAAATTAAACAAACATTACGATGAACATTGCTATTTTGGAACATAAAGGCAAAAGTAAAGGAGTCCCTGTAGATTTTACTCTTCTACTTATTGCAGACCACCGGGGCAGTGGTGGGATTCAAATTTTTTTACTACCGGTTCTATGGGAGTGGCTTGATGGGCATGGCTGGGGAAGTATACTGTAAAATATCCAGCCAGAGGCAGTGTTTGCCGGTTCTCTGAACTACTTAAAATTTCCACTACCAGTTCTCCAGAACTGGTCAGAACCTGCTGAATACCATCTCTGCACTGTGCACAGTGCTCATCTCTGTTTCAAGGCCATTGAGACAAAGATATTTATTCTGTCCAAAGATATTTATGTAGTCATGTGGTCAGCATGACATCACGGAGTGCTGTTACCTTTCCCCCAAAGTGTAATTTATTTATCTATGTGTATTTGCACAGTTTCAAACTGCTAAGTTGGCAAGAACTGGGGCAAGGATGGGAGCTCACCCCATTGTTTGAACTTGGATCTTCCAGATGACAAGCCTGGTGTCTTAATTGCTGAGCCACCACACTGCCCCATTTCTGAACATAGAACCTAAAAAATTGATTGTCCATATCAACTGCCTCCCCCAGCAAAAGAATCAGAACATATTTTAGGAACAATCCAGCTTATGATTCTTCCTGTACCCACAAAATTGTAAGCAGTTACGGAGCAAATTTTTAGCAGCTGTGATCAGAAGTTTCTCCAAAGACCACAAAGATGTTTAGGGATGCAAGGGACTCTGAAGCCCCAGGTTTTCTAGTCCACAGCTGATAGGGTATGCATAAAGATTGACTTGATACGAAGTCATTTCCCAAATTCATCACTTGTGCTTTGCCTTTCAGCATTATTTCTAAACTAGGGCAATGAACCACTCAGTTCTTATGAGTGGTGTGAGGGAGTAACATTACCAATGGTGTCCCAACTGTGATAAACATATAGTAATAAATACTCTTTTTTTCTTTTTTTATCTTTCTCTTCCTTTTTTTCTTTTTTTTCCTCAGAATTCCAGCTATCAGAACATCCCTGCAATTATGTGATTGTGATTTCTCATATTCCCTGCTGTCTTACAAGCAAACTTCCCACAAACTGCAGTTGTTACATGAATCTTGTGGTTGTTAAGCGAATCTGGCTTTCCTTATTGATTTTGCTTGTTGGAAGCAGCTAGGAAGGCTATAAATAGTGATAACATGATCCCTGGATGGTCCAACTGTTGTAAATACTTGCCAATTACCAAGCATCCAATTTTTGATCACGTAACCATGGCTATGACATTACAATGGTCATAAATGCAGAAACCAGTCATAAGTCATTTTTTTAATGCTGTCATAATTTTGAATGGTCATTCAATGAATGGTTCTAAATCAAGGACTGCCTATTTGCTAATCACTACAGAAAACACTTCTTAGAATTAAAAAGCTGTTTTATATCCAGAAAAAAGAAAGCTTGTAAAATTACTGTTGAAAGATGTTTTCTCCATATATTTTCAACTGCTTTCTTTGTCATGTTTCCTGAAAATCAAGATTTCAGAAATGCGTGGTTGTTGAGACTGAGGAATGTGAAAATTATTCTTCATACCCTTTATCTTTAAGCATATGACTATATTTCTGCTATTTTTTTTAACCAATCTATTCTTTGGGGAGAAGAAACTTTAATTAATCCCCCCAAAAGAGAGAGGATATTGTTATTCATAAATAACAGAAAGGAAAAATTAATATATTCAATTAGGTTGCTGTGCTGTCCCAGCCAGTTTATGGGAATTGGTTAGTTACTTAGGAATTGTCAGCTGTCACCTTAAGGGAATGCATCATGGGAAATGTAGTTCATGTTACGTGGCCACATCTGTAATCCTGATTGGTCACTAAATTTACCCTTGAGGGGTTGAGGGAGGTTGCCCTCCATTCTTGCCTGTACTCATGGACTGATGATAGCTTTCTTTCTATCGCTACATGATGGGTTAGGAAAAGAACCATTTTTTATCTGCATGCTGATATACAAAGGATTGGTCATTATAGAAGAGCTTCATCACAAATTTAAGTCATGAAGATACATGATGTACCAATAAATGTACTTTGTTATGGATGTTTTGTAAAATTGTCTATCTGCATCTGCACAGCCACAAATCCACCTATATGCATGAAACAGGACAGAAAAGTTGCACAAACATGGCGCCCTTAACAAAAACCACAAAGAAGCAATGCCTGTATTTCCACAGGACAATAAGACAAAAATTTGTCAGAGCCTAGGTTTTCAGTGAATGAGTAGCATGCTGGTACATTCTGCCTCATTTATTTTTGCTATATTACTTGCCATTTTGTTCAGCTAAAAATTCCAATATAAAGGAAAAAAGATGGATGAGAAGTTAAAAACCAGAACAAGCTTCTGATTTGGGGTTCTTGAAGAAATTTAGATTTCTATTCCATGCAAAAATATAGCTAAGATGTATATAAATTTGATGCTTTTAAAATGGGTTTGTGGGTTATGTTTATTATTTATATTTCGTAGATTTACTAAAGATAAAATTTGCCAGAAGTATCCTAATTTTCTTATTTCTTTTTAAGAAAGAAATCCTGGAATCATGAATTTTCCCTTCCATTAGGACCAGATTAAAGACAAGCATAAGCCTTGAGTTCCTGTACTTTTAGTGCCAGACCATAGTTTATTTTATAAACATATGTCTTCAGCTGCTTCAGCTTCTAGTTATGATAGCTGAGTAGTCACAACTAGTGGTTTTTCCACTTTTCGTAGAAATACTGATCTCTCATTGTTAACATAGTTAAAAGCATATGTTATAGTCAGAGGTGCAAAACCACAAATGCAAAAAGGATATTTTGTATATTTCAGCTTTCTTCTGAAGAGCATATGGCAGGAAGAAAGAGTGCCCTTGCTAATGCATGGATCTCCAAAGTTTGAACATTAGCAATGCAATGCAGCTAAATATAAAAGAGATATGTCTTAAAACAATATCTGTTCTTTTCCAAATTAAGTGCATAAATAAGATTTTTAGCATATTGGCAAATGAATTCTTCCCATTATAATTTCATTAAAATAAGCATATCCTATCTTTTAACAAGAGCTGACATATGCTTACACAGATACTACACACCCTGTAACCTAATCTGCTAGCCATCTTGAAGCAATTAACTCCTTCTAATCTTCAACTAACAAAGCCCACCATGCAAAATGCCCCTGGAGACCATCAGTCTAAAGGCCTTGGTGAGCTCTCTTCCAACTGGTTCTCTATTATTCAACATGTAGGAGCCAGCCAGAGTGTTTAGAGAGCAGAGATTCATTTGAAACAACAAAGATGAATCATTCCCGATCATAAGATCTTCATTAACTCCTTATTTCTCTACTAATTAACACAAAAGGAATGACTTGTCTGCTTGACAGGCAGTGAATGACCCACAGCTCTGTGGTTAATGGGATGCAAATGACACATAATGAGACTCTCTAGCTGCTGGCTGGGCAGTTGGCCTACCTGGTTTTCTCTGAATTCAAACAAAGATGGATAGGAAAACAATTCATCCTACATTTGAGGATTTGAAGCAACCTGTTTTCACATTCTGTTAAGTGTGCACTGAACACATACATACATATGTACTTATTCTAATTGATGAGTTCAATAAACCTATATTAACCTAGATATAATATGAAAACATAGCGCCAAATCCTGGTATTGTACAGAATCTGTGTGTGTGTGTGTGTGTGTGTTTGAATAATTATTCAGTGACGGATGGAGGCAGTTTCTATATGTGACATATCAATAAATAAAATTATTTGTATATATGATATGCATGTATATTCCAGTTCTATTAAGCCTGCAGTACTGCATTCTAACCACTGTGCCACTATAAAGCAAAATAATATATTAAAATTGCAAATACTGCAACAACAGATATACAAAATGTGCTTTATCAATATTGTACTACTTTATACAAAGATCAAGAAATTTCCTGAAGAAGGTAGATGAATATTGACATAAACAGAATTTACCAAATTAGAGAATCAGAGCAAATGTTGAATGAATCTATAATAAAAAGAGAGCTGTGACAAGCTGTCAAAGACTAAAATAGAAAAAGTACCTGATCTAGATGGATTGCTGGCCTTTTAGTAAAATATTCTGACAATTTTTACAACAATCAGTGAATATTGTTCTACACCAGAGGTGGTATTCAGCAGGTTCTGACCAGTTCTGGAGAACCGGTAGTGGAAATTTTGGATAGTTCAGAGAACCGGCAAATAACCACCTCTGACTGGGGATTTTATAGTATCCTTCCCCTGCCACGTCCACCAGGCCACACCCACAGAACCAGTAGTAAAAAAAATTGAATCCCACCACTGTTCTACACAATGGAAAGATTCCTGATAGTTGGAAAGAGGTTAATACAGCATTGATATACCTTAAAGAGGGACAATATCTGAGTTAAGAAGAAATTATTGACCAATATTTTTTATTGAATAACAAGTATAAACTGTCTAAGAAAATGGCAGAAAAACTTAAGATAATTTTTACTTTATTCATGAAAATCAATGCAGGGTTTTATGAAAAAACAATAATATTGGGAGCAACATAATGAAAAGCAAACTGCATTGATACAGGGAGTCCTTGACTTATGACCACAGCAGAGCCCACAATTTCTGTTGCTAAGTGAGGCAGGAGTTAAGTGAGTGTTGCCCCATTTTATGAACTTTTTTGCTCCAGTTGTTAAGTGAATCACTGCAGTTGTTAAGTTAGTAACATGGTTGTAAAATAAATCTGGCTTGATTTTGTTTGTCAATATAAAACAAAACAAAAAGGTAGTTGCATGATCCTGGAATACTTTAACTGTCATAAATAGGAGCCAGTTGCCAAGCATAAGAAAGTTGGTCACATGACCACCAGGATGCTACAATGATTGTAAGTGTGAAAAAATGGTTATGTCAGTTTTTTCAGTGTCTTAAAAACTTTGAACAGTCACTAAATGAAAGGTTGATAAATCAAGGACTACCTACAGTATATTCTTAGATGCAGAGAAGGCTTCTGAATTGGAATTGGATTTTATTGTTTAGAGTTCTGTAATATATGAAACCTTGGAAATAAGTTTATTAAATGGATAAGATTCATTTATATTACTCAGAGAGCAATTGTTAATGGACAATATTTCATGAGATTCAAAAAGAGACAAGACAAGGATATCTGCTGTCTTCACTTTTCATCTTGAGCTACTGAATAGAGAAATAAGACAAGATGAGCGAATCATTGGAGTTAGGATTAAAAAGAAATATATAGGTTAAAGTTTCGTGGATGATTTGGTATTAGTTTTAGAAGAGCCATTAACAGGAAGTGTAAACATTATTGGGAAAATTAAATGACTTAATATTTTAGCAGGTCTTAAGATTAATAATCAGTTTATGAATATACACATTTTAAAATATACATTTGATTATTTAATGGGTAAAAGAAATGTATAATGAGAATATTTTATTATGATTAAAGTAGGGGAATGGAAAATTATTAAATTACATAGATTATGAGGATATACCATGTGGATCCTAAATATATTAGCTTTATTTTATTTCTACTCTTTTTAGATTGTTTATTATATGGTCTAGAGAAAGCTAAGGATGATAATAAGGTATAATGTAAAATAAAATAGGTGGTACACTGAAACTGCAAATAATAGGGTATAAAGAATTGAAAATAAATATGTGGGAGAAATGATATTGATACTGAATTAATGAATTGAAATATGAAATTGAAATTTATTTAATGATAAGTGGAATGGATATTGACTTGAGGCGATATTATAGAAGATAGATGGAAATGCAAGTATGACTATGTATAAATGTTGTAATCTGGAACCACATTGCTCACGTGAAGAGATGTGTTAAAAAAATAAAAATAAAAAACTTTTATTTAAAAAAAGATTAATAATCAGAAGATAAAAATGTTAATTAAAATATGAAGTTAGAAAATAAAATAGAACTAATGGAGAGAATTTTTCAGTCACATCTCTTGTGAACCTGTGCATGATGGTGTACAGTAAATGAAAATGTACTATATCATATAAGGCAGCATGTTTCACTAGTTGATCATGCTTTCCGTATGATAATTCTTCCCAACAGGTAACTTGGATCTCTCCCTATAATTTTAGTCACTTGATTATGTCACTACCCTCTGCAATAAGAGAAAGAAAACAAATATCTCTTGATGATTTTCCATTTTGTAACACTTTATTTTTAAGTCATTTTCCTTTGTTGTATAAATTTAGATTATATATTTTACTATTTTTTAAATGTTACTTCACTTATCAAAAATTATTGTCAAATATTGGCAAAACATTTTTTTAATCACAAAGGTTCTCCCCAAAAGTGACAATTTTAATTTCTCCCATCGAAACATTTCCCTCTTAATTTCATTTCATATTTTAAAGTACTTACTTTGAAATAGCATACATTTCTTATTTGTCACAGTAATTCTCAAGCATTTTACATTTTTCTCAATCTTAAAACCAATTTTAGTAAATCCTGCACCATTGGATGAGATGAATTCTGAGATCATTGCTACGATTCCATAAAGTAAATATAAACATGGTAAGGTAACATTTAAGAAGCTTTATTATAGATGACTAAAATATAAATAAAATATTTTAGAAAAATAAAGCTAATGTGTGGAAATATTGCATTACATTATTATAGGTGGTTCTAAATTAAAAACAAATTGTAGAATAGCTCAAGGGCCCACATAGAAAAGAGATTTATGGGAACCGAAAATAACTCTGTGTTAGAACAGTTGAGGTTTTGTCCCAGTTTGGAAAAAAGTAAATGCTCTTTAAAAAGCCAGAATTTATTGTTTCACATTTAAAGGGAGGACTACATAACACTGGTAAATTTTAATCCAATTTTGTGATCATAAATTTGTTGGAGAATTTAGATTAGTCATAAGTAGCTAAAGAGATAGATGGAAGCAGTTGATTGGTATTGTTATGTAATGATTCCTATTTTGCAATTGAAGAATTCTGGAATTTGATTTTCAGCTTCTTCTGTATTCTGTTGAGAACAATGAATAAAAACCTTTGTGTTCAAACCGGTAGAAGAATTTTTCTTCAGTATTAAGGAATTGATAAATTGTTAATATTTATCCATTCTTCTTCATATGAACTTTCTTAAATGAGAAACTTTGATTAGTTGAAGGATTAAGATAAATACTGCAGAAAAAAAGCTTTTATTGCAATCAGAAGATTACAAAAAACCCTGGAATTTATAGCGTGAATTAAAGGCAAAAGTCAGTTAATATTCAGATAATAGTACTGAAGTTAAAATAATTGGATACAGCCAAGAGAATAAAATTATACAGTGCTATATAGGTAGTCCTTGACTTATGACATTTGTTCAGCAATGTTCAAAGATATGATCATGCTGAAAAATTGGATTTACACCTGTGCCCAAAATTATTGTTGTTACAGCTTCCCCATGCTCAAAATCCAGACAGTTGACAACCCGCTCACAGTTACAATTTACAACTGCAGGGGTGCTTCAACCTGCCTACTCCTCCCTCCATCTATGCCCTTTTGTCCACCTGCACTCTGTCTTACAATGCTCATTGGAAAAGCCAGGTCCAAAAAGGAGAAGCAAAAGAAGTGAAAACGAGTCAGCAAAAGCAGCAAGATACATCTGCTTTGGTCATAGTGGCAAGGCACAACTGTCACAAAATGAAAAAAGAGGCTGAAAAGTCTAATGCTACACATTTTTTGGGGGGAGGGGGGGCAGGTGCCAGGATATCTGATAATTGAATTATAGGAGTGTGCATGTAAGTCATTTTGTACTTTGTTATTTCTGGGTAAACTGAATTGCATTTCAGGCTTACATTAACTGAATGCAAACAAATCCCTATTCCTGAAGGAAAATATTTATTATTATTTGTTAATAAGAACAAAAGAAGTGGGCAACATATACTATATGTTTTTATTTTGATCCTTAGAAAAATAACTTTGCAATATTAAGAATCCACGTTTATTCTCTGGACTAAGAGCTCATACTATCAAATACTTCCATTTCAAATTTAAATGTTACTGTACAGTTGCCTAGTCAAATGTCATTCCATTCACTTTAAAACACAGCATAGACATGGTTAACTCTGCCACATTTATTTCTCTCTCTCTCTCTCTCTCTGTTGTGTGTCTGTATGTATATGTGTGGATGCACAAGTGTGCAAAAGGATGTACGATTCTTCTGGACGATTTCTCCTGAGGCATTTGAGGGATTAATGAAATGAAATTGTTTTCAGGACTTGCAGCACTTTTTTATCATTAAAATCCATAATGTCCCACAGAAGTGAATATTGAAGCCATTTATTCAGCAGTCTCTCATTAATTGTTGGCCTTTGGGAAAATGTACCTTGATATAAGCAGGAATGATATTGTGCTGAACTAAACCACAGAAAAATTAGGGCAATTTGGTGTCACTTGGAACATCATGACTCCATGAAAAGCAAATCTGAATGTTATCAATAAAACATCTGCTTTTCATGCTGTTATTTATGTATACAAAACCATGGATAAATATATAGAGAACAAATTCACTGAATCATCAGTTTTCCAGATAATCTTTGGGTTAAGTACATTCCCACATTAAACTGATAATTATCCCTCTCTTAGCTTTCTTTATCCCCAGATACCACACAATCTGGCTTTGGCTTCATGTATTATTTATGGAGCCAAATTAATATGCAGATTCAGAAAAACTAAAAAACTCATAACTATTCATAAAGGGCTTTAAGGTTACTTAGTACATATTTATGAAACCTTTATGTTTGGCTAAGAAGTGTGCTTGCAAGTATGATGGGAGGATATTGGGTGATTACAGGTATGAAGAGTCATCAAGAAATGATCAAACTCTTTGAATGAAAATATTTGTCAGAATTTCTGATCTATATTGAAGAGAAACGAAGAACATCAATATTCTTACAAATATATTCAAGAATGGTTTAGCAAGGAGATTTGTATGTCTAATGAAAATAATCAATGAGGGGGAAAAGATCTGGTTAGTTAACTTCGATTACAAAGAAAGCATATGATAGGCATTTATCCTATTTATTGATGATCTATACAGTCATTCTGTTGGCTTAAACAAAGGCATTGAAACTTAGGAAAGTTTCAGTTATGTGGTTAGAGCCACAGCTATGGTTTGTATATGAAAACCACTTGCACAATACTTCTTTTTAAGAAATTTTGTATTTCATGAATCATATAGAAACCATGTCCAGATCTTCTAGGTACTGCCCCTTCCTTGATCCCTAAGACAGTAGTGTTATCTTCTTTTGAGAAGTTTCAAAGGCAAAAAAAACCACCTGACTTTTTCCAACCCATTCAACCTATATCCATATATGTGCATTGCAAATGAAAGCAAACTGAACTCACTAGAATTGTAGAAAAGAGTAGCATGTGAACTGCATTTTGTGGATGACTATTTCCTACCACATACAACACAGTTTTTTCCTATAAGAAAAGCTCATTGTGTTATGTGTGGTAGGAAACACACAACTATCAAATCTGGCTAACAGATTTTGTGAAAAGGCCATTGCTTCAGTAGATTTTGAAACTTGGTCATAGTTGCCAAACTGTAATCTTTCTCTGCTTGCCTACATTTATATAGAAATAATGAATAACGTATAGGACTGAAGACTGAAAACTGATTGTGCAAGGAAAATGCAAAAAATAATGTTGTTTTTGAGCATCTGATTTCATTATTGAAATATTTCTGGAATGGGAAAATATAAATTCATATTTTAAAAAATGCTACATTGAGGAAAGTGTTTGCTTTCATAATTCATTTGCTTATTTAAATCTTTTTACTATGCTAAGCAGTTTTCCTATTCCATCAAATCAAAATCTATTCTCACTTTATTGCTCCAAATAAACAGTATAAAGAGTGACATTTCCATTAGAACTGGTGTCTGAGTTTGCTTACTTTTCTTTTACTCTTTCTTTTTCCTCTTGTTCCATGTCTTTTAGATTGTAAGTACAAAGACTATTATTTTATTAGTTTTGTATAAGCTGTACTGGGAGACATTCTGAAGAAGTCAGTAATTTGATAGGATATTATAACAAACAGACATTGATTGGAAGAGTATTTTATATCAGACCTTATATCAGATCACTTAAAGAAGCTTCTTTGTTTCAGATATTTAATCAGGATATTCAACTGTTGCGGCTCAAATGTGTCATAATCATCATGGAAGACAAAGAGTATTCCAAGTATTGCATAACTCTGACTGCATAATAGAATGAGACATTTAGATTACAATTACAATGATATGACTATCATTAAGTGTTGTACCTTATGATTCTTCACTCTTGACAAATGTATCTTTTCTTTTATGTATACTGAGAGTATTTGCACCAAGACAAATTCCTGGTATGCCCAATCACTCTTGGCCAATAAAGAATTCTTTATTCTATTCTATTCTAAAAAAAATACCTATTCCCCACTATCCTATCAGAGCTGAAGAAGCTTCTTGGATGAAAAGTGAAACGTCTTCAAAAGAAAAACAAGAAAGTCCAGTTGCCTGCTGAAAAAGCAGCTTTGGGACAACTATGGTCTGTATATGAGAATCTCTACAGACTTTTAGATTACAACACAGTGTTGCTAAATGTTGAGTTATGAGACCTGAGACCCAAACCATCTTCCAGAGACTGAAATTCTATTGTTGTAAATGGAAATAATGATTATTTTGGGGAAAGGGATGCAGATGCAAGCAATGATTATAATGTTGAGTCTCTTTCCTAGTGATTTGCACAGTGATTAAGCTTATAAAAATTTATTTCCATTGGAATCAATCAAAAATTTCTAGATTTAATTGCTGTATAGATAATAAAGGCCTGAATTTTGAGGGACACTTGTTTTATAATAAAGAAGCTTTTATTCAAGAGATAACAACACTCCTTATTTGTTTTAAGATTCTTATAAGACTCTGTTTTTTAAATAAGTACATGCCATATCAAATAATTGTAGAAATACTAAGAACTGAAGGACAGATCAATGAAATATGAAGTTTTTCAAAATCCACAAAATTTCTAAATAGAAGAGGAAAAAGAACCAGTCAAAATCTTCTGGACTCCCATTAATAATAGAGAGATGTGACTTTGCCTTCTTTATTTTTAATATATTTAGTTTAACAACAGAAACAAGAATTCAAACAGGACCCCAAGACATTTACATGTGCTCAGGTTGTATAAAACTGAAGAATTGGCAAATTCAGAAGTTATTGACACGTTAATAACCATAACGTTGCATATAATGGAAATAATTTCAGTTAAAAGCACACTGTGGTTAGATTAACACAGTGCTTCAAAATATTAACCATAATTGATAAGCACAATGGTTAGGGTCAGCCCAAACCAAAATAAATAAATAAATTTGTATTTAGATAGTTTGTGAATAATTGAATTTGTTCAGAAGTAAAATATTTGTTAAAAATATATGTCATAGGCACCGAAAATGAATCTTGACATTCCATGGAAAGAAAAGCTAAATAATGTCTTTGCCTTTCAGTTTCTCTAGAACTTGACGTTATAAACTCAAACCACAGAACATGTAAACTATACCAACAATATCATTTTAAGTTCAAGTCTATTGGATAGGATTTCAAAATGCCAATCAGTATTAGTTTCAGTTCTGTTTTTTAAGTGTTTTTTTTTAATCTAGCAAAATATCATAAATATTTTTGGCATATAAAAGACTGTAATAGATTGTTATTTATCTTTGTTAAATGCCAAAGAACAAATTCATGGTGGAATCATGCCATGTTGCTCATCTAGAACAGAATGTATGCAAATATAACCCAACTCAGTATTTGTATCTGCTGAGAGAGTCCTGTAAGAGTTAATCCCTTCAGTGATATCCTCACTGTTGTAAATGTTCAGGCCTGCTCAGTCAACATCTGTGATATCTACGGTATATATTGATAATGCCAGAGGCAATAGCTGACGCACAGACAAGTATAATTAAGGACTTTGGGTATCTCTATCTAAATACAAGTAGTCCTTGATTTACAACAGTTCATTTAGTGTCCGAAGTTACAATGGCATTGAAAAAAGGGCCTTATGACTATTTTTCACACTTATGATGATTACAACATCCCCATGGTCACGTGATAAAAATTAGGATGCTTGTTGACTGGTTCATAGTTATGATGGTTGCAGTGTCCCAAAGTCACATGATCACATTTTGCAAACTTCTGACAAGCAAAGTCAATGAAGAAGCCAGATTCAATTAACAACTGTGTTACTAACTTAGCAACTGCAATGATACACTTAACAACTGTGATAAAAAAAGGTCATAAAATGGTGCAAAACTCACTTAACAAATGTCTCATTTAGCAACATAAATTTTTGGCTCAGTTTTATGGTAAGTTGAGGACTAGCGGTAATGGATCTGGATCCTAGTTCATTTCTGTAGAGGTTATATCTACACCTTGAACATTTAGTTGTTACAATAAGAGAAAATCAGATAATTTTCAGGAAAGAAAAGTATATTGTAGCAATTATTTAAGATTCTTCAGTGAAACACAGAGAAAAGCATATGCTGGGACATTGGCTATTCATATTATGCTTTGTGAACCTTCTAATGTTTTCTAGTTTTGAAGAGAGAAGAAACAAGCAGATGGCTGTTTATCCTAATCTAGCAAGGCAGAATTTAATATGCTAACTTCAGATTGCTATAGGAGTTTTTATGATTTTGTGCCACTGTTAAAACTTAAAACTGTTTGAGTAAAATGACCTATACATTATTTAAAATAAATGATATGAGATAATAGCATTATTATGCTGTTAAAATATGCATGAACTAGTTGATACAAAATATTACATTTTTTTTCATTACTATGTCTTACATTTGCTAAGACTATGATATGGCATGAAGAACTGGGCTTCCTAAACATTAGATCATAATTGCTTGCACTTTTATTTTTGTTTTCCATGCAAGTGCCTGGAAATATGCAGCACATCAGAGGGCTGAAGGATGCCAAAGGAGAACTGAAAAGGCTATTCTATATTATAAGGCATTCTGATCCATACATTAATATATATTAGCACAAAATAAAGAAGCATTTATGATTCAACAGCTTGGGCATGTGCTTAACTTACTTCCACTGAAAACCGTGGGATTGAAAAGCTTAATTTTCCCTTCATTGTATCTAAGAAATTAAAAAATCGTTACCAAATTGACAGTTCAGGGCAAAAACTACATGTGACAATTAAATGCACCTTTTTCATTAAACAGACAAGATTTTTTAAATGCAAATATTATCAGTGGAGGGTGGCCAGCTGGAACAGAAGAATTATTTAACTGTTTCCTCTCTTTCTCCCTTGGAAAGAGAAAAAAAATGAAAACCAAGGTTTAAATTTGGGAAAGAGGCAGAAATCCCCATATGTGGTTTTATTCTATTAATAGGGAGAGGGGGGAACACGTGGCCTGGTTCTGAATAGGCCATCGCCTGTTAGTGGACTTCAGACCAGGGTTTGGAGATCCTTAATTAGATCAAAAATAGGTAGGCTAAACCTGTCAAATTCCTTTCTTCAAAACAAATTGTTTTCTGACATATACTAAATTCCAACTTTAGTTTTAGGGTAATTCTGATGCAGAAAATAGAAATGAAGAAATTGAATTGAAGCAAAAATATTAAAGATTTTGAAAATAAATCAATAAAAGCAGAGACAAAGACATATCCAAAAAAACTCCTTGGTATTATTTTATCTCTCGTATTTCAGAGTCATAGACCTGACAATTTTACGAAGATGCTTACAATCAACTTTAAAAATCTAATATAATAGAGTCTGGAGTTTTTCGCAAACATTATCAATGTTTTTAAGTTCACAATCAAGCCTTTGACTATTGACTCAGAGCATCTACTTTGGTTCATGCTGATGGCTATGTTTACACTTTGGAATCTATTATGCATGGAGAAAAAATTAAGGATTAACTCCAACCTAGGTGCCACATATTTTCATGCAAAACTAAACAATAGGGTATTTATTCATTTAATCATATAAATCAATTCCATATATTTGCCATCAGCACTACACTGAACAGCCCTGATTCCCTCTAAGGTCAAAATCAATATCATATTTCTCCAGACAGATTCTAGCTTTCATTGTTAACATGGCTAGCCTGGTTGGCATTCCATCAGCCTTAAGCTCACATACCAGATTCTATGCAACCAGCATTATCTTTTCACATGGGTCATCTATTATATAACAGCTGAATCAAGATGAAAGGCAAAAACGTTAGTCCTAGAAGATATATACTTCAAAGGATGGGCCTTTATAAGGCTTGATTTATTAATTATTGCAGGGGAGGACTGGATTCACAGGTGTTCTTTGTAAACCTTTGTAAACTTTGCTTTCAAACTGGTATCTAAATTCTATCCAAGATACAAATGTGGGGATTCAACTAATATATTTTACACTTGTCTTTTTTAGCTTATCAGATAAGTTCATACAATTTTAAAAGCCCATAATAAAAACCACTATTACATAATATTGGAAGATCCATGATGTTATAGAAATACATTCATGCAAAACTATAACTACAGTAATAAATGCTACAGACTTTTGGTGATTAGCTCGCACTTCAAAAATACTTGATTCATTGCTATTTCTCATGATTTTTTCTGATCAAACAGGCACATACCAAGAGAAAAAGCAATGAATCAAGTATTTCTGAAAGTGTGGGCTAAATCACAAAAACTCTTTCTTCTTTTCTTTTGGTAATCTGTTGCTTTATATTCTCACTTCTATCATTTAGGACTAATCCAAAACATTGGTGAGATGGAGAACTTATATATACTCAGTTTACTGACCCATAGTGGTTTCCTCTTATCTCCTCTTGCCTTTCACTTTCACTTGCCTCTTTCACACCATTACAGCTGCCCACCTTTCCCTAGAACAACTCTGCCCAACTGCCAACTGCATAAAAACAAGAAAATAGATTGGAGGATAGTGACTTTACATCTGGTTGACTGTGTTCTACATATATAGGTAAATTGAAATTAAGACCGGCCAGCCAAAACTCTCCTGGTAGGAACATCTTGTGTTTGAGCAACAATATGAGCTGGTTTTATGCTACTAATATTAATTTGTCAAAATGTACTTCATTCACAGTAAAGATGCAACCTTAATCACTCACAATAGCAGCATGTCTTGATGATGATCAAGTGATCATTCATAATGTGTATTGTTTGTGTGTGTGTGTGTGTGTGTGAGAGAGAGAGAGAGAGAGAGAGAGGGGAGAGGATTTTTTCCTACTACAACTACATTCTAACAGGTCCAAGGCACTAGAAACTATAGCCTCCAAATTTTAAACTCAGCTTGTAAACTAAATGCAAATCAACTTGTGATGTGAATGCACTGCAATGAACAAAAAGGAACAAAAATTTTAAGAATTGAAAATGTGGAATAAAGTGAGTCGATTTGTAGAATTACATTTATTGGGGAGATAAGAAATTACGATGGTAGATAAATCAAAAACTACACTCTCAGAAAAAGGTTCTACTGCTAGGAATTGTCTGTGCTTATTGATTGAATGTAGTTTGGGATAAGAAGGCTTTGGGAAAGATCCTAAGGCATGAGTGTCAAATTGGCAAGTGGGAGTGGCCTGCATGTGACACATCTGGCCCATGGACAGCCAGTTTGACATCCCTGCCCTAAAGATTTCTTCATTTCAGTTGAACCTTTGGCAAAGCACCTTCTTTTCATTGATACTTAAGCTAAAGCCATGGAAGAACATATTCAAGGACCAAAGCACCATTGCTTTCCATAATCATAGGCATTAGCTTATCAATGAACTGGGGATCACATGCAGATCCTGTTAGCAGAGCCTCAATCCAAAATAAAACAGTATAAATTTAGTTCTTTCTGTTCACTTGTCAGCAATTCTAAGTCTAAAGTAAGTTTAGAATCAATGTTGACAGATAAGGAATTACACAGTTTCACTACAGAATCATTGCTGTGCGGCTGTTGCAATTTTATCCAAAGAATGACATTAAATTTCATTGACAGCACCAAATTATAACTTTCTTTCCCAAAGTCCTTTATTCTCAGATCTGAAATAAGGAATCAGACAGGTGCAAGATGGAGTCTCCACCATTAGTCAGAATATGATGCCTATAATAAATAAATCTTCATGCAAAACAGTTTTTAAAATGATCCTCAGAGCTGTTTGGAAGAAATAATAACATATAGTCCCTCTTCAAGATTGAAAACCTTTTGAGAGGATAAAGAAAAAATATTTTTCCCTGACTATTCTTGTGACATGTGGAAAACCATTATTAAAGTAGTTAATAGGACTCACATTTTATCTCCCCAGTTTTGTAGAAGTTTAAGAAATTGAGATACAAAAAATACTGAATTAATCCATATTATTTCCCAGTAGAAATGAACTGCTTGTTAGCAGTTACTTGTTTTTAATCTTAGCTATAATCAATATAATCAATATAATTTGTTCAGACATCATGCAAAAAAAAAAAAGAATTATTCCGTCAAGGCTGAGCAAAGGAATTGTTGAAATCTTACATTCTCAGTGAGAATAATTTTCTTAATCTGAAATGGCAGTTGTCTATTATTTATTTTAAAAAAACTGGAAAGAGGATGTATACATGGAATTCCTTTTATCTAATCCTGATTCATAGTTTCAGGAGAATATACCATATATTCTGAGTACTAAAAGTATCATGTATTTGTGCCTGCACACAAATTTCATGTTCTATTGAAAAAATTAAAATGTCAATGTGAAGGTAGCAGACTGCATAGCAAATCATTAGCTTTAAGGATGATCTGTATAGCAAACGGTACCTCTAGATTCCACACAAATATTCTTAAAAAATAAAAGTTGGGTGTTGGAAATGTATTTCTATTTTATATGTGTTGTTTTTAATAAACCATACTTACCAAGGCAGCTGTCTTCAGAGAGGGTCCCTAACATGCTCTAATGTTCCAATTCCAAATATACTCAGTGGCCTAAAACATATGTCCCAAAACATATGCTATTGAATATTCAGTTTCACAAACATCATGTTGTACTCTTGGAATCACAATCAGCATCTTTGAGGCTGTTACATTAGAAGGGAAATAAATACAGCTTCAAGGACTTCCTAAAATAATAAAAGGGAAGGCCAATCAATACATTCTGAAATTATAATCTGAGATATTCATATGGGTAATTTGTGGGTTGAAAGCATACAGTACCATGATGAAATTTGTATAGTTGGGAATATAAATATGATTGCAAACTTCATCAAAATCAGTTGTGGTGCTTGTGGTGTGCCCTACAGACTACCATTTTAAGAATTTTCAAATAAACTGAAAAAACAAAGCCTATATACACCAACAATGTTCCCATTTGCAAAACAGAGGAAGACAAAAGAGAATCAGTTATATCTGACTATTAATCAGCAGGGAAAACGTAGTAAATGAAAGTAACAACAATGTTGATGACTATATAATGGTGGATTTTATAATTGTAAAGGAAATAAAGCATTACAAAGTAACATTTGTATGATCTTTTCTGGGCAGGGTCATTCATGGTTAATAATTGCATTGGACATTAATTGGAAATATCAAGATTGTAGGCCTAGATAGTGAAGTCACAAAACATCCTAGAAGGTATGTCAAACCATCTCTATACTCTTATCAAGAAAACCCAAGGATGTACTTATTAAATCACCAGTTGAGCTTGATTTGGAGGAGACTTAAAATGAAAGCTGAACATAATTGAATGCCTATCTTGGTCTTCAAGAAAACAGATTTTAATAAGCCCAAACTATGATAAGTAGGATTCCATTATAGAGAAGCTAATGGAAAAGGAATCCAAGATGGATGAGTGTTCCTAAAAAAAAAAAGCACAATGACAAACAAATCCAAAGAGGACAAAAAATTGAAGATGCAGAACAGGCCAGGCTCTCTGCACAAAAGCTTACTAAAATCTAAGAATCCACAAGGACAAATATAAAATGTGGAAGAAGGCCAAGTAAGAAAGCTACATACAGGCACTCTGGATTTGTACAGAAGAAAACATAAATGCTGAGGTTAGTGAAGGAAACTGAGTACTGTAGAAGAGCTTCAGCTATATTCAAAATAAATGGAAAAGATGAGAAAAATAAGTAGTGAGGAGGAGGAGGAGGAGACAGAATGCCTATTTTAGATCAGCCATCTCTGAAAAAAGAAAATATACTATAATAGGTAAGTGAAGAGTTGAAACGCTTTATAGAAACAGATACAAATATCTGCTGACTTTGAATGACCTTGGCTTTCAATCTAAGGTACTGAAGAAAGTTGCTGAAGAAAGATCGAATATATTTCATTATTTCAGAGAAATCCTAGGAAAGAGATGAAGTATCACATGACTGTAGAGAAACAAATGTAGTCAATCTGTATTTGCAAAATTAGTTGAGAAACAAAATGGAAAAAGATAGGTTAGAGACCTGTCAAGGGTTTATCAGAGATTTGTTCATTGGACAACAAATTGATTCTTACAAAAAAAAAAATAGAGCAATTGAAAAACATGCTGACAAAAGATGAAGTAGCTAGATACTACCATTGGTAAGATAAGCAGGAGTGTACAAGAATTTAAGGAACTATTATGAATAGATAAAGCTGGCAAAATGGTTTCCATCAAGTACCAAAGTGACAGAAGAGATTCTATGAGTGAATATCAACAAAAAAGTACCAGCTCTAGCGGTTGGAAAATGTTTTTTCAGATTCTTTTTTTCAGATTCAGATTCTTTTTAGATCTTTAAAGAGCGTTTTCAAATATTCCTGCCCATTTAATGGTTTGTAAACCAACTAAGTAATTTTTTTTCTTAATGTAAGGTACTGTATATGAAATGAAACCTTCCACTCTACAGATAGACCATTTAATGATAGCCTTGTTTAGCAACCATTCAAAATTAAGACAGTACTGAAATAGAACTCTATGATCAATCCTTGCACTTATGACTTTCATTTCTTAAGATTGCTATTTGCATGACTCAGAACCAGCTTCCAACCAGCAGAGTCAATGGAAAAGCTGGCAGTAAAATCTCAAGTTGTAGTCATATTGACGGGCTCCATAGACTATAATGAATTATATCATTCTTTGCTTCACAGGTGGGTCTGTGATAGAGGGGGCTGCCTGTCAGGCTCCGAGTTCTCCACAGAGCCTGTCAGCTCCAAACACACCTTGCAGCAAGTCAGCTGGCAGTGGAGAATATCACCTTAGCTCTGCTGATGCCAGATCTGTCTTGCTGCTTGTATGCTAGCCAATGGTGTTGAAGGTTGCTGATGGTGTTTAGAATGATTCAATAGAGCTGTGAACTGCAGAATGGATTCTGAATCAACCGCAGGCTGAGGGATGGATTCTGAATCAACTAAAGGGATGGAAATGGCTTTTTTCATGTACTGACATTGTGCATATTCTTAGAGGGGGTTGAGGCACATATAGGTGGAAATTACGCATTGAGTTAAGACATGGTGAAGGTGGCACCAGGTGGGGATCAGTTAGTGAGGGTTAGAATAGGTTAGGGATGTAGACATGTTATAGGATTAATAGCATTTAGCGATAATAGGTCAGGTGTGGCCAGAACTAGAACTGGTATAGGCCTGGGTGTGGTGGGGTGTGTCTCATAATAATGATAATAAAAGGAAAGAGAGCAAACTCAAACCCAACACTAACTTTGCCTGGCTTTTAGCCATTCTTGCCTGATTAGAGTATTTGTTGTTTGATGAGATATTGAATAAACCATCATTGTCCTAAAGAGGAGTTGGAGCTTGGATTTGTTTAAAGACAAATCTTCAATACTCAAGGACTGACTGAGACATATGATGTCTCACTTAACAATTTGGGGTGATTAACTTAATAATTGAAGGGAAGTGATGTAATAACTCCTTGCAGTCACTTGATATTCTCTTACCAACTGCATTGCTTAGTAGCAGAGTTGCCAATCCCAATTATGGTCATTGAACGAGGACTAGCTGTAATACATTCTTACAACCCAGTAAATCCAAATAAATATACAATTTCTTATTATTATCTTAGAATGTCATTGAAACATATGCAGCCATTCTCCCATATATTTTTCCAGCTAAAATCAAGAACATTTGAATTTTCATGCCAACAAATATTAGCTATCGAAAGGTATCCTGGAAAATAAAAAAGATGGGTAGATGCAGCTAGTTAAAACTGGCTAAAGTGTGACCAAAAAAAAAAAAAAGAGGTCATATATGAATATCAGCAATGAGCTATGATTGAATCTTGGATTCCTGCAACTTACCTAATGATAGATACTGAGGTATTGAGGCTGGTTTTGCCTAAAATCCTGTCATAATGGCAGGATACAGTCAGTATTAAAAGCCTTCTCCAGTTCATGATAGTCATTGAGATAACTATTGGATCATCTAGAGTTGGCATAAAGATCATTTGAGGGAAGGAGAAAAGTGACCCTGGCAGAAATAAACAAGTTCAAAAGTCATTTTATTTTTTCTGGCACTTAGATCATTGATTTTATCCCATGCTCTCTACACTGTTTATTATTAATTCAAATTCCCAATATTAAAGGAGAGAGATTACCCATATGGCAGGCGTGCTGTTCAGTGTGTTCATAAATTTGCCAACATTTTGATTAATACTGACAGAAACCCTTTTGAAAACATATGGGCTTTATATACATCCTGTCATTTCAAATAATGGGGTACATTCTTCAGCACATTTGCCTATGATGATAGGTTCACTCATATTTCAGAAACATGCTTAATATGTAGATAATTAGTCTTTTGAGGTTTATGAAAAAAGAATGGAGGAAGGAAAGGGAACATCTGAATAAAAATAAACTTTTGCTTCAGATGCTGTGAACAATGAAGACAATTGGGGAACAGAAATTTTTAAAAAATTCTTTGGATAATTATTATCTGTGAATAATTATCTTCAGATACATCTACATTTCTTATGCTAATTAGGACTTCTGGCTTGTTATTGAAAGGATTTATTTTTTGATAATATGTTAGGTTCTTAGACCATAAAATAAGTCTCTAGATGTCGCTGATTAAAGCAGTAGTTGGATTTGGCTATATTTTAGTCTATTGTTTTTACCTGATGATTGATGCAACCCTTTTATTGTTGGCTTCTGTGACCTATTTTAGGCCTTAAACAGATTCTCACTGCTTTGTATTAGATGTGAGATTTATTACATATGAGAAAAGATATGGCAACTGCTCTGAAACATAGCCTCGTGGCAAGATGGGAGGCAAATAAATTTAATTAATAAATAAATAGTTTCTTTTTTTAAATCAGACTAATTATTTCTGTCTTTGACCCATCTTTAAGCAGCTGCTATTTTATATATACAGCCTTTAAATAAGGTGATTCTTTATTTATGGTTACATTATTTAAGATGGACATAATCAATCAATATCAAACAAAAACAAACAATAGAGTTTTGATTTTGATTTTTTTTGGTATTAGCCATTGAATGATGATAAAAATAAGGAAAGGAAAAATAGTATATAACATAGAATGTAGACCTTTTTTTTTTTTTTTGCAGACTGTATTTTGGTACTTCCACATGACAATTTTGCTCCAGCTCAAAACCAATTCTGTATCTCAATGATCCCTCGATGTATGCTGTGTTTGAAAATGGAATGGACTTTTTCCCTCTAAAGTATTAGAAAATACAATAGAATTAGTCTGTGTGGTTGTTATTGAAACACTAGAGCTCTCTGGAAGTCTTGGAACTTATGAGCAGTTTGTTTCTCTGGAAGTCCTACCTCACTGTAACTCCACCTCCTTCAGAGATCCAAAGAGAAAAATGCCTTAAGGATTCCGCAGTTCTCACTTACTGTGACATTTTTCATGTCAGCAGACAAATATATACAGTGCAAGCCAAAAATATGGATTGGATTACAGTGAGTGACTGCAATTTATTTTACTTTTACTTTTTTTTACATAAAAAATGGCAAGAGAAGTTTTGTTTCCCTGGGACCTGCATCAGTAAAGCCAAAGAATGATTATTTGCATTTCAGGGTTGTGACGTTGATAGAAGAAAAGACAATTGTGTATTATTATTATTAATTCTCCTTGAAAACTTGCTTTGAGCTACCTTAACAGCACTTTTGAATTAGGAGAGAAGCTCTATGTACACATACATGTCTAGACAATTCTTCTAGACATTAGAACAATCCAATGAGAGGCTCAAAACAATGCAGTGATTCAACATGGACAGTTTACTTTTGGTAGTATCTGTATGTATATTTTTATGAAGCAGCTCTGAAGAAGTGCTTCACATAAACCTTTATTGAAATTTTGCACATGCTTAAGATTATTATTTTGGCTCGTAGAAACCTCTTCAGAATTGATGTTCTGAAATCCATCATGTCAAGATGGGTGAAAAGAGTAGATGAGTTATATTGCATTTAAGTACAAGTTTAATAACAGAAATTGTTTTAGTAGCTAACAGATCTTACATATTGACACAAAAGCATAAATCCACTCCTTTTTTTTTTTGTTTGTTTACTAAGATTCTATCTTAGTAAACCAAATTTTTCTAACTCTGACATCATTTTCAAGGCACCTCTGAAGTGAGCAATGCCACATTTTTTGCCTATTTGGGAAATGAGTGTTAAGGAGCAAAATGGGCATGTCAAGATACAACTGAGCTGCACAAATCAACACAACTATTAAAGGCAGCAATATAAAAATGTTAATACTTTGATGCCAAGGAAAGAAAACTAACTTTTTATGTATCATTGTTTGGTTTCTTTCCAAACAAGTAACATACATATATTTTGTGGTGAGTAGGAATTAAAGTACACAAAATTCACTAGCAGTGTACTAATACTGTATTGGTGGAAAGTGCCATGGTTGGATGATGACAAAAGCTCGCCACACTGCTTGAATGGTACAAACGTTAGGACAATTTGTCTGTTAAGGAAGCCATACAGTCTATATCTGCAATGGTGTATTTTTTTGTTTTTGATTTTTGCTTTCTATCATTTTTGTTTTCAATCTTTTTTAAAAAAATATTATGGAACTCAATCTGTGTTCTAATTTAAAATAACCAAAATAAAATAAAATCATTTATTGTTACAAGAGATATTTTTGTGCCCCTTGTCTGTTTTGAATTTTGGAATTATTTAAATCTATTTTCTACTTTAAAAGGCAAATATAATTGCCAGATATTTTGTTTCCTATAAAACAACATGAAAAAAATGTGACAATTGATAGCATGCTAGATTAAGTATTTTTAATTCTGTATATTCAACCATGACAGCAGAAATGGGGGCAGGGGGAATTGGACCAAGCCCAAACATCTAGATCAATTCCGGATGCCTGAAGCAGTGGTTCCTACTGTCAATTTCCTTTTTTAAAACTCCAAAGGCTCTGATTCTACATAGCTGCAGAACATACAGAAATCATTGTTAAAATGCTCATGTTCAGAAACTTGGTTAAGGTTGACAGGCTGCTTTTGACTTGAGATGAGGTAAATATGGTGAGAAGCCAAAAGAGAGATTGACATGCAACTTAAAGTCATGAAAAGAGATGGAGGGGAGCGATAGGAGAATCTTCCTGGTTTTCGTTGCTTTCTTCAGCTAAACTTGACAGAGAAGTTATATACATTGTAAATGAAAACTATGCCCGAATCTATTATTAAAAATACAGTAGAAAGCTGTGCCCAGAATCAAGCTGGGAATTATTTGCCTGGAAATATTCTTCTCACTCTCCAAAATCTGTTCTTCTGAACTTCAGTCTCATTGCTCATGCTATAGGAATGATCTGGGAGGCATGTATCTTCTCAGAATGAGAAAAGGCATTTAGGAGGAAAAGTAAAAGTAAAATGGACCGAGATTGAAGCAAAGTTGGTTAGGCATGTAGAGAAGGCAAAAAATCAAAAGAAAAGAGAAAGAGGTGAGAAGCAATGTCCTTTGGGACATAACTGGAGACTTTCAAGAAGAGATTGGATTGCCATTTGTCAGAAATGGTGTATGGTCTGCTTGGGTAAGGGGTTGGACTAGATAACCTACAAGGTCCCTTCCAACTCTAATTATCTGTTATCTGTTAATGATTTTGACCCTTGATGAGGATGATAGCAATATGGAGCTATAATTGTGCATTCCATTGACAGAAAGGTCTGAAAGCTTCAATGAGTGATGTAATAACCCTCCTTTATGATATCTCTTGTGGTTCCCCAAATCTCTTCATGTGTTTTCTTTTCTGTCCTGGAATAGAAATGAGGTCAGAGAAGGATGCAACAAGAATGGGAAAATCAGCAAAAATTACTCCTGTTTTTCTGATGAAAGAAGATCTTTTGCTCTTATTATATCAAAGGCATTTTATCAGTTAAGGACACAACTGGACACCACAAAAATAAAATCTGCTGTATTCTGAATTTATACTGCCTGTTGGTAGTATTTTTGATAGTATTTTTGATAGTAATCTTTTCCAATTCTACCCACAAATGTTAGAGACTGAACCTAGTGCATCTGCAGATCTTCTACTGTACAGCTGTGATATAAACCTTTGTAAGAAGTATTAGAACTGAGTCTTTCTGCTGTGAGGTAGACGAGGTGTCAGAGGAATTCTGTGAAGCTTCATTTCCTAACATTAAGCAAAATAAATATTAATAAGCATATGGAGTATATAGTATATAGATTGACTTCCTATTTCCTTTTAAAGTGTAATTCAATGGCATTTATTTATTTATTTATTTAATATTGCCGCCTATTCACCCATGGCGACTCAAGGCAGCTTACAGAATATAAAACCACATTTAAAACAATAAAAACCAACAAAAAGAGTCAAATAAATTAATATAGTACAATATAACAAAATCACCCCCCAAATTCCCACCCCCCACCCCAGTGACAGCAGATCACATGAGCCATTTAATGGGTTCCATCCCACTCTGGGTTCCCCAGGCCGCTGGCAGAATCAGGTCTTTAGCACCTTCTGGAAGAGTATTACGGTGGGGGCCATTCTAATCTCTGGGGGAATGATGTTCCAGAGAGAGGGAGCCATCACAGAGAAGGCCCTTCTTCTGGGTCCCACCAGGTGTACCTGCCTCAGGGATGGGACTCACAACATTCCCTGCTCTGATGGGTCAGGTAGACCGTCAAGAGATTATGCTTATAAACTGAGTTCCTACAAAGGAGCCTAGATTTATCTAGGAAGTCATGATAACATACATAGAGCCATGGTGGTGCAGTGATTAGAATGCATATTGCAGGCTAATTATACTGCGTGCCAGCAGTTTGAACCTGTCTAGATCAAGGTTGATTCAGCCTTCCATCCTGCCATGGCTGGTAAAACGAAGACCCAGATTTTGGGGGGCAATATGCTGACTGGGTAAATTGCTTATAGAAGGCTATAAAGCACTATGAAGCAATATATAAGTCTAAGTGCTATTGCTATAAAACTCTTTTCTCCATTTTCTTCCCTAGAACAGTAGCGTAGATTGGTCTTCAAGATACTTGAGCCAAGATAATCCAGCATACAAAATATAGAAGATGACCTTGATAAAGATAGGCCAGATCTATTATTAAAGCAACAAGCAGAAAAGCATGGATTAAATCCAAGATAACAAAAAAGCACATAAAAAAGACTCAGGCAAACACTCATCTAATTCATATTAATGTAATGGAGCAATTGACTAAAGCACAGCCACATTATAGTCATTATTAATAAACATAGTTTTAGTCTTTGTGTAGAATTGGTCTCTTGTCTTGGCCTACACAGTAAGTCTGGTAACTGATTAGTTTCTATAGCTAAAAGCAAATTTGAACCTCAGAACCTAATTCAACACCTGAACAATTGCACCATACTGACTTTCTGTCTGATAAATTTGTTTATATTACCTAGTATTTCTAATGATGAACAAGGAAGCAGATAAAAGATTTTCTCATCTATACCTTTCTAATGAATGTTTGAACTAGCTTGGGCTAATCAAAAATTGTATGCTGAGCATTTTAACTTAATGTAGATTTAAAACAAGATTTTCAATCCAAGTCATTTTAGCACTTATTTTTCACACACACTCCTGAAGAATATGAAGTGTGCATGACTTTCTGCAGATGTTTGGAAGAAGGATCTCAATTTCATGAAGTGACCAATTTTACACATAGCATTCAAAATGCATTCATATGCATGTTTACTTTGAAGTCTGACCCATCATGTTTAACAGCACTCCCTTGTAGCCTAAGCAAATATTGGGTTCATGCAATGCAATTCCTAAACACAAACATTATTAAAAAGAAGGCAGATCAACTTGTATATTGGAAGGTTATAAGGATGCTTTGGTCTAGAGAGGGACATTTTTTAAAAAATGATAATCATAGTCTCACATAAATATAAAACAAAAGTTCTTCCTTATGTTTGTATATATTGATTTTTAATCAACTTTTGATTTATTAGAATTTATTACAGAATTAAACTTTACTGTCTTTGCTCATGATACTACAGTAATATTTTCCTAGACTTTCTCTTCATTTTGTTACATTTATCTAGCTAGCCAGATTCACACTCCCACAGTAACCATATGGAGAAAAAGCCACAAAAGCTGTTAAGTACATTTAATTGCTGTTTTGATGAGCTCATATTTTAATTATGTTTATTGATTCTGCATGTGTTGAAATAGTCTTAGCATTTCAAGGGGAAAAATGAAATCAATATGCTTTAATTATGGGACAGCTTTATGATTTTTCCCTCATGTAATTAAAACTTTCATATAATATTTTAAAATACTTTTAAATTAATCCTTTGGTTTGGGTGGCTATATTGTGTACTGTGCTTAGGCGAATTTTAATTTTCATTCAGACTGAGCAGAAATTAAGCTTAGTGCTAAGGTGTATTTGAAAGCAGTTTCATTCTCTCCTGATCTACCCTACTAGAAGATTGAAGATAGCGAATGTAAAATATTTACTAACACAATCATAATTGTGGTGCAAAGATAAGAGTGGTTTAAGCTTATTGCATGTGCTCAGCTGCCAAAACTGGCTAGCATTTTGACTCCAGCACCAATCTGTTGAAGGGTAACAGGTCTTCCGAAAAGATGTCACCATCTTATTTAATTCAGTTACAGGCATCTGGTATACTGCAGCAAGATAGCATTCTTAACTTCAAGGAAACGCACACAAAAAGCCAAAGGTTTCCAAACATATTTTTTAAAAGTATTTTGGTTCTTACAAATTTTAACTGTTTCCTAGGAGTGAAATCCAAGACAATTTGGTATCACAACTGAGTTTTTTCAGGTAAATGGCAATGGGGCAGCAAATTAGCATTGCTATCTAGCCTGTTCTTCAAACATATGGAGAGATAAGCATCCTCAACTCAAGTGACATGGAAGCCACATGGAAACTGTCAAGGTGCTGAGTAACTGCTGAAGCATCATAAGAACACTGAAGTGAATTGGTAAGTGGTGTGAAAATCAATTCTATCAACACAGGTTCCTGCTGGTTGAAATAGTTGAATCGCTTTAGCTGGTACTATTTTCTACAGTTAGCTTTAACAAAAGTGCCAAGTGATCTCCGTAGTGCTTGGGTAGCCTTTTAAATATCAATTCTAAGTAAGGGCATTTTTGGCTACAGGGGGCAACTTTATCATTTCAGCCATGGCCAGTCCAGAGACTGTTGTTTAGAAAGCTTTAAATGACAATACTGGTAAAAAAGATTAAATGCACTCACATTCATTTTAGGGAAAAAGACACACTTTGTGCTCTCTGTGGATAAAAGATGGGGAGGGGAGGGAGAAAGAAGGGGATCAGATTTTTTACTGCAGCTATTTTTTGGTGCCTTTCCCCAAAAGATTAGAAGGATTCCATCTTCCAAGGTCTAATTTCACCTAATTTCACCAACTATATCAGTTACAGTTAATGAAACAAATTGTTTTGCTCATTTTGACTGGAATAACAGATAGGAAAGATGGTGTCTGGCAAGAATGAGAATGTAGATTCCTTGGAGCTCTGCTGATGAATAAGGCTATTTTTGTATTCCTTGGACTGTTAAGAAAACAACCTGTACAGTACTGCAGCAAATCATACCAGGTGTTCAGCGAAATAATGAAACAAAAACTCATGCTTTGGACCATAAAGATTAATACATCTCCGCAAAAGACTCCAATGTTGTACAAAGTGGACAGGAGAAGCGCAAATGGGATAGACAAAGTGCTGAAAAGAAACAGAATGGCTATGACAGCTGGTATCTATATACCAGGGGTGGGAAACTATGGCTTCTTTATGACCTGTGGACTTTAATTCCCAGAATTCCTGAGCCAGCCTGGCTGAGGAATTCTGGGAGTGGACATTTACAGGTCATAAGGGGGCCATAGTCGTCCATTCCTGATCTATGGGGTCACTAGGAGTTGATTACAACAGTATAACAGCAATGACATAATAAATATTGAGAATTAAAATAAACAAATCTAATACCAGTCTCTGGTTTCACTTAATGGCATTTGAGCCCTATTTGAATTCAAAGTATTTTCTTACTACTTTTTTTTGAGGGAGTTTTTCCAGCTTCCCTGTTTGGCCCTGGGATTTTTTCCTGATCTTCCACCCTAATACTAACCAGGGATAAACAAGCACAAATATGCCTATTACAATGATTAAGAATGCTGCCTATTTCTTCCACAACTAAATGGCCTTATCCACTGCTTCATGGACACAGACTAATGTCTTTGACTTTAGAAACTGTGTTATGCAAAACATTTATTTAACAAAGATACATATCCAAAAACTGTAAGCTGCACACATCAGCAGAAATTGTGCACAAAAACAAATGATAATTTCCAAATAATGCAGAGACATTTTGTGGCAGGAATGATAAAGTAAAAGCAGGCAACTGTGGCACTGGGCTTACAATTATCCATTCATCTTAGCATAGACTGCTTTCAGTGGGCCTTCGTGGCCTCAAATTCAAGTTGCTAGAATTAGCTAGGTGTCGTTCATACCATGATCTTAATCCTGTGCCTACTAGGTGTCGTTCATACCATGATTTTAATCCTGTGCCTACTCAAAAGAAATAAATTGAGTTCACTGGGATTTATTTCCAGATAAATATATCCAAAACAGTAGACATAATTCTTTGCCAAGATTTTTTTTTTCATAGATAGCTTGTGGTTTGTATTAAATACCAGTTGTGAAATCTAAGGATTGAAGCAGAGGTGGTATTCAGCAGGTTCTGACCAGTTCTGGAGAACCGGTAGTGGAAATTTTGAATAGTTCGGAGAACCAGCAAATACCATCTCTGAGGGCCCCGCCCCATTTATTCTCTGCCTCCTGAATCCCAGCTGATCGACTGTGTCTTCTTTTGTTGCCCTGTGTAGGAGAATGGAGCTAGAAAGCTGGTTAGTGGAGTGGGGAGGGAATGGGGATTTTGCAGTATCCTTCCCCTGCTACGCCCACCAAGCCACACCATGCCCACCAAGCCATGCCCATAGAATCAGTAGTAAAAAAAAATTGAATTCCACCACTGAATTGAAGGCTCTTAGGGCTCTCTTTTTTTACCTTTAAGTATTCTCCCAAGGAACAAGACACAAGGGATTAAAAGAAAATCAGATTAAACCAAAGGGCTCCAAACTCAGCAACTTTAAGACTTGTGGATTTCAACTCCCAGAATTCTCCAGCTGGCTGGAGTTGAAGTCCACAAGTCTTAAAGTTGCCAAGTTTGTGGACCCCTGGATTAAACAAACACCAGATCTCTCAGGAATGAACTAGTTAAATGTTTTATATCTTTAGCTAAATTGCTGTCAAAAAAAGAGAGAGATCTCTTAAGATTACCTGGTGGTCACTCTTCTCTCTTTCCCCTCTCCCCCACTTTCCAGGTTAAACTCCAAGGAAGTTACTTTGGTGAAAGAGAAACAAGAATGTTCATGATGATAGAGGAAATCAGAGATGTTACAAAGTTTCACTACGCTGTAGATTAGTCTAAATTAAATAGAGTGGTCTGCTAAGGGGTCTCAGTCTTCAGAGCAACCTGATAGTTAGGCTAGAATCACAGTCTATCTATGTACTAAATTGAGAGCAATGAAAATAATACTCCTTAGACACAAAAGTACACTTGTTTTCAGATTAATGCAACCTGAATGTGAGCTTTTCAGCTCTTCTCTGAATGAGTCAACGTGTGCGTGCTCACCTGGGCAAGGAGCTGACTTTGAGCCTCATTACCTGAAAAAATGTTTCCCATAAAGCCGGCTGTTTGGAAGGGAGTTGGTGCAAAAGGGGAGGGAGGGGGAGAAGAAGCTTTCTGGGATATACAAAAGTAATAATTATTTTAAAAAAATCAAATGAAGCATGGACATCATTTTCAGCCAATTCACACAATTATATTTAGGGAGCATGGAATCTGAGAAGGCATTAATTTAGGAGGATATTTTGAAGGGAAATCTGTTCCATATCTTTCCTTAGAACAACTTCCGTAAACATTAGACATGTAAATAACATCCAACGTATCAGGAAGATACCAGGCTATGGAAGGTTGCTCTGAAATATACGGAACATTTTTTTACTAGGGAAAATTATTCACCGGTGATAAACCTTCTTGCTTCCTTTTGTAACTACTGGGGCAGTTACAAATTCATAAACTGGGCATATGATTTTGGTTTAAAACAGAATAAGGACTGCTGAAATTGTTTTTATGTTGTTTAAGAGGCCCAGGGAACACAGTAACCTGTTTCCCCCAGAGATGTTCTAGGAAAGGTTTTCTTAAGAACTTTAAAAGATTGTTAAAATAATACTAAAAAAATATTACTTTTATACAGGTAGTCCTTAATTTTGAGGCCAAAACTCCTGGTTAAGTGAGACATTTGTTAAGTGAGTTTTGTTCATTTTATGACCTTTCTTGCCACAGCTGTTGTTAAGTTAGTAACAAGCTTAAGTGAATCTGGCTTCCCCATTGATTTTGTTTGCGAGAAGGTCACAAACGGCATTCACAGGATCTAGGATACTGCAACCATCATAAATACATGCTAGTTGCCAGGATCATGGAGGTACTGTAATGGTCGTAAATGTGAAAAGCAGTCCTAAGTCACTTTTTTTAGTGGCCATTGTAACTTTGAATGGGCATTAAATGAATTGTTGTAAGTCAAGGACTATCTGTGTTTACAATTATTTGTACAGTGCTTTCTGCTGTACTGATTAATTTTGGTCAGCATGTAGCTGCTACATTCTGTAGCATTTGAGCATCTTGAAGCATTTGAGTCATTCTGCATCTTAAAGTGCTTCACTTCATTTCTTCATGTTGTTCCAGTCAGTGTTGGTGATTCCCTTGGCTACCTCTTTTGTGGGGTGCCCTATGGTTCTATTTTTCTGTTAAGTAAAGTATTCACCAGTCTGGGGCCTGGTATCATTAGCATGCTGATGAGATCCAATTATATTGTTCAACCCTAGACCAGCCAAATTAAGCTGTCAGAGTTCTGTCTGAATAGTTGGATATTATGGAGGTTTGGATAGGAAGGAACTAACTCTAATTCAATTCTACTAAGTTCAAGTGGCTGTGGAGATCTCGGGATATTTAATCTTTGACCCACATCAAGTAGCATGCTGCCTTTCAAATTGAGTATGCAATCTGGCAGTGTTTCAGAAGTTATGACTCCAACTTGAAGAACTAAGTCAGCTGTGACCAGGAAAGCCTTTGCACAATTCCATCTTGTGTACCAGTTGCCCTTCAGATAATCACTTATGTCCTAGTCACCTTGTGGCTTGACTATCGTAAGACAGGGAGCTGTCCTTTAAAATCACCTAGAAGCTTCAACTGGTCCAGAATGTAACACCATGGGTAGTGATGGCCCTGCCCCAGTCTGCCTATGTAACACCTCTGCTTTGCAAGCTACACTAGTTGCCAGTTTTTTTCCATGTCCATTTCAAGGCTGGTTGTTCTCTATAAAGCCCTATAGAGCATAGGGCCTGGTTATTAGAGGGACTGCCTGTTTCCCATAACATCTGCCTGGCCAATTTGTTCCTGTAGCGTTGATGTTCTGTGAGTTCCTTTGCTTAAAAGAGTATCTGATATTAACACAGTTGAGAAAGTCCAGAAATATTTTACAAGAAGTTTCTCCACTCTTCTACTTATTGCAGAATACCTTAGGCCATCAGACTCGAAATTCTAGACCTAGAAAACCTAGAACTACGCTGCCTTCCGTCTGATCTAAGTATAGTATATAAAATCATACATTGCAATGTCCTACCTGTCAATGAATACTTCAGCTTCAACCATAACAACACAAGAGCAAACAATAGATACAAACTCAAGGTTAATTGCACCAAACTTGATTGCAGAAAATACGACTTCAGCAACAGAGTGGTCAATGTCTGGAATCCTCTATCTGACTCTGTGGTTTCTTCCCCAAACCCCAAAAACTTTAACTTTAGAATGTCTACTATTGACCTCACCCCTTTCCTAAGAGGCCTGTAGGGGGCGTCCATAAACGCACCAACGTGCCTACCGTCCTGTCCTATTGTTTCTTTTATGTTTTATTTTTCTTATATGTATCCATGTATTCATAACTATGTTTTACTTATACTTATTATCTTGTAAGCAATTGATAAATAAATAAATAAAAAATAAAGTATTGTAATTGGAACTCCAGAATGAATAACACTTTCCCTTTGGAGCAATTTGCCCAGGATGTCTCCATTTTACTATTATTTAGAAGAACCATGAAGACCTGACTGTTCATCTAGGTCAAGGGTCTTCAAACTTGGCAAGTTTAAGACTTGCCCAGAATTCAACTCCCAGAATTCCTGAGCTAAATTCTTAAAAGCTGTCAAGTTTGAAAACCCCTGATCTAGGTCTTTGGTGTGGAAGAGTGAGACCTGTCATATCATTTGCTCTTTCCATTTCCCCATTTTTAAAAAATCTTTTGCGCAACTGATTTTATTGTAATTTTTTGTTAAATTGTTATGACCCACTCAAAGTCATTAAAATTAGATGACATACAAGTTTAACAATCATTGTTATCATGATCCAGGGTAATCACACCTCCTGATTTTGGGACGATTGCTATTGGCAAAAGAATCTCTCCTAATCACAGTGTCCAACAAGCCCTTTCACTTAAATTGAAGAGGGCTTCACTGTGGCTTTGCTCTAATCTGGTTTTGATAGAGGTTTACTTTATGTTACCTTCTCCAATTCTAAATCAGGTAACTGTCTGATGTATAGCTTTTAAAATTATCCAAATGCTAAGCTGTTAAATTAGATTCTGTCTGGTATCCGTTAATTGTCAGGGAGATGAGAATTTTGAGAGATACAGTCTCTGGCAGAGCTAGGTTTTAGGCTGCTGACATACAGCAAAGATTCCCAAGGCAAAATGTGCCATGTTGATAGCCTTTCACTCCAAAAGACTATATGCTGTCATAAAATCAGAAAGTGCTTCAACAAAGTATTAGTTTAAGGATGTGTATATTTATACATCAACACTGTTGTAAGTTTTTTATTGTTGTTTTCCTCCCAAAATGAAGATTTCATTTTGTTTTTCAATTGAAAATAATATTTAGCGTATATGTAATATTAAAGGTGGAAAGAATTCTGAAGTGATTTATCTTGATCTGAAAAACCTGACATTTTAACAGGGGTATGTAGACTTTCTATATCCACAGTATATATTTCAACAGGCAATGCAGACAAATATTTGAAATGATCTGTTAATATTTGTTTCACCACCTCCAAATGCTTCAATTTTGAAACCAAGCAAATTTACATGATCTTTTAAATTATTAAATTTGCTTTCCTGTTTATATGCAATCCTTCAGATATTTGCACGGGCTAATGCACATGTCACCTGAATTTCCTATATCCATGCCTAAATCAAAATTCCTGTTTTTGTACAGGGTGATTAAAAATCTAAAATGTGGAATTCTGTAGTTTAGAATAATCTGCAACTTTGTATCATAGAAAGAACAAAATTAGATTATTATTCCATGTATATGTCTATGTAAATTACTTTCAACTGATAATTTGCATGTGGAGATGAACTGGAAAAGATTTAATGTGAAGACAAACTTCAGAAATACTCCATTCCATTTTAGACTCCATAATTTTCAGCAATAGGTGCTAATCTAAATGCATAGATATAAATGTGGGAATTCTTAGTTGCACAACTTTTAATGTGTTACCCACATGACTTAAGGATGAATGCTATGTGTATGTATATGAACATAAGCATCTACAGTAAATTTGATAAATAAATACTGCCCAGAGTCACTTTGAGAATGAGATAGGCAATAGATAAAATTGATAAATAAATGTGTGTGATTGTATGTGTGATTCACAAATTATATTAAATACATAAATTATATTTAATGAACTTTCTGATGCATATAAAAGAAAAGAACAGTCAAGAAATGTGTTTCAAATATAACACTTTTGCTTAAATGAAACAACCATAAGAGAAAAACTTGTCCTTGCATTGACTTTTTATATGGTATCTTGTAGATTAGCATTTAGCTAATGTTTTATTTTGTCTATATGACCTTAGTAGAATCTATATGATATATTTGCTGGGATTATGCAACTGTATTTTTGTCATTTTGCACAGGTTATGAGTTGTGATCACTAGAACAATTTTTCTTATATGCAAATGAATATTTATCATTACAGTATATGGATATGCAAATGAATATTTATCAGAACCTATTGGTCAATTTGACTGTTTTAATTAAGGAGAAGAATCCATCTTATTTTGTTTCTACTTCTAAACCACTTCTGGACTTTGTGGTCAAAACTGAAAAAAAATGAAACTTTTGTAGGTTTTGATGACTATATGACTGTTGCTATAGGCAACAAATAAATAGAAATATAAAGGGAAAGGCTGAAGTTTAAATAGGGGTTTGTAGACTTGTGTATTCCACTGCGCTGAAGAAAGTCAGAAATAACCACTTTTTCCCTTTCTTTTTCTCTCTGCATCTTTTTTCTTTAACTTTCCTAACTTTTGTTTCTATTCGTATTTTATTTGATGATAAACTTCAATAAAACATTTTAAAAGAACCAGTGACTTAGTGTAGCAGAAGGCAAAAGTGCATATGTAAAAAAGATATACAGAATATACAGAAACTATTTGTACTAAGCATCAAGACAAAATGAAGTCTAAACAGGGTTTAACAATCAAAAATAGTCTTGGTTGTCCATTTGGTTATAAACCCATTTAAATATAAATAGCTTCCCAATTTGGCAACTCTTGTCTAAATGAAAACTGTATATTCTGCAAATGTACTAAAAGATGCTGCTCAAGAATATATCACATATAAAAGAAACCAAATCATCAGATAATACTAATATTATATGAATAAATAAGCAAATAGAAAAACAAAAAGTTGTAGGACTATGTGCAATTATTATTCTCTTTCTCTCCAGAGTTTAATAATGAACAATCTCAAGGGAATAATGATTACAGTACTTCTAATTCTTATTGGAAGTTCTTATGATTTGAGTTGAAATCTGGAGTTAAAATAAAGAATTTTATAGTATATGGATATGCAAAATCTGGAATTAATGTTATTTGTAAATATCGTCTTTCTCTTGTACTTTCTGCTTTTGTAACGGTAGAATTAGAAATTTTTTTGAAAAGCCAAAATCTAAGCTCATGTTTATGTTTTTTCTATGATCAATTTAACCACAGATGCATTAGTGTATGCTCTTTGATCTTCCTCGACACAGGAATTATTTAATTTCCCAATCAAGTCTACAAAAATAATTAAAAGTGGATAATAATTATAGCACTAATGCCTTCAAATGCTACTGATGGGCAATGTGTCTCAATAATATAAGGGTTAGATTCATAGTACAAGCATATTAAACAAACACATGTTTATCTGCCAACCTCTAGACCATAGACCTGAACTGATCCCACTGGAGAGACAGGGTCTAAATAAAGGGCCATTATGTTTTCATGAGACAATTGCCATGAACTTGTCAAGAGTTCAGGGGTAAGTATAGCTGTACTTTCAGTGGCTGCAAGAAAATTGGACTCCGCACCCTTGCGTTCATGCATCTGCTTGGCACAGCCCTTGCAGGAGCCCAGCTCTATTTCATTCAAATAACTTAGCTATTCCTGAACAATGAGGTTCAAATTGTACTTTTCTGCAACACAACATTAACTCTCAAAGAGCTGGAAACTCAGTATTCTGTTCTTTCAGCTTAGATTCCAAATGAGCCACAGAGAACATTATATGAGCCGTAATCCCATTAAATATATCATCTTGCAAATATCTAAATCCAGTTAATTAACTTGTATTGCAAAAGAGCTCCAAGATAGTGGGAGCTTGGTGAGTTGCCATACATTTTTAGTTCTCAAGCTTGTAAAACCTTGGTAAATGTTAACGTACTCCTACATTTAATTCTTAAAAGCAGAAGAGGACAACATTATCATAAAAACCTTGTATTTATTATTTTAAGAAAGAAATACAAATACTTTTAAAAAGACATTATTCATTTTCAAAATGTTCATATAAGTTTTCTCTCTAATGTCTGTTATATTTCTTGGATTATAAGATCATTTATGCCAACCTGACCAAGAGCTATGCTGGCAAGGATTAATGGGAATTGTAATCCAACACATCAGAAGGATTCAAGGTTTTGGAACGCACCAATATTACAGTAAGTCTTATGTAGGTATAGTCAATAGCGTGTTCCATTGGCTTTATCCTCAAGTAATTGCATTCTATGGCTTTCCCCAACCACATGCTCCCCAGGTGCACTTCGCTGAAATCATCATCCATCATAACCAGCACAGTTGCTGAGAATAATGAGATCTACAACACAACATAACAGGGCACTAATTTGAGAATATAGGATTGGAGCCTAGGTAAAAGATTATGTGACTAGTAAATGTTGTTTGAACAAAAAGCCTATCCAAAAATGGAACCATGCTTAAACCATGATTAAATTGCAACACAAAAAAAGCTATTTCACTGCTTTAGGATTGATTTGTTTTGCTTGTTTGCGTTTCTGCTATTTTATTTTAGGGTTTCCTTTTTTGCTTGCAATGCTTCTTTTAAATGTAAAATCCACTGGTATGATGGGTTTTGTACAATACAGGTAGTCCTTGATTTACAACAGTTCATTTAGTGACCATTCAAAGTTACTATGGCACTGAAAAATCTTGCAACATCCCCATGGTCACATGATCAAAATTCAGACACTTAGCAACTGGCTCATATTTATGATCGTTGCAGTGTGCCGAGGTCCTATGAGCACCTATGATCATTTTTGACAAGCAAAGTCAATGGGGAACCCAGGTTCACTTAACAACCATGTAGCTAACTTAACAACTGCAGTGTTTCACTTAAGAACTGTTAAGAAAGATCATAAAATGGGGAAAAAATCATTTAACAACTGTCACGCTTAGCAACAGAAATTTTGGGATCCATTGTAGGCATAAGAGGAAGACTACCTGTACTGATTTTTAAATACACCAGCTAATGATAATAGCAATTACAAACTATATTAAATTTTTCATCTTCATTTAAATCAAGAATCTGAAAGAGAAACAAACTTTCTAATTTAGCGTAATCATCTTCAAAGGCCCTTTGCCTTAAATTAGCAGTGGTATCTTCAGCAAGAGGAAGGTGCATGCACATCTTTCACATAGTTTGCAAATTGGTTTGGAGAGATTGAAAGTTTTATCTGACTTGCAAAAAGGAAGCATTCAGGACTCCAAAATCTTTTCCATATTTCTCCGGGTGGCCCTAGTCAATACTCACTGTGCCACTTTGGAAATTTTCACTCAGTGCAATTCGCAGAGAAGTAGGAGGAAGATCAGAAGCTACTTCTCTTATAAAGGATTGGTGGAAAATTTGTATCAATCTTGTCATGTAGGATTGCAGTTTAAGATATATTGTGAAAAGAATTGTGAAAAGAAAAATAGATAATTTAATTGTGAAAAGAAAAATAGAAAATCATATGAAGTACAGTACTTTAAACATACTTTTAGATTACATTATTGATTTAGTCTATCCAGTTAACTTACCACCAAAGAGTTAATGGCACAGATTTTTCTGTGCTATGTTCTATCATGTTACTGTTAGAAACCAGCTGCATCCATTACAGAAGTATCCTAATGACCATATAATTAAGAGCATCATTGTAGTAATGACATTTTTCATCTGGAAAGAAAAGACTTTAATAAAAAAGGCATTTATTGGGCCAATTTCACCTGTCTGTCTATGATATTTCACTTTTATTCCCTCAGCTGTTATCATAAAGGTAATGCAGGGTGTTTGACAAGGGCCTCTGACTTTACACTCATCTAATTAAAAGGAAAATGCACTCCAAATTTTAGTGAGTGATTTTATTTTTAAAAAATACTGCTCATTCATCTTGCTTAAAGATTTACCTGACTTGGTGCGTTTGATTATGAAAGGGACAATAGTTCTCTTGTTTGCAAAGTTTCCAGTCACTTGGTTCAGGGTCACCAGACTCAGCGAAAGGTAGCCATCACTAAAGTTCATCTCCCTCTCCCCTTATTTTAAAATCCAAAGGCCTAACAAAGTTCTTGATTTTTATCAGCTATTTAAGGTGAAACTTGTCTTGATTTGTAAACTTTATTTAGCAATAATTGGCTTGTTTAAGTTAAATTTTACTTAACAAAATTTTCCATGAAGTCAGAAAAAAGAGTTAGAGATGAATGACCACTGTGCAATTAAAAATAAAATAAGATGAAGTAAGACTTACATCTTATAATTTAAAGATGCACTTAGATACTGAAGACAGATTAATTGAAATTATTTCTGGAAAAAAATGACACATTTATGGAAAATGAACAGAATGTAATCACTTTTATCCATTTTTTAAAACCTAAAGGAAGGACCATATTGGGTCCTGATCCCACTGTCTGCTTCAAATACAACTATGGATAATGCCTGAGAGTCAAAGTAGACTCTCAATCATAGGAAAGAAGGAGACATGTCTGTTTAAGATAGCAGAGATCCCTGACATAAACCTCTATGGCACTACCTGTTCCACAGTTGTTGAGTCAGGATTGGAACTAAGAGTACTTTGGATTCCCCAACATTAAAAAAAAGTTTATCCAATTTACTTATTTTTCTTTCCAGTTCAGTTAAATAAAAAATCCAGAGAGAGAGAGAGCGGGAGGGAGAGGGAGGGAGAGGGAAAAACATTTCTTACCAAGTTACCATGCCATTTTTTAGCAAATAAAAATCTGGAAAGACTTAGCAAATGATGGGAAATATTTCACATTTGGTAGTAATGTTACCTTTGTTGATATTTTTAACCAATATCTAATATGCATTCAGAATCTTTGTATGTTCAGGACTTGAGACCATATTGCCAATCAGCAGGATATCTACAAAAACAAAAACAGAAGTGGACCAAATTTAGATGGGCCAGCAAAAATTGTTTTGAGATGGAATCATTGAGGTCTAGCAAAGAACACTCCCAATGCAATCCTATAGATGAGGCAGTTGGACCATTAATTGGAGTGTTGCTGACCCTTCTCACCTCCTTCTAGTCACATGATCCAGAGCAGAGTATTTGTAGGCCACCCCCATGCACAAATTCAAACATAACACAAGGGGAAAGCAGAAGTATGGTACATACCATTGTTGCAAATGCAACATACTATTTCATACACAAGAAAAGAAAAACACCTCCCATGGCCCTTGCTGATAATAGGGTTACAAATAATTCCAGAAGTCATGTTCTGCATACATTTCCTACCTTGTGTGTATGTGTATTTTAATGTGAATCAAGAGAAATTGCTTACAATACACATATTGTATTAATAAAAATATACAAAAATGCATTCTATCAGATTAAATTGTGAGTCTGTGTTTACAAAAGTAGACACTAAAATACACAAAAATTCTACTCTAAACTTCTAAATAAATTACCATGTCAACTATCTTTTAATTAAAAACATGAGAAATTGAGGAATATTTGAATTGATAAATGAGAAACATAGAGAATCAAAAGCTGATAGATTTTTCTCCATCTGTATCTCAATCTAGCCTTTCTCCCAATAACCATTACAGGACTATACTATTGATAAATTAATATTGAAAATAACTCTGAATACACCAGAGTGATTATTTATTTATGAATTGTTAGGTGGTTTTTACATGAGTGTTGAGAATAAACACTCTAAGAGATAATTCTGTGTTGTTATCTTTCTAAATAGTAGATGGCAGCTTTTAAAAGCCTTTTAAGGAAAAGGTTTTGCAAATCAAATTAACATACAAACATACATTCATTAAATTAACTACTGCTTAGCTTTGATCTGACCATTTTATGAAGTATATACTAATTTGGCCTTACAAATGGCTTTGATCATACCAGCGCTACATCTTACCCTATTCAGAAATCTCATTGTTGTAAAATTGATCAAAGCAAAGACAAAAAAGGTAGATTAAATGTCAAAGAGGTAGGGAAGGAGATTGGTCTTAAAATTGTGTGCCATATTAAAAGTGGGAGAGTTAGCAGGGTATAGTGTGACCTGATTTTTAGCCTCAAAGAGGACAATCTTTGCTTTTTCCAAAATATGGATTGTTTAATCCTCAGCATCATCTCTGAATAGCAAAATAGTTCCACCCCATCTCCCTTTTCCATTGTTAAAAGCAGTTATGTTCCAGTTAAAATACAGATTAAATACTAGAATATAAAGCATTATATTATTGTTTATTTCCTCAATATTCATTATATGTTTCCTACATGTAGATCCACAGCAAGAAACTGAATATATTAAAGGATATACCATGACACATGCTTTAATATAGGGGCACATGATGGCTCAGTGAGTAAAGACACTGACATCTGGACAGCCCAGATATTGGGACCTGAACATTGTCTCTGTTTCTGCCAATCTAGCAGTTCGAAGCAAGCAAATGCAAGTATATAAATAGGTATTGGTTTGGTGAGAAGCTAACAGCTTTCTGTGTGTTTGGGGATATAGACTTGCTGGCCACATGACCACAGAAGCGTCTTTGGATAATGCTGGCTCCTTTAGCTAAAAAATGAAGATAAGCACTGTTCCCTAGAGTCAAATACAACTACACAGGGAAACATTTACCTTTATACTTTAGCATGATGTATGCACAATGTAATGGCTTTGTGGAGGTTAGGAAGTAAAAAATAATTTGTTTCAATTAAAACCTGCCTATGTTTAAATTATGAATGTGGTATACATTAGCAAATATAGTATCATAAATGAGAATATCTCTTTTTTTAAAAAAAATGTTTCCATAAGCAAGAATGATTTTGAGGAATGAATAGAAGAACAACAAAGGAAGAAATGCTGAAAAGTGAAAGTACTACATTTGTCCAAATGCTGTGTTTTGTTTTGTAATCTAGCTCTTGTATTTCAAGTACACAGCTACATATTTTTTCAAAGTTTTATGCAGCTAGTTTGGATTATTAGATTGCTAAAGAGGAATAATAATTTAAAAAAAAATTATTCCAACTTCAATTTTTCAATGATTGGTGGCCAAGAAAAGTAATGGATCAATTTCAATCACAATCATAATATGTGAGAAACAGTTGCTGAAGTCATAATTGTGGGTGGAGCTTATAAGAGCTATGATTATTTTACATTAGTATAATATCCCTTATAGCTATTATAATTGTCTTCAAAGCTCTTGGGAGGGGAATATTTCCTCATAGTATTGAATTATGCATTGTTATTTATTGGTGTAAAGTTGTGATAGTTGATACTAAATTGACACCCATAACTGATCTGATTATGGTTAAATACTGTCACACAATGTTACTTACACAAATAACACATCTTCCTCTAAGTGAACCTGCCTTGCAAAATAAGAAAAATAAAGACATGTGAATAAATTTCCCCTATTCCTGTCGTATATATTTCAACTATTTAAATAGAAAGAAGAAAGAAAGGGGAAACCTGAAATTACTACCAGTATATTGTACAGTATTCTGGAAATAATCCAGCCTAACTTGAATCTTGAGTACATGGAATATTGATTAAGGTATATATTTGTGTATATGGAAAGCCAGATTATAAGCAAAAAATGGACACATCAGTGTTCAAATATTTAAAATCAGGAGTTGTTCTATATTTCTATCACAAAACAATAGTATTTTTTGATACCTAACCTCATGACCAATAAAGCCATAAATTGAGTATTTTTTATATAGAATTAAAAATATACAGTATTTCTTTCAACAGCATTGTTATAAAACCATATTAACCAATTGATGGATATTATACCAAAATGGGATAAAAGTAGGGCATGGTTATATGATTAAGTCATAAACATATATTTCATGCAAGTAAATATCTTATGTAGAATAGGATACATAAAATATAAAGCTGAGAAATAGAAAGAAGCCAACACTGGAAATTCATCCAGCTGTAATTTTAAGGTTTTATATATACTTATTTGAAAATAAGTCCTATTGAACTGAGAAATTTCTTTTGAACAGTTTTGCATAGTTTCACTACTCAATCAGTTTCCAAGTTGAAATTCTAGAGAACAGATACTGACCTGTGTTTTGCAATACGCAAGTTATGGTATGTGTGTTTGTGTATACGAATACATCCATAAAACATTTACATACACAACCATATTTTTTAAAAGAAACTTTTCCAATAAAGTTTCCAAAAGTAGAAATTTCAAAAGTAGAAATCATAAAATATTAAATCAGGTGAACAACAAAAGTTCATAAGAAAATCATGTTTTATGAAGCAGAGAAAAGTGACAATGATCAAGGATTACAATAAAAATATTGTTCACATTAATTCCTTATATATTGCATTCACTATAATTCTATACCTTCAAACTTGCAAATAAATTATTCTTACACAGGTCTTTACTGCATATTGGGTCATTTTGAGTAAACAAATAAACAGCATTTTTGTATTTATTGCATCATGTCATATCATAATATTTCTGTCAATGTTAGCATAGCGCAATGTCAAATGCATTTTCCACTGAAGCGATCGCAAATCACTATCTGTGTTTCAGAATATTCTCCCAGCATAAGCTGCACTTATTCTTTGTGTAAACACATATTACACAGAGAGCTGTCTTTCCTAAAGAGCATATTTGCTATTCAAACCACCTCCTCAGTCTTAATTCAAAAATAACAGATTTGGGCAGTTTTAATTTTCAAAGATGAGGTCACTGTTAGTGAATTGGTAAGTAAATCCAAACCCTTCCCAGAAACCTGCAATTATCTCCTGGAATAAAGAAATCACTGTCGTGATTTGAGAAATAATGGCTAATGATATGTCTACCAGAAGGAAATGGTGTTATTAATTACCTCACTGTGAACACACCATTTATTGACAGCTTTGAGGGCCATTCCTCCAATTAAGTTGACTGGGTAAAGCTTCAATTAGCCCATCTGCACACTGCTGCAGTGCACAAATATGACAGCATTGTCTGCCAACAGGTGCAAAAGGAAATTTGAAGGAACACAACCGGGTCTGAAGATATTGCTCCACACTACATGAGTTCTTCTTTAAGAAAAATTACACACACACACACACACACTATACAGAGTGAGAAAGAAAGAGAATGAGAGAGGGAGAGACAGAGACAGACAGACTAAGAGAGAAAGAGAGAGAGAAAGACACAGAGAGAGGTGGGGGGAGAAGGATAGAGAGAGATCATATGTAAACTCAGTCTGGAACATGTGGAATGAATTTGTTTCTTACAATCATTGGAACAATTTAGAGAATTTGTCATTTGTCCTACATATTTTGCAGTACTATACAGGTAGTTCTCAACTTACGGCCAAAATCAAGCCCAAATTTTCTGTTGCTAAGTGAGACGTATGTTGTGTGTTTTGTCCCATTTTGACATTTTGTCCCATTGTGACATTTCTTGCACAGATGTTAAGTGAATCACTGCAGTTGATAAATTAGTAACCGCTTGTTAAGTGAATCTAGCTTCCCCTGATTACTTGTCAAAAGGTTGCAAAAGGTGATCACATGACCTTGAGACACAGCAATGGATATAAGTATGAGTCAGTTGCCAAGCATCTACATTTTGATCACGTGATCATGATGCTACAAAGGTTATAACTATGAAAAATTGTTATGTCACTCTTTTCAGTGTCATTGTAACAGTCATCAAATGAACTGTTGTAAATCAAGAACTAACTGTTGATTTAATTCATTCATAAGAAAAGCCCAACTTTTTCTGATCCAGCTCCCTGTGCATGAAACAGATACAAGAAATTGTAAATCTAGCATGGGACTAGCACTATGTCTAACACTATTCAGCTCAGCTAATGCAGAAAACTTGTTTAAGTGGCTATCAGTAGAAACTCATTTCAGGTCTTGCTATAGCAAAATCTCTAATGGAGAAGAGCGTGCAATGAAGTATAGAGGTCATAGGAAGATGGTTACCATAACCTCATTTCATTCTCAAGTTTGATCTTTCATGCAGTCCAGGAAATTCATGAAACAGTGCTAAGAGACTGAACTGTGAAGCAGAAATTTTATGGGATAAATATGACCTTTACCTACTGTGCCAGACTTCCCAAAGCTGAGGACCTAAAGGGCACGTGGAAATTCTGGGCAGCATGGCAATTGCTGACAATGCTGAGAGCAGAAGCCTACATCTGTGGGGATTGCCCAGGTTTTGAAAGTTGTTAGATAAGCATACCTGATGCTAACTACTTTTTCATCCTTCATCTTGTTATTCTAAATGGACTGTGATTGATGGACAGACAGACAGACAGACACACACACACACACACACACAAACACATAAATAAAAGCGAAATACCACTCACGCATCAACATGAAAATTCCAGAACCATAAAGCCTACAATTTTAAAATTTGGCATGAATGTTTCTCTTGGCTTCTAGGTGCTCACTAAGAAAGGATTTTTTGAAATGACCATAAGAGCATTAGTGTTTCGTATATTATTATTATTATTAACATGCTCTGATGCGAAGGGGTTCTACTCCCCCTCTCCACCTGAAAACAAATCTGTTCCAAATGCAAAAGACAAGCAGAGGAGTTTCAGTTTTAGTTTTAGTTTCACAGCACCAAGCAGCTTTAGTACAGAACAGTTGAGCTAAGCCACACCAGGCTCCATGCTGTCTCTTTCTTGCTCACACAGCAAATACTGTTTCAGTTTCTTCAACTCTCTCACACTCTGACAGGATGCTAGCCAGATGAATATTGATGGATGCTGGTAGGCAGAGGCAAAAAATTTCCCCCCTTATTTTCCTCCCCAAAAACTAAGCCTGACCACATATTTTTTTGTAGTGAAGCACAGGTATTGAGCTAGTAAATATATATATTTGAGAGCAGGCATCAGAATTTTGTTTTTTAATTGTGTCAGTGTAAAAAGAAAAGAAAAAAGTGACAATGGCAATAGCACTTAGACTTATATACCATTTCAGTGTTTTACATCTCTCTCTAAGCAGTTTACAGAGTCAGCATATTGCCCCCAACAATCTGGCTCCTCAGTTTACCCACCTCGGAAGGATGGAAGACTGAGTCAACCTTGAGCCTGGTGAGATTTGAATTGCCAAATTGCAGCCATCAGGCAGTCAGCAGAAGTAGCCTGCAGTACTTATCTTATATAGACACTCCTTATGATTAGAGAATGTGCTAATGATGCAGATTACTGTATATAATTTTGTTATTTGCAAATAATGTCATGGTAAGTGGGATGTTACTCAATTCCATCCCCAAACCCCACTTTGGAATATAAAATATAATATTATTGATTTACAAAAGATGAAACACGTGAAGCACTGAAATACTTCAAATCATTTTACCCATTTAAAAATTATTTTTATGGCAAAACATTCCACTTGCACAAATACAGGAAAGATTGATAGGTTTTCACAAAGCAGAGTTTTAAATATGATACGATATGACGGCATATATTACAATGAGCTTAGCACATAGTTAAAAGTTCAAAAAACACTATTCCACAATATAAACAAATTTTCAAGGAAGTAATCAGTTTATGTAAACCCACTCAGAAATCATCCAAAGGCCTTGCATCTTTAGATCTTGCACTACTTCTAATAAAATAATCAAAATTAATTAAAAAGCAACATTGCTTAAAGCATCTATCTAAAAGATTGAAACTCACTTAATGCAGCTACAAACTAAATCAGACTATTAGATATATCTGGAATAGAAAAAATATATATATTTTATATAGATATTTAACTATACTTTCTAGCTTCAACTATCCAAGGAAAAGAATAACTCAAACATAACCTATTTCAGAATTACTTGATTTTCAAGTGCTCAAGGCCACAAATGTGATTGATTTTTTCTAGTTTTAGATGAGAAGTGAATGGTGTTTTTTTTAAATGAATCATATGCAGGTAGTCCTTTAATTATGACTACAATCAGGGTTGGACTTCAAAAATTTTAGCAAAGAGTTCTCTGCCTGGTTGCTGGGGGGGTGGCCATGGTTGGCGTGGCCTAATCAGCCTCCTGCACCACAGTGGTTGGGGGCATTTTTGCCGTCTCCAAGCTCCAGAGGCTTTACTCAAGCCTTTGGGAGAGCAAAAACGGTCTCCCCGGGCTTTGAAGGCTCTCTGGAAGCTGGAAACAGTCCCATTTCTGGCCTTCCCAAATTTCCAGGAGGCCTATTTTTCATCCTACCTGCTTGTGCCCTGCACTACCTGTATCCAAAATGGGCCGAATGGAGACTCTTGAGAGGGGAGGGGTGGGTAGGGCCATCCAGGAGTGGGATTTGGGGATTCTTTGAACTGCACAGAATCTTAGCTAGGGGCTCTCCCAAACCTCCGCGCACCCCCAGCAGCCCATCCCTGACTACAATTTATGCTGCATCACCTGTAAAGTCATGCAATCAATTATTAACCAATCCATTACCCTGCACTTAGAGACAAACAACCTATTCTCTAATAAACAATTTGATTTCAGAAAAAAACTATCCTGAAATCTGCAACTCTTACACTTGAAAAACATATGGACTATACAACTCGATCAGCCAAAGCAAGAGACGCAATCTACATAGACTTCTGTAAAGCCTTTGATTCAGTGGTACATGACAAATTATTACTAAAACTAAAATCTTACGGTATCTCAGGACTGGATAGAAGCATTCTTGTCAAACAGACAACAAATCGTCAAAATTGGGAGTGTCCTATCAAATTCTGTACCTGTCAACAGTGGTATCCCCCAAGGCAGTGTTCTAGGACCAACTCTCTTCATACTCTACATAAATGACCTCTGTGATCATATTAAGAGCAACTGCATTCTCTTCACTGAGGATGTAAAGCTATTCAACACCACAAAAATACCGCTACCCTTCAAAAAGACCTCAGCTATGTATCAGAATGGTCAATCAAATGGCAACTTCAAATCTCAACAAATAAATGCTCTGTTTTACTACTGGCAAAAAAAAAATCAGAAAATAAAATACAAGCTGAATAGTCAAGACCTTGTCGATGATCCAAACTGTGTCAAGGACCTTGGAGTACACATCTCAAATGATCTAAGTGCTAGAACCCACTGTAACTACATAGCTAAAAAGGCATTAAGAGTTGTTAACCTAATCTTACATAGCTTTTTCTCTGGTAATATCACACTAATAACTATAGCATACAAAACATTTGCTAGACCAATACTTGAATACAGCTCATCAGTCTGGAACCCACATTACATATCTGATATTAACACAGTTGAGAAGGTCCAGAAATATTTCACAAGAATTCTCCACTCCTCTACTCATTGCAGAATACTTTATGCCACCAGAGTTGAAATTCTAGACCTAGAAAACTAGAACTACACCCCCTTCGGTCCGATCTAAGTATAGAATATAAAATCATATATTGCATTGTCCTACCTGTCAATGAATACTTCAGCTTTAACCATAACAACACAAGAGCACACAATAGATACAAACTCAAGGTTAACCCACCAAACTTGCAGGAAATACAACTTCAGGAACAAAGTGGTCAATGTCTGGAACACTCTACCTGACTCTGTGGTTTCTTCCCCAAACCGCAAAAACTTTAACCTTAGACTGTCTACTATTGACCTTATTCCTTTCCTAAGAGGCCTAGGGGGCGTGCATAAGTGCACCAACATGCCTACTGTCCCTGTCTTATTGTTTCTTTTTATTTTTCTTATATATATCCATTTCATGTATTCATAACTATATTTATACTTATACCTATTATCTTGTAAGTGATTGACAAATCAAATAAATAAATAAATTGAGCCCAGAATTTCTGTTGCTAATCAAAACATTTGTTAAATTAGTTATGCCCAATTTTATGACCTTTCTTGCCACATTTGCTAAGTGATTCACTGCAGTTGTTGGTAACATGGTTGGTAAGTGAATCTGGCTTCTCCAACTGAATTTGCTTGTCCAAAGGTTGCAAAAACTGATCACAGGACTCCAATACACTACAGCCATCATAGATATGAGTCAGTTGCCAAATATTTGAATTTTGATCATGTGGAATGCTGCAACAGTCATAAGTGTGAAAAATGGTCATTAGTTTTTTGCTATTGTAACATTGATTGGTCACTAAACAAACTATTGTAAATTGAGGATTACCTGTACACCAATAAATGCACATAACCACTGAAACAAAATGAATAAATATTATAGACTCTAGAAATAATCACTGATATGAATAGAAGAAAAGACAATCAGAGAAGTGTTTGAAAAAGATAGGTGCAGATTAGAAGTTTGGGGAAGATAATGACCCATAGCTTTCTAGATCTTGAAGACCTTTTATTTATTTAACTTTAAAGGTTAAACAAACATTAAAGATTAAAGCATTACCATATAAAATGTAATAATAAACCAGACAGTATACATTTGAAACAAGATAAAATAAACTCACATGTAGAAGCATAGCATGAAAATAGGCCAATAAAGTTCACAGGAAAGCCATCCAAATGAGGGACAGATTATGAGGAAGGAAATTCCATCTTCACAGTGTCACAAGCCTTAAGGTCTGGTCTTAGGGCTCAGTAAAACAAACTTCAGATGGAACAGATTTGCCAGATTTTGACAATGATATACACAAACAAGGCCTGCAATAGAGAGGGCAAACACACATTCATATGAGGCACAGCAGTAAATAATATCATACTCCTGTTAATGCTATATCCAAAGTGTTGCATCCTACAGCACATCAAAGCAAGGACTAAACATCACTGAAAGTTCTAATCATCTGATCAATTGCTACAAAACCTAGAGTAGGTGGTGAAATGAATAATGAAGTGTAACTATCTGGCTGAGCATATTCCCCACAAGTTCTAGAATAAGTCCATTCCAAAGATGGACTTTTTTCAGAAAGTCCAGTTGTCTCTTGAAACAGCATCTTTGGGACAACCATAACCTGGATGACTGAGAATCTCCATAGACATTTAATAACTCCAGCGTTATATTTATTTCAAAGATGTGCTTGGAAATTGAATGTGGCAAACGTAGCACCTCTCTCTCCTATTCAGTAAAGAAGCCTAATGCTTTTCAGTGAGCTAAAAAAGAAAAAGGTCACTTTATTTTTAATTAGTGGATTTCTTAACAGACACTGATAATAGTATGTCAGTATGTCACCTGCACAGCAGGTGTCCAAATGAAATCAGATATGGACTCGTGGTTTTAAATAAATAAATATATTTTGCATCAATATATACAGCAAACTAGATAGTTAGGCAAACAGGAGCATCATGAGGTAAATTACAGAGTACACAGGGCACACCAAAGAAAAAGGCAAGAAAGAAGGAAATTCTCCCACCATGCTGATAGCAACCAATCACAGCGCAGATTGCCTCACGCAGAAGCCAGCAATTTGCCCAGCTAATCAACTATAACTGTGTTCTGGCTCAATGTATAACCCTACTGCTCAAGCTATTAAATTTAAATATCTTAAATAATAATAATGTAATAGACAGGGACGGAATACAAATAAAGTTGCCACCGGTTCGGTGGGCGTGGCTTGGTGGACATGCTTTGTGCACGTGCATGCACTTTGCGCAGAGGCATTTGCGCAGGTACAGAGGCATTTGCGCAGGTGCAGAGAGTTCCTCCTGCAAGCCTGCACGATGCCAGTTGCTGCAGCAGCTGCCGCGTGGCACTGTTCTGCACCATGCAAAGCAGCTGCGCTTTGAATTCTGGCCATAAAAGTGAGTATAGGAGAGTGGACAGGCGGCGGAGAGAACCGGTTCTCTCTCTGCTGCTCATCGCCGCTACCGGGTCTCCAGAACCGTGCAGAACCAGTCGCATTTCACCTCTGGTAAAAGACCATCTTAAAATAGTTGCAAAAAAGTAAACTGAGAGAATAACAAAGTATTGGCTCATTAGCTATACATCAAATCAGTCTATCCTAGTATCTGAGGCTGAAAGATCACCTTTGTCACTTTCGTTTTCAATATTTTTTTTTTGTTTTATTTAAACAAAGGAAGATTTTTATTTACAGGTTCTGAACCTTGAAAATTTCTGAAATCAATCAAATAAATCCCAGTGGGACTGAGAAAGAGCAGCTACATTTGCAAAAAAAAAAGTTGAACCGTACCACAAGAGTGAAGACTTTCTCCCATGTGCCACTCAGAGCAAACTTTAGTGTTCAACTGTAACCTAAGATTTGTCCATATTCTGAAATTCAATATTTATTGCAAGGAACATGAAAAGCACTTTAATCTAGTAAAAAGCAACATTACTGCCAGATACTGACCAGAATTTAGAAGCAGCCAGAGTTGATTCCATGCTAATGTCCAGATTGGATCCCATTTGTATTTCTTACATAGGTAGAAAGAGATAACATTGATTGCTATAAAATGAACAAAGAACAAGCTGGATTAGGATTGCATCAGGAAGATAGTTATTTTCAATTCCACAGATCCAATCAAACTTTCTCAGTATCTACTTTTCACTTTTAAGAAGCCATTCATAGTCTTAATTGCACAAATGGCATCCTGTTTAGCTTAGCCCTTAATTCTCATATCCATTTTAGTTTTAAAATAAAATGGAACATGGATCTTCAATCTTTTTATGAGCATACTTGAAATTTAGAGAACCTAACTTGACTGATACTTTTTATCCATTCGCAAAGTGCCCCTTGCTCTAAACTGCAAACAAAGAAAAAAACAAAATTTTATTGCAATTGTCTGGTAAGTAGAGATGCTGGAAATATGGCACTTGAGAGAGTTAAGCAGTTATCTGCACCAGAGTGGAAACAGTATGTTCAAAGGAGGGAGAATCTGTGTTTTGGGGATTATGAGTTCACCTCTCTCATTAATTCACTAATACTACACTCACAGAAATACAAATTGCTGAGGCCAAAATAAAGGTTTTTGCCTCTAAATCTGAATACAAGTGGGTCAGACCATATAATATTACTACTGTAAACCCAGAAAAGTTGTAGGGCATGAAAGTTCTGATCATATAATAAGAATTCTAACTACAAGCTAACAAAAACAAACCCTACTGAATAAATTAATAGAAGCCATGATTTTTAAAAAATCTCAAGAATGTTAGTTTACCTGAATATCTAATGATAATGAGCACACAGTTTTACTGATGTATTTTCAAAATGCTTTCCTTTTCCTTGTTAAAATGGCATCAGTCTTTTGTTTTAGACCTAAATAGAAAATATTATTGTGGATTACATATCTGATGATATACAATGCACTCAAAAGAAATGATAGATACTATAGAGTCAATTATTGAAATGGTTTTGAGCCAAGACATGAACATAAATATCTTTAGTCTACTAACATGGTGCTTTTTAGTTTTGTGTCCGGAAATCACAAGGAAGGTTTGGTAAAATAAAAGTGATTAAGTACCCATCATGTTTTTCAAACTTCTTCTAAAAGGGATCATGAAACTGGCTTGTCAGATGGCAGAGCTTTCATCATATCACATGCTGAGCTGTTAATGAAATGATGGGATTGTAGAATTTTAATCATTTGCTGCATAATAGATCTCCTGCATAGAAGGCTTGCATTATACTGTACCTGCTTGAAAAGTGAGCCTAAAATTAAACCTGCAACATATTAGTGGAAAAGATGAAGCATATACTTCTACACTTATCAAAAAAGCTTATTCTCTTTTTTGGTCCAAATGACATTTTATTGGAGAAGATTTGAGCCTCTACATTGAAATCAGCATTACAGATATGTAAAATAGAAAGAGACTGGAGATCCATCCATCTGAATAATTTCGATGGAGTCCTCCTTTTGTATTTTTTTTCACTTTTTCCACTCCCCAATCTGTTTAAAATAGTTTTAAGCTAATAGTTTCTCAGTTGTCTAACAGGAGAACATCAGTACTCCTTTCTTATGTCTTGCTCATGGTTTGTCCATTTGGCTGATGATTTTTCTAAATAAATAAGAATGGTTGCTATGGAAAGAGAGATTCAGTCCAGTCAAGTCTTTTGTACTCTGTTACATTTAAAAGACCTGTCATTCTGGCATGGGGGTGGGGGGAGGGAATACTGAGTCAGTCAGCAAGAAGGTAGAGCAAGACAAAGCTCTGCCACTTGGAAAATGGACCAATGACAAATTCTGAAGAGCTTCAATGTAGTAATTAGAAAGGCTGGATTTTCTGCTATTCTAGAGACATTGCAGCTGAACTAAATATCATTGGTTCAATTGCTCAGCACAATCAGGTCACACAAGTGCTAATCTATTTTTAGAACCCTTTGTGAAAGTATCCTTAATCACACTAATTTTTTGAGAACTAAGTTATTGGTGAAAAACAAAAGTTAGGCTCAATATTTCTCTCTACATTTTGAATGAGAAGAATATTGCAAAACTTCCTATTCAAAATGTTACTCCATATATAGAAGACTAGTCTTGGGAAAGATATGCTACATTCTGTACCAAACAGGTTTTAAATATACAAGTATTAAAGTGCAATTAATTTTGTGAATGTACTCTTGGTAATGATGCACCTCAAAAATAGATATTCTGCATGTTGGATCACGCAGTTCTGCTCCAAGGACAGAGCTTCCCAAATTATACATTTGAGTTCATTATCTTGCTGCCAAATACGCTGACACCTTGATGCGGGATTTTCAACCCTGACATGTAAGATCTTAATTTCTGCCCAACAAGAGACAATCAAGGAGCCATAAGCAACCACATCAATGAATAGAGATCACACAGCCAAAACTGGAGGAAGGCATTTTCCTTAAAGTTACCTATCAGATGAAATGAGATATGAACAAAGAGGAAAAACTACATTCATAAATATAAAAGAATGAAAGACATGAACTTAATATTGTTTTAATATTCGAAGATACCTTCTGTACTAAGCTTCAAGAAAAGCGTGGCATATTACTGAAGGAAGGATGTTAAACTAAATATGTCAGAATGAACCTTGAGGCATTGCTCTTCCATAAAAAGTATTTCTACAGGAAAGTTGGAATACCACATATATGAATAATATTGTGCCTATCATTTTGCATCTAAATAGCTGAGTAATGGAAGGAGATGGATATGAAATCCATTGGAAAGACATATCAGCTTGGGCAAATAGCAAATATCCTTTCCCTTTAGCTTTACCTCAGTCTTCTTTTCTTAACTAACATGACACAAATATTTCAGTTTGCATTTTTAATCTTATTCCCTATAGATACAAACTTGAACAGAAGATGAACCGAAGCAAAATCAAATACCTTAGTCACAGCCAAAAAATCTTAAAATGAACAGACAAGTTAATACCTGTATATGTCTAACACTACAATCAGTTATTATCCTTTTTTTACATTATAATTAACAATTTTCCTAGTGAAGTTGATTAAATAAACAAAGAAAAGGTTGTGAGGACAGAAAGATAGTGAGATTTAGAGCAACCCAATGGATCTAATAAAGTAACATTTGTATGATTAACTAGTCTCATGGGCAGAAGTTATAAATGTGTGGTTCATTTAATGACCTCCTTTTTATCAGGAACAGCTTCATTCTTTGGGTAGTTAGGCAGATGATGTGGAAAGGCAAAACAGTTTGTAAAGCCATACTGCTTGTATACACTTTCCAGATTGTATTAAAAGACATGCATATAATAGAGATTTGTCTAAGGAAGAAAGAGATGATCCAATAGATGTAACCATTCCTTCGGGGGACAAAGTATTTTTCTCTACTATAATTATATGCATTGAGGATTTGTAGTCATAGATAATCTGGCATGGTAACCAGTTTACTTAAAGCAATGATAATGGATATGATGCTTCATCTTCTATATATGCTTAAATACTCTAGAGAGAAGAAATTGCTATAGAAAAAAAAATTCTGGGAGACTGTATAAGATAATGTAGAATGCTATCTAATAAATTGAACAACTGGGTATCTAAGGAAGACATTTGAAAATATACAGAAGTATTCTAGATAGTCTAAAATATTTTATTATTCATGTTATTTAATATAACAAACACACAATTTCTTTATTAAGCTACATCTTATTTTTTCCTTAAACACCTGGACTGACAAGTTAACAAGGCAGAATTTTTCTAATCACCATGAAATTCTAGCCCCTTGTTCTGTAACTAAATAGCTAACATAGAAATAATCTGAGCAACTATGGATTTTGCAAATTATAGGATTGAGTGAGGTATACAAGAATTCTTTCAAAAAGAAACAATGCCGGAGGACATGAGCAAGCATTTTAATTACACATCTCTCTACAAGGGGAAAAACATTTGTAAAAAAATCCCTGAATTCTGAAACTACTGAACGAAGGATGTTAAAGTATGCCAAGGTAAACTTTCTATGTATTTTGCTATAAAAAGATGTTCTGGGTCTCGCTGCCTGGGGTTTGAACATCTTATTTCCAACTATTATATTTGTAGAGACTCTAAAAATCTGTCTCTATGTCAACGTGAATTATCTTCTGCCTCAGCATGCCTTTTTTTAAAAATCATACCTCATCCTCAGAAAAGTATTTTAGTGCTTACACTAAAGCCTGACATGAGGCATTTTTTCCTCTACCTTGCAGATCAATTTGAAAGCAATGCTAGTTTTATAGAGATTATTCCATGAAGATAAAAACTCATCTTAAACCAACAATTACAGGGAGTCCTTGATTTACAACAGTTCATTTAGTGACTGCTCAAAATTACAATGGTACTGAAAAAAAGTGACTTGATGACTATTTTTCACAGTTACAAACTTTGCAGTATCTCATGAACATGAATCAAAATTCAGATGCTTGGTAACTGGTTCATATTTATGACAGTTGCAGTGTCCCAGTATCATGTCATCACCTTTTGTGACTTTCTGACAACCAAATTAAATGGGGAAGCCAGGTTCACTTAACAACCAGGTTGCTAACTTAACAACTGCAGTGACTCACTTAACAAATGTGGCAAAAAAGGTCATAAAATTAGGCAAAACTCACTTAGCAAATGTCTCATTTAACAATAGAAATTTTGGGCTCAATGTGGTCATAAATCGAGGACTACCTGTGTTATTAACCAGGGTCTTCTGGATTCTATTAGTCCAGGTTTGAAAATATTCTGTGTAATAGAATTTCCTTTAAAAATTGTCTTGCATAGTCTCTCTTTTTTTTAAAAAAATTTTTTTAAATACAAATACAAAAATACAAATCTTTATTCGCATTAACAGTGTTCATGTCATTGTTGATACATACATCTCCTTTTATACATAAACATTATATCTTATTTCATAAACATTATATAAATTTCATCCATTTATACCACCTATCCCAAACCGCGTAATAGTCTGAATCATCTTTGCCTCTTAATTCCATTGTGAATTTATCCAGTTCCACACAATCCATTATTTTTTGTGTCAAGTCTTATTCAGATGGTATCTTTTCCTTCTTCCATCCCTGTGCGAAGGCTAGTCTCGCTGCAGTTATGATATGTATAATGATGTATCAGATGACCTTGCTCAATTTTCCCTTAATTATTCCTAATAAGAATATTTCTGGTTCGAGATCTAATTTGTGATCTGTAATTTCTAATAACCATCTTTGTACCCTCATCCAATATTGCATAGTCTCTCTTGCCACTGTTTATTCTCTAAATCTAATTCTATGTCAATTTAGTGTAGTGATTAGAGTGCTGGATTAGCAATTGGCAAACCATGAGTTCTAAAATTCCCTTAGGCATAATAATCAGCAGGATGTTTGGGTCAGTCTTTCCTTCTTAGCTCAACCACTTAATAGAGTTGTTGTGGGAGAAAACAGGAAGTAGTAACATTATCCAGAATGTTGCCTTAAATTACAAAAAAATAAAGATGGGATAAAAATTAAATCATGTACTGTACTCTACTTTATCAGCTCATTAAAAAGAGTAGAGAAGTGAGGAAACATTCTAAAACACAGTTGACATTAATTGATAAGTATTTTATATCATTTTCATTTTGAACATTTCCAGGTTTCTTCAAGTAATTAATATTTTAAAAAAGAAAAAGCAATTGAGCCAATTAAGTGCCCAACATTCGGACATTAAGGTAACTCAAAAGTGTAAATTGCAGCAGTATTTCTGTTCTGATTACTTCTAAATTCCACTCCTGTTTTATGCATATTTCAAAGGAATGAAGTTTGTACAGGGTTTTGTTTGGATCAGAAAAAAAAAAAACTGCTGAAGACAAAACTGATAACAATTTTGACATCTGAGGAATGAAAACTTTTGAAACTCACATTTCTTTATATCAGTAATAATTATACCAAATTCAAAATGTTATATGTGATGGTGGTGGTGGTAGTGTGTGTGCATGCATTAAATACTTTAAGAAGTTCGTCATGTTTTGTTTTCTAAACAAAGTTAACCTGCATTTTGATTATTTGCACAAATATTCAAAATGCAAAGCTCATTGTGCAATTGAGCCAAATTTAATCAGTGTGTGTATGTACATTGCTTTGGATCTCATCATGCTTTCTTATCATGCTTCTCAAAACACAAATACATTGGAAAAGACATTGATATTTTGTAGATCTATTGGCATAAAAGATTGCTATAAATACTTTTATATTAATATGTCTCTGGCTTAATGACATTATTGTATTGCAGTAATATCATAGCAACTCTGCAATTTCATTTTAGAAAATCTCCTCCAAAACACTTTACTACAGAACACAGAAATAAATTTTCATACTAAATGCCAGTTTCATTAATGCAGATATGTGAGTGAAATGTACTTACAGTTGGTAAAAGAAGACACTGAATAAAAATGAAACGAAGAGTTTTGCCTATGGCAACCATAGTGATCAAAATACAGGAGCATACAATATTATCTGAACAAAATTTAAATCCTGGTCTGTGGAGACAGTTCTTGCTGATATAAGCTAGTGCTTTTTGAAAAATAGAGTTCTGACATTAGTTATAATGGAGGTGATAATGCAGACTATTTTAAGGAGTTTGTTTTTCTAAAGTGTTTATTTTGTAATGTGATAGATATATGATTGGTTGATCCGATCACTGCCTTTTTATAACTTCCTTGAGTTGATTGGCTGGAAAATAGCTAACACAGAAAAAAAAACAGGAGGAATTGTGTGATTCTTGCATATAGTGATAGTTCTATTAAAAAAATTTGTGGAAGTCAATATCCTTTTTGCTGTGATCTCTTTCTACTTGAAGAACTCTATTGTTTTCTACCTGATCTTGATGTTGTTACTAGAAGAACGAAGGCTAATAACTAGCTAAAGACACTAGACACTAATTTAGACACTAATTTCCACTCTTCTGGAGAAATATGTTTTTAAACCATCTTTAGATGTTTCTTTAAATTTAAAATTGCAGTAATTTGTGTGCTATATGAGGTTGAAATGGCACAAATGCACTGAATAATATTGTAATATGTGTAAATTCCCTGTATTTTCTAAGTGGTTCCCTTTTTAACTGATTGAAATTAAGGTTGGTAGTTTATTTTAATCAATGGGCAAAGACATGTCACAACACAGCAGAATTTGCTCTACTTCTCCCTTTCTGAAAAGCTTCCTTCTGTTTACTGTATTAAAAACATCATCCAAAAACATTAGAAACTGCCAAACTGTAGTCTCAAATTCACACTTCCTAAACATGGAAGCAATGTTAGCACTACATTTTATATGGATATTTACTGTATATGTAAACATCAAGACACATGGCATTTAATTAATTCTATTTTCTGTGTAGCACAATGAATAGAATATAATGAGCTACCAAATTTTTCTAGGCTAGTTACATGCCTCTGGAATTTAACATAAACCTTTGGTAGAAGTAAATATTGCAAGGAATATTGTTGGGAAAATATTAACTCAATATGTACCATTGTTGAGGGGATAGAGACTGTGCTTGCTATTTGTGAGTGTCTGCAGGAACTTCCTGTTTCTATCAAAATGATGAAGGCAGCATTGTGTCATTTTACCACAAACTTCCCCATTTTTGGGCATGTGTGCAACACCACAATGTACATATGGATGGGTGGACCTTGTGGAGAAACACTGTTTTCATCATTCTACCCATTTCATCCCTCATGCAGATATATGTACAGTATATTTCCTTATATGTAGGGATCCTACATATGAACATATCTCTTACATGAAAGATATAGATATCTTCATATCCCCATTCATACATGGTTGGTCTAGCCTATGCTAACCTGTTACTTATACTTTTTTTCTTTTAACATACAGGAATGTTACTAAATGTATGTTAGCTTTTTCTACATAATGTTTGTATGTAAAAAGAGAGGCATAGTAACATGTATTTTTCCTCGCGTACGTGCCAATCATTATTAAAACACAAAGCTTCTAAACCTGTTTAGGCATTTCATGTTTTATGATGGGGAACATGTTCTCTACTCCAGTCATTCACAAAAGTTTTTTGTGGAGCCATGAATACACTGCAAGTAGGCAATAGTTGTAGTGGGATATCTACTGTACCTGTATTGATCTCTTCTATTAATTGAAACTTTCCACAAATAGGATTCTAGATTCTGGCATTAGGTTCCATATTACATACTGATTTCCATGAATAGAAATTGAATGGCATTCAAATGTTGTTAAATTACAGTTCCCAGCATACCTGGGAAGTACCACTTGCTATTGCTTTTCTTCATATATTTAACAAGTTCATATGTATCCCACACCACTTCTTACAAGATGTGATCAGTCATATTTATTGTGTGACAATATTTCTTTTTTGTGCACTTAGTTGTTTTTTCTTTTGATCAATCTTATTTGATTTTGATTCTCAAAGATTCCCTGGACAAGTCCTTATAGTTTTCTTGGCAAGATTTGTCATATATTTTGCCATTGTCTCCTTCCTAGGAACTGACAGAAAGTGACCATCTTATACAGGGATGGGATTCAAAAATTTTAACAATTGGTTCTGTGGGCGTGGCTTGGTGATCATGTGACTGGATGGACATGGTTTTGTGGTCCTGTTATTGGCTGGCTGTGGCCAACTCAATATCACTCATATCAAGGCACACATCTTCTCGCCTGGCCTCTCATGACTATGGGGATATTGCAACAGTTGTAAGTGTGAAAAATGGTCATAAGTCACTTTTTTCAGTGCCATTGTAACTTTAAATGGTCAATCCACACAAGCAAAGTACCAGCAAAGGAGGGGAAAAAAACTTCAGAGAAGTTCCTGAAATTGGAAATCCAGTCCTGCCAAGAATATAATAAGGGTTAATGGAGAAGCAGTTTCTGTAAGCAACACCAGAATGTTTCCTTCCTGCCTTCCTTACAGGATTAGGTCAGTAATTTCTTCTAACAACCGGTTCTCCGAACTGCTTAGAATGTTAACGACTGGTTCTAGCGAATAGGTGTGAACTTGTAGAATCCCACCCCTGATCCTATAGTCATTGAGATAGCTTTGTGCCTCAGTTGGGACTAGAACTCATATCTCCCAGTTTCTAGCCTTGTACCTTAACCCATAGACCAAACTACTCTTCTGTTTTCTATTTGGAGTTAACATTGTTTTCTACATACAAATCTATAAGTATCTGGAAGATCCATCAATTAATTTCTTCTCAATCTTAGACCAGCGTAGAAACATATCATAAAGATTTGATCATGGTTATTATTAAGGGTTTCACATTTAATGTATAGTTAATTTATATCATACACTGTGATAGAAAAACAGAAGGAACATTACAAAGTGCCATTTTCACTCTTTTCTCAGCTCCCCAGAGACTAAAAAACTAAAAAAGAAAAACCTTATACTAAATGAAATGTGTGTTTAGAGTTTATATACATTAATGTAAATCCAAATCATATTTAACTCTGTCATTCCTCAGATATTTGAGATGTTATTGCATTTTTAAGAATCTTTGTGTATCAGGATAATCAATATATTATTTTTGCTGTATTTAGTTATTTGAATTTTAGTCTTTTGTGTTTATAATTTGCCCCAGAAATGTCTATGGAGATTCTCAGTGATTCAGCTCTTTTTCAAAAATGCTTTTTCAATATGCAACTGGATTTTCCTGTTTTTCTTTGAAGAAGTTTCATTTCTCATCCAAGAAGCTTCTTCAGCTCTGACTGGATGGTGGGCAATGGAAGGATTTACAATGTATTCTTTGCAAACAGCTGGTCATTTGCATTCTTTTAGAGGATTGTTGAGGCCATTGGAGATTTATCTCTTGAAAAAGCACCTTTGGGTTGCCCCAGAAACATTTCTTACTGATCAAACTAAAATATAAATAAATAATCTTAAGTAATTATAAGTAAATATTGTAGAAGATGTTTTGATTAAATACATAGGAAGAATAGCCAGAACAATCTGTATAACTTTACTCTTCAGAAGGCAGTTCTGTTTGTGTGTTATTTTTTAAGTTCGGACTAGCTTTTTCATCTATTTTTCATCAGCCATTTATAAACTGAACATTTCTTAATAGTTCTGTAATAGTATATAAACTGCAATACCTGAAGGTTTTAAAAGTAAGTAAAGCCTAGTGTGACTTTATTCTATATGTTGGGAACTAACTTGTAATATTTTTCCTAAAAGCAAAGCCACATGTGGTCTGGCTTGTTATTTTATTATTGTTGTGGAAAGCATTGACCTTAATTTGGGCAGTGGTTTAATATAGCAATACACTTTTTTTTTTAATATAGCAAGCTTTTTTTTTAAGCACTGCTATAACCTGAAGCTGCTATTAACTGAAAAGTGTACGGTGTATAGATAGGAATGAAGGAATAAATATAGTACTGTGAAATTCTGTGTAGGAGATAAGATCATTTTTTTTAAAGTTTGTAATTTCTCATCTGCATAGAATTTAAAGATCCATGTCAAAGTTTAATGCTCTGTTTCTGAGAATCTAAGAACATTCATTAGCAGCAAAAAGCAAAATACTGATCTTAACTGGATTGTTCTTATGATCTAGCAGGGCTTCCTTTGTTTCCTCTATCAGCATGAGCAAGCTGGCATTCAAATAACGCATATGTTTCTATATTAAGAGTTCTATATAGCTTTTTGCTACATCATATACATATTTAGATGCCTATTGTGGCATTATTATCTATTTAGATAATTGTTGTTTCATTCCTTTGTATGACTTTTCAAAAATTTGTATTGGCAGATATTTTTTTAAGAAATAGAGTAGTATTTCAGAAGGAAACTATGCGAAATCTTTGCCTCAAACCACCGGAAACTGTTTTGATTGCCTCACGATATACTGCCTTTGAAAGCAAGAATTTCTTTCATGAATTGTGTTGATTATTAGATTCTTAATTGTGATGCTCAGTTATAAAATTAAAACTGACTACAATGACTACAAACTATTGGTAGTTGGTCAAGTCCACATCTGGTTGAAGCAGTTATTATTTTATATTTAGTGTTGCTGTGGAGTTAAGTCACTGATGCCGCCATAGAGAACAAGGGGAATGTTGGTTTTTCTAATGCCATTGTTGGGAACGTTTATAGAATGGCATGATACTCATTAAAATGAGACTCTTTGAAGTTACTTCTAAAGGTGTCCTGGGGAGTTAATTTTCAAGGAATTTCTAATGGAAACCACAGAGATCTGAAAATGAGGCCCACAACACCTTAACAAGGCCAGCAGCAATCATTTAAGAGGAGGTGACATGACACATTGCAATGTTTTTCCTTGTTAAAGCTATTGGCACTATGTGGCAGGCACCTACATGGGGCAACAATAGAGGCAATCTGGTCTGCCACATTCAGCCTATGTCACCAGATTTCATAAGACACTGCCTGCTGATACTGGTGAGTCTAATCCCTAAAGGTTTAGAAAAGTGTCCTAGAAATCTCAAAAACTGAGGTGACAGCAGGCTGAAGCAATGCATTTGCCCCAGGCATATGTCTTATGGGCTATGCCTTAGTTACGAATCCATCTGCTAAACTTCTTACCATCTTGCATTGAAAATCAGAGTATAATGGTTTTTAATTAAGCAGAACCATAGCTAAGTACACACAGGTAGGTATCTTAAGCTGACAAAATGAATTCAAATCAATCTCTGCTAAATGAAAGTGCTCCTGACTTTGCACAATTGGAAATTGAGAAATTGTCCTCACATTCTTTATTTTTAAAGTGATTAAACTAAAGATCTGACAACTATAGAGTCAGATAACTTGTTTTATTATTCTGAAACATAATAATTGAATTATGTATATGTATAAAATTGTACAAAATCACATATATCATCATATGAAGTTTGTGATGCCCATCTGCTCAGGGTGGACTCTCTTAGCGATAATTAGAAGCAAGTATATTCAAATTAGTCTTCAGAGAACCAAGTCCCACTTTGTAAAACCTCTAGCTGTCTTAGGCTGAGAAAGGTTTGTTTACTGGGCTGTGATTGCTGGAAGAATAGCAAGTCCACCTCGCTTGGATTTGACTTCAACCGGTTCTATCCACTCAGGACTGTCAAAGCCTCCATACACTGGGAAAGAACATCAACAGGATATTTCTACAGCCCAGGAAACTGATGCATATCTGGATATTATTAGCATATTGATAATAATATAGTTCAAACTATTGTACCTTCCCCAGTGGTTTGATATAGATGTTAAATACATGGGATGAGCAGTTCCTAAACCTAAAGATAGACTACATCAAGAAACAGAAACCAGGTGTTTCTAAAACTATTTTTAAGTTTTATTAAGATTGGCTATTGTAACACAATTTTGCAAGTCATAATGTGCTTGTCCCTTCATGTGAATTTGGGATACACTTATTACTCCCCCCTCCCTCTGCCAAACCTTAACCTGGGCTTCTGCAATGTTTATTTGCTTGTTGCCTCTATTGGATGTTCCCCGTCAAGATCAACCTCTTACTGTTCACAGGTATCCCATATGTCAGACCATTCCTTCCCCATAACTGCAGACCATCTTCTTCAGAAGGAGAAGGTACATTGTAAGGCAATGTTTCATCTTCCTGATTCCCAAAGATAGTCCAGTAAATCAGTGGTTGCCAACCGGTGGGCTGCGATAAAATTTTGGTGGTCCATAGAGGAATATCACCCCCAGAGCAACCCCAAAGCAATTAACCCAGGCTACGTGGGAGCACAAGGCTGCACCGCCCACATGGCCGGCCCATGGGAACACAAGGCTTGTATCGGAAAAACACAAGGTAGTGAGGGGAGAGGTGAAAGGGTGGAGAGGGGCAACTTGCCTGGCCACTGTGCTGCTTCTTTCCACTTTTTTCTTCTTCTAAGCAGGTTAGGAATGTGGCTGCCTTGAACGGTGTGTGTGTGTGTGTGTGTGTGTGAGAGAGAGAGAGACAGAGAGAAGGGGGGGGGTCTCTGTGTTAGATTGCATCTCTCTCTCCTCCTCCCCCAGAGAACAGAGCTCAAAAGCAGGAATGTGGCTGCCTTGGAGAGGGTGGGGTGTGTGAGGGATCTCTATGTATTTGTGTGTGTGAGAGAGAGAGAAAGAGAGAGGAAGGGAGGGAGTTAGATCAGATCTCACTCAAAATTCATATTAATGGTCCCGGGATTTAAAATTATAAGTTTGGTGGTCCCTGTGGTCCAAAAGGTTGGTGACCTCTGCATTAAATTACTATGGTCAATGCTATCAAAAAACTACAAGACATCTGACAGGAGCAATTCTATCTAGGTCCCCAAAGGAGAAGTTTGGAGACTAGCCAATAGTAATTAAGAAACAAAGGATTCAGAGGTGGCATTTTTAGAGAATATAATACAATCTATTGCTTGACTGTAGACAAACTCCCTTCACACAGAGAGGGATTATCAATCTCATGGATCCAAGTGGTCACTTCCCATTCACTCCTCACAAAAGCCAGGGATCCAAAGGATTTATATATGGCAGAAGACCTCACCCCCTCCACTTCTTTGGAAGTCACCCATACAAAGAGAATACTGATAATATGGGTGGGCAATGCCCTAGTCACTCCCCAAATTCTGATGAGTCAAGATTGTGTCACTTCTCTGTCAGCAAGTATTATGCAAACTGATTTTAGCAGCCAACTAAAATGACTCCTCTCCAAAAGGAAGGTTGACACCTAAAGAAGACCGCAGGACAAGTAATTGATACAATAACAGTGAGCCTACTTTACCACTCTTATCAACTAATATGAGCATATAACCATGTTTATTCAGTTGCTTTTTGCCTTTTTCTATTGAGGTTCATGGGTGTGTGTGTGTGTGTGTGTGTGTGTGCGTCTGTCAGTCATGGTGCCAACTGGATCCACCTTAGAAAGAGGCTGCTCAGGAACCACTGAGTCCAGTACCCAGCCTTTCCCCTGTTGCAGAGGTTTACCAGGCACTGACCAATTAATTGGAATTTTAAAATCTTATTGCATGGAATACATTTTAGCTACTAATTTGGTATGGCAGAGTAAATGGTAGCATATACTGAATACATTAAAATGATGACGACACAAGTGACTGGAGTACACAGTGGCATTTTATTAGTGCTTACATGCAGCAACCACTGGGAAAAAATCTAAAATTTAGGATTACAATTTTGATTTTAAAAAAAGTATTGAAGACTACAAATGCAACAAAACTGATGGTTCATGCATTTTCACATTCTACACACATAGGCACAACTTACATCATGACTTTTCATTTTGTGAAGAAAAATCGTTGTTCAACAAGAAAAGCTGAACTTTTCTTTGTGCAAGACCTGTTTGGGGATTTAATATATGGCTATACAGGTTGATGCATTTTATCACACTAATATATAAAAACTGGAATTATCCATGCTGAATGAATCAGATACATCATTCACAATAAACTGAAATATTTGAGATTCCTTTGATACTTGGTTTAGAAGATTTAGTTGGGCTAACAATCTTTTAGGGTGTGATAATGTTAAACTAATTGTAAAATTATTTTAAAAAAATTAAAATTAAAAAAAAAAGATAAAGTGCTGTAGCAATTGTATACTAAAAACAATATACAATATATATTATATATTACAATATACAATATATTACTCTAATAACAGTAATGAAATCTAGAACTATATTGAACATTCACAAAAAGGAAAATCAGTAAGATATCTCATGATTAGAATACTGGGAGGAGAAACAGTTTAATGGAACAAATACTGCCTTTTTCTTCCTATCAATGCTGTGGCCTTTTTTCAGTTGCTTTGAAATCAGGAGGAAATTAACATATTTAAAACACATTTTCAAATACATATATTTGCATTCCTAACACTCTATAAATGCACAACTTGTGCACAGGCCTTTGGATAGATAGCCATTTTACACTGTTAATAATATTCAGTGCAGCAATAACTTTAAGATATACATTTGATCTTTTTTAAGAATCTGAGCAAAAGTTTTAATGAAGGCAGAAGGGAAGAAGTCATTAAAATGCTTAATGGAGATTATTATTCCAATTGAAAAAGTCTACAAAATACAGGCAATGTTTTCATAGCTGGACCATTACAAATAACCCTTGATTTAAGGCCAACAATAGATTAGCCAACTATAATCTATGGATAATTCTATATTCAATGAAAAATGGTAATTAAGCTGAAATTAATGTTTATGCAAGGTATCACAAGAATGTGTGAAATATATGCTTTCCCAATATTACCATCAGGTAATTTCAATAGATGTAATTTGATTTTAAACAATGCTTCAAAATTTATTTTGTGTGGAATATTCTTGGAAGCAGCATTCTATTTTAAATAAATTAATGAATTATATGCTTTGCAGAGAATAATAAGCTCTGAAAACACATTAATACTGGCTGTGATTTCACCAACATCGTATTTAAAGCAAAATTGCCCTCTATATCATTAAAGAGACATAGACGCAACTATTATGCTTTCAAAGGCAGTCCCTGCTAATTTATATTATAGCTGGTACTTTGTGCTTGCTTCTGTAAAAGATTTATAAAAGGAAGTTTTGTACCTCTTTTGAAGTTTCAGTTATTATGTACCTAAATTGATATTTAAGAAGTTGATCACAAAGCAGTATTTAAATTATATTAATAAATATATAAGCCATTTAATATATAAATTATAAAGAATTGCTATTTATATACATTGCATTGAATATATTTATGATGTATTTTAATATATCTGCCTTTTGTGATTTTTATAATTAACTATTGTAAATTTAAAGTATCCTTTAATTCACTTTTGTATCAAGTAGAAATTAAAAGTAGAGAATTTAAGCAAAACAAAAAACAAAACCCTTCATAAAGCTTAACTTTATTTTAATTCTAAGAATTAAACACTTTACACTCCAGCCTGTTAATATTTCCTATTAAGATTAACCAAGTTAATTTGAAACTTAAAAAGTTTTAAAAAATTAAATATTACAAATTCCAACATATAAACTGGTTCACATTCATCTGGTGTATTTGAAAAACACATGTAGAAAGAACCTAATAATTTAATATAATGGAATCTCAGATTAAATGTCAATGGCCCAAGAATTTAAATAATGTAAGTGGAAGTCATTAAATGTGTTACTATGCAACCTTTCAATCACCAACTGATTTTTAAAATATATTCTATAGAAACCATGAAAATAAACACCTATTTTAAATGCACAAATTAACGTTAACAAATAAAGCATAGCTTAGAATTTGTACTTTATTTGAATTATAGAGGAAAAATGTATGCAAACTATCTCCCAAAATAAACCAAAGTCTAATAATCCAAATGGGATCTCTATTCATGGCACAATGTGCTGCTTAATGTGGGTAAGAAAATTTAAAAATACAAGGAAATTATCTTTCTGATAATACATTAAGCTATTTTAGTTACAAAAGGGATTTAATCAGTAATACATAATCAAAAACAAAACTTTCTGAATTAAACTTATTATTACTCTGAAAAAGGGAAATTATTTTCCATTTTTCTCCATATAAATGCTTAATATGTTTGTCTATGAAAAAATGTGCATTACACAATCAAGAAGAAAATTAAAGAAAAACATTATTTCATTCTTCCCAACACTGCATCCTCCTTATGTCTAAGCCTATTTGCACTTCATACTAGCAATCATTCTGCCTGAATTTTTATAAAATAAAGGATTACAATATAGTAAACAATATTTTCTGTATGGCAATATTTTCCATTAGAATTGCATTTACCACTTTGAAATAGTTGTACAACAATGCACATAAATTTATTTAGTCAGAGACATGCTGAGTCACTATGTCCATCACTCTTTAATAGAGGACAATATTTGACTCTGACACAGAATACAGTACTGAAATAACTGCAATCAATTTTAAAAAATAATTTCCTTTATTGGAGAAAACAAGTTAATCTCAATCTCGTCTTAAATATTGCAGAATCCAGATGATGCATATGTATATACAGGCTAACCCCTAAACACACATGTATACGTTGGCTGACATATTTAGAAAGTTCCTGTCAGCTTTTCTCCCGATACTTCTTATAGTCTAAACAAATGAGGTATTATCCACTAGTTTCTTCTGTTTTATTTCTCTTGTTTAAAATATGCATCTGTGTGCTTAAACCAATGGCATGCTATACCTTTATATATTAAGCTCTGTTCCATCCATATAGATTATGGAATTTGCCATTTGAAAAGCTTACATTTCTTCAAGAGCACAAATGTAATAAAAGCTCTACTTTAAGGATCAATACTGTTCATCCCCTCAGGCAAAAATGTATTATCGCCTCATTTAGTAGTGATTCCTAAAGTACATCACATTTTCCTTCATATTAAGAGCTGCAAAACACATTCTGACTATGCACATTCATTCTGGAAGCATGCTGCAAAATCCCAAAGTGTTTGACTGAAGTGCAAAATAAATATTCAAGTATGTATATTAGATGACTATTGTACACGATTATCCAAACTAACCATAATATTTTGAAAATAAAGCATACCTATAAGTATATGTTCAAGGTAAAGGAATGTTTTGCAGCAAAAGGAATTTACACCTCACCTTGTAAAACCTGGAGTTTATATACAGATTCAAGAACTAATACTAAAATTTGGAGTCAAATGCTTTCAGGACAAAACATGAATATGAAATTTACAATATCAAAACACTGGACTAAGCAATCCATCCTCTTAATTAATACCAAGGAGTGTTGGCATTAGCTTAGGTTTTTGAAAATTTGCCAGCTCGCCGAGAAGGTTCATATGGCACTCGTAGAATACTTGGAGTTTCTTCCATTACTCGTACTAAAAGATTGTCAATATAATCCTCAAGTTCACGAATATGGGTATCTTTTTTCTTCAGTTGTTCTTTGTGTTTCATCAACTCCTGTAAGACCTCTTCATATGTAAGATTACGATATCCTGTTGCAGCATCAAAAGGATTTCCATCCTAGAATAAAGATATTTTTTAAGATGACAGAATTAGCATTGCCTGAATAGAAAAATGTGAATCAGAGGCCTCACAAAAGTTTCTCCATATATTTCTCCACAGGCACTGTAGAAGCACAATTAAATAAAGAGCAAAGAAATGTATTTATGACAAACACTTCTGCATAAATATTGCAAATACATCAAGACCCATTTCTGTCTTGAAATGTCTTTCTGTCTTTAAAAACAAGTTTTTAAAATATTGAAACAAACAGCTTACAGGTAGTTCTCACAAGCTCAGTTGGGACCAGAACCTCTGTCATTGAGCAATGTGATCTTTAAGTCATTCATACTCAATTTTATCAACACTTTTAAACAGTTTATAAGCAAATGTGTCTCTCCCCGTTGGTTTTGCTTATTGGAAGCCACTGAGGAGGTCGCAAATGGTGATCATGTGACCTCAGGAATCTGCAAACAACATAAACACAGGCCAATTGCCCAGTGCTCAAATTTTGTTCAAATGACTGTGGATATTGCAATCTTCTTAAGTGTGAGGGCCAGTCACTAGATACTTTTTCCAGTGCTGTCATAACTTTGAATCTTTGTTAAACAAGAGGTCATAAATTAAGGATTACTTAACTTCATTGTATTACTTCATATAATTTCAACACTGCTCTACTTCTGTTATCATAGCACAGGGATATCAAACTCAAGGCCTGGGGCTGGATCTGGCCCATGGGGTGCTTAGATCTGGCCCATGGGGCTGCCTTGGAAACAACAAAGGACCACAATGCCTCTGCCAGCAAAAACAGAGCTTTGGAGGCTGCAGTGGCACTCCTGAGCTCCATTTTTGCTGACAGAGGGTTGCAGGAGCCGTTGCAACCAACGGAACTCAGGAGCCCATTTTCACTGGCAGAATGCTTGGGCCACCAGAGGTGTCCCCAACACAAGTGATGTCGAGCTGGCCACACCCACCCTGGCCACGGCTCCCCAAGGTCAAACACAACCCTGATGCGGCCCTCAATGAAATTGAGTTTGACACTCCTGCCATAGCACATCCTACATAGCACTGTACATGATGATGTCACAAACTTCATGAATTAATGAATATTTAGAACCCCATTTTTAAAGAAATGCAGAGAGCATTTAGTAAATGTGTCCTATATGTTATATGGATTGGTAAAAATCAAAGATACTTACATTACTACCATTTGAAAGCTGCAGATAATATTTCTACATCACAGCCAATTTTAACCATACAATTTCTGAACTATTCACTAGATGTGTCTAGTGTGTACAAAATTTCATGTAAGTAACATATGCAATGTTATAACCGATGTAAGCACGAACAAATCAGGAAAGCTATTTTATTTGTTCCTCACTAGAAGTTGTAATGTTGTTTATAAGTAACAGGAGGCAACAACTGTTTCACACATTTTCTCGAATCAGCCACTGGACATAAAGAATTATAAGATTTGGTATATTGGTTTCTACCAAAACTGCTATTCCAATTTTTTTTTGTTTAAATCAAGTTCTTATTTGTGTTTATATATCCCATTGTACAATTGGTCAATGGTATGGGAAAAACTAGCCCTGATACAAGAAAACAAGCAAAAGGAACATGTTGTGGTTTCTGCTATCAATTAAGGATCTAGGTCAACTGTTATGACTATGAAGTACTGGAACGATCAGGCTGACTATATTCATAAGCCAGGAAAAGAACAGCTACATCTTTCTATGTAGACAGAAATCCTTAGCTGCAAACCTGTAGACTTGAACCAAAAAAGGGGGAAAGTGAAAGAGACAGAAACAATTAATTGCCATTCATTGAGGAATGAAGATTAGGCTTGCCCAGCTGGTTACAAATCCTGAGTATAGTTTATCACTTTGTCCTGGTCTTGTAGAACTGATCTCATCCACTCCCTTTGCTTGTATAGCTTGCTTTTTTTATTTTGTAAACCTAATGACAGGGCCTCTCTTTCTCTCTTGTTATATGTGAATAGCTAGTTAATTGAAAATTGGGACATAAATACACACAGAAAAGCAACAAATAAATAAATAAAACAACCCAGAGAATTCTGGGTAAATCCTGCAACTATGTCAGAATGGTTCAGTTGATAAATTCTGGCAGAACTTCAATAAGAAAGTTGCAGGAAAATACAAATACTAAGGAATTTACAGAACACAATTTTTTTCTATCTCTCACTGTTGGTCTGCAGCAAAAGCAGGAGCAGATTGTAATTGAGATCTAAGTGAAAGAGGCCTCCATCTGGGATCCACAGTACAGTGTTATTAAGTGAACATTTCTCTGGACTATTTCCCACTTTCCTGGCAGATGATGATGCAAGGCAACTAGTCTATATTTGAAAAGAACCCAATATGATTAAAATGGATAATAGACATGACTCAAAAACATTTCTTGGTTGCTTCCCAACAATGAGATAATGCTACATGCTTTTTTTCAATGAATCCAGGCTCTATTTTAAGATTTGCTTGTATCTATCTCTTTCTATATTTAAACAGCAAGTTTAATTCACATCCGCAGAAACCACACTATTATCCAATGATCTGTAACTGAATGAATGAAATTGAAAATATTACTTCATATATGAGGTAAAATCTATGATATAAAAATCCTTTTTTCTTGCTTATTTATCTAGGTGACATTTAATACATTCAAATAATCAACTAAAGTTGAGCTCATCCATTATAACTATCAATGAATTATTCTGCCTTTTTGAAACTATTCACATTAATAGACAGATACAAGCATATATATATAGATTTAAAATGTCATTTAAAAGAAAGTGAAACATTTAGATATACACAATTACTTTGTAATATACAAAACAATATATAGGTTTGTCTTCCAGATTGATCAAAGTTAACTGTAATATCTAAATTTAAGGATAGTGACAAACTATCAATATTTCAATGAAACAGTAAAAAATAGAATATCTGAAATTTGTCTTATATGGCTACTGGTCACACATACAGAATTTTATTTTATTTTTTCAAAAAAATGAAAGAATAAAAAAGATGCTTGTGTACCTTTTTAAATATTTAATTTTAATACTAATTTGTATATTGTTATAATGATTAATTGATATGTGTGTTGTTTATATTCTATTATTATAAGCTACCCAGAGCAACTTCTTGAAACATAAATTTGTTTAATGAATAAATAAATAAAAAACTATTGATTATGCATAGATTACTTCATTTACTGTGCGCATATGCATTTGTATCCATTCAAAATTAAGCTCCATTGTATCAATATAATTAAATTTGAATAAAGAAACAGTTTATTGAACTGACTAAAACATTACACTAAAAACGGAATATTATACACTGCTTCTCAAATGAAATTGTAATTTTTGTTATCTACAAATAAAAACATTTTATGCTCTCAGCATAAAAGCAAATCCTCAGCTTGTCTACTAGTAAAAACCAGAATTTCTGCTATGAATGAGAGATATTTAACTACTTGTAGCCTTTAAATCAGATTTTCAACTCTGGTAACAAATGGGAAGCTTTTTGTTTATATCTGAATAAGATCATAAAAAATAATACCAAAACTCACTAGTGACTTAGGGAGCTAAACTACATCAAATGCACAATAATTAAGTTTCAATCCCTTTCATTTAAATTACTTCTATTTAGTTTGGCACCTGTCCTACATATCATTAAAATATGCAGGTAGAAAGTTGAAATAAAGCTAACTAGAATGGGTGAGTGAGGAAGGTGTTATAAATGCTGCAAATCAATCAAGTGTTAATTTTTTTGAGCTCCTAATCATTAACTGAAAATTTTAAAAGTGCTTTATTTATGTTTATATCTCATCTGCTTTTAGAAATCATCTCAAAATACTTGTCTATATCTCCTGCAACTTTATAAATACTTATGACTGGGAGAAGTTTACAGTATCATAGACACAGGTTCCAAAATCTAAAAGAAATGGTGATCCATACTTTTGATATTTCTGAATTATATAAGTAAGAATTCTGTATGTATATATTCATTCACACTTTTAAAAAAATCTGTTCATATTTCAGATAATCAATTTTTTTCCTGTCTCCAACTTTACAACAGTTGGCAGAAGAGACACCATTTTAATTATATACCGCAGATGGTTGAATATATTAAATTTTGTTCATTTCTGATCATTTAGATCAAAACATATGCATAGTTTCAAGTAAAACAACTATGTCTAAGCAATTAATATAGTGACTGAGATCAGTATAATTTTACTATCTTAAATGGAAACACATGTTCAGTAAATGAGGACAAATTAACTAAAAATAAATATTCTATGCCATTTCCCAACAATACTGCTATCATATTCAATAAAGAATAGGAGAAAAACCCCACAGTTTCAAGCTAGGAAGCGTATAGAGAAAGCCAGATAATCAAGTATTATTTGGGTATAAACTGATAGCTGCTGCTGGAAAAAGCAAAGATAACATTTGAACTTGGCATTCTTTGATCATTTGTTTATTCTAATGAGGAGCTTTGTTTTGGGAATATAATTGAAACCACTTTCAAATCTCTTGTTTTACTTTTCCATTATCCTTTTGGCTTTTTAATTGGGCTTTCTTTTCAGTGGGCTACCTCTCATTCAGTCATAGGTGACGACACTAACGAAACAAAACAAATATATAAAATACCATTTCCCAGGAGAAAACCACAATGTAAGTCATTGAAAAAACACTATTTAAATTACTTCAAATTTATTTGTTAAATTTAATTTTTAATAGTTAAGTTATAATATTTGAAATCTTACAATAGTTATGTTTTAAATTTCCTGAAAAGTGCCTTCTAGACATAGTATTCCCATAATTTGGACTTCAGAAGTAAAATAGTTTTTTTTTAATTTGTTATATTGTTCTGAATAATAATATAGAAGCACAAACATAAAAAGCTTTGAAATATTGGGTAAATAGTAACATTTGTTATTCAGGCCTACTAAAGATAAATGTGGTAGCTCAATGAGTTCAGTTGAGCTTTTCCTAAATAAATACTTCACCAAATCTAATGAACTGATTCTAAAATTAGTGACAGCTTTAGCCCAGTCTGGACAAATAGCGTTCTCTTTAAACAAGGGAAAACAAAATCTATACAGTAGAACTTCCGGTCATGAACGCTTCTGACCATGACCAAATCAGGTTCCAAACAAAAAAATTCACAATTTTTTTCCCTGTGGCCGATTTCCCCTTCCGTGCAATTTTTTTATAAGCGCCAAAATTCCAAAATTAGGTTTGGGTCACAACCAAATCAGGTTGCAACCAAAGTTATGGAAAGAATTATGGTCATGACCAGAGGTTCTACTGTAGTTATTATAACATTACCATGTTTGAACTGAAGAAGTTAAGTTATGCTACATTTATTCTTCTGACTCTTCAATGAAATGAATATACACTTGGAATAGATCTAGCATTTAAGAACCTTTGTCATTATTTTTCATGATGATTTATAAGGTTTATGAAGTTTGTGGAAGTCCATAGATAGAAGCCTAGAAGCCCTGATCAACTAGTACATGGGCACTAAAGATGGTCACTCATGCCATTATCACTTCCCTTATTGCTACAGAGTGCTCTACAGTCTTAAAAGAGCACCTAGAAACTTCAACTGATATAAAGTGTAATAGCCTATCTTTTACAAGTCCATTTTGTTACTGTCTTGTGACAACATGCTGCAAGAGACATATTAAATACCAGGGTTTTCTGAGTGCAATTCAGGATGCTGATTATTTCCTATAAAATCCTATGCACCTCACAGCTTAGGTATCTACAGTATATCACCACCTAATCCAAAGTTCCCATTTTTATTGTTATTGAAAAATAACAGAATAACTGAGTTGCAAGGGACCTTGGCAGTTTCTAACCTCTGATCAAGCAGGGTATCCTATACCACTCTGGGCATATGGCTGTCCAATCTCTTCTTAAAAATCTCCAGTGATGGTACAGCCACAATTTTTGAAGGCAACTCATTCCACCGATTAATTGTTCTAACCATCATTAAATTTCTTCTTAGTTCTAGCTCAGAGCTCTCTTTGATAAGTTTTGATCTGTTATTCTTTGTATAGCCCGCAGGTGCTTTGTCTCTCTCTTCTTTGTGTCAGTCCTTCAAATATTGAAACACTACTTTCATGTCAACCTTAGTCGTTCTTTTTGTTATACTAAACATACTGAGTTCCTGCAACCATTCATCATATATTTTAGCCTCCAACCCTCTAACCAACTAGGATCACTAGGCTAGGACCAGCAGCTGCAACACACTGCTGGCTCATACTTAAGTGGTTATCCACTAGGACTCCTAGATCCCTCTCACAGTTACTGCTGTTGAACCAGATATCACCTATTCCATACCTGTGCATTTGGTTTTTCTTGCTTAAGTGTAAAACCTTATTTTTCTCACCACCAAATTGCAATTTATTGACTAGGGCCAAAGGTTCAAGTCTGTCTAGATCATTCTGGATCTTGAATCTACCTTCTAAAATGTTGTCTATTCTTCCTAGGTTTGTGTTGTCTGCAAATTTGATGTGTTCTTCTCTAGGTCCTCATATATATCATTTATGAAGATGTTAAAGAGTACTGCGCCTAAGACAGAACCTTGGGGTACTTCACTGCATACTTCTCCACATGTAGATACTACATATTGAGTATAATTTGTCAACCAGTTATGAATCCATCTGGTGGTGATGCTGTCTATCCCACATTTTCTATTTTACCATGATCTCCTTTGTCAAATGCCTTACTGAAGGCCAAGTATACTATATCCACAGCATTTTGCTGATCCTCTAATTTAATCACTTTGCCAAAGAATGCCAAATATCAAATGTCTAACCTATTTCTTGGTAAGATAGAAAAATGGGGATAGATAGCATCACCACCAGATAGATTCATAACTAGCTGACAAATTGCACTTAAGTATAATTGGAGAAGGCCTGAAAGCAATTATTCTCTGTAAGGAATCCTCCCAGTGGAACAGCATGACCAACATCTTTAAGGTTGCTCTATCTCTTGTTGCCTTCTTGAGTTGGACTCATCAAAGATAGATGTTTTGATATGCACAGGTAGTCTTTGCTTAACCATTTATTCAGTGACTATTCAAAAAGATGAAGGCTGTTGATCGCAACCTGTCCACATTTACAAATACAAGCCATGTTTCAACTTCCTTAGCCATCTATCTCCTTTCCCAATCTCTGACTTGAGTCAATCTGTTGTCTTCTTCTTCCCATTGCTGATAAGATACAAATGCCCAGGTTGGAAAAGGCAGTGGAGGTGGCAGAGTGCAGTGAGATCAAAAGAGCAGAAATATTGGGGAGATAAAGGATGAATTGAAGCAGAAGGGTGCTGGCAGGGTAGGAGAAGTGTGAAAACCTTGCCTAACTACAACCCAGTCCTGGCTTAATGACAGGAAAACGGATTACCAAAACTGTTGTCACTAATGCTGTTTCACCTAATTACCACATCATTTAGAAAGGGAAATTCCAATGTCAATTGGGTTGCAAAGTGAGTACTACCTGCAATTTTTTCCCTGTAAATCTAAATTACATTTCTTTTTTCATTCTGGGATGTCACTGTTGCTCTTTGTGCCCTACTGGGAGTCTTTTATGATTGAGTTCATTTTTAATAAATAAATAAATGTTTCTTGATTATCATCTTGTAATATTTATTAATCAATCTAGAATTCACATTTGGATTAACTTTCCTAAACCACTTAAAAAGACCCATGGGACTTGGATTTAGCAAATAATAATTGAGTATATTATCTTCGAATAAACAAAAAGCAAAAGGATGAAAAGGGATTAGGGAACAGGTTCAAAAGTCCTCATGCATTGTCATCTTCCAGTATTTCTGTTACCTTCCAATATATTTCCTTCTTAAAATATATATTCCAATGAGTTTAATGAATAAAAGTTCATATTTCCATCAAACTGACAAGCCTGTGTGAAAAAGTATTATTATGTATCTAGTCACCCAATTAAAAATATATAACCAAGGTAAAAAACAACAGGTGATATAGTTGAAAATGTACGAATCTATTCAATATAAATAGAGGCCGAGTGGGATTAATCTCTTCAGATTAGAAAGCAAGAAACTTGGGAGAAATATACAGCAACATAAATAAAGTTAGATAATTAATTTTTCTTTAATAGAGTAAGGATAGGCAGCTATGACCCTTGCACATTTTTTGGTAGTTGCCATAACATTATATACTGCAAATGCTTAAAATTGATAAAATAATTTATTCCCATTTTAAGGCAAGAGATTATTTTAAAAAGTGTAAAAACAATTTTAAAAGAAGTTAAACTCTCCCCAAAACAAAAAGGGAAAGTGATTAAATCCTACCCCCAGCCAAATGTGGTATTTGGTTGTTTCTATTGTCCATCATTGTTTCATCCACTATAGCCTTTGCTTTTAGAAAAAAGTGCTAAACCATTAAAAGGTTGCCCATCTTAAATAGCACTGTGTCTGTGCAGGTCAATCATATGACCCATTTACATATTCAAGCAATGTGAGAAACAGTCTATATTTATGTTGATACAAATTCATACTGTGTACTTTTTTATGTTAGGAAGTTTAAGTCAATTGTTATTACCTATGTACTTAAAAACATTAAGAAAATACGTAAGTATGGATGCAGAATCCCTTCTTATGCATATCAGGTATGGGATTAGACTGCATGATTCTGCTTTTCACCCAAACTTTTAATATGAAACCACTTACCACGCATTCATGAAGAACAGGCTATTTATACCTTTAAATTATTAACCACATCTACTGTAGATAATGTATCTCATATCAAAACAATCAACAAAAAAAGACAACTTGTTTCTGAATTGTCAATTTCAACAAGAAAATAAACATATTGGACTAGATAGGGTTCTGGGTTAATTCAGGAAAGAAAACCTGCAAATTAGGGTTCAATCAGTCAGCTAAAAACAACAAAGTTTTAAACAACAAAGCTTACAGCAGATATTCTTTCTCAAATATCAAATGGAACATCAATCAAGTAGTTACTTACCATTGCTTTTTGAAATTCTTCAGAGTTTTCGGAATTCACATTAAGACTATGGAAGTAATAAAAATATACATTATGTAATAAATATTTAGAAGTACATGATATTTCAAAATAACGGTTGCTCTTTTTTTCCATACATCATCCTTCCCCCAGATTTTTGAAAACCAGACTTTTTTTTAAACCGCACTATCTATTTAAAAGTTAACATGTGTTAATGTTTAACATGTGTAACAAACAGAAAGTTGAGAAAGTTTGGATGTCTTTGAGAGCTGTAGGTAATAATAGATTTCAAACACTCACAAGACATTATCAGACCATATGTGAGCTCAAGAAAATAACTATGCATGGTAATAATGTTCTACCATTCTGGTTACAAAACAAACACAACATACTCTTCTTTATTATGAAGTCATAGTAAGAAGCAGGAAATTATGTCTACATTATATGCAGATACTATATATCATAGAAAACTATTTGGCAGCAGCATTTTAAAATTTCTATTAATATATACTAAGAGTGGATAAATTCAGGGCTGGCTAACCCCAACTTTAACGACACTAAAACACATTGATTCCTATAGGCCATTCTGTATCTAGAATAAATGCTATGTGAAAATTGGCAGAAGTAGTTTATACCAGGTTTTCAATGGGGTAATTGTCCTAAAAAAAGTAATAATGGTTGTTCCTTTTTGGGGTTTGTGTCTGTAAAATATATTCCAACTTTTTTCCCCTAAACAACATGATGTTCAAAACTCCTACTTTTTCCTACTACTTAACCCTACTACTACTTTTTTTATTTGTTGTTGTTGCTAGAATTTCTCCCAAACACACTTCTGTTTTCTGGTGCGACTGCTAAAAGGCAATCTTCCATTTCAGGCTTCAAAACACAAAACTCTAATGCAAGCCTGGAATAAGTTTACATAGTTAGGAATCCCCCTCCCATCCCCCAACTCCCCCCAACCAAAAAAAATAATAGAAAATCGAGAGCAGACATTATGTGTAAATTGTCGTCACCTATTTTGTATTCTTAACTGCCCAATGTGACCCTCAATCTTCTCAAAAATGTGAGCCTCTTTCCCCAAATTTTCTTTCCCTGCCTTAAAAAGACTATTATACATAACACATCAAGATGATATGCTGCTAAGATAAACTGTTAAACAAATATCATAAAAGTATGTACATTTTAAAAATTAAACCATATTATTGAACAAATATTGAGGTACAATTTATACAGAAACATTATATAAAATATATAAAAGCTTCATAATAAATAAATATTTGAGAAAATTAGATGAACAGGAAATTGTGTACATATACATATACGGTCTTGGTGTGTTTGTGTCTTTTCCCGTGTAAGATTGAGACTATCTGGGCAACGTTTCGACGAGATATCACTCGCCATCTTCAGGCTGGTGCTTTCGGCTTTGTGCTTGTGCGAGCAAAGCGTGATCTGAGATGCTGTCTTCCTATATATACTGGTGGGAAGGTTGGCTGTGTTGTCATTTCTTAATTGGTTGATGGAGTTGATGTTTGCAGATTGGCTGGCTTTTTCTTAAGAACACATGTGGCTGAGGTATTGGCTGTGTGTCTATCAGCCTCCTGTGTTGTAACGACTTGGGCTGTGTGATGACCTTCTGAGTTCTATTGTTTTGACATCCTGGGTCTTGTGATGTAATCTCCTGGGTGTAATGAGCTGGGTAATGAGCTGTGTGATGATCTTCTGAGTTTACAGGAGATTACAGCACAAGACCCAGGATGTTACAAGATTAGAACTCAGAAGGTCATCACACAACCCATTACCCAGGTCATTACATACATACATACATACATATATATTATAAATATAACTGAAATTATCTTTTCCAAATCTTTTCTACTAAAATTAAGATACTTAATTATTTACTTTTGTTAAATTTAAGTTTCCATCTGCAATAATGTGGTTCTTTTCAGTGAAGTTCTTTTTGTAAAGAATAATTACCATAACAAATATCAAACAACAACATTTTTCAAAAAGTGGCAAGGAATATACCCTGCAAACATGGAAAAATTAATCCCAAGACAGTAGGCAATATTAACACTGTTTGAAACTTTGTTTTATTATAAGCAGGTATTCCAAATTAACGTGTGATATATTATAATTATATAAATTATATAATTATAAAATTAAATCCCTTTTAAATAAAATATATAGTGGGCTTAGTTTGTGAATGCTTTTGAATTTTCAATTTTTATGTATAAATATACATAAATTACCTAACAGGTGCTCCACACAATTGTTTAATTGGGTTCTCTTTAGTTTATATTGTTTAATTGGTTCTCCTCATCTGTTAGGATTCCACTCACTACCAAAAAAACCCTAAATATTTGATTTCTTTATAACCCAGACGATATTTTCTTGGATCTACTGTAAAACTAGTTTTTTGGAGACTTGTTGCTACTTTTTTCAATGCATTAAATCAGAAGTGTCAAACTCAAGGCCCCTGGGATGGATCCAGTCTACAGGGTGCTTAAATTTGGCCTGCAGGGCCGGCCTGGAAACATCAAGGGACTGGCCCATGCCTCTAGTGGCTAAAACGGGCTGCGTGCAGCCCTCCTCACCTTGTTTTCACCTTCCATGGCTTCCTGCAGCATTCTGCCAGCTGAAACAGGGCCAAAAACCGGGCCGAAAAATGGGCCAGAAATGGCTGAAAACAGCCACGTCGTCAGTTTTCAGCTGGTAAGGTGCTAGTGGTAGTGGGAGGCATCCGTCCTCCCACTACCGCCAGCCCAGAGAACTACAATGCTGATCCAGCCATCAAAGAAATCCAGTTTGATCCCCCTGCATTAAATTGTTTTCCCAGCTTTCGCTATAGCAATGATATCATTTAAGTAAGTCTCACATCATTTAGTTGATCAGGGAAGATTTTGTCCATTAACCTTCAGAAGATAGGTGTCCCTTTTACTTCAACCAATGAAATAGATTGTCTCATGAAGTGGTAGGTTCTCCTTCACTAAAGATCTTCAAGCTGAGACTGGACAAACATTTGTCTGATATGCTTTAGTTAGTACAACCGTTACCAAGCAAAAAGATAGACTAGATGAACTTAGAAATCTTCCAACTATTTGTAAAGCATAGCTAGAAATTATAAGCAACATTGGAAAGAAACCAAAGGAGTAATGATGGAACCTCTCTAAACAACAATGAAAATAGAAGAGAAAGAATTGGAGAAAATAACAAAATACAAAGACCTGCACATAGAAGAGAAACAATGGTAGCAAAGAAAGCAAAGATAGGGCCAATAATAATAGGTACCTTGGGTGTAATCCCAAAACATTTGAATACCATTAGTATTGACAAAATACATTTAACAATACATTTAACATCATCATATTGCAATATCCCAGGTCCCTGGAAAGGACTTGTTAGATAAAAATGTGAAATCCAGTCTAAACATCTGACCGACTATGCAATCAACATAATAATCTAATTAGACACTTCATTGAGACACCTAACTATTCACATTCTCAAACCTGGCATTCAATCCTGCTAGTAACAACCTGTCGCCTTTAACTACTGGTCTATTTGTTACCCTGTGTCCAGTGCCTAAGAGCTTGTTAATTATCCAAATTTCTCTTTCTCTAGGTCTTGTTAATTACCTGTCTCCTGTCTCAGAGGACCTTGTTAATAACTTATACAGTCCCTCTAAAGAGGACCTAACAACACATTAAAATTAAAGATGCTTTTGTTTTAACACCTGTCAAGTGCTGTAAATTGAGAAATTTTCACATTAGTATATTAGCCTACTGTAGTGTAGCATAAAAACAAACATTTTTTATTAAAATGTTGCACACACAGTTATCTATATCCTGAAAAACCAATATTTTAGTTGACATTTGTTCTTAAATACTGTATGTTCCGTGCACAGTACTGCTATGAGAGCTACACATTAACACCTAGACAGCTACTATGATGAATAGTGCCGTTAGTCTACTGTAATGAAAGTGATCAAGGAACTTTAAAGAGAAAACTTTGAAAAGTGTAATTGGGATTACAAAACATTAATTCTATTGTTCTTAAGGGACAATACGACCTCATGTAGGTTTTTCAAAGAATTAGTCATTTGAGCTATAGATTCTATATCAATGTATACAAAAAGTCAATTAAGTTATTACTTCTTATAAAGACTTTCTTTAAGGGAGATATGGAAAAACAAATCTCTATAGCTGTAAACTGACTTCAGTATAAATAACTGAATAAATAAATAACTGAATAAATAAAATTATTCTTCAAAATGATATGCAACTTTCTTTTAAGTCAATCTGGAAATTTTGATTACACTTAACTTCAATAGATTAGTTTTTGACTTACAACCATTTGTTTAGTGACCATTTGAAGTTGTAACAGCACATTAAAAAACAACTTATGATTGTTTTTCATACTTACAATCATTGCAGCAGTTCTATGGTCATGTGATCAAAATTTGGATGCTTGGCAACTGGCATGTATTTATAACAGTTGCAGTATCCTGAGGTCATGTGATCACCCTTTGCAAGCTTCTGACAAACAAAGTCAATGGGGAAGCCAGTTTCACATAATAATTGTGTTACTAACTTAACAATTACAGTAATTCACTTAACAACTGTGGTAAAAAAGCTTGTAAAATGGACAAACCTCACTGTCTCACTTAATGACAGAAATATTGGGTTCAATTGAGATTGCAAGTCAAGGACTACCTGCATACTAACTACAGCTAAAAATACCAATTTTACCATTGAGATAACAGAATATAACACAGATATATGCCAATTTTATGGCTCTCAGTACATTTCTAAACTATTTAATCTGCCTTTTAAAAAAATAAGGTCCATAACTATTTAGCACCAGGTACCTAAAGGACACACTGAGTCTATAAAGGTTGTGCAATGCTTCAAAATCACTTTCAAAAGTGAGGTGTCTTTTAAGGAAGTAAATGCATTTCAATCATTTAAAAAACTTGAACATATAGTTGGGTTCCCCAAATACACATACTTGTGTTCAGCTGCCTAGACATATTCAGCCTTTTAATAATGGATACATTGAAGCTTTGCATGATCATTTAAATACAAGGGGTTCTTAATTCTTTGTTAGATAATCCTGCATTTTATGAATACACTGGCTTTTATATAATAAAATGGCAAAACTGTTTGATATAGACAGAATTGTTCCACAATACCCACCTAAGCTAGTTACTTCACAGCACTGAAATATCAATCCAGAACTGTAATGTTTATTTTTTAAAATTAAATAATGTTCTCCTTGAACAAATATAACAAATACATTATAGTAAAAAACATCAACTTCAAAACATCCAACCAAGGAACTTACCTAGATAGCAGCATATTTTTTGGCTTGAAGTTTGTAGTAAAGGGATTAGTGGAATCAAAATCAAAGCTGTCCTGATGACTTTCTGCAAAAGGACTGGGTGATTTCAAATCAGAGGAGCCTTCTGATCCCCCGTTACTAAGTCTATCTGATCGTTTGCCTTCTTTTTTTCCAGTCACTCTTTCAAAGAGACTAACCTTCTCCTTTTTCTCTTTCTTATTCTCTTTTTTTATTTCAGCTGATTTTGAAAATAAGCCCACATTGTGTTCCCATGATAAAGGGTTTTCTTCAAATGGATTCTTCTGTCTTGGCAATGTGGCAAACTTTTGAGGCAATGAAGCGCTCACATTTATAAAAGGATCTTGAGCTATAAAAGCTGAGTCACTGTCATCACCTGTGTTGTCCAGTTGACTCACTTTAGTGGTATCTGTACTTAATGTCCGTCTGTGTGGAGACTTTAGATTTCCTGAAAATAATATTATTAGTATGCAACTGGATTCTAAATTATTATATGACTATTTGCAATAAGTTAAAATAAAAGTTTACTCCAAGCAATATTACATCCTACAAGAATTATAATCATCTGAAGAACTTCTAAGGATATCAAAAATGCACCACAATACTAAAATTTTTCTATAGAGAGAGAGTGACCAGGATGAAGAAAAATAGTGCCATTTATTTTCGCAGTTTGTAGCCCACGTTTATACCCAAAACTACCTCAAGACAGGCAATTTACAATTAAAACAAAACTAATGTAGCTTATATCACGCTGTAATTTTGAATACTTTAATAATTCCTGCACAAGGACAAATGATCAGAATACCATAAAACATTTTATTATAACATTGAAAATTCATATATACAATGATCTGAACAAATTGTAATCATTACTTCATTGGGAAGAGTCAATATTAACCAGCTAATAGGCTTTATACATACTACACTATTTTGTTTACCCAGGTCTTTCCAACTGATTCAAATGTTTAAAAATATTTCACTGTTATTGTTTTTGTATTTTAATAACGTATGATCCAATCTGAAATTTTCTAGTTTAAGGATGGTGTATAATATGAATATACATAATATGAAGAACAGATTTTGTTTCAAGCTTGGAACAAAACAGTCTAAATAGAAACATTCCAATTGAAATGACTATGTTCCACTATTTAAAAGATTTAATCAGAGAAAGCAATGGGAAATCAACAGAACTGCCTTGCTCTTTGTTTTCCTCCAAGAGCCAGAGGAGTAGATGAAATATTAACTCATGTTGATTGCTATCTGCCATCCAACCTGCTGCAAAATTCGCTACAATTTAATTTAATTTAAACATTAAAAAATTCCTATAGAAATTCTTTTGGTATTTGAAGAAAAAAAATTAAATAACAACCAACAAAAATCAGGTTCAAGCACAAGTCCATGTTTTGTTTTTATTATTAACAAAATCAAATACAAGTTTTGCACAAATCCAGGAAAAAGCAATTATATGTTGTAGGAACAAAATGTTTCTCCTAATTCTTGCATGAGTTAAGAGTAAAACGTAACAACCTAAGGACATCCAGTAATACAACTAAACTCTAGAAGTAATTAAAAGTTGTATTGAAATGAATTCTAAAAAGTACAGATCACAGCATCATAGAGTGCGTACAAAGCTAACAAATCAAAATAGGACAAGTATTTTCAGCTTTAATTGAAAATACTTGCCCTATTTAGGTAGGGCCTTCTCTGTGGAGGCTCCCGCCCTCTGGAATGGTCTGCCTCCAGTTACGCAATAACACCGACCTGAGAGCTTTCAGATGTGCATTAAAACCCTGGCTCTTTAAGCAGGCCGGTCTAGGCTGAAATGGGATTTTTAATTTAGTATTCGAGTTTTAAATTGGGATTTTAAAATTTGGGGTTTTATTAATTTATTGGGGGAGGGTATAATTTTAGGCAGCCTTAAGATATTTAATTCTCTTTTAACTTTTATAATTGTAAAAAGTTTTATGGTTGGCTGTACACTGCCCTGAGTCCTTCGGGAGAAGGGCGGTATATAAATATATTAAATAAATAAATAAATTTTCATTTGTTATTTTTGTATATAACTATATATCTTAATGTCAATTGGATTCAAGACTATGCACATTTTGCACCATTCCTCCCAAAAGCTCAATAAATCAGTCCCACCTGCTGTAGTGGCTAGGCTACAACATCTGGGAAAAGTCAACTGCAAGAAAACATGTTTCATCACAGCATACAGAACAGCACAAAACACTCAAAACTGTCAAGCTTGAAACAAAACTCTCATTTCAATCATGGAAGACGCAGAATGTCTGTTTCAAAGTAAAAACATTTGAAACTTGGAACTTTGGACTTTTGTATACACCAAATCTATTTTTAAAACAAATTACAGTGAAATGAAACTGAATATAATAATAAGTAATGAAGTGAAAAAATTATACTTATTAAAACAAATTATTGATGAAACATTCTATTCTTCATTTGATTCCCATTGTATCTCAAATTTTTAGCACTTATATTTTTCTAATAAGAGCATAAAGATATGGGATTTGGAATAATTCTACTAGAAGGCCTTTTCAAATAGTTTGCCTTTTAAGATATCTGTACTTACCACCTTCATCCTCAGAACCAACAGACTCAAGCTGACGTCTGAAGAGGTAAGAGTTGCCAATTGTTCCCGATTTAATTTTCTCTGAAATTATCTGAGGTCCAGTTAGATCAGACATTGAGTGAGCCAAAGAGAGTCGTTGAGGTCCCAAAAGAAAAGGCTTTTTTGGCTTTGATTTTAACTGCAATTCATTGAGGGATGTTATAGTGTTAGTTTCTGGGGTATGAGTACTTGGAATGATTGCTGAAGATGTATCCAAAAATGTTCCATCTGTCTTACGACCCTTCATTTTGTCCTTTAATTTAGCAAAAGGAGATTTGGTTTTGTCCTTAACTGACAAGTCAAACATGCTTGCTGTCATGTTGTTTCTCATAAACTGAATGTTGACTTTTATCTCGCCTCTGTCTTTAGTTCGTTTTCCTTGCTTGGACTCGAGAGTAAACCATCTTAAAGAAAAGATAGTATGCTGTTAGTTGCATAAGCATGCCTTAGGATCATATGATGCCATTTCATCTATACTTATGTAAGTTTGCAAAAAGTAAATACAGACACATGTCAGGGAGGTTGCTTTACAATTTTAAATTTATTTATTTCAAAAAGTATTCCAAATTTTAGAATAAGTGTTAGAAAAATAAAAATGTCTAATTTAATCAGAATCCTATATAATAAACCAATATTAATTAAACTTCAAGAAATTGCAGCACTTAAAAGTGTATTAAAATGAGTTCCAAACTGAAACTTAAGTAGATAAACAAATGTCATTTAGAAGACTTAAAATAAATATTTACCTACAACTTCCTCAGTAGGGCAACAGAGAAAGCCCACCATTCTTGATCACGTAGTAAAAGTGCTTTGAACAGAAAAATACCAGTAGCCAACACAGTTCATGCAATATGAGCCATATATGTTTTAAGCATCTTGTTCCTGCCATCGTACAATTTTTGAGTCAGGTGTTTCTGTACCTAATTCAGATCAGATCCCATAATTTCATATATAAGTTCTTGCTATTCAATATTCAATTAAAAATAATAATTTCCACTATTTATATATTTCATAGTAATAAACTTAAAATATTATTCCTGAATTTTATTTGGGGAATAGCGTCTACATTGAAAGAGTAACAACCCAAAATGATGTTCTTAGTTCTTAAAATACTTGAAAGAAGTTTATAGATTTAATCACTATAACAATAGCTTTTGTGAAAGTGCAAAAAAACAAACAAACCCTACATTAAATATCAGTGTTGAGGCTAAGTATATTATCCACATCTTTTATAAAGTACACTATAGTATTATAAATAATAACTAGGTTCAATAAGTAAATTTGACATGTAGTCTTGAATGATTTTAAGCACAGAAAGACAGACTATACTGTCTCTTTCAAAACTACTTGACAGGTTTTTCTTCTAATTTTCAGTATCCTATTTAATTTCAGCATTCTACTATTATGACAAATTTTCATTCTTTCGATATATGTTCATGTCAAAAGGATGCAATGTTTGAATATGCTGAGCTATTTCACACTGTTCTTAAATTGTGATTGTTCTCTTTTCTCTTTGAGCAGAAATGAAAACTCACCCAAACAGTTTGAAGGTTACAGGTACAGATATGGAAAAAGTATGTCCATTGGACAGGATGGGACTGAATTTCCTTTTGATTTATTAAGGGAATCAAAATAACATCCCAAGAAGTGACATCCAAAATTGGCAGCACTACAGATTTGCTTCCTTTGCCATCCCCATCCTTATTTCTGAATAGGAATAAAAATCATGCCACCAAAACCTGGTTATTTTGCCATTGAATTTTAGAGGGGAATGAAATCCATTGCTGTGTTTATTTCTATCTCCAGGGCTCTTCTCAATATTCTTTTTCTTATTGAGGAAAAAAGATTCCTCAATATAGACAGGGAGTCCCAAGGTCTGTAAAATCAAGTTAAAATAACCTGAATATAATTTGTTCACCAATATGCTGTTAAGGAACAAACCAGTGGCGGGATTCAAATTTTTTTTACTACCGGTTCTGCGGGTATGGCCACTAACCTCCTTTCCAGCTCCGTTCTCCTGTGCAGGACAACAAAAGAAGACCCAGCTGATCAGCTGGGACTCGGGAAGCACAGAATAGATGGAGGCAGGGCCAGTCAGAGGTGGTATTAGCCAATTCTCCAAACTACTCAAAATTTCCATTACCGGTTCTCCAGAACTGATCAGAACCTGCTGAACACCACCTCTGGAACAAACCTTATAGAATCAGAGGTGGAAGGGACCTCAGAGGACTTCTAGTCCAACCCCCTCCCTGCTCAACCCTCCCTGTTCAAGGCAGGAACCTTATACCAGCAACCAGTCAAATGGTTGTCCAGTCTATTCTTGAAAATCTCCAACGATGGAGCACCCACAATCCTAGGAAGCAGGCTATTCTACTGATTAATATTTGACTGGTTTCACACATTCAGTAAATTAAAACACAGAAGTTATTTTAAAACTTGTGTTATACATATTCTACAAGCCATTCCTTTCTGTAGTCTAGTTGGTATATTCCACATTTACCGCAGCTAGCATGTTTTCTTTAAAGGAAACCTCATAGGAGATGTCTTGCAATAAAAATGTGATAATGCTTAGTCCTCTTTGGACATTCAAAATACAGAGTGCTTACCTTATAAGCATACAGAAATCAGGGTAGATAAAAACAGATTTTTTTAAATTTAAATCGGATTTTTTTATTTTTATCAAATTTATTTTAATAAAATGCTCTTGGAGTAAAAATCTATCTAAAGATAGTTTTCTATTTAAGATACATTAATAATTTAGTTTATTCAGCATGAAATGACACTTAGTTATGTAGCATGTGGCTGTATATTCTGCAATATTTATATTTTGGTAAACTCATTCAATGAATCAAAGCTCTGCAAGCTGAGATAACATGCACTGCATTGATGCATTCACACTATTTCACAGCAGAGATGACATTTGGTCTTTAAAAATTATGATTTAAATTGAGTTGATTTAAATCAAGACTTTTTACTAGTGATTTAAATCATGATTTAAATCAATTCCACTCTGATACAGATTAATTCATGTTCCACATAAAGATTAGTCAAATGGCATCAGTTCCTTTCAGGAACAAAACCACACGCGTGAACTTAGTTATATGGATGTAAAAAATTTTTTTAATATGTAATATTCAATTATATGTGTAGGTAATCCTCAACTTGTAACCAATTGCTTACTGACCATTCAAGTTACAATAGAACCCTCAAAAGCTACTTAAATACTGATTTCAAAATTACAATGACAGTATACACCCTTGCAATCATTTGGTTGCATTTTGGTAGCCGTTCACCTTTATGGCTATTTAGAGTATCCTGCAGTCATATGACCATAATTTTTGAGATTTTTTGCTTGTTTCCAGTGTTTACTTCCAATTGCAGGCAAAAAATGCCCATTAGATAAAATGGATTTGGAAATTCTGAAAAATTGGGCCTAGTGATGCAATGTTTCAATTAATGAGAGCAACAAGTTACAATTAATTATAATTCTGGGCTCAATTACTGTTGTGATTTGAGAACTACCTGTAGACATTAATTTTTGCGACATACTATAGCTTTCTATGCTGTGACATTAGCATTTCATGTTATGTGTACTTTGTTAAAAATATTTGTGCAATTGGATTATGTAGTGAATGGAGAAAATATACATTTATGTTTTTACTGTGAAGGACAGAATAAAAAACTATGCTTCCATTTGAAGCATTCCTCTGTATAAAGGTATAAAAGTCCTATTAATTTTGATACTAATTATGATATGAGATTATTCCAAAATTTGGATTAGGAAATAAATCAAGAACCAACCAAAACTGTAGTAATTCAATACTTTCGTTTATTCTTTCTATTGTACTGTTACAAACTAAATTAATGAAAGTTTCCATAGTTTGAACGGAAATGGCTACTTTTCAATAAATAAATATAATTAAAAATATCCACCTTTGGCCAGAAAGAAATATGATTTTACATTCACAAATTTATACACATGTGTAAACATTCACATTACCCTTCCCCCAACTTTCCAAATTTCTAAGATCATCTTAATAGTATAGCCACATCCCTCTCTACTTAGAAATAAAGCCTATTAATGGAAGTTCTATGAAGATAGAATTACAGCTTTAATGTTTTATATTTTGACCATCTAAACAAAAATAATTATTCATTCTTTATTTTATTCTGTGTTGAGGGAAAGAATAAATGCACCAAAGGCTCAAAGCAGATCAGAGTTGGCCTCCAAGTATTAGCTAAATAATGAAAAGGCCTTAAGTCCCTCAAATTATCATGCTTTACAATGTTGGGTAATCAAAAAAGAAAGCAACACAACTATTTCATGGTGCCTATGCAAAATAAAATGAAAATTATAGATATGGCGTTTTTAGAAAACAATGGTAACCATAATGATAATAACTCCCCTCCCCCCAAAAAAACCATCCATTTATGCTAAGGTGGACTAGCCCAATACTTGTGTTGGAAATGCAGAAAGAAACTTCCACTGTTTTAATATATAGATGTAACCCTGGATTTTTAACAGCAATTGGGACTGGTATTTCCATCACTAAGCAATGTGGTCATTAAACTAATCCCATGGTTGTCAGATAAGACAACTTTCTATGAACTTCCCACAACCAAGTTGTGAGCAAGAAGGCTTTCATGAAGACTGGTAAGTAAAATCTAATACTGTACACATTGGCCAGAAAAACATAGACTCTATACTCCAAACCCAAGTAAGTTTTCTCACTTCAAGAAATTTGGATCTGATGTAGAACTCCAACCCTTACAGTTTGTATGTTCCAAATGTCTACACTGGGTTAACTTAGTATCTTAGCCCAATACAACAGATGGAAGAGGAACTCTTTCAAAAAAATGAACAGACTGTATGCTATTTTTTTAATTTTTATTTCTTTATCTTTGCATCTGTTTCACTTTGTGTTATGAAGTACAACCTTAAGAATGTAGAGTTTTATTTTTAAGAGTGGAGAATATCACAAACCACAGGGAATTGCAAGAGAAGGTGATAAATGGCCTTTCTAGCTTCACCAAATGAGTGAAAAAGTGTTATTATGGAATGCATAGCATAATATAATTTGAAACTATTTAAAAATATAAAAACTGACCATGTGTTAAAGCAAAAATGAAGTGAACAGTTTGTCCCTGGCGAAACATAATAGCACATATATAAGAAATGCTTCTTACATTCAATGCCATAAACATACTGTATACCGGCACTTTTTCTGTCTAAAAAAATATATCCTTTTACATTGATATGCTTCCTTAACTAAAAATATGTTTGGACTAGGGAGAAAATATATTCATCATATAATAAACATTTACCAAAAATATCTTAAAACTATTACAATCAGACTATATGTTTGGACTGCAGTCCTATCTATATTTATATTTATATTTGATATGTAAATCTTACTTAAATGAATCTACCTACTTCTACCTGCCTACTTCTGACTAATTTAGAATTATCAGAAGGCTGTGCCTTTCTTTGCTAATACCAAAGAAAAGCAACATGCGCAAAAAAAAAAAAACCCTAACCCTAACCCTAGGCATAAAATCATTCATATGCTATATTTAACTTTTCTGAATTATTTCAAATTACATAAATATTGCACATTCCAATGCTAGTAGATTTATGGAGGAAAACACAACTGAACCATTAGGTTTGTTATCTTGAGTGAACATGCTAAATAGATTCTGCCTGTTAATGATGCTCTGTGTATCTGCCACTACAATTCAACTATGACACATGGAACAGTCAGACAGAAGATCAGATATACTGTATTGTTTATAACATAAAAATGTTATAAACTTGACATAAATGTTGTGCAAAAAAAATAACTGTTCAGTTAGACCATAGTCTTTACTTAAAATGAACATATTGCAGAAGAAATAAAGTGTACTATATCTACAAACAAAATAATTGGTATATCGTATCATTAGGATTGGCCAAATAATATCACTATTCCTCCTGAATATTAAGGTGAAATACAATATCTCTTTTAAAGACATAATTCTATTTAAATGCATACTATGTAAGGACTGAAGTGAGTATATAAATTCCAAAATTGGGGTATACAAATATTGTGCAGTTTTATCATTTAATATTCTAATATCAATTTGACCTTAATCCTGACTTCCAAATGGTGGGGAATAAAGGAGACAATGCAGTACAATAAGGCTAGTCAAAAAATGTTTTAATTGTCAAGATATTTAAGAAATATTTGTAAAATATTCTATCCTCCCTGAATGTATAAATAGATTCTTCCTAGATAACAATCTTAAAATCTCTTTATAACAAAACTCAAAAATTAACTACCGTATGATACATTTGAGATAATTAGGCAAAAGGATAGAAACTGGGAGACTGTGCGTTTTAGTTGCACCTTAGGCACAAAACCAGCTAGGGAAGCTTGGCCTGTCTCTTTCTCTCTGGCACAGAAAGGAGGCAATGGCAAACCACTAAACCTAGTCAAGAAAAACTGCAGGGATTTTTCCAGGCAGTCTCAAAGAACTGGACAAAAGTGAATGTAAGGGGGAAAAACTCCTTTGTTTCAGAATTTAAGTATTTGCTATTATACATTAAACATAAGTAAAATGATTTGTGATAAAATATGTGAAACTTCATTCCCAAAGTTTTTTTCAATATACAGTACTCTACTTCAGTACTGCAGCTGAAATCATAGACACTGCTTTCCAGCTAAGTGGCCTTTTAGGAGGATAATTGATACTTGGGACAAATATCTAATATGAAAATGTAAACATTTCAAAAGGAATGCTTCCAAGTGTTGTTTTCCATATTCTGAAAAATTAGAAAATTAAATATATCTCAATTCAATAAAATAAAAGCTATATGGATGGATCAATTATCTAAACATGTTTATTAATATGAGTTGAAATGGTGGTTTTATTCTGTAAGATTTCCACTCAACCAAAGAGGTCATTGTACAAGTTTAAGCCAGTTACTCTAAACCAAACCTCTCAAATAGGATTTTTGTTATTGGCATAAAGCTGTCTTGCACTGTTAGAAAAAATGTGGAAATATAAAGTAAAGATATAAATATAATGAAATCAATATCACATCCAAGAATACCGTACCTGTATTTCCCAAAATATCACATCCAAGAACATTTTTGTACGAATATACACACATTGTACTGTGTATGGAATAACAGGACATCATGTAACATGAGTAGAAAAAAAAAGAAGCAACATATCTCCAAAGATACAGCATATTCTCAGAATCAAGAATGTTACACTGTGGAGAACATCAGTAGTTCATAGACTCTGATTTCAAGCCATACATCTTCCAATCAATAAATCAGACAAGAAAATACCACATCTCTCAAATCATCAATCCAAAAATCAAAGTTCTTGTTTCCAGACTACTCCACCATTGCTTGTATATATTCAACGTAGATCAAGTTACAGTATAAGCCATAATTCACAAGGCATATTTTCAAATAAAATAATCCAAAAAATCCATATTGATTTCACTCTCTTATAGTTAGTTACTAGTGCATAAGCCACAAATCATGGTTGATCCCATCAAATTGGGGGGGGGGGGGAACATTTTCAACTACATATGAGCAATGAACTATGGCTCTTATGAGCAAGCCTATAAATTCTCATTGGCTTTCACTTCATACTAATTGTATTTATGAGGTAGTTATGTGAACAATTCGTGGAGATTTTAAGATAACCTTTTAAAAAAGGATTGGAGAACATGTGACCTCTAAAGTTGGTACTTATTAATACCCATTAGCCCTAGTCAACAAGAGCACTGGAAGATTATGGAAGCCAGGATTTGGCTCTACCTCCTAAAACTAGAGATTTGCAACACCTGCAAAGAGTACATTTCCAACACAAAACATATAAAAATAACACTTACTCTGTTTTCCTTCTGAGTTTGTCTTCAAAGATATCATTTAGATTAATTGCCACTTGTCCCAGAAACTTATCAAGGCCAACAAGAGACCTGTGCATGACTATCAGGTAGAGAATGTATTTTTCAGAGTTCCCTTCCATCAGCAATCCAGGCAGCTCAAACGAAGCTTCTTCTTTCCATATTGGATCAAGGGTCTTCTCTGCCACCGAAGTGGAGTATTTCTCTTTTCCCAATTGTATGATTGTGTATGTATCATTAGTGCCACTTTTGCCCTTTGGCTTGAGACCTTTGGCCTGAAGGACTGTGACCTGCACATGAGTTGGGAACCACTTTTGAGCTTGCTCTGCCAACATAGTAACAAAGGGGTGGGGGAGAGATTTTGAGTAACAATAGCCACAGAAATAAAATACTGGGTTAGAAAGTATATTTCACAACAGGGAAGCTTGACAGAGCCTTTCAGAGAACTAAGCAACTCTCATTTTTGAGATTCTTATTCATTCAGCAGCATTAAACAAAATGGGCCAGGTTCCCTAACCTAGCTGACCGTCCCTTCAGATTCTTTTCTCCAAATGTTAATTTCCAGCATACCTCTGTAATCCTAGAGATAGTGCTGCTCTTCCCTACTTCCATACAATATATATTTGATTTTATCCTCTACCACCGGATTTTCACTCCCACCCAAGGCCGACCGGAGACTAACGGGCTTTAAATAAAAAGAGAAAAATTCTCTCCCTCCCCTGTACAATTTGGCACTTGCCCTGCCTAACACCGTTAAGATTCCTCTGCATCCTCTCCGGCAAATCCTGCTGGCAAAACAACCTACACCTCTTTACAACGCGAGCGGGATGATGGGGACAGGGAGGGGGGTGTCGGGCAAGAGTTTGATTCTGCCGAAGACACGGAACCAGCTCCTGCCGAGGTAAACTGGACCCGTTCCGCCGGGGACTCTGCCAGGCCGCCCTTCCCCGGTAACGGCTTTTCTGGAGGTGTGTGGGGGGGTGTCCTTCGGTATCCCCGGGGTTGGAGAAAAGGGGGGGCGGCGGCGTGAAAATGAACGGCTCGGAAAACGGGCAAGTCATGCGGAGCTCAGCAGCGCGGTCGCCCAGCCGCTTCCCTTCCTTCGGCCGAAACGTTCCAGCCGCCGAGCCAAGGCCCCACTTCCGCCTTCCCCATGTTGCCTAAACGGGCGCCGCTGAGTGGGAGCGAGTGAGCGGCGCCGCCTCTTTCCTCGGGCGGTCAGAGGGCGAAGGGTAGGGTTCAGGAGGGCCAGCCGCTTCCCCTGCCCTGCCTCGCCGGCTTTCAGCGGGTCCCGTAGGGACAGGCAAGGGGGTGAGGGGACGATGGCCGGAGAAATCCTGAAGGATGTGCGTGGTCTCTCACGGCTCGAGCGGCCACCGGGGTGGGTGGCGGTTGGACTGAGCCCCTATGCGGAAGGCTGGACTTTCCGCATAAGGACCGCTTCAAGGTGGACTGGTATTTGGTGGAGATTTCACTTCTGCCTGGCGTCTTCTTCTTTTCGCCCTGCCTTGTTGGGTTGCAATGCAGCAAACGTTCAAGGGCTTGCGATGGACTCGGTTTTAAAGATATTCCTCATTGGTTCGTTAAAAACTTTTTTTTTAACATTTTTTTTTCTTGGAGACGCGGTCATGCTGAAGTATCAAAGACACGACACAATACGGGGGAAGTTGTGAATTTGCACAAGAAGGGCAGGCGAATTACAGTGAGAATGGAAAATAAACTGATCGGGAATAGCATAATAAATTAAGAAAAAAACGACTTAATGATATATGCTGACAGTAATGAAATGGTGGACATAACGAAACTCGGAAATGCCTTCAAAATGATGAATTTTGTTGAGCTGGTGTAGTTTAATAGTCAAGGTATTCAGTGAGAACCAGATTCAGGTTGCTGTCTCTCCTTAAAAATCACTAGGTGACTTGGGGTCAGTTTTAGCCCAATCTATCCAACAGAATGGATATGGAGATTAAATGGAGAGAGATCTAAATATATCAATTTGTGGCCCAGAGGAAATGTAAACTCAAAAAAGTTTTAAAAAATTTTTTAAAAGGCATAATTGACAAAACAATAGGTTGGGATTCACATTTGAATATAAGGACCATTTAAAAATAAAGGCATGTTCATTTAACCAATCTAGGAAAATGTATTTAAAAACATGAAACCAATAAAAGTATATGCATTCTGCAAATAACTTCTAGATGATGAAACATAACCATTACCTTGGCCTGCAAGATAATCTGTAGATTAGGGATTCTGGCTTCAGCAGCATACTGTGGTGTGACTATGGTTGAGGTAAAATTCTATTTTGCTTGTATACTTGCTGTCAGGATTGACTGGTACTGTTACAGTTAGCTGGGAATACCCTATGCGACATGAGTGTAATTAAGGGTAGTAGTCAGTGGTGGGATTCAAATTTTGTTACTACCGGTTCTGTGGGCATAGCTTGGTGGGTGTGGCAGGGCAAAGATACTGTAAAATCTCCAGTCAGAGGTGGTATTTGCCAGTTTTCCAAACTGCTCAAAATTTCTACTACCGGTTCTCCAGAACTGGTCAGAACATGCTGAATACCACCTCTGGTAGTAGTCTAGTCTACATCTTTTATTGAATCTGTTATGTGAAAGGTTTAATTAACCGAAGCTCTGATGGGGAACAGAGGCCAATGTTTGTGGCCCTATTGTTGTGCTGGCGTGCTATTAAATATTTCCAGAATCTCAGCAGTTTATTTCAATTAAAGGATAATTCAGTAGAAATTAAAATGTCCACTGTAAAAAATAATAGTGTGTCCTGCAGCAAAATGCATAATACTAAACAATGCTTGAAAAACAACAGATGAGTGTCTCTTTGACCAACTTTCAGAAGACTAGCAATGGAGAGGCTGTTCTTAAGTATGGGTTGTATGTCTGAGATACTATTTATACTGTCCTTGGGTCCTCTTCTAGATAATGGGTACTACCAGTTGTTGTTTCTGAGAGAATGGCATTGGAAAGTTGTTTTTTGTTGATCTTGGGCACCATCCATATATGTTTTGTAAGTTAAAGCCATCTCCTTGAATTTCCTGTGAAAACAATTGACAACCATTATAGGGACTGCAATAAAGTGTAATATGTTTATGACAATGAATTTTAAAAAACACTAATTTTTGAACCAACTGTAACTGAGTGATCTTCAAGACACCCTCATGTAGCAAATTGGTGATATTACCAAGAATTACCTAGGTCCTCTTTTCCAAGAAGGGATGTATCCTTCCTAGTCACAACTCCCATTGATGTATTCCAACAGCAGCTCTGTCTTGACTTGGGCTTAATTGTACTTTATTCATCCCATTAAGATCCCTGTTGTCTCAAGACACTAAGATGAGATTGAACACCAGCTGGGCCCAGAGTAGCAATAAATATATATATTACACACAATACATTACATACAATACATACATATAGCCCTCTGAATCAATGAATAACATCTCCTAGCATCCAGTTTGAACACAGACTGAAAAAAGTGTAGCTAATTTACTTATTCTAAGGCACTTTATAGATGAATTCCCACTATATATTCAAAAGTTGGAGGCTGGCTGAACACTATCAATAGGGCAATGAGTAGCCCTTGTAGGTCTTTGGCAATGTTCCCAAATGCCTTCCAAAAACTCTTCAGAATGCCTGAGAAGACCCTCCTGATGCCCCCCCAACTCTGCAGGTGGCAGTCTTAATTGGCAAATGATACATATAATGCCATCCATATCCAAATCACAGCATAATTTCTCTGATATGAAAATGAGATCAGCATATATTTCCTGGCATGTATCAATCCATAACAATTGTATGATTACTTTGGAGTCCATGAATTCTGGCATTTCCTGAACAATAGGAAATAGATGTTGAAGTCACTGAACACCAAAAAGTAAGGAGACAAACTTCAATCTAGATGTTTATCTAGACAAGATGAAGGGAGCAGGGCAACAAAATATCTGGTGTACCAGTAAGGTCACAGTTTGTCTCTATGGCCCAGTGTAGGCATTCATGTAGGTTATCATGAATAGGATCATGGAATATAAAAGTGTCATATAGGGTCAATATAATTACCCATACAGCCTTGAGCTCAAGATTGCTACAGGACCAAAAGTCCAGAAATGAGAAGAAAACATTGTGCATAAATCCAGGATAAAGTGAAAGATTTAATGGGTCTGGATAAAAGTATTCTGATCTTGTGGATTCAGTGAATGAAATAAAAAGAATCTGAGCTGTGTGGAGACTCATCTATGAATGAATGAATTATAATGGCTTGATGAAGACTTGCTTCAAGAAATAAGTTTTAAACAAATTAATTCACTTGGGAGATGGGAAAAAGAATGAATCAAAAAGTTTGACTAATTTTAATTTTTATGATGCAAGACTGAAATCATTAGTGAACAATGAGAAGTTCTGAATGTGGGACAACATTTCTGATAATATCTAGAGTAGATCTTTTTTTAAAAATAAATATTAAAAAATATTAAACAAAGTAGAATAAAATGACAACAAATACAGGAACATAAAGTATTGTAGTGGAAGCAAAATTAATTTCCCAACAGAATGAATGGAAATTAAAACAACAACAACAACGATGATGATAATGATGATAATGATAATAGTAACAACAACAATAATAATAATAATAATATAGTCCTAAACACTTGAGAAGTGTTCGACTAGTGATTTGAAACCCAGCATGGTTATTTCATTTATGGGTATACTGTTATCATCATCATCATCATCATCATCATAATTGGAACCCTTGGAGCAATACATAAAGGGCTACCTCACTAATTGTAAATTCTGAATTTATCAGACTTGAATACCATAATTCTACAAAAAAACACCCTACTTGGAACAGCCTGCGATGCTACCTTAACAGTTCCTAGGTCTTTGGTTGAGCTTTTGAGCTACCAACCAGCCGCAAAGGCTGTGAATCTCACTAAAGATTAGCTACTACTACTAATAACAGCAACAACAACAACAACAATAATAATAATAATGATAATAATAGTTTGTTGTCATTGTACGTATATACACAATATACACATACAACAAAATTGCACTTAATGAACTTAAGGACCACCATCGGTGAGCTGTTGGACAGTATTACTTGGTCTGTAGTGTGGATACTTGTGTATTTTAGGGGGTGGGGAATTTTGGTGTTTGGGGATTGCCGTGTATGTGCATGTTGGGTCTGGGGTCTGGATGTTATGTAAATTTCATTCTATGTGTATAATGTGTATATGCGTACAATGACAAAGCAAATAAATAAAAAGGATGCAAGGAAAGGATGTGGAAGCTGCATGAAATAGAGTGCCTGCAGAGTGCCACAGAAGTGCATGGAATTAAAACTAATAAGTATAGTATGAAAAAGGATATTTAATGGAGTAATGAAGTAAAGACTGGATGAGAAATGCACATAAAAGAATATTAAGATATTAATATGCATAGAAGGTATTGATATGCAGAGTGTATATAAAAAGATATTAACAAAACTGGGAGGGCGAATGCAGATCATTTTTTAATGAAATTGGTAAGAAGGCTATATATGCCTTCAACAGAATCAATGTAAGAATGAAAGTGAAATCATTTCTAAATCATATATCTCCAATAAAGAAGGAGTGTTCAACCTTGGCAACTTTAAGACGTCTGGACTTCCAACTCCCAGCATACCCCAACCACCCATGAGATGACTTCAAATTGTTTCACTTATGGTCTGAGGAAGAGATGAAAACAATGCTATGCAATCAAGGGAAAAGATTAGCATCAGAACATATTCACTGCATGTTTGAATGAGTAGAGAGATAATTTGCATACCTGCCTAACTAAACTGTGTTGGAGCTTTTTAATTTGATCATCTTTCCCTCCATTAACAAGACTAGTGTTATTTTTGGGGGGAACAATTGTTTGCTGTAAAGCAAAGCTTGAGTTTATGGTCTGAGGATTGCTGGTTCACTCTTCTGGAATTAAAAAGGCAAAATGTATGTGTGATAACCACAAATGAATCTAATAATTATCCAGTGCGCAATTAGATGATGTAATGGGATTTAACTCAACAGACCACAATGTTAGCCTGCAGAACTTTGGGGAAAAATGCTCACATCATCAGCCCTCGGTAAACATGCATTTCTGCCTATAAACTCAGGTAAATGGGTTCTGAAATATTTGAAAGGTAAGGCAAAATGAAAACCAATGAAAAGCTTATATTGTTTCAGTGGTAGGAAGAATATATTAGCATATTTCCAGTATGTGTATTTGAGTGCATGTTTTTATAAGGGATTTACATTCAGGAAAAAAGTTGCAAAATTGAACAAGTCAACACTTTATGACTCAGTTACGGTAGCGATGAGTGCACTATTGGAAGACCTAAAACAGGTTTAAGGGCAAATCTTCATGGGAATAACCCAGTTGTATGGTCGCTAAAAGTCATCAATGACTTGATGGCACCTAATCACACTTTATGGAAATATTTGGGTTGTTTAAAAATTATTCCCCAGTATATAGAAATGCTACTGGATGCAATCACATTTTCCCTTAACTGAGCAATATTATATTTTTGATAATGAAATATATCGACAGAGTATTGGGAGAATCTTTGGAAAAGATGGAAAGATACTATTCAGCAAATGACATTAACGAATTCATGGGTACATGTTAATCAAATGATAGTTTGCTTGTTTATGCCTTAATGTATAAACTCAATCATCAAGTTTAGTAAACTTTATTGAATAAATTATAGTTAAAAAAACCCAGGGCATAAATTATGTGAAAAAAAGCTGTAGCTGTACTGATCTGGAGACCCATAAAAGTTAAATACCATACTTCAGTTACAAACCAATGACTAAGAAAGGTGAAATCAAATGAAACAAAAATAAAATTTTAAAATATCCAGATTACTTGAGAAATGTAATATTGTTTATTTCTGTCTTTATTTAAAATATTAGTAAAAAATAAGACCGCTATTTATTTGATTGACTTCACTTAATTCTGATTTTTACATATTATTTTAAGCACTTTATAAGGAATATAAACTCTAAATTAATAAACCATTCTCCAACTATTCTTTTTTATAAAAAAAAAGCAATTAATACTTTCTGATAAATTACTATCCATTTTTCTTTTGAGAAAATACAGTATTTTGTGTACCAAAAATAATGAGTACTAAACAAATGTTTGTTTCCTTATTTCCATAAGGAATAAATAAAGTTAATGAATTCCCAAACCAAAGACCCCTAATGAAGAAAAAAAGCACAAAAATACACAAAATGACTATAGAAGCTAAGATAAGACCTCAAGGAGATGCATACAGGGCAAGAGCTACTATGTGACTAATGTGTGATCCTTTGTTTGACTAGAAAGGGTGGCAAGTCACAAGACACAAGTCACATTGACAAGTTCTAGCTTGCACATTGAATACCAAACAAACGAGTACCGGGACAAAATTTTCATGTCAAAATATGTTGAGAACCAAATTTGACCAGTTTCAAAGCTATTGAATATAATGTGTGACTATACCTGAAGTAGGCTAACTTACAGATTATGTCCAATTCAATAAGTCCAATGTCTTGTGACTCATGATGACAAAGGAATGAAAGTTGGTAAACTTGTGGCTACTTCAGTGCTACAGGCTGTTAGGCTGCACTGCAATCATGGGATCTTCATTTCAACATTCCATGACAGTTTTCCAGCCAGTCTTGCAATCCCTCTCATTCTCCCCCACTGGAAAGGAAAAGAGAAAGGAGGGAAGAAGGGAGGGAGGAGAGGAAGGAAGGACCGAAGGACATGAGGAAGAGGGGAAGGGAGCAAAAGAAAGTAAGGGTGGAAGGGACAATGGAAGGAAAGATTTCTGATGGTCCCTGCCTGCTTTCCACAAGGAAACTGGGGAAATCAGAATTTTAAAGACATTTTTTTCACAGGGTATACTTGCAATCATTGTTTGTTCAAATAAAAGAAAATATAGAAAGGTAATTTAATTTGATATATTGGCATGTTTATCTAAATGCACCTATCATTTAAAACTTTTCTGTTTACAAAATAACCTTTCTTTTTCAGTAACCTCTGTAGACTGAGTTTTCTGTTTAGTAAAGATCCTGGATAAAATTAAAACCAGCTGGTGCTATTATATCAGTTTAACTTACTCAAAATAACATAAGACAAACAGTAAATTATTTGGGACAATTTGATTGGTATTAGAATTAAACTTTTAATTGCTGGCCTAACATTTCTGTTGCTAAGTGAATTTTGCCACATTTTACAATCTTTCTTGCCATATTTGTTCCGTGAATCACTGTACTTGTTAATCAGTAACATGGTTGTTAAATGAATCTGGCTTCCCCATTGACTTTGCTTGTCAAAAGGTTGCACAAATGATTACTTGATCCCAGGACAAGTCTTAAACATGAGTCAGTTTAACAACCATCTAAATTTTGAACACATGATCATAGGGATGCTGCAACAGTGTGAAAAGCAATCACATGTCACTTTTTCAGTGCTTTGTAACTTTGAACGTTCACTAAATGAACTGTTGTAAGTTGAGGACTACCTGTATTAAAAGAAATACTTTCCTTAGTTGTTGGCACCTATCAATTTTAAACATTGAAAATACTCTTGAATTTGCATCGTAACAAATTGTATTTCTAGGACTAAAATGAGGTAAAAGTTCACCATATCAACATATTATTTTGCTTTATGAATTATTTAAATAAATGTTAAATATTTAAAGAAACAATATGTTAATTCATTCTCACACGAGCATGCTTGATGCTGTGTGTGTGTGACGTTGAGAATGTAGATTGGGTTAAAGATGCTTATGAAGGAATGACAGATGTTACATTCCAAACATAATACCACAGCCAAATGCTGTTTGAACCATCCATCTCTTTGAATTATGAAGTAAACTGATCTACACACTTTGGACTAATAATACATCAGAACTTTCTTCACTGGGCAAAAAAAGAAAAACCCAGTGAGAACCCAACTCCCATGTGAGTCCAAGTAACATTAACAATCAGACAGCTTGAATATCTTTCACCACCGCCTGCGGATTACTCTTCCCCATCAACAGGAAACAGGTTATTCTAAATAGGGCTGCTGGGCAGATGCAATAATACAGAAAAATAACTATATTTTCCCTTCCTTAGTACCATGATGTGGAGATGAATACGGAGTCTAACTTACATTAGATTGGATTCACTCTTGTTTTTCTCCAGGTCTTGTTTTTGGCAGCTCATCTAGTGGAACTCCTTGAGATCAATGCCCAAAAGAGGCCACATAGGAACAATCTAGACTGGGCTTCAGTCACCCATACATTTCAACCTGCAATCAAGGTCCCTGCCAATCTGTCTGACAGATCATCAGGGAAAACCTCAAGGTCTTTCTAGGATTCTGCAGGGTCCTTAATCACCTAAGGTCGGCTAGCTAACCTAACAGACCCTGCCTCTGCATGGAGGTATATAGTCCCAATGAGCAAGAGGACAGCCTCAGAGTGATTTGTCCATGGCAACCAATTAATGGGGATATCCTCAATGCCAGTTCACCCTGAAACTTCCCTACGACAGAAAACAGAAGTAATATATGACCCCTGGTATTGTTGGGTCTTGAACTCCTAATGAACCACAAAAGATGAACAGCACCTAGTGGTCTTTAAAGATAAATGCCTATGTGACCTTTTTTCTTTAAATAATGATTATCCATTAGAAATTGAATTCTCCTCTGCAGTTACTTCAAGATTTCAATCCATCCTGTGACCTAACCCAACAATGATATAATTCCTCAGGAGAACAGCACAAGATAACATTCTTCAGCTTTCTCAGTAAGCAATTTATTTGGATTATGTTGATATGAAACTAATGAGTTTCCCAGATTTACTTTCTAAAATTGTTCATAAATGTAAAGAGTTTCATGAAGTTCAGTTGATAGCAAGACAATATGACCTTTCTTTCTTTACTACAATCATTTGTCCCTATAGGTGGGAAGAAGAAAAAACATGATGCAAGTTGCTAATATTTGAACATATCTGAAAATCAGATCTGGTGTACACTGAGAGCCAGGAAAAAAAATGGCAGTATTCTTAATGAACGTGACATCTTTCCTTTTATGTAAAATAAATTTGTAAATTGATAATTTCTTCAGCATTGAGGGAGGAAATGCCATATGCCACTTTCTTATGGCTATGCTGGAGATATGTACAGATGCAGGATTTTGTCTGTAGGGGTATGTGTGCATGTAGATAATAAACTGGTCAAATTTAGAAAATGGCAGAAAATTTGCCATTTATATCTTTAGTACTCATTACATTTATTAGAGGGATTTCAATGTAGGTTACATTTCATGGCAGTAAGATAACTTTACCTAGTAGCTCGAAATAACATTATGTTCTTGCCACTCAACTTTCTTTGCTCCCATTCTATCTCCAAAGGATGATCTGAAGTAATGGTAGACACCTCAATATACTTTCTTTTAATCCCCCTCCCCAAAAATCGATTAAGGGTAGTTCTTTTCATCCTTATGCCATTTCCTAAACTCTGAGTATACAGTTGGATAAACAGGAACCCTTAACAATTCAGGAAAGGTGCAGTTTAATTACAGATTAGTTTCCCACCTGCTCCAGCCTGGCATTCAATTTTGAACTATTTGAACATCTTCATTTCATTATGTATCTATTCCATACAACTTCAAATTGGTTGGAAGTACCAATTATGTAAAAGTGGAAATGAACTATAAGTTCTGATCAAGGAACACCAATGCCAAGGAAATCCAGAGTGATGCTTCTCAAATGGATACCTAGTTTGTGCATGTACCCATGCAATAACAATGTGACTTACTCACTACAATACTTATTTACTTAATTATAGTAATTGATATTAACTATGAAGGTATGAAAGTTATGGCAGTTCTGGAAGTTCTGGAAGTTTATGGGATAATATTTGTGGCATGTGTAAGGAGGAAACACATGCGAGACATTTAATTTCTTATTATTTGGCAGATTTCTTCATCCATGAAGCAAATATATCCATATAGTTCTGCTCATATTTGACATTTTTATATTTGAGTTTCTCCATGTCCATATAATAAAGATCAAAATCTTTAATACATCCTGGTTATTCTGCACAGATCAAAGAGAAGAGGCAATCAGAGACTTAAGCTTTCTTGCCAAGATACTTATTTGAACAGTATCCAATACAGCCATTCAAGAAATGTGTGTCAGTTTCAGGGTTAGCAAATATGTCTGTTGCCTGACTCTAAGATACTCTTTTACAAATGATTTCACATTTTGGGCCACTTTATTCCATTGTAGCATACTTCTGCATCAGTAGCTTGCTGTTAAAGAGATCTGGCTTAAAATACAATGAAATTGTGATAATTAATAGCCTAAATTGGGCTGTGGGTGATATAGTATATAAACATATATATAAACACACACACATATATAGAGAGAGGGAGGCAGGCAGGCAAGCAAGATAAGCATGTCAAGTGAATACCCAAATGCAAATAGAAAACAGTCTCTTATCAGTGTTTAATATTCCTGTTGTTGGCTGAGAACATTATAACATGCTATATGATTAAAACATAGGATCTCCTCAATATGACTGTTCTTTGGCACAGATTCTTTGGTTCCCTTCTATTGAAATGGCTTCAGCAAATTTACTAAGAAGTACATAAATCAGTAAAACTGAGTAAGTAAATCAGTGAGCGGGTAAATATGCATAGAATGACAGCCTGATTTTTTTTTTAAAAAAAGAAGGGAAATCTCAAAGCAAGATACGTTGAGCTCCAGACAAATTATATATTCAGTCTGATTTGAATTAAGCAACAAAACCAATGGCTGTTATAACACATTCTATCAGAAAATATGCTGGTTGTGGAACCTAGGAGTTATAGAGCCCATGAACGATGTTCACCACCTGCAGTATTTCTCTTATCTTTTAATTACAAACCATTTCCTCTGCAGGTTAAGACCAAAGGACACCACTAGAAATGGCACAGAACTGAAAGGTGTTCAATCTCAGTGGATCAGGTTATTTTAAAACATACATGGCAGTGAAAAAAGTTGTCACTGTAAAAGTTTAGAATTTCAAGTCCTCCATAGAGAAGAGAAGATTGGAATAATTTCGAATATACAAAAGCCATCTTCTGAGTCTTCGTAATAGGAAACATTACCTGGATAGAATGTAAATCCATTTAATAGCTCTCCCCTAATTAGGGCATTGCAAAAGTCAGTGCTTTCTCTTCTCTGAAATATGAGCCTCATGGTTACATTTGAAATGAATATGAGAAATGTTGGTTTATGACTTGTGTACTATTAAAGGAATATTTTGGCAAAAGCTACTTAAAACAAGAAAATGCAATAACATAGTAGCCAGAACTGATCACTTTGCAATTCTACTTTGGCACAAAATAGATTTTTATTCAGAGACAGAACTGATGCTTTGTTGACTGTATACCAGTAATCCATGGAGAACAAGCAAAAATCAGTACAAATCGTGTACATGTACAGGATTAATCTGCTATCAGTTGTGAGCTGATGGAGAATCATTATCAGTCCCATTTACAATTTGCAGAGCCTTAACAATGTTTGGAACTCTACCAGCAGGAGAAGGCACGGCCTTTGACCTGTGGAGCAAATCAGTCCAGTAGATCAAATAGATTAACACGGTGAGTTATTAGCCTTAAAAGCCAGGCCTGCAGAAAAAATAGGATCTTAAAATAAATGTCTCTTCTGATTAGACAGAGGGCCCTAATCACATGTGGTTTCTTTTAGCTGCTAACTGCTACACCGGTATTCAGAGTTCTTTTAAAAACCCCACTTTTGTAGTGATGTGTTAATGTGCAAGAACAGTGATAATGGATTACATATATGTAACTTTAATGTTTGCTGTTTCCCTTCCTCCAACCCCTGCAAGTGTCTGGCTTGTATATCCCAAGTGACTTGTCATCCATACCTGGTCAAGAGAGGAGCAACAACTCACTCCAAGTAATTGTTCTTTCAGCTTCAACTTTTTAAAAATGTGTATTTGCTCTACCGTTACCCATCAATATTTTTTGAGTGGTGGTGGAGTACAGGTGGGGAATAGCCATCCTTCCCTTTCTATTTGGATCGCCAGAATAACCTGAAACAAAAACAGATTATATTTTAGAATAAAATAAATGGAAAACTACCTTCTGGAATAATCTGATTGTACACTATGTATAGCCCAAACCACCATTCACTGAAATTTGTAAAAGTATTTAAAACAAACCCATCTCATGATGTTTTAAACAACAACAAAATGTTTAAAATCTAAATTAAGGCTAACTAACTGTGTGAACTAAAATACTCAAAAGTTATCTCCCAAGTGAACAAATTTGTGACAGAGTTGGTCCTTATAAGCCTTTTTTGGGGAAAGAACATGCTACAGTTATAATACTGTATATAAGCCTTATCCCTTCCTTCCTTCCTTCCTTCCTTCCTTCCTTCCTTCCTTCCTTCCTTCCTTCCTTCCTTCCTTCCTTCCTTCTGAACTTAAAGGCCTCTCAGTCATAAACTCTGAGCACTTTATACAGTATGTGGTAAGAACTATTTTTCCAGCACATTACTGATTATATTTTAACATTTTTAAATCATGTTAAAAAGTAACAATACAAATATAATGTAAGAATGATGTCATAATAAATATATCTTTAGAAACAATAATTAATCAAACATTACTCAACTCTAATGAAACCAATATCTGCCTATCGGTGGGGAAAAACACATTTCATTGCCAGAGGACATTAGAACTAAACTTTCTAGTCCCCAGGTCTACTAGAAAAACTATGTTTTAATGATGCTCCTGAAAAGATCCTGAACAAATAGATATGCTTTCATTCTTATGAAAATTTTCCATTTCTAGTTCAATAGAAAAAGACAGTATTAAAAGCAGTAAATGAGAAAAATGTTTAAATGTAATATTTAAATTAATCATTGAAAGACAATTATAAAGCAAACACTGAAACCCAGAGTCCACTCTTCCCCTGTTAGAACAGGGTTACACAACATGATGCAAAAAGAAAACAAAAACAAAAAGCACTACATAATACACCATCTGACTTTATTTTTAAATTCCCTGAATTAAACATAAATGCACCAAAGCTGTCAGCTGCAAAGCAGGTATCAGCCTATAGCATCATCTCTATTTAACTTTCCTAAGTATATCTGGGCTTGTAGGCATGAATAGAACATAAAATGCCAACGTGCTTCATTCCATTGCTCTGTTTGGAGGTAAGCCCCTTGCAAAAATTTTGTTAAAAGAATAAGAAAGCCAGTGATGATGGGAAGCAGTTTCGCCAGATTGTTTCCTGGAAAATTGATTGTTTTGTCCATGCCATTCTTTTCAACCAGAGGTGTAAAACTCAAGGCCCATAGGCCAGATCCGGCCTGTGATGTGGTCAGATCCAGCCCATGGGGCTATCCTGGAAAATGTAAACAGCCAGCCCGCATCACTTTGGCCCAGTCTACCCATGTCACTTTGCCCTGGTCTACCCGCATCTCTTTGGTCCTGTCTACCCAATGTCACATCAGGCCAGCCTGGTTTCAGCCCAGTCTACCCCATATAAAGAGGAAACATGCCAGCAGTTTGGGGAGTGGTGTCATGCTGGCCACGCACACCCATCCAGTCAGCCACGCCCCCCAGAGGTCAACCACAGCCCTGATGCAGCCATCACTAAAATTGAGTTTGACACCTCTTTTCTAAATGTATAACTTTTAACTAAAGCAAATGCCCATATCTAACTCTCAGCCTCTAGATGTGCAGATGCTTCAGGATTTCTACATTCAGAACGAATATGTAATAATGCATCAAATAACTATAATCAACCATCATACAATGAAGAATCACAATTTAGGGCAGAGCTGGCTTTTTGCAGTAGCATAGCCATTATGATTTCATAACAGCTAATACATTGGGCCACAGAAGGATAAAGCCACATTGGTGTATTGCACACTGTTTTTGTAAGTTCATTGTTTTGTAACATTACTCTGAAGATAGTGTACAGTGTTGCTAAAATGTTACTGTGTGTGAAGATGTCTTCAGAAAAGCAACACTGTTAGAGATGATGGTGATAATTTAATACATTTGTTTATTCTCTTCACTTTTAAAATAACAGACAGAATAACGGGTAGAAAAAATGATAGCAAATTGCAAGCTCATAATGCTAGAAAATATTTTCAGGTGAAAATGTTTGGAAGAAAAAATTATTACATTATATTAGGCTATTGATATTTGTATTAAAATTTTTACATATTTTGATTCTAATTTCAGTTTCATTTTAAGCCTTGGCATTTTTAAAAATGATACAACTTATTATACCTTATTACCTTATTATCTCAGTGTATTTACCATTAAACAGCTTTTCAAATATAGCAGGAGTTAAAAGGAGAAATCTAACAAAATCACAAATATTCATAATTTTTAAAATAACAAACTAATTCACTAAAACACCAAAAGCTTTTCAGGAAACAGAATTTGGCATATCACTTTTCAAACTGTATTATTTATCTCTAGAAATGCCTTCTACTGTATGTCTAAATGAGAGTTTGATATGATAAATAATCACAATGCAGATTAATATTTTACATTACACTGCATGACTAACCTATGTATGTATCATTACTGTAATAAAAAGATGTTCTAAAAGTTTGCTGCTAGAGGTCTTTTTCATGAACTTACACATAAGTTATCTAAACAGTTGAAAAAAGATTTATAGTTATGAAGAGGCCTTTATGTCAAAGGAAGGTTTATTATATGCTCTATAATAAATTAACGATAAATGGATGCAGGTGACTGTGGAATTTATAGCCTTTAATGTTTTAGCACTCCACTAAAGGGGGAAAACTCTATTGTTAAGGTTTGAAAAGGTAATACTAGAATGCCATCTACAAATTGTCAAATTAAATCCTTGTTAAGCAGTAGAACTTCAAATCTGACTAATAGTAAGGGGAAATGAACAAAACGTATTGAAAGCACCAGGCTACTAAAGATGAAATAAAAGTGCAAATCATAATTCCTGCCTATCAGTATGGCAACCTGTCAAATACAATTAGGGAATTCAGTTTTGTTGCTAAAGAGGAAGACAGCTAAAACTTTTGTTCTCCAAATAATGAAATAAAAGCCCAGGTGATGAAGGAATGAGACTTGTCCTGAACTTGGCCTTTTAAATTATAAATGTGCATGGACATATTTGAAAACAGGAAAATGAAATGGTCAAAAGTGTTATTTAAATTCAGCAACAAGAGATTCCTGAAGAGATAAGGTCAGAGAATACCGTAGACTCCACAATTCAACCCAGCACTACATATAATCTTTATTCTTTCCTATTACAAAAAATGATGATTGTCGTGCCCAATATGTAATCCATACATATATTTTTAATTATGGAGTGTTTTATAAAAAAAGGCTCCCTTGATGCTCTTTGAACACTTGTGATATGATAATATTTTATTTGCCTAAATATTTAAGTATATACAGTCAATTAGTTATGATTTAGATTTTTAATATGTTCTTCCGAACCAGCTTCATTTGTTGTGGCTGATTCAGCCACTCTTCACCCCCATTTTTATATTTTAATACAACTATTGTTGCTTCCATTTTTTATTTTACTGAAGCAAATGGTAAAAACTTTTAAAAAAAGAAAAGAAGAACCTATCCATACTCTAATTTCCAAGGTGTCAAGGTGGAAAAAAAAATCTAATCCCAACATCAGGAACAGTTTGTTCATATTGTGACTGCTCCCTCTAGTGACAGTCCCTAATGCAAAGGGATACATTTTCTAATCTGTATCAAAATATTCATCTGAAGTCCATTTTGCACATCTCCATTGCAATTTTTATTCATTTATAGTCTCTTAAATAATCTCTGAGAACTGATTAGAGCCTCAAATATGAGAATAGTTTAGGATACCAATGTGATCAAAAACAGAAGGAATATAGTTATACTGTTATAGGAACTGGGTAGATGTGGATCTGGGTAACCACAGATAGTTACCATATTCTCCTAGGACAGTGGTGTCAAACTCAAGGATTGGGGGCTGGATCCGGCCCACAGGGTGCTTAGATCTGCCCTGTGGGACTGCCCTGGAAACAGTGAAGGACCTGCCCGCAGTGCCTCTGTCAGCAAAAACAGAGCTTGTGAGGTCCACACGTGGCCCTCTCGAGCCCTGTTTTCACTGGTAGAGGGCTTCAGAAGGCTGTCCCAGACAAAAATAGAGTTCAGGGGCCCATATTCATTGGCAGAATGTTTGGGCCATCACAGATGCCCCCTGATACAAGTAATGTCATGCTGGCCATGCCCACACTGGCCACACCCACTTCCACCCCCTGAGGTCAAACACAACCCTGATGCAGCCCTCAATGAAATCGAGTTTGATATCCCTGTCACAGGAAATCAATCTTAGTAAGAATGGTACCATTTTTACTAATAAATTACACCAATAAGCTAAAATTTTGCCAATGTAATGTGGCCAACTGTCTCAACAAATCCTTTCAACAGAAATTTGCTTTTGCAAAAAAAAAAAAATGTTTGATTTTGTCCTTAACTAATGATGAGGCAAAGCTTATGGATAGATAACTTCAATTCCTGAGTTTAATTAACGTGGCCAATAACAAGGTATTGTGGTAGTTGCCTAACTAATCTGTAGTGCAGCACCTGGTCTGCTTGGTCTTGTTTACACTTCCTTTTCTTCATCAAACTGATTACCTGGATATTATGAAAACCTGAATTATTTCAGCAAGATTTTGAAAGGGAAGAGCACATAATCTTTTAATAACTCCTGGCTTACATTCTGCATGCAGCTCTCAAGCATTCCTGACATAGATGACTACATGAAGACCACCCTTGTAAAAAGTTGAAGATTTTTAAGATGGTTCATTCAAATTAGTTTAGTATGATTTCCCACTGCAAAAAGTAAAAGAAAATAGGTGAGTTGTGCTCCAATTGGTGCTTATTAACATTAAATATATTTCCTAATTCTTCCAAACAAAATAAGGGCCAAGATTCAGTTTTCATATTTTCATTTCCCACTGTTACAAACATAACCTGGCTTTCTTCTACCACAAGGGAATAAAATTATTTTAAAAAGTGCATCAGGAATATTCCTAATATTCCTGATGCACTTTTTAAAATAATTTCCAAAATCAACAGGAGGAACTAATTTAAAAGGGAGATGGAACTAACTATGTCATTAAGAAACATTCTATTAAAAAATGTTTTGTTGACTTCCAATAGACCTATGCCCATAGTTTCTATTACACAAAACTGTATCATTCATCTGAGGCATCTTTCATTTTTTTCTTCATTCAGAAACAAAATTCAACTCACATATTTCCAGTATGGATATACTCTAAACTGCATTACATCTTGGTCTATAAAGCCAACATACCATGCAAATTATGATATCAATGTTCCTCCTTTTTAGCACCGTGCCTCCTTTTTCTGATTTAACCAACATACATGCCTGGAAAAACATAGCTAAGCATGCATGCCCATAGGGCATATGAAAAAAAGGTTGAGATAGTAGACATCACAGTGTGACACAAGCTATTCCTGTTTTCCACATACATCATGTCGCACAAAAGTGGGCCTTCGACTGCACCATTATGGCCACAATCTTGACTTTGTTTTATCACACCTTGTGGATATCCAGGTTACTGAAACTACTGTTTCCTGATTACCACTGAAATTTAAATTAACATATTTAATCTCGATCATCTTACCCTCCCCATATCATCCAGGCAGGCTGTTCTGACCAAGCCTTGTCAAATCAAATAAACAATAAACAAGTATGTATAAAAGCAAAATTTTTTAATGCAGCGCTGTGAATTCTGTGCATTCACAGCCAAGAGTCATTCATAGCTAATTGTCCCAGATAAGACCAAGCCCTTTCAAGGTTGCGAAAGGCTGCCAAGAACAAAAGACTAATTACAGATAAATATCCAAAGTCAGAAGTTTCAAAAAAACCAAACTGGACTAAGCAGGGCTTCAACAAGGACTCTGAATAGAAGAACTTCTTTGCTTCCTGCAAAGAAACCAACCCCAAAGGCTGGCTTTTATCCCTTATGGGAAGGGCCATCACCTTCCAGCCAAACTCCTGAGTCACCCGTGCTGCTTCAGCTGCAAGTTCATAACAATGGTGGGATTTAATTTTTTTTTACTACTGGTTCTGTGGGAATGGCTTGGTGGGTGTGGCTGGGGAAGGATACTGTAAAATCTCCAGTCAGAGGTGATATTTGCCGATTCTCTGAACTACTACAAATTTCTGGAACCACCTCTGGACTAGACATACCCAATACCTGCAATTGTTCTTCATATGTTTTAGCCTCCAGTCTCCTAATCATCTTTGTTGCTCTTCTCTGCACTCTTTCTAGAGTCTCAACATCTTTTTTACATCATGGCAACCAAAACTGAACTATTTGTGGGGTTTTTAGATGAGCTGTTCACCGCCCTGAGTCCCTTGGGAGAAGGGCGGTATATAAATGTAATAAATAAATAAATAAATAAATAAATAAATAAATAAATAAATAAATCCTTTTATCATTTTGTATGCCAACCAGAGTCACTTTAACAGTGAGAAGGCTAACATATAAATTTAATAAATAAACAAACACGGCAACCCTTTAACTTTGTTTTCAGTTTAAATTTTATTTCCAAGTTTCCTCGCTTCACCATCTTGATAGTTGTCTACTAAATTCACTCCAGTTTAGCAATGTCTTTTTAGGCAATGAAGAACAATATTCCAAGTAGGGCAATATTTCTATGCTAGAGGAAAGAGATCTGACTCTATTAATATATCATTTGTCTTTTTTAACCACTGCATCATGCTGTTAGATAATAATGGCTCCTGTGTTAGCAAGAATGAAGGTAGGATACCACTGGGATTCCTTTTAGCATTTCAGTTCAATTCATTTTAGCTGCAATCTCCCACCAAGGTCAACTGTGCATGTTAAGTCCAAATGTACTTTTATATTCATATTTGCATAACTTTTATTCAATGTCTTTCTTTGTTAAGTATTCTTTACCCTTTATTTTCTTTCTCAGAGTCTGAAGTTGTAGTTTTACAATTAGCTAATTGTAATAAGCTAATATCTAGGATGGTAAGAAACAATAAAATATTTAACTATGCTTGCTTTTACTTCAAACATGATAACATCCCCCAAAGTAGAAATATGAATGGATGGCTTAATTATATTGCCAACATGAAATGGAACTAACAGATGTCTGTGTTATTTATGATGCTAAGGTTAACTAAACTGCATATAAAATGTTCCAGCATTTATGAACACAATCTTTCTCAGGAAGAGACACACAGCAAACAGGCTGACAGTAGATAATCAATTTAAGCAATACTGTACAATCTTTTTTATTTCTTAAAGAGATAACAAGAAAAACTGTCACAATATTTATAAAAGCTAATTGGAAAGGAAACAACACACAAGGCTCCTCTTGCCTCTGGTAGAGTTGTGCTGAAGATGGATTTGCCTGCCTGTGTTTCTCCTAAATAAATTAGGGGTCATTTGGAAAATGTAAATAAATCTTCCAAATTCTTTACCTAAAAAAAAAAAAAAATCTCTAACAAACCTTCAAGAGAAAAAGAAAAAAAATGATTTATTGTATTTCCCCAGCTTTGCTAGTTTCCAGGTGTTCACCTTTTTCTCTGTCTACAGGCAATGATTTTCTGAAGTGGTTTTTGATGGTGTTTGACATCATTTATGACACTTTTGAATAATCTTGTAATGTGCTAAACTACACAAAATTAAATGAGTTAATAGCTAACAAAAAGCATCAAAATGACCTTATCACAGGAATGTGTCTAGCTGAATTGGTCTACATTGGCTCCCTTAAGGGCAAAATCTTTTTTACTTTACATTTCAGGAAGCAGTATTAATGACAATAATGGTCATTCTCACAAGATTGTTCAATAGTCTTCATAATGGGTCATTTACCTTCACTCTTCAATAGATCTACACATCCAGACACTGTTGGCATATGATAGAAAATGGGATACATGGATTTCTATATATTACTGGGAAACAGCTTCCGTGATAAGAGATGTGGCTGAACCTGAGGAGTTCCCAGTTTCACTAATATCTGGAATACCCCAAATTCCCATCATTTTACTGAGACCATATGTTAGGAACAATATATACTAGTATTCCTTAACTTTGGCAACTTTAAAATGTGTAGACTTCAACTCCCAGAATTCCCCAACCAGCCAATGTTGGTCCTTAGAGACAAAAACATCTCTCCAAAATTATCAATATTTATTTATTTTTAAAATTTATATGCCACCCATCTTGTTTGAATCTGGATAATTATGAAGCTTTATGGACTATTTGGTTTCTTCTCTCATTTAGTGGTGCAGTTCAAAAGTTTTCTAAATTATCTACAGATGAAATATTTCATTCACTCTTGGCAGGTAAAATAAAATTTAAAAATGGCATTAGTTCCAGAAATCCCAGAAAGTATGCATCTATTGTTTCAATTTAAGCGCAGTGGTGTTTTGAGAAAATGACAAAACATCTGCCCACATGTACTGAGTGTCCTTATACACCAAACAACACACAATTATCATTAATGTGGCTAGTTCTTTGTGGCTGCTTGGTTACTAAACAGGTTCAATACAATCCATTTTATCATTCTTGCTCACTCCTAACATAGTAACTATATAATGAAGGCAGGATGTATATCTGTTAAGCATTGCACATAGTATGGTAACATATTGGAAGTTGTGAGGGATACCTAACTATGTCCAATCCATAATTAAGTATATTTATATTTCATATTTAGGACATTTTCCTGTAGCTCTAAAGGGCATGCATCTTGGTTGTAGCTGATAAGTCATTCACATACACTGAACAGTCTTAGCTTTGCTTAACATCAGGAAAGCAAAATAGATTCTCAGTCTCAGCCTGAAATAAATATTGAAAGTAGCGTTTGCCTTGATCAGTTTAGAGAATGGATATCATAAATAGCTAAATGAAAATAACAATATTTCGATGGCATACCTCTCTAACAGAACCTAAGATCTGCTTATTACTCATTCTAATATCTTGGGCATCCGAGATGAACCCTCAAATTCTGAAGAAGACAGATCTGAAGACCTGAACACACTTCTAATTCATCATTTTAAAATCTTTCCTTCCCCCATTCTGCAGCAGGGGGTTGGTTAAACTGTTATTTGGAATGGTGGACTGCTTTAAGGAAGATGCTGCACTAATTATTCCTAAATCAAGCAATAAAAAAACTCATATTGGAGAATAGTGGGATAACATCTCAGAGTCTGCTGCTCTTTTTTTCCCTAAAAATAATAATAGTAGTAGTAGTAGTCTATTACTGCTCTGTAAAGGGAGGCAGTAATCTCTGCTTAGCACAGATAGGCATTGTTTCTTATCTCCACTCTTAGAAACTAGACAGTGAATAATTAATGCTTAAATTGCTTGGGTGGAAACAGCCTTTCCTACATGCTGACTGTATTAGCTTCAGGTAATAATGCTTTTAATTCAAGCAAAGCAGAGAGATTCCTGCTGGACCAAGAAGAGTCCAGGCTTTGCCTAATTTTTGGCTGAGCTGCCAATTGTGGCCCTTTTAAAACGATTAGCCTGGTGCCTACCATTGTGTGCCTACCATCTCATCAATGAAATTTAGCCTTTCATTTCTTCAGTATGAGATGGATACCATCACACATTCATTATTTGTAACATAATCCAGAGGTGAGCCTTTGAAATATGCTGTCCCCTAAAGCTCCTTTAAGTTGCTAATTTCTTGGACAGCAATAAGGTTTTTAGAGCTCATTTTTTTCTCCTCATGTCTTCCATTGGGCAGGACTGGCATTAAAAATCAAATATGGTTTGGTCTTTCGGGTGTCATTTTATTATGATGATTAGTTGCAGTCAGTAAGGTTTTTAGATTGAATTTGATATTTTTATCCACCTATTAAGTCCTCCCCAGTACTTTTCTACTCTGCTGTTGCCAAATACTGCAACATCCATACTTTTTTTTATCTTTCTTAACAATTGTTAAGCTTGAGATGTTACGTGGCAGGTGATTTTCTATTTGAATTTTAAAGTCCCAGAGTACTTTAGAATTTATTTGATTTGTCAATCGCTTACAAGATAATAGGTATAAGTATATACATAGTTATGAATACATGAAATGGGTACATATAAGAAAAATAAAAAAAGAAACAATAGCACAGGGATGGTAGGCACGTTGGTGTGCTTATGCATGCCCCCTACAGACCTCTTAGGAAAGAGGTGAGGTCAATAGTAGACAGTCTAAAGTTAAAGTTTTTGGGGTTTGAGGAAGAAACCACAGAGACAGGTAGAGTATTCCAGACGTTGATCACTCTGTTGCTGAAGTCGTATTTCCTGCAATCAAGTTTGGTGCGATTAACCTTGAATTTGTATCTATTGTGTGTTCTTGTGTTGTTATGGTTGAAGCTGAAGTATTCATTGACAGGTAGGACATTGCAATGTATGATTTTATATACCATACTTAGATCTGACCGAAGGCAGCATAATTCAAAGTTTCTAAGTCTAGAATTTCAAGTCTGGTGGCATAAGGTATTCTACAATGAGTAGAGGAGAACTCTTCTTGTGAAGTATTTCTGGACTTTATGAACTGTGCTAATATCAGATACGTAATGTGGGTTCCAGACTAATGAGCTGTATTCGAGTATTGGTCTAGCAAATATTTTGTATGCTCTAGTTAGTAGTGTGATATTACCAGAGAAAAAGCTACGTAGGATTAGGTAGGATTAGATACTTTAGCTTCTTTGGTTTCTATTACATTCTCTATTTTATGTCCCACTAGTTCTTGTTTGCAGGCAAGTGGTATTATTTTGAGATCTTCCAATGCACCATTGTTGCTACTTTGTCATGCCGTTGCTTATAGTGAGTTAGCGTGATCTTCTGGTAGTGGCTAACTAGATGGTCCACTGTTTCTTCAGCTTCTTTGCAGAGACGGTACTTGTTGTCTATTGCTGTCTTCTCAGTTCTGGCTTTGTATGCATTTATTCTTAAGATTTGGTCTTATGCAGCCAGAATTAGCCCCTTTGTTCCTTTCTTGAACTTTCCTGCTCTTAGGCACTGCAAGTTCTTGCTACTGCTATCTGCTTTGCCTGCTAGTAGTATAGTGCTAATAGTCTCTCTCTCTCTCTCTCTCTCTGTTTACTATCTTCAGTGCATCTTCTTCACTGTCATTCAGATATTCTTTCTATGTTCTTTATTCTACTTAAACTGTCTGTTGTACTTGAAATATTCCATGCTCACATATGATTGTTGTTTTTGTTGTTCTTATTATTATTATTCTTTTATTCATGAAACATGAAACTCAGTCAACTGAACATTTAAAAATGTATCACAAATATCATTGACTGGCGCTGATGGTTGATACAGGTTGCTGCCAGCATTTTAGGTATCAACCAAGTATCTTCTTAAAATGTACAATGTTCCAAGTAGCGCAGGTTTTTGCCATTCCGCTGTATTGTTATTGTTGTTGTTGTTATTGTTGTTATTATTATAAACTTTTATTCATTAAACATGAAACTCAGTCAAGTGAACATTTAAAAATATATCACAAATATCACAAAAATATTATTATTATTGTTATTATTATTATTCACAAAAACAACAATGTACACAGCAAATGAGATAACTATGCTGGGTTTCGTATCACAAATCACTAGACAAACGCTTCCCAAGCATTTAGGACTGCGTGATGTATTGGTGGATTATGTGAGCAGATCCCAGTAAGGTGGCCTTCTGCAGCTGAGCAATGGTGATTTTGTCAGAGCCAATTGTTTTTAAGTGCTTGGCTAGGTCTTTAGGCACAGCACCCAGTGTGCCGAGAACCACTGGAACCACCTGCACTGGTTTATGCCAGAGTCTCTCTCAATTTTCAAGTCCTGATATCTGGTGATTTTTTTCAAGTTGTCCCTATTATTATTATTATTATTATTATTATTATTATTATTATATAAGATTACCATCATTATAAGTCATGTAGGGCAGTGCTTCTCAACTTTAGCCATTTCAATATGAACTTCAACTCCCAGAATTCTTAAAATGGCTAAGAATAGGATATAGAGCAAGAATGGAATAGTTTAGAGCAAATGTAGGCAAATTAGAGAATGTAATATATACACAGATTCACATCTTCTGATAAGAATATAAGAATAGTAGGATCAGTGAAATGATGAATAATTTCTAGGCTTTAGGGGGAAAGAAAGTTTACACTTTCTTACAAGTAACTGGTGTCCAGGGTACCATCCTCCACATTTTTCTTTGGGAGTATATTTCCTTATCTTAAATCAGGGGTCCCCAAACTTGGCAATTTTGAGATTTGTGGACTTCAACTCTATGCTGGCTGGAGAAATTCTGGGAGTTGAAGTCCACAAGTCTTAAAGTTGCCAAGTTTGGAGACCTCTGTCTTAAATTCTCTTTTCCAAAATCTATGGAAAGATTTGTTTCATTTTCCTTTTAGCTTAAATGTAAGAAAAGCTTGTCCTTTAACAGTTCTCATAATCATTAGATGTTCATGTACAATAACTTCAGTGGCAATAGTAGCCGGGTTTCCCATTTGGGACTGATTGTAATTTTCTATTATTAGAAACCATAATAAAATATTTCATTTGAAACAGAATCAAGATCTTTAAGAGCAACATGAAAGGGATTGCGTTTTAGAGAGACTAAACTTACAGTTTTCAGGACTTTTAATGGATAACTCAAGCTAGCCAGGAAAGTCTCAAATGTTGGCAAAGAAGAAATGCCAAGATATGAAAGCTGTGCTGGATATTCCCAACAAATTTAATTGCTGTCATATTTTCATAATTGGTCTTAAAGATTATAGATAGATTAGCCTGATCTTTTACAGACTTTGTTTTGTAAAAGAAGCAAACAAGAAGCAGATATAGTATGTAGAGATGAAAATCAGTAATAACTGCACAATCAATAGAAATATATTAGATTCAGTTCACTACAAAAGGAGAATTGCCCTAGATATAGACACACTAAAATAGTCTGGATTTCCAGACAATATAGTCAGTACAGTGGTGGCTCAGTCTACTGTTAAGATTGTGAGTTCTCTGTCTTTGGTGGAAGTCTTTAATCTGGTTAGTCACTTTTTGGTTGCTGGTTCCTTTAATTTTAATTAGTTAATTAAATTAAAATTTTAATTTAATTAAAAATTAATTCCTTTAATTTTCCTGTTTTCCCATAGAACTGAAATGCATAAGCTTGTGTTCTTTTCCAATTTCACACTTCTGGATATACTATAGTATCATCCAGAATCAATGTTATTTTTCCAGCTTGTTTTTTAAAAATATAAGTCAAATTACAGTGAATTATAAATATGGGAAATATAAACATTTCTTACACATGTTACAAATTCCAATCAGGTGCTCTCATAAAGAGATTTTAGAATCCAGCCAATCATAAATGTTGTAACTTTTTTATTCATGCACCTAGCACTTATGGTATGAACATGAGGTTAGTAGGACACCATATTTTAAATAGCAGAAAAAAATTCATTAAGGATGGATATTTTCCCATTCCAATTTGAAGGCAATAGGACTTTGGGTCTGACAAAATCACAACTTCCTGTAGCCTGAACATATTTGAATCAATATTTTATACATCATATCTACAATAATGTATAAGTTAAATTCTGTTTATAGGGAGTGTCTAAACAATAAACTGCAGTGATATAAAATCATTGGAAAAGTCTGCAGTATGAAATTCATGAGAATATTTGGAAGTACATAACTAAGAAGTAAAATCTTTGCTGACTTCAAATCTTCTAGGAACTGCATAGAATAGCATAGAATATATTTCAGTACAAAAACTGATATTATATTTTTTTTGAAAAACATTTATTTTGCATTTGAATGAATTAATGACATGTAAAAAATAGAGATATCAGCATTAAAAAATGTTAGTTTTCACATATATTATTTGTTTCCATTTTGGGCCTTAGTAAATTATATATAAACATAGCAGAAGTATGAATTCAATGGTAGAGATACTATGATGATATTTTAACTGATAATCATTCAATTCCTTCTAAGAAATCTGGGACAGATATATGTATTTCCATATTTCAGCAAATGCAATGAGAAAATGTATATTATTTCAGATGAAATAAATGTGCCTATTTATCTCAGTATGCGGGACTGTCAAAGTTTATAAATTTGGCAGCATTGTAATTTAAGCATGCTGGTTTACTTTACATTCAGCAAAGAAATAATATTTTAGTCATGATAGATGCATAATAGATTTTTATGAAAACCAGAACTCAATGAGGAATATGTTTCCATATTCTGTCATTCAGCTGCTGGTGAACAATTCAAAATCTCACCCTGTTTTGATCTGAAGGATCAAAGCTTAAAGAAAATCAGCATAATATGACATACCCTTGCAACAGTTTTAGATTACCCATGCTTCTCTCTCCAAATACTGGTCTTCATGGATTTTTTGTCACTAATGCCACATATGGGTTTTTGGTTGAGTACATTTTCTCCACATTTATGGATTCCTTGTTAGAAAGTGTCTTATCTAAACTTTTTAGAATAGTTTATAATTTTTTAGAAAACAAATCCTTAAAATATTACATCTGATCCATAAAGTTGATGAGAGAACATGGCTGAGACTGAAGTACTCAGCTAGATTTGAGAAGCCAAATATTAATATTTTAGTTCTATATTGTACATGAACACAGATGAGTCTCTGGTTCCCATTACTATAATCATGGTGTTTACTTTTCTACTAATCCAATAGAAGAGCTGGAGTATAATAAAAACATTGAAACCTTATAAGATTCTACATCTATCATGAACATTCTGTAATGAATGTTTAAGGTAATAGTCTAACATATAGTATTAAAAAGTAGCTAACATGACTTTGGTGACACACATAATTTTAGTATGAGTATTTTCTCTGCTAATTCATTAAATGATAGATGCTCTCTGTTTCCTTCCTTCCTTCCTTCCTTCCTTCCTTCCTTCCTTCCTTCCTTCCTTCCTTCCTTTCTCTTTGGAATTCAGAAACATCAAGTCATTGTAATCTACCATTTGCCATATTTTTCCCCAAGACATTACTTGAGACATTCATTCATTCATAAACTCATTCAATAAAATGAAATTGGTTTGGCAAGCCTACCCAATTTTGATTGGAATGCCTACATTTAGTTAAATGTTTTAATTAAAATATTCCTGTTTGTAGATCTTTTGTTTCTTGTTGAATGACTGACAAAAAGAATGGGGTTGGTTGGATGAAGAAGAATGAGAGGACAAGGACAAAAGCATGCAGTAGAAAGAGGTACATAATGTGTGTGTGTGCGTAACAAAAAGAAGTATGTGATTGTATATGTAGTATATGCAGTATGTACAAACACACATACACACACATACATCATACATACATACATACATACACACACACACACACATACACACACACAGTGTGTGTGTATATATACAGTGTTTGTATCTATATCTTTCTATCTGTCTGTCTATCTATCTATCTATCTATCTATCTATCTATCTATCTATCTATCATCTATCTATCTATAACTGCTTTTCAATATTATATAAGAATAAAGTACAGGTGATTTCAGATTCTAATTTGATCTGCTTTGGAGGAGTCCTATTTCCAAATTAGCCTGGTTTTGTATTACATTCAGCCTACTCCAAGGATATCCTAAAGTTTTTAACTATTTTCCAATATTATCTTTTAAATAGTTGTTTGATAATGTGATATCACATACATTTGCTTCTGGCATGATAATCAACATTGACTCATCATTAATTTTACCCTGCTGGGTATATATACATGCATATAGTGGTATATAGAATATACTCTGTATTGAGATTTAGCATGTTACAGGGAATTTTACTTATTTGCTACACATCTCATATCAAAATGATTCTGGGCAGTTTACAGCATTAAAACATTAAAATCCTAACAAAACAATAAAAGTGGAAATCACAATCAAAATAAAATTATAGTTAAAAGATGGGGAGGGAGGGAACAGGATGTGAGGGAAGAGATGCGATTGCCTCTTAATTCAATCACCTCCTCGATCTAAGTATAGTATATAAAATCATACATTGCAATGTCCTACCTGTCAATGAATACTTCAGCTTCAACCATAACAACACAAGAACACACAATAGATACAAATTCAAGGTTAATCGCACCAAACTAAAATAGAGAATGTAATAGAAACCAAAGAAGCTAAAGTATCTAATCCTACCTAATCCTACGTAGCTTTTTCTCTGGTAATATCACACTACTAACTAGAGCATACAAAATATTTGCTAGACCAATACTCGAATACAGCTCATTAGTCTGGAACCCACATTACGTATCTGATATTAGCACAGTTCATAAAGTCCAGAAATACTTCACAAGAAGAGTTCTCCTCTACTCATTGTAGAATACCTTATGCCACCAGACTTGAAATTCTAGACTTAGAAACTTTGAATTATGCTGCCTTCGGTCAGATCTAAGTATGGTATATAAAATCATACATTGCAATGTCCTACCTGTCAATGAATACTTCAGCTTCAACCATAACAACACAAGAACACACAATAGATACAAATTCAAGGTTAATCGCACCAAACTTGATTGCAGGAAATACGACTTCAGCAACAGAGTGATCAACGTCTGGAATACTCTACCTGTCTCTGTGGTTTCTTCCTCAAACCCCAAAAACTTTAACTTTAGACTGTCTACTATTGACCTCACCCCTTTCCTAAGAGGCCTGTAGGGGGCGTGCATAAGCGCACCAACGTGCCTACCGTCCCTGTGCTATTGTTTCTTTTATTTATTTTTATTTCTCTTATATGTATCCATGTATTCATAACTATGTTTTTATTTATACCTATTATCTTGTAAGCAATTGACAAATAAAATAAAAATAAATAAATTTGATAGGACCCTCCCAATTTTGACCATTTGTTGTCTGTTTGACAGGAATGCTTCTACCCAGTTATGTAAGTGTCCAGAGATACTGTAAGATTTTAGTTTTAGTAGTGTACCATTGAATCAAAGGCTTTACAGAAGGCTATGTAGATTGCTTTGCCCTGATCGAGTTGTGTAGTCCATATGTTTTTGCAGTGTAAGAGTTGCAGATTACAGGATAGTTTTTTTTCTGAAACCAAATTGTTTATCAGAGAGTAGGTTGTTTGTCTCTAAGTGGAGGATGATGGAATGGTTAATAATTGATTTCATGACTTTACAGGTGATGTAGCATAAAGAGATTGATCTGTAATTTTCAACTAGGCTGGGGTCTCCCTTTTTGAAGATGGGGATGACTGTGGCTTGTGACCATAGTTTTGGCAAGGAGATGGTCCTGAAAGATTTTTCAAAGATTATGCTTAGAAGCTCGGCTATGGCAGTGGATAGCTTTTTTAAGAAGTAGGCACATATTCCATATGGTCCAATAGATAGAGATGGTTTTAGATTGCGTAGTGCTTTTTCAATCTAGATAATTAGGATGTGCCCAAGTAAACATCAATATAAACTGAGCAAACAAAAGAGCATTTTTGTTAATTTGTTAATGCTATCAATGCTTTATGAAGATTTTCCATTTCAATGTCTGTATTTTTTCCATTGATATAATCTATTCTAAAGTACAACTACAAGAGAAAAATAAGTGTTAAACAAGCACTGAATTGAAAATTCTGCTCAGGTCATGAAAACTAAAAAATGCTGCCTTATTTTTTAAAAAAAACATAAGCCAAAAAAAATGCTATCATGTCAGTTGACATTAACAAGGCCCAAGGGTAATGAATTACTGCAACATGATTATGTCCATCAAAAAGAATTTCTACTCCATTGGGCAAAGCAAAGTGGCCTTGATTGAGGCTCTCTGTTTAGAAATAAGGAGACATAATAAAAATGGATGACTCAATAAACTAATGATTCTCATCCTTTCCTTTTTAATTACCATTGCTGCTGCTGTAAGGAAAACCAAAGGACTTTCTGAGGACTAGGATTTAAATCAGATTTTGATTGCTGCTGGGGTTTAACCTAAGCAGGTCTGAAATTAATTCTCCTTGGGTGCAATGCCATAATATCCAGTGCATGCCAAGCTGGCCTGGTATTTTATTTTTAGTGGAATAGATAGCATTAGGATTGGTAATAATATAGATTTTCATCCATGGAAATTGTATTTGCTGCAAGAGATTCTGCTTTTCGAAGACCAAAGTAGCAAGGGACTTTGAACATCACTGGTTCATCCCGTGTGTGACAGGTAAATATTTAGCTTATTAAAATCATAACATGATGACACATTCAGTATAGTACTAAACTCTGAACTGATTTTGTAATTTTAACATAAAGCTACTGTTGATTCAGATTTAGCATCATGCTGCCATCACTCTTTTTCCACAACTTCATTACACAACTAGATAAGGTCATCCAGTGGCATGCATTGACGTTTCTTAGTATGCTGATGATACTAAATTGTATATCTCTGTTCCTACTCCAACCTCTTAACCATTATACCATGTTGTCCCTTTTACTAGCAGGTCTCCAACCAGTTCCCTCTTAGAAAAAAAAAATGTCTGAATTTAGCTGGTTCCCTGTATGGGAGCTGTTGCAAGAAAACAGGAAGAATGGCTATAACAGCAGTTGTTAGGAATCAGTCTGAATCTTCATATTCAAATGCCAAAGAGCTTAACTAGTCCAAGTATCGGCATCACCTTAGGACTTTGAAAAGAACACATCTGAGAAGACACCGATAGGAGCTGAGTCAGCTGATCTAAAGTCTGAGCAAGGCAAGGTCATAGTCATCTTGCAAATTAAGAAAACAAGGGCATACAAGTCAAACTGTCTGCTTGAAGGAAAGAAGCATGACTCAGCCAATTAATCAAGCTGAGTGTCAGGGCTAAATAAAAGGGATGACTTTTGTGATGGCTCTTTGCAGAAGATGACACTTGTATCTCTTACATGTGGCTTTGTACATAGTGCGTTAGCTAGGTTAACCTTGATCCTTGGACTGCAAAAATAGCTAGCCTTGGATATTCCTGAACTTGAGGTTTGTGTCATTGGACTCTTGCGCTGGAGTAAACTCTCCTGCCTCCTTCGAGTTTGCCATATGCTTTGTGCTACTTTGATGAAAGATTTTAAACTACAATAAATGTTTTGTAAATACCCTGAGTTCCTTATCAGAAGCTGGTTATGTGATTGGAGAAATGGCAGCACAGAACAAGCAGGTACAATATATTGAGATTACAGGGAATTTTCAATCATTCAGTGTCTGGCAATCTCAGACCTCCTTATTTCCCTTTCTCAAGTCCATTTCAACTGTCACTGTTAGAGAAAAGAAAATATAAAAAAATATCACAATGGGGTGGGCAGGACAGGATTTGGGCAAAGAAAGAGACAATCTAAGGGGGCCATTTCAACATACAGAAATGAAGTGTTATGATATAAACGGCCCCAATCCAACATACCTTTTGGAATTATTGAGAAAGAATACAGACAATAAATGATTTGGAAACCCCAAATCTGTGATTATATTGATTTATTTGAGATACATCTTTTTTGGAGTTGTGAGCCCTTCTGATGGCTGGCAACATTTGAAGTGGTGTAGGTAGAATCTACTGAAATGAAGAGCAAGAGATTTCCAGCTGACATATAGCAATCCTGGAAGGAAGAAGCAATTAGAATCGAGCAACAGATATAAGGAATGCAAGAGGTTTTAAATGAGAGGGTGATTAGAGCCTTTCCAGGCATGGTGTATAGAAGCGACAGGCATACTGAAGCAGCAGGCCTAACAGTTGCCAGCCATATGGAGACAACAGTAATCCTCATGCTGCTAGCACATGGAGACTAACAGTGGGCTTACATTGGTTAATGCTGTCCCAACCTGGCACTGGCCCCCTCCAGGTATATTGGAATTGTAAGTTACAGAATTCCAAGTCCATTTTGGCTAACAATACACTGAAGCTTAGCAGAAGCTGGCTACATATGAATAAACAATTGGAAGGAAAATCCCATTGTTGGGTGCCCTTATTAGAATGTTTGTGCCTATTAAAAACATACTAAATATGCCAAAGATAATTAAGGTTTATTGAAATATTTGCATCTATTTTTTCTTACTTTTTTCCCTGATTATTAGGCATCAAGTTGTATAATTTGAAGAAAATCAAAGATGTCTTTTGCTTTCTGTGCACTGTGTTCCATTCTTTGAGCTTGGGTAGAAGCAAGCTGCCAATTGCTGGAAATTCAGTAAAGCTAGAATCATAATCTCTGATGAATATACGAATAGCAACCTGCCATCTAACTTTCCAATGTTATTCTGGCTCCCCTTTCCCCGATGGCTTTTTCTGCTTGCGAAAGCCAATGGAAGGGAATCAGAGGATTAAGCCTTTCCTTCTCTTTGCTCATATGTCCAGTTGCAAAACGGTAGCCCAGATGTTTTGCACACAGAGGTCTCAGATTCCGTTTCCAAGAAGCAGGAAGTAAACCTGCCCTAAACCCTGGCAAATCAGTTCCGGTTTGTGCTGACAAACAAGGCCCACTGTAAATAAGCATAAGGCAACTTCTGATCTTTTCTCTGGAGATCCTCTTCTATTTCACATGTTTATGTATTCTTCTCGGTTGCTCCCCATAAGACTCTCTGAAACATGCCTTTGTTATACATTTCTTGAGCATCTTATGACTAGTTGATTAGTTTGTTCTGATAATTCTGAGGATATGGGTTTTTCCTGGCTCTGCTATTTTCTAGGGCTTTTCCTTCTGGTTTCTAATGATGGTCCGTTAGAAAGGTATCCGCAAAATACATTTGCATGGTTAATCAAATATATGGCATACTTGGGTCACTCAGCGGTAAATTGCTCATCTCTGCTGTTGTTCTAAGCACCCTTACTGGGATATCATAGGGAAAATTTAGTTAATTTCTTTAAGGGACAGCAGTATTTATAAAATAAATATATCCTCTAATATCTCTGTCTTGCACAAATGACAGGTTAAGAGAAGCCCAGCAGCTGTATATTTGTTGAATATCAGCCCCCTGTGAATAGAAATTACACCTTACAAGGCAGAAATACAATACGGTCCACTAGAGATTTCCCCGCAAGGTGTAGCTGCTTGACTACGGGCAAGTAATGACTTGCGTTTTCAGCTGCTTCTTAGTAAGAAGCCTTAGTAATTGGAATCAGTTATTCAAAACATCTCTAAATGTGATTTAAATGGCAGGGATTTAATAACACAGAAAAAAGTCATTACGCCCGGTTCAAGCAGGAGGAGAAGGGAATTCCGTTTTTGAGAGCAGAGGGAGAAAAATAAAGCAATTACTTGATGTAAAGGCCAGCAACAGGACTCCTGCTGTCACAGAGAAATCAAATCTGTCAGCAATTAGTGGGATCTTAAGGAGGCAAAGAACCCTTCAGTGTGGAACAGTGAATAAGGGGTTAGCAATTATACGAACTGATAAAAATGTTCTGGTTTTCAAGCAGCAGGCTAACAAGCACCACTTTTTTCATAACTCGATGCAGATGTGATGATTCACACTTGGTGACTTTTTCAATGGCTTCCTATGAAAAGTTGTGCTTTTTTTATTGTCTTTTGTGTTTGTATTTGAAAAGCCCAAGTGATGCATCAGCCTCCTCTTCCCATCCAGAATTTCTGAAACCATCACTGGGAAAAGACAATAAAGAAAAGTAGGGTTTGAAAAACACTACAGTCTCGTTTCCCCACCCCCTCCTGTTGGACAATAAACCTCTGGAAGATAACATGTTTTAAATGTCACAGGCTTCCCCTTTGTTTGTACCTTGCCTGATTATATGGCTGGCATAATAAATGATTACAAAGATTATAACTCACTTTATACAATAACAACTCATTCTACTGAAACAATGCTAGCATAGTGACTGGCTTAAATTTAATGTGAAGTGGAAAGTCATAATTTCATCAGAAATATTGGGTTTCATTTGTTCCAATAGTTTCATATTAGCGGCCTGACCAATGCCAAAATTAAAGAATATCTGATACAGAAACCACACTAAGCCATGGTTTTCTTTAACTATTATTTATAAGATAATGCAATGCTCTAGGCAGACCATTAGATAGCACTCGTCTGCTACAAATCTTAAAATACAGGTAGTCCTTGATGTACAATCACAATTGGGTCCACATTTTTCTTAAGCAAGACAGTTCTTAAGTGAATTTTGCTCCCTTTTACAACCTTTTTTGCTGCAGTTGTTAAGGTTGTTTTTTTTTTAGAAAACTTTATTGAATTTTATTACATAAAACATTAAAAAGTATATAATTCAATAATAGCTGTTTGTGGTGCATTATCATATAGCAATCATTTGTGCAATAGTAATAATTTATAACTATATTCTTATTCTATCTATGTTCTATATTTAATAATCATCTATCCTTAGTCTGTCTCCGATCTATCCAATTGTACCATTGTTCCCATACCTTATAAAATATTGAAGATTCCTTATCTTTTAAACTCAACATTAATTTATCCATTTCAGCACAATTCATAACTTTTTGTATAACCAGTTCTTCTACAAGTGTGAATGACTATTTCCAACACTGAGCAAAAGCAATCCTGGCCGCAGTCAATATATGTAGTAATAAGTATTTTGTAGTCTTTACATATTTTTTTTTTTAAGATCCCCAATAGGAAGAGCTCTGGTTCTAAATCTAATTGTTCATTGGTAATTTCCTGTAGCCAACTTTGGATTTTAAGTCAATATTTTCGAGCCTATGAGCAAGACCACCACATATGATAATATGTTCCCTCTTTTTTTCTACATTTCCAACATGTGGGATTCAGTTTAGGGTATATTTTCGCTAATCTCGAAGGAGGTAAGTGCCACCTGTAAAACATTTTATATGCATTTTCTTTGTATGTTACTGATTTTGTTAATTTATGATTTCTATTCCATATAGTCTCCCAATCTGCTAACCTTATATTATGTCCAATGTTTTGAGCCCAGGCGATCATACATCCTTTCACGACTTCTTCTAGTTCTACTTCTAAGAGATACTTATAAATTTTAGTAATATTTTTTTTATCTGGTCCTAATAAGATTTTATCTAATTGTTGTGGTTTCAAATATATTCCATAGTCCTTTATATCCTTATTGTATCGGCTTTGTATTTGAAGATAAGCCCACCAATCTATTTGTAGCCCTTGTTCTTGGAGCTCCTGTTTTGTTTTTAAATTTCCATTTATATCCAATGGATCTTTATATTTTAACATTTTATTCAGGTCTAGGTTATTTGGGTGAATCATCACTTCCATTATAGATAGCCAAATTGGGATTTTTATATAATGTTTCTTTTTAACCTTGATCCAATTGTATATCAGCGAATCTCTGATCAAATGTCTATAAAAATATTTTTATTTGGTAGGTTTTATTTCCCAAAGAAATGCAAGTCACCCCCTTTGAAGGTCATGACTTTCTATAACTAATATTCTTTTATTCTTTAAATTAATCCAATCTTTTAACCAAACTAATGCTGCTGCCCTATAGTATAATTCCCAATTTGGCAATCCAAAACCACCTCTGCTCTTCATATCTTGTAACAATTTCATTTTTATTCTGGGTTTCTTACCCTGCCAGATGAATTTTAATGTCATTCTATTGAGATTATCGAAAAAGGTCTTATCTAATTTAACTGGGATGGTTTGGAATAAATAAAGACATTTTGGTAATATAGACATCTTTATGGCTGCTATTCTTCCTAATAATGATAATTGCATTTTTGTCCAAAGTTCTAAATCTTTTTGTGTTTGTTGTAATAGCTTATTATAATTGTTTTCCTTTATCATCTTGCAGTGTGCTGTCAGCCATATTCCCAAATATTTAATTTTGCAGTTGTTAAGTTAATAACATGATTGTTAAGTGAACCTGGCTTCCCCATTGACTTTGTTTCTCAGATGATTACAAAAGGTGATCCCAGAACACTGAACCATCATAAATATGAACCAGTTGCCAAGCATCTGATTTTTAATCACATGACCATGGGGATGCTACAAGGTAAGTGTGAAAAAGTCACTTTTTTTCAGTGTCATTGTAACTTCAAATGGCCACTATGGTTGTAAGTCGAGAACTATCAGCAGATCATTCTATGGAAAATTTACCATTGAAAGGTTTTAAAGCAAAAATTAGGAAGGCCGTCTAAAAAAATGACTAAAGACTGAATTATATAAATTCAGTGGTTTTTGGGCAGAAATAACAAACATTTGGAGTTTGATAACTGATTTAATGCCACACAAAGGACAAATGGAAAATCTAACACAAATTCCTAGCCAGTGTCTCCCCAGTTTCCATTCCTGAAGCATCTGCTCTTTTGATTCTGTTCTCCTGAATTTCTCAGTTTCTTGGAATTCAAAATTTTCAATGAGAAGCATGAGATAGTAAACCTCACTTAATTTCAGACTTGGTCAACAGACTTTGGCCCTTTCTTATCTCCAGTCAAAGAAGGGAGCCAGAGCATTTTGTCTATTTATATGACAGAGAGCATTTCTCCCCTGAAAAAATAAAGATTGGGAATATATACATTGGCAGCTGCTGCAAACTACAGTCTCTATAGAGACTTTTAATCAGGGCTATCCAACCTTGGCAACTTTAAGCTTTGTGGACTTCAATTCCCAGAATTCCCCAGCCCTGCTTTAAATTAAGCTTACTTGCTCAGAACATACTCCCAATTTACTTTCCTAGTGAAAGGAAGATGCAAAGAAAGGCAAAGCTGATATGTGGATATTCCACCCCCTCCCCCAGACTTCATTACTCAACATTGCAAGGCATTAAGATGATAAGAAGAGTTTTTCCAATAGATGAAAAATTCAGTTTAATAATTCTACAGTATAGAATCCATGTAAGGTACCTGGGGGTTTCATATAAAACAGATGCCAAACAATATGTTCAGTCAAGGTAATGTTTATATTTAATGTTAAAAAAATATATGTGGCATATCTTCCTCTAAAACATCGGATTTATATTATATTATAATTATAATACATTATAATTTTGCAGAAGGACAGACACTAGTGAAGAAAGACTCCAGTAAAGACATTTTTCTAGTATTCCCAACTCTATAAATACGCAAAATCTTGCAAGATCAGGAACAGCAATATTTATCTGTAATTTTCTCTTTCATCCTCCCCAGCTGCATATTCAAAATATTTGAGACTTAACTGAGCTTTGCTCCAATTGTCTAAAGGAGATGGGGCTCACTCACACATAAAGCATCCAGATTTCAAGTGCTTGAAGAATTGTAATGATGCAGTTGTACTGGCAGCAGTGGTGGGATTCAAATTTTTTTTACTACCTGTTCTGTGGGCGTGGCTTAGTGGGTGTGGCAGGGGAAAAGATACTGTAAAATCTCCAGTCAGAGGTGGTATTTGCCGGTTCTCCGAACTACTCAAAATTTCTGCTACCAGTTCTCCAGAACTGGTCAGAACCTGCTGAATTGGCTCTGATTGGCAGCTAATGTTATTCTGAACTAAAGCATACTTAGACAATATAAATTAAACATAGAGTGGTATGACTCCTTTTGAATCAATGAAAATGTTAAACCATGCAAAAGCCTGGCTGCTGATATAGTTTTAAGAAGTACAACGTAACTTAATCATTATATAGTTGTACAATTTTATCAACCCTGTTTTTTTCCTGGTAGAAATAGCAGTGATACTTAAAAGGAATGAATGAATTCCTTTCTGTGAGGTTTGTAGTTTGGAATCAAATGAAGGATCTTATTTGTAGGAGTAAACCAGATTTTGAAGGGGAAAAGGAGATTCAGCACACACATGGGTAAACACATTGCATCTGTCAGCACCTTCTTATTGAATATGTCTTTTTCTGGGACTGTGCAGCTATGCATTCAATCAATATGCACTCTGGGCCACCTGTTCCCTTTTAAATCAGGATAACTGCACAGCCCTATTATGTAGAGTGGCTATCTTTTTTACAGTCTCTTCCAAATGTCTGTGCTTCAATCATTGTTCCCTCCAATCTGTTGTGGTGATTTTCATATATAACTCTGAGTGAAAGATAAATCAGTCATGGATTTCTTTTGAAAGAAAATTGTGTGAGCTGGCAACAAAATACTCTCCTGGACATGCAATTCAAGGAATGGGAAATATTACAACAAAAGAAATTGTAAGTGAAACTATAAGAGAAAAGTATATAGTTAAATCTATGTTTCTTTATCAATCTATTTTTGTAAACTGATACATGGTCTTTTCGTCTTTAAACTTCCCAGCTCTCTTTTTGAGGATCTTAGCAACTACATTCAGTCATAACTTTCTCAGTCTTCCACTTCTTCTTGACTTTTTCACTTTTCCCTCACATATTTTATTTGTGACATTCTTAAAATTAACTTCTGGATCCATTGCCCAAAAATATCTTCCAATATGTCCAGTGTTAATACAATATTTTGCCTCATTCTGTATTAGTAAATCAAATTTCAATGTTCTTCTCTATAACTGCAATCTTCAGTTCCTTCTGCTTCCCTCTAGTGTCCAATTTTCAAAATATCATCCTATCACTTTAACAAATCAAAACAACCCAATTTTTTTTCAATCAGAAAGTTGTTATAATTAATTCCAAAATCAATTACAAATCATCAATACTCTTTGTCCATTTGTAACTTTGCAAAATCAACTTTCTAATTATCCTTTCGCTCTTTATTTCAAAACAGGAACAAATATTTCTTTAAATTTGTATTTAAAACTTCTTTTTCTAAGGATCGAAGGAAACACATTTTTTGAGACTTGTTGATCCAAAGGTTCCTAATAGGTAATAACATTTAATTTCCAAAATGATTAGAAAAGGAAGAATGCAAATCCAGTGTCTTTCAAGGCACTGACTTGCAATATGGCTTTCAGGTCTCTAAGCCTTCTCATGAAGAACAACAGTTTAGACTTGTAAGCAATTTCAAGTCTTGCCCTTGAAGGAATTACAAAGAGCCGGCATACTCAACAGCTCTTCATTCTATCACAGTCAATTCATCATTTCTTTTCTGGAATTCCATCACAATAAATTTTGAAGTATTCTTTCTGCATCTTTTTAAATACAGAGATGCATAGCCCAGCAATCTCCAAATTATCCCGTGAAGTGCCTGATTTAGTTTTCTAATCCAAGTAAAGGATAAAGAAATCCTAATATAATTGTAAAAGGTTTTTTTAAGATTTTGTTTTATCCTGTCTTTATTAATTTAATAAATAACTCAAGGCAGCCAACTCGCCTAATACTCCTTCCTCCTCCTATTTTCCCCACAACATCAGTCCTGTGAGGTGGATTGGACTAAGAGAGAGTGACTGGCTCAAAGTTGCTCAGCTGACTTTCATGCCTAAAACAAGACTACAACTCATGGTATCCTGGTTTCTAGCTTAGTACCTTAAACACCTAAACTTAATATGATACTGATGTGTCATTGGAAGATTATGAGCTGTGACACACCCCTACTTTGGGATACATAAAATATCATCAGTTCATTAAGTCTGGAATAGACAGAAGCTTTTTGTTTGCTAAAAAGCCATCTCCCATGTACTGTGAAATTTCAAATTAACAGTCTACTTGGGAAAATTGCATCATTTATATTGACATATGCCACAATTACTGTATGTAATTATGCACATGCTATACTAACGTTATGTCCATATTTGAAGTGTCTTATTTTGACTACTATAGATTTGTTGCTTAGACAGACCATACATCAAACCTCCTGTATGGGCCTTGATGTATGGCCCTTCTTTGGTCTTGCCAAAGAAGCTGGCTTTCTCATAGCCTCCATCTTCTATAAAGTTGAATATAAGTGCTCAGAAAAAGGAGGAAAACACAGGAATAAAAAGGAACATCCTAACAAAGGCCACACAAAACAAGCCACCCTAGAAGCATTGAAACAGGTGGCCCTGATAAATCTTCTCCAGACAACCATTCTGTGATGAATATGTGCTATTATTCATAATACATACCTATTTTAGTTACACTAGCTGTATGGATATTTATTGTATTTAGAATTCCACTGTTTATTGTTTTTCCTTGTTTTCCCTAAGGTTCTCTTTATCTCAATAACTCATTTTATATCTGCATTGGTTTTATAAAGGAATTTTTCATGAAACTCTTCCCTGAGCCTAAAGCTTCATAAAACTACATAAAACCTCCTCTTACAAGATTGATAGAAGGCTTGTTAAATTCTGAAATTCTGGTCTTTAGTCAAGAAGATTTCAGGATTGTTTCACACATATAAGCAAATGATCTCACGTAACCTGATGACATATAGCTGAAGATAAATTATCTCATCCAAAAGATGAATATTAATTATTTTGTGGCAGTTATTCTATTGCATCCAAATATTGATGGAAAAGAAGAAAAGGTATTCCTAATTAACACAATTTTTATTTCAAAGGGATGACTTAATTGTTATGCAAGATTTGAACACAGAGTATAGCCTTTTCTTTCCTTAACTTTCCATACTATTTCATGTAATGAAAGTTCTGAAGAATCTAATAGTTTTTCCATTTTTGGGGGCTTTTTGACTGGTCCTAATAATGATACTATTCTACTGTGATTTCTTCTTTCCTCATAGACCAACATAGCTTTGTCTGCTTTATATAACAGTCATCAGTTCTCTAGAGTCTCAAGCAAAGATCTTTCTCATCGGATTACTTAGGTGTGTAGGTTTTCTGCGTGTAAAGCTGCAAAGCTCTACTACTTGGCTAAATTTTCTATCTTAGCTCAAAGCCATTGAATTATATGAACCTGCTTTGAGCTAGGATAGAAACGTAGACAAGTTGTAATATATGAGTTGTAATGTAGAACTTTCTAACATTGAGGAAACCAGTGAGAGAGAGACTGAAATGTAAAGGACACCAAACATCTATAGTGCTCAGAGATTACTTAAAGCCACAATAATTGAAATTTACCTAAAATGCATTTCACAATGTAAGAATTGGTCAATCAAATCCAGAAAGCAGCCAGCATGATATCTAATAGTATTGATGGACCTTTAGAAAGTTAAATATTGTTGTTGAGGAAAACTAATCTAGATTGTGTATGTTCAACTATGTCTCTGGTACTTTATATAGCTACACAGCACGACTCATGCAAAGTGTCTGAAGCCATTTTTCCTTCCCTGTAAAGCCACAAACCCAGAGTGGACTGAACTTTATCAATGTCCATGGACTACAAAGATGCATTAAGAGAAAAATATGGATCTGGGAAAGATTGGTATGCTGCCTTCTCTATATTCTTATATAGACTTATATAAAGCCATACTTTAATATAGTTGGCAATGATTTTATGCAGCAACATTGTTTAATCTCTCCCCCCCCCCTGAACTTTTGTTTAGAGCTGCTGCCATCCTTACATTCCATTTATGTTATTTAAACATCTGGAAAACAGACCAACTTATATGAGATCAGATAGACTTGCATCATTGCTTCATTCTGTTGTAAGACATCAACTGTTCCGTCATTATTGATGGAATGCACACAGAGACAGGGAGGGAGGGGAGACAGACAAACATTATATGCAGGGCAAAGCAAAATATCTAGCAGCACCCTTCACTTAAGAGAATTACACCAACTGGGACCATTAAATGCACATTCCACCAGTTTTCTGTTTTTGCCAACCACTCACCCACCAGCCACATCTATTTTAATGATTGACATGAACTGCTTCTACCCAAACTTAGACTACAACCAATAAACATGTCAAAATCCCATTCTCCAATCCCCAGCTGTCTGTTGCTATGAACACTTTTCATTAGAAAAGTAAAATAAACATATTTTAACTTTTTATAAATAAAATGCCAGCTTCATTTTAGTTCATAAGCATCAATCTGAAGATATTTCTTATATCAAGTCAAATCTTCCATTCATCTGACACAGAATTGTTAATACTAACTGGCAGCTACTGATCAAGGTTTCTCGGTCTGCTATGTTGAAGCCATAGACTGATTGAGAACAGCTGGTATTGAGCAGTGTTCGCAATATATACTGGAAGAATAATCTTATTTGATCTAATTGATCTATTTCATACCTTAGGGAATTTGGGGAGTTTTGTGAGTCTCTGGGACATGGTTCTATCAAAGCTTTAGTAGCCTACTAGAATAGTTAAGATTGGGCCTGGATTACCTTTTAGAGGAAGTTTCTGGAGGGATGTTAATAGAAGACAGAAAACAAAGAGCAAATTTAATTAAAACCAGCAAAAGTTCATATTCAAGCCAATGTTTTTGACAGGACCTATTAAAGTGAGTATACCACATCTTCTAAGATTATCTGGGATATGTTTGAACCTGTTAGTCATAAGGAAATGGGCAGGGTTCTCTGTAATGTACGTTCTGCCACCTGTTATCAGTCTTCAAGGTAGACAAAGTCAAGAAACAAGCCTGTGTTTAAAAAGGCAGGGGTACATTTTCCTCTTAAGAAGAGGTTCAGTTTGGCAACTTTGGGCATCTAATAGCCAGTCAACAATTGACCAGAAAGGAAGTCATTGAGGAGATAATGAAAAAATCCACAGTATGCTCTGGAAAAACTGGACTATCTGGATCCTTTTAGAGTATAATAGAATTGAATAGAATACTTTATTGGACAAGTGTGATTGGACACACAAGGAATTTGTATTGGTGTAAATATTCTCAGTATACATAAAGAAAAGATACATTCATTAACAATCAAGAATCATAATGTACAACACTTAATGATAATCATAGGGTACAATCAAACCATACTAGGAAGGTCAATATAAATCATAAGGATACAAGTGACAAAGTTACAGTCCTACAATCACAAGTGGGAGGGGATGGGTGATAAGGAGTGATGAGAAGATTAGCAGTAATAGTAGTGCAGACTTTGTAATAGTTGAACAGTGTTTATTCTGGCTTTGGAGCCGGAAATGGGTATGGTACTAAGATCACATTCATTGCACTTGTGGGTAACCCTTGGTGAGAGCGGGATAAAATTAATGTAATCCTATTAGTGTAAACTTGCTTGGTCTTTCAACAGCCTCAGTACTATTAATTGTAGTAGTTCTGATCTGCCAGCAAGGATTTGGTCCAAGTGCCATGACTTTACAGTAGTTCTTTTCTATCTTGAAGGGACATTCTAGTCAGTGGAAACTAGTTATAGTTTAGGGTTCTACGGGGCTTGATACTCCGTCCACTTTTTATTTAATAAATACATGCATACTGGAGGAAGTCATTAACAGTATATTGATATTAACATCAATACACCGCATCTCAAACCTGAATAGGCAAAGCTGAAATATTGCCTTGGTGCCTGAAATTATTAGGATCTGGATGAGAGGAATAGTCTCAAGCTTAATCTTTGCATGATAGTGGCTTTTGGTTGAGTAAAGAATCAGTTCAAAGGATATTCCATGTTTGATTCTGGATGGGGATTATATTGCTCTTTCTCCATCTCAGAAGACTTGGATTACTGGCTTTATAGGTTCTTTAAATTCTACAAATTCTAGAAGCAAAGACTATACCAAAGTAAGTATTTAAAGTTTTATTCTGAGACAGAATAAGAAAAGAACAATAATCCTGCAAAATAGAACAATATATAGGAATACTGAAGAATATAACATAACACAAGACAGAACTCGAAGAATATTATACAAAACATCAATTAAAAATATTCAAGAATACATGAAGACAAAGACCCTTCTACCAGTCAGTAAACTACAAATGGATAATAGATACTAATTGGGCCTCTTCAAAGCCATGAAACATGTAGCATGCTCCTCCTGGTTATGTCTGCATTGAAGTTCCATCTGATGGGAGTTTCTGAGTAGCTCGTATGAAGCTGAACCATAATTAAGCATATCTGATTTTCAGTGGTCTCATCTTACTGGAATTTACCAATGGCAAAGAGAATAAATCTATCTTATCAAGAATGCTTGGCCTTGCTGCAAGGAATCAGACCTTCAAGGTTGAGAAGTCCTGCCAAGAATGAAACTATCAAGGTTAAGGAGTTCTTGTTTATACCAGATGGCAATGACACCATCTCAAAATTAAGGAGTATCTCTTTGTTAAGGTTAATTGGGTTGAAGATGAGAAAAAGTTTCTACTCCACACAGGTGTCTTACCAAGAATAAGGCAAAATAAAGTATACTCCAAATATGATTTGTGACTGAAATAAACATTTACTTAATTCTTCACTATATTACTTAAGCATTACTATAAAGTCATATATGGTAGCTTTATATGGTACTGTATGTACCTAAGGAAAAGAAGTATCTTTTTTAAGGCACTGTAATGGGATGTATAGATGCTTTTGAGAAAGGGAAGAGATACTGCTTAGAAACCAATCAATCAAGTGAAGGAGGAGGGATTAATATTAGAGAAATAAACTTAGGATGCACCTGCCATAATTCATCTGATAGTGAAAAGTGGCAATGGAAATTAGGACCCTGAAACTCAAAAAAATGATTTCAGTCCTCCCAAGTAAACCAGATAGGAAACATGACTAGAGGAGCTAATTCTATTTTAACATAAGGCTACATTAACAGAATCTTGCTAGTCTGAACATTCAAACTTCACACATTTAACCATCCAATCAATTAGGGAAGGTCTATCCTAAGATTCTTTCTGAGACCATTAAGCCCAATTGACTTAATGATCTCAGAAAGAATCTTAGGATAGAGCTCTGACAAAATCCTATAAGAGGTGGACATCCATCTTTATCCAAAGGTTCAAGAAGTACCCAGGCTTTTAAGATTTCTTACACATTATCGTGGTTGGAGCTACACAGATCTCAGGAGAATGCTGTGTCAGAGGGCAGATGCTGCAACAAATTTTATTAGTTAAAAAGACCATTTTACAAGAAAAACCATCCACCACGCAACTTCAGCAATGTAAGATTCTTCCAATTATTTTGGTTTTACTTTAAACAGTAGAAAGGATTCCATTTATTAACAAGATCTTTAACTTATTATTAGCAACTGATTATATAATTAGATGACAATTAAGCTGAATCTGGCTGCTTTCTGGGTAATCTCTCTGTGACCTTGTCAGATTAAAAAATAGTTTATCCTTTAACCTTCTAAGGGATCTTTCATATAGAATGGGCAGTGAAATAACACATGAATCATCAACTCCATTTCAGCAGCTTGAGAAAGACATATTACTTCAAATATATATTCTCCATTCCCCAAAAGCATTAAAGTCATTACACTGTGCCAAGAGAAAAGCTTTTTATGGGATCCAGAAGGTCCTATTATATAAATAATTAGTTGATGTAAATCTCTCTTGTCAATTCCCATCTGAGAAGGGAAGGAACCAGTACTCCTGCCTTTTTTAGAGGACTATATTTAGCACAGAGCCTGGCCTTTGCTTTAATGTCCCTGAGACTCAGGGTGATCAGATATTGGTTAGAGGAACCAAATGATTAGATCATTAAAGAAACCACATCAAAAAAATAATTTTTATCCTTCCTTCAAGAAGAGGCAAAGGATTTTTCAAAACCAGACATGTTTCTCAAGTAGCTAGCAGGAATTAGCTTTAATAGTAATTGAGGTGGCAAATTCACACCCAGGTGCACAGGGAAGGAGTCCTATAATCCATGTGAAAAGTTCCCTTCAGTATTAAGGGAGCACTTCTACATGAAAAGAACAGAGTGACAAGTTAAGCAACCTACTTCTGACCTCTTCCAAAGCAAAACCAATATAATTGGAAACAGTCTAGTGAAGGAGGCTACTTCCAGTTAGTGCTCTTTGGAAATACTTTACTGAAATACTGTTTCAGAAACTGAAAGGAAGAGGAATGAGCTTGGGAAGAAAGTATACACCAGAGGTCTCCAAACTTGGCAACTTTAAGACTTGTGGACTTCAACTCCCAGAATTCTCCAGCCAGCTGGCTGGAGAATTCTGGAAGTTGAAGTCCACAAATCTTAAAAGTTGTAAAATTTGGAGACCCCGATGTACACTAACAAAGCTACTGTATATGTGGATGGAAGTAATGCAATCCTTAGAAACAGAGTGTGCAATGAACAAAATGACAATGTATGAATCTGTGTAAAGATGTGGCAGGAGGAAGGATGGTTTGAAAGATCAGAAAGATACAGAGATGTTGACTTGGTGTTGGCATGCTTTCTTTCACCCTTAATCCACAACTTTAGGATTAATATTAAGACATTTTAATTGAAAGGTCCTTGAGCTTTAATTTTATAGTATTGTGTTAGTTTTTAGTAGTTTGTTTATGTATATTTATGACCATTGCCATGTCCCAAGGTCATGTGGTCACTTTTTGCAACCTTTTCATAAGCAAAGTCAGATGGGGAAGCCAGGTTCATTTAGCAATCAAGTTACTAACTTATCAACTGCAGTGATTCCCTTAATAACTATGGCAAGAAAGTTGATAAAATGGGGGAAAACTCACTTCACCACAGAAATTTCCATTTCAATTGTGGTCGTAAATTGTAATTTGATTTGAGAAAATCCTCCTTAATATAGTGTGCATAATAAATAAAATAGAATTGTGTTATTTCTCAGTTCACCACAAACAAAGGGTCTTGTAGCCTTTAAAGATGAACTTAGTAAATAATATAAATGTACTGTAAGTTTTTACGGTACAAATATACCTAATGTGTTTGAGTATTGAGAATTACCACTCTATTGCCTCAAATAGCTGAGACCTTTCTTCAGTATTATCTACCCTGAGTGACTGACAAATCATCTTCAATCAAGGGAGTGTTGGGTCTCTTTTCATCATAGATATGTGTTACACCAGGGATGTCAAACTCGTGACCCATAGGCCGGATGTGTCACGTGCTGGCCACGACCACCCCCGTTTAGTGAAGGGAGAAAATTTTTGATACACTATATCATCTGGTAGTCCTCCAGTATATATCAATGCTTCTTGGTTGCCAGTTATTAAGCAATTTGATTTGATTTGTGTGAAGTCTGCATAAAGGCATATTGGTGCTCATTTCAATATTTATCTTAGGAGGTTCATCCAGAAGAACTTTTTGGTATATATATCACTATATTTGATATATATCACTATTTTAAAAATTAAAGACAAATTTAAAAAAATCTCTCTTGGACAAATATTAGGAACAACCACCAAACTGTAGACCTACAGCTGTATTAACACTGTGACCTTAGATTAAAAGTAAATGATTATTTTATATACCAAAGCAAATTACTATGGTGACCAGACCTGTTTGGTATCTAAACCAATAAAGAAGAGGGAATAGCCACAAAGTTCAGCTCTGATCCAGCTTAATCCCTTCAGGGAATAATGGAAAACTTGGAACCTAAGTATAGTATAAGCATTTGTATACCAGTAAGATTAATATTTATCCTGCTGCATATAAATAGAATCCAAGAATAGAAACATGGCTAAAATCTCAAACTTCATCTTTCCAACCATCACCATGGGTGTTTGCTTTTCTCAGTTTTTTCCCTGAAGTTTGCATATGACACTTTCATTTGCATTTAATGTACTTCAAATTACTTCCTTTTGTTGTGCTAAACATTTCTCTCAGTTGAGCCTAATTTGGTGAGGTCATGCTTTGACCTCTGACCTTTTGATTTTTAAGTGAAACCATCTGACTACAAAATAGGTGGAACATTCTTTGCTTGTTCATGACATTTGATATTTGTAGTCATGCAGCTGGATTTTAAAAAGATTTATTTGCCAAGTTAACACTTACCTAGAAAAAAACTGAGTTAGCGACTTCTCACCAGAGGCCCTTGAATGTCAAGAACAGATATGAAGCCACTTCAATCCATTTTCAATCTAGATATGGATGTTGTATATAATAACTATGTGCATATAGGTTATGAATCCTGCTCTTCTTGATGTTGCTTAAGACTTGTGGGTTAGTACATATATTATAGGTGTCTTCTATTGGAGTCATGATGTATGTCAAGAAATCTATGCTGGTAAAACATTAGCACATATCACAAATCTTTCCCTTCCTCTTTCTCTCTCCTAAAGCAGGGCTATCCAACCATGGCAGTTTTAAGCCTGGTGGACTTCAAGTCCCAGAATTCCAAAGCCTTCTGGGAGTTGAAGTCCACCAGGCTTAAAGTTGCCAAGGTTGAAGACCCCTGTCCTAAAAGATAGGACACATATAAAAGAGCTGAGTCAGCACTTGGATGTTTCTTACGTAAATTATTGTAGATATCAAATGCTGTAGCAATTTCAGCATTGTTTGGCTTTTATTTTATTTTAAAAAGTACATATATTTTACAACACATTTAAATGTTTTCACAATGTACTGATTGATAGCATTCCATCTAATATGTCTAGACATTCCTACACTTCAAAAACTACAGTATTTCAATTAATTGGAAGATGTCGTAGCTGAGTCCCAAAATTGTGCCATTAATCAGCTGAGAATGGTGTTGGAGGTCCAGTTAATTGCAAAGGAGAGTTGAATGAGAGACTGGAGAGGAAAAAAAGCAGCAAAAAAGAGAAGGAACCATTTCTAACTGGGAAGAATCTGAAATCCCTGTCAGAAGTCTAATGGAAAGGAATGGGTTTGGGGATAAGAAAGTTCACACATTTTGGAGAGAGAGAGAAGTTTCTTGGGAATGAGCATGAGTCCAAGAGCTTGGAAGAATAAACCTTTGGTCCTGGTGACTGATTCTGATTGGATCCTGCATAAGAAAGTTTTTAGGCAGGAGCCATAGTTCTTAGGCAGGGAAGAAATGTCATTGACCTGCATCAGAACTCCTATAAAGAAGAAAGCCCCTCAACCACCACCACTCTATAGCAGGGGTCTCCAACCTTGGCAACTTTAAGACTTGTGGACTTCAATTCACAGAGTTCCTCAAAGTTGCCAAGGTTGGAGACCCCTACTCTACAGTTTAAGACAGGCATGGTTTCAATTAACTTTCCCGCATGAGAAACTGGGATTATTGTGAAGAGCTGCTGCCATCCACTCCCGCTGCTGCTCCACCCATTGTCACTTTGGCCATTGCCATTGCCACTGCCTCCACCCCACCCCTGTCTCTGCATTGACTTCTCATACGTCATGCTGATGCCTCACCAATCCCACCACCAATGCAGGCAGATGTGGCCCAGAGGCTGCAAAAATATCCCTATCTGGTTTAAGACCAGAGGTGGGATTCTACAGGTTCACACCTTCTTGCTAGAACCAGTTGTTAACATTCTAAACAGTTCAGAGAACCAATTATTAGAAGAAATTACTGGACTAATCCTGTAAAGAAGGCAGGAAGGAAACATTCTGGTGTTGCTTACAGAAATTGCCTCTTCATTAACCCTTATTACATTCTTGGCAGGACTAGACTTCCTGTCTCAGGAACTTCTCTAGAGTATTTTTCTCCTCCTTTGCTGGTACTTTGCTTGTGTGGAGTGACCATTCAAAGTGATAACAGCACTGAAAAAAGTGACTTATGACAATTTTTCACACTTACGACTGTTGCAGCATCCCCACAGTCATGAGAGGCCAGGCAAGGAGATATGTGCCTCAATGTGAGTGATATTGAGTTGGCCACACCCAGCCAGTCACATGACCACCAAGCTACGCCCACCAACTAAGCCATGCCCACAGAACTGGTTGTTAAAAAATTTGAATCCCACCCCTGTTTAAGACGATCAACAATGCAAAATAAGCATTCAGAATAAATAATTTGTCTTGGAGATAAGATTTTGTGAAAAATTATCTAAAGTATTAGGGACGGGAATCTGATTTATGCCTTACTACATTCACAACCAAGGCTCTCTTTCTCTCTCTCTCTCTCTTTCTTTTTTTCAAGCCTACTTTTAGTGCCTGAGCAAATCAACACCACAGATTGCATGGGAACTTCATTATTATTATCTCCCAAATTGCTCAACCTGAATAAGGAATTTAAGTTACAGTAAGGCAGATTCCAAATGGCATTGGAAAAAAGCCTCCTAACATTTCATTAGTGGAATCAACTGCTCAAAGAGTTAGTGGACGTTGTAAATTATCAGAGTTTATTTTAGTGTTCCTTTTTCTACTTAATATTCCTTTTTATACTCAGGCTATATAGTATATTTGCTTTTTAAAAAAAACACTTTTACCTGCTGTTTTTAAATCACGATAATCATAATTCTTATGAGTATCAAAATCAAACCTTAATCCTAAAGTGTTCCAAGTATGTTTTACTTGGCTTTACAACAGGAAATACGTTCACTAAAATTAGAATCAAGCATTTTCCAAATTATCAAAGAAGTCAAATAGTATTAGTTAAATATTCTGGCTGTTTATAAAATTAGTAAGGCTGCTAATTGACTGATATACTTAATATTTATCTGGTATTTTTCTGAAATTGTGTTCCAATACTCAATTTCATCAAAACACAGCTTGGTGAATTCCTTAAAAGGGCTGCATTATTATCTTAGAACAATTTTCCTTATGCTTTCAGGGCTTTTGACTGCAACTTTATTATCCTGAAAGTTTAACCAAATCAACATAAACATTACAGCTTGCTGAGAAGCTTGGTGTTTGTTTTTAAACAAATATCTTATAGCACAATATTAGGTATAGTAAGTCTATTGAAAGAAAGTCACATTCACAGAAAACCTGCTCATTTTCAAGGATGCAAAAGTAAAGCTACTTTTTTTTTCCTACTGATTCATTTTTTGGAGACCTTACAATATTGTATAATTTTTAGGGAGAGATACCTGTCCCAGTTAGTAGCAACAAAATGACCTGCCATCAGTTATAATGAAGGTGGCAATATGCTTCATGAACTACAATATGAGTAGTGATACTGTCATTGGTTATCTAATTCTGTGAAAGCTAAAAGGTTTGAGTACTTTAAGATTATTTGTGTAATTCTGATTGTGCAGCTGAATGAAAAATAGCACATTTTTTTTCTATGTAATGCTTTTGAATCTCCCAAAAAATTTTTAACTGAAAGATGTCTTTGGCAATTGCTTTGTTTAGCAGCAGCAAAAATGTAAATAAACACCATTAAAATTGAAATGATCCACAATTATATATGTATTTAGTTTCTAATAGGAAGCACTAGATCAGCCTTCTCTCAGGCTGGCATCATCCTGATAAGCTGTACTACAACTCCCATTGTGCCAACTGGAATGATGGAAACGATTATCTATGCATATGTGAAAGATGCCAAATTGGATGAAGGCTGTAGTAGATTTTTATCAGTGTCCCACTCAGCTATTTAAATAAATGATGCCAAAGCACTACTGCAGAATGAGCGACTAGAGAAAAATAACTTGTTCAATAAATACATAGTTATTAAACTACAAACTTGCTAGCCAGGATGACAGCATATAAACAGTTTGTCTAATCTTAACTGCTTTCAACTAGACAGTTAGTTGTACACATTATGCATAGCCACTACTTTGCTTTGGGTACCATTAACAGAAATGCTACAAGAAACTAGCATGGAGAAAATAATTAGATTTTTAAAATGAATTTTTGCATTCCACTACATAGTAGCAGCTGTCACAAAGAGTAATTTTAAGTAGTTTCCATATGGTACAAGTTCATATATATAGCTCCTAAGCCAAGTATTTATCTCTGTGTGTGTGTGTGTGTGTGTGTGTGTGTGTGTGTGTGTGTGTGTGTGTGTGTACATATGTCTCTGCATCCATTTAACATAAGCATGTTACATGCTATTTCCCCTCAAAGGAAATTTTACAAAGGAAAGGCCAACTATTGAATTGAGGTCTAATAAAACAAGTTCCCCTAGGATGGTCCATCTGGACAGTGCTAATTTGAAATATCAGGTGAGCTGTTTTAGCACCTCTGTCCCTGCTGTCCAGATGTTTGGACTTCTGCCATCTTCATAGCCCATCTCCTTTTACAAATAGCTCACAGAGTTATTTTTATAGTATTTGAGAATTCAACAGGGAGAAAAAAAAATCTCAGAAAGAGTCAGATTTGGTCATATTCCAATTGTAGCAGTCCCTTCCTTGATTTCTCAAGGGCTGAGCTAAGCAGAAAAATGCATGTTTCGAAGAGATATATCTATATAACTCCTTACCTCTGGAGTATGGGAAAAGCTGAGTTAGCAAGAGCATCTTGCTTGATCAATTAATGTGAAATATTTAATTCTTTTAAGTGTTGATTTAAAGAATAAATCATTTGTACAGAGAGATAGCTGATGGAATTTTAGATGTACCAAAGAAAGAAATTCTAGAGTAGAGTAGTAGTATCTCTAAAAGTAGATATACTTCTTTTGATCAGTCATATGGAAATAATTTAACTGGAGAAAACTAGTTATCTAAGCTTGATTCTTGACTTTTCCCCCCTAGGTTTTAAACCTCAAAATTATCAGGAACATGATTCTCCTCTAAGAGTTCGCTTTATAAAAACCATTTTGGCAGTTTGACATCCTCATTATTTCTCCATATGTTTTATTTTTCTTTCAAGGAACCACACCCAGGATAATTTTTTATAGAATAAAAACTATGTTTAATAGACAAAATTCCAATCTGAAGCATGGATAAACTAGACTAAACTAAAGCTAATATGCTAGGCTATAACTGTCTACAAACTCTGTTTAAGGTGACTAGTTATGAGAGATGTCATGTCTTGAAAAAAAATCATTATTTTGATTCAGGCATTCTGCAACCAGAGAAGACAAACCAGTAAAACAGAAGATATAGAGAATAGAAGAGTAGAAAAAGGCGGCCTAGGAAAGTGTAACAAAAGGCCTGTTAATGACCATGAACATGTACTCCACCTATATCTTTATTTTTTCATTTTTAGTAAAAAAAAAATTCTAATCAATATAAAGTAGAAGGAGACATAGCAGTACCTGCAATGAGGATGCTAAAATGCTAACGCAGAATCATCCTTGTCTATACCAAGCCAAAAAGAAATAGCTATTTAAATCATTTTAAGCTTTTATAAATGCCTCTACTGCACAATTGTAGATAGACAATTTATTCATGGGTGATCTTTAAGTAGGATCACAATACAACCAGAACATTCTCTGGTCAAGAAGCAACAGGAAAGAAATGTTCTAGAAAAATGCAGACATGCTGGCATCACCGTGCTAATGCTACTCTTAAGTATTTACATCAAAGCATCCTATGCAAGTGCATAAATCAAAGTATTTGTTCGATAGCATCATCACACACATTCTGTTCTTTGTCCCATGGCCTCTCCCTAATAGATACAGAGGAGGAACCAATGCTTTTGTGGCAAGGCAAATCACCAAATAATAGTAATTTAGATGGAGACTTTATGAAGGTTAAGAAATGAAGGTTACGAACTGTAAGTAGAAGCATCTGTAGAATCAGGCAATTTTGTCAAAATGTGGCCTTTTTTATACATGCACACAATGTCACAATGCACAGATAAAAGGGTAAGCACTTTTACAATATGATGCTAGTTTCATTATTTTTTCTACTTCCCCTCACCCAAAGATGCCTCAATTTATATAATTCCTATATTCTAAACTACCAAAGTTATTGTAGTTTTTCTTGTGACAGATGTCTCACTTCTTGAAATGTAACCGAGACATTGTTCAAAGACCTTAGTCTGAAAAATGTTGTACATCCTTATGCATAAGACATTCCTATACATATACATACATACATACATACATACATACATACATACATACACACACACACACATACACACACACACACACATACACACACACACACAATCAAGCAAGCACAAGACTTTAACAAACATAAAAATATTTAAAGGTAGAATAATCTAAAAATATGTTTATTAATTATTTATCCTAAGCACATACTGCATAACAATGTTCTAATTGGACATGCATCTCCATACAATCTTTTCCTGGGTCACAGGCTCATAATAAATCTAAGATTCTCTCCAACAGCCTACACCCAGGTCAGCAGGAATTACCACCAGACAAATATCAAGCAGAAAACAACATCCTAATCAAGGACTTACCAAGGAGAAAACTGCATTCCCACCAACACTGCCAGATAATAATGCCAGAGAAAGTTTATGAAAATAAACAGAGAGCAAACTCCGTATTTACCATTACTTATGATGTTTACTAGTTGGTTAAAAAACATCTGCAAGTAAACAACCAAGTTCAGAGAGCACCATGGACTGAAGGGAAACAAAGGCAAAAGCAACGTAAAAAAGAAAGGATAGCTTTGCTGCTTCGCCCAAATCAGAAGTTGTGGAGCAAGTGTTCTTTTACAGGACATTCCATTGTGTCAGTGCTTCCAGAAAACTTCTGTTGGGTCACTAATGTCAATTTTGTATATCTCAGGCAGTGAGATTGGGTAGAATTAGAAACTTCATGTTTAATTTTCGTTGTTTATTTTCACTTCCTTCATATATTCAGAGCTGTGGTGGTGCAGTGGTTAGAATGCAATATTGCAGGCTAATTCTGCCAACTGACAGCAGTTCAATTCTGACCGGCTCAAGTGACTCAGCCTTCTGTCCTTCCAAGATTGGTAAAATGAAGACCCCGATTGTTGGAGGCAATATGCTGACATTGAAAATTGCTTACAGAGGACTGTAAAACACTATGAAGCAGTATATAAGTCTAAGTGATACTGGTATGTTGAGTCATCATTTAGATTGAGCTGTGTTTTGTGATCCCAAGATTACTTCCATGATAATTTAGCATGACTAGTTTGAATATCTTTAAATACATTTGACATTGGCTTTAGCTCCAATATAAATCTTCCAAAACATAAATTCCATTAATCATTTAGTTTCTCTTAGGAGGGAGGGAGGGAGGGAGGGAGGGAGAGAGAAGGAGGGGGAAAATATATTGACATATTATGAAAAGTACACCTCAATTTTAATCTAACTATTGATCTATAGAACATTCCTCATACCTCATTATGACAGTTAAATTAGAAATCCTTTAGAGGGGAAAATTCTTTTTTTTTTTATGTCTGGGCAATCATTTTTAGCTGCATGTTAGTTTACACTCTCAAAGACATACTTGAGGAGATCAGTACATACATTTGTAGAAGCCTCACTGATTCTTCCTTCACAAATTCGTTTACTTAATTGTTTGAGTTCAAATTGCCAATATGAATCAATCCTGATGTTGACTGTGCCATCCTTTACATCACTGTGTCAATCTCTATCGTGTCACGGGCCAGATTGTGATGTATCACAATGTTTTTTTGCCATTGCAGAGCTGGGGTGGGTGTGGCTTGTGTGTGATGTATCTGACCCACGGGTTGTGAGTTTGACAGAGCTACATTTACATCAATGTTTTTCAGCCTTAACCATTTTAAGATGTGTGGACTTCAACTCCCAGAGTTCCTCAGATTTAGAATGGATAAAACAGTGAAAATCTGGGAGGACACTGTGCATTTAGAGCCATAATGCAATTGATAGGATGGTGTACTACATAGCACATTTCAACTTCTGGCCCACAATAGCAATGAGGGAGAGTTCCAGTAAACATGGTAGAGTTGTAGTGCTTTATGGAAAAGGTGGAACGAGGGAGAGATAGACTGTTGAGAAAAATAGTCTGTTTTATCCTCCCTAACTATCTACAACAGCATGTTTGTGAAAGGCTTTAGAATATAAAATCACAAAAGAACCTGTATATTTAATCCAAATCAGATTGACCAGTTCCTTGAGCTTGAGATTTTTCATTATATCAGCAAATAAAGTGGATAGCTTATGTTTGTTTTCAAAATAGAGAAAACCAAACATTGTACGGTCTCTATTTTTTCAGGATTTTATTGACTGATTGGTTTAGTAATATCTCTCTTGAGGAGCAGGCCAATACCAAGAGAACTACAAATACAAATTGTATTGTTTTATCTTTTGGAATGAAAACTCAACTGTAACTAATTATAGTATGCTTTGCTTTAAAATGTTTTTTGAGACATGTTTTTGATGAATGGATCACACAAGATTACATGGCTGCAGATTTATTTCATATATGTCTGAGAAAAATTCTGAAACATTGTGTGTTAATAAATCTCATACATAAATGCAACTTGAATCCCTTCTAAAGTTTCTTAAAGAAAAAGACATCATTTAGGAAACAGCTAGAACTATTGTGTGTGTGTCTTTAAATTAAGCTGCTTTAAAATAGTTATTAAACTTAAGTGCACTTAGTAAGGTCTCTAGCAATTTATTATAAAATAACATTAAAACCAATAATATTAAAAACTACTAAAACAAAGTATGCACAAAGTATGCACAAAGTATTTTAAGATTGAGAATCCTGCTTAAAAAGGACTGTTTTAGAGCCATTTACAGTATTTATTGGATTGAGTGGTTTGCTCAGAAGAAAGGATGGCTTCAGAGAAGATTTGTATCTGAATTTCCACACCATTTATTTACAGCAGCCGAGTGTAAATCTCTGAGGACCATTTATGATAGGAGATAACATAAAAGTGGCCATTCTCTCAAGTAGTGTGGATCCAAGCCATGGAAGACTTCAGAAGTAATAAACATTATTTCGTATTTCACTTGAACACAAATTGGCAACCTGTGCATTGGTTTTTTTCCTTCCCATTTAATTTTGTTTGATTCTTGGAAATGAGCTTGACAAAGACCTTTTTTTAAATAAGGTTTTTCAGAGTGATTTGCCATTGCCTTCTTCCTAGGACTGAAAGTATGGTCACCCAGTCTAAGGCAGAATTAGAATTTGTGATCTTTGGTTTCCAGCCTGATGTCTTAATCACTACACCAAAATGTCTCTTGCAATGGCTTTAGGACAGATATAATTCAATTTGAGTTCTTCTACAGATCAATCTGACTGTAGAGTTCTTTGGTGATTAAAGTTTTTTTTAAAGCCTTTTGTAGAATGTATCATAGCAATCAAGACTAAAGATTGCAGGTACTGGCATGAAGTTATAAAATCATCTTATCCCAGAATAGGATACAATGGCAGAACAACTAAAGCTAATAACTAGAACTCCTAAGTGTTGCTTCAAACTGAGAAATCAGAAATTGAAATCTAGAATATTCCCAAAATGCATATTTAATCTTTTGAAGACAATAAGATTCCATATAGAGAAAAGGACTGAAAAATGCAATTTGCTACTACATTTGATTGGGTGGAGGAGAAAAACAAAGACTGCTAAAATCAAATTCTATGCAAAAAATTTTTAAAATAAAAATAACAGTAGTATAATTTCTTATATTCAATTGTTACATATATTCTAATTCTTGATTTTTTTCCAGATGGCTTGACTTATATATACATATACATATATTGGTATATAAACAAACAAAACATTTGTGATGTCCATGTTATAGAATTAAACCCTTAAAATCTTCCTCTGATATTCTGCTCCACGTGAAGAAGTAATAGGAAGGTGGTGATTTTCCAACAGAAGACCTTCTTGGTAATGACATCATGACTAAGATAAGACTACCCAAAAAGATTCATTGCGATTTCCAAAGCCAGATGAAAACCTATTATATTCACAAGGCCCCAAAGCTTGTAACAATAGGGATACTTCAGTTCACTGACTTGAAAAATAGTATTACTTCTCACAGGTAGATTTAAGGATGACCAACAGCACACAGAATTCAAATCCAAATAAGTAAGCTACACATAGATATAGCTGGTTTTTCTATCAATTGATGGTATGATTGGAGTTTTTCCCATTAATTAGGACTAGATAAAATGTATAGAAGTAATATTCCTTTCTAAGATGAAGATGCTTTACCAGATTTCAGACAAATAAGCTAAGTGATTCTCAAGGTATTAACTTTTAGAATTTTTAATAAAAGAAATTAATTATAATTCATTACTGTTAGTAAAGTTTTATTAGATTAAATCAGGTGTAATTTGTAATATGCAGTTTTGTATATTTGGTTTTAGATTAATCAAAATGATGGATGCATAGATGGATGGATGGATTTATCTATATGAATAGAATATTTTATTGGCCAAGTGTGATTGGACACACAAGGAATTTGTCTTGGTGTAAATACTCTCAGTATACATAAAGAAAAGATACATTCGTTAAGAATCAAGAATCATAATGTACATATATCATTTATATCTATATCTACAGTATATCTACTGTATCTCTACTGTATATCTATCTATCTATCCATTTGGATCATAAATCAATATAGTTTAGTATAATTACTAATTAATAATTAATATAAATGGAAAGGCTATTAGCAAGAAGGGAACTGTCTTCCTTTATGCAGCATAACTTGTTCAATAGTGTTTAGAGCTGGACTGTACCTCATCACTTTCACTCCCTAGCAAACACTGCCCCTTCAGAGTTTCAGAGACTCTACAATATGTCTATCATGAAATCAAATCTATCTCCTACATCAAGTGCTAAGAAATTACAGCTCTGCTACTTCAATCTTGTGGAAATAACACCATTAAGGAATACAAATGGGATTCACTACTTTGATATGTTTTCTTTATGAATAAAATGGATCATCATCCATACAGGATTGTGTGAGAAATTTATTAGATTCATTCAGGCAAGTTGCAGCATGTGATTAGCGTTTGAAGGGTGGTACAGCTACATAAGAGAAAGAAGGATTTGCTATGTGTACCTTTTCTTTGTTTTCATTACTTAATGTGTGTTGTGCTGGAAACATTATTTTTATGTGTTTCTATGCTAGTGCTATCTTTAATAATCACTGTTTTCCACCACGGAACCTGACAGACAATTTGATCATACCAAGAAGGATACATCAACTGAATGAATAAATTTAAGTTTCTATAGGTATAGCCAAGCTCTTTTGTTTCTTTTGTTATTTCAAACACTGTGTGGAAGCTATTTTACGTCAGTAAGGACCCCTGCCTCCTATTTCTCCACTCACTTCAAAAATAGCCACAGTATAATGCAATAACCTGATATTTTTCAAATATTTTGGACTTTTACCCAATGCAACTTGATCATCCAGATCAAAGAGTATAAGAAGAAAGTTCCTAGGTAAGTGACCCATCTAGTTTATCAACCTCTGTCAAGCAACATAACACAGTCTGGTCTACTTTGAAGGATTGATATTCGATGACACTCTGGTTACCTCTGATAGGCACTGATAACATGAATACTTCCAGGCTGTTTAAAAAAAAAACATGTACATTATCATCACCATATTTAACAGTGAGAAATTCCCTGTTTTGTCTATACACTGAATATTCTAAAAATCAATTTAAATCTCCCCACGCTTGGTTTCCACCAAAGACCTCTATTCAACTATTGTGACAGAAAGAGCACAAAAAGGTTATTTCCATTTTTTTTCATATTGCACATGATTTTATACATCTCACTTCTGTCTCTCCTTGCCTGCTTTAACCCCAAGCTAAATAATTTATAAATACTTACTTCAGTCAAAAAAAGAAAAAAACTCAATTTTTTTATATATTCAATACAGTTGGTCACACAATGTAATGGATTCAGGAAGTTTATAACCATGAGCATAAAGTCAATAGCCACCTTCTACTATAGGTCCCTTTCAGCTGGAATGTGTATTGATGTGCTGCAGTGATTTCAGAGGTAACACTCATCAGAGATATCTGCAGGTTCCAGAACTTCCCTCAAAATGACAAAAACAGCACCACATTACTGTGATGCAATAATAGGTCCATTCTAAAAAGGATGAAAAATCATATTCTGTGGACAGATAGAGGAAACTATTAGAAGTCACGGAAAAAAAGCTGATTTAGCCCATCTAGAAGTAGTACACGGAACTAGAAACTAAAAAATTGATGGGAAAGGGAAAAGGGAGGTAATTCTCTGCCTTGGGTTGATTATTTGCTTGGCATGGTGATAATGGGAACCCTTGCTGCTATTCTTTAAAATAAAAATCAAACACATGGTTTTATATTCTTCCAAGTATAGCTTGAAGTCAGTTGCCACATGATTAAAGCTGACAGCTTTCATAGCAGCGACCTAGTTATCTTCATATACTTAGGAAAAGTACATTCTCCAAATGGTGGCAGACGGTCTAAATTAAAGCCAGAAATGGATCTCTCATTCTTTCTAGACCATTTCTTTCCTGCTGCTCCTTGACCAGAGAATGTTCTGGTTGTATTGTGATCCTACTTAAAGATCACTCATGAATAAATTGTCTATCTACAATTAGTGCGGTAGAGGCATTTATAAAAGCTTAAAATGATTTAAATAGCTATTTTTTGGCTTGGTATAGACAAGGATGATTCTGCCAAGAAACCAGGAATGTTACAACTGAATCCAACAATGTGTTAATGCCCCAGGGCATAGAAGGCAGGGTGCCAAGTAGTTCAAATCCTTCTAGAATGACCGTATGGAAAAGATGGAAGAATATCACAGAACTGGTTGCTCTATAGAACAAGATCCATTTGTCCTAGTTCCAAGAACCCAGGCATTTCCAAAGCCTTGTTCTATTCCAGTTACTCTTATTGTTCCTCAAGCTCTAAGATATCTTCCTAATAGATCATTGCCTTGAGTAGATAGTTAATTTAATAGCCGAAGGCTCACTCTGATCCTTATGTGGATCAGTTTGAAGTCATCAGTGCAGTCAGGGAACCTGGCATCAGAACCTAAGGTAAGGGACAATCGTTTCATCAGCTCCACCATTCAGAATTTTCCATACCCTCTGAGTTTAATTGTAATTCTAATCAAATGAAGGAAATACATGAATTTATTATTTATCCTTCTATCATAATTGTATGCCATTTCAAACCACTGTCAGCAGCCCATGTGTAAAAAACACAGCTTAAAATAAACCCTTTACAAAAAATACAAAACACAAACAATAGAAAAAAAATGAAGTATGGCTACAACTCAGATCAGGGATAATTTCTGAAAAAGTTCTGCTTTTAGAAGCTTATGCAAAACCAGCAAAGAAAGAACCAACTTGATCTTCACAGAGAGGCTGTTCCTTATTATCAGTGCTGCAATAGAAAAATAGTGTCTCCTTGCCTTCTGTTTCCCTATTCAAGGCAATTCCTGATGCATCCAGGGGAAAAGTAGTACTGACATACTAATAGTCCACTACTAAATAAATAAATTGCTGATAGTCTTATCTTTGTATAAGGATAATTAAGGTCCAAAAATATTGCCACTCAAATCACAAGTGGTACAATCCTGTTCCACTAAAAGTGGTGGGAGCTTAATCCTTGACTTCAAATGTAGATTGCATATAATGCTATTAGCATGGACTTAATGAAAATATATGTGTCTCTCTAATAGAGAACATTTCAAAGTGACTCTTCACACCATCATTTGTTTAGTTTTCCAATGCTTATGATGATGCATTCTTATGATGGGGTAAATTCATCTTTTAGTTTTAGCAACTATAATGCTTATTCCAAATTGTATTACTATCCTGTGATGAATGACCATTGTCTAAACTTCATCAAGTTTCTGTGTCTAGTTTTTGGCTATTGTTCCTAACATGTTCCAGAAATAAAGGCTATAACTGTTGAAAGGATTTTGTAAATAAGATCACTAACACCTTTTTTAAAAAAAATTATCAAAATGAATCCCATGTAGGTGAATAATTTAATTTTCAGAAGGGTCCACGTAATATATATTGCAAGAATTTGTATAAGATATATATTTATCCAACAGTGAGGATTATCTGACTTTTAGAAGTTAATCTGCTTGAATGGTAAATTTCAATCCTGCACAAAGACATGTAAGATTTTCAATATTAGAAATGTTTTAATATTATCTTTATTAATCCACATAGTTAAATGCTTTAAAATGCATGTACGAGGATAGGTAATGTTTTCTAATATGCTACTTAAACTTTAGAAACTTGGACAATTAAGTATTATTATCATAAGTAGCATACTAGGCATTCTTTTTTTCTGTTTCCATTGTTTTCTATTTTACATTCTATTCAAAAAAGCCCTTCATGTCAAGCATTAGTTCCAAAAGCAGAGTATCAAATTGTATAATTTATAAAATACCATATAAGTATGTCACAATACTTATAAAATACCTAATACCACTCTATAAAGCCTTAGTAAGACCACACGTAGAATACTGCATCCAGTTTTGTTTACCACATTATAAAAAAGATGTTGAAACTCTAGAAAAAATGCAGAGAGGAGCAACCAGGATGATTAGGGAACTGGAGACTAAAACATATGAAGAACGGTTACAGGAACTGGGCATGGCTAATATAGTGAAGAGAAGAACCAGGGGAGACCTGATAGCAGCCATCCAGTATTTGAGGGGCTGCCACAGAGAGGAGGGAGTCAAGCTATTTTCTAATGTGCCTGTAGGCCAGACAAGGAATAATGGATGGAAACTGAACAAGGAGAGATTTAACCTAGAAATAAGGAGAATCTTTTTGACAGTGAGAACAATCAACCAATGGAACAGCTTGAAGTTGTGGGAGCTTCATCACTTGAAACTTTCAAGAAGAGATTGGACTGCCATCTGTCAGAAATGGTATAGGGTTTCCCATTTGGGGGGGGGTGGACTAGATGACCTATAAGGTCTCTTCCAATTCTGATTATCTGTTATCTGTTAAAATAAATGAAAGAATGAAAGGACTGATAATTTCATACAATATAGGCTAGTATTCATATGCATATGCCCACACAGTGGACATGTGACTATGAATACAATTCTGGACACAATTGTTGGTTATAAGTCCAGGACCCCTGGAATATCAGTCTTATAGCTTTTGTATATTACATGTCTTTCTATCATACTGGGTGCAGCTACAAAACAATGTTATGTATTATCCATCTGTTGCGTAATCCAGCCAGCCTGTGAGCTCAAATTTTCAGAAAGCCAATTTTTTTTTAAGCATTTCCAGCATAGTGTAGATGATAAGGCTTCCATGATTTTCTCTTCTAAAACAAGGAACTAACAAATTAGGAATGGCTGTCCTGCATTTTGCTGATTCAGAACTATTAAAACACACATACATACAACACATTTCATCACAACATGTCACCACATTCTACAGAAACTATACTGAGAAAATGTATTGCATTTTATCAGCCTCTGGAAAACTATAGGGTGTCATGGCACTCACATGGCATGTAATCCTATGTAATGCAACACACATTGGGGGATAAATTCCCTTTTCCACTGTGGCTAGAAGTAAATTGTAGATAGAAGCTTATTATAATGAACCACAAACTGGCAGACCAACCAGACTTCTGTCTGACCAGATTATTATCAAGTGAGCTCAACTGTTCTCAAGTGCAAAAATATCTCTATATATTTTAATAGTTATGATTATGACTGTAATTTATAGTTTCTTAACTTTCAAATTCTGTGCTGACTACACAGCCGTTCACTAGGTTTGTGATCTCTATATGTCTCAGCACAATACATTCAAAAGATATGCCTAACAGTGGCTTTAAACAGTACGATTATATTCTTACAGTAGCAAAAACTAATGCAAGACTAGAGGACTTAGGCTATTATAAAAGCAGGTGAATGGGGTTAGGACTTGGTCAGACTATTGATCCTTGTAAATAATTCTTTATTTTATCTATGGGAAACCTGGATGCATTTATGCATTTTATTTTCCCTTAATTTCTTTTTTTTTCAATTTCATTTTTGTCCCATTTTTATATCAATTTGAGACTTTAAAACCTTGTCCCAAACTTCACATGTATATATGTGCATATTCTCCCTAGTTTATGGATATGTCTATGCATTTTTGCCTAACGTGAATCGTTATGCAAGGAATTCACAGACTTATTTTTGAGCAAATATGCACAAGATTAAGATACATTGTATTTTAATCAGAATAGGAATTTTATGGACAGCTTTCCTCAGGGACAGCATGTGTGTGTTCATTTTTTATTGCAGAGCTACAGCACGAACGTCAGAGAAATGAAGTTTGAAGGATAACGGAATCTTGGTACAGATGTAAAACTGAAAATTAAAGATCATGCCATCAGATGAATGTTTCCCTCATTTCCTGGTGGTGGTTCAACTTTACATCCATAAAAGAGAATGTATAAATTAAACTTGTCTTCTTTCAGTCCCTCTCCCCCCCCAGCACTTTCCATCTGAATACACTTTAATATACTTTCCATGGAATCTTTTACTTATTTATTTATTTTTGGTTTTATATAATCTTTTTTCTTTCAAGGATAATAATAAATTGATGCACAGTAAACTAATATCTCTTCCATAATATCTCTTTAAAATAAGTGAACAAGTGAAGTTATGCTGAAATGGGGCAAGATGAATTTGGAACTCTGAACTTCTTTTCAGAGACAGCAAGGAACCATGGTGGTACAGTGGTTAGAATGCAGTATTGCTAGCTAACTCTGACCACTGAGTTTGATCCTGACCAAAGTTCAAAGTTGACTCAACCTTCCATCCTTTTGAGGTCAGTAAAATAAAGACCCAGATTGTTGGGGGCAATATGCTGATTTCTGTAAACCATGTAGAGCATGGGTAGGGTGTCAAACTTGCAGCGTCACATTGCTATCACATGATGTATCGCGATGTTTTACCCCTTTGTGGAGCTGAAGTGGCATGGCACGTCTGGCCTGGGAGGCACAAATTTGACACGCCCGATGTAGAGAGTGCTGTAAAGCGCTATGGAGCGTATATAAGTCTAAATACTATTGTTGTTGCTATTTCTATTTGAATCTGGATCCCTCCAAATCTAATCTCACTTTCTAACCAATACTCTAGATTCGCTCTATTAAAGACCCATTTTAAAGAAAATGTGCAGAGTGTGATGTCTGAAAGGGGATTTATCACTGAATCAACATGACTAGTATTACAAGACAATTCTAAACAATTTGTGCTATATCATCATGATTAACAGAACAATATTTATGTTATCAGAATATATCACACTATTCAGCTCTAATTATTGATATTTATCTTGTTATCTTATTGATATTTATCTTGAAACATCTTGAAGATATTTCTCTTTGACTTTCATCTTTCAGCATGCAAATCTGAGAATGCTATTTGCATTTTTATCTATATCATCATTTTTTTCTCTTTTTTTTCAGAAGATTAATATTTTAGAATGGCTACCTGTTTTTAACTTCATCCATGTGCACATCCATGTATGTGCACATCCAAAGAACAGGCTTCGGCTCAACCTGACCAAAATCGAGTGGCTGTGGTTTCCTGCGCCCAGATACAGCCAGCTTATTCCATCACTGGCCATGGAGGAGAAATTTTAACCCCCATGGAGAGGGCGCGCAATCTGGGTGTCCTCCTGGATGTACGGCTGTCATTAGAAGACCATATAGTGGCCGTTGCCAGGGGGGCTTTTTGTCAGGTCCGTGGATCTACCAGTTGCAGCCCTTTCTGAATCGGCGTGCATTGCGCACAGTCACTTCTGCCCTCGTCATCTCCCACCTAGACTATTGCAATGCTCTCTACATGGGGCTCCCCTTGAAGAGCATCTGGAGGCTTCAGCTGGTGCAGAATGCAGCCGCGCGGATGATCTTGGGGGCTTCTCGGAGCTCCCATGTTACACCGCTCCTGCACAAGCTGCATTGGCTGCCGATGGCCTTCTGGGTGCGATTCAAGGTGTTGGTGATCACCTTTAAAGTGCTCCGTGGCTTGGGACCCGGGTACTTACGGGACCGCCTGCTGCCACCATCGGCCTCCCGCCGGCCAGTGCGCTCCCACAGGGTGGGCCTCCTCGGGGTGCCACTGGCTGGGCGATGCCGGCTGGCAGCTCCGAGGGTGCGGGACTTCTCTACAGGGGCACCCTCCCTCTGGAATGAGCTACCTACAGAGATACGAGCCATCACTGATCTATGGGCCTTCCAGTGCGCGCTGAAGACTCACCTTTTTCAACAGGCCGGTCTGGCCTAGTGCCATTAGAAGGGTTTTAATTTTTTAAATTTTAAACTTTTATCGGGTTTTTATTGGTTTTTATTCTCAAATTCAGCCACTAATTTAATAATTTTTAATTCTATTTTAAATTTTATGGACTGTATTGTTTTATTATGGCTGTTCACTGCCCCGAGTCCCTATTTGGGAGAGGGGGCGGTATAAAAGTTAAATAATAAATAAATAATAAACATGCAAGTGTTTGAAGATAAAGTGGAATGATGACTTGTTCATCTGAAACCATAATCATTTGGACAAACCTTAGACATGTACACCATATGTTGACCAATCTATGGTCTCTGCATCACTGGGAAATCTGCAAAAGATGGGTCCCCAAATGCACACAAATGTTCATGATTTTTTCCCCAGATTTTCAGTATGTGAAAGCTGGTGCAGCAGAAATCACCACATTCTGGGCCAATCTGTCTTGATTGAAAATGTGCATAAGCAATTAGAATTTCAGCAAAGGTCTATCTATGTTTCCTCTGATTTTCTAGTTGAGAGGTGAGTGTGAATATTGATGTGGTTGGAGTGTCATATGCACTTGCAAGAGAGTTTGGAAACATCTTGAGGCTTGTAAAAATAAATTTTAGGGTACTCCAAAATAGCCGAAAGAGGCTAGCATGTACCTAGTGGCTGTGAAAAAAGTATTGGATGGCGAATATGGCTAGCCAGATGGATTACGAAATGAAATGGGGACACAAAATAAGGGGTAGATAAATGGACAGATGGATGGATGGACAAATAGATCAGTAAATAAAACCATTTCATGCTGCTGCAATGTTTTGTTGGAATCCACATTTGTAACATTCAGAAATATATGTAATTTTGCCTTTCGGTTTTTGTGTTTCTTATTTTCACATCTTCTGCTTCAACTCTTTTACTTGTTAAAAATTATACACTTTGTACTTCAATCATGCTATATTTCTCTCCACTGATTTCCTCCATTGTTTGTAAGTTTAAACGTCTTTAACCTTTAAGTCTCCTCATGGTTTTGACTTTTTTTATCTGCCTTCATTATATTTTCCTCTTTGATCTTTCTGCTTAAGTATTAATCTTACTAAACCTCTGCTCGCTTGTGCTAATTCTTCTCTGTGTGCCTTCTCTCTTGTGTGTAAAACACACAGAGAGAGAGAGAGGGAGGGAGAGAGGGAGAGAGGGAGAGTGGGAGAGAGAGATGCAAGTCCTTTCCTCTGTCTCAATATTTGGCCAGCTTTTTCTTTCAATATGTCCTTTTTTTACCCTATTGTGTTGATTCATTTCTGGTTATATTATTATTGCATAAGTTTTTCTTCTACAAGAAGTCAACATTCTTACTTCTAAGTATATCTCCCATTGAATGTGGATTTTAAAATAGTAGGTAATCATTTGCCTAGTTATATTAATTTACAATGCCTAGTGTATCTTACTTATATATATGATGATGTGGATTTCTTAAATACCATAAATTATAATATTTTAATGTGACACTTTAAAAAGGCATGTAAATACAGAGTGGCACCAACTATGCTGCTACTATCTATTCCATAGAAAAGTTAAAAGATAGTTTGAAAGTTGTGCCACAGCTGGAAAGCTACATTGTAGATTTTTACCAAAAGGATGCCCAAGGCTGAAAAAATAATAATCATTTAGCACAGGGGTAGGATTCAAATTTCTTAACAACAGGTTCTGTGGGTGTGGCCTGGTGGTCATGTGATTGGCTGGGCATGACTAAGTGATCATGTGACTGGAGTGGATGTGGCTAGGTGGCCATGTGACTGGCAAACCAAATATAAGTGGTCCTTGCTTAATGGCCAGTTGCTTAGCAAGTGTTCTAATTTATGACTGACTTCCCCTGACCTGTTTTGGAGTTTTGACAGCCATACACACACACACACACACACACTTATGACAAGTTACAACATCCCACACAGTCATGTGACTGAGGTTTTCTATGTTTTTTGCCAGTTTCCAACAACTCCTTCTGGGTTCCGGTTAAAAATGCCCATTGGGGAAAAGGGACTTTTTAACAACCAGTGTTCACTTAATGACCACAAGGTTCACTTAATGACCATGGTGTTTGCCTAACCTGCGGTCTGAAACCTTAAACTCTCAAAGAGCCATTTTTCTATTTTCTTTTAAATAGATCTCTCTCTCTCTCTCTCTCTTTCTTTCTCCCCCTCTCATCTTTCTCTCTCATTTCTCTTTTTCTTTCTCCCTCTCTTTTTCATGTCTCTCTCTCATTTCTCTCTCTTTGTCATCACTCTCTTTTTCTTTCTCTCTCTCTTTCATCTCTTTTTTTCTTTCTCCCTTTCTCTTTTTCATGTCTCTCTCTCATTTCTCTCTCTCTGTCATCACTCTCTTTTTCTTTCTCTCTTTCTCATCTCTCTTTTTCTTTCTCTCTCTCCCTCTTCCTCATCTCTCTGTTTCTCATCTCTTTCTCTCTCTCATCTCTCCCTCTCTTTGTGTCTCTTCTCTCTCTCTCTCTTTTCCTCCCTCCCTCCGGGGGAGGGGGAGGAACATCTGAACTGGTGTTGGGTGGTGGGAATCTGACAACCCAGTACTGAAGATCAGATCGCTGGCAGGGAGTGGGGCAATCCCACAGTCTCCCAAAAAATAATGCTTCTGGTGAGGAGAAAGAGGAGGAGAGCATTAGGAGGAGACTTGGTAGGTGTCAAAGGGTGATGAGCGCTTCACAGCTCCTGAGGGGATTGAGTCTCCCTGTTCCCAACATCTTCACATGAGGGCATCGCTGGCAGCTGCTTCCTGTTTTTCTGCAGCTGCGCTAACAGCATTCAACCTCTTCTTTCCCGGCCTCATACATACAGAGCAAACACTCACATCTCACGGTGCTGGTGGAACTCGCCCACATGCTGACTCCTTGCAGAAGATCCTCCCGGTGCCATGTGTGTACGCTCTACTCAAAGAAGAGGAGAAGAGTTGCCGAACTTTTCTTCCTCCCTTCCTTTCACAGCAGAGCTGCTCGGAAGGCAGCTCCTTTGGCCTGGCTGTCCCTTTATGGTCCTCCCTCATCCCTCCCCCCGTGTCGAATTACCGTAAAGGGATAAGCTGTGGTCGCTGCCTTTGTGCTGCGAAGGGAGGAAGAAAAGTTTGGCAACTCTTCTCCTTCTTGGGCATACACACAGAGCATGTCATGCACACATTGTGTGTGCACAGTGCCAGAGGAACTCACCCATGCACACAAGGTCCCAGCCTTATGTGTTCATGCTCTGTGTGAATACCCAAGAAGGAGACTTGCCTAGTTTTTCTTCCTCCCTATTTTCTGACACACTGGCCAGGCAGGTGAGCAGTGTCCCAGCCAGTGCAGCCATGGGGCTCCGACTTCATACAAATGCAAGTTTGCAGACACCCCAGGATTCCAGGTTTTGGCTGCAAGAACTGCAGACAGCCTTCCCCACCACACACTTCCTCCTCCCGCTGTCCCATGCAAGGCAGGAGGCCTGACAGAAAGTGCTTGGCCCAAAGACACAGCTCTCCATGATGGAGACCTTCCTGGGGAACAAAGCAAGGGGAGCTTCAGAGTGGTGGCACTCTGGGAGGACAGCCTTGGGGCTCTGGGAAATTGTCTTATGCAGCACAGCAAAATTTACTTTAGCAACCAAGAGTTGCTGCTTTGGGTTCTGCAAATGCCCCTCCTTTCAGAAAATGGCTCTGGTGGAAAAGAGGAACAGGATTTAACATGGCTGCTTCTCTGCGACCCAGAGCTGTTTCCTGATTGGGATTTGCAGGACCCAAAGCTAAATTTTACTGTGCTGGAAAGAGACTCTCCCTCTCCCAGCTAGAACATCAGGGGAGGGAAGCAGCCGCTGACCCAGCCAGAGACAACACAGAGCTGCTCCATGTATTCTCTAGTGAAGTAAGTGGGGGAGAAGTGACTGGCTGTGGTGTAAAAGGCAAGTGGGGGGGAAAGGTGACTAGCGGTAACAGGAAGGCAACTGGGGCTTGCTTGCAGAGCTTCACTCACCGATCGCAAAGGCAGGGAGCAATGGCTGGCATGGCGACTGGGCAAAAGCAGGCTGCAGGCAGTCATATTGCGCATGCATGATAAGGTCTGACTGGGTGGAGAGGGGCGGGGCCAGCCAGTGATGTGATTTGCCAGTTCTCTGAACTGCGCAGAATCATAACAATTGATTCTATAGAACTGGTCTGAACCGGTAGAATCTCACCCCTGATTTAGCATGATTTTACCAAGTGAAATGCAGAGCCCTTTGAAGTGACTCATATTGATAATTTAAATACATATGTGGTTTTTAGAGCTAGACATGACATGATGCTTAATCAGGCAGCCAAAGAAAACAGTTACTATTCTTACTGTATTTCTCCTTGGGAATTTTCTTGCAATATAAAACAGCCACCAGATAAGGCAAAGGGAGAGCAAGAGTTCAGCAATATGGCTGATTCTTTCATATGTGATTGTTCACTTCCAGAATATATGAGCCAGTACAAACTAATGCCTAAAGACTGAATCATTCAACCTCCCAACAGCAATTCAAGCACACAGTTTCCTGCCTACCACAATAAGCAAAGGAATCGGTCATGAAAGAATAGATACAACTTCTTTATTTTCCACATTTCAAGCAACAAATACGTTGGTTTGTCTTCCATTGCTGTTACAACGCCAGCAACAGTGGGCAGTGGGAAAGCCAGTGCCCTATGTGATGTACTCTTAATGACACCATTGTCTATGATGAGATAACTGATCATTTGTTATTGCTGTGGACAGCAGCTGAATCAGAAGAGGAGGAGGAGGAGTGGGAGTCAGGGTCAGCATCAGGGCAACATGAGAGCTCCAAGTGGGAAGAGGGAATGGAGCTGATAGAGACGGAGACACAGAGATGCCCAAGTCTGGAGGTGGTTGATGAAGAAGAGGAGGAACAGCTGCGTCCAGTGCCTGACACACAACTGCACAAATGGCAGAGAAAAGGAGAGCAGTGGAAAGCCTTGGGCCGATCCTGGGGAAGGAAGAGCCACCACTGCTAGTGAAGCCCCACCCTAACTCTGTGGATAAAAGGCAGGGGTGGTAATGAATAGGTGTGGCAGACAACTATTCATCTTCCATCCAGATGGACTTGTTAGCCTGCAAGATAAACTTTTTGCCGGGGCTGCCGGCATTCCCAATAAAGGAATCTTTTGAGTTCATGTCAGACGGTTTGATGTGTTTGAGCCACTGGGTCAGAACAGTTATCCGTTGCACAAACTTCTCTCTTTTAGTACAGCATTGGATAGAATGCCATAAGTGTAACAAATGCTCTTCTCTTGTCCATTAGATTCTCTGATGGAGATTCCCAAAGATTAAAAAATAGGATACATATATTTTAGGTGTTGTCTACTGTCCATGGATCATGAACTGTTTCCATGAACTTTCTGAATGTATAGAATAGTCTTTGATCAGATGCTTTGTACATGTGCATTGGGATTGGCTTGGTTTCTTGTTTTTATTTTAAAAATTCTGATGGGTTCTGATTTAGTCTATAAAATGTATTATTTTAACACTAATGGTATTGCAGCTAGACAATTATGGTCCTAAAGGCTAAACTTTATTCTCCTTTCCTGAGAGAGATGGGGTGGGGGGGACATATGAAAAGCTGAAAATGGGGTATGGGGGTATATGAAAAGCTGAAAAGGGAAATTCATTCTCTCAATAGAATATACTGGATCACAACAGTTAGAGCAGGATTAATCAGAGATTGCAATCTGCTGGGGGTCAGGACATTTATAAGTCTCTTCAAACTGCAGAGAAAATAAAGGTGGTTCCAGTTACCTGTAGTCAAAACATAGCATTGACAGTTAAGATGTGCATTTTCCACATCCTTAGGAATATTATTTCCCTTAATTCTAACAACAAAGCTGCTTCGGATAATTCTTTAAACAAATATAAACATGCATAATTTCATTTGTTCTAATTATTATGTAAAATAATCAAATAGATTAATTATACTGCCTGAGAAAGCTTTTAAGCATGCTTATTCTTGTGGTGCTTGACAGCTTGGTATTTCTTCAGTTGACAGATGGAACTATCTAATATATTACTCTCACTTAGGTTAGCCAAGTAAATTGGTTAATAATAAGCCTTATGAAAGATCACTTTAAAATCATCAAAAGCTGTTTTAATATGTTAAATGTTATAAGAATTAAACATTACAATATACAGAGATCCACTGAAGCATGCTTATTCTGATAACATATTCTGAACAACAGAATGCTACAGTTTTCATAGTGCTTCAGGAAAGCAAATCAGAAATGATCCTTATTATTTTGTACTTAATCATTCCCAGTTTATAATTCCTTTACAATAAATGATCATACTTGTCAAATTTATGCTACTTTCACAGTGTTAATTATTTTAATAATTTCAATCAGAAAACTTTTATCATGTTTATTATTATTCAAGGGTACTATTTTAGGATTTGCTGGTTTCTTCTAATATAAAGATGCTAAATTTTGTATCAGATTAAATATACACAAATTCCTATTACTCTATTCAGTTCTACTTTATTTTCAATCCATAGAAATAAATGGATATTTTACCTATGCTACTCAGTATAGACCTGAAAATTATTTATATACAGTCAACTTCCAAGATATAATCTGTCAACCATGGAACCACATACAATATTAGGTATGCATATTCTACAAACACATCCACACATTGTCATCTATCCTTGAGGACTTCAGTTTAAACTTGAAAGCCTTTTCATGTATGAAATAAGAAACTGTAATATGGAAGAAGGTAAAAAACACCAAAAGGAAATTGTGGCATGTGTCATCTTGCCTTTTTTGATGTCCTCACCCCTCAGCCCATGGGCACTGTGTGCTGGTAAGAAGGAGCATGAGTAGAGTCTTAGTTCAATATCTTAATTTGTACAATTTTGCAGTTTCACATAATTGGTTAAGAATGATATACAGAAATAATTTAGTTTTAATACTGTAAACTTTTAATACTCCAACATGCATACATAATTCATATATTTCTACCCTCTACTCATACATTCTGTGAGTCAGTTTCCACAGTGAAAAGCAAGATACAAGTAAACATAAATCATTTTAAATCATCCTGCTTAAAAAGGAGGCCCAAGTCATCCTTTCCATAATAGCAATAGCTCTTAGACTTATATACTGCTTCACAGTGCTCTACAGTCCTGTCTAAACAGTTTACAGAGTCAGCATGTTGCCCCCAACAATCTGGGTCCTCAACCTTGACCCAGTCAGGATCGAACTGCCAAACTGATGGCAGCTGGCAGTCAGCAGAAGTAGCCTGCAGTACTGCATTCTAACAACTGCGCCACCAAGGCTCATAATGCTAATGATCAGATCATATCACCTTCTACTAATTCTAACTATAACTTGAATACATAAGGTGAAACTTATCAGATGATAAAATGCATGAGACTTTTAACACTATAGTCCATCCTTAAAACATCTCAGCCTCTTCTGCAGCAGCTATATTTCAGTGAAGTAAATTAGAGGATTTAATAAATAGATTATATTAGACACTGAATAGCAGAACAAGCAGCTTCAAATGAATTCAAAATAAGTGATTGGGTGTTTGGCTGCCTGACTGATGACATCTGTTTGTGGAGGCTGAACAGCAGAGAGGAATTGCCACTATTTCTCTACTTTTGCAATGCCCTATTTGTAATTCTATACATGTAAAGAAAACTCATCTCAAAAGTAGAAAAGTTTAGGTAAGAAATTCCCGTGTTTTAAATAGCTGCGTGAAAGTTAAAACAAGGCAGAAAAGCAAAAATCAATACTTGGATTCACATGTACTGTTATCACCCACTGTTTTAAGGATTGCTATAGATAAAATTTTCTGCCACTGTTTAACACATAACTTCCAAAATAAGTACATATAACACTGACATTTATTGCATTAAGAAAACAGTCAAGTGGATTGTTTAGTTTTGGTAATATAAACATAAGCTGAGAAGGATCTCACACAAACACTTTGATAATATGATTCATTGTCAAATGTTTATTTTGTTTCTCTGGAACTCATTAATTAATTCTTTTTAATATAACTTGGATTTACTGATTTGGAAGAAGAGAATTCTTCTTACTGATGTTGTTAAAATATCCAGGTGGTTTGAATTCCACCAACGAGATGTTCTAATCTGGTGCATTTGTGTAGCCCTAATCAAATCTTCGCTAACAGATGTGAGGCACCCAGCCCTGGAACAAATATTTGTGATTATATGATAATGATAATTAAATTATATCACTAAAGAGGAAAAATAAACAGCAATAGTTCTTTTAAAACTCATGCTGTTATTGTTGAACCTGAACCTTTTTTTTCTTCAACATATTTTTTTAATAAAATAAATTATTTTCCAGATACTTACAATACTATTAGTATACTTCATCACCCTATTCATTTGCAATTTGGGGCTAGTTAGTGTTTACAGCAAAAAATGAAATATATGCTCTCATTTTTAGAGAAATAACAATAACACAAACAAACCCAAATCCATCACCATTATTACATTTGTGGTGTTTTTGCTTCATAGTGGTTCATGTAGCCTTTCATACCCCCATCAGTCTACCAGCTATTAATGGCATTTGGAATAGAATAGAATAATAACTTCAATGTCACTTTGAATGTGCACTAATCGGAATACATTAAAGTGAAATTTTGTTGCATATAGCTCTCAAAGAGGCACCACCTCAATATACACTGCATAATATAACAGAATAAGTAAATACAGATAAATACATAATTATGCATATATCCACATATATGTCACAGAGAAGCAACACAGTCTAGTTCAGATGTATACCTGTACATGGTGAGAAAAAAGAATTTTGCAAGGTTACCAGATGGACGGCATAGGGGAAAAAGCTATTACAGAATCAGGGAGTCCTGCTAGAAATACTTTGAAACCTCCACCCAGAAGGGAGCAGCAGAAAAAGATTGTAAAGTGGGCATGTGGGATCTCTAACAATGTTTTGAGCTCTAAGAACATAATGCTTATAAGCTGCATCCTGAATACTAGGAAGTGAGCTTCCTATAATCTTCTCAGCTGTCCTTATCACTCTTTGTATGGACTTTCTATCTGTGGCACTGCTGCCACCAAACCAGACAGTGAAACAGTTTGTTAAAACACTCTCAATTGTGCCTCTGTAAATCACTATTTTGGCACATTTTAAAAATCTGTTTATCTCAATTTAATCAGTCATTCATATACATGATAGGTATACTTTTTAAATTAGTTTATTTATTTTAAAAATAAAGAAGTGCTAAAGATAATTTTGCGAATATTATATTTATTATTCCAAAATCCAGGAATTTCAGAAACGTGAGACCCAGAAATATTTCAGGAGAAAATGTTGCTAGCAATATGAAAGTGTAAATAACAGAAGAAACTATATGTGTTAAATTTCTGTTGCACCTTTTTTATTTTGAGGAGGAAAAGTTTTATTTGCACAATTCTAGATCCTGATGATAATCTTCATGACTTCTACAGTTTTGTTTTAAAATGCCACTTCATCTTCATCCAAGGATCAGTCAATAAAACCCTGCCTTAGACAGAGAAGCATATACTGAAACTCAAACATTTGCTGATTGTTAATGAATGTACAGTAAATGCCTATACATTACATCAACTTGTTCTAGGTTGAGAGCTTTGTTTAATTTTTGAATGGGAATTCCAGGATCATACTCCAAAAAGTAATTGATACAATCATGGAAAAACTGGTAGGTCATAGTTCCATGTGATCATGGGGGAAAATGATTGTTGTTTTTTGTTCCATCTGAAACTAAGTTTTGATAGTTCACTCAGATCTTAAACCAGTATTCTACTGGTTTGGCCTGGTTTGGGTGAACCGGTAGAAAAAAGTTACCGATCTACCAAACTGGATTTTCTTTTTTCTTTTCTTTTCCTCCTGACAATCAGCTATTCCAATAATCAGCTGTGCTGGGATCCCCCTCGCTATCTTACTGCTTCACCCAGGAGGCTTCTCTGAGGCCTAGAGGCACTCTGTTTTTGGCCTCTTGGGTCTCAGAGAAGCCTCCTGGGAGCAAAAACAGCCTCCCAGGAGGCTTCCCTGTGGCCCAGGAGGCAAAATATAGAACATAGGGAGTGCTGCAAAAAAAGAAGCCATGCCCACCCAGTCAAATGGCCACACCCACCTAGCCACGTTCACCTAGCCCTGCTCACAGAACCGGTAGTAAAAATATTTGCATCCCACCCCTGTCTTAAAGTAATGTAACCCATAAATTTCTGCTAGGACAGAAATTTTATTTCAGTAGGAGCAAAACAATCAGGGACATTAACTCCACTCACTAACCATTTGAGCAAATGAAATGGTTACACATTTCAAAAGCACTAACGAGATCGATAAAGGAGAATATTTGTAGCTCAGGATTGAAATGAAGAGTCCTTGTTGCTGTCTGAGCTTTATTGTTTTCCTGCAGACTATTACCTAGTTTGGGTAGTGAAACTCCTGCAAGAAAACAACCAAGCTTGGAGAGCAGCAAGGACCCTTCACATGAGACCACAATATCCTGCTTCCATCTACCTCTACCTGATGTGTTTACTGCAACGTCTATCATCTTGTACCAGCATGACCATGTCAGCTAGGAATGGGGGTAGCTGAAGTCTAACACATTTGGAAGGAAAATCAGGTTGAGGAATATCTAATATGTTGAACAAAGGACCAATAGCTTGTCAAGATGCAGCTGCAGTTCAGCTGCCATTTAGCTATGTTTTTGCTCCAAACACAGAGTGGAGGTCTCTCTTTGTACACTTTACTCAATGCTCAATGCTCCTGACCTTGCTGGAGGCTAAGCAATCCCCCCAGCTGCATGCGTAAGGGAACCACTGGTGTCCTGTCTTCATTCCCCTTGGGATGCAATTCCTTTTAACAGATTGGGCATTCTTGCAGGTGGGGAAGCTTTGTTTGTGTGCTTTACTATATTTATTTATCTGTCTGAATAATCAAATCAGGTCCTTCATACTCATCTTCTGATTTCACAGTCTAGGAATACAAAGTATTCAGCATCTTGATTGTTTCCAGCCTTCAGATGTGACTGATATTTATCTTTTAAAAAAAACGCTGAATTATTTTATTTTTTTCAAGCAATGGGAAAGTGGTTTTAATCTCACCTCCAAGAAGGAGAGAAGGAAAGAATATGTGAATACACACACAAGCACACACAGTCACCTTACAGAAAAATACACTTCTTAGGTATTAAACAAACTACCCTTTATCCATGTCATATAATCATATAGTTAGTATTTAAGTAATTTTAAGAATGGAGAAAAAGAAGGAGTCCAAAACATAAACTAAAATATGCAGTCTAAAATTCTAAATAATTCTCCAAACAGAAAGCATTAAAATGTTTTCTCAGACATAGAAGTCAGTTGTTCAGAGTACATTATAGATGCAACAATGTGGGTGGCTGTTCTAACCTTTCAAATCTGCAGAAATGAGAAGTGACTATTTTATAAGATCAGAATTACTTGCTGAACACATAAAGGAACAATAATTTGAGCTTATATACATAAATGTACATTTTCTAATAATCTGTCTGTATATGCTGTCTCCATAATTTTTAATTATATATATTTTTTGTGTTAAAATTTAAACTGTCAAAACTTTCATCTTTACATATCTACCTAACTGATTTTTGACCTTGGTGAGGTAGCTCATCCTATTGGTTCATTCCAGACATGGGGTACACTTTGACAATGGAAGAAATAGTTGTAAACTAAACTGAATAGGTAAAGGGACATCAGCAATTAAAATTGTAAGCCCGCCTCCAAAGCTGACTTACAAATGACTGTTGGAGTCTAGTGTTGGACTATTAATTTTAGAAATCTCTGAAAGACCACAATTTAGCTAAAGGAGGGGTGGATGCACTGCAAATTTTAGAAACAAAAGTAGTCCCTAAAAAATCCAAAACTGCAAAAGTTAAGAAGCAGTGTTTTTTAAATATATAGTTTCATGGAATTCAATAAGGGGTTCTCTGATTCTACTTTAATATGTAAAAGTATATTTTTCTCTCATGAGATGTCTTTATGTGCATCATTTCATTAACTTTACTTTGATACAGACCCTGTACAATCCCTCCCACATTTTAAAAATTGCCTTACTTTTGCTAAAATAAACTATTTCACGGTGCAAGGAATGTTTCTTCAGCCCACCACATCTTTTCCTGTAAATACATCTCCAAAAGAAAAAAAAAACCCTCCAATTCTCTTTAAAGTGGAAACAGCCTTGAGTTTGTAAATGTATTGCAGTTGAAAAAGAGTTAAAAATACAGTCAAAGGGATTTATTTTCCTCATTTCTTCCTGTGTATCATGACCTTTGCTTTTTTCAACTTCCTCAATTTGGTCTTAGTAAATTGGCCTAGAATGGCATAACACCTGCTTTGGGTACTTGAGAAATTGACTTTTCCTGCAAATTACCCTGATCAGTGACCTTGTCTGGCTACTAAAGGGGTTTGGAGGAGCAGGGCAGCTTTATGTGTGGCCATCTCCCACCCTCCCCTGGCTATTTAGTCCTTTGAAGTTTAGTTATCTCTCTCGTGTATAATTCTAACTGTGGAAAAAATGCCAAAAGGCAAATGTTATCTAACAACTGAAAAATACCAATCATGGGACATGTTGGAGACATCTCAAAAAGTCTGTTGAAAGAGTAACCCTTCCCAGTGTCATATTTTAAGACATAATTACCTAGTATTTAGAACAGTTATACAAATATTTAATGCTTAGATATGAATATAAATATATTTATTAGATCCATGCAATAAAAAGTATTTTTGTTTAAGTGTTTTGAATTGAAAGAAAAAAGAAGCTATGTTCTTCAACATACAGTAGTATGCTTTAACCACAAACGTTTTACCTTGGAGAATCAGAACGAAAAATAAATACATTCTATAATTTCATTTTTAAAAAAATCAGGGAACTGTAATGGGTTGTTATTTCCATTTAACAGGTGTTAATCCTCAATGGTTGTCCCAAAGGGAAGCTTTCTGAATTGACAGCAATTCCTGGGATTCTCAAGGTTTCACAAATTGGTTCATGAAAGAAAGTTCTGAAGTCACTTTAAGGTCAGATGACATGAGAACCTTTCAAATATCAAAGGAAATCCTATTGTAAATGTAAACATAGATGAACCATTAGCCCCTGTCCTGAGCTTGTCAAAATTCAGTGATAGATTTTATTCAAAGAAGGATAAATAATTTAAAAGTTACAATAGAAAAGTTATCTGATCCCTTTTTATAACCATAATCTCAATCTTATTTAATTTTTCAAGTTATCCAGTATTTACTAATTTGGGAAAATTGATTTTACTCAAGATTTAGTCTGTTAGTCTATTTAATTATGATATATTTAAATTTTCACACTTCTAATTATAATGTAACATGCATGATATCATAAAGGTACTAACTTTATATGATAATGGGGTGGCATGATAGATTAGTAGTTAAAAACACTGAGCTTGTTAGTTAGACAACTGATAATCTGGGTTTGAGATCCAAGCACCGTGCAACAGGGTGAGTTCCCATTACTTGCCCCAGCTCCTGCCAACCTAGCAGATTGAAAGCATGCAGATGTGAATAGATAAATAGGTTGTCAAGGTTCCAAGTAATTAGCTTTATTGAATACATTATTTCGGCACAGTTGAAAAACAAAACCAGTCTGATTAATCCCCATGCTTTCAATATAATTAAAGAATAGACAGCTCCTTACCTCCTTGTCACAGGTCACATTATCCAATTAGGTTTTCTGGCATCTCCTTGGTAACCTCTTCCAGTCTTTGGCTAGCACCTGTTAGAATGAACTTGGTTCCCCTGTGACAGTAACTTGTTGGTGTCTGGTCTGATATTCCAAGCTCCCTCCTCCCCCAAAGTGTGTCAAACTGAGAAATGGAGAACATAGCTGTGATAAGCCCAATCCATTTTGAAGCTTACATAGGTACCACTTCAACACGAAGGTAACATGTTTTGTGCATTTTGGTGTATAGTGGTATTCAGCCACTATGATTGGTTCTGGCATACCGGTATTGAAAATTTTGACTGGAGAACCAGCAAATACCATCTCTGGCTGACCCTAACCCACCCACCTCTCCTATATTCTGTTGTTTATTAGCTCAGCCTATTTGAGCGGCAAAGCGGATTGCTGCACCTCACGAAGCGAGCTCTCCGAACTGGTAGGAAAAATTTTTGAAACCCACCACTGGTCATGCTGGCCACATGACCAGGAAAGGAACTTCTGACAACACTGACTCCCTCAAGCAAAGAACAGATGAACATTGCTGCCTAGAGTTGAAAATGACTGGACAAGAGAAACCTTTACCTTTTTATATATGATAATAGTGATAAAATTAGGATGAAAAAGACTATTTTTTAAAAAGCTCAATCAACAAACAATCAAAGCATTAGAATGTGTTTAAGAATATATTATTTAGGGACCTATAATTCCTAAATTCCCCTGACATAGGGGACTACGTTCTAGCATAGCGGGAGCAAATCATCCCTCTTTATTTTCTTCCCAAATTCTATTGCTTTCTGAAATAAGGAAGCCATGACCAGATATGATCTAAAACAGCATTTCTCAACCTTAGCAAATTTAAGATGGGTAGATTTCAATTCCCAGAATTCCTCAGCCAGGAGAAGCTGGGTGAGTTTTTCTGGGAATTGAAGTCACCCATCTCAAACTTGCCCAGGTTGAAAAATACTGATCATGAAGGTTCTTGAAGGGATTCTCTGTCTGACCTAGAGCAGAAGGGATTGGTGGTGCAAATGAAGTATTACCTGAAGAAAAATTAAATCAATCTGCTTTCTCTCTCTCTCTCTGTCCCTGAGATGCCCAAGAAATTGCCATAATACTTCACTATTGGAGCATTTGGTATTCAATAAAATTGAATTGTTGTGCCAATATTGTAAATGCCTGAGGAACAAAAAGGAATGGTTTGATTTAGTGTCAAAATAGTAGAGTTGGGTTGAGAAAACTTGGTTATGTTTTCTTGTTTCTTACAGTACCTAATTCATGCATGTAACCATTAGTCTAGAAGAAAAATGTTCTGGAATATTGCTGGATGGCTGTATTCCATTTGCCCAAAGAGGAATGGATACATATGCCCAAATAGGATTCTAGGATACAACTCTTCCCCTCCTCCCCTTTTAAAATGTTTTGGTCATTTTTGTCAAAAAATATCTTCCTTTAGATAAAGAATCATAACCAAGTATAAAAAGGTACTACAAAAGTATGAAGATATTTAGAGGTTTCACTAAGTATATGTATACAGATCAAGTGATGACATTATTATAATCTCTATTTACACTTGGATCAACATACAATATTTTGGAACCTTTTATTGATAATACTTTCATAATAATAAATATAATAATTATATTTCTGTTCTGACTTTAATGATTTATGAATGTCCATTCTACCAGCCAGTTTTCTCAAGCAGGGGAAGAAACAGTAAATTTCCCCCCCAAAAAAGATAATGAATAATAGAACTGATTTAGAAGAAATGCTTTCAATCTAACCAGACCCTGTTGATCTAATCAAACATTGTCCATCTGATGTTCATTGAAACAGCCTGTCTTTTATCAGGTGTCTGCCCAAACACTAAGTTTAATGATTTTCCTTTTAGACTCATACAAAGTCTTGAAAAAGATACGCTTTTTAGTTAGGTAATAGCATAGATATGTTATATTCAAGCTTACATGAGGTCTTAAACAATTCTTCCAAAGTTCTATTGAACTGTTGGTTTGGCACCCAGATAGCCAGTAAGGAGCCTTTAGAATTAGAAGGCAATAGGATGAAACCAGAGGGAAATGCCAAAAAGATTTTTAATGAAAAACTATTAAGAGAGTCAACAGTGAAAATTTACACCAATCCATGTTCTTTTGACATTCTAGGAACTTTAAGAACATCAGACAATGGATCCGTTGAAGCCAAGAGCTGCATAGAATCCCCCTAGGACTTTGGGTCTAACACTGAGGTTCAAACAGTTTTACCACCTTGTTATTTTTATTTATTTATTCAGTTTGTATAGCCATCCATCGAAAATCATTCTGGCAGTGAACAATCATAAGTTATATTTTTTTCGTAAGAGAATAGGAATATAAGCACAGCCATGCTAATCAGAGACTTGATAGTCCCAAAGGTGCTTTTTCAAGAGACAACTGGACTTTCTGGTTTTTCTTTGAAGACATTTTGCTTCTCATCCAATAAGCTTCTTCAGCTCTTGGATGAGAAGCGAAGGATCTTCAAAGAAAAACCAGAAAGTACAGTTGCCTCTTGAAAAAGCACCTTTGGATCAATCATGACTTGGATGACTGATAATCTCCATAGACATTTAGGAACTTGATAGTATTTTTAGACAGTGGAATCTCTGCCAAGAATGTTTTTACAAAAGGCAGATTCTATAACAGATAGTACCTGAGATTGGTATAATGACATATTTGGGCATTCCTTGGGAAATGAACCTTTCCTGATGAGAACGTTGGTTTTATGCAAAGGGTACTATTTTATGCTCATTATTTTCAAATCATCATTTATATCAGCCAGAAAAGAATGAAAAAATATATTTTCCATTTCTAAGAGCTGTCAGGTGAGGTGCAAAATGCCTCTAGTCCTTATTCACTCAGCTTTTACTCTTGCAGTATTCACATAATTTCTATAATGCTAGCCTGAAATGAAATAATGAATTGGTCTAATGCAGATTCGTATTATTGTATACAACATATAATTTGATTGAAGCTTTAATGCCATTGCTATAAAAATTAACACCCAATGTCATATTTTATTGTACATTCAATCAATTAAATCACACATCACATCTTGAATCTGTTAACTTTCAGATGAGTGCCATTAGACCAAAAATATGCTTTAAGTAGTGTTTACACATTTATTTACAGAAGACAATTATTTAAACAAAGGACCATTCCCAGCTAATTGATATGAAGATATGAGAAGAGATGCAATTAATCATCATTATTGTATGCAGCTTTTTTATTATTCATTTATGGCACGCAGCTGTGGGAATAACAGAGAGTGACACCACTTCAGGCTGCTGTTAACAGAGCTCTGACTCCTTTTAAAATGGAAAATATTAGCCAAAACACACCAGCATTGCATGATTTTAACTGTTTGCTTGACAAATCTTTAGGATAAGCTGGAAATAAAAGGCTGGTAAGAATGTGTGTGGAAGGAAACAGCATAAGTCGATAAATGCCATGATGCCATAATTGCTCAAATAATGCAAATGATATAATTTGTTTATGTTATATGGCTACATCAATGATGTATCTTAATGAACATGCACATACAGTTCCATGCACTCACACAGAAAGACCAATGGGAAGCAGAATGGTGGCCTCAGCTCAGAAGAAGTTGTAAGTAAATTGGGATCTTTCCATGCAATTAAAAACAGATTTTTTTTGCCTGATTCCCCAATAGATTTCTAGTCTGATCCTTACTATTAGATCTTTTGGTTCATTGTGCAGTCAAACAGATGTTCACATTGGATTTGGCCTTTTCATCCACCTATCATTCTTCCCAAGGAACTGGGCCAGGGGTGGGCTTCAAAAATTTTTGCAACCAGTTCTCTGTCCGGTTGCTGGGTGGGTGTGGCCATGGTGGGTGTGGCCTAGTCGGCCTCCTGCACCACGGTGGCAGGGATGTTTTCACCCTCCCTAGGCTCTGGAGGCTCTCTGGAGGCCTTCTGAAGGCCTTTCAGAGCCTCAAGGAGGCCTGTTTCCCCCTCTCTGGGCTCTGGAGGCTCTTGGGAGGCCTTCCGGAGCCTCCAGGAGGTCCTTTTTTCACCCTCCCCGAACCTCTGTGCAGGCCCTGCACTCACCTGGGATCCAAAATGGGCCACGTGGAGACTTCTGGGAAGGGAGGGGTGGGGTGGATGGGGCCAGCCTGTCATTGCAACTACTGGTTCGCCTAACCTCATGTAAAATTAACATCTGGTTCGCCCAAACCGGTGTGAACTGGTAGCAGCCCATCCCTGGTCTGGGCTAGGAAGATATTAAGGTTAGAACATATGAAACAAGACAAGATTTCCTGTAAGATATTTTGTAAGTCATAAAAATACACTTTTTCAGAATTCATCTTGCAACATAGCCTTATGTCAAAGTCATAACATGCCAGTTCTTCCTTTTTCCATATTGATGGTTATTTCACTAAACTAAAATCTTCTTGCCTTCAATACACACTGTAAATTGCTGTCCCAGAACAATGAAAGCCTCAGGGCCTAAGAGTTTTGGGATAGCATCAGGGGTGGGATTCTACCAGTTCGCACCTATTTGCTAGAACTGGTTGTTAACATTCTAAGCAGTTCGGAGAACCAGTTGTTAGAAGAAACTACTGGCCTAATCCTGTAAGGAAGGCAGGAAGGAAACATTCTGGTGTTGCTTACAGAAACTGCCTCTCCATTAACCCTTATTATGTTCTTGGCAGGACTAGACTTCCTGTCTCAGGAACGTCTCTGGAGTTTTTTCCCCTTTCTTTGCTGGTACTTTGCTTGTGTGGAGTGACCATTCAAAGTTACAATGGCACTGAAAAAAGTGACCATTTTTCACATTTATGACTGTTGCAGCATCCTCACAGTCATAACAGGCCAGGCGAGGAGATGTGTGCCTCGATGTGAATGATATTGAGTTGGCCACACCCAGCCAATAACATGACCACCAAGCCACATCCACCTAGTCACATGACTATCAAGCCACACCCACCAACTAAGCCATGCCCACAGAACCAGTTATTAAAAAGTTTGAATTCCACCCCTGGATAGCATCATGTCAAAATGTAGGTATATCTCCAGGCAAGACAGCTTTGATAACAAAAGCATTCATACAGTGCAAGCTTCCATTATTCAGCTGCTACATAGATAGCTATAGACTGAGAAGTTTACACAACATATTTCTTTTTCCTGTTCAAATATTGCCTTGTGAAATATTCCTCATTATCATTTTTAATGTGTTACAGAAGACAATTCTCCATTTAAATTGCCTGTTAGACTGATTAATAACTTATTTTTATTTTTTGTCTTTTTTTCCCTATGTTGCCTGTGAGGCAAATTTTTAATCAATGCTCTTTGAAAGAAGTAACATAATCCATGAAAAAGTTCTTGCCTCCAGATATGAGAAGTAAGTTGAGGTTTATTACATCCAAAGATGGTAGCATTTTAACAAAGTGTTCAAAAGTGTGTTAAGATAAATATATTTATGTTTTGTTTACCTCCGTGCTTTGTCTGAAAAACTATCCTGCTTTCCTAGGTGCATCACTCCAATCACTGATGAAAGTTAATAGTGTATATGAATCAGGTTAAAAGAAAAAATAACAGTACTACAGTGAAAAAAAGTGAAAACCCATATACATATATACAGAGACATCAATTGCATTCAGAATATCCTCCAATGTGGATCAAGAAAAGAAAAGCATCTTGGCCTCTGAGGCCTGTTGTTCCATCAACTTCAGTCACCCTGACAAATGATGAGGAAGAATGGTGACTATCACTGAGTAACAGTTAAATAACCAGGACTGAAAAATGATTTCATTATCTATTCATTCAGGTAATCTTCATTACATGACATTTGGCATTCTTCTCTCCCAAATTACATTTTATCTATATACTTTTTTATCTTTTTCCTGAGAATTAGAGGTCATGAACCTTCAGTTAAACTTTTCTCTACCTATCCCTAAAGAGAAAGACTATTCTGTGTGTGCTAAAGCAGAAGTGAAATAACAGTGACATAAATCAAACTACAGCCTTTTGAACAATTCAGATTTATCTTAATCGAAATTAATCCAATAATCCAAGAACATATTAGGCCCACTGTTGTTGTAGAGAATGTTTAACAACTGGAATGCTTTTCTACCTGTTTGCCTAACTAGTGACATTCTTGAGTACTCAAAATAAAATGTCTGGAAACATCTCAAGACATTGGCAGCTTCATGTGGTAACAGTTAGGTCATTAGAACATGCAGACAATGAAAATGAACATTACTGACTATCATTAATGTAATAATGTATAACAAATGAACAATTAAATATTTTTCAAGTTTGGAATCAGAATATCAGTTAGGATTTTATTCTCAGACTTTCTGAGGGTAGCAAGTTGACATCAATAGTAGTGATTTAATCTTCTCTTTCAGTTTGTTTTTCTCCCTAACAGAAAAAAGTACACACAGCTAACAGCAGCCAGAAAGGTGGGAAAGAGAAAATGAAAATATGGGACTGCAGGAGAGATGATATATAACAATTCTGGGCAATAACACATTCAGCAGTAAGAACTTTTTAACTTTCAGCTGCTGGTTTGGTGCGTGTGTATATGTATGTACTTGCTTCCTTATGGCTCTGTCAAGCTGATGTTTTCTCCAAATCTGTAAGTTAAGACTTCTAAGAATGCCGTAGGACAAATCAGAAGCAGAAAAGTGAGTTAGAGATACAAGTCAGAAGCATGCAGAGACACATTTAGGAAACAGGAAACCTAGCCTAAAACAAGAGGGAATATTATTTTCACCATTGTATTATATCACAATACAAAAATTGTGTATCAAGAGGTAGCAAGAGAATTGATTCTCTCCTTTGTGTATTGATCAAACACATGTTTTGTCTTATTATAGAATGTAAGCGTAATTAGGTTTCACCGAAAGGAAAAGTGAGGAAAATCCTTCCTCAAAGGATAAAAAAGCTTTTGAAATGGGCTGAACAGAAATGGTTGTTAATCACCATCTAGTGGCTGTATAGAGAACTGCATATAATTTGTAGCAAAGGAAACATTCTAATATGACAATAATATAGATTTTGTAGGTTAGTTGCATGCACAGAGAAAATCATGTCTCTGACTGACAAACATCTAAAAGTAAGGGTGGTCTACTCCCAAAGTACTGAATGTCTCTAGCAAGTATTGAGGTGTTATGTGGTTAGTCTGTTTTCATTTCCATCCATACAGAAAGAACCTTAAACTTTGTTCCCACAGAGGAAGTCAGAGGAACTGAAGACTTTCATATAACCGCACAGTAGACTGGCTATGATTTAGCCTATGTCCATATGATACAACCAACCATATTTTCAATTTTTCTAATCTGAAACTTTCAATTCTTGGAATTCTCACAGCTCGTGTTAGGGTAATTTTGCAATAATCTGACCGCTTAACCCAAGCATCCCTATCCATGCCCAATTTGTCTAATGCCACATTCCCTTCCAGATTAAGTGGCATTTAATAGGCTGGCAGACATTATGATTAATTCATTGGCTAATGGGGCTAAACTACAACAAGGAGCCTGAGTGTCTGCAACAGTGGTGGGAATCAGAAAGGGGAGGGGAAAATGTAGTTTGTTTTCCAAACAGAAACAGCTCTTGCAGGAAACTAATTAAAACTGTACAGCAAATACAGAAAGGCCCCATTCATTATATTGATATAAAAAGCCTCAGCCTAAAACAAAGCAACACTCAGAGGATCCAATCCATTGAACTGATGAACAATCCAGCTGACTTCAGAAGAGCTGGCTTCGGGACCTCATAGACCATTTGCAGGGTTTTAGGGCGAAGTAACATCTATGCAAATGTGTGGCACTCCTTTTGGAGCACTTAAAATGAGAATAGCCTTCCACTCAAGAAGTTCTGAGTTTTATAAAAGCTGCACATTATCCTTTTATCTAGAGAAACAATCCCACTAACATGGCATCCAGATCACTACCAGCCCAGGTAGCTGCTATGAACACAACTCCATCGAGAAAACATCATTCATGCTGATCATCAGTACAGTGATGATCAGTATAAAAGACAGAGGGTGAGGCTCTTTATCTCTGACCAGTCCAAATTAGTATTTTGAATGTCCTACTATTTCAAGAAGCAGACAGAATGAATTTACCAGGACTCTGACATATATGTATGAAATAAATAATCCTTTCTCTCACTTGTCAACCTGCTCAAAATTCTATACATTTTATAATGATAGTTTTGCTTCATAGGATAGGAAAAAATGATTCAAATGAGAAAATTAACATGGAATAAATAACTAACCACATTCCCTTCATCCAGTCAGAGAGTGTATGACTATAGAAATGTTAAAGAGTTTTGATGGTGTATCCAAATACATTTTTATCTAATTTTCTTCTAGTCAATTATCTAATTTTCCTCTGAGAGATCAATACTCCAGTTGTCTTATCCTACCCTTGAATTTGGAATTCTTTCTTCCTGTTGGCATTGTCTTTATAAACCCTGAACACAGAGGCAAGCCCAAGAAAGAATAATTGAGCATTGACTTGAATGAATATAAGCTTTATACTGATATTTTGATACTTTTTGGTAACTAAATTAAGATGTTCTTGGAAAGAATGATAGATTTAACATTTTAATTGATTAGATTTGATGTATTATATAGCTGCTTTTTAGTTTGTCATCAATGCTGGGATTCTTAAGTAGCATTATTATTACAGACTAGGTAAAGAGTTTCATATGACACTGAATAATAGTACAAGAATACAGAAACAGGTCCTTCTGGACAAGGCCAATGGATCACTTAACCCTGAATTCTGCAGCATGCAGAGGGAAACCAAATGCTTTCTACAAGTTTGTAAACATGGACCAAACCACAATAGCCTCCTTGTGACCTTACAACTGGTATTTGAGGTATGCTGCCTGTGATTTCAGAGGTAAGAAATATAAATCACCAAAATGTAATGATAACCCACAAATTCCTCTAGTCCTTTGAAAAGTTATCTCATTTGGCAGCTGTTACCGCATCTGATGGCAGCAAACTCCTCAAAGGAATACATTGTTTAAAGAAATATTTCCATTTATTAGTTCTTAATCTTTCCAATTTAGTTTTATTGGGCATTGCCCAAGTTGTGAAAACGGGAGTAAAACATATCTCTATTTACACTTTCCATTTTGTGCATGATTTTAAACACCATTATTGTATTGCCACTTAGCCATTTTTGTTACAAATTAAAATAGTTCAATATAGAATGTTTCTTCATAGGAAGATATTTTAGTTTGGTTGTCCTTTTTTCTCCCTTTTTCTATCCTACAAACTCTCTTTCTGATTGTGAAGACTGTATTTGTGCAACCTCATCCTAGATTAATGAAAGGCAATTAATATGATGGCTATTTTATTTTCCACTTGGGTTTTCACAATTCCAACTTTAGGCTGATTTTCCATGAATCCAAGACCACATTTCTGATTAATAACATCTATATCCAATAACTGCTTAAGCAAAGTTTGGAATTTTTTTGTCCCAATATGCATTACTTTGCACTTTATTTTCTGTACATGGAACACCATTCACTCCTTTAAAATCGCCTTAGAATTTTTTTAAAATTTCCTTTTTGATTTTACTTCTCTGAATAGTTCAGCATCACAAACAAATTTAGCCAATTTCCTACTCATCCTAACTCAAGATCATTCACAAGTACATTTTAAAATAATAGTCCAATGCATATCTATAGAAGATTCTGTTTTCATGGATTTCCAATAGGAAAATGTACAGTTGTATTCATTCTCAATTTCCTGTTCTTTAACCTAAGCAAGTGATTACTTGACATTTATGTCTGCTGACTGTAGTCAGGAATCTTTAATAAAATCCACCTGCTTTACCGGTAACTGCAAAGAATTAAGGAACTTAATAAAACTTATCCTTGAAGAAGCCAAGTTGGATTTTTGTTCAGGTTCAATTTTTCATACTTTATCATTAATCATACTTTGTACTATTATACTTTAAAAAATCAGCTAATTGCACTACAAATGAAAGTTCTACATACAGCAGGGGTGGGATTCTACCGGTTCGCACCTATTTGCTAGAACTGGTTGTTAACATTCTAAGCAGTTCAGAGAACCAGTTGTTAGAACAAATTACCGGTCTAATCCTGTAAGGAAGGCAGGAAAGAAACATTCTGGTGTTGCTTACAAAAACTGCCTCTCTGTTAACCCTTATTACATTCTTGGCAGGACTAGACTTCCTGTCTCAGGAACGTCTCTGGAGTTTTTTTCCCCTCCTTTGCTGGTACTTTGTTTGTGTGGAGTGACCATTCAAAGTTACAATGGCACTGAAAAAAGTGACTTATGACCATTTTTCACACTTACAACTTATGACCACCAATCCATGTTTACCCAGTCACATGACCACCAAGCCATGCCTACCACCTAAGCCACGCCCACATCGCCGGTTGTTAAAAAATTTGAATCCTGCCCCTGACATACAAGTAGTCTTTGACTTACAAACAGTTCCATTAATGATTGTTTGTAGTTACAAATGGTACTGAAAAAAGTGACTTGTGACCATTTTCCTCAGTTACAACCATTTCAGCATCCCTATGTTCATGTGATTAAAACTGGCAATTGGTTCATATTTATGACAATTACAGTGTCTTATGGTCATGTTATTACCTTTTATTAATTTCTGACAAGCAAAGTCAATAGTCACTTAACAATGTGTTAATAACTTAAACAACTGCAGTGATTCACTTAACAACTGTGAAAGAAAGGTCCTATTAATGGGGCAAAATCCTATGTAACAACTGTCTTGCTTAGCAATAGAAATGTTAGGCTCAATTGTGGTCATAAGTCGAGGACTACCTGTACAGAAAACAAATGCCAGCCTTAAAGAAAAACTATGTATTTCTTGTGCTTCAGTCATTTTAATGGGTTTTAAGAAGAGGTCTAGATTTCAGGGGTCTCCAATTGGCTGGGGAATTCTGGGAGTTGAAGTCCTTCAGGCTTAAAGTTGCCAAGGTTGGAGACCTCTAGTCTAGAAGACAGTATACGACTGAAATCAATGGAAAGGTGATAATAGACCATTCTGGAAATTTAAAGATCAGCAGATGAATAAAAAAAGCTTAAGCTTTCATGGGTCCTAGCTCACTTTATCAGTGATATCACTGTCTGCAGCAGATCTATTGCAGATAAGACACAGCTTTGTTGATGGACTTACAATAAGAAACAAGCACCTGATAAATAGCAATAACACTTAGATTTACATACCGCTTCATAGTGCTTTGCAGCACTCTTTAAGCTGGGGTTGTCAAACTTGCGGCCCACGGACCAGATGCATCACGCGCTGGCCATGGCCACGCCCAGTTTAGCAAAGGGAGGAAAAGTTGTGATACACCATGTGACACTGCCGTCTAAGCAGTTTATAGAATCAGCACGTTGCCCCCATAAAACTGGCTCCTCATTTTACCAACCTTGGAAAGGTGGAAGCTAAGTCAACCTTGAGCTGGTCAGGATCGAACTTGTGGCTATGTGCCACCACGAAGTGGTTAGAATGCAGTTGAGATCAGGTTCTGAAGTCTCATGCCCCAATAAACTATTAAAGGTTTTGCAGATATTACTTTGGGGGGAAAACAGTCTGTATTACTCTTTAGACCAATAAACCTCTTGTATTTATTATGATACAAATTGCAAGTAGCTATCTGAAACAAATATCTGACAGATAAACCATCATGAACTCAGCTATTGTATATACAGTATTTCGGTACAGAATCCATCCATTAATACATCACTATCAATTAGTTAATTCGTTACTTGAAATTCTAGAGCTTATGAAGTAACCTTTCAGCTTATGATCAAGTTGTTTGGTTTAATTACCAATCCATTAAAAAAAATGCTTTCTACTCTTTAGGTTCGCAAAAGTTGTTTGCAAAAAACTTGCTAATTGCCATCTCTGATATTTCTTAGTAAAAATTCCTCTAGGTTGAATTCACAAAGAATTTCCATGAGTAGAAGCTGTGGAGACTATATTGTTATTTTATACATTGACTAGTTAAGTTGTGTTACTATAAATTGCCTCTTGATTGTTATCTTTATTCTGGTTAAATACTAGAAGGAAGCAGAATAGTATTTCTATTACTGTAACAACAACAGTAGTTATGTATTCCAGACATTCACATTAAAAAAGATCAAGGAGAAAAAAAACAATGCCAGACTTTAAATCAGATTTAGGCTACCTCTGATTATAATAGTAAATGCTTTATGGTTCAAGTCATGAAAGGAAATAGTAGCTCTGATATTTCTGTTAGTTTGAGACATATGTTTGTTTTCTCTGATATTCTTTGACATTCTTCAACATTTTTAATAAGTTTTATATCACCTTTCTCAGAACTCAGACAGACCTAAACCTGGAATCATCTCAATACATTTTGCCAAAAGACTGTGGCTTGCTATGACTAATTCAAAATCGTTCCTAATTTTCAGCTTTTTTAAAAAAACAAGAATGAGATGGCTGCCATAAGAAGTTATGTTTTCCGATAGTGAAATGCAAGTTAATGATACTGTTATTGCTCCCCTAGAAGAGGCATATATGAGTTGTTTGATATGCTCCATTTGCCAGTTTTCAATACTTTATCAGAGATGGAAAAGGTGTGAAAAGTGTAAAAACTCCCTGAGTTCAGCTCCTATGATTCCACCCACACAATTATATAGCTTTTCTGGTAAAATAAAGAAGGGACTACTATTGTTATGTTTTCTTTCTCTTTTAGTCTCTAATGTAGCTTATAGATCTGATATTCCACTCTGCTGTCCTAATCCTATCCAAGCACTGGCCAGATCTATCCCTATGCAATTTCTGAACCCTTAGGTGTTGCTGCCTGATGAAACTGACTTGGGGATTCATGTAGGCTTCTCTCATGAATTATTCTACACATCAAGGTGACTCTCCAATATATTTTTCTTGGGATTGTCCCTTACTTCTACTTCCACTAGTAAACTTCGTCAATAGCTCTGAAAAATTTATCTGCAATACTTTTTCTTTTTGGCTGAATCTTGAATTTCATACTTGAGCCATTAAGACAACCTGAAGCTCTCCAATGACTTAAACTAACAACTCCATCATATTAGCATATGGAGTGAGAAGTAGTTGGAAAAAACTGATATGAGTGCTTTAAAATGGAAGTAGCGTGTTATTAGACGTTTTAATATGCTTGCACTTAGAAAGGGTAAGGACAGATCCATATTTGTGCTTGCAAACCCTGGAAGACATGAGGGCATAGAAACCAGTCTGAAATCACTGAAGTGGGCAGAATGTCTTCCAAAAGTTTTCTATTCTACACAGCAGTTATGCTAGACCAGTAAGACCTTCTTTTAGCCTCGCTTGCACAGTTGTCCCTTAGTGTGAAGCTTGTAAAAAGAGATAAGGGACAGAAGCACTGAAACAGATTTGGGGGCCTCCAAATCAGATAATTGGGCTTCCTGCCATCGTTTTTCAAAGGTGAGCGCATACAAACCAGATCTGCCCCTTCAGTAGCTGCCACCTGCTTGTGAAATTATTCCCCAGAGAAACATCAAGTGTTTAAAGATGTTTTATGGAAGATACATCTCTCAAATAGAAACCCTACCTTCTCTTTCATTCCTAATTTTTCTCTCTCTCTCCCTCTCTCGCTCTCCCTCCCTCCCTTCCCCTCTATCTCTCTTCCCCATCCCATTTTAAAATGGTGGTGAAGAAAAATTCTCAAAGGAAATGGCAGGAAATAAATCCTTGATCATTCAAATATGCTTGAAGTGGGGGGAAGGGAACCATAACAACAAAAATGTCTTTGAATTTCTTGAAACATTTATATACGATAGGAGGTGGCTTCAGCATTTTTTTTAAAAAATGCCTTTAATTCCGTGTAGACCATGTTGTGTATGTATGTGTGAAATCTCTAAAAAAGAATGTGAAATGGTATCCTTCCTCAGCTGCAAATCAGCTGCTAATTAAAACTGCATTAACCCTAATGGATTGGAACGCAGATCTAATTTAGAAAACCTCTGTTTATACAAGACAGACCGGAATAACAAACTCCACTGGACTTCCCTCTCTCACTTTCTCACTCTGGCATCCACAATTTGTTAAAACAGCTTTGTGGGAAGGAAAGTGGGGGAGGGAAAGAGAAAGGATGATTCTTCCTGCCTCTAACACTGCGAGCTTGAAAAACACATTTTTATTGTTGGATCCGGCAGGAACTCCTGCCTGAGATATGCTGGTGCTAATCAGTGTCACAGGTGCTTATAAATAGTCCACCTAATTGCTTCATTATTTTTTGCCACTCTGCAGACCAGTTTTGTATTTACTGTACAGTATATAGTTAAACTTATTACAGGCACTTACGGGGATGATTTCCACCAGCCATTCTGCGAATTCTCTCTTGGTTGAGGCAAGTATTGTCTTGTTTTCTTTTTATTTCCCAGGTGGCTCTGTTAGAGGCATCACTATGGAATCTAATTAATGACAGGAGCTGTTCTAGCTGAAGTGATAAAGGTTGTTTTGGAAAGTCAGTTTAAAACAGGACAGTTGGAAGAGCAGAGCAGTCTTGCAACGAGACAGCCACTCACCAGCTATTCCAAGGGTACTCTTCTCACACTTGCTATAACTACAAGCTTGAGGTCTTCTTGAGGTCTTCTTCTATGTGGGGACAAGAACGCTAAGCAGTCTGTACCCCCTCCTACAAGCTTGTTGTTCTAATGAATGTCAGATCACACATTAATTAGCAGATTCAAAGAAGAATTGTGATGTTTAGCCAGTCAAGCATTGGTAAATCTGCTAGAAGAAAGGGACAGCTGGTGGTGATTGTTTACAGATGTGTTTTTCTTTGAAAGATAACCAAGATATCCAAATGTTACAGCCATTCACATCAGGACACGTCTAAACTACTAATGTTTTCACTCTCCCTATCCACTTTATCACAAATCAATTTGGAACTGAGTCTCAATCAGCTTCTCTTCTGCAGACCTTGAAAGCTAGGGAACATTATGTGCAAATTAGCACTTGCCCTCTTTTCTTCTACTCTTTCAACAAGAGTATGTAAACAAAGTCATTAAATCAATGTCCTCTTCCCTGGGAGCTTCCACCAAGCAGGGAGTAAGAGAACACGTCTCTTCTCAAAAAACGGAACAAGAAAGATGACTAGCACCCCCACTCCCAATTCATTTTTGTAGGTGCTTGCATCGGTGTAAATTTATTTGGAAAATAAATAAAAACAGAGCTTGTTGTGATGGATAGCTATGTGAATAAAGAGTTGCTTGTAAAAAGATAAACAAGTACTCTAAAATCCTTCAAAGGCATCCCAGCCACCTTGTGGCCATTCCTCTGTTGTATTTAAAAGCCCCTGTGAGTGGTGAAGGTCAGAGTAGTACGTGTTAGCAATTTGTAGTGGTTGCAAAAACTGTAGGGTTGGACTGGGGAGAAGGAAAAATAAAATAAATCCTAAGAACAGGAAGTGAAATATTAAGGAGCAAGGTGAGGGGAAAGTAATCTCCGGCAGGAATGGTAAGGTAAAAGTTTTTGGCAACGGTAGAATGGTACATCCATAAGGTTTGCAGGGTCATCGTGATTCAAAGAAAAATACAGTGTTAGTTTATTACAGTTTCTAATAAACAGAATATAGTCAGAAATATATCATCACATGCCCTTAAACAGAAGATCTTGTGAGATGAATCATATGATCATAAAGTGATTTGAAGCACTGCTGTGGTGGTACCCCTCAACATTTCTTGCACTGTTGTTGTGGTAAACCTAGCCTTCTTCCTCAAGGTTGACAGATCTATCAGCAATGCTTAGCAGTGCCAAACCAAACACAGGCATCTGTTCCTAACTGCAGATGACAAAATGTTAAGCACCACCATTTTGTATTTGCATCACGTCTTATACAAGTACATAAGGGGTATAGTTTGCATCATGATGCTTGTTTCGTTGCTTATTCCATCTTTGCTTCATTCCTGCAGATGCTGATGAAATCAAAGGAATTCCCAGCTCTGCTTAAGTCAGTTCTGCAGTATTGGGTGTTGAGGTCCCACAGGCCTAACAATATATGATTTCTACTTCACATCAAGAACTTAATCAAACCAGATGAAGCCTGAAAGAAATCTCCGTTTAACTATCTCAAACGAGGGTGCTGTGTTCAGAGCTCACAAAAATTATTTGCATTATTATTATTTTAAAGAATTGTCATTTGTTACAGATTTATAAATAGTTAGGGTAACTATTTATTATCCTATCAGTATCCTGCAGTGAGCAAACATTTATTTATTATTTATTGAATTTATATTGCCGCCTAATTGCCCATGATGACTCGAGGTGGCTTACAGAATGTAAAATGATATTTAAAATAAAAAAACAATAAAAACTAACAAATAAATTAATAAAGTACAATAGAACAAAATCTGGAAAAAATAAATTTAAAAAAATCACCTCCCATCTCTTTCCCTGACGACAGATCACATGAGCAATTTGATAGGTTCCATCCAGCTCTGGGTTCCCCAGGCCCACTGGCAGAACCAGGTCTTAAGTGTCTTCTGGAGAGTATTAGTGAGGGGGCCATTCTAATATCTGGGGGAATGATGTTTCAGAGAGAGGGAGCCACCATGGAGAAGGCCCTTTTTCTGGACCCCACCAAGTGTATCTCCCTGTTCTAATGGGTGAGGTAGATGTGACTGGCAAGAGACGTTCCCTCACATAATCTGGTCTCAAGCCATGAACAGCTTTACAGGTGATAACCTTTAAATAGATCCCCTTCAAGGTTCAATATGAGGAAATATTCTATGATTACTAGGTAAAGATAAAGATTCCCCTCGCACATACATGCTAGTCATTTCTGGCTCCAGGGGGTGGTGCTCATCTCTGTTACAAAGCCAAAGAGCCAGCGTTGTCCGAAGACATCTCTGTCATCATGTGGCCGGCATATCTAAACGCCAGAGGAGCATGGAATGCTATTACCTTCCCACCAAAGTGGTCCCTATTTTTCTACTTGCATTTTTACATGCTTTCAAACAGCTAGGTTGGCAGAAGCTGGAACAAATAATGGGAGCTCACTCCATTACGTGGTGCTAGAGATTTGAACCGCCGAACTGCTGAACTTTCTGATCAACAAGCTCAGCGTCTTAACCACTGAGCTACCGCGTCCCTAGCTTATGATTATTATATAATGCATAGATTATTTTTTGCTATATAGAACATTTTAGAATCTTTTCCCATTCTGTTGAATTTTTTAGTATTTTTTAATATTTTAGTATTTAGTATTTATTTGATTTGTCAATTGCTTACAAGATACAGGTATAAGAATAAATATAGTTTTGAATACATGAGATAGATACTTATAAGAAAAATAAAAAGGAACAATAGGACAGGGACGGTAGGCATAATTGGTGCGCTTATGCATGCCCCCTACAGGCCTCTTAGGAAGGCGATGAGGTCAATAATAGACAGTCTAAGATTAAAGTTTTTGGGGTTTGGGGAAGAAACCACAGAGTCAGGTAGAGTATTCCAAACATTGACCACTCTGTTGCTGAAGTCATATTTTCTGCAGTCCAGTTTGGTGTGGTTAACCTTGAGTTTGTATCTATTGTGTGCTCTTGTATTGTTATGATTGAAGATGAAGTATTCATTTGCAGGTAGGACATTGCAATGTATGATTTTATATACCATATTTATATCGGACCGGAGGCGGCGTAGTTCTAGATTTTTTAGGTCTAGAGTTTCAAGTCTAGTGGCATAAGGTATTCTGCAATGAGTAGAGGAGCAGAGAACTCTTCTTGTGAAATATTCTGGTTTTTAAAATTATTTCTTATAACAGTAATCATAGTTCCAGAATGTATTCATTATTTTGTATACCACTGCTTCCTGGCATATTTCTTATCTCTGAAATACTTGAGTTTAATATTCAATTCAGAACAAGGTTAGATACTATTAGTAATATTTACATAAGCATTTGGCCCAGGAATGCTGTGAAAACCAAGGTAGCCTTTTGTCCCTTCAAACTGCTTGATTGTTACCTATGGAAAGTCATGTCCTTATAGGAATGGCCTTTTAATTAGCTGATCTTCAATGCTAGGTCAGTTGCTGGTAAAACATCAATTAACTGAGATTTAATACCATATGAAAGCGTTGGACTTGGTATTTACAATAGAACTGATAAAAGAGAAAGGGAGTTCATTTCCCTCAGTTCAATTGAAGGCTGCTCTTAAGGGTTCAAGGCTAGGCATAGAAAGGAAATAAGGGAGAATTCCATCTTGCCAATCAAACATTTCATCTGTCACTCTGCCAATTCATGGTGTCTTATTTGGGTAACCAATAAACATAAAGAAGTGAAGATGTAATATTCCTTCTCAGGAGCCAAATCTCAGTTTATCACTGAAATTATAAACTAGATCGGGCTTCAGCAGAAGTGAATTTCTAAGGACAATTGTTAGTGGAATGAGGCTCTTCTGCAACACAATGAAAATGACAACATAAATTTATTTCTTGATCTCCAAGCTGTGTGTGTGGAGAGTCTGTGTTTATTTCCTCTTATGCCTATCATCCATGGTAAGAGTTGCCCCATTGTTAAGCAAGATAAACAATACATCCTTATGGAAAAGTGTGTACCATCTTCCTAAATGAGGCAATACTAATAATACTTCATTGAAGGAATCTTACTTTGACCTGGAGATCTATTACATATATAGGCAGTTTCGAATATTCCTTTTCTGTGATTGGGTGATTGGGGTTTCACAGCTTAAGGCACCAGACTTGAAACCAAGTAACTGTCAGTTCTACTCCAGTCTTAGGCATGAAAAATTGTCTGGGTAACTTTGGACCAGTCATTCTCTCTCAGACAAATTCCCCGCGCAGAGTCGTTGTTGTGGGGAACATAGGAGGAGGAAGGCATATTAGGTATCTTTGTTGCCGTGAGTTATTCATAAAAAATAATAAAGGTAATAATAAATAATAAATTGAAAAATCTAAAATGGAAAAAGAATCAGCTTTGGTCACACGGGTGAGCTACCTACATTGGTAATTAAATGTAAGGAGAAAGAATATCACCAGCCATGATAACTTCGTAGCAGCAGCACTAAGTCTTGGAGATAGTATTTTACAATGTTTTTAGTCTTCCCTGTAAGGCCATGACAAAAAAAAGTTCTTAGTGCCTTCTGCGTGATGTTTATGATACCTAATGACTAGGATGTTGGTTGCTTGAATGGAGACGTCCCTGGAGGGCTTCGTTCGGCCTGGGCAGAGGGCGTCGGGGGGGGAGTTTTCCCCCCTGGTCTTCTGCCAGCTGGTAGGGATGGATCCTGCCGTCACCCTGAGTCCACCTCTGAACGTGTCGGAGCCGTGATAGCCAAGCGGTGGGTGTGCGACGCGGAGCTTGTTGAGGATTGCAGCTGCGCCCGCCATCTTGGATGGCGGGACATTTGAAATCAGGCGAGAAGATCAGCCGAGGTTTGTTTCTTGCTGCGATCTCCTCTCGCTCTCGCTCTCGCTCCCGGTCGGTGGACGAGGCTGCCGGCGCTTGCTGTCTCGCCTCGTTGCTCTCTACCTGGCAGCGTTTGACACCGCTGTTTCTGTGTGAGAGCTTCTGGAAACTCGTTCTGCCAGGACTGTGCTGCCGCCATGCCGAGCCCATCCTAGGACGTGCTGGGGGGCGAGGCAGCTGAGCGGCTTGCAGGCGAGATAGGAAGTAATGGCGGCAGTCGGGGATGTTAGGTTCTCCGTTGGGACTCAACTGAGGCCACAGGTGACGGACTGTACCGCCGCCATTGCTGCAGCACTGCCAGGGTTATTTTTTGCGACCGCTGCCTGAGCTGCCATTCTGTGAGCAGCAGATGTGGCAATTATCAGCAATCTGCTGCCCGAAGAGAACTGCCACTGTTGAGTCTCTGTTATCAACATTAGGACCATTATTATCAACTTCAGGACTACTGTCATTCTCGGTTGAATAACATCTCCCACCGGCCCGCAAATGCCCCTATTTGACTATCCCTGGCCAGGAGAAAGGTTCCAGAGGAGGAGGCCATTAGACTGTCGTCGTGGTGAGAGGACGACGGCGGTTGTATACCATCTTTCTCCCCACTGTTGTGAGAGGACAGGGGGGTTGAATTTTTACCTCCACCTTGAGGTTCGTGAGACTTGGTCCCTCACCATCATGAGAGGATGGTGGGCCTATTATCATTGGGACTCCCCAGTGACCGTGAGAGGGTCATAGGGGTAGAGGATCTCTTTTTCTGCAGGACAACATATTCTGGACCTTTCTTTGTCATCAGGCCTTACTGCCCGGAGATGATGAAAGGATGAAATTTAGTTATTTGGCAGCCGAACTGTGGGCCCTGAGGAATGTCCCCCTTTCTCAGGTCTGGCCCTCAGATCTTTCCCTATCATACCTCGAGGATGGTTCTTGGGTACCAGAGAGGAGACACGGCGCAGTTGGGGGTTTTAATTATGTGGATTTTAAGGGTTCTTTTAAATTATTTAAATTTTTGACAAAATTTTTAATGGGGTTAGGGAGAGGGAATTTATTATTGGGGTTAGGGAGGGGGACCGGACTGGGTTTGGGGGACAACCCGTCTGGGAATAAGGCCGGACCGGGGTATGCCTGCGACTGGGAGGTCTTGGGATCGGGGATGGTCGATTCGAGGATGGGGGCTTCTTCTGGGGAGGGAGATGAAAAGGCTATTCTTACGATCGGTGGGAGAGGCAGGTATGGTGTTGACAGGGGGTCTTATCAAGTTATGGGAGCCCGCCCCCGCTGTTTACAAGCGGTGGTGTGCTCCGGCCCCCAGGTCACGTCTCGCCCCCTGAGTTGTTTGAATGATCAGGCCCCGGGCCTCCAGCTGATGCTGTGCAATGCCAGGTCCATAGTGAATAAAGCCCCCCCTTGTTCACGATCTTGTCACGGAGGGGTGTGTGGACCTGGCTGGCATTACCGAGACCTGGCTGGGACAGGAGGGGGGTGTCCCTCTAGTAGAAATGTGCCCAGTTGGGTTTCAGGTTTTTCACCGGCCGAGGGCCCAGGGGAGAGGTGGGGGGGTTGCGGTAATTATTCGGGAGGATCTGGATCCTAGGGAATCCACTGTTCCTCAGACGACCGGATGTGAGTCCCTTTTTGTTAAGTGTGGTTCCGGGGTTCAGATGGGCCTATTGATCACATACCTGGCTCCCTGCTTTGTGACATCGGCCCTGCCTGAGCTCCTCGAGGTCATAGTCGGTCTGGCGGTTGAGACCCCCAGGCTGATGGTCATGGGGGATCTCAACCTGCCTTCGGCCAATGGGGCCTCGGGGATTGCTCAGGAGTTCTTGGCTTCCATGACAGCCTTGGGCATGACCCAATTAATTAGGGAACCCATGCACACTGGAGGTCACATCCTGGATCTGGTTTTTGTCTCTGGACAGTGGCAGGATGATCTTGGTGTTGGGGACGTTTTTGTTGAGCCCTTGTCATGGTCAGATCATTCGCTTCTTAGGCTGGACTTCCAAGCCGCTCCTCCCCATTGCAGGGAGGCGGACCAAATATGTTGGTACCACTCCCGGTGCCTGATGGATCCAGATAGGTTCCTGATGGAGCTTGGGCCATGTCCTGACATTCGAACACACGACTCGGTTGAGGACCTGGTCGCCACCTGGGATAGGGTGGCGGCTGGGGCCCTGGACCAGGTCATGCCCTTGCAGCCTCTGACCTGGCACCGCTCTCACTCGGCCCCTTGGTTTTCCGGGGAGCTGAGGGAGATGAAGCGCCGGAAAAGACGCCTGGAGAGTGTTTGGAGGACTACTCACTCCGGACCCGACCGAACACTTTTACAGTCTTATATCAAGACCTATTTAGTGGCGATAAGAGTGGCAAAGCGTTCTTACTTTTCCACCCTTATTGCGTCCACAGGAAACCGCCCGGCCGCCCTATTTAGAGTGACCCGCTCCTTCTTGGAAGGAGGAGCATGGGAGGACCCCTTGCAGGGACGGGCTGAGGATTTTTCAAAGTTCCTGGTGGATAAAATCGCTCGGATCCGGGATGGGTTGGACTCTGAATGGGCAGCTCTGGGTGGGGAATCGGGGGAGGAATTTGAAACAGTCATTTGGGAGGAGTTTTATCCTGTGACCCCGGAAGATGTGGACAGGTTACTGCGGGGACTGAATGCTACCACATGTTTATTGGACCCGTGTCCCTCCTGGCTGGTGCTGGCCACTCGGGAGGTGACACGAGGTTGGTTTCAGGGTATTATTAATGCTTCCTTGAGTGAGGGATATCTACCCACCGCCTTGAAAGAGGCGGTGGTGAGACCCCTCCTCAAGAAACCATCCCTGGACCCAACTTTGTTATCTAATTATTGTCCGGTCTCTAACCTTCGTTTTATGGCAAAGGTTGTTGAGAGTGTGGTGGCACAACAGTTTCCCCAGCACCTGGGTGAAGCTGTCTATTTGGATCCACACCAATCGGGCTTCAGGCCCGGGCACAGCACTAAGACGGGGTTGGTCGCATTGGTGGATGATCTCTGGAGGGCCCGTGACAGAGGTTATTCCTCTGTCCTGGTCCTCTTAGATCTCTCGGCGGCTTTCGATACTGTCGACCACAGTATCTTATTGCAGCGGCTGGAGGGGTTGGGAGTGGGAGGCACTGTTATGCGGTGGTTCTCCTCCTTCCTCTCTGACCGCTCGCAATTTGTGTTGGCAGGGGGGCAGAGGTCGGCCTCGAGGCCCCTGGTCTGCGGGGTGCCTCAGGGGTCGGTGCTCTCGCCCCTTCTGTTCAACATTTATATGAAGCCACTGGGTGAGATCATCCATGGCTTTGGGGTAGAGTTCCATCAGTACGCTGATGACACTCAGCTGTACATTTCTACCCCAGGCCACCCCGATGAAGCCGTCGAAGTGATGACCTGGTGCCTGGAGGCCGTGCGGTGTTGGATGGGACGAAACAGGCTTCAGCTCAACCCATCTAAGACTGAGTGGCTGTGCTTCCCGGCACCCCAGTACAGCCAGCTGGTTCCATCGCTGGCTGTGGGGGGGGGGGAATTCTTGCCCCCACAGAGAGGGCCCGCAATCTGGGTGACCTCCTGGATGTGCAGCTGTCATTGGAAGACCATGGCGGCCTTCGCCATGGGGGCTTTTGGTAGGTCCATAGGATCTACCAGTTGCGGCCTTTTCTGGATCGGGATGCGCTTCGCACGGTCACCTCCGCCCTGGTGACCTCCCGCCTAGACTTTGCCAATGCTCTCTACATGGGGCTGCCTTTGAAGAGCATCCAGAGGCTCCAGTTGGTGCAGAATGCGGCCGCGAGGGTGGTAATGGGAGCTCCTCGGGGCTCCCATGTTATGCCACTTCTGCGCGCGCTGCATTGGCTCCCGGTGGCCCTCTGGGTGTGCTTCAAAGTCTTGGTTATTATCTTTAAAGCGCTCCATGGCTCGGGACCGGGATACCTGCGAGACCGCCTCCTGCCATAATCGGCTTCCCACCGACCGGTAAGCTCCCATAGAGTCGGTCTCCTCAGGGTGCCGCCGGCTGGACGGCTGGCCACCCCGAGGATGCGGGCCTTCTCATTGGGAGCACCCCCTCTCTGGAATGAATTACCCCCGGAGGTGAGGGCCGTCCCTGATCTCATGACCTTCCGTCGTTTACTTAAAACTCATTTATTTCGGCAAGCTGGACTGGCCTAGGGTTTTTAAAATTTTAACCTGGTTCTTAATCTTTTTTAACTTTTTGTTTTAAATTTTAATTAGAGCCAAACTGTATTTAATTCTTTTAATTTTTAATATTGTCATATTGTACATGTGTTCCGTATGTGTATTTTTATCTTGGCTGTTCACCGCCCTGAGTCCCTTTGGGAGAGGGGGCGGTATATAAGTCTAACTAATAAATAAATAAATAAGGGATTCTATAGAGTTCCATCTTTCTGACTATGTTCTATATATAACATTTACATAGAATTACTGGAGAAAATTTTTACAATGGAGTGTTATTAGTACACCAATTATTCGTACAGATCAGTATATTAATGCATATTTTCATTTCTACCAACCATCCACATCAAGAAAGCAATTGGTATTCTTAAATTCAATAATGAAGTGGATGAAAAATAACAATCTGAAATTATATTAACACAAGAAGAAGGTACATATTGTTAGTAAATAAACACTGGAATCAGGATCTCAGATACTCCTTGTTTTGGACAGAATTGGACTTCACCTGAAAAAGCAAGTTCATAGTCTCAATGCACTTTGAACTTCAGCTAGCACTATTTTGTAGGCTGTGGCTATGTTGAAGGGTATATTTGCACAGTTATATTTAAGTTAACCATTTGTGTCCCTTACTGACATTGTTTTTTCAACACTATAGACACAATTCCTTAGAGGTTGTACCTGGCCTCAATCATTCAGCTTTTAGAAAACCTGGAAATAGATACTGCTGTTTGCCATATTTTTCAATGATTAACATTTTTAGTATTGATATAAATTCTAATCTGTTTTAACTTTTATTCAGTATTTTTATTTTGTTTTAATATTTTGTTAACCTCTTTGAATATTCAAAAGCTGAGTATAAATCAAATAAAAATGGAAGAAATTGCCATGGAATGGAGTTTGCTGATAAAGAGCAAAAACATGTGTCTATTTAGGGAGGAGTATCCTGAATATATTTCATTTATTTATTAGGCGTCAACCTTCCAATCTTCCATTTGTCCTAGTGGCACATGGGTTTATCTGCTCCCTACAACATTTAGTTCTTCCAACAATAAGAGACTCTGTGATCTGATAGGTTTATCATCTTTTAAACATTATCCCTGATTGATTATGATCATACAGCAAAGGATTGTAAAATCCTGACCAAAAGCAGAAAATATTCAGCTTGCCACTTGGCTCATCTAAGGCTACTGAAAATCAGTATGTGCAACAGTTCATATAATTATATGACTACACCACCTTTCCCCATAATATCAAGTAGCTTTCATTTAGACTCCATTCTCTTTCTCTTACTTTAACTCTACAACATACATTCTTTTACATCTCTGAATTGTCATCCCAGAATGCTTCATTGCACACCTACGTTTCAAATTAAAAGTACTGTAAATAGAAATTATCTGACATGTTGTACATTCTGTCATGAATTAAATGAATTCTTGTTCCTAATCTAAATTCTTTATCCGTGAAAGTGTATTTAATACATGAGCATTTTCTTTCTGTAGTTCTTTGAAAAAAGCACTTGCATTGTGACTAGCTTGTTTTGAAAGCAACAGATAACTTCCTGTGTTTTAATCTTCCAGTGGGAAGAAGGAATGCTAATTTGTTTGCACTGACCCATAACTTTGCTGGAAGAATCTAAAGTTACCATAATGACTCTCCTCAAGCATAGACAAAAAAACCCCAGGATTTTCTTTTGCTACAAATCTAATCCACGTTATTAAAAAGCATATAATCACCCAAACAGACTCTTAAAAGATGTAGGTTCCAGTAGGTTCCATGTTTGTATGGACTCTCATCTCCAGATCCCATCATATACTTTTCATTCCACAAAACATGTTATCTTTGCATATTTCTTCTTCTGTATGTCTGTGTGTGTGCCTGCACATGTGCATGTGTGTGTGCTAACACACACACACACACACACACACACAGGAAGCTCTTCCTTTCCTTCCAAGTCATGATTTAGTGCTTCTTTCAATAGCTTGATTTCTTTTCTTTTCAGTAGATGGGCACCATAAATCATGCTGTGATCCAGCAGCAATAAAGCATTAATTTCCTGGTTGCGAGTGAATGCAGTACATAATACCCTTTTGCCATGCTGACCCAGGGCTATTAGTCCTGCTGCTCTGCCAGCTGGATACTCCTCTGAACAGAAGATAAGATAACAGGAAGATTTTGCCTGGTTCATGAAAACATTCTCCACTGTCACTCAGAGGATGCTGTCTACTTCCTATACTAATTCCTTCTCCAGCACTATCACTTTAGTATCACCGCTAACCTCTTTCTCATGCCAGGTTATTGCCTCTGTCCAATTATAGGAAGGTTAGAGTTAGAAATATGTGCATCATTTCCAATTTACCATTGATAAGAAAATAAGAAAGAATCCTGCAGGATGTATTTATGGCTGCCTGTCAAGCAAATATCTAGAATACCACAGCCCAGGGATACTAAAGTGATGCATGGATAGCGACAACTGCTCAAGACATCAATAAACACATCCTGCACTGATACCTGAACTAATATAGATCTCCTGAGATCCACTGGCATTGACATTGCTCACAACAGCATTATCATAGTTAGTTTTATCATCTGCTAGAAAGGTTGTAACTTAAATGGTGGGCAGCTCATTTTACTATTTTTTTTAAGTTAAAGATAAAAATACCTAATTGTTTTTTTGTGAAACACAAATAGGCTCTCTCAATTAAATGATTTATTTGTCTGGTAAGGTAAAGGGCATAAGATCCTTAAATAACCCGACTTATCCTTCAGGATTGAGTTAAAATGTGCAATAAATAACAATTAAGTTCATTATCTGGTTTTTAATTGTTGTGGCATACTGTTTTGAAGGGATGAGACTCAAAAGAGACATTAGATCAAAACTTCCATCATAATTGCCCATGCCACCTAGGGAGCTATAATTCAGTAATTTCTGAAGGACAACATCTTGCCATTCCTTGACTATTGAATAGAATATAACAAATGATTAACTTCCTTCAACAGCTAGAGTTCAGACACACTGTCTCTTACTCAGTATATTTGCTCTGACTTGACTGCTCAACATATTTATGTGACACATAACTTTTAACACAAGTAACTTTCCAACAATTTGCTTGGTTTTCTTTCAAAATGGGGACAAACAGCTTATCTTTTGCTATATTAATTATGTAATATGAATAATGACGTGCTCTATTGTAAGTCTTCAATCAGGTATTTATATTAGATGACTACATTTGGTCATTCTTAGAATGGGAAATAACTATACTGTATATGTGTCCACATTTCCAATGCTTCACAATTTATCCTACTGTCCTCATTTGGTAGTAGTGTACAGATTATACAGATTTGAATGATAGTATTTATTTCCATTGGATATCCAACTTGTATTAGTGGTAATTCAAGGTGGTCTGCAAGGTGGGTCTACCAATTGATAGATCTGCAAGGTGGATCTAGCAGTTGAGACAACAATTGTACTAGAGGTGATACAAAGTGCTTCCATTGGGCATCTTTCCCCATCAATAAATCAGTGCATGTTTCTGTGAAATGAAACAGCTCATTGAGATGAATCATCTGTAATCCATATATACCCTTTAAGCAATTCTATTTCCCCTATTCCGTATTATCAACTAAGAATGTTCATACAAATAACCAGCATTCCCCAACTACTGCAAGACTTTGTATACCTGGATATTATTAACACTATTAACATTATTGCAAGCTATCTTACAGGTCAGTGGCACAGCTGCATTGACCAAGTAAAAAGCTCCTGCCGTGCATTCTTGGCAGCTTGTCCTTAAGCCATCTTGAGAAAATTTTCTTGATTGAGAAATTTTGGCAATTTTCAAGCTATTCATTCTGGACTGAATGTTACCATGTGTTCTCATATCCACACAGAAGACATATAGTGATCTTAAACATATGTGCATTTGTATGTGTTCATGTGCATGCGGTGGCTAAGATGCTGAGCTTGTCGATCAGAAAGGTTGGTAGTTCAGTGGTTCGAATCTCTAGCACTGCATAATGGAGTGAGCTTCCATTACTTGTCCCAGCTTCTGCCAACCTAGCAGTTCAAAAGCATGTAAAAATGTAAGTAGAAAAATAGGGACCACCTTTGATGGGAAGGTAACAGCAGTCTGTGAGCCTTTGGTGTGTAGTCATGCTGGCCACATGACCATGGAGATGTCTTCATACAGCACTAGCTCTTCGGCTTTGTAATGGAGATGAACACCGCCCCCTAGAGCCGGAAACGACTAGCATGTATGTGTGAGGGGAATCTTTACCTTTACCTATGTGCATACAGGAGAGCATGGTGGCTCAGCCATTAAAGACTGGAAAGCTGACAGCCTGGCTTCAAGACCTGTGCACTGTGCAATGGTGTAAGCTCCTGTTATTTGCCACGGTTACTACCCACCTAACAATTTGAAAGCATGAAAATGAGAGTAGATAAATAGGTACCACAGGTGGGAAGTAACAGTGTTCCTTGTGCCTCGGCCTATAGTCATGCTGGCCACATGACCATGGAAATATCTTCAGACAATGCTGACTCCCTTGGCTAAGGAACTGAGATGAAAGTCAGACATGACTGGAGAGAGGAAACTTTTACTTTTACCTTTATGTACATATAGCATAGATATAGATTAAAACATCAAATGATACATGTTCAAGCACAGCAAGCACTGCTGGTTTGTTTACAAAGGTTGTTCAAAGTAGGCAAAGGGTTGCATATGTCTTCAATGATACATGTTACCGTCTCATGCCTTCAAACCCTTCACATATCCAATATCATCTTGCTATGTTTAGAACTGTAACTTTTTCCCAGTTAGTAAAGCTACACTGCATGTTGAAATTGCACTTCAGCAATCTGGAAGGCATTGGGTTATGAAAGGCCATTTTAATATATTTGTCAGCTCAGCATGAGACAATAACAGTATAAATCCCTACTGCAAACCTGTCCTTACATGGTGGTGGAAAAGTGCCAAAACCTTCTAAAATCCAAGGGCCATGAATATGAGTTATCCATTGCTGTCTCAACAGATCATTTACTTACATACAAGTCTGTAAATGTTTCTGTATCTGTAGCGATGAATGGAGATGCCCCGTTGTTATTTACCTCAATAAAATATTGCCAACATGTGACTCACATCCAGACCAGATTTTTTTCCCCCCATTAGTCGACATGAAATCTACACTGACTGGAAACACCTTTCTATCACTTTTGGTTTCGTTAAGTTTGCTAGGCAAAGCCAATGTTGTTTTATACATTTTTTTGTTCTCTATTCTATTTCTATTCTGTTCCACATCAGCAATATTCACACTTTCTGCAAATAGCATGAAAAAGGCTCTGAGGTGCACAATTCTCACTTGTGAAAATCTTCTAGCTTTGAACTAATGAAAAGAATCTTCTATAGCCACTGTGAACTTATTCAATAAAAGCAAGGAAGCAATTAACAAGACAGAGTGGTTTTTTAAAAACTCAAATGTAAATGCAATTTTTTAAAAAATTCCTATATTTGACTTTCAGATTAATAAGCCATGACCTGAAGTTTGGATGACATGGATAATTATGGTATGATAATGTTAAAATTTATGTAGATTTTAAAAATCACTTTATTAGATATGCTATATTGAGAATATGGACTAGATTTAAAACCAGACTGTGCCTGAAAACACCTACTTTTTTCATTTAAAAAACAGTGTGCAAAGAAAAATGGTTAACATGCCAGGGATCATTGGAAGATCATCAAGGAGAATATAAAATTAAACCAAGATAGCATGGTAGAAGAATCTAATTAACAGTGGCTTTGCCACTTACCCAAAAAATCCAGAATGGATAAAAAGACTTGTGGTATGAAGCAAAGTAGGTCAGAATTTGAAGGGCAATTGAGTATTGATCATGAACATGTAAAGTAATTGCTAAAATGTATAAATAATAAACAGATTTTTTTTTGAAATTTGAAACAGAGAAAGGTTAAAAGGTACAATAAAGTGGACTATGGATTGTGGCTATAATATACAAATGGATCAGTAGGAAAATATGTGGTAAAGAGACTGAAATTTCCCTCACATTATGAACTTATAGAGAATGTTTATCATATGCATGTTGGTATGAGACACCAATGAAATTATAGTGTGTATCATGACAGTTGAAATGTATTTTGGAAATATGAATAACATGAATGGACATCTTATCATGCTTGGTGGACATGTAACTCCCCCTCAAATGGATTCAAATACATACAGTGATATTAAAGATTAATATTCAATTGAAGCCAGAACTTTTCTTTTTAGTACTGATGGATAGAAAATAGCATTGGAAAATTATTTTAGTATAAGATTACTGCAATGAAATTATTACATGCATAGAAATTGAAAGACTCAGCATTTAGCCACCATGAAAGAAGGGGGTTAAAATATAATTGTACTTAAAACTGTTACAAAGATTATTGGAATGCACTTTTTATATAATATTTTATATTACATTTTTCTCTTACTACTTTTTTACTTTTTTCTTATTGCATTTTTAACTTTTCCTGTTATTTCTTTCTCTTTTGTTTTCTCTGTTCTGTTAATTCTTACTGCTGCTGTTATAACTTTCAATAAAAATTTATACAGATACATATATATTGTATAGAAATGCTGTAGGTATAGATATATACATTTCTCCCATATTTTAGTTCTTATTCCTTCCTCCATACCTTGCAGTTTCAAAAGATTATATGAAAATTAGCTGGGTAATTAGGCCAAAGATAATGAGCCTCCTTTTTAAAATGTATTCTGTTTTTAAAAATATATTAATGTGCCATTCTTTGTCACTGTTCTTTGTTCTAAAATATTACACACTGGAAAGGACACATCTAAAATGAGTTTGCTTTCAACATTTTGTGTTCGTTTTTGAAAAATGGCAGGAGAATTCTTATCTTAAGGGGGAAAAGACTAAATCATACTTTGTCCATACATTGAGATGGCTAATAAAAATTTATGTAGAAATGCCACACTAATTGACATTAGATTGATCTGAAGTCCGAAATATCTGCAGGGGTCAAGATTATTGAAGACCAATCTCACTGGCTCTTATCTTACATGATTTCACTTTTACAAGAAACATATCTGGGGTCATCTCAAAATTCAGTATGCATTATTTATTAGGAATAATATAATTAAGAAATGTTAGATCAAGTACTAATTGTTAGCAACAGACACCATAATATCCTTAATAGTATGGGTTTTGCAAGGAATTGGGAGATATTCAATCTTTGTTTAGATAATGGTAAAAGATAAAAGGTAAAGGAGTCCCTGTGGTTTTAATCCACTCATCATTGCTGACTATAGGGGGCAGTGCTCATGTTTGTTTCAAGGCCATTGAGTCAGTGCTGTTCAGAGATATTTCCATGGTTATGTGACCACCATAATATCACGAAGTGCTGTTACCTTCCCCTGAAGTGGTACCTATTTATCTACTCGCATTTGCATGCTTTTGAACTGCTAGATTGGCAGGAGCTGGGGTGTGGACAGGAGCTCACCCTGTCGCATGACATTCAGGTCTCAAACCTAGGCGCTGGCATTCCAGCCAGCAAGCCAGCATTTTAACAGCTGAGCCATCAGGCCATCCCTGATAGATTATAGATGATGGTACTTGTCATCAAAAGATTAACTACTTACTATAAGGGAAAGAAGCAAAAATGCACTGAAACAGAATACAGAAAAAGCTACTTTTCTCTGGAGAAGAATGGATAGTTGTTAACCTCATTCAAGAGTGAAAAAATGCAATCCATTATATACGGACCATCACCGACATTCAGACCTTCCAGCGCGCAGTAAAGACCCACTTTTTCCAACAGGCCAGCCTGGCCCAGTAACAATTGTGGGGGTTTTAAATTGGTATTATAATTTTTATCTGTTTTATATGTTTTTGATACAATTTTTATCTTTCGGCCACAAATTTAATTATTTTAAATTGTTTTTAACTCTATAATTCCTATAGCTTGTTCTGTTTTATCTGGCTGTACACCGCCCCGAATCCCGCTTTTGGGAGAGGGGCGGTATAAAAATCTAAAAAATAAATAAATAAATATATTAGAATATCATGCTTAAATAGATTAGAAAACTTCTTGCGGTTCGGATGTAGCTCATTCTGACTAGAAACTGAGTGTAATGCAACCGCCTTTTCCCACTCCTCCTTTGTACCAGCCCTGTGCCACATACATTTTTGTGCATTAAACTTGGCATATTGTGTAGTTATGAACGCATTCTTTGTGCCTCTACCACCATCACAGTTTTCTGCTCATGGATTAGATGTCAATCATGTAAATTACCCAAAACATTTGGAAGGACATTTTATAAATTTAAGGAAAAGAAAAAAGAAATGTGAAGTTTAATCTATGCTTTTTGTCTTCCCAGAAAATAGCTAGAAAAACACGTTTTCGTTTTTTATACCAATACTCATCCATATTAATAGTTAAGCTTTAGAAGTATTCAGAAAAAGCATTCGAAGTCAAAAAGTGCTACTATGTCAGGAACGGTCTTTAAAAAAAAACAATTACTCTCCAAAGTAGCCCAAAATTAGAACAGGCCTAATATCATGAATGACCTTCATCTCTCTTGGGGCAGATGGAATTAGGGTGGTTATTTGTGAATATTCCTATATCATGCTTCCTTTTATTAATGAATTGCAGAGTTAAAAATTTAAATGTGAGTGAATAAAACTAAGGTCATTACAGCAAATCATCAGAAAGTTTTAGTTGAAAAGAAAAAAAAAATCTCTCTATTCTTCTGAAATACTGAATGGTGTTTCAAGGAGAAATATTAATTGTGTTTGTAGAATAGCCTCTGGGCACCCAAATCACTTGAGTATGCCTTCAGGGAAAGGAGGAGTTAATTAAATTATCTTATATTTAGCATTAATTTTCTTCCAGGCTTTTCAGGTAGCAGATAACAAGTCTAGGCTTGAGTGACTGAACACTGGCTCTATACAAAGATCTGAGCCTCTTCTTACCAAGGAGAAGAGTCAAATAAGGCTGCATTATTGCTTTTATTATTCATTTGTATACCAATTCCACCATCGATTTTCTGACAAAAACCATCACCAGGAGTGGGATGCTACCGGTTCTGCCCAGCTCTATAGAACCGGTAGCTCTGAAGAGCAGCAGACACCGAACCGGTTCTGTATTTGCTGCTGTTTGCTACCGCCCGGGCTCTTACCTGTCCTTTATTTCCTGCTTTTTCAACCTCAGCTGCTTTTCGTGGCACAGCTGAAGTTGAAAAAGCAGGAAAAAAATCTTTTCAAATGCTGCACACCTGCGCGCAGCGCTTTTCAGCTGTCTGGATGGCACAGCTTAAGGTTTTCTATACATGTGCATAGCGCACATCAAGCGCAAAACGTAATCACCAAACCAGTAGTAACGTCGGTTGAATCCCACCCCTGGCCATCACCCATCAAACCTTGCTGTCAGACAGTAGCAGTTCTACTCCATATAGATGCTGCCTTTATTTTACAACAAAGTTCAATAAGGCTAAAGATTCTTTATTCCTCTTCTCCTTGGATCGATCACCACAAAATGGTTATGGTGTTCTCAAAAAGGGCTTCAAATCTGAACTGGATTGTCAGTTGGCACAAACTGGATGAGGTAGCCTGTCTGTGGAGATTCTCAGTCATCCAGGTCATAGCTGTCTCAAAGGTGCTTTTTCAAAACAAAAGAAAAAGAAGACTTCACTTCTCATCCAAGTAGCTTCATCAGTTCAGAAGTGAAAGAAATGTGAAATATTTTGTTAGATAAAATATTTTAGGATTTTTACTATTTTTGGATTACTGAACTTTCAGAAGTAATTCAGTTACTTTGACAGGCAATTTAATAAAGAATTTGATAAAAGTGTTTTATCAAGAGTCTGTGGTTTTCACTTTAACTATTTTAGTGGTTCCATTTTAAACATTTTAATACATATTTTTAAAAATATAGTACTTTAGTGCATTAAATCATTTTTATATGCATTAAATCATTCTATGGTTGTTGTAGTTTACCATATTAAATGATCAGTTTTGGTTACATTAGCACTACAGAAATATTCCAGTTCCTATTTTCCTTTATATGTCTTCTTCTTATTGGATCACTATTAGTATATTTCAAAATGAAACCTCTAAAAAGGAGTATCATTCACTCATGAATATAGGAAATAAAAAATAATTTCTCTCAGAATATACTAATTGGATTTCTTTAAGGAATATGACCTTCAAATACCTTGGTGCCAAGACATAAAAGTGTTTATAGATGAAAATTAATATATTTCATTTTAAAGTTAATAGCAGCTAATGGCAACCCGATAACTTTTGCATCACTCATATATGGTGTGTTGCATTCTGAACCAATTGTAGTTTCTGGCTCTGCATGTAGAGTATATTGCAGTTGTCCAAGCAAGTTGTCCAAGTAAATGACATGTAAGTTTATCCCTTTCAAGCAGGGCCACAACTAGTACAGCACCTAGAGATGGGCAAAGGTTGTCCTATATCCAAGTTGTTTTGGTGGAAGAAGAGATAGAAATTATAATCTTTTGTTCTAGAAAGTCAATCTCAAAAATATATTTTGGTAGTTTATGAATCATGTAAGATCAGTATTCAGCAGAGAACTGTCTTGGAAGCTTTCTTGTGACAAATATATAAGTAGCAGATAACTTAATTTTTTCTCCACTTTTTCAATTATGAAAGAACATTTGTATTTTTAAGCTGATCTTCTGCCTATAAAAATAGAGAAGGGTTTACCTTTAACTAGCTTAGCTTTGACTACCCATCAATATCCATAGTTTTAATATAACACTAGGTATTTTCATTCTGGTATTAAGGCTATAGGATGGTTGAGTAGCAAGAAAAGGAATTAAATGGTAATGGTAACAGACAAACATATGTAGAGACTGGCCAAGATAACTACATATACCTAGAAGAAAGGAAGTAGAAATTTGTTATGGTTATATTATATAACTAATCATAAATACTATTTTTTTTAAATGCTCTGGGAACATGTTCAATTTTTCAAAAGAAAACCAAGCTATTTAAAAAAAAACAATTGGAGAAAAAGCCCAATCAGAAGTGACCATGTTTAATGAGAAAATAAAAAAAATGGGAATGGGAAATAAGTGAAATCCTGGACACCAAGTTTGTTTCTGCGTTCAGTTATAAAATAAATAATTTAAAATATTTGTAAACACTTATAATTACCAATCATGCTGGACTTCAGTGCCTGAAATTTTTTGCAACATAAATTTGACCTCACTAATCTCTAACAATCTCTCTCACACACACAAACATGGCAACCATTTTACAGAATGCAAGAAAGATGTTTCTGTGACCCTCTGTCCTGTCTAGAAAATCTTTATCATTTCTCAGGAGCAAGGAATGCTTTGCATGTTAGATTTCCTTTTAAATGTTTTTGTAAAATAAGCCTCTTAGAAAAGATAAATTTCAGATGATTAAGATTAAGAATATCAAATAAGCATATCTGAACTTTTCTTTTAAAAAGAGCTCTTTGCAGAAGTAATCAAAAGCTGTCAAATGTCCTCCCTCCCTCCCTCATCATTCTGTATTTTCTATTAAATTATAGTTTCATGTTGTTAATTATGATACCCAAGTTTTATAAAACTTGATATCCTTTAGAGTTCAACTCCATCACTATCACTATGATACTAAGCTGGCAGGAATAGCTAACACCCAAGAAGATAGACTCAAGATCCAGATGGATCTTGACAGACGAGAACACTGGGCCATATCTAACAAAATGAAATTCAATGTAGAGAAAAGTAAAGTCCTACACTTAGGCAAGAAAAACCAAAAATACAGATATGACTGGGTGAAACCAGGCTCAATAGCAGTAACTGTGAGAGGGATCTTGGAGTCTTAGTGGACAACCAGCTAATATGAGCCAACAGTGTGCAGCAGCAGCCAAAAAAGCTAATGCAATCCTAAATTGTATTAACAAGAGGGATACAATCAAAATCAAGGGAAGTATTAATACCACTCTATAAAGCCTTAGTAAAAACAAGATAGCGGCAAATGCATTTCAGAAAAAACAACAGTAGCTATTCAAAGAAATATAATCAGAATTGTCAGATGGCATTTAAGGAACTTCATGAAATCATCTGTAATCTGTCTTTAACAACTTTTTAAATCTTCTGCCTTCTAGATGTATTAGATTATAACTTGCACTATTCTCAGTGTTAGAGGCAATGATGAGCTGCTGTTCAACACAGTGAAGAGCGCTCTATTAAAAAAGACAACATTTGCAATTGTCTACACTGGTAGATGAAAAAGTATACTGAAAATATTAGACTAGTGATCAGGCAAAACTGATATAGCCCAAAACTTCCACCAGTATCATGCAGTATGGATACATAAATGGAGCTGAAGCTCTCTTACTCTTCCATTGGCATGTATCTCTGCAATCATTATCACTGTTTACAAATAATTAAAAAAAAAAGATTTTGCTCTTTCCATATCTTTATCTTGTGATCTAGAAAGTGTGCTGTTCCAGCTGAGTAACTTATATCTATGATTCTATTTTGAATGACTTGCATAATTAGATGGGGAGGATGCACAGTTAATCCATTTAAAAGTATAAAGAAATTCATTTAATGAATATTATGGTGCTATTACACTTAGAAACATTATTCAACCTTTTGTTGAATAAAAGTTCAATGAGATTAACTTCTTTTAGTTGGTTTTAAGGAATAATCAAACATGTCCTACTCTGATAGCATACTACTATTTCTTAGTGCATGAATTCTGCATACCAATATCTTCAGTGTAGGAGTATAAGAATGAAACTGGATGACACTAGATTTCAGTTAAATAATTACAAATTAAAGAGGATCACTTCTACTTTCCTTGCTTACTATAGTATAAGACTGCTGAACTACTTAAACTTATAATATATAACTGAAATGTTAATCTTCTGGTTTGCTATTCCATTTGACTCCATTAACTATTTTCTTAGAATTGTCAAGTTTACTCCTTGACACAGAGACACTTCCATTGGAAGACCTATTATTTTATCACATCAGGTTTGACCATAAATACAGTAATAAAATTTTGTTGCCCAGTCTTTTATTACAAAAACAGTTAATAGCATGGGCCTAATATTTAAATAAAGAATCTGGGGCAGAAAGTGCAAATGACTGATATTTCAATTTGCAATGCTAAATAAATCTTTAATTATTTTTACAGTTTTGCCACATTTTTACAAATAAAATAGCAACTATAACTGTCAATATTTAAATATAGCATTGTCTAGATTGCATTAAATGTTCATAAATGTATGGTATAAAGTATTTATCCTCTACTAAAAAAGACAACAGTTCTGGCCACAATCTTTCAAGCCTAACTTTTTTTGACCACAATACTGTAAGTATAATAAACTCTTAGCTTCAGCTAATGAGATATTTAATATACACATTTATCCTTTTTTTTTTGTTTGTTTGTTTATCTGTGAGCACAAGTCATAAGAATAGAACGTCTCTTGAACCAGGGTCCCTAAATGTTAGCTTCCACCTAATGATCAAATCCAAAATCTGTTCAAGGTATCTACCAAAAGCACCTATGTTAATGAGAATACACAACTGTGGCATCACCCTGAGTGCAAAACTAATTCTTTAAGGAGGAATTTCATCATCCTCCAAGAATGGTTCTGCCTTTTATCTTCAACAGGAAGATGCATCCACCTGACCACTATAAAACTCTTGCTTTGTTGATGAGGTATTCTCTGTAATTCAAAATCATGGAGATAGTGATTGGTTCAGTAATTACTATATACACTGCTACAGAATATTTATAGTAGATTTCAACCAACTTCAATGATAATGTGTAACAGCAAATCTCTTTTGTCCATAGAGGGACCAACCAGAATTGAGAAATAGATAAAATTATGTGCAGTTACAACAACCAAGAGTCAGATAGGTACCATGCTTTTAGCTCCAGGTATCATGTATTATCAATTCAATCAATTCAATGTGAAAATGTTCAACCAATGTATTATATCGATGTAATGCAGGGGTGTCAAACTCACGTCGTTACAGCATCATTGCATGACGTATCGGGACATTTTCCCCTTCACTAAACCGAGCATGGGTGTGGCCAGCACATGGTGCATCCAGCCCATGGGCCGGGAGTTTGACAGCCCTGATGTAGTGAAAACTTGTCTTCTTAATTCCCCCCCCCCCATTCTTTTAGAGTTTGGGAGTGGAGTGGTTTTGTTATTGTTTATTATTATTATTTATTTATTTATTTAAATTTATATACCGCCCCCCTCTCCCAAAGGGACTCGGGGCGGTGAACAGCCAAGATAAAATGCACATATAGACATACATATACAATATTTAAAAGTTAAAAGAATTAAATACGTTGGCCATATCAAAAGATTAAAAATAAGGGAATTAAGAAAGTTAAAACCAGATTAAAAGCTCTAAAAACCACTAGGCCAGACTGGCTTGCTGAAATAAATGAGTTTTCAATGCACGGCGGAAGGTCAGGAAGTCAGGGATTGTCCTCATCTCCGGGGGCAATTCATTCCAGAGGGAGGGTGCCCCCAATGAGAAGGCCCACATCCTCAGGGTTGCCAGCTGTCCAACTGGCAGCACCCCGAGGAGGCCGACTCTATGGGAGTGTATTGGTCGACGGGAGGCTGATAATGGCAGGAGGAGGTCTCACAAATATCCTGGTCCCAAGCCATGGAGCGCTTTAAAGATATAACTAAAACCTTGAAGCACATCCGGAGGGCCACTGGGAGCCAATGCAGCTCGCGCAGAAGTGGCATAACATGAGAGCCCCGAGGAACCCCCAACACCACCTGCATGGCCGCATTCTGCACCAGCTGGAGCCTCCGGATGCTCTTCAAAGGCAGCCCCATGTAGAGAGCATTGGCATAATCTAGGTGGGAGGTTACAAGGGCGGAAGTGACTGTGCGAAGTGTATCCTGATCCAGAAAGGGCCGCAACTGGTAGATCCTACGGACCTGGCCAAAAGCCCCCCTGGCGACGGCCGCCACATGGTTTTCCAATGACAGCCGCACATCCAGGAGAAAACTCAGATTGCGAGCCCCCTCTGTGAGGGCAAGAATTTCTCCCCCCCCCCCACAGCCAGCGGTGGAACCAGCTGGCTATACCGGGGTGCCGGGAAGCACAGACACTCAGTCTTAGATGGGTTGAGCTGAAGCCTGTTCCACCCCATCCAACACCGCACTGCCTCCAGGCACCGGGTCATCACTTCTACGGCTTCATTTTTGAAAAAAATACTTGTCAGGTTCTTTAAGATGAGAATAAGCTTCTTCTACTTATAATGAGGTGTCTGAGGAATGTGTGTGTGGCTACCCACAAGTTCATTGCCGCAGTCATCTTTCTGGACATTGACAACCATAATTTTATTACATTCCATGGGAGGTCTTCATGTAGAAGGGAGATAATAGTTTTGTTTTTTTCAGATCAGCAAAGAGGACTGGGGAGAAGGGATACCTAAGAGGAAGAAAAGCAGTATGCTCATGCAGTTTGCAACCATAAAGAAAAAAAAATGATTTATCGTTATTAGAATGTCAAAATAATTTCTAAATCATGCTGAAAATAAGGTTGAAAATGCAGATTTCACAGGGGAAAAATAATTCTGTAGGACTAATCCTACAGAAATGTAAAATCCATGAATAAATGATACCTTTGGAAAATTTGACGGACGAAGAGAAGATCGTGATAAATGATCCTAATAAATTCACTTAATCCTCATCCAAATATATCCTAAAGATTTTGAAAATACAAATGAAAAAAAACCCGATATTCCTAAATCAACTTTCAATACAGGGAGATGGGTCACTTGATCATTCCAAAGACCCGTAAATAAAGGCATCCAGTGAATCTATTTTAAATCCACATTTCTTTCTCAACTGTCCTGCGAAACACACACACACACACACACACATACACACACAGAGGCATAACCTGAAAAGCTTCTTAAATTTGTAGTAGCACTTGCAGATCAATATATCTTGATGTGGTTTATAGAGACTGCTTAGATACAATATCATAAGAGAACAGCTTGGGAAAGGCTCTTCGTAACCATTAAAGATAAAGCTATGGGAACAGGCTAAAACTCTGCTAGGAGAATATAAAGCTGTAAGATTAGTAGAAGATAAATTCTTATTGCTTAGGAGCATGCCCTGCTCTAGCGCTTCTGGAGGAGGACAGAAAAGTTATTAGATATGAAATTAATTCCATAGTACCTAGAATTCCACTGTTATAGACTGGATAACCTAATCACTTTATCCTTACTCCCTAACACATTAATCCACCTCCTAATGCTTTACCTAATTAGAGAGAAATTTGGAGCAATGCTGGTCAGGAAGGTAAGGATTAGGGTTAAGCAAACACTTGTATTTGAAACCCACTGCCTCCCTTAGTCAGTGTGAAAGATCCTTTAAGAAACTCCCACCCTAGCTAATCCATGACCCACAGCAGGGAAGAGTGTTAACAATTTAGTTTAAAACTCACACTCTGACAAATGCATTAAAAAAAAAAACAGATTTGCTTCTTTGATTTATAGGTATTAGTTGTTTTTCCAAGGCCCATTAATGACTCTTCATCATGTACTTGTAAGGAGCATTAAGTAGGAAAAGTTGTTCCCAGCTCTGTATTATTCAAAGGCAATTTACACTAATTATTGGAGTCCATGGTGTTGCCCATATTAGCAGAATGATCAATCCCAGCAGGCTAAAAATACTTTTAAAATGCTGGGGTTTTGTCAAGATACAAAAGCAGGGCTTTCACTGAAGTGTGATTTTTTTTCACACTTTAAATCTCAAATGTTTGTAATGTTCAAAGATGAGCCTGTTTGAAGACAAGCTTTATTTACTGATGCTATAATGTATCACATGCAAAAGGGATTAAACAAAATATAAAAATATAACCTGTATATTTTAAATAGTGCTTTTAAAATCTATGTCCCATTCAAGATTTGTTCTAAAATATTATTTCATAATTTCAAAAGTCTGAAATATTTGTGAACCTCTTTCTTGTTAAAAAGTTTTACTAAGATCTATTTGACTGCTCAGATATAACTGACATACAACTCAAAACAGAAGAGGCTCCGTAGGGTAAATCTTACCCTTGTTTTACCAGGCTCCAAACATAAAATAGAAGAAAGAACAAATATTAGATATGTTCGCCACCTTGAGTTGTTTATAAAAATAAAGGTGAAATAAATAACTTAATAACATTTCTATTTCAATGTATACATTACTATTATATGCTCTAAATCTAATGAGATTTGTTAAATTATTCAAAGGTATGTAAGAAAGAGGTTCACCCCTCTCCTAAAAAATGAAATATCCTGGGAAATATTAAAAGGCAGAATATTTCCCCTAAAAAGAGTAGAAACTCGGAAGCAGAAACTCACCTCAGAGAGGCAGAAACTCAGCTCCCCACCTTTGTTAATGGGCCATTAAGCCTAGGCCAGAGTAATTTACATAATAAAGGCCTCTACCCATCTCACCACCTGGCCTGGGAAGATTGTATCAGCCAACACTCAGGTGAAGTCATGTGGTCCAGACAAAGCCTACAAAGTTAGTTAAGACCCACAGCACTGGGAGTTTGACAGTCAATGGGATACATTTTTTGCACAGGAACAGGAAACACTAAGGTGGGGCCCACCAGAGGGTGTATAAGGGTCTCTCAGCATCTTGGCCCGCCCTTCTCTTTTCACCTTGAAGCATGTGATCATCCTTCTCACTTTGGAGCTCCAAGCCATGTGGTCCTGTCCACCATTAAACCATCTTTCCAAACAGCCTCCATGTTTCCAATGTCTTTTTCCCCATTTGGAACTGAACCCAGAAGGATAATTCTTCCAACAGTAAACTCAAAACAAAATAGTGATTTGCTGGCCAAAAGAGAGAACATATTTGTGCAAATAAACTAGGACTTGTAGCTTGTAGGTGGTATTGCAACTCCCTGATTGCACATCAGTAGGAAGAAGAAAAAACTGTTGTGAAAGATACTAAAATATTAAAGGATATTATTTCTAGAATCAGCAGGAATTAGTGCGCTGGTAGAATTTACAGCTATTTTAAAAAATATCTATTTTACATTTATATGATAGCTGCACCCATTTCTAAATAGGTGTCTATTTCTTTGTCTGCCTAGAGTATAAATTAGAAAAATTCAAGATTCATCAAGTCAGTTTTTACAGGGAGAAGGGCAGGGAATGTGAATATGAGTCACTTTTCAAAATGAGATGGGCAGCACATCAATTGAATGAATGAAATTACAATTAATTTTTATACTGTTCAGGGAGGGTGTCTTTTTGACAACAAAGGATGATTGGATGTTGTTTTCAGAAAGTTATAAACAGACTCAGAGTCCAGATGGATTTGAAATACGATTTTATATTAAATTATGAGTCCTTCTCATGGAAAACAGCTTAAACTGATGAATTGGAGTTTGAAGATTAGACATTAGAAGGAACAAGAAGAAAATGAAGCTTACAATTCAAAAAGTACATTTAACTCATCTTTCTCTTATGAATCAAAATACTTTAATATTAGATGTATTGAAAGATATTTGTGAAAAAATGGACACATAAGTTAATTGTAAGAATGCCTACTATTATAAATAGACCATATTCAAATGATGTTATTGAAGAGGAACAAGTTCTATAGACAAGACTAAAATTGATTTGAATATCAATTTAAAAATGACAGGCTATAAAAACGATATGTGAAAAGATATATGGATATATAAATGAAAGCAGCTGCTGTCTTATGAACATACAAATAATAAAACAGAAAAGTAACTTGGAGAACTTTCCCAGATTGAATTTACAAAAGAGACCTGTTAAAGTTTAAGGATTTTATGAGCAGACAAAGAAAAAAAGAAAAAGACATTAAGTTGTAGGATATTTTTTGAAGGAATTAAAGACCAAGATTGTTAAAAGTAAAGGGGAGGAATATAAAATTGGTTCATTTGATCAATGTTAAAATAAATATTTTGCTATTCCTATTAACCCTTAATAGACTTTTAAACTAGGACTGAGTAACAAGATATTAAAAATTTTTTTTACATAAATGACATGGGATATGGGAATAGATCGTTTGTTATATTTTAGGAGGTGCTGATAAGTTACTAAAATATTTATACTTGTTCTGACAAAAGAAGTTACAACTTTATATATTTTTTTTTCTTTACTATATTATTTTTTTTCTTTCCATTTTTCTTTCTATTCTTTTTTCTTTTCTGCACTTTCTAATTTTTCTTTTTACTCTTTCATTTTTAGCTCATATTAGCTTTTAACTTTTTAATTGTAACATTTAATAAAATTATTGCAAAAATATCTGCAGTATGAATATTTTACTGTGAGATTATGATGGTTAAACTACCTTGCTAATTTACATAGGAAATGTGGAACTGCAAGAGAAATTAACACTAGAAAAAGAATGACTTTGCAGTGAAAATAGTCAGAAAAAAAAAAGCTTTAAAGATAATTGGCCTATTTATAAAACGTTTGCAGCACTTTGATCCATTAGTAAAATGATCGGAATATTGACAGAACTATGTATTTATTATCACCAGATTTCTCTTCTCTGGATGCTATGGAAAAAAAAGAAAAAGAGAGAGAAAAGGAGGTGGAAGGGATGAGGGAAAGGGAAGATAAAGGAAGGGAAGGGAAAAGGAGGGGAGGGGAGGGGAAGGAGGGAGGGAGGGAAGAAAGGAAGATGTTTGAGGCATGATAGAAAAATCGTTGTGTATGCTACGTTTAGATTTTCTAACGTTAAAACTAGTTATGTCAAAATTAAAATAGATTTTAATTTTCCTTAGTAGCCACTTGCATAGCTTATGGTATGCATGAGGCAAAGGATCATGTTTCAATTCTCCATTGGATCCAAAATTACTGTATGGTTGAGCTATTCTGTATTCTCATTCCGCTAATGATTCCTCATCTGAGCTGTCTTTCCATATGGCAGTAATCTTAAATGTGATTTGGAATGTTCAAAATGAAGTGTCCTCTATGTTCAAAGAATTTTGAAGTGTACACAGTTTCAAACTGTGATATCAAAAACTGAATTGCAGAAACGGTATGATGTAAAAGCACCCTAATTAAGTCCCACTGGTTTTAGTAAGACCATTCTATGTATGATTACATCAGGCAATGCATTGGATTGAGATGTTGTCATAAAATCAATAGGACTTAATTAAGGATACTTTTATGTCATAACATTTCTGCATCTCGGTTTTTGATAAAAACAATTTGAAGCTGTGTACACTTCAAAATCAGTGGTGGGATTCAAATTTTTTTTATTACCGGTTCTGTGGGCATGGCTTGGTGGGCGTGGCAGGGGAAGGATACTGTACAATCTCCAGTCAGAGGTGGTATTTGCCGGTTCTCCGAACTACTCAAAATTTCCTTTACCAGTTCTTCAGAACTGGTCAGAACCTGCTGAATACCAACTCTGTTTAAAATCCTTTGAACATATATATGGAACTTCATTGGTGTTCATGTGCTTGTCTCCAGTTGGCCAATAGGAGTGTGCAAAATTATTATTCAATCTATATCCTATCCCCTGACATACTATAACAAAATTTCCTCATCCACATACTTAATCCACATTGTAAATATTTGACCATTTAAGGGAAAAAAAAAAAAACACCCCAAAATGCTGATTGGTTCTTATGAAGAAAAGCTTTTCTTGCAGTTACTGCAAAGCTAACTGGTACACTTACTATCTTCTTGAAAGCTATAAAGTAAAAAGAACAGGTTACAATTTTGCAACCATTTTCCAACACTACCCCCACCTGATAATAAGCAGTTAGACTGGGGCGAGGGGGGGGAGAGGGTTAGAGAGAAGCATCACTTAAACTGCCTACATACGGGAATATGGAACTTGATGAGAAAGATCAGGGAAAAGAGAGATTGGGGAGACAGTTATCCACAAGCTTTGCGGAGCTTCTGTGTTGAAAATGAAATTATTACCTCTTTTGTTATTCTATTTCCAGCATATATCACAGCTGAGCCAGGAATAAATTATCTGAGCCAAAATGATAACACTGGTGCAAAGCTTCTACAGCAGAATAAACATCTTATGTCAAAGGGACTTCAGTCAAGACTAAATTACGTTCAATTAAGTTCAGTCTTTACTTTCTGCCAGCTCCCATTCTCCCCTTTCAAGAAGTTGCAAACTCAAGTAATGATAGTTGCAAGGCCATGGCCTCGAGGTCATTCTGCTCCAAATATGGTTCTAAATCTAATATCAGAATATAAATTGAATAAATAAATTGAAAAGCAGCTTAATTAATTGCGTAGTAGTCTAGATGTTTTCTTTAAATCGTTTTAGAAAATTCACATATCACACATAAGCACACTCTACAATTAAGAAATCTTCGTTTGAAACAGACATAAAGAAATTAATGGATAAGGAGGTTGCAATCATCAACGGACGTATGATGCATTAGTTTTCTCACAATTCATATTTCAACACAGAAAATGTTGGTGTTGAGTAAAAGATGTGTGATGTTTAAGCCTTTTTAAAATAAAACGAATTAACGTTTTTGTCTTTGTGGTTGGACTGCAACCCCCCCATCCTAACAATTATCAGAAAGTGTGGATCTATAGTCTAACTATTTAGGAAGTCAGGGACACGGTATTCATTTATTTTACTAATGCAGTGAAAGTGGTCATCTTACTCTTATTTTTAATATTAATATTGTAGCCAGCAGTCATGTTATCATCATCATCATCAACATCTAGCATCGTTTAGCTGCAGCAACACTTTTCTATTACAGGTAGGCCTTGACTTATAACAGTTCATTTAGTGACTATTCAAAGTTACAATGGCACTGAAAAAAGTGACTTGTGACTATTTTTCACACTTATGACCTTTGCAGCATTCCCCTCGGTCACATGATCAAAATTCAGATGTTTGACAACTGGTTCATATTCATGACCGATGTCATGTGATCATCTTTTGTGACTTTCTGTCAAGCAAAATCAGTGAGGGAGCCAGATTCACTTAACAACTGTGTTAATAACAACTGCAGTGATTCATTTAACTGTGGTAAGAAAGTTTGTAAAATAGGGCAAAACTCACTTAACAGATGTCTCACTTAACAACAAACATTTTGGCCTCAATTGTGGTCATAGGTGAAGGACTACCCATACATCCAGTAGATTTTTAGCTCTACCAGTTGGCTTATCAAGAGAAACCTGATTGGATCTTCACATTACATTAGGTTGTTGCCACCACTATTTCAAAAAATGAAGATCTACCAAACTACAGCATGCAGTCCCTAAACCTCCTATCACATCTTTTGTCTGGTAATAATTGGAGGAATTTAAGGAGCAGAGAATATTTTTCTAATGAAGAATTAAAATAACATTGCATCTATAATATAATTTTAAAAGCAGATAGATGATCTTCTGAAATATAAAACACAAATAACAAATGTGTGGGAATCACTTCACCAAATGCAAAATGATAGCATCCCAAATTCTGGGTTGGTATTTCAAAACAGATGAGGTAAGAAAAAGGAAGTACTTATGAGATTTTATTTTCTGTGAAACATATTAGAAATCGGTAGTGGGTTCCTGGAAGTAGAACACAATGTAATGGAATGCATGCATTTACACAGAACACAATGTAATGGAATGCATGGATGACCTTTAGGAAAGGGGAGAAGAGTTACTGCCTAGGAAACAGAAATCAGACATGGGAGGTAGAAGCTCCCAGTGTCTTAATGGTCAGAGGAAAAAAAACTAAATAAGTACCATCCTAATAGAGCAAGAATTTAAAAGTGGACATGGGAAGTTTATACCTTCACACTTGGCAAGATTCTGTTAATAATGTAGCCTAAAATAGATTTGTTTCATCTGGTCATGTTTCCTGTCTGGTTAACCCAGGAAGGCCAACACACCGCAACCTCATATTTATGGAACTGTCTCAATCTAAGCCATAAGCCTTGTAACATATATGCAGACTTTAGAAACTTTTCCCCCAACTGCACCTGCTTCAGACATTTTCGTGGAGGAAAGATGTAAAAACCACCCACTTGAAAAGGATTCAGAGTTTTAGAATCATTCTTGATCACTGGGGACAATAAAAAAAATCACACAGGTTGCGAACATCTATTATGATTATATTAATAAGATTTATTAAATATTTAATATATATTTAAATATACTTATTACTTATATATTTAAAAAAGATAAGAACAGAAAGAAGGGAATAAGGGAACTTATGAATGAAAAAATAGTGAACTATAGCCACATCAAGACATAACCTCTGTATTTGTAGCCAGGGTTGGAATTCAGAATAGTGTTTTGCTTGCCATTGGGTTCACATAGCAGCTGTGCATCGTGCATTGTATGTAATGCTGTTGGCACTGTACTTGTTCTAATTAATACAAGTCAGACTTCATCAGTGAGATGGGGAGGGGCACCAATTTTCTACCACCACTTGGAAAAAATAATCCCCACCCAATTCTGAGAGAGAGGGAGTGAGAAACAGATCTTCCCACAATTGTCTCTGCTATGCCCAATGCCAGCTCATCTGCATAATATAAGAGACACCAAATATGCAAACAGATGTTTCTCTCATTAAAATAGTATATGCAAATACTCTGGATAGGAGTGGTAATGTTGTTTTAGGGTTGAGAGGTCATTGGGGGTAATTAAAGGTTAATCCAGTTTTCTGTTCACAGGGTGTAAGACATGAGTGGCTGTGAAGAGAAATTGTCACTTAACCTTCAATTCATTACCAACAGGCACATGGATTTCCACTGAAATAACATAAACATATATGCATTTATCCATTATCCACTGTCTAGGCAGGGTGCATCTCACTGGAGATAGCTCAAAATGATTTGTTGTTATGAATCTAGTTAAGTAGGTGCTGGAATGCATTAATTAGGCAAACTGGAATTTGATCAGAAATATTCAGAGCTCAATCTAATGTTGTAATCTCATTAAATATGTTTCAATTGCTTTGAGATCTTGTCAAATGTTAATAGAAAACTGTCTGAAGTGGTTGCAGAACCATCCCCTTTTCAAAGATAATTAAAATTCTAGCATTTCAGGTGCCGGGCAGTGGCAAGCATCTGAAAGTTGAAGGCAAACATGAGCCAGCAGGCAGCGAATCAGCACTTTCCCTTGGAGCGCTCCATCAGACGGATTGAAAGCAGCAAACAGGTTAACACTTTGAACTGAGTTCATCTCTGCCAGAAGAAGTTCCCCTCCCCCCCCCACACACACTTTCTGCACCCAGGAGGAAATAAAGCGATAACTGTTTGGCACTGCAATCTACCTTGCTTCTTCTTCTTCAGTCAGGGTGGAGGGGAGTGGAAGCTAGGCAATGTAAACATCCACCCGTCCTTCTGGAAGTGAGACAAGGAGAAAAGTTTACAATTTGTTGTAAATATGGGTTTGGCTGCACATCTGTCAGTCGCCTCCTTAGCACCACTGGCTTTGCAAGTTGTTTCCTTGAGTCAGAAATCATTAAACTCTCTCTGTTCTCATGATAAGGGGGTCTATAAACAGCATACAAATATAATTGTTAAAATAAGTGATGGATTCAACACGGGAAAGGCCGATGAAAGCTAAAAGATCACACAAAATGGATCACTGTATATTGAAACAATCAGCCTTGTTAGTATTAATGATTTATTTCATAAATGATAAAAGATACTTGCAGGAGATCAGAAAATCAAAATGTATTTCTAGGCATGCCAAATGAAAGCCTTCATTATTTATTTGCAGTACACCAAGAAAGCAATGTTTGGTCATTGAAAGTTATAACCCATTGACCTACCATCTGGACTGATTTTTTTTGGGATGGGTGGGGGGTGGTCAGCTAAGACTTTACAGCTTGTGTGTGAGTGTGTGTCTGTGCATGCCTGCGTGGATGCATGCCTGTGCTATAGACTCACATATACATTATTTACTTTATCATCTTACTATGATTATTCTGGCTTTATTATACAATGGATTATTTGTGGCAGGGATGAAAAAAAAGTGGAAAATATAAGGTAGTTATAATAGAAGAGGATGACAGAAGATGTGGTCCCCTCTCCTAAAATGCTATGAAGCAAAAGCGAAAGAATTAAATTTAAAAAATCCTAATCTGTAAATATATTTTTTAATAAACTGCCTACCATATTCAAATTGATCTAATACCTAATATTATTATTTGAGCTATGCCAAATATCTTTCTATTTATTCATTCATTGATTTATTGGAAAACTTCTGGCTTTCAAGAAGCATGCAAAAAGAATAAAGAAAATGAGAACAGGTATTAGAACAGTAAGACCTTGAGTTATGCACAACTAATTGCTGCAATTTATTAAGGAAACAAAACAGAGGAGATCTTTCCTGGCTTTAGCCATATCCAAGGGGATTAATTTGTCACTCTTCAAAAACAACTCATTGGAGGAATACCCTCTGATTCTTTATTCTCACATTAATTAGGAGTAATAAGAACACTAGATACACGTGGCTTTTAAAAAATTAAGAGCAATAAATCTAAAATAATCTCAAGAGGGGAGAAAACAACAAAGATATAAATGAAGTATATTTATATATACATATTTGTATACACAAGCATGTCTGTGTATATACAGCCACATATATATTGTGTATAGGTGTATATAATAACAAGTTTGGAAGGGAGTTTGGAGGTCTTCTAGTTCAATCACCTTGCTCACGCAGAAGATTCTGTATCATTCTGGCCAAATGGTTGTCCAGCCTATTCTTGAAAACTTTGAACAATTGAGCGCCCATAACTTCTGGAGGCAAGTTGTTCTACTGATTCTTTATTAATGTCAATTTTAATAAATAATAAAATTAATATGATTATTTATTAATACTGATTATGTAATAATGATTGTTAATAATTGATATGTGTATTTATGTGTGTGTGTGTGCATATGTGTGTGCACAAAAATATATGTAGGCATGTATATGATATCTGACCATTACTAATTTTAAAAGTTCTAATACTTGGAGACAGGACAAAGATTTTGATCAGTATTCCTCAACTAAGTCATTCCATTTTTCACTGGTCATATTTACAAGCAATTCAGGGATCTATTATCCACTTATACTGAAGAGCACCAGATTGGGAAAGTTTGTGCTAAGCCAAGTTTGAATAGAATGGAGCTAAAGATTTCACATGCTAAAGAGAAAAAAAACTGAAATCAGAGTGTTAAAATAATGTTAATCTTAATCCAGTACAAATAACTATATGATTTCCATAGTGAGCCTAAATCACCTCAGGAAATGGCTGTAGTATCTTAATAATCTGTTGGGGTTGGGGGATGAATATACATATAATAAACTTTATATGGCCCTGTGCAATAATTTTATTCTTGTGTAGTTCTTTCTCATGGTACTATTTTAAAATCTGGGATTATTGCAGCTAAATGAATACTTTGATCAGTGTGGCTGAAGGGATTCTGGAAATTGAAGTCCATACATCTTAAGGTTGCCAAAGTTGAGGAACACTGGTCTTGATTTTAGGAAGGTAGCTTATACAAACTTAAACCATTAGTTTAGTTCAAAATATTTTGGCAATTACCCTCTAAGATTAGAGACAGAAGCCCATTCCCTCCAGTGGTGAGATTCAAATTTTTTTATTACCGGTTATGTGGGCATGGCTTGGTGGATGTGGCAGGGGAAGGATACTGTAAAATCTCCAATCAGAGGTGGTATTTGCCAGTACTCAAAATTTCCACTACTGGTTCTCCAGAATTGATCAGAACCTGCTGAATACCACCTCTGATTTCCTCTCTGGCTCAGTGATTATTTAATATATGATCACATATTCTCCGAGCAACATTCTACAGTATACTATGTCTTTGGAAATGTGAAAATGTGATTTTAAAGCAGCACATGACATAGACCACAAATAACAGGGTTTGATCCAGTCTGTGATTATGAGGTTTTACTACATTAAAGAGAGAACTGCTCTAAATAATCTGAAAGGATATCTCAGGTATTATTCTCTGTGCTCCTGGATCAATTTATAAACAGAGGAAATGGCTGGTCTGAAATGCTTCTCTCAATAATGCCATCTTGTTAGTAGCAGAAGAAAAGTTTTCATCTTATCAAAGCTGAGTTAGTTAGTAAAAGGAGCCCAAGGAGGCTTTCCTCAGGACTACAGGACTATCTTAGGCCTGGCTTCTTAAAAATATAATGCAGATTCATGGTATTTCCAGAACCTGGTACTTTAGTTTCAATAGTCTTTGAGGCCTGAACTGATCTTGGATATCCTGATTATTTCAACCACTTGTAATACTTATCTTACCGTGAACTTTCCATGCAAAATGCATAGTTTTTTGTCTGTTGCGCCTTCTTTCTTTTCAGATCTTGATGATCCCACAATTGTTAGAGCATTCAAGATACCGCAACAAGAAACAGATTACAGAATGCCTATCTTGGATCACAGTGCTTAAGGAAGACACGATATCAGCATGATGAGAGCTCCCCCTAGTGTTTGAAAATAAAATGGTGCTACTGGAAACTCCTTGCTACACCCTGTAATTATATCCTATAACCAGGGAAGCATTGTGAATTATGTCCATGATAAAGGATCCCAAGTTTTGTATATTGTTGAAGGCAGGCTTTTTAACTAGATTAAATAAACACCCAATGAAATTTAGAGGTCAGTATTTGCTGGAATTAGCTGCTCTGAAAGCACTCACCTTAAATATTGGCTACATTGTTTTGTGTTACTGCCATGTAAGTATTTTTTAATGGCTGATTGAATTTTAGTAAAATACAGTTTAGAAGTCTACTCTTGGTCAAAGTTTACTCGCTTTTTTTATTAATCTCACATTCTTTGCCTACTGATTTATTTATCACATTTGCACAGCTACTATCCCAAAGAAAATGACTCTGGGAGGCATAGAACACTTAATTAGAAAAGAAAAACAATAAATACATATAGACAAACATTGTAAAAATATAGAAAAACTACACACAAATTACATACAAACAAGAGAAGATGTTAACTGCAGCAAAGGAGCCATCACAAGATCCCTATTCTTAGGGGACTTGCAAAATGTTAAGAAGAATGAGCTAATCTGGACTGAGATTTCACAAGGTTGGCACCATAGCAGAGAAGGTCCACCTCCTGGGACCCCAGCAATTGCAATTCCCTGACACTTTCTGTCAAATCTTATGTAAGGCTTATGTAACTGGGTGAGATCAGTGGTGGAATTCAACTGGTGTTACCACCGGTTTGGTGACGTTTTACTGTGCACACATGTAAAAAAACCTTTAGCCATGCTGCTCGGACAGCTGAAAAGCGCTGCGCGCAGGTGCACAGTTTGGAAAGCCTCTTTTTTCCTGCTTTTCCAACCTCAGCTGTGCTGTGCAAAGCATGAGGTTGAAAAAGCAGGTTGGGCCAAACAGCAGCAAACACAGAACCAGTTCTGTGTCTGCTGCTCTTCAGAGCTACCGGTTCTATAGAGCCGGGCAGAACCAGTAACATCCCACCCCTGGGTGAAATGGTTCCTCAGATAACCCACAACCGCATGTCATGAAAGCCTTCATAGGTCAAAACCAGCAGTGAGTGAAAATGTCTTCATATACTATGGAATATGAAGGCCTCTTTCTATATGTGAAAAAATTCAATTGCCACTAAGTATTTCCTTTACAACCTGCTTGCTAATGGTAATTGCAACAATGATTTCCATGCTTGTGGTTTTTTTGACACATCTAAAGAACAATCTTTTAATTTTACTATTCCAAATGTAAAGGGAAAAACTGCATAGTATTTTGAGTATGATTTCCCCTTCCAATTTTTAAGGGCAGATGATATTGTGATGCCTGGTGGCAACATTAATTTGCCAATTTCACAATTGGTTGAAGAGAAAATCTCATTCCAGTAGTTGAGTTTAAAAGATTTCCTTATTTGTTTATTGATAAAGTTCTTCATTTGAAATTATGCCTGACTTTTCTGAGAAATTTAATTTTATTCAATAATGAAATGAAGGTTAGTGATGGAAAAACTAAAATGAGATTTAATGCTAATTAAATTTGTTAAAGAGAGATATCAAAAACTGTGCCACTGAGTTTCAAAGAGAAATGGAATTGATCTGATTAACAAACTACTTAATGGAAACATACAGCTTTTATATGCAGGGAGTGGGAAAACAGGTATATTCATGATTAAAAAAAGAAAAAATATTTTCAAATTGATACTTTAGAACAACTTTTCTATCTATCTATTATCTATCCACCGAGCTAGCTAGCTTGCTACAAATGAATACTGAAATTCCTCATTTGATGACTACTGTATCTAATTAAAATATGTGTTGACTTTCTATTTTTTCCTTCCTCTCCTAATAAAGAACTGCAATCAATTTGTATGTTACTCTGATGTAACAGTTTAAACTGGAGAAAATGAGGAGTTTAAAAAATAAAAGAACCTTCCAAAGACAAATGAAGTGCTATCACTGAAATCTGTATTTATCTGGAAAGAAAGGGCTAAAACATTACCTCAGAATTCAAGATTACAACTTCAGTGGGGCATAATGTAAATCCATTCTAGTGGTGAAACATCAGAAGACATAATCCTTTTTCAAAGACCTTTTGTTATTTTAATGTCTGACAAATTATGCTTTTAAAAAAAGAGTGAGAGAAACAGAAAGAGGGAGAAGGAAAACACTTACATTTAAGAGGTTTCTTTTACTTCAGAAAAGAAACTTCCCTGTTTAAAAAAGTTTTAATTCTCCTTTACCAATAGTATCTACTAGGCTGGATATGTATTAACATAAAAGTGGAGTTATTTACTTTCAATAGGATTCAATACAAAATTACCACCAAAGATTTTTTGCATCAAGTTGTGATGGCAACTCCACTTTTGAAAAGCGCTTAAAATTTAGCAAAGGCTTTTGTTTTGTCAATGATAATTGATTGTTGGTCCTTAGACTTAAATTGTTTCTTTAAAAACTATATCCATATACATTGTTGATATTTGCATGTGATAGAAAGACATTAAAGTACACTAGAATTTTGCATTTTATTTTTATTAAAAATAATATGATGGAATTAATGTATATGAGCTTCCATAGCCTTGGAATATGAACTTCATTTGTTTATTTTTGAAATTAAAAAAATACAATTTATAAAATAAAAGTTGAAGGAATTTTATCTGAGTGAATCTAAATACAAACAAAATGGTATTGACTTGAAAGTGCTTATTTATGTATAAATCATATTTGGAAGACAACCATTCAAAGCAACCCTGGACAAGGTGAAGTTTAAAAATGAAAAGAAAAAGAAAAAAAGATTGCCAAACAGGAGCAGCAAAAAAAAAAAAAAAAGTAACAACAAAACTATCATCCAATAAGCTGACATTATCTATTAGCCTAATATCTGGGAAGGTTGAATGTCATCAACCAATGTAATCAAATACAATTTCTGGACAAGTAGTTCATCCATCTTCACCAAAAGAGGGTGAAAAGAGAGGTCAATCTATCATATATATATTTGAAACGTCTATTCCAGCGTTTCTCAACCTTGGGAATTTTAAGATACGTGGATTTCAGCTCCCAGAATTTTCCAGCCAGCATTGCCTTCTCAACTAATTGAACTATATAGTAACATTGCAGCTAAATAAAAATAGGCCCACAAAGGTCCTTTGTCAGACACTATTTTATTGAAAAGAGGAGTTAAACAGTAGTTTACTAGCGCCTACTTATTTAACTTTTATATTAACAGTATTGTAATGGCCATGAAGTCACAATGTTTTTCTCCCTTTTATTTAATGGATAGAAAATTTCAATACTAATGTATGCCGATGGCTTGGGTCTTATTTGCTGTAAAGAAATTGTTGGCCAAACTAGCTAATGAGTGTGAAATAGAAAAACTGAGGATAAATTAAAATAAAACAAAGTTAGTGGTTTTGGCAGAGGTAGTATTAAAGACAAATACAGCAATGACTTCTTTTTAAATGAGGCATCATCTTTTATAAGCTCCTTTTACGGAAAGCCCATTTAAGTAGTGTTTTAGCAACCGCTGAAGATACAATGAGCATTATTCTGAAATTTCACCATTCTAAAGGACAATTGATAGCTCATGCAATTAGAATACTGCAAGACAACTTTATAACTCATATGTTGTATGGGAGTAGAAGGAAGGATACCTTCTATCACCATTATTGGGACATTATCTATATACTACTAAAGCTATAATTAAAAATGAAGCTTGAATTTGTACCTTGTGGCCTCTCAAATTCATATTAATTCTTAGACCAGAGAAAGACACATTAGATATCAGAAAACAGAATACTATTATGAAGAAATCTCATATACACTCTTAATTGCGTTTAATAATTTTCCAGCGTTTTCCCCGTTTCATTTAGATGGGCATTTTAACACTAGTATTAAATCTCAGTACTGAATAGAGGATTAGTAACATCCGACAAATCTCCCGACCAACAGTCTTGAAAGTAAAATTTTAATATTTACTATTGTAAATGCCCTATTTCAGCTGACTATATCATATCATATATGATATCAATGGAAAAATAAGTTATAAAAAATGTAAAATAAAGCAAAGTAAAAAAAATAAAAAAGTTTTGCTGAGTTTAAAATCAGTAATATTTGAGTTCCAAGAATTATACTTACTGCAACAGCAATACAAAGTGGATGTCTCAAAGGTAGTAGAGCTAATACACAGTGACTCAGCTGAACAAGCATGCCTTCTTCCCAAAGCAGCCAACAAACTAATGAGGTTAGTTTGCAACCAACTGAAGCTTCTAACCCAAATGGACAGAAATAATCAAAGCAACAGAACAAGGAAAAATATAATTTGTAAGATTTACAGAAACACGCTGCAGAGCTGCTTTGGTAGGTTAATAGATGCTGATTATATTCATTTCATTCATTCCAGAAGCAGTTAATGGGGCAACAGAACAATACAGATAACCCCTAAGTTAACATTTTACTTCCTTCCTAAAGTACCTGTTGGCCTGAAATGAAAATTGTGTGCTTTCCACCATCAGATAATTCTTCCAAAATGCCTACTAAAATTGCTGAATTCTATTGAATTGTTAGAAAATTCTGGGTTGGAGGTCAATTTAGGCTTGGTTAGCTAAATTAGATGCAGACGGTTGGTTCTTTTTTAACATTTACAGGGTTCTCTCTAACGTGTTCGTTTTCATCCTTTTTTGAGGGGGCTTATACAGCATTTGTGTTTTCCTTTTGGTCTTCAACTATGAACTTAACCCAGTGACAATAATAAACCTCAATGGAGTATAGCATGTTGATAGCATCACAAAGATTTTGAAAGAATCAACCAAATCAACTCATGGAAACTGTACCAGTTTCATTTTCATAAAGTTTTGAAATATGAGTTAAGAGCAGGAATGCACAACTTCTGCCAGCTTGAAGATCACATCAGATTTTGCAAACGTCAAAGGTCACATTTCAAAACATCTGCAGCAAAATAAGCAAGAATAGCTAAAATATTCCATACTTTTTAAAAAAGTATTTTTTATGACAATAAATAGGCACAATCAATTATGTTTATTTTCAATCTGTTGGCCAGAAAACAAAATAAATAACCATACATTGAAGGTAATGACAATTTTTGGACATGAAATATTGATGGTGCATTGGTGCAGAATGATGTGATTTATCTTGAAAAGGTGCAGTATTAGGCAAGTCTCCTTGTAAATTCTTTTGCATGGCTTATAAAGTCACTTTTACTTTATCAGATAGTTAGGACTGCAGAAAAAAAACCCGATTGCAACCAGCCTGTCTTCCACTTGACGACCTGTATACTGCAGGCGCCTGAAAGAGGGCTAAGAAAATATGTAGAGACCCCTCACATGCTGGACATAAACTGTTTCAACTCCTTCCCCTCAGGATGTTGCTACAGGGCATTGCATGCCAAAACAACTAGACATACGAGGGTTTTTTTCGTTCAAGCCACCCTCTGCTAAACACCTAATTCCCACCTCATTGTCTTATGCCTAAAGATGTAGTAAGGATGCAGCCTATGCAGCATTGCAGTTATCCTTATCTTTTCTATTACTTTCTCCTATTGGTATGTTATGACATCACTTTATTGTTTATCTCTTATGATTTATTTTATGTATTTTATAATTTATGCTAGAATATTCCATTCTTTTCTAAAGAATATTCTATTATATATTCTATTCTACTTCTTGGAAATGCTGGCAGAAGCCTCAGACCATAGTGATAAAGAAGTTATCTCCCTTTGAAGACATTCTTCTCTTGAAACAAGGTTGAAATGAAACATCTCTTTATGCCATGTTACAACCAACACATTTGTTCAAGCAATGACATTTCATTATTTAAAATAATTTCCAGTTCATTTTCAAATAGTTTCATATTTTATCTGTATAATTGTACCTATTGGTAGGTACAACTTCTAGTACCCATTCACTTTTGCATAGTGGGTCTTGTTCTTTGAATTACTTCATTGGATCTTAGGCAGGGATGTCAAACTCAATTCATCAGGGTTGTGTTTGACTGCGACAGTCATGTTGGGATCACCTGTGGTGGCCAAGTGCTAAAGCAGGACTTCCCTCAGACCCTTCCTCTCTCCCTCTCTTTATAATCTTCTTTCCTTCCCTCATTTCCTTTCTTATTCCTTCCCCTTTCCTTCCTTGCTCTCTTCCCATCTTTCTTTTTCTTTCTTCTTGCCCTTTCTCCTTTCCTGTCCCTTCTTGGATGCTCAAATGCAAAAGGGAAAACATTTCTCCGTTTGTTTTGCTCTTAATTTGTTTTGCTAGCCATCTACCAGCGAAAACGGAGCCCCCGGGGGGGGGCAGCAGAACCAGGGGCCGGTTCTTTGCTGTTTCCAGGGCTGCCCCATAGGCCAGATCTAAGCACCCTTGGGTTTGAGTTTGACACCCCTGATCTAAGGCATGAAAACATTATCCACATAATGTGCACAACAGATTTTGTTTTGGCTTGTCATAGTCAGTGCTCTAGGAGTTGGGAGATAATTTCCCCTGGACTCAGCTTAAACATGTCTATATGGTAAAAAATAAATAGGAACATTCTGTGAAAGTACTTGTATTTTAATATAGGTAGCTTTAATACTGAGCAATCAAAGATTTAGAAGACATTTCAGAATTGCCTACCTGTTTTCCCTTGTGGCAGATAATACCTGTTAATTGATTTGCTTATAAAATTTATTTAAAGGGATATTAAACTATCATTTTTCATTGCTAAGATTTAACTTCATCAGATAGGTTCTTTAAGGATGCTAATATGTGTTAATATGAAATTTGGAAATCAATTTGTAGTGTTATTACCTGTCCTATACAATACTAATACTGCAAGAATTGGAGATGTTAAGTTTGTGCATATATCTAAATACATAGATGGACAGACACAAATTTCTTCAAGCACATTTATAACCCTTAGTACACACTATTGTGCAATCCTCACAACATTGCATAATTAATACTTACCGTTTTTATAGGTCTACACCTACTTTTTGCTAGCAAAATCTTGAGATGTTTGGATGTAAAACATTTTTAATCCTTGTTATTTTAAAGACAAATTTATTTTTATGGCTGTACTGCATATGTTACGGAACTGCTAATGCAATTCTCTTGCTTTCTGCTGCTTCTTTCAAAATTCACTTTGATCTTACTGTTATAAATTGCCTATAAAATGCACTTCGTATAACATAACTATTCAATCAGAGATCAATAGATCAAATAAAATATACTTTTTGTAATCTAAAAAGTTCTAAAAGATGTAATTTTCTTAAATGTATGATCAGTACCTTGAAAATACTTTCTTCAAACAATGGTTGGGTGGACAGTTTTTTTGAAATACATACATCTTCAATGAAAGAAACAAAGAACAACTGCAGAAATATTTAAACATTCATAACTTATTATTTTGTTATGTTTTAAGTAACTGTACTTCACATGGATGTAAATAATGAAAGACTCCAATATACTGTAACTGCATGAGAACCAAATATCTATATATTAAAGATTTTTAAAATTATATATCATTTAATGATATTGTATATTTATTGAGCAAAATAATACACAACTTAACTAGCAGCTGAATGGCTTTTTCTACAAATACAACCAAAAACACTATAGATAACAATAATCAAGATTTTTTTTTTTAGATTTAACCAAGGAATCATTTCATTCTGTATCCAGCTTGGCATAATGTTTAATTAGATACTCTGCAAACTACACAAGAATTAAAAGCAGTTTTAATACCTGCCACAGATTTCATCAAGTTTTCTTATGTTAGCTTCAACATTCAATTACAGTTGACATCCCAACTGCTGTCATTCATTGATTAAAACATGTTAAACAATGTTACTGCTGTATACATTCTGCGTACAACTTCCCTATTGTTCAGATGCACCATTTTTAAACACAAATTTAAGATTGCAATAAAAGATTTGGTATCCAGTAGAATTAAAGATCTAATATCCATTTACATGGAAAAGCTACATCACAGTATTATACAACTAGTCAGGATTAATCATGTAGGCCATCTTTCCCATTTGATTGTTTTCATGCTCAAAATCAATAATTGTAAAAAAAATATATACAACTCTAGCCACATGATTTTGGCATCCAAATTCAGAGAACAGTTTAGAAGGACCATATTGTAAAACGTTGTCTGCTCAGCAACTTAACAAAGTCTGTTGAAAATTCATGTCTTCCCTTGATAAAGATATAGACAAGGCACTGACAGACAAAATAATTATTTTAAGGTACTGAAGAAAATAGATGGGTTTTAGTCTTATGTACAGGAAATTATTATCACTTCTGGCTACAATTTTAATGAACTGTTTGACAGAACCAGCAGAAAGCAAATGAGGAGAATTCTTTATTTTGACATGGATTGCAATAAATGTTACTGATGTGCAGAAATATATTTGACTACTCAAATTTAAAGTGTTGGCTACAAATGCCCCTTTTAGTGTTGAGATCCTGGTTACAGCTGAATTAAGGCTTCAAAAATTACTTCCTATAATCACTGAAAAGTGTTGTTAGAAAATGTCACTGAGAAGAGAAAACCTGAAACTTTGAATGCTATTTTGCCAGTTTAACTACACCAGTAAAAAAAATTGTTTGGTATGCTGGAAGCTTATGATTCATACCAGCAATTTGTGATTTATCAATGACAGGTTCCAATTACTTATTAAGGAAACTAACATCAAGTGAAATCATGCCAATTTTTAATAACTAAATTTATTAAAATATTAGGCATAAATTATTCAGATAGGCATCCAACGGACTCTTAAAAACTGCCATTTCCCTTCACACATATATCAAATATATACATACAGTATATATATCAAATTGTATATGTATATCTATATAATTTTATTGATATTATTCAAATTTATATGGAAAATTACTCTGGGTAGTGTACAGCAATCCAGTAAAACAAAGCTTTATCTAAAACTATTAGAAACCATTAAAATAAAGTGTTACCTAAAATCATTAGAAAATAATTATTAAATGGGCATTAAAAACTATAAAAGCAGAACTTAAATAAGAAAAGAGAACAGACAGAGGGATAATAATATCAACAAAGCCACCTCACGAGATGATCCCCTGTCCTCTGTGAGTTTGACACTCAATTTAGACAATTATTTAAAGCTTACAATAGATAATTTTCCTATACAAGGAATCTAAAATTATCCATGATCATTTCAGATATATCATCTGTATTATTTGTGACACATACTATAAATCAACTGAAACAAAATTGAAGAGTGTTCTTCAAAATTTACTTGGGTAGTTATGATCATTGACAAACTACATCTGCCCAGAATATGAATATCATATATGAAAAATATAACATTGTTATATCACATTGCTCATTTCTTTTTATAAATATAATTGCTTTTTACCACTTTTAGTTGTAAAGATTATTATCCTGAAAATGTTAGTTTCTATGGTGGGTGGATGATAAAAATAAATGCCATTTAGATAAGTAGATATAGAAATTCAAACTTAGATTAACATGGTTATATCATGTCTACTGTGAAATAAAACCTTAATTTAACTGAAATGCCTATATATTCTTTAAAAGCCATTAGTGCTATTTGCTATAAAAAGATAAAATTCTTAGTGCAAGATAAAAACTTGGATAAGCAGGTTTATATTTTTCCACTGTTTTAATAGACCCCTTAAATGTTAATAATAATTTGTCAAAAACGTTCTTGAAATGCTCTTATTTCATGCAAAACTAATTTTGTTTTAGTTTACTTTACTGTCATTGCACCTCATACAATGAAATCAAACACCATCTTCAGTGCACATCATGACTGTGACCATGAAAATAAATACAAACACACATTCTTCACTCTTCACACATTGAACCGGAAACCCCCAACACCACACCAACATTGCACTATACAGCAGAATTCAAAAGAGCTACTGCCCTGGGACAGAAGCTGTTTTTCAGCCTATTTGTCCTTGTTTTTATTATTCTGTACTGCCTGCCAGATGGTAATAGTTCAAAAAAAGGGTTCCCAGGAATGAGATGGATCTTTGAGAATATTTTGAACTTTCTTAAGGCAGCGAGAGCTATAAAGCTCTTCCAAAGAGGGGAGAGGGCAACCAATGATCTTCTGGGCAATGACATTAACTCTCTGGAGTGCTTTCCTATCTGCCACTGTGCAATTGGCAAACCATACAGAGGTGCTCTCTGCAGTGGAAGAAAGTCATCAGCAGTTTTTTATTCAGTTGTTGATTTCTGAGAAGTTTCAGGTAATATAATCTCTGCTGGGCCTTTTTGACCAAGGCTACAATGTGGGCACCCCAAGTCAAGTCCTCTTTTAGGGTAACATCCAGAAACTTAAAACTGGCCACTTGCTCCACTCGGTCTCCATTGATAAGCAAGGGCTGAATGTCTGGTCTGTTCCTTCTACAGTCCACTATAAGCTCCTTGGTCTTATTGGTATTGAGGACCAAGTTATTGTCTCCACACCACGAAAGCAACCGGTCCACCTCAACTCGGTAGGCAGACTCATCCCCTCGGAGATAAGTCCCACCACTGTTATATCATCTGCAAATTTAGAAATAGTATTACTAGCGTGAGTAGAAATGCAGTCATGCACATAAAGAATATAGAATAAGGGGCTCAACACGCAACCCTGTGGTGTACCAGTGTTAAGAATAAGGGCTGAAGAGGTATAATTACCTATATTGACCCTCTGTGAGCGGCCAGACAGGAAATCCATAATCCAAAGGCAGATTGAATTAGAAAGCCCAAGGTCTAGAAGTTTAGACACTAGTCTATGTGGAAGAATTGTGTTAAACACAGAACTATAATCCACAACAAGCATCCTCACATAGCCCCCCCCACCCCCCCGCTGTTCTAGATGAGTCAAAGCAGCGTGAAATGGTCTGAATATTCCATTAATATTATGTTATAATGGTCTTAATCAGTGAGTATCTGTTACTTCAATCAGTATGGGAATTATGGGATTACATATCCCATAACCTTTAGTCATCATCGCAGTGTCTAAGGCTATGAGAATTGGTTCGAAATATCAGAAGTGTTCCAGGTTGCCTATCATCAGTCTAAACAAGGAGACAGAATTAAAGCAAATTAGTCACATAGTTGTATATCAGTGATTAAAATTGTTCCAGTTGGTTCCTATAAAAATATAAATACCATCTACTTTGTAAACAAGACTTTGTAACTATCTGTATCAAAAAGATGAGACATAATTGAAATAAAAGCGGTGAGAGATACTACGTATGCAAATAACCTTATTCCCCAAACTAAGATTGCTACACTAAATCCCAAAGAACCAGTCTTCTTTTTTCCATTTGCCCTTCTAAACTGTTTTAAAAGAAAAGATTTGGTATATTCCATTTCTATCATGTTTGATGCAATTCAGATATCAAATTCCTAAGCCTCAGCATTCTGTTCATGCTCTTCTTCACTGCTACATATTAATATTTATGAAATACTAGTAAGCTTTTCCCAATATTAATACAACCCATTTCCAGAATGGCTTTATGTAACCCTGACCTAGACATATTAACTTTTGATTCCTTACCCAAGGTGTTTTGGACCTACTAGGTAAACTTGAGCTTTTTTCTAAATAATTTCATGTTGTGATATCAGCAAGTGTTAGTAGTAGGTAGAAACAATCTATTTTGAATCTATTGTATCAACATCTCTTTAAATTGCTGTTTGCATTTTTGATTCTACCAGCTCAAGTATTTCATCTCAACTGAAAACTGGAAATTCAAACTAAGTGCGGTGAAAGAGATCTTTTTCAAGTCTCCTGATGAGGATTGTTTTTCTAGTATGTGGGAGATGACCATCTCCCTAATTGTCTCTAAGTGATGATGGCAACTCTCTCGGGAGTTGCATTTATTCCCAACGTTCTCATCATTAATAGATTCATTTTTCTTGCAAGACTTTGTCAATATTAATAGTAATTTTGTTTTCAACTCTTTAGCTTATGCCTTTAGTTTCTATGATACACACATACACACACACACACACACACATCTTGAATATTTGCTAGAGTAGCAGGATGAGATATAAACTGACTAAATAAATTCCATCATTAAATTGAAAAAGATTTATCTACAATTTCTCTGTCATATCTTTCTTTTCAAAGAAGAAATACGGTAACTCATTTGGGAAAGCAAGGAAAAATAATTATTATTTTCTCTAGTCATACATTTTCCTTAGGCTATATTGTATTGTCAGCTACGAACTAATGAAAATATTCCTGTTAATGTTTCAAGGAAACTGAAATTTCCCCACTGCATGTGTGCTTTATTTGTTTGTTGGTTTGTTTAGTCTGCCATCCATTTCATTGTTCTATTGGCAATGCCAAATCAACGCAAAGCTGTTATTTGTATATACAAAGTTTGAAGGAAAACAAAAAGTGTTGTCTTCAATTTGATTTAGCTTCCAACATCATTCATCACCATCCTGTAAACAATTCAGAATTACAGGAATGCTTTCTGTGCTTACTCTGACGCTCAGCTGAATAAAACAAATTAGGACAATAAAAAGTTAGTTCTAAAATGGCAACAGCATTTATGTATAGCCATCTTGATCTTCAGCAATGTTGATGTTTCTGAATTGTCATACTCAAAGGGAAGAGCTGCTTTAGGTTAACTATATTCATATTTCCATTGGCATTCATCATAGAACTTTACTGAAGTGCCCAATTTTTGATCACATGACCATGGGGTTGCTGCAACAGTCATAAATGCAAAGATTGATTATAAGCCCTTTCTTCAATGGTATTCTAACTTTGAAGGGTTGCTAAACAAATGGTTGTAAGTTGACGAGTACTTATAGCACAAGAACACTTGTCATAAAATAAACATAAGCAATTACTCTAAGTGGCCAGTTCCTGTTCCAAACTGATGGCAAGAAAAGATGACAACTCTATTTTGTTGACTCTTGAAGAACATAGACATCTTGAAGAACAGGAAAGAATCTAACTACATGCTGAAATTTGTTGGATATGTTGATACTGTATATTAAAAACTACTTTGATAAGATTTTACACTCAAAAGGGTCCTTCAGTAGGTTCATTTGTCTTTGAATATCTAACTCTAACAACATTATGTACACTTGTAATGTAACTCAAGTTGGAAACTTTTCCTATTTTCTTTACAACAGCCTATTCCCATTTCAGTCATTCTTCAGAGATTTATGATACTATGCAGTAAACCTGCTTGGTCAGTAATTTATAGAATTTGCTGTGTATTTAGCTGTCAATATAATTAATTATAGTTAATTCCACATTACTTTATGGAAAACTCATCTTTGTAAAATATTATGTTTTACGGAAAGGGATGAAGGAAATCCCTTTCCTAAGGCTACAAACAAGAAAAAAAATCTATATTAGTACAGAAAACCAAGGACTTGCCATAAACTTTAAAATTAGTATTTCTTTATAAAATGTTTAACCCAAATTTTCAAAATCAATCAGCTACTGTTAGATTAATATTCCTTATCCTTGAAATATATCATCTTGCTTAATAAGAACCAGAAGCTTTGCCTTCTTAGTGGCAGCCCCTGACTTTTCAAGCAATTTTCCACCTAATAAACAGTTGGCCCTGCAGGACTTCAGAAAGCAATTAAGATCTGGCTGGTTGTCCAAGCATTTGACTCAAGATAAGCTAAGCTCCCCTTCTGTCGGGGGAGGTCCAGATTCTGGTAGCCATATTTATTTTATTTTAGTGGCATGTACTGTTGTTTTTCTGAATTTTTATTTAATTAATACACCATCCAGAATTACCTGTTTTAGGGTGGGTGGCTACATAAATGCTCTAAATAAATAAATAAGAGAAATTTAAATGAAATGTACATCAGAAATTACTGGAAAATTTACTTGATGTTTTGAGAAAATAAATAATTTTATACAAATAATATTTAAAGAAACAGGAATTTTAACATATTGTTTAATTTAAATTAAGACAATTTATTCATATTAAAAATAAGTTAATAAAGCTGTTATATTTTTAATGTTAATAATTTTTGATAAAATACTTTACAATTTGAATGTTCGTGTAATGAAAAAGATAGAAAAGTTAAAAGGTTGAAGGTAGAATGCCTGAAATACAGTAACATATGGAAGAGAAACCAATTGTTCAATGACTCATTCAGCAACAGAAACATTACAAAATAAAACAAATAAATGTATAATTTATGCATCATATATATTAACAAACCTTTCCCCCTGTTTTACAATTTTTCAGCTTTTCCAGACAGAACTAATTACATGTATCCCATGTTGCTTTTTGTTTCCCATCTTTTCTTTGCTTCAAAACTGTAAAGAAATACAAGTGTATGTCAGTTTCCACTGAAGTACTCTTCTGGAATTTTCAGACAAATTTCATTTAGAAGCAATGTCTAAATTGTAATTAAGTTTTTAATACTCCAGCAATGAAAAAAGAAAAATGTAAACCAAGGGTGTTCAAACGCCAAGTCTGAAGTTTAAAACTTGTGGACTTCAACTCCTAGAATTCTTAAGCTAACATGACTGGAGAAAGAATTCTGGGAGTTGAAGTTCACAAGTCTTAAAGCTGCCTGGTGTAAACATTTGAATAATGTGTCAGTTGCACTATAAATCCTACACAAAATAAACTATTCAAAGAAAAAGCCAAGTTTAGAATTAAACAAATATGGCTCAATCTGAAGAAGAAAAACATTTAAGTCTAATAATCAACTAGCTGCAAAAAGAGATATCCACTTACTTACCCCCATGCAAGTTTCTTCTTTTTTTGGGCCTCTTGAATAACCTCTACATCTTGCTTAGCTTTCACAAAATTTCGGCAAGCAACAGCTTTTGCAATTTTCACACCAAGCTAAGAAAAAAAGAATATAAGTAAGTCCATAGAAGTTAGACAAATTAAATTAGACAAAGCAAAACTATTTTTTTTTTTAAAAAAAAGATACTTGGGGAATGGTTGCATGGATCAAATTTGTCCTGTATCTACCATGGAAACTAACTATTTATATTCAGTGGATGGTGTGGTCAGTTCTGATTTTGTGAAGTAAATATGAATTGTTTATCTAAAAGACAACATAAAAGCACAAAATTGAAGCTAGCAATACTCATGGTAGGCTAATATTAGCTGACTAAAATTATATGTATATTAAGCTACTTTTAGTTTTCTTCCAGCTGAAAATAAGGCAAAGTGGACCTTATAATACAAATTTATCTGTTAAAATCAAAGTGGCCCTTGAGCTTTGCTTATACATATAATACTTGGGAACTGGGCACAAATGGGTCTATGAATTTTCTGACTCTTAAGTCGGATATACTAAAGGAGGAATACTGAAAGATACCAAAAGGTTAGAATATAAAAAATGTATGGAGGGAATATAGACAAGCAAGAAAAGAACCAAAAGTTATCATCAAATCATGTTGTTAAGCCTTAATGTAAACAGTAAATAAGCATGTTATTCTTGGTTCATATTTTTGCATAGAAACATAAATTGTTCAATAGAGAACCTGAAGAAGGATATACAAAGCCATTAGAGAAGATGTACATACATGATGGAACATATATGAAGGGTTAGGAGAAAAGGGGAAAACATGCTAGTGTAAATATACATATGTATACATAGTGCATGCTAGCATAAATATACATATGTGTTTTATACAAATATTCACTTCTATTCATGTACATATACAAATGCAGAAAAGCAATCTTTTTCTCAAGAATAACCCCACCTATCATTTATTTTACAATTAGAAGACAAGTCTATCTGTCTGTCTGTCTATTTATCTCAAGGCTGTGCATGAAAAAAATGTGTTATCAAAGTAATCCCATCCTCCCAAGGATTTTGTGCAACAGCCTTGAGGGATTTCCTCACCTATCCAATGTATCTTTCACTGAACAGCAAATCCTGGTGGAGTTTTATTTCATTAGCACTCTACAAAGAGAATCCAGAAGCAACCATGACAAACATGTAGGAGGATGAGACTATATAATCATTTTGCTTAGTCTCTCTATGAAGACTCCATTATATATATATATATATATATATATATATATATATATATATATATATATATATATATATATATATATATATATATATATATATATATATATATATATATATTTAACACTATATAAAACAGTGATTTCATTCTGGAACTTCACTAACTGATAAATCTCATTCTCGCAAATTTTCGTAATTAATATTGTAGATACTATAGCTCCTATATTATAGACTTGCAATTTTATGAATACAGATAGTCCTTGACTATAATTGAGCCCAAAATTTCTGTTGCTAAGTGAAACATTTGTTAAGTGAATTTTGCCCCATTTTACAACTTTGCTTTCTTGCTAGTTGTTAAGTGAATCACTACAGTTGTTAAGTTGGTGACATGGTTGTTAAGTGAATCTGGCTTCCCATTGACTTTGCTTGTCAGAAGGTTGCAAAAGATGATTTACATGACACCACAACACTGCAACCATCATAAATATTAGTTGCCAAGTGTCTGAGTTTTGATCAGGTGACCATGGAGATACTGCAATGGTCATAAATATGAAAAATGGTCTAAACGAACTGTTATAAGTTGGACTACCTATACCTCAAAAATAACACTTATGAAAGGAATGAACGATGAACTTTAATGGAAAGGATTGAGAGTCTTTTGCCAACACCAGAGGGCTACTTCAGCTGAGCAATTTTGGTTCAGAGGGAAATGCTTAATATACAGTATCATTAACCTGGATCATTAAACTCATTTTAGACCAGGGAACTCATGTTTATTGTTTCCATAACAAATCTAGCATAAGTACCATGAAGTCTAAGTTTACTAAATGTCACATATGCTTTTTCCTGAAGTCTTCAAAACAATACAAATGGAGTGAAGTGCTCTACAAATGGCTTTCCTCAAATATTATGCAGAATAATATTGGGTGTTTTGTTTTGTTGTTTTGAATAATGTAGGTGGAGGTTGATGAATATAACTGCATCACTAATAAATTAATGAATTGCATCCAACATATTTTCTAATTACAAATAGGTAAAATCTTTTTAAAATGGCTTATCAAATAAGTCTCCCAGATGAAAAGGATTACATTTCTTTGTTGTCTAAAAATATATTTTGCAGCTTACTTTTATTTTTGTTAGATAAAATATCTGTTACAATACCAGTAAGGAATTCTTCTTCATGGACAATGAAATGGGTTTATATAGGTCGTCATTGACCTTAATGGAATTTGCTCCTCATGGTTGTAATCATGATCATAATCAATTGGGTCACCACATGACTGATCTGATTTTATGACTTTTGAAACAGACTTTAAGTGCATGCTATATTCGTTAAGCAAAACAATTGTTTGCTATAGGGTCAGTTTTGCTGAAAACCGAAAGTAAATGCTGATTTTTGGAAAGATCAAGGTAAAATGTGGCTATGTGATTGTGGGATACTGCAAATGGATATAAATGCAACTTGGCTGCCAAGCACATTAACTGCAGTCATGTGTCTGTGGGAGGGGGAACTGGCTCCTGGAGCTTTGAATCTGGAGGGTTAAGTACTGCCCCAGGTTGGTCCATTATAAATTCAAATGTTAGCTAAGCCAAGGACTACCTGTATTCTAACAAGAATTATGTCCACTGATTTTTATTATACTTATTCTTAGATAAAAGTACAGTATACTAACATAAATTACACATGTAGTAATGGTATTAACCATTAACCCAAATACACAGGACTTATTACACAGGGCACATTACAATGGGGCAAAAAAGTATTTAGACAGCCACCAATTGTGCAAGTTCTCCCACTTAAAAAGATGAGAGAGGCCTGTAAGTGTCATCATAGGTATACCTCACCTACAAGAGACAAAATGTGAAAACAAATTCAGACAATCACATAGCCTGATTTGGAAAGCATTTATTTGCAAATTATGGTGGAAAATAAGTATTTGGTCACCTATAAAGAAGCAAGATTACTGGCTCTCACAGACCTGTAACTTCTTCTTTAAGAGGTTCCTCTGTCCTCCACTCATTACCTGTATTAATGGCACCTGTTTGAACTTGTTATCAGTATAAAAGACACCTCAAACAGTCACACTCCAAACTCCACTATGGTGAAGACCAAAGAGCTGTCGAAGGACACCAGAAACAAAATTGTAGACCTGCACCAGGCTGGGAAGACTGAATCTGCAATAGGCAAGCAGCTTGATGTGAAGAAATCAACTATGGGAGCAATAATTAGAAAATGGAAGACATACAAGACCACTGATAATCTCCCTCGATCTGGGGCTCCAGGCAAGATCTAACCCCGTGGGGTAAAAATGATCACAAGAACAGTGAGCAAAAATCCCAGAACTACACAAGGGGACCTAGTGAATGACCTGCAGAGAGCTGGAACCAACGTAACAAAAGCTACCATCAGTAACACACTACGCTGCCAGCGACTCACATCCTGCAGTGCCAGACGTATCCCCCTGCTTAAGCCAGTACATGTCCAGGCCCATCTGAAGTTTGCTAGAGAGCATTTGGATGATCCAGAAAATGATTGGGAGAATGTCATATGATCAGATGAAACCAAAGTAGAACTGTTTGGTAGAAACACAACTCGTCGTGTTTGGAGGAGAGAGAATGCTGAGTTGCAATCAAAGAATACCATACCTACTGTGAAGCATGGGGGTGGCAACATCATGCTTTGGGGCTGTTTCTCTGCAAAGGGAACAGGATGACCGATCTGTGTACAGGAAAGAATGAATGGGGCCATGTATCATGAGATTTTGAGTGCAAACCTACTTCCATCAGCAAGGGCATTGAAGATAAAACGTGGCAGGGTCTTTCAACATGACAATGATCCCAAACACACCACCCGGGCAACAAAGGAGTGGCTTCGTAAGAAGCATTTCAAGGTTCTGGAGTAGCCTAGCCAGTCTCCAGATCTCAACCCCATAGAAAACCTTTGGAGGGAGTTGAAAGTCCGTGTTGCCCAGCGACAGTCCCAAAACATCACTGCTCTAGAGGTGATCTGCATGGAGGAATGGGCCAACATACCAGCAACACTGTGTGACAACCTTGTGAAGACTTACAGAAAACGTTTGACCTCTGTCATTGCCAACAAAGGATATATAACAAAGTATTGAGATGAACTTTTGATATTGACCAAATACTTATTTTCCACCATAATTTGCAAATAAATTTTTTCCAAATCAGACAGTGTGATTGTCTGGATTTGTTTTCACATTTTGTGTCTCATAGGTGAGGTATACCTATGATGACAATTACAGGCCTCTCTCATCTTTTTAAGTGGGAGAACTTGCACAATTGGTGGCTGACTAAATATTTTTTTGCCCCACTGTATATTTTGAAATTTCATATCCATATTCCCATATTCCTACCATTAGACTGTCTGAAAAGATTTTATAATATCAAATAGAGCCTAATTGTAATGTAGACCCAAACATTTACATAGAGGTGCAGCTTTTCTGTCTTTCAATATCACCAATAAGGTGTTGCTATCTTTCGTTTTGGTTTCTTAGGAATAAAATAACTCTGCATAATTACCAAAGCATAGATTCAAAAGGGCTTAAAATGGTACATACTGTTACAGAAGGAAAATATGCTTTGACAATTTAATAAATAAATAAAAGTGATATTTGTATTGGAGTAAAAAGATATTACAGAATATCAAAAGTAACTTTTAAAAGACAAATGCAAATTAATTGCAGAGAAAGTGCATAAAATAAATCACTGATTAGCCTTAGTGAAATGAACATTTTATGCTTCCACATACACTCATGCAACTAGCCCTTATCATTTCCCATTTTAACAGGGCCCCCAAATCTTGGTCAATAGGTTTTATATTTTTTTAAAAAAGGTCATCAGATAATGTCGCAAGCTGCAATGCTATAAGAAGCAATAAAACTTGAATAAAAATATATACAACACTTTCTTATGTAGTCAAAGTATCAGCATTTTCCATATAGAACATCCAATATTTTGCTGCATTTTAATTAAGGTGTCTAAACATTATCACAAAGAACCGCAAATTGGTCAGAGCATGCAGTAAAGAAAATTAAGCTCTAAAGGCTTTTTATCACCACATTTCAGGAACCAAGGGTGTAAAATGTTCTAATTTGGGATATATTAAAAGCCATAAAAGGTCTTTCAAAAAGATTAATGGTACTTTGCTTGGATTTAAGATAAGGGCTTTAGCTGGTTGGAAAAGCAGGGCCCTGGCTAGACCCTTGAGGCATTCATCTTTACAGCCACTTGGAAGATTTGTAAAAGCGTCTGCATAACCTCAAGCAAACGCATTGCGACGTTTTTTTAAAAGATCCGATCAATTTTATAGGTTTAATATGTGAAGTTGTATTGGGAGTAATGTTGATATAGTGATTCATCTTCATTACCATTTTTAAGAGGCAAACTTTTTTAATCAAGTAAGTTTTCCATGAGGCAAAAAGCATTCATTCATATTGAAGTTCAAAGATAATCATTTCAGAAATCTTGCTCTAGCAGCTTTAAGAGAAGAGCACAAATTTCCTATCCATTATTTTTCACAAAGAAAAGCTAAATAGCTATCAAGAATACCTGGTGACAATTTTTAAAATCTTCATTTTCTGCCAAACAGTTTGAAGGTATTTTTTTTTAAAAAAGAGCCAATTATCATATTAAAGTTGTTTTGTGTCTATGTGTAGAATAACAGGCTTCTATATAAAATATTCATGCTATTCACTTTTGTTCTTTAATTAAATGAAAACAGATGTTTTCTAAAGTAAAGCGGAACCATTACTGAAGTATTTAAAGTGCTAAAGTCTTTAATTTTTATATCAGTTTGGTCTACAATTCCTGATTGTCTTTACTCAACCTCAACATTAATGTCAAGCAAGTTACCTAGGAGACGAAAGAGATCAAAGAGACAAAACCCCCTCAAATGTCTGATTAATCAAGCCTGCAAACAGCTTATTTCTTTTAGCCTGCATGCAAGTATGAAAATGAGATTCAGGGAGCCGTACATTGTGCAGATTTGTTCATTCTTATCAGAACAAAGCCAGCGGCAGCTTATTTCATGGATCATTGGCACTGTCATCAGTGCTACACAGAACGGGTGACAGCTCCTCATTTTAAGGCTTGAACAAAATTAGCAAAAAGTCGGCACAAATTAGCCTCTCATCTTTTTAGTAATATGACATTATTCATTTACTTTTTATCCAATTTTTAATTTTTTCCTTGTCAGCTATCCCTCTCTAGTGTTCCTTGAGCAGCATCATAAAGCCCCCTTCTTTTTTAAAAAAATGCTATGAAACAGATGAAGTTCAAATGGTAAATAAAGTTGAGGCAGAGAGAAAACACACTATCTCATTCAGCTGCAAAGATACTTAACTGAAACTTTCAGAAATCATTATAAAATTATTAATATGTTTAGTGAAAATGTTTAAAGGTGAACATGGGCCTTGATATTCTCTAAAAATGCTCTTCTAGAATTACCATTTATGTGCCAACCAAATTAGGACACTGGAAGTATGGAAGCTAACTATTACAATAAAGGAAAAGCCATAAAACTCATTCCTTTTGGAAATTTGTGTACACAGAGTTGCCTATTGGAGAGGTGGATGGTATATAAATTTAATAAATAATTTATATTTATAATTTAATAAATAATAGCAAATAAATAATAATCCTGACTTATTTCCAGGAGTAATACAATGCTATTTTGCTTAAGCTAGTCTTTAGTTGACTCATAACTTTTTAAAATTGTGACTGACCTTATAAATATTTCCTTATAAATATTTGTATTTTACTTTTTGATTACCTCCTTGGGCCTTAGTGGTATCAAATTCAAAAAAAGCAACAGACAAACAGTGAAACAGCCAGGCAGTTAGAGATCAAGATTTATTTCAAAGACCTAGTGTAATATACACACTCTAGGATAAGAATAATTCGATGGAACATTCAAAGCTAAATTCAAAAATGTCATATAAGATCTGTTCTATAAAAGGCTAAACCCAAAGGGGTTTTAGCAGAACATCTCTATTCTAACAGGTCCTGAAGCATCCTGTGGTCTATCAGAGAAACCAAACAGCCTTTTAATACTGTATTACAGTTTCTCATCAAATATGAATCTAGTTATTTCAGATTCAGCCTTTGGCAATGATTTTCCCCTTTTATGTCATGGAATGTTATCCACTACTGATGTATATTAAATATATAAAGCAAACAAGAATCTCAGTTGATTTCGAAAGAGAAAATGATAATCTCCCAATTGTTTGTTCAACTTCAAAATACTCCAATCTCTTTGTTGTGTGCTACTGCTATTTATTGTATGAAAATAACATTCTACTGCTGGATATTTATATTAAAATATAAAAACACAATACCGTTCACATATTTTAGTTTGCTTTTTATTAAAACATTTTAATGCAAGTAAATTCTTCCATTCATAAAAAAATAAAAAATTAACCATAAGCTGTTAGATGTTTTACAGTTCCCTCATAAGAAAGGCTGCTTTTAAAAAAAGAACTGTAGTACTGTTTTCAGCAATTTCTTTATCTCTGTTCTTCTAAGTAAAGAAAGCTTATTAACAAGCTTTGAACTTAAAATCACATTTACAATAATGTGCCATCAACAGTTTTATAAGCTAATTAGAAAAAAAGATTAATTAATGACTGGCTGCTAATAAAATGGCAATCATGAAGAAAGAAACCAAGGGTGCTAAGCTTCAACTACCACCAATTAAGAGCTAATTACAAACAAATTATATATGTGTTTTGCTGTGGGCTTTAATTTACTAAAATGGTTTTAATTAAAAGAGAAAACATGCTGATTAATTGAACTGCAGAAAAAATCTACAGTATAAACTGTGCTTTGTCTCTTTAATTAGACTTGTAACATTTCATTTTTTTAAAGGTTTGTTAAAAAAGATATACATAATTAAGAGGGCACATGCATACAATCATAGGTGATAACCCCTGTCATATAGTAAAGTTTAAGGCAAAATACCCTAATAAAGAGAAAATGATTCGATTAAGAAAACAGAATAATTAACAATACAGTGCAGTATTTGTCCATAATTCTTTCCAAATATAATAAATAATTTAAAAGTTATATATGGATTTTTGTCATTAATTTTTAAAAAATATTTGAAGAGTTCAAATATTAATAAACTATATAATATAGAGAAATATAGTTTATTAATATTTGAACTCTTCAAATATTTTTTAAAAATTGTTTCTTTAAAGCATTATTTTTAAAAACTGTTTCTTTAAAGCATTATTTTTGCTTAAATTGTGGTATATAAATTTAAATATTTTTTTCTATATTAAATTATGTGCCACTAAATTCTTCTACATAAACACTTCAGATAGAGGGTATAATGTATAGGAGAGGAAATCATTAGCTTTCTGTGGGCTTGTACCTATGAATTACCACATTGCACTCCATATTAAATACTGCAATAGAACCTGATTATTGATTCTTTTAAAGTGGGAAACAAGTTTAAATGTTGATAGGATACTTAACATAAATGGCTATCAAGCATAAAGTTATTTATATATCAACAAGGTGAGTAAATGTCGACAGAAAGAATGTAAAAAATTAGGAATTATGATAGAATACACAAATCAATTTGAATTATTTCAAACAAAAATAAAGAGCATATTTAAATAATAATTATAATTGTGAAATCATTCATATCAAATGCCAGAAAGCACTGGCTGATATCTAGAACAGTTTTGATAGTATTATTTGTATTTAGAAAACAACTAAAGTAATGTAGGATGTAATTCTACAGTCATTTGCTTAAGAGTAATCCCTGATATACTCAATATAATTTACTTCTGAGCAGACATGAGAAGAATTAACCTATCAAGTTTCTCGATGGGCAATCAAATAATTTTTTTTCTCTTTTCAAGACATAGTTATTTATTTTTTTAACCAAAACACAAAAAGCAAAAATATAGCAAACCTACAGGTTACTTATATTTATGTCATCACACAAGCAAAATTTTTCATCTTAGAAATCTGCAAGACTGATTTTGTTTTTTATATCCCTTGACTTTTAAGGCATCCATATAACAGCAACTAATACTTGGGGTATATAAGGCTTGAATAGGTTATCTGCTTTAAGGAAGCCTCAATCATACCTCTCCACTGAAGGAGATTCACAAACTGAAGTGGGTAGCTGATTTAAAGCAACAAACTGAATTGATTGGCTCTAAAGCTTTTCAGATTCCACAGCTTTTTCTGATGCTTTTAGAATTTTTGCAAACACAGAATATTACAACCTCAGTTCCATACCTTGGGGGATATTTGAGTGTTTTGATAGGCTCTCTATTATTATTATGAGCAACCAGTAAATAAGATTTACCACTGCATTAAACTCTAGGGTTATTAGCGCTCTTTTGAAGTAGCAAGGCTAACATACTTTGGGCTTCACTTTTTCACCTCTCAGCTTCTTTAATGTGGCTAGCCATAAGCCCCAACTTTGCTCTCTCTTTTTCTAATGGAATGTTATATTTCCATGCTGTTGCTGCAAATACAATTAGGGCCTTAATTCAGTTTTCAGCATTCTAAATATTGGCTCAAGGCTGATCTTACTTTTACATTCTACATGATAGGGCAGATATAAGTCTTGATAATGAATGAATGGCCGCCAGATTAACATGGCTCAAATTTACTGCTTTCAAAGTAGAAATGATCTGTAGCAAGACTACAGATATTCTTTCTCTGTTTGAGTCTCTTTCTTTGTTACATTGTATCAACCTATTTCTGCTACTTCCCCAGTATAAATACTTGCCACAATTCTGGCACAATCAATTACCGATATTAAATAGGTCATTTCCACGAAAGCCAAACTTGTCAATAACATACATGAACCCTCCTGACTCCCCAAGAAATTCAGTGATCACCTTCATGACTCCTATAAATCTTCCTTCCTAAAAGAGGCCCAGCTTTGCCAATGTGCCCTGCCCAACTTGGGACAAGGCCCAAGGCCAGTGAAAGTGGATCATTCCCAGGAGAGACCATCTTTTTAACCAGTTAAGCCAGCACTTCTGGCAGAGCTGAACACCTATGCTATGTTTCCCACTACTTCAGAAAATCCTGTAATCAGATAAATTCTATGCCATGCAAAAAAAGCAAATAAAATATATGTCATGACTGAACTGAGATGCATAATAGCAAGTAATGACCATCAATAGAAATTGTAAAAAAATACCCTATTGAGAAAAACAGTTCTTATAAAACAAAATGACCACTGATTTAAGATCAAATTGTTCAATTGGACAAATGTGCCAGCCAACAATAGGTGGGAAAATAGTGAACACTGAAGGAATCAAGATGCCCTGTAGAAATAATATCAAGAGTTTGGATTAAGATCACTTTAAATATCTTCAGGTTGAGAACATGAAGCACACTGAGGTTAAGAAGGTTAGTAATGAAAATAGGTGTGGAAGGTAGCAAATAACCAGATAGCTGGGTAAGAGGGGTGGGAGCGCATTGGAAGAATATTTGAATAAGATGCACTGAAGCTAGTACATCATAAAGGCTTACTGAACACCAAAGAAATGAAAATAGTCTAAAAGAAAGACCAGATGAAGAATAGAGAAGAGACATGGCAAAGCAAAATATTACACGGCCATTTAATAAAAAAAAAAAAACCTGCAAGCAAATCAGGCAACAAGATCTGGCAATGGCTCAGAACAGGAAAGTCAAAGCAAAAAACAATGCGGCTAATTTTGGCTGCACAAGAGCAAGCATTAACATTAAATGTATACAAAGCCAGAATGGAGAAGACATCAACAGGAAATACCATCTCTGCAAAGAAGCTAAAAAAACAGTGGACCACCTGATTAGCTGCTTCAAGACAATTGCAGACTGATTACAAGCAGCAGCATAACAAAGTAGTAACAGTGGTGCATTAGAATATCACCAAGAAATAGATCTTGCCTACAAGCAAGAAATAACTTTATAAAAATGAAATTGTTGTTGTTGTTTATAATGTAACATTACAGTTACAGTTCTTTAACTGATGTTGATTTTCAGATACATCAAGTTCTTCCGAACAACCTAGGATGTGTAATGTAGTAGTGGATGTATGTACAGATCTCCACAATGTGATATGTTGTAATTGACAGATGGATATTTTGTCAATGTGCTGACTTTCTGAGTGCTGTCAAAGATCTTTTAGTACCCAGTATGCTGATAACCATTGGGATCACCACAGGATTGGTGGGATTTTTATCCTGCCTTTATTATGTTATAAGGAACTCAAGGCAGCAAATATACGTAATACTCCTTCCTGCTCCTATTTTATCCACCCTTAACAACCCTTAAGGTGGGTTGGGCTATAGAAGGGTGACCTGCCCAAAGTTGTCCAGCTGGCTTTCATAGTTAACGCAGGACTAGCTTTCTAGGACACCACTTTAACAACACACCAAAGGCCATAATCTTATGGTTAGCTGCACAGTCAACCAGATATTTAGACTGAAAATGGCGTTTTATATTGAGTCCTCCCAAGGACCCGTGACAAGCAGAAGTTGTTTGACGGATGTTAAAAATACTGTCACAAGATCTAAGCTGTTCCATATAAAGCTACCTTTTGCAATAGGCAACGGGCTGATGGTGATTTTGTCAATACCAATGATATTCAAGTGGTGCTCCAGAGGTTTTAGAATTGAACCCAAGGCACCTATTATTATTATCTTTGCTTTCTTTTGGCATAATTTTAATTTTTGTCTTCTACTCTGGTATAATTTGGTACTGCAATATCCACTTTATGGACTTTTTATTTTTCTTACTGACAATTGAGTTTGGGCAAGTCTGTTTGAATTCTAAAGTCCCAGAATACTTGACCTTCTTCATTTTCTATTACTTCTATTAATCCCACCAGTTCTGGCTTGTGGGCAGATGGTACTTCTTGAAAATATTAATAACAGATCACCATTTCTTTATGTTCTTTGTATAGTTGTGATGAGTATACAACTTTTCTTCCAGTAATCCACAGCTGCTGGCCCTTGTTCGACAACCAACAGTCCTGAATCCTGTAGTTCATTTGTCCCCAGATATCCAGGTACATCCAGCAGAATCCTTATTGACTCAGTTGACAACTAATCTGGTATAAATTACTTCTTACCATATTGCTTATGGGAGAGACATTACTTGCTTCACTCCTCTAATGAGACCTGTCCATTATAGCTGAATCTCTAGCTGTCATCTTCCTCAGAATACAAATGCCCCACAACCACCTCAAGGAAGTGCTTACTTAGGATTAATACTCACAATAATGTGAAGTCACAGCTGCTAGTTCTTTAACTGATGTTGGTTTTCAGATGTTTCAAGTTATTTCAGATGTTTCAAGCTATTTCCAAGAATCTAGGATGCCATAATATATTGGTGCAGTATATGAGCAGATCCAAACAATGTGGAATCTTGCAACTGATAGATGGAAATTTTGTCAATTTTCTAAGATTTATGGATATGGCAGCCACAGTGCTGATAACAACTGGGACTACTATGGCCAGTTTAACCTCAATTTTCAAATCTTAATATCTTGATACCAATTTTTAAAACTTCTCCCAAATCTTTATCTTCTATTCTACTATGCCCTGGAATTGTCAACACAATTTTGAACCAAGATATATCTGGTATGTTATGACATTATTTGATTAAATATTAATATTGTTAAAAGGGAAGGAATATAGCATTTGTCTATTTGATCAAAGTTAAACCAGATGTTATTACTTCTTAATAGGCTTTTGTTGACCAAGCTGAATGAGGGTTTAAGAATATGCCCATTGATAACAGATATATGGGATAAAGTGATGGTTTCCTATATTTTAAGAGAAAATTTTGTTTAAATTGTTTATACTAGTTGAGATGAAGAGGGAAGTTACTTTATTTCTTTTTTGTTATAGTCTTTTTTCTTTTTCTTTCTTTACTCTTTCATTTTCTTTTTTGTACTTTGTACTTTTTCTTTCTACTTTATTTTTTGTAGTTTGTATTAGCTTTCTTCTGTACAATTTAGTACTTAATAAGATTATTTGAAAAAATATATATCAAGAGCACTACTGACCATGAACACAGGTAAACCGGCAAACACTGTTATGCTGTATAGTAGTTTTTCCAAAAGCTTTTGAAGAAGATATTCATCAAACAGTTGACTATTACAGTATCTCAAAATCTTACAAAGATACCCAGATAACAAAAATATCAACAAATCTGATATTTATTTGACTATTTTGTAAGCATTATTTGTTGACAATTCACAGAAATATAACAAATGTACCACCCATATAATAAAAGTTGTTTTTACACAGAATATCCTAAACTATTCTATCAATATTCACCTTAGGAATAAATTAAAATAAAATATTTCTCATAATTCCTGATGCCTCGGAGAAAAGTTCACACTTGTTTAAAAAGAAAAGCACCCCAAATTCTTCTGAATATTCATTTCTTAACACTATTATATCAAATTAACAATAACAGTGCAAAGAGGATTGTCAGGTATATTAAAATGTAACTGCATCAAGTGTAGCATAGTAAAATAAAGTTACTCATGTTTCAATCTGCTGTTTCTATTAGGATTATGTATATTATTTATAATTTCTTCAATTCCCAGGCAATCTGATTCCATAAAAATTGGTTCTCACTGTGACATAATGACAGTACACTGAAAGCTGTATTTTGGCATTGCTTAGCTCTTCAGGGCATGTTTCATAGCTTCTCTTAGCCATCTCTTTATTTTTGGCCTCATTTCCCCTTTAAATACTCGTGCTGCTCTATCTGTTTCACAGGCTTATAAATGTTATACATCAAAATTAGTTTCACTTATTATAGAAGGAAACATTTTAAAGCATTCTGGAATCCATGCCTCAAAGCAAAGGCTTTATCAGCAGGTTCCTGTTACTGCTTTTTGAGAAAGGAAAATATCAGTGATCAAAACTGTATTTGATCTCTACAGAATACTTTACTCACTAAACATTCATTCATCAAATTCAAAAGAAAACAACTATATCAAGAAATTTATTTATTTTAGTTGAAAATACATAAAAGCAATAGTGACACTTAGTAATTTGTAGTCAACCTTTATTATTATTTTTTAGGTTGGAATTTGGTCATCTAAGCAATATGAAATAAAAAAGAATAGAAATCTGCAAACAATGTTACCTAATATTCAGACCACAGATTACATTTCTGGGAATTCAGAATTTCAAAAATAGTAAGGAAACGTCTTTGTTAAATGACTGCATCTCAAAAAAGGAATTGAAATCTTGTTTAGAGTTCTCAGTAGAGAACAATTAGTAACTGTACTTGCTGTCTATTCATCCCATCCATAAAAGAAAATAATAAATGTGTCTCAAATATTAATTATACAAATAGTCATACAAATCAAGGGCTGTTATTCCTCAGTTAACAAAAGCAATTTGGGCTAGAACTGATACCACTAAGTGAAACGATCATAAAGCATGATGTCATGTTACCCCTTCATTTAGTGATAGCAATGCTAGTAGTCCTGGAAGTTGTATTATTATTATTATTATTATTAATTTGGTTTATATTGCCGCCTGTTCGCCCATGGCGACTCAAGGTGGCTTACACAATGTAAACTCATATTTAAAACAAAAAATAAAAATAAAAACAATAAGAACTAACAAAAAGAATCAAATAAATTAGTAAAGTACAATAGAATAAAATTTGGGAAAACAAAAAACAAAACAAAAACAAAAACCAACTCCCACCCCCCAACCCTGACGACAGCAGGTCACACTAGCCATCTGATGAGTTCCATCCCTCTCTGGATTCCCCAGGCCCACTGGCAAAACCAGCTCTTTAGTGCCTTTTGGAATTAACGAGGGGGCCATTCTAATCTCTGGGGGAATGATGTTCCAGAAAGATGGAGCCACCACAGATGTGGTGGCTCCATCTTCTTGGTCCCACCAGGTGTATCTCCCTCAGGGGTGAGACTCGCAGCATTCCCTGCCTCCTCGCTCTAATGGGTCGGGTAGATGTCACTGGCAAGAGATGTTTCCTCAGATAACCCGTATTTATTATGCGATGACCCAACACAACGCAAACTTCCCCATTGACTTTATTTGTGTAACACTGATGGGAATTGCAATCATGGATGCTGCAATGGCCCAAATGCTAAGGACCAGTCATAACTACCATTCATTCACTTATTACTGTTTCAATAATTAACTACTGAATGAATAGCCATTAACAGAGGATTACCTGCATTATACTTTATATGAAAGTTGATAATTAATTAGATAAAAGGCTGGAAATAAACAATATCAAACCTTTCCCCTTAGTTGCCAATTTCCTCATAAAACTTTTCATTCCCAAATAACATCTTTGACTGTTTTTTTCTCATTAAATAGAAAATATAGATTTGATAAATTATACATAATATATAGTATAGTTTTCCATTTAGATACAAGAGCAAAATCTATTACGTTATGGTAATTTATTTGTAGGCTATGACATCAGATTGTAAAGAGGATTTCTTAATGTGAACATTTAGAATTAAATCAGAGTGGCCTCATTCTTTTGTATTATTATGGAATACTTATAATCCTGATATACTAAAAATCCTTTTTCCACTTCATACTGCTCAATATATATTGCCATTTCCCAATTTTATACCAGAAGTCCCAATAATATTTAAGCATATTAAAATCTAGCAAGAAGTAGTATCTAGAGGAAAATCAGTAGAGGAACTTGGCCATTCAAGAACTATGTCTTTATATCTATTGGCTCCAAGTATTTATTTAAAACTTGTCTCTTGCGTTCTCGCACAATTTATTTATTTATTCCATTGCACTACAAACTGCAATAGAGGTAATTAAGAATAGAATATATCCACAGGATTTCCCAAAGAGCTCCCACAATTCCCAAGCAATAACTTAAAAACTGTTCCATAAAACAATTGCAAATTATGTCTAATAATATTATTACCATATTGAAAATATAACAAAATTGTAACTTACCTGTCGAGTAGCTAATCTATCACTTAATTCCTCAGCTTGGGCAATATTGCCTTCAGCTACACATTTATCTATACTGATTTCAAGGCCAGACTAGAAAACATACCAAAAAGAGAGAAAAAATGAATGGTCGTCCTAGAATATTAACTGAACATTACAAAATGTACTAAAAATCTATCAATTCCAAAATAATATGAACATCATATCTGTAACTTTCATACAGTGAGGCAAAAAAGTATTTAGTCAGCCACCAATTCTGCAAGTTCTCCCACTTAAAAAGATGAGAGAGGCCTGTAAGTGTCATCATATGTATACCTCACCTATGAGAGACAAAATGTGAAAACAAATCCAGACAATCACATTGTCTGATTTGGAAAGCATTTATTTGCAAATTATAGTGGAAAATAAGTATTTGGTCACCTACAAACAAGCAAAATTGCTGGCCCTCACAGACCTGTAACTTCTTCTTTAAGAGGCTCCTCTGTCCTCCATTCATTACCTGTATTAATGGCACCTATTTGAACTTGTTATAAGTATAAAAGACACCTGTCCACAACCTCAAACAGTCACACTCCAAACTCCACTATGGTAAAGACCAAAGAGCTGTCGAAGGACACCAGAAACAAAATTGTAGACCTGCACCAGGCTGTGAAGACTGAATCTGCAATAGGCAAGCAGCTTGGTGTGAAGAAATCAACTATGGGAGCAATAATTAGAAAATGGAAGACATACAAGATCACTGATAATCTCCCTTGATCTGGGGATCCGCGCAAGATTTCACCCCGTGGGGTCAAAATGATCACAAGAACAATGAGCAAAAATCCCAGAACTACATGGGGGGAACCTAGTGAATGACCTGCAGAGAGCTGGGACCAACGTAACAAAGCCTACCATCAGTAACACACGCCGCCAGGGACTCAGATCCTGCAGTGCCAGACTTGTCCCCCTGCTTAAGCCAGTACATGTCCAGGCCCATCTGAAGTTTGCTAGACAGCATTTGGATGATCCAGAAGAGGATTGGGAGAATGTCATATGGTCAGATGAAACCAAAGTAGAACTGTTTAGTAGAAACACAACTTGTCGTGTTTGGAGGAGAGAGAATGCTGAGTTGCAACCAAAGAACACCATACCTACTGTGAAGCATGAGGGTGGCAACATCATGCTTTGGGGCTGTTTCTCTGAAAAGGGAACAGGACGACTGATCTGTGTACAGGAAAGAATGAATGGGGCCATGTATCGTGAGATTTTGAGTGCAAACCTCCTTCCATCAGCAAGGGCATTGAAGATGAAACGTGGCTGGGTCTTTCAGCATGGCAATGATCTCAAACACACCGCCCAGGCAACGAAGGTGTGGCTTTGTAAGAAGCATTTCAAGGTCCTGGAGTGGCCTAGCCAGTCTCCAGATCTCAACCCCATAGAAAACCTTTGGAAGGAGTTGAAAGTCCGTGTTGCCAGCAACAGCCCTAAAACGTCACTGCTCTAGAGGAGATCTGCATGGAAGAATGGGCCAACATACCAGAAACAGTGTGTGATAAGCTTGTGAAGACTTACAGAAAACGTTTGACCTCTGTCATTGCCAACAAAGGATATATAACAAAATATTGAGATGAACTTTTGATATTGACCAAATACTTATTTTCCACCATAATTTGCAAATAAATGCTTTCCAAATCAGACAATGTGGTTGTCTGGATTTGTTTTCACATTTTGTCTCTCATAGGTGAAGTATACCTATGATGACAATTACAGGCCTCTCTCATCTTTTTCAGTGGGAGAACTTGCACAATTGGTGGCTGACTAAATACTTTTTTGCCCCACTGTATATAGCAAATCACATGAGAAAAATTAAGAAACAAAGTAGATGATTGAGTGGGGCTCAAAATCTGCTAATTACCAAGACAAATCCATATAGTTTTCTTGTCAGAAAAACTGAAGTAGTTTGCAATTACGATATTATTTTTGGGATATTCTTGCCAACGTTACAGCTTAATGAGTAGTCCTGGAATGTCTTCCATCCAGGTTGGAATCAGTGGGTTTTGATTTCTAATTTGACTAGTCTGCCCTATTGATAGTTACAGAACTGTTGTATAAGAACAAACTTTTGTAATATTTTCACTTTACTTTTTCAATAAATTCAGACATTTTAAAATGTTAAGCTTAGGTGTATTATAATATTTTATTTCAATATCTGATTCATCCATTTTTTTCCTGAACAAAATATGATATATCTGTATAAACTGTATGGAAAATCCAAATTATTACTGTATCTTTGCAATTCTTAGTTTTTATATTAATCAAGAAAGTGATTTCCAAAATGGCACCTCTCGTTTATTTCACTATATTATTGAACTCAAACCTATAAACTGTCAGATGTTGGAAAAGGATACACTTTTAGTTTTTAAAATCAAACATTAAGAATAAGCTTTAAAAATACAGTAGCAATCTGTAGCAATACAGATTTTAGCTTTTACAAATCAACAGGTGGTCCTTGACTAATAATTGCAAGTGGGACCAGAATTTCCATTCCTAAGCAAAAGAGTGGTTAAGTGAATTGTACTAAATTTTATGACTTTCTTTGCCATGGATGTTAAGCAAATCACTGTAGTTGTTAAATAAAACACATGGTTTCATTTCAAGTGAATCTGGTTTGCTCCATTGACCTGCTTGTCGGAAGGTTGCAAAAGATGATCACATGATCCAGGAATACTGCAACTGTCGTAAAGACATGCCAGTTTCCAATGGTCATTAAGTGCGACTAATACTTGTAAACCACATTTTTTCAGTGCAGTTGTAGCTCTGAACCATAAGTTTATTAGAAGAATAATTTAAATTTAAGTAACCAATATGACCCTTACCATATTAAGAAGGAGTACCTGAGTAATCATGTCTTTTTCCTTAACCATTCTTTTCTTTTACTTGTGTCTTTCTTAAACAATTAACCTGAAAGTGGGGATTTTTCTTTTTTCTTACTGATCCATAAAACGAAACGTTTTTCCAACTGATGTGTGAAAATGAAAGCTTTAAATGAATATACACATTTTATACTGACATCTATCACTGACCATGGAATACCAGAAGATTGTACTCTCATTCTTAGTCCAAAACAAGAGGACAAGATCAACTTTGTCAAGATACGGACCTTATTTTCCCCATTCTTGCTTTACTTTGGCCACACCAATCAGCATGAGTAATTTATGGCTGCTGGGTTATATGGGTTCTGCATGTCTACATATAGGCATGCATATACATCACATTCCACCTTACCTTGTTTACACATTGGTCTTTTTTATATAGTTTGCTATTAATTTTAATGTTTTAATTCTTAATGCCTAATATTGAGATGGGCAACATATACACTTTGTAATGCAAGCTTAAAATACATTTTTTTAAAAATCTAGCAATCACCTTTTGAGTAGTTTCCTTGCTTTCCAGTGGTTTAAACCTATCATTGATTCCAAAATATTGAGTGAGCTCTTTGAAGTGTCTTTCTTTTATAGACTCTTGGCTACAAACAAAGGAAAAAAGAAAAAAAAAGTTGGGCAAGATCCTATCACAAGAGAAGTCACATATATAAATATGTAGCATATTTATAGTATTAAACATTAAATTAATCATTTTATTATTGGCTTATGTAAAGAATATGTATTTTACAGAAATTGTATTTTCTTCTATTTTGTGACTGTAATACAATTCAATTTTATTTGCATTTGCATATTTGACATAAAAGAATATACCTATTTTATGAAAACAAAACCCTCCATTTCTATTCTTTAGCAGCTGGGCATAAGTAATATTTCTTCAAGTAACATTACTTGAAAGGATCACTTCTGTACAAAAATCCAGTGATTTCTGAATCACTCAAAGAGAGTGAAGAGAAGCGGAAAATTTTGACTATGTAAAAAAAAATGTTAAACAATGTCATAGTTTCAAATACCTTTCAGTTATTTCTTCACTGCTTTTCATTTTACCTAAAAAAATCAAACTCTAAAATTTAGTATGAAAAAATTATCACAAACTGATACAATTATTTTAGGACTTAATTCTGATTAATAGACATGATAAAATCAGTGATGTTTGAGATATAATTAACAGTGAAAAACAAAAATTTAAAATTAAATCCCACCTTAGACACAGTCTACTTCCAAAGCACTAAACACAAATGTGTACTGACACCTAAGTTCAGAGGGAATTAAAGCTTATATGCTCTGAAGAATAATATATTTAGCTCTATGTGGATATTAAGCTAGTGGTGGAGGGACCACCTTTAACTATAATAGAAATCTGAGAAATATACTTTATAGTATTTCTCACATTGCTGAAGTTTTCAAGATACAGCCAGAAGTAGGTGTTGTTCTGTTTTGAAGGTTCAGACTGAGTGGCAGAATCAGTTTCATTATACATTGCCTTTATACCTACAGCCACATAATTTGTAGAAAAGTTATTTTTGGTGCTTTAGTTAATCAAGTCTCCTTATAAGATTTACTTAGCCCTATAAAATTGCAAAAATTGATTAAATAAATAAAAGACAGTCAAAAGAATACTTCATAACTGGGAACGGTGTGTGTGAATGAAGTAAACCTTTAAAGGTAAGAGCACTATCAGGAAACAGGTCATTAACCACCAAGATATGAAAATATGTTTTCAGTCATAATCACTTACTACAACTACAACTTCTTGTGTAAGCATTGTGTGGATATTATCAAAAGTAGCATTATTCCAAAACAGAATAATAATTACAGAGACAAATCAGCTTAATGAGTTTCTAGTACAAAGGTTCAGACTAATTTGCATACAATATAAATATGTGAATATCCAAACTGCATAGTCCACTGTAGCCCACAACTCCTGATCTTAAGTGATTTGCCAGCCTCAGCCTTTAGAATAACTAGATTACCAGATTCATAGCACTGTATATAAATAAAAAAAAAATGTTAACTCAAAAGCCACAACCGAAGAGTCCTTTTTAAAATTCTATATGGTCCAACCATTAAAACTCAGAAAAGAATGTGTGAAATATAATTAACAGTGAAAAAGATCAAAATTTAGAAAATTGCAGTGTAGAATTGACATTTGTTCTCTTTCAGCATATTTCCACAGTAAAACATAAGATATTCACCTGTAATACCACATGCAAAAAATATTACAATAAACGAACAAAAATGCATAAACCTATTTCATGCATGTGAATATTTTCTGTAATGAATGACTTCTCTAGCCTTATCAAAAAAAGTTTAGAAAAAGTACTCATAAATTCCATCATGATTTGTTCTACTGCAAGTAGGCTGTGGTTTAGAAAAAAATGCCAAAGCTTCTATGAGCACCTGGAATTTAAGTAAACATTTATATGGACTAGACTAAAGTAAATATTTTTTTCTACTAGATAACAACGAAATAACATAAAATCAATAAGGCAATTATAAAATTACCTAATTCTAACACCAAGTTATTTGGGAATTTTATTGTAGTGTTCCCTACATTTTAACAACTGGAAACAAACCACCTTTTTGGGAATGCTTTCTCTTCTGTCGCTTATTTCTTTGACATTTTTCTTGATTTTTCATGTCAAGGTTTTTCTTTTTCAGATTCTGAAATTTCTGTTGAAAGAAAAAAATGATTTTTTACTTTTGTTTCATTACTGTAAATTGGGTAACATAAAACAAAAAATTATTTTAACTGATCCACAATACCAAAAAAGTACAATATTCATAACACAACAGTAAATGAAGAAAATTACAATATACACTGAACATACACAATTCAGCTCTCATATCTTCAAGGATTATCCTGATATTACTAAATGATACTTTTCACTTTCTTATGCAGGAATATTCTTTAGACATTCTTTGACTTTGAAACTCTAAATAAAAGCTAAGATCCAAAAAATTTAATATAAGCAAGCATGGCCAATGGGATTCTATTTTCTCTTCTAAAAAGCACAACATCATTGAGCATTATGATTGTGGAATACTTCAGAACACATGGGAATGAGAATGCAGCAGCTGTCTATAATAATTAAGACAGCCACATCTTCATTTAGAGTTATATATCTTACTGAACATACTATAAAACTTGCCACTTTTGAACTTTTTTCTATGTGTATGAGTCTTTCACACTATCCTAAGAAGCTGAGTTTCTGAAGTTAAGGTAGCTCTAAAACAGTACTTCTCTTTCAAGTTCATGTGGAAGCAAATATATATATATATTTGTTTTCGGAGATTTTCGCGGGTATTTGTATGTGGATCTTTGGTTCTTCGGGTTTTCTCCCACGTAGAGTTGGAAATATTTAGGCGACGTTTCGATGAATGAGACTTCATCGAAACGTCGCCTAAATATTTCCAACTCTAGGTGGGAGAAAACCCGAAGAACCAAAGATCCATATATATATATATATATATATATATATATATATAAAGAACGATTTTGAAGAAATGCTTCAGATATCATCAGGGTAGCATCTCTCCTATTCAATAAAATGTTATATAGATATAGAACGTTTTATTGAATAGGAGAGATGCTACCCTGATGATATCTGAAGCATTTCTTCAAAATCGTTCTTAAAATATGCAAGTATGAAATACATTTAATGAAGATAGTAAGTAATCATTTATGAGCAAGTTAAAATTTCATAACATTACTACAGAGAAACACATATAGCAACAAAATACAAAATCAATTTTGAAAACCCTAAAGAAGATCAAAAAATATTCCAATATATAAGCACTGAAGTGCCTACATGTTTGGTGAAAGGGAATTCATCACAACTTCTTCCAATCTTACTTTAAGACAGAAGTTTGTCAAACAATGTTATTAAAATATTCCTTCTCTGTAACTGAAAAGTTTAAAAATATTACATTTCATTCAAAACACATTTAATTTACTCTTGCTAGAAGGATTATGTGCCTAGATTTCACAACAGGAATAACTAATCTAATATTTCAGGTTCAATTGAATACAGAATTGTAAACAAACCTACATTCCACATATCTAAGGGAACTCCAGGAAGGCATGCCAGACATTCCTGTTCTGCAGAAGGAAGTTGGTTTTCAGCCATATTTTTTTCCTCATGATCACAAATCTGTTTGTCTAGGAACTTCTTTTCTTCTTGCTTTTCATTTAACATACTCTCAGGAAGAGACACTGTTTCTTCGTCATCTGAACTTATAGCAACATCAGCTTCATTCACACCAGGAGGTAGCAGACCACTCCACATCTCTACAAATGAAAAGATCAAATACTCACTACCATCATGAAGGAATCTTCAGCAAAATTATTAAAAATATCTTTAGGGCATATTTAACAGTGTAAAATGTTAAATGAGAGCAAGAAAATTTGATGCAATGCACTCCTCCATTTTTATTCATTATTGGAAATTAGTTTTTTGTTCGTTATTGGAAGTTGAATATGAGAATAAATTAGCCATATAAGGATTGAGAAAAAAAAAACAAATTACAAAAACAGTGCTTCATTTACATAGCTGAAAAAGACATTAAAATTAATGTCCAATAATATCCCTACAAATTATTTTTAAAATTATCAATGTGCTCAAGTAAATTAAATATTACATAAGTATTTATTTGTACTGATGTTATAGCAGTTATAACAATAAATATTTTGAATCACATTATACATTTTTTTAAAAAGAGGTACAAGAAAGTGCAAACTCAGATGCATTTGAAATCATTAAATAAATGTACAGCATATTCTCTATGATAATTTAGCAAGATAACACACAGTGCAATACAAAATTTATCCAAGCTCAACCTTGTGAATAAATTATTATACTACAATAGAAAGAAAAAGGATAAAAATATAATAAAAGTAAAAAATATAAATAAGAAAAAGGTAACATGGCCTACATATTTAAAATAAAAAGAGAAATAATTAAATGCTAAATATTTGTTGATATTTTCAGAAGTCTTTAACAGTTCCTTGGCAGAAGATGACTAATTTCCAATTCAATAGCACTACCACTAAAAAAGCCTGTCTCCTATTTCTAAAAGGAAAAAATTCTCAAATTATGAAGAACAAAATTTTATTTTAGTCTTAAAATGTACTTTAAAGCACTTGATATAGTACAGAAATGTTTTTATACATAAATAAGTTCAAGATGGACTATTGTCCTTACATTTATAAAAGTTGGCAATAGCATATTTTCCCTAGACAGATTTATGATTGACCAGTTTTTCAAACAAAATATTCTGTAGTTCCTCTTCAATTTATGTCCCTTTTCAATTTATGTCCCTCTTCAATTTATGTGTACATATGTATATGTGCAGTACAAAAATATGGAAGATGGCAAAAAATACAGAATGGAAAATGTCATTTCAATACTTTGTATTATTCCATGATCATAGAAAGCTATTTTGGACTCAGTCTGTTTCAGTTATAATTCTGAATGGTATGGCACTCTCCTTGAAAAATATCTGGACTATCTTTCTGAAAAGCTCTAATTCTTTGGGCAGACACAGAATATGGTCAGATAGGCCTATATCGAGCTTCAGCATTTGTTTCAGTTGTAGCCATATCTTGATTGAGTGTCCAGTGACAGTAGCCATGCCATATCCCCACCAAGCTAACTCAATGGGCTCAAACATAACAAAACTACTCAAAATCACTGGTGCAAAATACTGGTAGAAGATGGCCATCTCACTCATGTTTTACCAATATTGCAGAAATTGCATTGGTTGCTTGAAGTTTATGAGGTTCAATGTGTTGGTTGAGACCATTAAAGCTCAACTTAGCTTGGTACCTGGGTTCCATCATGACCATTTTCTCCAAGAAAAAACATGCTATCCACTGTATTCATCTTAGTTATTTGGTGAAATTGAAGGAAGTATTTTCAGTTATGGAGCCTTTATAAAATAGCACCCCTCTTGGCACAGATTTTAATCTAAATTGTAAAATTAACAAAGGATAATTCATTCTACATGGTGTTGAATATTTAAGGTGCTGAAGGTGCTTACAGATGAGGCATTAGATTGTTTTTACTGGGTTTTTGGTTTTATGAATTATCAGTTATATTATATTTTTATTGCCCTAATTTGTTATTGTGGACCATTATTAACTTTCTCAAATTGGTGCTGTGTAAATAAATACCATACCACACTCTCTAAAAATTTGTGTAGTTTTCCTTTGAATGACTCATCATCCCTTTTTTTTACAGTAATGTTTTTCTGTTTGCTTATTTCTACATTTTGGTTTTCTTGTTAGTCTTTCAAAAATAGATAATCAACTGAATATTTTGTTACTTATAACAGCAACATTATAAACATTTCTCTCCATTTGTTAGGTTTTATTTTAGAAAATTCAAATTCTGATAATTTTTAATAAAATAAGACTGTGCAATCTAGATAGATAGGTAGGAGTCTAGAAATCTCCACTTAAGAGGTTTGATAGTCACCTATCAAGATGTTTTAGGGATGCACTGAGCAGGATATAGTACTAGATGAGCTCCAAAATCCTTTCCTACTCTGTTCCACAATATGAAACAACACATTAATTTTATTCTTGATATATACTACTTCTGAATGGAATTTTTAATTGTTAGCATTTCTCACATGTGTAGCATTGCTAAGAATAAACTAAAACCCAACTGATTTCTACTAAACTTGATAAATGTATATAAAATTATGTATTGCTGATCCCTTACTCTAAGTAGGCTTAAAACAGTGAAACAATACAAAACAATTACCTTTGTCCTTTTTATGTTTTCCTATTCACCACTTATTTGTATTATTAAAAGAGTCTGATAGATTATATTTAGGTACACAACTTGAATATACACTTATTTATGCTTCACTGAAGAAAAATCAAGAGTTTACCAGTTTAGAATCCCAAGATTTCTAATCCAAAAATACACAGAATGCAAAAGGACAGCTACAGATTACAATAGGTGATACAAGACCACATTATCCTACAAAGATTTAGCAGCAAAGCAACACCTGAATATAAAGATGTCTATCTTCCTTCACACAAGATTACCTTTTTTGCCTCAAATCTCATTATAAGAGCAAACCTACATAGAGATATAAATCCAGCATTACTACACTTAAGTACAGAGCAGGTACATGATCCTGTTTTTGGAGCAAACATACTCTTATGGAATGAGTATAGCTAAAACTTCTTTCCCCTCATCAATCAATTAATCTGCTACATTTAATTTCATGGGAGTACAGTATTATAGTCCACCTGAGAAGGAACTAATCAGCAACACAGAGGGGGGGAAACATCTTACTGTTTTCAAAACAGAAAAGTAAATGTGTTTATCACCATTCCTCTTTTATTCCTAGACCACTCTTGTCATTCACTGCAACAGGTCTTAATCCAAAATTATAAAACAGCCATGGTAAGTGTACTCTCTTCCATTACACACTTCGTTTATAAGTTATTTCTATTACTGACCAATCTTACATTATTTTATATATATATGTGTTTGTGTGTGTGTGTATTATACGCACATATGTATGTATGTAATACACACGCACTCGTTTCGTATATTGCAGCAAACATTTATGGTGTTAAATGATTCAGCACCTGGATTGCACCCCCCTCTGGTTTAACCTATGTCCGTGTTGCAGTTTATGGTTATTCCGCTCTTTAAATCCCTAACCAACTTATCTACGCAAAATGTTCTGCAGTTAGTATGAAATGCTAAGGAGCCCCGAGACCGTGGGAGCTGAGGTGATGTGTAGCTCGTTCCAGTTTCCTTTTACACAAAAGCAGCAGCACAACCCCGCCTCACCTAAACGCAATTTCCCTTTTCCCCCAGACTACCGTTGGCAGCTTTTGCTCTCACCTCACGATGGCCAACACATCGACCAGTCAATAAAAACAACTGAAAAACAGGTGAAAAGAGAGGGGGAGGACGAAACTCCGCACAAAACACGCTTCAGAGTTGGGAAAAGAACGCCATCAGCCTCTAAGGCGCTTCTTTCAGAACAAGTCGTCGTCGGCCGGGCTCATCTTTCCCGTATTGCACCACCCGCGTCTGCCACCGAGACTCCTTGGACCCAAAATCACGTCAAACCGCTCAAGCAACGTACTCTTCTGGTTCCCTGAAATCACACAGTTGTTTCCCCCCGCCAAAAAACCCCACTCAAATTACCAGCCTGACTTACCGTCGGATCTTGTTTACATTGCCGCCATCTTGGAGCTTCTCCCACAGCCGGCCTTGACAGTACAAGCTCCGCCTCTTCGCCGAACCGCATTGGCCAGCCTTTTGTCACGGGCGTCTCTATAGCAACCGGGCGTTCTTCTTTTTCCCCTGCCGATAGGCTCCTGTCGAAAAGTTCCGAGTTTTTCTGGAGGGCCGTTCTCTGGATTCGCGGAAGCAAAGTTGAAAGAAAAATTCAGAGAAGCCAAGAAGATTGAAAACTTTCTTGGCTGAACCGTTTTGAAAATGGTCTCGGTATCACCCCTAACGCACATACACACTTACCAAAAAATATATTAAAATAGCATTCTGAGAGTACCCGCATATTTAGGCTTTGTCCTAACTGAAAAAAATTGTGAATTTATTTTAATTATGTGCCATCAAATCGTTCTGGCCTGCTGGAGACAACTTAGATTTTTTCTCCATGACCAATAATTGAGGTCTTCCAAAATTGCACCCATTGCCGCTCCTATCTGGGTCTATCCATCATCCTCTTCTCCTTCCTTGTATGTGTCTCCCAAGTATTAAAGCCTTTACAAAGAGCTGGTTCTTTGCATGATGTGTACAAAGTAGGATAATTTGAATTTGGTCGTTTGTGCCTTGAGTGAGAATTCTGCCTTGATTTGTTAGATCAGCCATTGGTTAGTTTTCTTGGATGTCTAAGGCATTTTCAGGAGTCTTCTTCAACACAAAAGTTCAGAGATGTCAATACTGTTCTTATCCTGCTTCTTCAAAGTTCAACTTTAACTTTTGTGGAGTATCACATGGAATATCAAAGCTTGCATGATTCTGGTCTTTATAGACATAGATACAGCATGGCATTTTTTTTAATCTATGCCAAGGCCTAGCAATCACTAAATAAGGCATCTATGGATTCCCTTCCCTTGGCTGTCAGAATAAAGCAATAAATAGCCAAAACTATCTATATAGTTTTGTTTTGATCTAGTGATCTCCAACAGGCCGGTGCGTTCCCATAGAAAGGGTCTGCTCTGGGTGCCGTCGGCCTCTATGTGTCGTCTGGCGGCGCCGAGGAGTAGGGCCTTCTCTGTGGGGGCCCCCGCCCTCTGGAACACTCTGCCTCCGGAGCTTCGTACCGGCACGGACCTGAGGGCCTTCAGGCGCGCGTTGAAGACCTGGCTCTTCGAGCAGGCCGGCCTGGGCTGAGATGGTTTTAATTGGTCTCCATCCTATTTTTAATTTTAATTGGGGTTTTAAGGAGGGGTGTGGAGTTTTCTTATTTTCATTAACCAGCTAACAATAATACTTTTTTAACTTTTGTATTCTCTGTGGGGTTTTAGATGAGCTGTACACCGCCCTGAGTCCCTCGGGAGAAGGGCGGTATATAAATTGAAATAATAAATAAATAAATAAATAAATAAATAAATAAATAAATAAATAAATAAATAAATAAATAAATAAATAAATAAATAAATAAATAAATTATTATTTAAAAAATATAAAAACAAAATAAAGGCATCAAGTAGTCAAGAAATTGATAGTTGTTTGTATATCTTTGTTTGGGTACCAAAATAATACAATTGACTCAAGGGGAGGGGAGCTTCGAGATCCTGGACTTTGAAATTTTAGATCTAAATTGGCACGTCCTACCTCAGACAGACTTAGTCCACAACCTCCCATGCTTGGATTATTGAATATGCTGTACATGAAACTACCCTTGAAGAGAATTTGGAAGCTTCAGCTGGTGCAGAAGTGCAGCCGCATGGGCAGTCTTTGGGGGCCCTAGAGTGGCCCATGTTACACCACTATTCTGAGGCCTGGTTTGCTTCTGATACAATTCAAAGTGTTGGTTATTTCCTTTAAAAGCCCTGCGTGGCATATGTCCAGGTTACCTGACAAACCATCCTATGGGACAGGTCCACTCCATTCGTGCCAGCAAAGGAGGCATGCTGCAGGTGCTGTCAGTCAAGGAATTTTGGAAGCAGGACCCAGAAGAAGAGCCTTCTCTGCCATGACCCTGGCCTTTTGGAACCTATTTTACCCAGAAGTGTGGTTGACTCACATCTTCCTAACTTTCTGTAGTCGCCTAAAGTCCTGGCTTTATCAGTTGGTTTGGGGCCCCGATGGGAAATTTCACACTGAAGGTGGTTGATCGATTAACAGCAGTTCCCACATTTTCCCCATGTATTGTCCTTCTTTTGTTCCCATGTTTATTATAACTTGTATTTTATTGTAATTTTAATGTGATTTTATATATTTATTCATATATTTATGGTTTCATTTTAATGTTACAAGCCGTCCAGACTTGCCTTGTGGTAAGATGTGCAGCAAACAAATTTAATAATAATAATAAACTGCTTCAGCTTAGCCAACAAGATGGCAATATTTATTAATACACTGATGTAATTGGCCATATTTATCAATACATATTGGAAAATTACTTGCATTACTACAGGTAATCTCTCTCTTATTTCAAGACATGTTAAACCATGAGCTATGATTTACAAATCACAATCTTTGGAATCATATACCATGCAAAACCCAAACCAAACATTGTGGCTTAAAATAATGAATCAAATTACAGAATTGCTTTTCAAAGGAATAATCAGATAAGGAATTATTGATAAAACTATGAAAACCTTGTGTCCCTTGTTATAGAGAGGTTCCGCTGTGTTAGGTTTTTTGTAGATAATGTCATTGCATTGATGAGTAAGAAGATCACAACAGTTGCTAGGCTGCTTCTATTTATTATAAACATACCTACTGATTTCTGTATATTAATCAAAGAATTTGTGTACAAGCTGAATATAAATGTCTTTCTGACTATGAACTCAACAACTTAATCAAACAATCCATAAGAATACTTCAAACTGATACTAGTAATAATCATGTTTCAACTTGAATTGTCCTTATCTCTTAAAACCAAACATTTCCTTATGGAAATGATTGGTTATAAGCATATCTGTTAAGGCCATGGGATTGGGCTGCACAGATCCAAAAGAATACTAGAGAGCATTAATATTTTGAAAATACCCTTTACTACCAATGCAGATTTTGTAGCCTGTCGTAAATGTAAGTTTAGTCAGTTAGCTTTTATTTCGACAAGGAGCCAGGAATCCATATAAATGATTCTTTTCATCGTTCAGAATAATTATCTTTTGAGTCTTCTTAGACTCATTATCCTTACCTTGAAATCTATACCTTCCATTGGTTAAGCAATTTAATGTGTATTTTGATATTCTGTTATTAGTCCAGTAATCCCAGAACTCTTAAAATCCAGATAAAATCATTTGAATTGAATATGTCTCTTATGCTACAAGTAATGTTCCATTGACGGAAGAGGACTTTTATGCCAATACAGATTGTTTTCAAGGAATGCAGTGCTTTGAGTTGCTAGCATCAGATAAGTTCCTATACTATCTACCTAGAATTCAAGGTTGGATAATAATACAAATAGATGAATTGACATAACTGGAATAATTGGTAGTTCTGGGATTAAAATGTTCAAATCTATATTTCCAATTTATGATTTTCCTTTTTTGGGGAAACAAATAATTTTTATCATATCTTTGATTTTACAAGCAATTCTTAGCTTACTGATTTTCCACAAGTGCCATAGGAACTAAAGTGAATGTTTGCTCAGTGAACTTTCTTGTATCTAAGATAATTAAGCTTATATGAAATGTTGGCCAGTTTTACATCCCGATTAATCTCTGTCTCACTTTCTGTGTGTGTATGTGTTTCTCACATCAGCAATCTAGTTCTTGTATGTTAAATATTTGATTTATTTTTTTCAAGCTAGTGGAAGTAACTTCCTTTTTTTACTCAAATTCCTATCTTGGAAGTCTTCCAAACAATTACTCATATAAATGAAATGTGTCAGAATGTAAAATAACTAAAAAATCAGCAATTACACTGTAGGCTATAGAACCATTGTTGCTATTGCTTGAAAAATTAAGGTAATAAATAATAAAATAAAGGTGTTGTACACATCACGCATCTGTATCAGCATTGGTTTTAGTCAAACTTCTCTAAATAGGACAGGATTTGCTACTGCAAATACCAAAAAGTCTATGCCACATTGTACACAACACAAATCAATAAGTGGATATATATCTTATTTCAGGGTTGTGTAATCTGAAAGGCAATAAAGAAAAGTAAAGATTTCTTCTGTTCAGTTGTGTCCAATTCTAAGGGGGCTCATTTCTTAGCCAAGGGAGCCAGCATTGTCCAAAGACACTTCTTGATCATGTGGCCAGCATGACTATATTCCAAAGAGCATGGAATGCTGTATCTTCCCACAAAAGTAGTGCCTATTTATCTACCGTATTTTCCGGCGTATAAGACAACCGGGCATATAAGACGACCCCCTAATTTTATAGTTAAAACATAGGTTTAGCCCTATATTCGCTGTATAAGACTAGCCCCCCACTTCCGAGGCAACACCAGTTCTTTTTTAATTAAATTTTTAATGAACATACCGTAACATACCGTACATTGATACGATAAATGGAAGGTCTCTTCACAAATGGCAATGCCATGAACATTGTATAATTTGCATGCATAAAAAGCCTGCTTTGATTGGCTGAGTTAGAGAGGCGGTCCGAGCAGCCTTGCAGTGATTGGTGCAGGATCGAGTTGGAAAATTCGTTTCGTGGCAATATCCAGACGATTTTCGTTTAGCGGCATATCGAAACATTTTTCAGAATATACTCGGCGTATAAGATGACCCCCGATTTTCGGTTGACTTTTTTTCATTTCAAAAGTCGTCTTATACGCCGGAAAATACGGTACTTGTGTTTGTATGCTTTTGAACAACTAGTTAGCAAGAACTTGTACAAGAATGGGAACTCACCCCTTGGCAAGATGCGTGGGTCTTGCTGTCAGATTACCATTCCATTTGCTGAGCCATAGCATGTCTTATGCCACATTGTAAACAGCACAAATCAATAAGTACATATATATTTCAGACAGTGGTGGGATTCAAAAATTTTAACAACCAGTTCTGTGGGTGTGGCTTAGGTGGTGGACATGGCTTGGTGGTCATGTTATTGGCTGGGTGTGGTCAACTCAACATCACTCACAATGAGGCACGCATCTCCTCGCCTGCCTCTCATGACTGTGGGGATGCTGCAACAGTCGTAAGTGTGAAAAATGGTCATAAGTTCCTTTTTTCAGTGCCATTGTAACTTTGAATGGTCACTCCACACAAGCAAAGTACCAGCAAAGGAGGGGGAAAAAACTCCAGAGAAGTTCCTGAGACAGGAAGTCTAGTCCTGCCAAGAATGTAATAAGAGTTAACAGAGAGGCAGTTTCTGTAAGCAACACCAGAATGTTTCCTTCCTGCCTTCCTTACAGGATTAGACCAGTAATTTCTTCTAACAACCGGTTCTCCGAACTGCTTAGAATGTTAACAACCGTTTCTAGCGAATAGGTGCAAACTGATAGGATCCCACCCCTGATTTCAGGGTTGTGTAATCTGAAATATCGGGATACAAAGAGCCAGAGCAGGTTTTAAGTGGTGTTCCATGGTCTGACTCTAAAGAGATAAAATACTGAATCAGAATATTTTTAGTTTGCTCTCTTATTCAAATAAAAATAGGCTAATTTTTGCCCTAGTTCCTTTTGGGGACATTCTGGGACCACAAGGCTAGTGGTGGCTTGTGAGCTGTATTTCTTATAAACTTGTCCCACCCAAATACCCTGCAGAAAAATCATGAGGCAACAAGTAGAATTTGAAAGAAAGCAGCAAACATCCATCGATAAAAATACATGTAATATAGTGAATGGAGATACATCATTTTTGTGCTTTATAACATACCCATAGCAAATGTATTGCTCACAGATTCAATTCTTAATTTCCCCAGGCAAAACTGAGAAGGGCAGGGCTAACATACTGACTAAGCCTTGATTTAGTTTTGTTTAGTTTGGGTTTAGCAGATTAGCTCATATTTTAACATTTGAAGCAATTTTATTAAATAATAAAATTACTTGGTAATGGCTAGAAAATATGTAGCCCAGGATTATTATTTTATGTTTATACTTTTATTTCATAACTTAGATACATATCAGAACTAAGTTCCATTACATTTCTTGAGGTTTATTCTCAGGTTAACTGATTATACCATTGCATCATGAGTTTGACTTGCACACAAATTCTGATTTTCATATACAAAGTCTATATTGTCCAGCGTAGTGCCTGAACAATCAGTGTGTCTTTGGAGTATCAGTATTTAACATATCTTTCTATCACATATAGAATAGAATGTATTCTATATATTTTGACCAAAGTTCTTTTTTTTTAATTACAACATCTCCCCACTGATGTATTTCTAGATCACTACAGTCAGTTATACTGGTCATAGCTGGTTAAAGTGATAAATTGATTAAAGCCATAATATGAAAAACATACGATACTTGTCAATTATTCTTAATTTAGATAAACAGAATGTCAAGCAATATCTAAAGTACATCCCTTTAGTTCACAGATTTTTTTTTTAATTTCAGTGCAAAAGATTCTAGAAAATGGTCAAATGAAGGAACTGAATCTTAGACATACTCTGGATTTTTAAAACTTTGGTTCACATTGAATAATACTCTTGTTTAAACATTTGGTTGGATATTGCTTGAAAACATTACTATTAGAAATAAATGTTCTTTAAAATTTACATTGCATGTGTTTGCACAGAAGAAAGCAAATTATATAATCCTAATGTTAAAATGTATATTTAAGATAAATCAAACAATCACATGTCACTGTATGTTCTTGACAGTGGCTGACAAGAAATGAATCTGAAGTTATTTTCTTTCAAAAATATAAGGAAAATATTAATTTTCTTCATTTTAGATAGTGTTTTGGAAATAAGCTGAAATAATCAAGAATGGGAGTTCTTGTTTAAACATACTTTGAAGAATTTATTGTATTAGTAGATTACAGTCATTGTGTTAGGATAGTATCTATGCCATATTCATTTTTGTGAACATAATGGGAAATTCTACTGAGTGATTGTGTTTTAATAAAACACCCCCTGCTGAAAAGGAATACTAATGATTTTAGAAAGAGATGTATAAAGACAAAAATAGCATCTAAATTTTCAGGTTTTATTTTGTATTAATCTTTTGAAATAATAATGTTCAAGATAGCTTTAAAAGGATTTAATGCTGTTTGGGGCTCTGTATTTTCTGTCAGTCTGAGATACATATATAATAGAATTCTAACATCTTTTAATCATGTAAGGGGAATCTTAAGGCAAATTGCAGCCAATAATGGAATTTTGTAGCATTAACTCATATTGGGTAGGCAGACTAGGATTCATTCATGCTTTATAATGACCTTGAGATCAACTGTTGTATTGTAGAGTACATAAACTGCCTGGAAATATTTTAGAAAAGTTGGTATATAAATGTACTAAATAAATCACTGCTCCTGTGCATCAGGGTTGCCATTATGGAAAGGATCAGAGTCAGTGGTGGGATTCAAATTTTTTTATTACCAGTTCTGTGGGCGTGGCTTGGTGGGCTTGACATGAGAAGGATACTGTAAAATTTCCAGTCAGAGGTGGTATTTGCTGGTTCTCCAAACTACTCAAAATTTTCACTACCGGTATTCCAGAACTGGTCAGAACCTACTGAATACCACCTCTGGTCAGAGTGTTACATCAGTCATTATATCAAACTACTAGAAGGGGTTTTTTTTCACCCAAGTCCAATTTTTTGAAAACAAAAAGTTTTTATCTCCATATATTTAATATCCCAAATTCAGTCCATAATTTGGCATTTGAAGCAGATCATGGCCCAAGTGCCAGAATAAGACAAGTATTAGGCCTTTAGCATAAAATAGCCTGAATACCAGCAGGTTATGATTTAAAGAGCCATTGAGGTTATGTTTTAGAGGATAAAATGACTCTAGCATAAGTACAGTGTTGAACTTCACCTTTTCCCAAAATAAAATTTCTAGTTTTTTAAAGTACAAAATATACTTTAAAGCAAAATGTTCCCAGTTGTTATCTCTGGGGCTTTTGTTCACAAGTGCTATTATTATCTCTGATTATCTTACCAAGAATGTATTCTTACCACATTTTCTTTTCAATTTATTATTTCTGTTACAATTAACCTATATCTATTTTTCATCCTTATTTATAAACTTTAGATTAAAAGTTTTGTATTTTTTTTTTGTTCACCTTAATCTTTCAACTTAATTTGGATGGCCCTGGAAAAGTTATGACTTCACTAGAGATTGGTCTGTATTTTAACTGGATTTATATCCCAGTGAGAAAATATTCCTAACTATTATAAATATATGCAAAGTTTCATGGAGTATACTTCTCATGTATCAGAAATCATTGTAATTTTGGCTGCAGTGTGGAAATCAATCAACCAACCCCTCAAAAAAACATTTTTTCAATCTAATTCTGATTTCTTTTGCAAATCATCAGTTAAGCAATTGAATCATGTTACAAGGTGTTTTACTTAATAGACTTAGTACTGAATATAGCCGAAAGGTTAAAAAAAATAAACACACTAATTCTGAGTTAGCAGATAGTGATTGAATGATTTAGAAATAAAACCACTCACAAGTGTTGCCCAACTCAGAATTTAGAAGGTAAAAAAAGCTGTAACATCTTATTAAATCTACTTTTCTACTTTCAAGCATGGCTGTTTCAGTGTTATTAGAATTAATACAAATATTAAAATAGATGATCCTTCATATATGAATCAAATATTAAGATCAGTAGAAGGGAAGTATAAGGTTAGACAGAAAAGGAAATGTCTTTGGGGATTTTCATAAGTTGGCAGTATTTTTACCAAGCTCACTTTTCCTATGTGCTAAAACCAGAGGTCACATGATTTTGGAATGTGTATCCAAAGATAATACTACCTTTAGAAGACTCTACTTACAGGTAAGTAACTCTTCTTTAAAGGAGGTATCTTTGTGAGGCAGGCTGTTTATGGGAGCAATTTGAATTGAACTTTAAATGAAAAAGGCATATCTCAGTAAGTGGTAATAATTTTAGTCATCTCACTGTAGCTAGGGGTTGTGGAATTCATTAGCACAGATTAACATATAAAGTGGGTGAGATATCGAATAGCAAACGTAAGGTTTAGGGACCTTAATTCATCACTGAATGAACAGCGTGTACAGTATTAGGGACTATGAAATTTTTAATTTACACAAAGTGTCCAAGAATATAGGGAATAAATTTAAACCCCAAACAGATAATGGAGCTGTGCCCTGCCTCACTGGCAAGTTGAATTGTTTTTACACTGAGTGAAGAAAGCTAATTATCCCAAGCACAAGGAGACTGCTAAAAATAATAAGATTATAAAGAATAATTTGCTGATATAATTACAACAAAATTGGGTACACACAATCGTCAGATACATGTATTGCTTGACCTGGGCGAGAAAGTGAAATAAATCCTTCCTCTATAGCCTTCGTAAATTTGTTTTTATCATCTCAAAGTGGTGTTTGCATAGGCAACACAATTTGCATGTGTAATGTGGCTGTACAAATTGACAACAAGTAAATTATTCAAAGAAATAGGCTGGTTGTGGGTCTGAACTATCTCCACAAAGCCTATTCATTTTGAAGAATCACTGAGACGTGAAACCCATGCATCAACCATTTTCTGACAATCCTCAGACTTATTGTCTCCTAAAATGTCATTATGACTATTATTTATGAAGCTAATTCATTTATTAATATATATTTAACTCTGACTTGTCATGCACCTTAGTAGGCTTTCTGCTCTCTGCATATTTTTTGAATAGATGAAAGAGTTTTGCATGCTGTAATGATTACTCTAAGCTGCTATAGATTTATAGAATGCAGCTTTATTATCTACTTGCATTAATACCTTTTTATAACTTCCCCCCCCTTAGGGCCATGAAATATAAATGGCAAATGACATATCCAAAAGATTGTGTAAGAAGAGATTTTCTTGGAGTTTGCTGAATATTAGAACAAAATGGGTTAGCTAACTGTTTAAAGCTTATCTCATTTTTAAGAGGGTATAATAATTATATTAGATTGACTACTCCCCAAGTTCATGCATTGTCCACCCATTTCAGGAAAACGGGGAATATTTCCAAAATAGAAACATTTTGTTTATTATTTCCTGTAATCAAAAAGAGTGGGGGGGAGATTAGTTTGATAAGCATGCAGGGATTAGATAGGGACTGACACTTGTCTTATCGTAGTCAAATTGCTTGTAGATGAAACTGTGATGAGAATATTAGTAATTTAATAATTTTTTTCCCTCTTAAGCAACTTAGGTTTTTTAAGATATTTGATATAAAAATGTATTATTAAAAAACCCACAAACATTAGACCTTTCTGGAAATAAACCAATTGATTAGAGATGCATATAGTTGCAGAAGCATGGATGCCTGAGGAGTCTCTTGGGAGGGACTGTTTACCTTCAAAATTTTCAGACACTTCATTTTAAAGCTTCTTCTGTTATCTTTGTTTCTCTATTTTCGCCTGACTATATTTTTATCCAGGTTTGTTCTTCCTTTTGCCCTCAGTTATTTCCTTTTGTTCCCATTGCAATTTCTTACTTCCGCCACCATGTCCATCCTGGTTGCTAGTGATTGTTATTTTCCTTCTTTATCTTGTCTGGAAGGAGAGTGGGGAATGTAAGCATACTTGTGTGCCTCTGTATGAGAGAATAATTTGTATGTGAAAGAGGGAGAGGACCAGTAATCTATGCAAATGGCCAATCAATTAAGGAATTATTTTTTCAAATAATTTAATTTTAATAACAAGTTATTTAATTACTTTTTTCCTTTCTGTCCTTTTCAGAGTGTTGCTCCTGAAAATAGTTGAATAGTTGTGTGTGTGAATGTAAGGGAATGTGTGTATCTCTATATATTTCTTTTTTTATCACTCTTGTTTTTCGCCAGGGAAAGGCAGCCTGCTTGCTTATTTATTTATTTACATTTCATATTTCTAAACCCTCTCATCTCCCTCAAAGTAAGGCTTAAAGTCAAGTCATTCTTCTTTTTAGTTATGAAATAATTACCAAAATGAATCTCTGATGTGTGTGTGTCTGTGTGTGTGTGACATCATCCACTGTAAATACTTTTCTATCACATGATGTTAGAGATATTTTGTACAAAGCCAATCAATTCTGGTTCATCCAGAACACCAATGCTGTGTAGATGATGTTGAGGTATTATTGCTGAAATTATTTTCTACTGACAAGAATACTTGCCTCACTCAAAAATGTTTGTTTCCATTCTTTTTCTCCTGAAGTCAAGGTACCATGATACACTGCCCCAGCTTAACCGAATGTATTTTTGTGTTTCATTACTTGAACAAAAATGGACTGTGGAGTATTAAGCACTGAGAGAAGGAAAACTACAGGGATATACATCAGGTTTCTGAGATTTGGTGGGATGAAGGTGATGGCTGAGGAGAAGTACTTTAAAAGTAATACTTCTAAAATATGGCCAAAGATTAAAACAGGAGAGAGGAACTCATGAAGTTATTGAGCTGTAGCTTCCAGTATTCAGTACTCCTGGCTATGCCGATGGCTTTTGGCTGCTGTGTGTGCACTATTGTTCAACAACTTCTGAAAAACTAACAGGCCTCCAATCTTGGAGATAAAGATTTAAGTAAGGAAAAATTAACTCACTTATTTTTCTTAAAGTTATGCTTCACTTCACTGATTAAAGTTTAAATATTGCCTGTTTAGTTCTTAAAGTAGATCTACAGAGACCTATGGAATATGCAGTTGACCAGACTGAATATAGTATCAAAGAAATATGCTTTTGACATACAAGGCTATTTAAATTTTCCAGTGCTTTCTCAGTCTACAATGTCCTTTCTTTTCAGAAGAATATATTGAGATTATTTCATTTTATTTTTACTCTTTAAAAAAAACCAGAACATGTCTTTTCCAAAAAGAGATAGTGATTATCAAGAATATGTGTATGTAATTAAACTTTGGTCTATATCATTTAAACTAAAAGGAAATGATGTTACTCTTTGATCCTCAAAAAGAAGCTATGCATTAGTAATTGCAGAGTAAAAGTGAAAGTATTGCACATTTCCTATGAATGCTTTCTGACATGTGTCAAATGAGCTCATTATCAATGAGACTCCTCAGGTAATCACACATTCGGTCATAGATGTTCAAAGGCTAACTTCTTGAATTGTTCCTACACGGTTGAAATGCACTGCCAAAGTGGGAACAAGAATTGTAGCTTTAGTTTTTTTGAGTTGTTAACAATTTAAACTGATTTAAATTATGGTTCAAATTTTTTTAAAAGATATTAATTCAGAAAATAGGTTCATTGGTTATAAAATTATTATGTTTCTTTTCTAAAATCAAAACTCTTTCCAAACTGAAATTTATCTCTAGCTCCATTATTACAATCTTTTATTCAACTTTCTAATTCCTTACTTTTATGAAAATGAATACATTTTTCATTCGGAAGCTTTTAGATAATTAGGGGTGCAACACACCTCAAATGTAAACATAAAAAACAATAAGAAACTTAAATGTTTCAGAGGATTAAGTCTGTTCATTTGTATTTCAGGCTTGAAATTAACCTGTTTAACAAATTGTGTATCTAAAATGAACAGGTTGTATATTTAAAAAGGTTATGTATCTAAAATGAATTACCACTAGTCCTCTCACTGAACTAGGATCCATTATTGTAAGTTCTCCATTATGCTCCATGAGTATATACTTTTCTTTCCCTTCCTTACTTGTCTGTATCTAAATTTGCTTGAAAAAGAGACCAGCTTCAGCTAGATGAGACCAGCTAAAATACTTTTTAAGAAACTCAGTTGTTGTTGTTGTTGTTGTTGTTGTTTTGGGGGGGGGGGACTGAAGACTTACATGGAGTAATTTTTTAGATTCCTTACATATTATTCAATATTGGAAATATTTTGCTGTTCCTATTGTGTCTGCTGGACATCACCCAGTAGCATTTTTTGTTTCACTCCTTAAAACTAAAAACATCTAGCAGATGAAATAGCTCAGATTCAAATGGTGTAGTTTATTTGAGAGAAGGGGAATACCACTTCATGATGTTTTTGATTGTTAACCATCCAGAACCTTCTGAAATAGGAAGCAGACAAATAAAGCAAATAAATAAATAAAAAGATACAGGCTGCAAAAAAAAAAAATAACCAGCAATTTGTTAAAGTTTTCTTCCAAAGCTGCTTTTTCAAGAGGCAACCGGACTTCCTTGTTTTTCTTTGAAGACATTTTGCTTCTTCGGATCAGAGCGTCTCCAGATCGGAGTGGTTTGCTATATTTATGAAGGTGACTTTGTATGGTGAAAAGGCCTGATCATATGCTAATACCTAGTTTTGCACCTTAATTGGCTTTTTAACTATAATGTTGGCCCAAATTATTTATTGATATAGATTACATCTTCAACTAATCAAGAGATACTTTTTTCCCCCTCATAAGATCAAAAATAATTTCTCTAAGAATTGTAAGATATACCTGCCACATCTCAGGAATTTTGCATCTTAATTGGTGTTTTGTATAATTTTTAAATTGTGTTTTGAAGCAAACAGCTACAGCACAATATTCTGGGGGAGGGAGAGATTTGTATTTTCAGAGCCTGGAGATTTCACAGTGGTGCCCAAGAGGGATAACAGAGAGTGACCTTAGTGTAGTAGTTAAGGCACCAGACTAGAAATTGAAAGAACATGGATTCTACCTCTGCCTGGACTTCATATGTCAAAGATGAATCCATCAGACAGAGGGATGGGCTTCTGTTCCTGTAGGGGAGAGAGAGAGAGAGAGAGAGAGAGCGCACACATTCTGGTTTCTGAACCTGGCAACTGTCAATTTGTGTGTGGTCAGTTAGCATCATTTTACTGAACATTGACATATTTATCCTGATTTGCTACCTTTTTCTTTTCTTGCTATTATTTAAAGAATTGAATTGATTGCTGGCTTTATATGAGACTACATTTATTTCCAAGGCGTATTACTGAACTATCCCCAGATGAATGATAATGAAAATGGTTTTAACCAGCTATAGGGAAAAGTTCTGTTTCTACAGCCAGCAACTTTATTTCCAGTTAATATTCCTATTGCCACTTATGAGTAGGATACCAGAATGCGGAGAACAAACATGAAGGAAACTTCATAAAGTTCCAAGTTCAAGCAGTTTTGTAGCATTTAGCTCCCATAAAGTGTACAAATTGCTTTTTCTTTGCTGTAGTTTATTGCTGTTCTGATTATGTCAAAGACATATCAGTGGGATGGGTTGAATGGTTGCTTTAATTGTGCCAATGTAATTAAGATTTAAGAATTAGTTTGATTATTATTTTGATACGTGTTAACAATGAATTGGAAGCTATTGAGAGAAAAAAAGAATTGGGAAGAATAGAATGGTTCAGAATAAGAAAGGGACTGAGATTAGCATACATATTTAAATTATATAAGAAATATATCATATAAATGATAGGATTGGATAGCTGAAGTCAAAACTGGAGGTCAAGAGATGTGCTGTATTCAGATCTGAAACAAACAAGGATACTTCTAATAAAGCTTAATCATTCTCTTTTTACCTTTTCAGCTCCTTTAAAAAGCTGTAAATGCACTCCATTAATTTTAAGAAAAGATGCAGGCCTTTTAAGTAGTAGCCATAGGTAGGAGTGGATTCTGTTGTTGGAACTGAATCACCCGTGTCTGTTTGTATCTGAATATTGTACCCAAAAGGTAAATATAATGTAGTAGGACCAAGAAAAAGGTTCTTCTTTGCAGTGGCTCCCCCCTTGGAGAAATAAAATTTGCTTCCACTGTGACACTCTTCTGAAAGGCCCTGAAGACATGGTTCTGCCAACAGGCCTGGGGAGCCAGGTAATATGGAGTCTATCAATTGGTTGATCTGATTGTTGTTGCCAGGGGTATGAGGGTTTATTGCTTTTTGTATTGGGGTTTTATTGTTGTAAGCCGCCAGGAGTCACCATGAATAAGTTGAGTGTCCATTAAAAAATTCTTAATAAGTAACAAATAAAATGTCAACTTTAATGTTTCTGAACAATTGATAGCCAATAAATAGCAGTAGTATATAGTTTTAGTTTATAGCGTTCAAATTAAATATATCTGGATATTGTACTAGAGAATTAAAGAGAAGATTATTCCTAGTGAGGAATGCAATGTCAACATAAAACACGATCAGGAAGGATATGTGTATTTAAATGACAAGAAAGATTTCAATCTATGAATACTAATAACTCATATTCCCATAGTAGTTTCTAGTATCTTACCCAGATTACTCAACCAACATATTAAACCTAATATAGATTACTTCTCAGGTTAAAGTGTGCACCATGGCTATCCTTACAATAAAACAAGAAATTGTATTCTCAAATACCTTAGTAAAACTTTTCATATTGAACAAGATCTACCAGTTCTAGTAATTAAAGAAAACATACTCCTAAGAGTCTATGTATAGTATGTAAAATTATATAAATCTGACATTATTTGGTAAAATTGAACATTCAAATATCACGGCAAACCTCATAATGTTATACTTTCACTTGGAAAAAAAAAATCAATGCTGACAAAAATCAGTCAAAATCGAAGCATATGACGTAAATTTTGTTAATATAGAGGATAGATTCACACACCATTTTCACACAAGAAAAAATAATTGACCAAAATATAAACTGCAACAAGTATCTATCTATCTCTTCCTTCCTGCATAAAAAGACATTAGGACACAGGGCACTTTATATGGACCCTATTTTGGGGGAATAGAAAGAACATCCATTTATTCATCTTTGTCTCTATCTTATTTCTTTGTCTTTAGCATGGCCTATCTCCTCTCCCATTGATCTTGACTGAAACTTATGTGCAAAATGTTCTCTGAATGTAAGAAAATATTTATGTTTAAAAAAGAAAGTCACACACATTGCATATTCTCAGTGCAACCAATATTTAATCCTTGGCATATTAGTAACATTTTTTCTTTTACAGACAAGCTATCTCTTAAACTGTTGTAAATGAGATAAAATTACTGTAGATTTATAATACAAAATAAATGGTAAAATTGTTTTTCCTGGCACATCCCTGAATGCATATGAACTCCTTTTTAATGGAATTAATTTTTTGATGGATGGTCTACTGTTTAAAGTAACCACCATAGTGTATATAATCCTAATGATGAAATAATTGACCAAATATGCATTTGCAAGTTATTATTTGGGGGAGGGGGAATGGTCCATAGAGAAAAAAAATGTCCAAAAATGCCTTATCTTTGTCTTCTTTCATTAAACTATGGAGCATTTTATTGAAAATAAAACAAACATTTGGTAAATCTTATACAATTCTTAAGATTTTTTACAATTCAATAAGATTTTTTTTCCTCAGAAATCAACTATATAACATAAAGTGATCTATTAGGAGAATGTCTCCTGGTCCTTTTATTACTTTAGGTCATGTATTTTTTTTTAATTTGGTTTGTCAATTGCTTACAAGATAATAGGTATAAGTAAAACATAGTTATGAATACATGGATACATATAAGAAAAATTTAAAAAAAATAAAAGAAACAATAGGACAGGGACAGTAGGCATGTTGGTGCGCTTATGCACACCCCCTACGGACCTCTTAGGAAAGGGGTGAGGTCAATAGTAGAAAGTCTAAGGTTAAAATTTTTGGGTTTTGGCGAAGAAACCATAGAGTCAGGTAGAGTATTCCAGACATTGACCACTCTGTAGCTGAAATCGTATTTCCTGCAATCAAGTTTGGTGCGGTTTACCTTGAGTTTGTATCTATTGTGTGCTCTTGTATTGTTATGGTTGAAGCTGAAGTATTCATTGACAGGTTGGACATTGCAATGTATGATTTTATGTACTATACTTAGATCGGACCGAAGGCAGCATAGTTCTAGGTTTTCTAGGTCTAGAATTTCAAGTCTGGTGGGTAGAGTAGAGGAGTGGAGAACTCTTCTTGTGAAATATTTCTGGACTTTCTCAACTGTGTAAATATCAGATACATAATGTGGGTTCCAGATTAATGAGCTGTATTTCTTCCTGTTTCCCTCTTCATTTTCTCTGGTATTTAATTTTATTCCTTGCCTCCCTAAATTTTACTAGGCTCAGATTAAAATCAACTGATGCCCTATGTACAGCTCCTTGGCCTTTCCATTGCTTAACAGGCAAGTCATTCAGATTGTTGAAAACTAAACATGAGTGTAACAATGAAAGAGTTATTATAGGGCAAAAAACTATGTGGCAACTCCTTCCCTTGGTGCTCTAAGTGCATACTTATTTTGCTAAATAGTTAATCCAGAGCTGTCAGTCCTGTTTATAAACGTGTAACCTTCCGTGATGTATCATCACATACAATAGAAGGCCTTTTTTTTTCAAGCCCTTTTTTTTCTCCAATAAGGACACAAACATGCATTACCAGGAGTTGTTGTTTCTTCTCAGGCAGGAAGAACTTTCTTTGCTTTCCATGTAATGTTCATGGATTTGTATTCATGGACTTGTAAAACTCCTCCATTCATTTGATTAGTAACTCATTCTCTGGGGGACCTAATTTCCTGTAAGTCCCCTGAAATGCCTCAAACAGATCAGCAGAACGTAATATTCCAATCACAAATGATGGGCAAATGATAGCACAAAGTAGTTGGAAAACAACCTCAATCATCTTTTTGCCAACTTAGAAAGCTAAGGGGGAAAAAATAACTGTCCTATCCCAATAAGAAGGCTCTATTTGTCCAGGCTAAATAAAAGGAAGTTTGGACTCCTTTATAATGAGCTGAAGCCATCCTTTGAATCCGTCTTTTGTGTGACCTCTGAAGACTGTATTCATGGTCCATTAGACAAGGTGTTATCTGTCAGATGACAAATCCAAAAGAAATTGGGTGGATTTTTTTGTTCACTACTTGATTTGGTCACAAACAGGAGCGTTCGGGACCTGGGGTTCCAGTGTATTAGCTTTTTTGGCTGCTGCTCCATACCACTGGCTCATGTTTAACTGACTATCCACTAGGACTCCAAGATTCCTCTCACAGTTACTGTTTTTGAGCCAGGTTTTACCTAATCTGTACTTATACCTTTGATTTTCCTACCTAGGTATAAGGCAGCTGTCTTCACCTTAAATTTTATGTTGTTTAAGTCTCTCAAGGTCTTTTTTTATCTGAGCCAGAATGCCTAACTCTAAGCCAGAATGTCTCTTTATTCCCCATGGTAGGGTTCCCTCCATATCATGCAGTGTCTTCTGCACAGTATTTTTTTTAAAGGCCACTGAATGAACTTCTGAAGAGACATATTCAGATGATGTATCCTAAACCAGGAAAGACTACTTGTCCAGTGAAGGAACACCTATTTTGCATGCAAAAGTTCTCAGATTTAATTCCTGCAGTTCTAGTTACAACAAAGGAAGAACCCAATTCACGGGCAGGATGTAATGCAATGTAATTGTCTGAAGACATATTAAACCATGAACCACAAACAGTTTGGCCAATGGAAAGGGATTGTGGGAAATCTGGAGTACCACAAGGTTGCCTGTTTCCTTCTTTGTATAGATATGGTGCTAGATGGATTAATGGCCAATGAGATCTAATGCAGCTTAGAAGATCCTACTGCAGAAATGCTAAAATAAATATTGTTGAAACAAAAATAAAAATACTTGTCAGCAAGCCCATTCCTGTGAGAGTTTTCCTGAGTGTTGGATGCTTTTCTCATTTATTAGCATCGCTTAAATTATGTATTAGAGTAACCCCACTATACCTCAAATGTAGAAGCTTTACACATTCTATTAAACTTCTAGCTATCATAAAAATAAATTAGGCAGCCTACATTTCCAGGTTAATCTTCAATTTCATAATTGCATTGGTAATTACTATGTTAATATAATTAGGTGCTAACATTTAATTGAGAATTATTTATTCAGGATTCTCAAGGATTGCAGGCCTTTTTCCCCCACAGCACCAAACCATTTCATGCATCCAGCATGCATAAACTCGTTATTGAAAGGAGAGCATTCATAACTCTGTTGCCAAATTTCATTTTCTTTGCTAATCTTAATTTAACATTCCAAAAACAGAAACAAGTATTTGGCACTTTTTGTAAATATTTCTATCTGACCCAATATCATTCTATTAGAATATTGATAAAAGGATACAGAATTATACCACATTTTTTATAGAGAGGTATCCAGATTTCAATGATTGTTTCCATAATCATACACTGGAAAATATATTTCACAATTTTAAAAATACAGGCTTGAATAGGAACAATAAAAATTGTAGTAAATATATACAATAGCATATATAATTGTATTGAAATAACATATTGCACCAAAATAGAGAAGATGAAGCAATAGATAGCTAGATTTAATGATATTTTAAAGATTTAGCCAGTTCTAAATTATCATTTTATGGATGTATATTTAATTTCTACAAATGTCACTAATTTATTCTATATGTATGTATGTTATGTATGTTGTGTACAGTGGTGGAATTCAAATTTTTTTATTACCGGTTCTGAGGGCGTGGCTTATTTGGTGGACGTGGCTTAGGGTCACATGACTGGGTGGGTGTGGCTTGATGGCCATGTGACTAGGATGGTCATGTGACTGGGTGGGTGTGGCTAACTCAATGTCACTCACGTCAAGGAGTGCTTCGCAGGGCCCCTCCCCTCCCAGCCATTCCTTGTCATACCCAGCCTCAACATATCTATAGTTCTGTAAAAATGTTGTTCACCTTTTTTTGACTTTATTATCTATCTATAGATATACTTTCATGGACCACTGAAAGAAGAAAATGGCTCACATGCTTTGCTCTAGAGGATGATAGGCAACAGGCTTTTAGGGGGCTGCCAGAAAGAGGGGGGTAATGTATTTTCCAAAGCACCAGAAGGATGGAAATGGAACACAGAGAGAAGCAACCTAAAAGTAAGAAGAAACTTCCTGACAGTGAGAACAATTAACCAGTGGAATTGCTTGCCACCAGAAGTTCTGGGTGCTCCAACACTGGAAATTTTCAACAAAAGACTGGATAGCTATTTCTCTGAAATGGTATAGAGTTCCTCCCAAGGTCCCTTTCTAAGTGTTATTATGTTATTCTGACACCTTTCCCAGGAACTGTATTCAGATTTTAGCATTCTCAGAGTTTTCCTGCCTGAGCAGGAGGTTGGACTAGAAGACATCCATAATCCCTTTCAACTCTGTGAAACACACCTGTATTTATGCTCTGAACTATTGACATGTAAACCCTGAAAAATACTTGGGCAAAAGAAAGGCAATAAAATCACTTTAGGTGTAGGGACAGTGCAAAATATTAATATATGATAAATAATGGAACAATTAAAAATAATACCACAGAGTATTCTCTCTCCCCCTTCCTTCTTTTTTTCTTTTTCTCTCTTTCTCCTGCTTCCTCTTTCTTTTTTTCTCTCTCTTCCTCTTTCTTTCTTTCCTTCTTTCTTTCTTTCTTTCTTTCTTTCTTTCTTCTTTCTTTCTTTCTTTCTTTCTTTCTTTCTTTCTTTCTTTCTTTCTTTCTCTTTCTTCCTTTCTTCTCTTTCCTTCTTGCCCTGCCTTCCTCCCTTCCTTCCTCCCTCCCTCCCTTCCTTCCTTCCTTGTCTCTATCTCACACATACACCTCTTTTCTGGGAAGACCTTATGAGCAGCGAGCGGGGGGAGGAGGGGGGAAGGAACAATGTGAATGTTGGTTTGGCATGCTGTGAATTGAGCCAAAATCACCTTACCAAGAGTTAGAAGACCCCTGTAGTCTCTGGGTTACTAGATGATGCTATCTGCTTGGAGATGGCCACCTATCAACTGCATGATCATGTTGCTGGATGCTTGAGGTGCTTTGCATCAAAAAGTGGAGCTGGTCTTGCTAATTCTTTGTCCCCTGTTCCAAATCCGCAAAACCTTTCCCTTTGCTTTTCCTCCACTTTCCCTGCTCTGCTGGGCTGGGAGAGCGGCGGAAGTCCTCGGAAAGGGAGGGGGAAAGCAAAGGCTTTCCCTTTGCTTTTCCTCCCCTTTCCCTGCTCTGCTGGGCTGGGAGAGCAGCGGAAGTGCTCAGAAAGGGAGGGGGAAAGCAAAGGCTTGGCTTTCCCTTTGCTTTTCCTCCGCTTTCCCTGCTCTGCTGGGCTGGGAGGGTGGCAGAAGCGCTCTGAAAGGAAAGGGGAAAGCAAAACCTTTCCCTTTGCTTTTCCTCTGCTTTCCCTGTTCTGCTGGGCTGGGAGGGCGGCAGATGCACCAGAACTTGAGAAATTGTTTGGGGGCGTGAACTTACTAATGCCAGAAGTTACTAATGGTTCTGCGACCCATGCCTAATCACTGCTACAGGTTCTCCAGAACTGGTGAGAACCGGTTGAATACCACCTCTGGTTGTATATATTAGCACTGTTATATTTTTGATTGTACTTTATCATATCCTCTGATGAATACCTTTTACACACACACACACAACAGTAGGCCTTGTTCTGTGTTTACTGCCCTACAACTCATATTACAATCATAGTACCTCTGATGGTTTTATCTAACAATCACATCCAAAATCTTGATGGGTCTGTTTTTTTAGTTCTAATTGCCTTCTAAACCAAACAATTGTCATGATCATTTCCATAAATGTCTTAGATATTGCACAAAGAAATTCTATTTTGAGTTATTTCTGATTCTATTGGCTGTCTCTTTGTTAATTCTATTTCTAGCAATATGGAAAAGGAGAAAACAAGTTAACTTTCTCTAGTTTCTATAGACCATGCAACAGACCAAATAAGCAAGCATCTGTTCCCTATTGATGTTCCTAATACCTGGTTAGATAATTAAGATCATAAGATGAGGTCCTGCTTCATGCATTGAGACTGATAGAGGTCACTTTCCGCATACCACCACTTTTATTCCACTCTATTTACTTTACTCCATATTTTTCTCCAAATGATCTAATAATTATTTTCAAATCACCCAACTTCAAAACCTTAAAATCACTGTTCTGCAGGGAGATATTGCAGATTCTGCTTAGCAAAACTTCTCTTATCTGTGCCATACAAAAGGATAATAAAGAAAATAATCAGTTCTTACTTCCTCTTGGGTGTACTTGTTTATTGATGTGGTAGTTCATGTAAATAAATCAACTACCAAGAAGCTCTTCAGAGAAGCAATATTTCCAACATCTCCCCTCAAACAAACCAACAGTTAGCTTTACTGTGATTTGTAGAGCAACTACAGATTAGCCAGAAATGAATCATCTTAATTCTCAAACACAACTGAGATCAAGAGCTCTTGTGAAGCCTATTGAGAGTTCTTGTGTGGAAGCAACTTCCACCCCATGAGCCGTATGTGTCACGTGCTGGCTACGCCCACGCCGGTTTAGCGAAAGGGGGAAGAGTTTCAGTATATCATATGACACCGCTGTGATGACGTGAGTTTGACACCCCTGACCTACACTATTATTCTGTAGTTATTCAAGGTGAATGCATTTCAGAATCTTCTCCCTTCCCAAAATGTGCGAGGCTCTTAATTTTCTTATTTTTATTTACGCCTGAATTTATCTCATTTTATGTTTAATTGAACACTTGAGACAATAAACTAAACAAAGTAAAACATAAAACAAGAATTAACAGCATTAAAATCAACATCAAAATTAGACATTAAAAGAATTACTGTAACAATTAAAAGCTTGGCAGAAGCTTTTGTACCCCATTGCATTTGTACCATCTTCCCAGGTATTGGGAAAATGGGAACCAAACATACTTCCTCAGGAAGTGCATGCCATTGTCTAGGACAGGGGTGTCAAACTCGTGGCCTGCGGGCCAAATGCATCATGCGGTAGTCATGCCTACCACTATTTTAGCAATGGGAGGAAATTCATGATACATCATGTGACAACAACATGAATTTGACACCCATGGGCTAGGAGTTACATAGGAGAAGACTGCTTCCCATGTACTGATTAACTAAGCTTCTGGAAAGGGATGCATATCATCTTTAGAAAGGCCATTAACCTAAGTAATCAGGTGTAATGGGAGAGAGGGTTCTAAAAAGAATAAAAGCACTAAGCCCTTTAAAATTCATCTCTAGCATCTTAAAATATGTCTAAAAGACAGGTAGCAATCTGTGCAGATATTCCAATATGTCATTGCATAATCTGTGTTCCATGAGCAGTTTGATCAATCCAATTTGCACCAACTGACATTTTCATACTTTTTTCAAGGACAGCCCCGTGTAAAACACATTGATTACCAAGATGAGTTCCAACCAAATTATGGATAATTGCTATCATTAATACAACTTTTAGGAGCTTGTTGAGTCATTTCCCACCTATGCATTGAATAAATGTTTTCATTTTGTTTGTTGTTTATTCCAATCTCATACTCTTAATGAATATGTTGTCTAAATACCTTACTTTCATTACAAATTCCTTCAAGGTGTTTTGTATGTGAAGTTGTATAAGAAGTTATGCAAATGCTCAAGTTATGAAGTTTGGCTGCATACTGTTCACTAATTTGTGGCTGGAATAATTTTAAAAATGTTGACATCTGTTTGCCTTGTTCTTCAGAATTATGTCTCCTTAAAACACATGGCTAATTCACTGGCTTATATTGGATCCATGATATCATAGGTCTAAATTTATTTTTCACTTCAGAATTATGATATATCAAAACAACTTATTACCTGGTGGATTCTATATGTCTTCATATTTTCATAGACAGAAAAGATAAAGGAATTTAACTGTGACCTTAAATTACATCTTGGTTGGAGTTAGCTTTTAACTGGTTTCTATCTGAAATGAAATCATTATGATAGATTTGCATTCCTAGGGAAACAGCATAATGGAATAATTACAATAAATTACTGTAGCTATTTAGGATGCTACTAAATATAGATGTGTGACCTTTTTTCATATGCTCTAAATATCCCTTAATTCCCTGTCAACTTGTTATGTGAAAAGTTGGTTGAGCAAGAGAGATTTGATTGGGTCATTTTATTAAGACCTTTCCTCTCTTTCATGAACGTCAAAGATAGTCAAAATAATTTAAATGAGAAAACCTATATTTATGGAAGTGTCCTATATTTCTCCACAGATGATTTCAACATTTTAAATGTATTTTAAGTGGTTAACCTGGCACATGACATCTTGGTTATTTAAATTATTAATTAGAAAATCTTCCTATTACAATACACTAAGTATTTGTTTCTTTAGTGAGAGGCAAAGTGACATCCTTTTCATCCTTTTCTTCCCTCTGCTCCTCTCATGGGTTACATATGTTCTGTATGATGGATGCAGTGCCTTTATACAATTGAAAATGTAATAGAAAATGGAGTGGGGGAAGAGTTGACATATTCATCTCTGCTATCTCTCCTTTTGTATATATCCGATATATTTTAGAAAGATTGCTCAGGAATCTAGTGTTGCTCTTTGCTCTTATCCTAGGAATAAGATATAGCTTACTTGGATTTTCATCTTCACATATTGTCCATTGCATTGAATAGTTGTGTGTTCCATCAAGTACAAGTATCCACATCCACCAATATTGATACATCTCTCAATTTCCTGATTTATCCAAGCATATAATATCAAACAACTTCTTCCTTCAGATCTTTGGTCCTACTACAGCAGAAGGAACAGACTATAAGAAAATAGGCTAGTAAGCAGAGTCCCGTTCCTATTGTCATATGTCATAATCTATGAATACCACTTGACATGGTTCAGAAAGTCTAGATTCAAGGCTGTCAAACTCCCAGCCTGTGGGCCAGATGCGTCACGCGCTGGCCACCTCCACGTCCGGTTTAGTGAAGGGGAAAAAAGTCCCGATACATCATGTGATGCTGCCATGACAACGTGAGTTTGACACCCCTGGTCTAGATTCACTATGTCTGGTGCAAAAGTAGTGTATTTTTACAGAAGTCTTTAATAGCAAGGAAAATATAGATTTTGTGTTCCTTTCAGATTATTGCTATTTATAATAATCTTTTCAAATATTATATATGCTTCTAAATGTGCAATATGACGCCCCTCCTACGCGAGCTGCATTGGTTGCCGGTGGCCTTCCGGGTTCGCTTTAAAGTACTGGTTTTGGTCTTTAAAGTGCTCCATGGCATCGGACCAGGATACTTACAAGACCGCATTCTGCCAGTAGTCTCCCACCGACCGGTGCGCTCCCACAGAGAGGGTCTCCTCCGGGTCCCGACGCCTTCTATGTGTCGCCTGGTTACCCCGAGGAACAGGGCCTTCTCTGTGGGGGCACCCGCCCTCTGGAACGGGATGCCCCCTGGACTACGAACGACCAGTGACCTGAGGGCCTTCAGACGTGACCTGAAGACTTGGCTCTTCGAGCAGGCCGGCCTGAGCTGACTCAAATGGGATTTTTAAATGGGGTTTTTAGATTAGTTGGGATGGGTGTACAAAGTTTTAATTTATTTTAATTGGGAGTTTTTAGATTTTTATAGGGACAGCCTAGGGTTTAATTCTTTTTTAACTATTTATATTTGTCTACATGTATTTTAGTTGGCTGTTCACCGCCCTGAGTCCTTCAGGAGAAGGACGGTATATAAAACCTAAAATAAATAAATAAATAAATAAAATAAATGAACTCTTTTCTTCCTCTTTCTGACTGATTCACTGCATTATTGTATAACAAAAGAAATAAATATTTAAAACATACTTATTTGAATGTTGTATCTCCAGGGTAAATAATATTTATTATCTCTTTTCTGCAGTTACATCCTGCCTTTTCTTGGAGAGATCAGTGTGGGTCTCCCCAAATGTTCTCCTCACAACCACCTTGGCAAATAGATTAGCTAACAGAGAATGGTCATGCCCCAGCCATCCAGCACATGCCGAGGTTGTGAGGACTTAAAAATATAGTTTCTCCAGTCCAAACCAACATCTTAATCACTACTCTAAATGGCTTTCCTCATCTTATTGAATAAATTCAATATTCATGTGTTCATGTGAATCTCATGCTTTTAAAAATGCTGTTTGTCAAAGGAGCATGCAGTCAAAAACAAGATAAAAGAAATAAAATAAAATATTAAAATATTAAACCAATGTTTCCAGCATGATTGCTCCACAGAAATAAAAAAGAAGGCACAAACCTAACAAAAAAGAGGGGAGGGAATCACCTCAGTTTTATAGAGGCTGCATAGCCAGCCAGAAAATGTAGCACTTGAACTTAAGGTTGCAAATGTGTTGGAAAGTCAAACACTCTGACCTGCATGGTTAATGAATTTAATCAGGTAGAAGGAAATGCTAAAAGTGCCCTGTGGCTTGATGTTTTCAGCCAGAAAAAAAAAAGACTAATCCAGTTGAGAGAGGCCAGAAGTAAAATGACCAAAGACATATGGTCCCACATTATTACTGAGGTATTCAGGAACCAAGTCAATTTTAATATCTTGTAAATTAATAAATGGGGCTTTACAAGTAATCCTCTACTATGCAGGTAGGCAGAGCAAGTTTTACAAGCAGACTAATGTGATTTTCATGCATGATGTCAATCAAAATTTCAGCAACTGAATTCCAAGTTTGCTTATCAAGGTTCTGGAAAAAAGTGGAAGAGTGGGAGCCCAGGCAGACCTCTCTGCTTGAATGAATGTTTTATGGATTCTTGGGTTATAATTGTGTTTAAAAGTCACAGTGCAAGACAAATACATTAATATTATTTCATATTATTTTCATTTCCAGGGTGGCCAATGAATGTGGATATCCTCTGATTGTTCTATTCCAGGAGTGTTAAATGGGTGGCCTCAGTGGTAGCATTCAATTTTTTTTTACTACTGGTTCTGTGGATGTGGCTTGGTGGGCGTGACTTGGTGGGCGTGGCAGGGGAAGGATACTGTAAAATCTCCATTCCCATCCCACTCCAGGGGAAGGTTACTGCAAAATCCCATTCCCTCCCCACCCCACCAACCTGCTTTCCAGCTCGGTTCTCCTTGCAGGGCAACAAAAGAAGACCCAGCCGATCAGCTGGGACTTGGGAGACAGAGAATAGATGGGGGCAGGGCCAGTCAGAGGTGGTATTTGCCGGTTCTCTGAACTACTCAAAATTTCCACTACCGGTTCTCCAGAACTGAATACCACCTCTGGGTGGCCTGCGGGCAAAATGTGTCACGTGCAGACCATGGCCATCCCATGGAAAAAACATCATGAAATGTCACTTGACGGCAACATACACAAAAAATTTGACACCCGTTTTATACCATCAACTAAAGATGCAGAAGCTGTTTATTTAGAAGACTTTTGTGAAAAAAAAAATAATTTAAAGGGTTATTTGGAAGATTTGTTTTCCTTAGTATAATTATTGCATTTAATTATTTTATGATTCTATTAAACTATGAGAAGTCTAGATGCTAATACAATTAGAGAGAAATTTACAAAGTTTACAAACCATTGGAAATAAAGGAATGCTGGATTGGAGACCAACATACTTTTATTCTGATTCTTCTTTTCTAAGAAGCAGATACCACTCTATTCCAAACTCCTAAAGCCCTCGATGTGTCAGTAAAGCAGCCAGTAGTCATGTTGTTAAAAAGATGTTTCCTCTCCTGTGAAAAAAAACTATTTTTCTAACATTTTTCAAGCTGCTTTAGAAATTTCTTTGCTTGTGTTACTTGATAGCTGATAAAGAACATTCTTATTGCATATGATCCCACATCAATATATTCCTGGCTTTTCCTACTTTCTGAGCTGAAAAAGACCATGAGAGAGGGAAACCAGTGAGGCCACATATCATTAAACAAATAGGTCTATAATACAGAGATTTCTGGTATAATGATGATGCAAAAAATGGTGGCACTTGTATCTTGATATCACAATGGAAACTCCACATTCTGATAATGGGCTATGCTTTCACAATCTAAGTATAGAAGGGGCAGAGTTTTGCAACCCAAGGCTGAAATGCATCCTTTGTTATTTGTCCCCTCCCTTGCCATAAGCACTACATTAACAATTGTATCCTTTTTTACAGTGATATGTTACTGTATGGACTATGGAAAGATACATGCTCGGCAATACAAGACAAAGATAGAAAGACCTGCAAATGGATTAGAGAACAAATGAAAATACACGGTATCATCAAGAGTGAAAGAATTGAAATGGAAATGGGCTGGTCACATAGCGAGAAGAACTGATGGCAGATAGACCAAGGCAGTCATAGAATGGATCCCACTTGATAAAAAGTGTCTGTGAAAGAGACTTAAAAGAACATCAGAAAATATTGCAGGCCCAATTAGCAAAAAAAAACTCAGGACCCGTATGGAATGGAAAAATGTGGGAGACCTTCCTTCTACAGTGGATAGACATTGGCTAAAATGATAACAATGAAGATGATGATGAAGAAGAAGTTACGGTATGATATGTTAGTTATTTACAAGATACGTTAGGAAAAGGAAAGAGGATTCACTCAGCTTTGTTTCTTTTTTCACTTCTTCCATGAATTTTCACCAATGAATGAGAAAACACCCACCAACCATTTTTCTCAATGAGAAATACAATTGAGTCTTGGAACAAGGTGAATTTGGACAGATGGCTAAACTGGTGAATTTAGCCATCTATAATTCTCATCCTGGTGTTCTAGTATTTGGGGTGGGGGGAAGCATTCAAAAGGAGCCTGAATATCAGTTGATATTCTGGGCTCCTTTTGGTTGGATTTTAGTGCTATCTCAGAAGAACACTAGTCCAACCTATATAGGTTGGAGATAATTGCATGTTACACTTCAGTGAATAGTAACAAAAGAAGAACCGGATATGAGTTTTGGAAAAATTGTGAAACATTCTGTATGAATGTGATCAATGGAAAAATGTCATTCTCTTGGGTTGCATGAATTAGATGGGTAGGAACAAGATGAGAGAATTAGTCAAGTATACAAGTATTTTGAATGTGAACATACCATATTTTCAAAAGTAAATATTGAGGGAGGGAAATGAAAGAATGAGAGTGAATGGCTGCAGTGAAAGAAAATATGAAACGTGTATGAAAAGAGAAGGTAGAGGAGGAGAGATTATTCTTACATCAGAATAAATGGTCTGTGTGGAACAGAGTAAAAACAATTACGTTACAAAGTGGCACAGAAATGTGTGTAGTTAAGCTAATGAGAAGATTGAAAAAATGATAAAGTGAAAAGAACCACTGTTAAGCAAAATGGATACAAGAGGATGATTCCTGCAAAAATGAGGATACTATGTAATGCATATAGAGATAGCAATAAGATTACAAAGAGTGTCATCAAAGATAGCAAAAAAAAACCCAGTCAACTCATGAGAAACTCCAGATCATTGATCCAAAAGTAGATATGTGGGGCTAACAAAGAGCCTCCAGCAGGTTAAATGGAATCAAGAATTAAAGAGATCACATGATTCAAGATGATGCTAAAATGAAGGAAAGTTGGAAGGAGTGTTTTGGAGTTTAGTAATCTTTTTTAAAACAAATCAGACATAAATTAAAAGGAAAACAACAACATAAAAAGATTAGCACCAACTATACTAAAATTGATATTGATATTGGCTCAGGATGCTAAGATGAACAAAAGCCTGAATTAAACAGTTTTTTTCTGTACTTAAGATTATCATTAGTATTATTATTTACATATTTCAGCTTGATTTGTCGCATACTAGTGATATGTTCAAAAAATCACAAATATTATAATTTAAACTTAACACTGGTTACCAATTCAATGCTAAACCAGGTTAAAGGCTTTGCTGTAAACAAACCAGGATACCAGACAGATCTCTTTCATTGCTAAAAACTGGATCAATTAGTAAGATCATGTGCATCTGCCCTAAAACATACAGGTTAACTTCTTGAATGAACCTCCCAGTGTAAAGCCTATATTCTGGTATGTTTTCCCTCCTGAAATTCTAATTACTTATCAAGTACTTGCTTCTTCACCAGCCTTTCATATATGAAAACTGGATGTATAGATTTAAGGTTTTTTTTTTCTTTTTTGGAGGGAGGGAGACAGTCTTCAATGCTCCCTCATTATTAACTAAAACAAACAAAAAATGTAATAGTCATGACTGAAACTTGATTGAGAAGGTTATTATTTAGGATGCTTCAACTTTTGAATGTTCTTAGAATTATACAGTACTCATTTTAATGTCCCCTTATTAAAATATTTATTGTTTTAAGAAAAAAATGTGATTTTTTTTTCTTTATAAATTCTATTCTAATTAAATATACTCCAATTAAAGAGTTGATACTCTCTTATTTAAAAAAAATTGAGGGCAGCTTCTTTATCCTTTTCAGAGAGATCCCAGTAGATGAGTAATCATTTAGTTTCTTAGATGCCTGTATAATATAATAAGTCTGTGTAATATCATAAGTCTTAATAACATAAGACATTGTTATGTAATAACCTCACTGAAAGTAAATTAAACAATGGACATAAATTACTTTTTGATTAGCCATCTAGATTATCCTATTAATAAGAGACAATACAGCAAATAATGACACAATGTTGTATAAGCAATCATTGTAGTTTCTCATATTATTAAGGGCAGGTGAAAATAAGAACAAATGAAGGCATTGTAAATTAATGAATGCCAAAAAGGGAAACTTACATTGCCAACATTAGTTAAAAACTGTTTTCCATCCAACTGGAATTTCAACTTTTTTACAAATGCATTTAATTACGTATAATCTAACTTTATTTTGAAGCAATTCAATAACAGAATTAGATGGTTGATTAAACATTATTCTGAGAGAATTGCATCCAGAAGTGAACTGGTGGTGACTCTATGATCTACATTAAGTTGGCCATTTATCATGTTTTTCTTTCCTGGTTTCCTCACAGGAATAACAGAAGAATAGGCATAGATGCAGAGATTTGAATTGGAAACTGAAATCTTTTCCCGGCATTGATGATAGCAGTAGCAGGTAAATCCTTAAATACCAATCCACATTCAGAAATCTAAAACAAGTTTTTTGAAACATACTTTATCCTCATTTTCTAAAACACAAATGATTCACTAAAGCAAGACTAGTATATCTCCCCATCCCATCCCTTTGAGGGCTAGCTATGATAGTAGATTGGGATCAATCTATCAAATCAAGAATTATGGGTTGCATCAGTGATGGGATTCAATTTTTTTTACTACTGGTTCTGTGGGCGTGGCTTGGTGGGTGTAGCAGGGGAAGGATACTGCAAAATCCCATTCCCACACCCACTAACCTGCTTTCCAGCTCCATTCTCCTGGGCAGGGCAACAAAAGAAGACCCAGCCAATCAGCTGGGACTTGGGAGGCAGATAATAGGTGGGGGCGGGGCCAGTCAGAGGTGGTATTTGCCAGTTCACCAATCTACTCAAAACGTTCACTACCGGTTCTCCAGAACTGGTCAGAACCTACTGAATTCCACCTCTGGGTTATAAACAAGATCTCTCACACATTCATGAAAAGACTGGCCTACACGGTGTGGAGTATCTTCTCTTATTGCTATCTAAATGTTTTTCCCTTGTCCTCTAAACAGCTGTTTAATGGACTGACAACCAAAATTTTGCATAGGATATAGGACTTATCCCACAGTCAGAGATTAAAAAGAGCATCAGCCAAAAAAAACCCCAATCTAATTTTTCCAGATCCATCCTACCTTCCTGTGAATATGTTAAATCCCCTTCCTGCCCTGTTCCTTCAGTTTTCAGGTGATCTGAATATTTATCTTCCAGGAGAACAGAACTCTTGTAATGCCTCTTCTTTCACAGTACAAAGTTTACAAAACTCTAAATCTAATTCAGTTTCAAAGATAAAGCTGGTCAGACCAGCCACTTATCCCTTATGATGTATTTGGTGTGTGTGTGTGTGTGTGTGTGTGTGTGTGTGTAACAGGGTGTCACTGTTGACATGCTGAAAACAGTGAGTGTTCTGTGATCTACTTGCAACAGGAGCCCCTCCCCCCCCGCTCTTTATGAAATTCTTTTGTGTCTACCCAGAACTGCAACATTAAAATTGCCCTTTGATTTTTCAAAGCCTGCAGTTTATTTGTTTCTCTGGCACAAAAGAACATCTTAAGCTACAGTTAATGTAATCTCCTTTTCTTATTATAAGTTTAGATGTTATCTCCCCAGGATCTTCTCGTAGGCAGCTAGAGAAATCTATCCTCACTTCTTAATCAGGCCGGGAAGTGAGGATTCACCTTGGCTAACTGTGCTGGGGCCTCAGAGTCTTTCTCGTCTTTCTTTGTAGGGCTTAGAGTTAATAGCAGAATCAGGGACACCAGAGTGTACTACAGCAATTTGTATGGTATTTGAATTTTATGGTTCAAGGCATGTAAGCACTTTCTGGAATTAAGTGTGTGTGTGTGTGAGAGAGAGAGAGAGAGAAAGAAAGAGAGAGAGAGGGAGGGAGGGAGGAAAGGAGGGAGAGGAGAGAGGTAGACAAGAGCGAGAGAATGAGAGAGAGAGCGCATAATATCATGGACATATGTAATAAAATCTTGGACTTGCTTAGAAGAAAATCATAAGTAAGGATTCCATTAGATTATGGAAGAGAGACTTTCTAAAAGTTCTGTTTTCCCCTTCCCTAAGCCTCATATAAGTCATATTCCTGAGGATTTAAGTCCATAAGAAATATATTGCTTAGCGGCACTGATTTGTTTCCTATTCTTTTACAATATACTTTTGTGTACACAAAACAATTTCACTCATGATTCACTGTATACGAAGATAACTTCAAAGTGTAACACGAGTGCCCTTTAAAATACATCCTAATCTGTTTTGTGAGGATGGGTGAAGAATATGCCTTAGTATAAAATTAATTAAATGTTAATTAGTTAATAGGCCAAACTGAACAGGTTAAGAGGCTCACTATGGTTCTCAGGAAACAAAAATTCATGGCCTAAATATTGTTAGTCAGGAAGGCCAATCTGATGCATGAAATAACCTAATTTACTTTGGTTGAATCATACAGAACAGTATTATTGTTTTTTAAATCATGTGCAAATCACTGGTATACAGATAGCATGGCATGGGTTTTTGAAGTTTTATAAGGTTTAAATTAACTGTAATTTCCAAAATATTGGATAGGATATTACTAAAGAAAAACAAACTTTTGTTCACTGTTTCGAGATTCAGTGCAAATGGGATTATATAACATTGCATTTTCTCGAACCAGTTATGCTTGAGGATTACTCTGAATGAAGAATAGCCCATTCTTCACATATTTGGATGTTGGCAACATTATCAGCAAAAAAAATCCACATTGTGGGTTACCTGAAACATAGCTCTGCCTGGGGACTCATTGATTTGTTAAGGTTGAGATATCATACTGATGGAAATATTAGGATCTAAAAATCTAATTTGGCCATCACAATATGATTTTGTTTTGTTTTTAAGTATCAGTAAATGTGTATATATGAATAGTTGTTATATATTAAATAGATTTTTTAAAAACAATTCTATATTCAAATGAGCATAATAGTAATTTAATCTTGCATTTTCTCATTTGGCTTTGTTTGAAGTCCCAATATTAAACCGCCTTAAAAATATTTATGTGTATTTAGTTAACAAAAGCTCCTGTAAGTTGAATCCATGCTGGCAGAGGGTTCAGGTAAGCTCTCTCTCTATAAGCTTACAGACAATTGTGTAAATCTTCAGCCATTAAAGAGAAAGGAGAAAAAAGCCATCCTCATTACACTCCTGTCATTTACTCTTCATCTCCTGTCCTCTTTAGCAGCATTAAGATGGGATGTAAATTTACCAGTTAATGCTGTTAGAAAATGGATGGTTCAAGAAGGGCAGGAATTAGAGATCAGTATTAGGTGCAGATAAGCTCCTTTCCCTCCACAGTGGCAGCTGTTTAACATTCATGGAAAAATCATCATCAAACAACGTTATCACAGCTCTGTTGATGGCAGAGGAACTTCATCACTATGATAATTTTTTTTATAGCTGTGAGCCAAAAAGCTCCCTTTTATTTCTGCCATCTATAACTGCAGTAGGAACTTGTTTATATGGGTAGAGTATTGCAAACTCTTGGCTCTTCAGCCAGTTAGATTCCTCCTCCTTCTCCTCCTCCGTTCATTCCTCCCCCATTGTCTTGTGTATGTTGCGCTGAATAGTCATGCTGATAAAAACAAGGAGTGCTGCTCAAACAAACCCTTCAAAGTATATCTGGTGTTTATTTATGATCAGTAATGCAAAGTTTGACAAGAGCTTTGCTATGAAAGAACTGTCCATCTTCTTGGGAACAAAATGTTGATATTAAAGGGAAAAATAGAGACATATATCTATCTCAGTGAAGAAAGAGATTTTGACTAGAGGCTCAATATAAAAAATAAAATGTTATTCTAACCTTCCAATAGACAGGTATGCTATTGGCAAGGGTATGAATGGTAAGTGCACACTTCCCAAACATCCATATCTCTTAACTCTATTAATTAGGATCACCTACCTGGAAGACTATGAATTACCTGGAAGACTGTGAATAACCAGAAAAGTCTTCCTTGGATTCTCAAAGTCTGGATCACAATACCCAGGCATTTGTCATTTTGTTAAAGCTTAGTAACTGAGCTTGGGTATTTCAATAATACTCACTATAGAAGTTGTATGCTTTCTTTTCTTAGAAGAAACACAGGGATTCTAGGAAAATGTAACAATATTGTCTGAAGTCTTTATTATAGAATATTATTTTGAAATGAACTTTTAATAAGTATCATATCTCTTTTATGAGTTTACCTGAGAAATGGCGAGTTTGTCATTTCAAAATTTCCATAAAGTTTTGTAGTTTGATGAAAGCATATTAATGTCATAGGTCAGGGTTTTTAACACAATTGAAATGGACAAAATTCTGATATTTGTGGAGCCAAAAACTGATGCCCCAAATTGGCAAATAGTCAAAATAAAAAGTTATACTCTAATTCTTTGCTGCCATCTAGTGATTGTTTAGATTTATGCAGAACAAATATGATAGTCCTGTTATTGGATTGCTGGATTAATGAAAATGGATTAATGAATGGAAGGATTTTCTTCCATCCTACTTACCTGTGACTTATATGTTATAGGGACTATATATAATATTAAGTTTGAATAACCCTTGATATCCTGGATGCTGTTATTACCGAAACCTTATCATTTTGCATGCAAAAAGAAACACGGCATTTGTAACATATTTTCTTGAAATATGCTACATAAAATATTCTCCTGAAATCTCTTGTGCTAAATCATGAACTGTGAGCTTTCCTTTTATGAGCTGATAGCACTTTGTTCCTTTGTGTCTTAAGGATTCCTGACAAAGAACAAAAAGTGAAACATTTTACATTTGCAATGAAGAATAAAAATATACATTTCTTTTTAGGATCATACCAAAATAATGCATGTATATTTTTATTATATAAAATTATTATTACTATTGTTATAATGATATTCTGAATGCCTCCAACTCTGCAACCATTCTGGAAGTTGACATCTAGAAGGACTTATACAAAACCTACCTTACTTACTTACTTCTTTCCTTCCTTCTTTCCTTCCTTCTTCAATATCTGGGAACTCTAGACCAGTTTCTTTATTCAGTTTACATTATCCTGGTATGAAAAGTGAAATAGTATAGCAAAATATTAAAACAGAAAGATAGATCACTCATGAAATTTTGCTTTATATTGCAATACTGACCTCCATTATATATACATGTGTGTGTGCTCATATTATATATACTCATATTATATATATATTATATATCCTTTGATTGGGACTTACCAGAGTGTTGTAACACAAGTATATATACTCATTCCCCTGTATCGCTGATCTGGATGAGAACCTGTGGCCTAATGGCAATTACAACTGCCTCACATGTAATACTTCCCAGGTTCGAATCCCAGTAAGGGTATGGCTAGCTGACGAGAGCTAAGTAGCTTGAAATAGATCTATACTAGTCTCCCTTGTTTAATTATTTATCAGCTCAAAAACCTAACACACACACACACACATATATATAAGCAGGTCTTGGCGTTTTCGGGTCTTTTCCCATTTAAGATTGAGAGTATCTTGGCGACGTTTCAAAAAGGTCCCACTTGCCATCTTCAGGCTGGTGCTTTCAGCTTCGTGCTTGTGCGAGCAAAGTGTGATCGGAGCTGCTGTCTCTCTATAAATACTGGTGGGGAGGTTGACTGTGTTGTCATTACTTAGCTCTCGTCAGCTAGCCATACCCTTACTGATTGGTTGATGGAGTTGATGTTTGCAGATTTGCTGGCTTTTTCATAAGAACATGTGTGGCTGAGGTATTGGCTATGTGTCTATCAGCCTTCTGTGTTGTAACAACCTGGGTAATGGGATGTGTGATGACCTTCTGAGTTCTATTGTTGTGACATCTTGGGTCTTGTGCTGTAATCTCCTGCGTTGTTGGCTGTGTTGTAACATCCTGAGGTTTTGTGTTGTAACCTCTTGAGTTCTGTGATGTGATATCCTGAGCAGGTGGCTGTGATATGACATTCTGGGTTTTGGTTTGAGGCCTGGCTATGTGTTCATGGCATGTGTCAGTTTGTTTGGTTTGGGGGTCAGGGTGTGTGGCAGCTGGTGATGCAGCCATGGTCTGGTTTCTGGATGGTGGTTGCCTTTCATCTACGGGGTGGGTTTGGGTTTGAATCTGGTGAGGGAGATTGGTGGTGGCGTCATATATTGTTTTAGGTCCAGTGTTGGTTTTCGTGGCTGGACTCATTTGTTGATAAGGACTAGTTTCCAGATGTCTGTAGGCGGGAGGTATCATCCCATTTATTCATGCTATGGGGGTGTTTCTCTATTTCGATGGCTTCCCTGATTATTCTCTTGTTGAAGTGTTCTGTATTGGAGATTAATTTGGTTCCCTCAAAATTAATTTCATGTCCTGTGGCCTTAAGGTGCTGGAAAAGGGACGAAGTATTTTCTTCTTTTCTGACTGCATTCTTGTGTTCTGCGATGCGTGCATTTATTCTCCTGTTGGTTTATCCAATATATGTGGCTGGGCAATTGTTGCATGGTATTTCATAAACTCCTTGGTTTTCTAGCTGGATCTTATCTTTGGGGTTTCTTAGGATGTTGGCTATTTTTTGGTCAGTGCCGAAGGCTGTCCTGATATTGTGGCATGTCTAAAATGAATAAATGTATGTGTGTTATATAATATTATATAATGTTATACCGATGGGTTTGCCTGACCTCTTGGAGCGATCGGCTTTGGGGCTGTTATCCAGGGCCTGGCCAGCCTTGCCAGGAGTTTCAACGACATGGAGAAGGCCAAGAACGGGTTCTCGATGGCCTTGGCGTTGTCTGGTGGGTCCGGGTTCTGAGAGAACAACTGCTCCAGCGGTGGGATCCCGAGTGGTGGCGGCGTCCTTGGCTGGTGTGGCCCTGCCGGGGTGGAGACGATGACGATGGCCCGAAGACCTCACCAGCGGCAACGACGTCGATGTCGGCAGTGGTGGCCTGGCCTGGTTCTGTCTGGCCCAGCGGCGGGGGTGCCTAATGTGAGGACGACACCAGCCCTGGTGACTAAGATCAGAACTTTGGTGTTGGTGACATCATTAACTGGAGCGAACAGGCTGCCTCCCCAATCTTGTTTTTATCAACGCTGGCAACGATGTCGAGGACAGGGGTTATTTGTTAACCGGGACATCGGGAAGGATCAGCCTCGAACTGGCCCTTCTCCTCTTCAACCTCGACTTCAGTTATCACCAACTACATCTGCTGGACACCGTGTAGCTGGCCCGATTGTATACTCAGCGGCGGACTTGAGGGTGCTCAGGAATGTCCCCCTTTCCTTGAGGCACCCCCCCGACCTTCCTGTGGCATACCTCGATGACGGACCTTGGAATCCGGAGAGGTGGCACATTCAAGGGAAACACGCCCAGTTACGATTATTTATTTCTAAATTCTTAAAGGGGTTAGGGAGGGTGGTCAGACAGGGCTTGGGGGACAACCCATCTGGAAAAAAGGCCAGACCGGAGTTCACGCATGGTCAGGGATGGTCGAATCGAGGATGGGGACTTTTTCTGGGGAGGGGGAGGAAAGGGCCATCTCTACGATTGGTGGGAGAGGCAGGTATGGTGTTGACAGGGGGTCTTATCAAGTTATGGGAGCCCGCCCCCGCTGTTTATAAGCAGTGGTGTGCTCTGGCCCCCAGGTCATGTCTCGCTCCTTGGGTTGTTTGAATGATTGGGCCCTAGGCCTCCGCTGATGTTATGCAATGCCAGGTCCGTAGTGAATAAAGCCCCCCTTGTTTATGATCTTGTCACAGAGGGGTGTGTGGACCTGGCTGGCATTACCGAGACCTGGCTGGGACAGGAGTGGGGTGTCCCTCTGGTGGAGATGTGCCCAGCCGGGTTTCAGGTCTTTCATCGGCCGAGGGCCCAGGGGAGGGGTGGGGGGGTTGTGGTAATTATTCGGGAGGATCTGGGTCCTAGGGAATCCACTGTTCCTCAGACGACCGGATGTGAGTCCCTTTTTGTAAAGTGTGGTTCTGGGGTTCAGATGGGCCTATTGATCACATACCTGGCTCCCTGCTATGTGACATCAGCTCTGCCTGAGCTCCTCGAGGTCATAGATGGGCCTATTGATCACATACCTGGCTCCCTGCTGAGTATACAATCGGGCCAGCTACATACCATATATCTCAGTATACCCTGCTGAGTATACAATCGGGCCAGCTACACGGTGTCCAGCAGATGTAGTTGGTGATAACTGAAGTCGAGGTTGAAGAGGAGAAGGGCCAGTTCGAGGACTAGCGGTTGAGACCCCAAGCTGATGGTCATGGGGGATTTCAACCTGCCTTCGGCTGGTGGGGCCTCGGGGATTGCTCAGGAGTTCTTGGCTTCCATGACAGCCTTGGGCCTGACCCAATTAATTAGAGAACCCACTCACATTGGGGGGTCACATCCTGGATCTGGTTTTTGTCTCTGGACAGTGGCAGGATGATCTTGATGTTGGGGACGTTTTTGTTGAGCCCTTGTCATGGTCAGATCATTCGCTCCTTAGGCTGGACTTCCAGGCCGCTCTTCCCCATCGCAGGGAGGCGGACCAAATATGTTGGTACTGCCCCAGTGCCTGATGGATCAAGCATAGGTTCCTGATGGAGCTTGGGCCATGTCTTGACATTCGAACACACGACTCAGTTGAGGACCTGGTCGCCACCTGGGATAGGGTGGCGGCAGGGGCCCTGGACCGGGTCATGCCCTTGCGGCCTCTGACCTGGCACCGCTCTCACTCGGCCCCTTGGTTTTCCGGGGAGCTGAGTGAGATGAAGCGCCGGAAAAGACGTCTGGAGAGTATTTGGAGGACTACTCGATCCGGACCCGACCAAACACTATTACGGTCTTATATTAAGACCTATTTAGTGGCGATAAGGGTGGCAAAGCATTCTTACTTTTCCACCCTTATTGCATCTGCAGGAAACCGCCTGGCCGCCCTGTTTAGAGTGACCCGCTCCCTCTTGGAAGGGGGAGCGCGGGAGGACCCCTTGCAGGGACGGGCTGAGGACTTTTCGAATTTCCTGCTGGATAAAATCACTCGGATCCGGGATGGGTTGGACTCTGAATGGGCAACTCTGGGTGGGGGGTCGGGGGCGGAATTTGAAACAGTCATTTGGGAGGAGTTTGATCCTGTGACCCCCGAAGACGTGGACAGGTTGCTGCGGGGGCTGAATGCTACCACATGTTTATTGGACCCGTGTCCCTCCTGGCTGGTGTTGGCTACCCGGGAGGTGACATGAGGTTGGTTTCAGGGTATTATTAATGCTTCCTTGAGTGAGGGATATCTGCCTGCCGCCTTGAAAGAGGCGGTGGTGAGACCCCTCCTCAAGAAACCGTCCCTGGACCCAACTTTGTTATCTAATTATTGCCCCATCTCCAACCTTCGTTTTGTGGTGAAGGGTGTTGAGAGTGGCACGACAGCTTCCCCAGCACCTGGATGAAGCTGTCTATTTGGATCCACACCAATCGGGCTTCAGGCCCGGACACAGCACTAAGACGGCATTGATCGCATCGGTGGATGATCTCTGGAAGGCCCGTGATAGAGGTTATTCCTCTGTCCTGGTCCTATTAGATCTCTCGGCGGCTTTCGATACTGTCGACCACAGTATCTTATTGCGGCGGCTGAGGTGGTTGGGGATAGGAGGCACTGTTATGCGGTGGTTCTCCTCCTTCCTCTCTGACCGTTTGCAATTCGTGTTGGCAGGGGGGCAGAGGTCGGCCCCGAGGTCCGTGATTTGCGAATGCCTCAGGGGTCGGTGCTCTCGCCCCTTCTGTTCAATATTTATATGAAGCTGCTGGGTGAGATCATCCGTGGCTTTGGGGTAGAGTTCCATCAGTACGCTGATGACACTCAGCTGTACATCTCTACCCCAGTCCACCCCGATGAAGCCGTCGAAGTGATGACCCGGTGCCTGATGGCCATACGGTGTTGGATGGGGTGGAACAGGCTTCAGGTCAACCCATCTAAGACTGAGTGGCTGTGCTTCCGAGCACCCCGGTACAGCCAGCTGGTTCCATCGCTGGCTGTGGGAGGGGGAAACTCTTGCCCCCACAGAGAGGGCCTGCAATCTGGGTGTCCTCCTGGATGTGCGGCTGTCATTGGAAGACCATGTGGCGGCCGTCGCCAGAGGGGATTTTGGCCAGGTCCGTAGGATCTACCAGTTGCGGCCCTTTCTGGATCAGAATGCGCTTCGCATGGTCATCTCTGCCCTGGTGACCTCCCACCTAGACTATGCCAATGCTCTCTACATGGGGCTGCCTTTGAAGAGCATCCGGAGGCTCCAGCTGGTGCAGAGTGAGGCCGCGCGGGTGGTGTTGGGGGCTCCTCGGGGCTCCCATGTTACACCACTTCTGCGCGAGCTGCATTGGCTCTCGGTGGCCCTCCGGGTGCACTTCAATGTCTTAATTATCATCTTTAAAGTGCTCCATGGCTCGGGACCAGGATATCTGTGAGACCGCCTCCTGCCATTATCGGCCTCCCGCTGACCGATACGCTCCCATGGAGTCGGCCTCCTCGGGGTGCCGCCGGCTGGACGGCTGGCGACCCCGAGGATTAGGGCCTTCTCATTGGGGGCACTCCCTCTCTGGAACGAATTACCCCCGGAGATGAGGACCATCCCTGATCTCATGACCTTCCGCCATGCGTTGAAAACTTATTTATTTCAGCAAGCCGGTCTGGCCTAGAGGTTTTTAAATTTTTTAATCTGGTTTTAATCTTTCTTAATCCCCTTATTTTTAATCTTTGTAAGAGCCAATAGATTTAATTCTTTTAATTTTTAAATATTGTATATGTGTTTATATGTGCATTTTATTCTGGCTGTTCACCGCCCCGAGTCCCTTTTGGAGAGGGGGCAGTATATAAATTTAAATAAATAAATAATAATAATAATATGATCTGGATGAGAACCAGTGGCCTAATGGCAATTAAACTGCCTCACATGTAATACTTTCCTGGTTCAAATCCCAGTAAGGGTATGGCTAGCTGAGGAGAGCTAAGTAGCTCAAAATAGATCTATCCTAGTCTCTCTTGTTTAATTATTTATCAGCTCAAAAACCTAACACACATATAAACAAAAGACAACGAAACAAATAGCTTTCTGTCTGGATGGTCTCTGGTGATGAGCCGAAAGACAGAAAAGGACAGCAGTATGCTTCCTCCCTTGATTGGGGCTTACCAGAGTGTTGTAACACATGTATATACACTCATTCCCCTGTATCGCTGATCTGGATGAGAACCAGTGGCCTAATGGCAATTACAACTGCCTCACATGTAATACTTCCCTGGTTTGAATCCCAGTAAGGTTATGGCTAGCTGACAAGAGCTAAGTAGCTCGAAATAGATCTATCCTAGTTTCCCTTGTTTAATTATTTATCAGCTCAAAAACCTAACACACACACACACACACATATATAAGACAAAAAATGGCTGCCAAGCTTGACACACAAAATTAAAAAGAACCCAATACACAGGCCTGAGGATGGCAGATGAGATTCTGCAGAAACATCGCTATAATAAAAGCACAAATATTACATGGGAAAATACCCAAAGAAACCTAAATACTATACATACATACATACATACATACATACATACATACATACATACATATGCAGGTCTTGGCGTGTTCGGGTCTTTTCCCATGTAAGATTGAGACTATCTTGGCAATGTTTTGATGAGTTCTTACTCGCCATCTTCAGGCTGGTGTTTTCAGCTTTGTGCTTGTGCAAGCAAAGCGTGATCTGAGCTGCTGTCTCCCTCTATATATTGGTGAGGAGGTTGGCTGGTTGTCATTTCTTGATTGGTTGATGGAGTTGATGTTTGCAAATTGGCTGGCTTTTTCTTAAGAACATGTGTGACTGAGGTACTGCCTGTGTGCCTATCAGCCTTCTGTGTTGTAACGACTTGGGTAATAGGCTGTGTGATGACCTTCTGAGTTCTATTGTTTTGACATCCCGGGTCTTGTGCTGTAATCTCTTGAGTCATAATGACCTGGGTAATGGGCTGTGTGATGTCCTGAGTTCTAATGTTTTGACCTCCTGGGTCTTGTGCTGTAATCTCCTGGGCCAAGATAGTCTCAATCTTACACGGGAAAAGACCCGAACACGGCAAAGCCTGCATATATATGCTGTATGTATGTATGTATGTATGTATGTATGTATGTATGTATGTATGGTATTTAGGTTTCTTCGGGTATTTTCCCACGTAATATTTGTGCTTTTATTATAGCGACATTTTGCCAGAATCTCATCTGCCATCCTCAGGCTTGTGTATTGGGTTCTTTTTAATTTTGTGGGTCAGGGTTGGCAGCCGTTTTTTGTTATATATATAAACATTATAACATTATATAATATTATATAACACACATACATTTATTCATTTTAAACATGCTAAGCAGTATTCTCTACCCAGGGTACCCCTGTTTCAACAACAGTTAATGCAGATCAATTGATATGTTTCTACTTTGAATTATGGCTAGAAGACTTAAATAATTTATTTTTGACACTGCATACTCTTCATCTTTCTCAGCTGTGCAGGGACTTTTAGTTATGGTGAATTGAACTGAATTTATGTTTGGAGTTGAGAGATAAGGACTTTCATCTACTACAGATTAGTACTACGTTGTACTACTACCTACCTCCCCTCACAATGACTTACATTAATGCTTATTTTGGTTTAAAAAAAAGTAATAACTTGTTGTTAACAGTATCAAATCCAATGTTCTCTTTCTCACAGGTACCCTCTGAGAAGCGAGAGGAGAAAATGCAGCCGTTCTGTTCAGCTATAGGTCTCCAGCAACTATTTCACATGTACGGTGATTCTGCATTTGGAGAAAGCATACCGTATATTACTATATATAGCCATCAGTAGCTTATTTCCATGGATAGCTCACTTATTCCACTCTCAGAATGGGAATGACCCTTTACAGATGACAGGATAAAGAGGACAACATAGTAAGTATTCTTCCACTGTGTATGTAGTGGTTATAGCTCCCATTTCAAGATATACTGATGTGTACCATAAATCAGAGCATATCATTTCATGCTAGTCTAATGTATGGTTCTTATTGTTACTGGATGAGGCATTGGCATCTCTAACTAGGTCTCAAATAACCAATTCCAGATGGCTTAACTCTCTCTCCCCCACCCCATCCCCATGCTATAACTGCAAAAATATTAGCCACCCATCAGCTGCTAATAGAGATTAACTAGTATTAAATACTATTAATACTAAGAATTCACTACAAATTTCTGGGTTGATTTCAATAGGAAGAGTGTATCGTAAGGATAGAATTTAAGAACAAACAATTATCTCACACTATAACGAAGAGTGTAATGACATTTCTTTGCCTGAAAAATAGCTAAAGATGGGAAGATACTAGAAAAGATCCTGAAAAGACATTCCTCCCAAGATAGGGTGAGGATGGGATAGGATAAGGAATAAAATCAGATAGAAGTGACTTTTGCTTGCTCAAGAATTCATCTAGAATCTACAATGGCGATTAGAGAACAAGAAGAAAAAGAGTATTATAAAATTTGGAATTTATTTTATGAATGGCTGGATAGAAGAATAAAAATAAAACAACAGAGTCAGGTAGAGTATTCCAGACATTAACCACTCTGTTGCTGAAGTCGTATTTTCTGCAGTCAAGTTTGGTGTGATTAACCTTGAGTTTGTATCTATTGTGTGCTCTTGTATTGTTATGATTGAAGCTGATGTATTCATTTGCAGGTAGGACATTGCAATGTATGATTTTATATACTATATTTAGATCGGACTGGAGGCAGCGTAATTCTAGGTTTTCTAGGTCTAGAGTTTCAAGTCTGGTGGCATAAGGTATTCTGCAATGAATAGAGGAGTGGAGAAATCTTCTTGTGAAATATTTCTGGACTTTTTCGATTGTGTTAATATCAGATGCATGATATGAGTTCCAGACTGATGAGCTGTATTCAAGTATAGGTCTAGCAAATGTTTTGTATGCTCTAGTTAGTAGTGTGATATTACCAGAGAAGAAGCTACATTGGATTAGATTAACAACTCTTAATGCTTTTTTAGCTATGTAGTTACAGTGGGCTCTAGCACTTAGATCATTTGAGTAAAGAGTAAAGAATTGAATTATATAAATATACTATAATATATTGTCATTGATAAATGGATGAGATAGATAAAGAAAATGAATTTGAAATATATTATTGAAAGTCAATTATAAAGCTAAGGATAATAGAATAAGTGATATATGTGATATAAAATATTGATTAGACTGATTATAACATTTGCAAGTTAAATATGGATGATAACATTATTCCATGCACAAAGAAATATGTACCCAACTGACACAGTGTGGAACAGAAAGGTTTTATATGTTAGTTTGTTGTTGTTGTTATAAAAATAAAAAACTTTAATATAAAAAAAGAGTTTATCTAGAATCTATCCAATATTTAGGTTATCAAATATCCAAACTCATGTCATCTTTTCCGATCTAGCATCCAATCATTCTAACAGTGCCGTAAAAGTATTATATGAAATGAATTTATATTAAATACATTTAAAATATAAGATCATATTCAACAATGAAAAAATAAATACAAATACAAACAGCTATTCTTCATAACATTAGGGTAATGTTATGGGTAAGGGTATGCCAGCAGGATTTTCTTAGACTAGTATATGTATAAGGTATAACTAAGCATGGGACAAAAAATAATGACCTACATTAGTACAATCCTGACAATAAAATACAGTATGATAAATATTGTGAACAACTAAAATTTGCTATATAAAAGCTAATCATCACTACATACTGGTGTGTTATTATATTTTGATATAATATTATGAAAATGTATTATGACTATTGAAAGTCACTCTTCCCCTGAGAATTAATTTCTACTAACAAAAAATCATAACTTTGGGAAATCAATTCAGAATGAGGATTCATGGTCCCTTAATAAAAATGCTCTTTATTTTTAGTTAGCAAGTATGGTCCATCTGTGTGGAATCAAATAGGAAAAAAGTTTAATATAGCATTAAGGGCTTGTGCAATGTGGAGTCTCTTACATTTTATGGAATATTTTATTTATCTATTTATTTGTATCTCGCCATTATTAATTTTACAAATACCTCAAGGTGGCAGAAATATCTAACACACCTTCCTCCTCCTCTTATTGTCTGGGACAATCCACTAATATTTACAAATAATGCTGTCGTGACCCGTGAAACTTTGTGGAATGTACGACCCAGATGGTAAATTTTGCCCATATTATGGTGCTGCGTAAGTATCATGCTTGTATAACTAGGCTAGCATGATTAAAAAAATGCTCTAGGCTCAGGTGAACAAAAGACAATAATTGCAATTTTCTTTTGCCCTTTAGCAATGCATGCAGCAATTTTCTCCTATTTCCCATCCTTCTATCTATTTATCATTTTATCTAGCAACAGCTTAGATTTTCTCAGAAATTTTTAAATGATTAACCTTTCACAAGTGAGTGACTGAAAGCTTCCATTGTTAAAGTATTGTGTCACAATAATTAATGGGTTTTCACTTCTTTCTTCTCTCTTTTGGTTCCTAGAAAAGCATAATTCCTTTCTTTTTCTCTGACCATGGAGATACGCTATCATGACAATTATTGGAACTTCACATATATCTCAATGACAGTAAATGCAATATTATAAATTGCATTTATAATTTTTTAAATTCAATCAAGAAAGTAACGGTACACAATGTTTTTCCAAACAATTTGTGAGTGGTATCCATGCAGGGAGACAAACAGACAGACAGTATTTGGGAATATTTCCAGTTTATTAGAATTTTCTTGCAAACTCAGCTACTATAGATGAATATGGCAAGATGTAAATCCTATGGTAAGACATTGCAATAAATGTTTGTCTAAATCTTTATGGAGATTCTCAGACATCCAGGTCCTGGTTGCATGGTCTATATATGTCTGTCTGAATCAGCACAGTGGAGTCAGAATCTGTTTGCATAGCCCTTTTCCCTTGCTCATGGAATTATACAAAGTCCTTTCTCCCAGTGGTCACTATCTTTTCAATTAGTGTAACGCCAGGGAAAAAAATGGAGTAGAAGTAAGATTGTTGTCATTGTTTCCTCATTTCACATGCAAATTTTTTTACATACAGAAAACTGAGTGAACAGACATTAGTGAGAGCTACTGTTACACAAAATAAATGAAAGAAAATTGAGTTGAAATGTTTGCAAGGAAGTCACACATATATGTTGAAAAAAATTGAAATTCTGGATAATTTGGAATACAGAGCTATTAGAGATAGCCTCAGTTAGACTCTATGTTTTGTTTCTGGTAGTGATACTAAAATATATTGCATCCAAAGGATAGTCTTCTAAATTAGAGTTCAAATAATAGACAACTTAGTATACTAATACTTTTCTTTAGGAGACTACAATATTAAACTAGACAGAAACTAATTCAAAACATATTTGTAACTTTTAAGAATTTGCTATGTATATCCTGTGTTACATTATCAATATTCTACAAAGCTAACTGTATTACTAAGAAGCCTTTCACTCTTCTTTGTTCTAATTATCTAATCTCCTAATTAAAGTTTCTAATTAAATTCCCACAGTTGTTTTTAACTATATTCAAAACAGATACTGTATAATTTCTCTCTGTGTCTGCTTACATGCCCTTCTCCCTCTGCCATTTTGTCTTAACCCAACTGGGTGCACATATGACTTGTAGGCACCATTTCCATGACCCATAAAGTCCAGCTAATAAACCCAGTCTATTAATCAAAATGCCACGAAAGTTATTTTGGGTCTAAACAAATTCAGGTCTGACATGTAAACTGTTTAATTGTTCTTATGAAGTTGAAATACAAGATGATGCCCATGAAAACGAGGCTCTACTTCTAAACACTGCATCTCTGTGACTATGTGCATTTTTAGCCTCATACTATAAGAAGGAAGGAAGAAGCAAAAATGGAGATAGTAAGTAAATCTGACTTAATCAAAGCCCTGTGCTGCTTTACATACATACAATGAATGTGATGCATATCCAAAAATGTCAGCATTTTTGTCACCCAGTCATGTCTGCCATTTTCAAACTGACTCATCCACAAATACTCCTGCTCATGAAGCAAAGAATGTTTACCAAAATAACATTCTCCTTCCTCATTCTGTCACTTGTGTTTTATTCTCACAACATGGCAACAAAAGAGAGTAAAGAGAAAGATTTTCTATATGGCTGCTTGGAATTAGATTTGTCCTTGCACCAGTGAATGAGTTAGGATTAGGGCTGTACAAAGTACACAGGGGCATTTCGTGAAATAGCTGTTTAAAGCATCATGGCTCCTTTATTTCCTGAAGCTGCTAAAGTGCAATATGCTGATGGAAAAGAAATCCAAAAATTCAACCATGTTTTGATATCAAATGAATTATCTGAATCAGAAGCTGAAGAAGTAAATCAAAATCTGACTATTGCGGAACAAGCAAAAATCAGGCATATATGGTAGCTTCTCATAGTTATATCTGCTCCCCTCCCCCGCCCCAAGGTCTATTTTGCCCTAACAGTATTGGGCTTTCCTGAAACTGTTAAAACTTGCACATGACACCACACAATTGTTCTGACATAAATCTTCATTGTGATTTATTAGGAACAGTGTTGACAAAATAATGTGAGTTGGGGAGTTTATCTTTGAAAAATTATTAAAAACATTAAAAATGTACAGCAGTATGTCTAGTTGGTTAAATAAGCTGTTGATCTATAAGTGCTAGATTATCCAGAAAACATTGGCTGATCTTGAGAAAGTTAAGCATATTAGGCATGGATAGTATTTCGATGGGAAGCAACCAGAGACATCCATGGTTCTAATCAAAACTGGTACATTGATGGTACATGGTTCTAGAAGGCAGTGCCAAATCATTTCTGTACTGTTACATGGTGCCTGGAAGAAAACTACATAGTTATATTCAATCCCATTATCCAACAGTGCAAAGCAATAACTTCCCTTTTAGAGAAACCATTTATCCTCACAGGTAGATACATTTTTTGGGCCCAAAGTCAATTCTTCCATGCTACCTATTGCAGCCACTAGCAAAGCCAACTTATAACATCAAAAAAGAATTCCACTGTGACATCCACGGGAGTGAATTTGAGTATTTTACTCTCAGCAGCCTTTTCATTTTGATGAACAGCAAATGAAGCCATGTTCATCTTTCCTATTAAACCAATGAACTTCACCTGAATGTTTGTGATCGACTCTTTTTGTGTCTTCAGTCTTGCCTTTCATGTCAGTGATGGGAACTCTTCCCTGAAAGGTTTTTCCAGCATTTTCTGGAACACCCAGGTTACCATGCTAATGTGCACGTCTCATTCCCAGAAGAATCTTTACAAAAAAGGAGGTTTATAAAAGTCGAAATGGCTGCTGCAAAAAAATGTGTCAATCGTTTATATTTTTTTAGCTTTTTCTAATTCTCTTTAGATTTTCATTTTGACTGTTGATATATTTATACTTCTTTTTAATAACTTTAATTCCATCCCCTTATGCTGTTGAATGTCAGTAAAGTTATGTATTGTAATAACTATTTGATTTGATGTTTGATATCCTCATCGAAAGAGGGCTGAGAAGATTAAAGAATTAAAAAAAAATGTACAAAATATGGATATTGTAGAAGGACAAATGGGATTGGCATAAACCACATCAAGCTATATTTCTTTATTTTCTTATCTCATGTTTTTGATTTCTTGGCTTATTATTTGTGACTTATTTTTATTGTGTTGCACAATATTGGTCACCCTGAGAGGGAATAGGCTCCTATGTGTGTATGTAAGCATGGGAGATTCCTTCATGTCAGAAAACATGGGAAAACAGGAAGACTACACATTTCAGGAATATGTACAAAATAAACATCCTTCACTGCCTTATATTACTGAAACCAATTAAAACAATAATTAAAGAATGAGCTAGATAAGATCAAGTTGTTTTCATGGTGGAAAATGGTTCCCAGGAAATTGGAAGCAGAGTTTGGCATGACAGTACCTATATATAAATAAGGATATTTCCTCCCTTTATCTTGTTTTCATGTGTAATAGTCAAGCTATTGGCAGAGATCCTGACTGGTTGATCTTGACTGTGTTTTAGGGATGCTGAAGGCATGGCTGCTATTTTTAAGTTCTTACTGCCCCAGTTTTCTAAGTTGTGTGCTGCAGGCTAAGCAGCCATAGATACAATAGCTATCCTACTGGCTTTATGCCTATATGCATCTGCTGGTCCTGGTATAATTGCTCAGGTAAATGTATGTATGAATATGATCAGAAAAAGATCCAAGGAACGAATTTAGGCATCACTGCAAAGCACATATTTCATAACTATTTACTACTCTTCCTGTGATGAATGCACACTAGATGTCTGAAGCAGAACCGTATACAATTAGACAATTCTTATGCAATGCTATGCTTCATGTTTCAGTGGCCTTCTCGGGACAAAAAGGAGATTTCTATACAACATAAATTTAACACATCATGAAAATCTTTCACCCTTTATATTTTTTCTCTCTCTCAACATAGAGCAATCACACTGCCAACTTTACATGTAGTCTGATTTATATACTTCAATGACCATATGAATGAGCAGCCTTTTCATTGCTTTGACACAAAGGCAGGTGTTTCACTACTTTAAGTCAATGGTAAATTGGTACTCTTCTTCATGAACAAAACCCAAACAAACTTAGCATTTGAATGTTTTTATTTATTTATTATTCACATGGCAGAATATAACAGAATTTAACATGTTAAAATATAAAAACAGCAGATAAAAATTAAAAATTTAGGAAATTTACAATATAAAAGAAGGATAATTAAAATATGTTAGAAATTAGCTAAAAAGGCAAAAGGAGCATGCTCTGTGGCCAACCAGCCCCATGTCTGCCTGCTCCTCTGACCTACCCATGTCAGGCCTTAGAGCCATATTTTAGCTCTTTTATGGAAGGTCAGTAAAATGAGAACCTGTCTCACTCCTGGGAAGAGGATATTCCATGGCTCCCTGCTATATAGGACTTTATAGGTCACAATCAACATTTTGAACTGAATTGGACCTCAAGCATATGGCACCCAATGCAGAGGTTTACATTTATCCTTCTTTGGCAACCCAGAATAGCAATAGCTTATATACTGCTTCATAATGCTTTACATCCCTCTCTAAGCGGTTTACAGAGTCAGCATATTGCCCCCAACAATCTGGGTCCTCATTTTACTGATCTCGGAAGGATGAAAGGCCGAGTCAACCTTAAGCTAGTGAGAATTGAACTCCTGGCAGTGAGCTGAATTAGCCTGCAATACTGCATTCTAACCATTGCACCACTATGACTCATGCAGCCGCATTCTGCAACAGTTTCAAGGGTGTTCCCATGTGGAGCACATTGCAGTAGATCAGTAGTCAGAGTCAGTAGATGTCCAGGCCATGAATAACCAAACAGAGAGCCTCCCTATCCAGAAAAAGATGTAACTGGCAAATAATACAAAATTCAGCAAATGCCCTCCTAGCCACTTGCTCTTTGAGTAGGAACCACAAATCAACCCCTTGCAACAGCCAATCTGACCAAATCTGTTATGGAAAGAGGAATGTAGTTTTGAGGACAGGCAGATATGCAGTCCACAGTAAATGCCAGATAGAGGTCAAAATCCACTCTGGTGAGTGGAGACACTCACAGTTTCAGCTTCACATATACCCACACCAATATGAGGTGTATTTTTAAAATAAAAACAAAGCCTTTGTGAATAAACCTCTGACTGCAGAAGATATTTACAAAGGATAACATTTAAAATGTATTGGGCAATAAGGAGTAAGGGGAGAATTAAGGAATCCAGACTCTTTGCACTGAGCAGGTTTACAAAAGACATATCGTAAGAATGTTATCTAATCCCATCCTACTTTTTCTCTCAGGTAGACAGGCATTAGGCTGCATTAGACCTATCACTTATATGTCTATAAATACCTCATAAAGTCTGTTATGGGTATTCACACTGGCACAATAGAGAAGGACGTCGATCCTTTTCAGGAAATTTCACATGCATTCACAAACAAAAGTCCAGTAATTTAATCTTCCAAAAGCTCAATAACACCATACTCAGAATTGCAGGCTGAAAGTTAATGTACTTGATAAGTAATGATGACAGAATTTAAAAGGTCCATTATTTGGTAATCTAATAGTTCCAATCCCAGTTATCTGTCAGACGGTATACTTTTACTTAAACAGCACTAATGTGTTCAGATCTACATTAATCTCTCCTGGAGAAAGGACACATTCTTCTGTGGCTTTATCTGTTTCCAGGAGTCTGACTCCCTCAGGAGCCAGCTTGTGCCACTGATGAGACTGCGTAGTTGATTAGGAGGTCTTGGCTGAGTAGGTGCTATTTTGTCTGGATGGACCAGATATTCTCCCTTTGAAAGGCACTCCGGCCTCATTTGTTAATTTGTTAAACTGCTACATTTTTGCCTTCAAAGCTGCATTTGTGTAATGCTATTCTTTTTCCCTTATACAGCCTGCAGGAGTTGGGACTGACAGTGCATTCCAAATCAAGTCATATTCAAGTCAGTCCCCTTATGTCTAGAAGTAAAGTCTTAAGTTTGTGTTTGCATTGATCAATGCCAGTAATAAATGGTTGACATGTCTATGGAGATTCTAAGCCATCCAGGTCATGGTTGTCCCAAGGGTGTTTTTTTCAAGAGGCATCTAGATTTTCTGGTTATTCTTTGAAGACATTTCACTTCTCATCCAAGAAGCATCTTCAGCTCTAACTGGATGGTGGAAAATGGAAGGATTATCCTGTTATCATTCCATTCCCCGCCTCCTGCCAGAGCTGAAGAAGCTTCTTGGATGAGAAGCGAAATGTCTTCAAAATAATCAGAAAGTCCAGTTGCGCCTTGAAAAAAAAAAGCACCTTTGGGATATGGTTGACATGTAATGTTTTAATCCAGAAGAGGGCATATGGCAAGCCTAAGTGTAGGTAAGGAGATGCCATGTTTGGTGGCCACTGCACACCTTTGAAAGAACAACCATGATTTTCTATACAGGTAGTCTTTGACTTCCAACCATGATTGAGCCCAAAATGTATGTTGCTAAATGAGACAAGTGATTTTTGCCCCATTTTATGGCCTTTCTTGCCACAGTTGTTAAGTGAATCACTGCAGCTATTAAGTTAATAACACAGTTGTTAAGTGAATCTGGCTTGCCCATTGACTTTGCTTGTCAGAAGGTCAGAAAAGGTGGATCATATCATTCCTGGACACTGCAAACTTCACACATGTGAGACAATTGCCAAGCATCCAGAATTTGATCACATGACTATAGGAATACTGCAATGGTTGTAAGTGTGAAAAACAATCATAAGTCATTTTTTTTCAATGATGTTGTGGCTTTGAACGGTCACTAAATGAATTGTTGTAAGTTGAGGACTATGTTTTATTGTGGAATGGAATAGGAGCTTTTTAAAAATGTGTAAAAAACGTGTAAAGGAGCTAGGCTATAGTTTTCATGCTTCTTTATGTTAAAATGCAAGGAAACTGTGTAGCTGAATTCTAGAAATTATGATGAGGAAGGATTCCTAAAACCACTTAAAAGAATAAAGGGTCTACAGGTGACTCTGGGATTATAGATTGCTTACTCTGTTCTGGATACATATTTTTTGGAATCTAAATAGCTTCCTTTGATGTGTGCCATGCAAGCCATGTGAGACAAGTAAAGCTTCTATGTTTTTATCTGATAAAGAAAAATTATACTTCTTTGATCCATGACTAGTTCCCTTCTTGTTAAGCTGTTTTAACAACCAGCCTTTTATTTAGTCTTCTTCTCCCTTTTATCCTTCGAAGAACTTTGCCTTCTCATTAACTTAAACTTAGTTCCATTCTTAACACAACTCTTATTAGTTTAGTTCATCTACATTTATTTATTTTATTTATTTATTTGATTTATCAATCTCTTATAGGATAATAGGTATAAGGATAAACATGAGTAAGAATACAGGAAATAGGTATGAATAAATGGGGACAATAGGACAGGGACCGTAGGCATGATTGTGCACTTATGCACACCCTTACAGACATCTTAGGAATGGTGCATATTTTGAGGTTAAAGGAGATGGGGTTAGAGGATGTAACAACAGAGTCAGGTAGTACATTCCAGGCTGAAGTCATACTTCTCTGTAGCTGAAGTCATACTTTCTGCAATCAAGTTTGAAGCAGTTTACATTGAGTTTGTATCTGTTGTGTGCTCTTGTATTGTTGCGGTTGAAGCTGAAGTAGTCATTGACAGGTAGGACATTGTAGCAGATAATTTTGTGTACTACGCTTAAGTCCAACTGTAGGCAGTGTAGTTCAAGGTTGTCCAAGCCCAAAATTTCAAGCCTGGTGATATAGGATATTCTGTTATCAGCAGAGGAGTGTAGTACTCTTCTTGTGAAATACTTCTGGACTCGCTCAATTGTGTTAATGTCCAATATACAATGCAGATTCCAGACTGATGAGCTGTATTCGACTATTGGTCTAGCAAAAGTTTTATATGCTCTAGTTAGCAATTCAATATTTCTGGAGGACAAGTTTTGTAAGATTAGATTTACAACTGTTAATGCCTTTTTGACAATGCTGTTACAGTGAGCTCTGGCGCTTAGGTCATTTGATATGAGTACTCCAAGGTCCTTGACAGAGTGAGGATTGTCAATGAGGTCATATCCGCCTAGTTTGTATTTGGTGTACTGATATTTTTTACCAATATGTAGGACACAGAATTTGTTGGTCAAGATTTGGAGTTGCCAATTTTTTGACCATTCAGACACATATCAAGGTCGCTTTGAAGGCCAGTAGCCTTGTCAGTGGTGTTGAATAGTTTTATGTCATCTGTGAAGAGGACACAGTTGCTTATAAGGTGATTGCAAAGGTCATTTATATAGAGTATAAAGAGTGTGGGTCCTAGAACGCTGCCTTGGGGGACACCGCTGTTAACTGGAGCAGGGATTGATATAGCGCTTCCTATTTTTACTATTTGTTGACTGTTTGACAGGAACGCAGTAATCCACTTATAAAGGGATCCAGAAATGCTGTAAGAGTTTAATTTTAACATCATGAGTCTAACCATGGTTTAGTGATTAAAAGCATGGTCTCCTTCACCAAGCCTACATTTTCCAATTATATATAGTTTAGGACATTTGCAAATCTGAAAAATTTTCAAGATTGAAAACTTACCCTTACTTACCTAGGAATGTACTTCAAGTAGACATGGATAAGATTAAGTAAACATTTTTTGGTTTTATCATTCATTTGTGAAAATGTATATTTTAATAAGCTAATAAAAACAACAAACTTAATAACAATATAATAATACATAGCAATATGAAAACCAACGACTCCCAAAGACAGACTTATGGATATTAAACTTAAATAAGACTATTGCTTATGAAACTGCTTTTCCTATGTTTTCAATGCATAACCATCAGAATGGGTTTGGAGATCTTCTCAAATGGCAAACAGTGTATTAAAAGTGGGTAGAAATTCTGAAAAAGTAGAGTTGACTTCCACTTGGATCTTACTCTTGATTTTTACATGCATTTCGGTTCTCTCCCTCTCTCCCTCTTCCTCTCTCCCTCTCCCTGAGAGAGAGAGAGAGAGAGAGAGAGAGAACACAAGAAATAGATAGCAAGTGAGTGTTATGGCTGTGCATCTAACTACATTTGAAGGAAAGATGATGGGAGCAAACATGGGTGTGCATGTTGCACCTGTCAGCAGCTACTTGAAGAATTGCATTTTTTCTGGATTCATTCCAGAAAAAAAACAATTTGATTTAAACAGGTGCTGACAGGTATATGACATGTTTATATCATATAGAGGGGGGGGGAAGGGGGGGAGAGACTCAAAAAAGCAATAGATCATAGAATTTCATATTTCTAGGGGTCTGATAGGAATAAGGATAAAATTGTATGAAATGCACTTAAGCACTATATTAGGAGCATTCTGTCCTATGAGAATCAAAGCTATGTTCTGTTCCAGCTCCTTATTAGCAAGCATTGGATTAAAAGAAATGAGTTTTATTGGTTTTCCACTTTTTCCCCTCCTAAATCAACTAAAAAGATTCCATGTGGATATATAGATTCATGGCTAGTTAGTCCCCACACGCAGTTGATACTGGTTTATCAAAGAAGCTTTAAGGGTAGGACATAAAAATAACAGTCTACCCACATTTAGAAGCTGGAGAAAGCCTTGATTGGGAGAAAGTTTTGATTGGAGTACAACTCCTGGCCTCCAAAACAAGGGCAGTGGCAAAAGTATCAGAAGAGGAGAAGGATGGACTGTGTTTTTCCAAAACCAGCATCTCATAGCAGCTTTGTTTGTCTCCCAGCTTGAAGGAGCTGCTGCTTGTTTCTTCTTTCTCTACATGGGCTACAAAATTCAAATATCCACTAGATGGCACAAGAAGAGGCAGACGACTTGGAGCAGGGGTTTTTGTTGGGCTTCTAAATTTTTGCTCACCACATATGATAACTCTACTATAATAACATGTTTCATCTGAATCACCAAATTGGGAATTGAGTGAAGTTGGATTTCTCAAAGAATAGCATTTCAAACAGAGGTGGTATTCAGCAGGTTCTGACCAGTTCTGAACAACCAGTAGTGGAAATTTTGAGTAGTTCGGAGAACCGGCAAATACTACCTCTGACTGGAGATTTTACAGTATCCGTCTCCTGTCACGCCACCAAGCCATACCCATAGAACCAGTAGTAAAAAAATTTGAATCCCACCACTGATTTCAAAGCTGAAGTTTAATAATTTAGGAAGCCCTGTTTTATATGTCATGCTCTAAAGCAGGGGTATGAAACTCGAGATGGCACATTGTTGTCATGTGATGTATCACAACTTTTTCCCCCTTTGCTAAACTGGGGGTGGCTGTGGCCAGTGCATGATGTATCTGGCTTGTGGGCTGAAAGTTTGACAGCCCTACTCTAAACCTTATATAAGGAGAGCCAAACAATAATAAGACACTTAATTTTAAATAAAACAATAACTATGACAGCAGGCAGTCCTTAACAATTTATTTTATAGTTGTGTGGATTATTCGTTATTCACACTATGTCTTTATGTGAAGTAAACACAAGTAACCAGTTGCTGATTAATGTTATATAGCTAGTTTTAATTATGCCAGCAACTCCCTTGCTCCCTTTTTTCCTTAGGAATGATGAGTCTTGCTCCCTGCTTCTTCTGAAACTGCATTTGTTTACTTTTGCCAACTATAACAAACATTAATGGCAAATTCTTCATTTTCTAAGAAATCTCTCTCTTTTGAAAAACGTTAGAAGATTCACTGTTCAAAAATTTCTGTCCAAAGCCTATTTGAAGTATGCTTTTAAATATCCTGGGTTTAAACTCCTGTCTCCAGGCAATGCAAGCCTTAGATTCAATATATGGGGTTTTTTAATATTGAAAAACTGCTCTACAGGTTTTTAGCTCCAGCTAGTGGTTCACAGCATGATGCTAACTTTGTTCAGCACCTTAAAACAAGATCCTAGTGCTGGCGTCTGAGTTATTGTTTCCACTCTATTCAAAACACAACATGAAACAGAAAAGCGATAAATGGCCATTTCTTGCATTTCAGGTGTCAAAATCTTAACTGTGTTCATCTAACACTCTATTCTGCCTACCCAAAGATCTACATTGTAACACAATGTAAATACATTGCTTTGCTAAATCCGAATGATTACTTTAGAATCCTGAGATCCAGCCTTTTTCAGGTGAATGGTTTGAACTCATACTGATTTGCAAATGCTACATAAGATACAGGTTACAGAATTACAAGGAACCTTGTAGATCATCTAGTCTAACCTCCGCCCAAGCAGGGGACCCTATACCATTTCTGACAAATGGCAGTCCAATCTCTTCTTGAAAGTCTCAAGTGATGAAGCTCCCACAACTTCCGAAGGCAAGCTGTTCCATTGGTTGATTGTTCTCACTGTCAGAAAAAATCTCCTTTTTTCCAGGTTGAATCTCTCCTTGTTCAGTTTCCATCCATTATTCCTTGTCTGGCCTACAGGTACTTTGGAAAATAGCTTGACCCCTTTCTCTCTGTGGCAGCCCCTCAAATATTGGAAGACTGCTATCATGTCTCCCCTGGTCCTTCTCTTCCCTAGACTATCCATACTCAGTTCTTGTAACCATTCTTCATATGTTTTAGACTCCAGTCCCCTAATCATCCTGGTTGCTCCTTTCTGCACTTTTTCTAGGGTCTCAACATCTTTTTTTATGGTGCGGTGTCCAAAACTGGACACAGTACTCTTGGTGTGGTCTTAATAAGGCTTTATAGAGTAGTATTAGTATCTCACTTGATGGAAGTGGATGCTTGAAGTAAACGTAACCTGGATTCTGTTTGAATTGGATGGAGGGCAATTTTGATGGGGTCCTGGCACTTCTTCATGGCCATACAGTTTTCCTGATTAGCCAGTTATAAGAATCTTCTGTCTCTATCCCAAAAACTCAAAGCAGCAAGGTGAAATATATGGCTTCCAAGTTACAGTGTATGTATCCAGGTCAGCCACCAAACATTGAAATGGGTGTGGTGGGATATAAATCCAATAAATAAATAAATAAACATGATGAAAAAGTGATGACATATCTATTAATAATGACATACTATTCACATAGCTTTTGTACATATGGGAACACAAATATGTCAGTCACATGGTTTGAATTGTGATGTCAGGATGCATAACTTGTCACTTGCTTCTCTTTTTTCGAATTGGTTTATGCTGTTTCTTTTCATTTACTGCAACATGTCTACCACAGAGACATCTTTCTTCTCACCTGAAGATGAATTAGAGATGTCTTCATTCTTCCTCATAAGAACAACTATATGAATCCTTAAAATCCTGATCTAATTTTAAAAGCTTGGGAGAGTAATTGTTTTTCCAGACACTTAGCAAAACATTTATGGAAGAGGTGTAGGGAGACTTTGGAGAATATTAGTCATTGAGGGGCTAGAGATACCTTTAAGTGTGCTATAGAAAAGGAAAATAAAAGGAAAAAGGAAGCTGTTGATGTAGTAGAGAATGCATCAGACAAGGACTCTTGCAGCCCATGCTCAATTACAAATTTTAAATTATACAGAATTGGTTTATTTTTTCAATTAGTTTATTATAAGTATTTCTTTGTTGGGGATGCATATGATTTGTCTGTGAATAAAAAAGCCTAAGATTAAAGGCCATGAATATCTTATAGAATTAGTGAATTTATTATTTCCCTTTCAAACCTTCATTTGGAGAGTTCGGATAATTTGAGGATATCTGGTCTCCACCACCATCCCTTGCTGCTAGAATAAGTCTGTAGACAAAGGGATACCAAACCCAGAAACCTTAAATAAATAAATAAAACGATTGCACTATTGAATCTTTATGCCCATTGCTTAGTCATACGTAAGTTATATGTATTGGAAAATTTGTGATATCTCTTATCTACCAAGTACAAACAACCAGAACTATAGAAGAATAATTGAAGTTAATAAAATTATTGTCTACCACAATAATTATAACAATTTCAGTCAACTGCTTGCCTCCTGCTCGTAATGACCAGATAAAACTTGGGGGAGATCAAATTTATGCCTCTTGAAGCATAGGCCCTTGCTTGGCCTTTCCTTCCAACATGGCTGACAGCTTCTCAATACCATATGAAGCATTGAATAAGTGAGGCCTCTAGAGATGAGAAGAGAAGAGAGTAGAGTAGAGTAGAGTAGAGTAGGTAGAATAGAATAGAATAGAATAGAATAACAGAGTTGGAAGGGACCTTGGAGGTCTTCTAGCCCAACCCCTTGCTCATGCAGGAAACCGTATACTATTTCTGACAAATGATTGTCCAATCTCGTCTTTAAAACTTCCAGTGTTGGAGCATTCACAACTGCTGGAGGCAAGTTGTTCCATTGATTGTTCTAACTGTCAAGACATTTTTTAATTAGTTCTAAATATCTTCTCTCCTTGATTAGTTTCCATCCATTGCTTCTTATCCTGCCTTCAGGTGCTTTAGAGAATAGCTCTAAAGTTACTCTCTCCTCTTTGTAACAACCCCTGAGATATTGGAACATTGCTATTGTGTCACCCCTAGTCATTCCTTTCATTAAACTAGACATACCTTAATCAACATATAGTTAGAATGCAGTACTGCAAGCTACTTCTGCTGATTGCCAGCTGCCAGTTCGATTCTTACCAGCTCTAGGTCAATTTAGCCTTCCATCCTTCCAAGGTTGGTAAAATTAGGACCCAGATTGTTGGGGTCAACAATCTATCTATCTATCTATCTATCTATCTATCTATCTATCTATCTATCTATCTATCTATCTATCTATCTATCTACCTACCTATCTACCTATCTACCTATCCTTGGCTGTAAACTCTGTAAACTGCTTAGAGAGGGCTGTAAAGCACTGTAAAGTGGTATATAAGTGTACATGCTATTTATCTGTATGTGAGTATATGTGGGTAGATAGATAGATAGATAGATAGATAGATAGATAGATAGATAGATTAGATATAGATATTACCTATACATATCTTCTATTAATGTGATTCTAATGGTATGTAATAGTATCTGCAAAAGGAAAAGCAATGTACATCCAGTTGTAAATATATAGACATTTCTCACTATATATGTTATTGTTCTAGGAAATCAATTTCATTTGAGTGATTTAAGGAAGGGGAATTTATTCAGAGTCCTTCAGTCTTGAAATATATGACGATGGATCTGAAATTGGAATTTTCACTCTTTGTTCTTGTCGTTCTCTCTAGAAATATCTTTGTAAAATATTTTATTTCTGAGGAGCCAGCAGAGTATTAAGACTGGATCCATTATGCTATGGTGCCCAAGTTTCTCATTGTTTACCACTTGTAAACTGTTTTTCAAAGTATTTGTAGGATGTAATTATATATTTGCCATTTATTTTGAAAGCAATAATTTATCTTTGGTTCATATATAAATATTGTCATTTGGAAATTCAGATAGATTACATAGGAATTTTGCTTAGTCCAAAGAATGATATTATTCATATACTGACAATGTATTAGCCTTGTTTTTATGGATATCTATACAAATGTGAATGTTACAATCTAACATTTCAAACAAGCAGAGTTTTAATTATTATGAAAACTGTCAGCTAAAAGACATGGTATCCTATTTGAAAGTTTAGACCTTACTTTGTCATATAAACCAGATAAATTTTCCAACAATGACTTTGATATAACTTGGATACAATTATACTCAATATACTGTACATGCTGAATGAAACAATATACCAAGTAATTTTTTTAGCTTTTTTCCTAAATTTCATAGTCAGTATAGAGTAAATGTAGACATCCAAGATTAGCAAAAATAAAAATATTAAGGGTGTCATTAATTATCAAGGAAACGAACAGTATATTCAGAATCAATGCAGAAGATTATCTGTCCACAAGTTCAACTACTGTTAACTATTCAAAATTATTTCTTTAAGGGGAAAAATAATATCCTGCTTTCTTTGAATTACAGTGGTCTTTCAAAGTCTATGTAAAGTGTTATGCTAGGAGACAAAGCTATTTTAGCAGGCAGGCATATATTCTAAATTACTGGTTCTTAACAAGCATAGTAATACATCAGTCAAAAGCAATAAATTTAAACTTAATGAAATCACAATTTGCCTACAGTGCATTTCATTTTGACATTTTCTGCATTGCCATGGTGCTTTGATAAAGTTTTTTAAAATGCAAAGAAAGCATCTGAGCAGCTAAAGAGCAGACTTGGTGCCATTGTACCCAATAGAACATTATACTACTTAAGTTTCATCACTATCTGCCCTCTGGCAGAGTAAGCCTGAATATTAACGTAGGCTCGGTTTTCATTATCATCCTGTGATTATCCATTTTACTGCATTTAACTGATAATACAACGACCAGCTCACCTTAAAAAGAATTAGCTTGGAGGTTTCATTGCTTTCCAAATGGAATTTGTTCGACAAACAAATGACAATTAGCACTCTCTCCCTGTTCCATGTCAGGATGGGTTTTGACTGAACCTAGACCAATTTACCATTTTTAAATGAGTTTAGACATTTACATTTAAAATGTCTAGAGGAAATTAGCCCTGGGATATCTAGCAGCCAAAATGCTTTTTGAAGTTGATTATTATTTGATCTAGTACCCTCTACCTGTACATTTTGTTCTGACTTCAAAGTTTTGGAATGAAAATGCCACCTACACCTCCAAGCAGAGTGAAAAACTTAAAAGCACATTTACTCATTCTGTTATGCAAAGAAGCCTATATTTTAATATTCTTTTAATATGGTTAGTTACCTTTAATGACAACAGTTTGACAGGGTCATCGTTTTCAGTTCTGAGACATTGATTGAAGTTTCTGGTACTTGTCTTTTTCTTTCTTTTTCCCTCGAAGTGGAAAAGGATCGTTTGAAGGTGCAATTCGCATGCCCCATTCATCCCATACCAGAGGAGATGTAAATGTAACCCCCTTGGAAAGGATTATGACAAAAAAGTAGTGAAAAAAACGTTATTGTTCAATGTTGCATGCTGTATATGTAGTTTAATATGTAGTTTAAATGTGTAGTCAGACATATTTAATGTTTGCTTCCGGAAGCTGCCAGTAATTCATAATAAATAAGCAAGAGTTGATAATTCATTGTCAAAATTTGAAGTGATGTTATGTTGTTGGTTTGAGCTCCGAGCTTGGTGATTTGGTTGCAAATATTTTGTTCCCATTCGAGGAGACATCTTTTGGATTGTGTTTGTCTGTGGGGAGTACTGGCCTTTGAACACCTTTTTGAATCCTGGTCTGATTTTGGGTTCTGTGATTGGTTGGCTGGAGTTGCTGAGTCATAGTCCTTGGTTTTAAGTACGGTCTGTGTGATGTAAATTAGTGCTAGTCAGTGGTGGATTCAATTTTTTTTACTACTGGTTCTGTGGGCGTGGCTTAGTGGGAGTGGCAGGGGAAGGATACTGTAAAATCTCCTGTCAGAGGTGGTATTTGCTGGTTCTCCGAACTAGTCAAAATTTCCGCTACCGGTTCTCCAGAACTGGTCAGGACCTGCTGAATACTATCTCTGGTGCTAGTATTGTTTGGATGTCTTCTGATGATGTCATGGTCTGGATTCGGATTGATTTGATCGGCTGCATGTGATGTGGTCTGATTTCTTGTGATCTGTCAAGTTATAACTTTGTTTGCAATGTAACTGTTTGTTGGTCTTTAAATGCTGCCTTTGGGATTGTGATTGATCGATGATGCTTGGAGTGACATGTTGAGCCAAGAGATAATTCTGTTTTACCATTCCTTCTTTTGCTAAATCTTTCCAGACTTTGAGATTGATGATGATGATGAAGATGATGAAGACAGTGCTTTTAAGAACAACATGAAAAGTGGATTTGATGTGAGTTGTCTGTTTAGAAAAGAAAATACAAGTCAATCCAATTCAAAAGGTAAAATCTTTTGAATCACCAAGGCTTAAAATAAATTATTACCCACAGTAGGCTGCAAGCCACAGAACCAACATGAGTGCAGTTTAGGATTGTCTGGTGGATTGATTCATTTAACATAAGAGGACAGATTCCCTAATGTCAAAAACAATCTGACAGTAGAATCATTTGGCTGAGAAATTGGTGAGCTTTTGGTAAGTATATATATTGACAGAAACTAGAGTGGGAGGTTTTAAACTCTTCCAACACAGAACATACTTTTCTATTTTTATGATTTAATCATAAATAATTTCAACATCAATTTCAGTTACTTGCATTTCGATTTGGGTTGCAATCCTATGCCATTGACTTAGATCTGAACTTGTTCAGATCTTCTGAGAAGGTATGTATAAGGCTATACTTTTAGCCACAACTAATTATTTTGGAACTATTATAAAAACAGTCTTCAGATAATGACTCTTCAAGGTAATCAAATTCTAAGATGATAGAATATTTCAGAATACACCACTTAAGAACAGAGAAGGCAAAAGATTGATTTTCTCCTCTAGCAACCTGAAACTCCCAAAGTCCACAGCATTGTTTAGTTTGCATTCATTCTTTTGATTTGAAAGTAGAGAATAAACCTGATAGCCATAATGTGGGTATAACTGTATGCATTTTTTTTTTAAAAAGGATTGCTTCCAGAATGTTGGTAGAATATCCCTTCTTTAGGGGTCATAGGAGGAAAATGTGATGGCTCATTAGATTCTATAATTCCAAGCTTGATTTGCTTTTCAATCAAACTAATCTTTAGGCTGGATTGGATAAAGTATTAACAGAGTTGCCGGCTTTGTTTCTTAAACACAAACTTTGCTTGGGAAGAGTAGAAAGCGACTTGCTATTTCTTAAAAAGTGGATTTTCATTTATTATTTATAAATTTCATTTGGTACATATCTTAGGGGACATTAAAAGATTAGCAGTCATGCAGTTTGTTCGGAATATTAATGCTAATCCTTAAAGATAGGTGAAGGGAATTTCATTAGGTTTATAAAGATTTGCAATAAAGCCAACTATTCAGTCACTGGAAGGAAAGAAGACATAACACATGATGCTCCTATGGATCCCAGAAAGGCTTCTGCACTTCAGCCAAGACATTAGAAGGAATGCATAATGTCCCCAAAACTAAGACTAAATTCTGAAAACTTTGTTTCCTCTTCTTTTTTCTTCATTCCATGAAAATGTCTGCAATTGGCTTTGATTTGTCCCACTGTGACTAACAGAATAACTGAATAACAGAGTTGGAAGAGACCTTTGGAGGTTTTCTAGTCCAACCTCCTGCTCCAAACAGGAGACCCTATATACCATTTCAGACAAATGGTTGTGATGGAGAAATGAAAACGATAGGCTTCAATCAATTAATTAGAAAATTCAATCATAAAAGTTAAAGTGTTCTAATTACTTAGCATAACATACCCAGTTTCTTATACAAAACCAATTTGATATCAAGTGACTGTAAGAAAAAAGTTATTCCTTTAATTTTTATGTTATGCTGGACAACATCACCAAGGAGTCCTTAGTGCTCTCGAAGTTGTTTGTTTGTAGACATTTGACTACCTAACTAAGCAATGTCATCAATGCTAGTGTGTGTGCGGGATTTGCTTCTTGTTTATATACAGAAACTTGCCCTGCCAGTGTTGGTGGGCCTGTGGTTTTCTCTTTTTTAATTCCTTAATTAGGGTCTGGCTTTCTGCTTGATGATTTGTTTGGTGTTTAATTATCTGGATATTGGCTGCTGGCAAGGTTGTACTTTAGCATTTTTTTCTTCTTAGTTTTTTTTATTTTCTCTGTTGAATGGTATGTAAATGTGGTTTATCTCTATGTGTCTATCAATCACTGATTTGTCCGAATGCCAAGTTACCAGGAATTCATCATTGATTAAGCTTAGTCTAGAATGCCATAGTTTTCCCACTTGAAACTATGTTTGTCTCTGTCCATGTGTTGTGAGATTATATAATTTTCATTGTGTCTTCTGAATGTTAGTAGGTATTCCTACCAACTTGCTAATCTTCCACCCACTTGCCCTACATGGTGCTACCGCAATCTTTACACTGTAAGGTTGTAGATGATTCCTGTTTTTTTTCTTTTTAGGCTATTGGGCCTTTTCATTTACTTAAGATATTTTGAAGGGCTCTAATTGGTTTGTGTGCTACAGGGATGCCATGTGATTGTAAGAGTCTGTTAATTGTTTCTGAGATGTTTTTGATATATTGTAGTGTCATGCTTCCCATAATTTGTGTTGGTTGTGCTGAAGTTGGCTGGTTGGGTGGTGAAGCACCTTCTGATAAAACTGTCTCAGTATCCATTTTATTGGAAGCTGTTATATAGGCAGTCTGTTTTCTTTTTTCTGGCGTTCTGAGTTGCTGTAATACATTTGTACTTGTCTCAGAAATGTTCTTATGCAGGAGATTGGGTTGTTGAAAATATAAGTCATAATGAAAGGTGGAATATTCTTTATCTTCTCTAAAATAGAAAGACTTCTTAAAGCCTGTTGGATGGGTTTGGCAGCAGACATGATGAGAATAAATTATGTAAAAATTAGGAGGGAGTCTGTTTGGAAAATCTCTATGGAGAAACAGTTCTTGAACAAGATCAGTTTCAGTGTTATAGTGAAGTATAGTGGGGTGCATATGTGTTGCCAGTGTGTATATATGTATATATAAGGGAAGATCTAAACACAGTGGTTCCATATATCTTCCTTATATGTAAGTTTTTCTGTTCTATCCTCATGTGTCTGTATGGTTGTGCCCTGGGAAGTCCAGACTGGGCCCAATATCATGGCCACAGATTGATGATCTTTCATAAACCCATTCGGCCAGGAAATTAAATGATCCAAGGTTTGGAGTGTGTTATTCGTGTAGCTGTATGAATTGCCTGATCTATTTTAATTTTTGTTAATGATTTTCTTGTTTTAAGTACATGTCATCTACTCAGAGTCACTTGATGAGAGGTTTCCCATACACATTGAATAAATAAAAAGTCTGGGAAGGGTCGCTTAGATTTGAGCCTTTTAATAGAGGTGTTTTTTTTTTTTCAACTGAATCCAACTAATTTTTGTAGCTTAATCTTTGTTTTGCCAACCCCTCTCATGACACAACATTTTGGTGTATTTTAAGGCATTCTTTTTCAAGTATAATGGATCTTGATGTTTTCTCAAATGCAAAGACCTTTCTTTTTAAGAGAGTCATTGTTGGGAGCATACCTTTAATGAATCTGATGGAAATAGCCCCAATTTGCATGTTCAGATATAGAAACCATTGGAAAGCACTTGGAATATTCAGTAGTCTACATTCCTTCTTCCCCCACCCTCATCCTCATTCCTTAAACTACAATATCAGTAGTACAGTGAGAAGACGATTGGCTTGTATTTTTTTTACCGGTGCTATAATTCCCACATTATAAATTCAGATGAAATTATATCAATACATTGAATAAATGGATGTCTGGCCCATTATCATGTTCTAGTTCTCAAATGGAGAAGTAGACATACAAATAAATCCCCAGCTGCTTTCAGCAAAACTATTACAAAAGTGCCATTGCCTGGAAACTGTTATTAACTATCTTGACCAGGAGCGGCTGTTAGAGTTTGTGGTTTCTGCTCTGAATATTAAACTTCAGCACACAAGGGTCCTTATTGTGGGGAACACTTGGAAATGGTAATGCTAAATTGCCTTATATTTGTGGGATTTGATTGCTTCAGATGATACAGGCCCAGTTGGTGGGCCTCTCTTTCTGCATACATTTCCAGATTATAAATCATGCCTTTGACAGTAAATCTACCATAACCCGTTCTTAGTTTCCATAGATTCATTCTTTATAGTCCAGCTGGCAATTGCTATTCCAAATCATTCATATGAATGACACAGTTTGGATAATTTATAGGGGGGAAAGGCTAAATCGAAGGTATTTGGGATGCCTGATTTTATTAACATGTTTGACTATGAAAAGCAGGAAAGTTTTCAGTCTATTACTAAGATGGCAATTATGTTATTTTCTTACACTGCTTTCTTAAAAAAACAAGTGTTTTCATAGTAAAAATTAACATTTTTTTAGTTCTCAACTAACCACCCCTACACTGTTCACCTCACTGCTATTTGACATATGCTCAGCCCCAACCAATTTCAGTTTCCACTTTTTTTTAATTCAACCAATTGACTACCATGTAGGCAATCAAATTTGTCTATTTGATGCCACAAAATACAAAATCAGCTCATAATGAAAACAAGACTTTCTGCTTTCAATTTATACGGTGTTCTTGCTGCCAGTTCAATCATTTTAAACATCTCACGAATCATCATGTTAGAAGTCATCTTGGGCATCTTCTAGTCCAACCCAGAGCAGGAATCATCACACCATTCCAGTTTCTGCTTTGAAACCTCCATTCTGGGAATATCCACAGGCTATGTTACTACTTAATAACATTCATAATCAGGAAACGTATCCATATTTATGTACGAAGATTGGCAGTGGCTGGGGGTGGAGTCAAAAGAGGAATCAGCCCAGAGTTTCAACATTACCACAAGCAGATTAAGTCCAACCCCTCTTGAATTCTGTTAACTCTTATCTAGCATCAAAATAGCATTGATAGTTGACTCGATGCTGTGCATAGGCATGAGCAAAAAATCAGTTTAATTGGAACTTAACATAAGGCCCTGGTGCCTATAGAGATTCTCAGTCATCCAGGTCATGACTGTCCCAAAGATGCTTTTTCAAGAGGCAACTGGACTTTCTAAGGTTTTTTTTTTTAAGATGTTTTGCTTCTCAGAAGCTTTTTGGATGAGCAGCAAAACATCTTCAAAGAAAAAGCAGAAAGTCCAAAGGTGAAAAAGCACCTTTGGGACATGTGGTCCTGGTCTTTCAGGCCTAACAGTTTCTCTTCTAAGCTTCCCAATGATTCTGGTCCTTTCTCTTAAGTACTATAAAAATAAATCCACATACTCTTCCCTGTAACTGGCCTTTGAGTATTGGAAGTCTGCTTTCATATCTCCCTATAGTCTTCTCTTCTTTAGACCAGCTCCTTTAACTGTTCTTAGGATTTAGCTTCTAAACTTCCAAGCTCCCATCAGCTTCACCATTCTCTCTTCACCTTTGCCATTTCCTTAGCCTATTAGCTTTATGGTTTTTTTAAAATTTGACACTACATATTTTTTATTTCCCATTATGTGTCATATTTTTATATGGATACATCCATATCCTCTAATGGTGTAGTAAATTAAGTTTTAAGAAACTAGTAGTTTCAAAGACCAAGTACACCTAGATTTGATCTCTGTATGTAGCAGAATTAACCCTAATCCTAACCTTTGAAGATCTTCCTTAACTATGTTTTTTATCTATAGGAAAGAAATTTGAGAGTGGGTGAAAGGAGCATTCAAACACTAAAGTGATCTATCTTAAGTTTAAGTAGCATGGTGCAGTTCATAAAAAACAGCTACGGATCACTTTGAGCATGACGTTTAGTACAATTTATTTATTTATTTATTTAGTCTTTTATACTGCCCCCTCTCCTGACGGGACTCGGGGCGGTGTACAGCCGAATAAAATAGAATAGAAAATACAATACAATATTTAAAAGCAATTTAAAAATGGGGGGGGGGACAAACGCTGGACCTGATTTTTGTCTCTGGTCAGTGGTTGAATGACTATAGCTTTGGGGACTTAGTTATCAAACCCTTGTCATCGTCAGATCATTCTCTTCTTCGGCTTGACTTCTGTACCGCCATCCCCCACCGCAGGCAGGCGGAGCCGTGTAGATGGTTCCGCCCCAGGCGCTTGATGGACCCTGAGCGGTTCCAGAGGGAGCTTGGGCCATTTCCTGAGACTCTGGCTCAGAACTTGCCTGGAGACTTGGTGGCCACCTGGGATAGGTTGGCTGCTGAGGCTCTGGACCGAGTTGTGCCTTTGCGACCTCTGACCCGGCACAGATCCCATCCAGCTCCATGGTTTACGGAGGCGCTGAGGGAGATGAAGTGCCAGAAAAGACATCTGGAGAGTGTTTGGAGGGCTAGCCAGGCCGAGTTAGACCAGACACAGGTGAGATTCTATATTAGGACCTACCTTGTGGCGATAGAGGCAGCGAAATGTTCGCATTTCTCTGCCCTTATTGTGTCGGCAGAAAATCGACCTGCCGCTCTGTTTAGAGTGACCCGCTCCCTGCTTGAGCCGAGAGTGCGGGAGGACCTCTTACAGGGTAGGGCAGAGGAGTTTTCCCGATTTCTGCACAACAAAATTGCTCGGATTCGGGTGGGCTGGACTCCAATTGGGTGGTCCCAGGGGAGGTGTCCGGGGCAAGTCTTGAGACTATTATCTGGGAGGAGTTTGACCCTGTGACCGCTGAGGGTGTGGACAGGTTGCTGGGGGGGCTGAATACCACCACATGTTTGTTGGACCCGTGTCCCTCCTGGTTGGTTTCGACCGCCAGGGAGGTGACACGAGGCTGGCTCCAGGGGATTGTCAACGCTTTGTTGAGAGAGGGGTCGCTTCCTACTACCTTGAAAATGGTGGTGGTGCAACCCCTCCTCAAGAAGCCTGCCCTGGACCCGGCTGTTTTAAATAACTATCGTCCAGTCTCCAACCTTCCCTTTCTAGTGAAGGTTGTTGAGAGTGTGGTGGCGCGTCAGCTCCTTCAGTACCTGGAGGAAGCCACTTACCTCAATCCTTTCCAATCGGGCTTCAGGCCCAGGCATAGTACCGAAACAGCATTGGTTGTGTTGGTTGATGATCTCTGGAGGACCCGTGACAGGGGGTATTCCTCTGTCTGGTCCTGTTAGATCTCTCAGCGGCTTTTGATACTATCGACCATAGTATCTTATTGCGGCGGTTGGAGGGGTTGGGGATTGGAGGAACTGTCCTACAATGGTTCTCCTACTTCCTCTCCAACTGCTCGCAATTTGTGTTGACGGGTGGGGTCCACCTCTAGGCCCCTCATTTGTGGAGTGCCTCAGAGGTCGGTCCTCTCCCCTCTTTTGTTCAACATTTATGTGAAGCCGCTGGGGGAGATCATCCGTGGTCTTGGGGTGCAGTGTCATCTCTATGCTGATGATACTCAGCTTTACATCTCCACCCCAAACCATCCCAACGATGCTGTGGAGGCTATGTCCCAGTGCCTGGAGACTGTGCAGATTTGGATGGGTGGGAACAGGCTCCAGCTCAACCCTTCCAAGACTGAGTGGCTGTGGTTTCTGGCGCCCGGATATAGTCAGCTGACTCCGTTGCTGGCTATTGGGGGAGAGATCTTACCCCCCACAGAGATTGCTCGCAATTTGGGCATCCTCCTGGATGCACGGCTGTCTTTAGAAGATCATATTACGGCCGTCTCCAGGGGGGCTTTTTATCAGGTTCACCTGATTCACCAGTTGCGGCCCTTTCTGGATCGGGACGCCTTACGCATAGTCACTCATGCCCTTGTCACCTCTCACCTGGACTACTGTAACGCTCTCTACATGGGGCTCCCTGTGGGGAGCACCCGGAGACTTCAACTGGTACATAATGCGGCCGCGTGGGTGGTTATGGGGGCATCACGAAACTCCCATGTGACGCCTCTTCTGCGTGAGCTACATTGGTTGCCGGTGGTTTTCTGGGTTCGCTTTAAGGTTCTGATTTTGACCTTTAAATCGATCCATGGCATTGGACCAAGTTATCTGTAGGACTGCGTTCTGCCGGTAATCTCCCACCGACTGTGCACTCCCACAGAGAGGGCCTTTTTCGGGTGCTGATGGCATCCATGTGCTGTCTGGCGACTCCTAGAAATAGGGACTTCTCTCTGGGGGCTCCCGCCCTCTGGAATGGTCTGCCTCCGGAGTTACGCAATAATATCGACCTGAGAGCTTTCAGACGTGCATTGAAAACCTGGCTCTTTGAGCAGGCCGGCCTAGCTGAAATGGGATTTTTAGTGTAATTTTAGTATTCGAGTTTTCAATTGGGATTTTAAAATTTGAGGTTTTATTAATTTATAGGGGGAGGGTATAATTTTAGGCAGCCTCAAGATATTTAATTCTCTTTTAACTTTTATAATTGTAAAAAGTTTTATGGTTGGCTGTACACGGCCCTGAGTCCTTCGGGAGAAGGGCGGTATATAAATATGTTAAATTAAATAAATAAATAAATAGATTAAATAAGGTGGCTGATAAATAACTGATAGATAAAAACAATCAAGATTAAAAGTTATAAAATTAAAAACTGATTAAAATCAATTAAAAACCCTGCACAGAACTCTAGGCCAGACTGGCTTGGTAAAATAAATGGGTTTTCAAAGCATGCCAGAAGGTCAAAAGGTCAGGGATGGTCTTCATCTCCAGGGATAATTTGTTCCAGAGGGAAGGTGCTCCCAGAGAGAAGGCCTGCACCCATGGGGTTGCCAGCCGTCCAGCCGGCAGCACCCCAAGGAGGCCCACCCTATGGGAGCGCACTGGCCGACGGGAGACCGATGGTGGCAGTAGGTGGTCCCGTAAGTACCCAGGTCCCAAGCCATGGAGCGCTTTAAAGATGGTCACTAAAACCTTGAATCGCACCCGGAAGACCACTGGGAGCCAATGCAGCTCGCTCAAAAGTGGTGTAACATGGGAGCTCCGCGGAGCCCCCAAAACCACCCGCGCGGCTGCATTTTGCACCAACTGGAGCCTCCGGGTGCTCTTCAAGGGGAGCGCCATGTAGAGGGAATTGGCATAGCCTAGGCGGGAGAGGACGAGGGTGGATGTGACCATGCGAAGAGCATCCCGATCCAGAAAGGGCCGCAACTGGTAGATCCTACGGACCTGACAAAAAGCCCCCTATGTAGAGCTGAGTATCATCAGCGTACTGATGAAATTCTACCCCAAAGCCACGGATGACCTCATCCAACAGCTTCACATAAATGTTGAACAGGAGAGGCGAGAGCCCCGACCCCTGAGGTACCTCACAAGTCAGGGGCCTCGGGGCTGACCTCTGCCCCCCTGCCAACACAAATTGCGAATGGTCGGAGAGGAAGGAGGTGAACCACCATAACACCATGCCTCCCACTCCCAACCCCTCCAGCCACCGCAATAGGATACTGTGGTTACTCTGTTTATGGCAAAAGAAATCCTATATAATAGTTCCAGACTTTGGTTGCATTTTTTCCACACTGTTTTTAAATTTTTATTTATATTGTTGAACGATGCAACCCTGCACCCAAGTTTGCCTATGTCTCTAGCACTTAAACCAGACTGCAGCTCTGTTTTTCACTGGGTGGCTCTTGTTGAATGTATGGAAAATAAACCTAGCTGAAAACATGTTAACATGTCTTCTGAAGCCTTAAACCAGAGTCAGGCATTGCACTTGTCTTTCAAATGGCTGGAAAATTTTCAGTATAGTCTCTTAGGCGCAAGACTAAAGGATTGTCCACTTATTTGCTAGATGTGTTTCCTCTGAACTGAAATTACAATAAAACTAAACAGTTTAAAAGTAATATAAAGAATTTAAAAAAAATTTAAATCGATTTTTCAAAAATGGTGAACCTTGATGGGAAACTGGATGGAATGCCATTTAGATTTTTTTTCCTATCATAGTCTTTATCCAACCCAATATATTGAATAGTTTCACATACTAGAGACATGCTATGTTCCTTCCTGCTTCAAACGTTCTACCATCATGCCAGTGCCAAAGAAGCCCTCCATTGAGGAACTGAATGACTACCGACCAGTTGCTCTAACATCTGTAGTTATGAAATCTTTGAAAGGCTTGTGCTGTCCCACCTGAAAACCATCACAGATCCGCTGTTAGATCCCATGCAGTTTGCATACCGAGCAAATAGATCAACAGATGATGCTGTTAACATGGCTCTGCATTACATCCTACAACACCTTAAATCTCCAAATACCTACTCTCCTCTTTATAGACTTCAGTTCAGCATTCAATACCATTATTCCAGACACTCTTCTAAGTAAATTAAACCAACTAGCAGTACCTGAACACGCTTGTAAGTGGATCATAAGCTTCCTAACAGACAGGAAGCAGCAGGTGAAGCTAGTCAGAATCACATCCGATACTTGTACAATCAGCACAGCCCCCCCACCCCCAAGGCTGTGTGCTATCTCCACTTCTTCCTATATACCAATGACTGCATCTCAAATGATCCATCTGTTAAAATACTGAAGTTTGCTGATGACACAACAGTGATTGGTCTCATTCGAGACAATAATGAATCTGCATACAGACAGGAGATTATACAACTTGCCTCATGGTGTAACCATAGAAATGGTGGTAGACTTTAGAAGAAACCCTCCCATATTACCACCTCTTACAATGCTAGACAACACAGTATCAACAGTAGAGACCTTCAAATTTCTAGGTTCTACTATATAACATGACCTAAAATGGATACCTGACATCAAAAACATCATCAAAAAAGCCCAACAAAGAATGTTCTTTATGCACCAATTCAGAAAGTTCAAACTGCCCAATGAGTTGCTGATACAATTCTACAGAGGAATTATTGAATCTATCATCTGCACCTCTATAACTGTCTGGTTTGGTTCTGCAACCCAACAGGACAGACACAGACTTCAGAGGATAATTAGGACTGCAGAAAAAACAATTACTACCCACCTGCCTTCAATTGAGGACCTGTATACTGCACAAGTCAAAAAGAAGGCTGTGAAAATATTTACAGACCCCTCACATCCTGGACATAAACTGTTTCAACTTCTTCCCTCAAGACAACGCTATAGAGTGCTGCATACCAGAACAATTAGACACAAGAACAGTTTTTTCCCAAAAGCCATCACTCTGCTAAACAAATAATTCCCTCAACACTGTTCAACTATTTACAAAGTGTACACTACTATCACTGTTAATCTTCTCCTCACTCCTTATCACCCATCCCCTCCCACTTATGATTGTAGGACTGTAACTTTATTACTTGTATCCTTACAATTTATATTGACTGTTTTCTAGTATGATTTGATTGTTGATTGTACCCTATGATTATCATTATGATTCTTGATTCTTAACGAATGTAGCTTTTCTTTATGCATACTGAGAGTATTTACACCAAGACAAATTCCTTGTGTGTCCAATCACACTTGGCCAATAAAGTATTCTATTCTATTCTGTGTGGGCAAGAAAGCACCAATGGAGAAAAGTGGCTCTTCCGGCATTCAGTTCCAAACCATTAAGAACTTTAAAAGTGTTTCCTTTTAAAAAGCCCTTTAAACTGAGTCTGGTCTAAACTGAGAGCCAACCAACTGAATTAGAAAAGCACAAACAGAATTAAGCCAAGTGCCAGCTAATTGCCTTGCAAAACCTCTTCATAACAACCACGTATATATTAGTATTAGTATTCTGCTAGAAAAGCTGGCTTGTGTCTTGGATATCAAAATAGACTGTGTAGTTCACAACTTTCAAAACAAAGCAGGGCTAGGGTGATTTGGAGGAATCTGCAGTGTTTTCCAATTTTTGTTCCTGAAGATTGGAGAATTTAGTTTCTGAAAGGCTATTCACTAAAGGGAAAACAAGTAGTACAAGAATTCTACCAAATCACACTAGACCAGCTTAGCAATACAAAGGATAATTCACTCCAACTTTTTAATATCCAAAGTTGTATCACAATAAAGAAAAAAAAAGGAATCCTGTAGTGTGAAGTCCTTAGTGTCTCTGAACTTCATTGGGTTTTTTGCAGTTATCTCATTACTTAAACAGCAGCAAGGACTCAGGGGTGGTATTCAGCAGGTTCTGATCAGTTCTGCAGAACTGATAGCAGAAATTTTGAGTAGTTCAAAGAACCAGCAAATACCACTTCCCTGCCACGCCCACAAAGCCACGCCCACAATTGCAAGGACTCCATAGTTCAACCATGAACTGCAGATAATCCTATAGTGTCTTAATGAGTACATTCAAGTTTATGCAAACATTTATGTTAAGACTTATGAAAAAAAATTGTGTGTAAGAGACCTTTGTAGACCAAGAGTGGGGAACTTAGTGAGTAGTATAAAGCAAATACTGAACTGTCCAAAGAAAATGTGCTATATATTTTTTTCCAGACCTTAGATATTCAGGACTGACCTTGTCATGCAATGTTAAGTAGCCACAAGACTAGGGCCTGGGATATTAGTTGTTCATGTCTGTCTTTTGGGAGAAATATCCTTCTGGGTTAAGTTCCAAGTGGGGAAAAAGACACTGGAAACATGGAGGCTGTTTGGAAGGTTTAATATCAGGACCACATGGCTTGGAGCTCCAGAGTGAAAAGGAAGAGATCAAAAAAGGAAAAGACTGAAGTGCTGAGAGTGCCTGGGGTTTATACCCTCTGTTGGTATTCGAATTGGAGCTTGTATTCTAATTGGTTGTCAGACCCCCCATAGGGCCATGCAGAGGCAACTCTGTAGGCTGTCTTGAGTTCCAGACTTGGTTGGGCCTTGCTGGATGATTATGCCCTTAAAAGAGTTTTTGGCAATTGCTATAGCTTTACCTGGAGATTTTCGTTATGTAAAGTATTCTGGCCCAGGCCTTAATGGCCCACCCATTAACAAAGGTGAGGGTGAATTCTGCTTCTGAGGTAAGTTTCTGCTTCTGAGTTTCTGCTCTTTTTAGAATACCTTTTTAAATTCTGCCTTTTTAATATTTCCTAGGCTATTTCAATTTTCTAGGAGAGGGGTGGGTGCTAACTTCATACATGTGAAAAGCCATTAACTAGATTTTTTTTTTTTTTTTAGGTTGTGGCTGCTCTTCTTGAAATTTAAGCCAGGCAAGTGCTGAAGCCTCTGGATGTTACATGCAGACTACATACCAGGGTTGCTACTGCAGCCCTTCTATAGAGGATAATATGTCTGTCCTCAGTGTGTAAGTGTAACTGCCAGATAATCTCTTTCTCTATAGAGCATTAGAGGGGCTTCTATTCTTTTCCTCTAATAGCAAAATATCTTGATTTAGTCCCACAAGAAGAAATATATAGAGGAAAGTGCCCCTAAAGAATGAATTTGAGAACTTGCTGCCCTTCCAAACTGGCTTTCTAAGAACAATTAAGATTATATAATGTCTGCTATAGATGAAAAAAATACAATTTTCTCTTTACCTTACAACATTAATCCTCAATTCCCTCTGCCAAAAGCCAGTGTACTGGTATATGTAATGACTTGTATCATAATCATTATTATCATCATTACTAGAAAATGAAAAGAATAGACATGGAACCACAGAACTTCATATTTTAAATAATTTAAAATATGTTTTTCTTTCATTTTTTTAACTTGGAAAGTTGTCAGACTTTACAGCTTCCTCTATTGTGAAATCATGCAATATATTATTTTTATGATTATAGATATTCTGAACAACATCCTTTAATGCATATGTCTTACAGCAATTCCGCAGAAGTCTTGCTACATGTAGCATGCTTCAGCTTATGTTATAGGTCACAAATAACTATATAACATTCATATTTACCAATGGCTAATTGGATTGTTCTTAATAACTTTTCCAGTTCTTTTGAAGGGAATCCAAGAAAACGGGTCTTCTTCTAAGAATTCTAAACAATATAATTCCTCCAAGAGAATGAGGGAGTGCAAGAAGGGAAAGCTGCCTACAGTCATTCAGAAGACCAGGTGTTCAAATAAACAGATCTGCTGTTAAACACAGGGAGAAGAAAACACACAGTAATAAGGCATTTTAAATAATATCTATAGCCTAGTTTATTTTAATTGGCACTGAGTATATCTTTTACCTTCATGCTAAAAACAAGAGTTTTCTCAGTATGAGAGAGAATTTATGCAGCCAATGTACCTGTGGCCTGTACATGTTGATCCTCACAAATGAAAAGAACAGATTGACAGATGCACAGGTTAAATATCATGCCACAAGTTCAATTAAGGATCACTGGAGAAAATGTGAGATAATGCTGCCTCTCTTTCCAAGCACTGTTTCTGGCATGCCAGTTGAAAAGAAATTGTTCATGCTATTATTATGGGTAGGTGTCATCTCTGCCAATGTGCTCCTGGTACAATAATATATTAGAAGCAGAGGGTAAATAGCATTCTACCAACACTGAGGTCCAGTTTTATGCATTTTCTCATGGATTCATAATCCATGAGTGCAAAGCCATTTTAAACCCTGAATTTTAAGTACAAAATCCTATCATTTTCACATTTCTATTCTGTTTCTCTAATAAGACATAACATAAAACCTCAGTGAAATGTTCATTGAGCAAAATCAAATTTTATCTTTACAAAACTTTTTGAACAGCTTAGACCAAGAAATCCTTCCTTACAAGCCTCATGGTAAAATGTTAAATGAGGATTGCCACATCTATCTCTAATATCTTTATTTACAATGATAATAAAAGCAGTATTTTGAAAAAAAATTAACAAGTTGTACTATATTGGCCAATTGTATGCATTTTGAATATTTTATATAATAAGGCATGATGTTGTTCTTAGAATAAGCTAAGAGATCTAATTCATTTTTTAGCCTTTTATCATTTTACCTTAGATAGGTAGAACTTTTCTTTTAAAAAGTTATTAGATTTTCCAGTGTATTGTTAACTGTTTCAGGATTATTATATCATATCATATTGTTTCAAAAGCTTGAAAATTCCTCTTAAGCTTTTAGCAATATATGGATAACAGGAACTCTGAGCAGCACAATATAAATCATAAAATGAAATGATGAACTGCCATAAATTTTGCCCAAACCAGTAAACCTTTTCTGATTTAGAAGACCTATAAAGTTAAACTGTAGACTTGGCAGAGAAAAACTCAAAGTTTGGATGTTGTACAAATCCATTATTGAATTGTAATCTAGGTATGGGTTCCAATTTGAATTAAATTCTGTATCAGATTACCTTTTGAGATATAAAGTTATTCTAGTAATCGAAGCTTACTCCTACAACTTAATTAACTGTTCTTCTATAGGAGGGATAAAACATCTTTTCCAATAAAAGGCATATATTATCCCTGCAGCAGTTAACATTGAGTATATTTTGTGTGAATATATTGTTCATTAAACTTTAGTAAAAATATTGCAGATTAAACTAGGAATGGATTGCTAACCCTTTCCAAAATTCATACTGACTAAGGTTCTGAACTGTTTAGGAAGTTGGGTAACATAATCATTTAAAAACATTCCAAATTACCAATGGTAATTGATACACATTATGACTGAAATTGTCTGCATTTTTTATTGAACACTGTAACAGAGTAATATTTCAGTTATAGTGAGAGAGGTGGAAATTTTACACAGATATTCTTTTTAGCTCACAGCCCCAAGGGGAGGAATGGATTTTTCAAGAACATGTTTTTAAGTAATTAACTCCTGAGCTGAGATATTTTTTCATCCCGCTGTGAATTTCTGATGAGAGTACTACTGCTAAATTGCTGAAAATATGATTTTCCTGTGAAAGGACTAACAGAACATCCAGTGTAAGAATGCCAGCTGTGCTGCTACAGGAATAATAATAATAATAGAAATAGCAAAACAACGAGGAACTGAGTGCAAAAGTTCCTCTTTAAGTTTTTTCCTGGAGGAAAAAAAACACCTATTCAGACAGTTACTTGCAACAAGCGAAAGCTAAAACTAAGGCATGCAGACATTAATCTAGCAATATAGAGAATAAAGGAGGTGACCTCAACAGACATATTCAAGAACTCTTATCTAGGAAAAGGGTGCTGACATTTGTAAACTGAGGTTACAATTGTCTGGATGGGAATCCCAATGATGGAATCCCAATGATGGAATCCCAATGATGGAATACAGCTTTTTTTTTAATGTAATTGCTATTACATTAAAATAGGATTCTGCAGATGTCTGAAAGAAACTATTCTAATTGGTGTTTAACATTTTTGTTGGATTATAAAATAAGATACAAAATATGAAAGTAAATAGGAAAACAGTGGGGAGGAAGAGGGGGAAGAGAAGTGAGGAAGGATAAGAAGCAAAGAAAAAGAAACATTGACTTCCAACTCTTTCTGTTGCAGTAGAATAAAGCATTAACATCAAATCACAACTTTTTCTTTTTTCATAATAATATGAACAAACTATTTCTATAAAGATCTATCAATCTAATTGGTAAAACCCAAAATCAAAGTTTCATTCTTTTCTATTTTCAAGCACAAAGTTCAGAAGCGGTCTCTATGTGGAAATAAAAGTACTTATATCTTTTCTTTAATCAAAATAGTCATTTTTGCCATTTTAGTCAACTCCATCAACTTCTGCAATCCATGTTAGGAATCGAAGCGTCCTTCCATTTTTGTGCATACAATAGTCTTGCTGCTGTCAACTTATATAGTAACAAAGTTCCACATTTTTTTTCTTCAGGTCTTTTTCCATTAGACCCAAAAAGAATTCTGGTTCTATTCTAATGCATAAATAATAAATGAATAGATGGCTGCAACTACCAAAAGTTGGTCAATGGGCATGAAGATATGACAAAAAAGTATGAAATATAAACAAAGCAAGGCCTACCAAAAATTGTGTTCCTAAACCAGATTATGGACAAGGGAAAGCAAACCAACCAGAAGTACAAAGGCTTGCTTTCTCATAATACAGAACTCATAAAAAAATAGGCATGACTCTCCAAAGAATGATCTCCATGTCAGCAAAATAAGGAAGGCCTACAAAATGAGCAAACCATTACAATCAGATAAGGAAGTAAAACAGGCCATTGTGAGAAAAGGAACTAGTATTATTTCAGGCCATTTTAAGAAAAGGAACTAGCAATTTTGGCAAAGCAAACTGTTAAAGTAATATTAATTTGCTACAGAAAGTCCAAACCATCAATAAGGACCAAGGCCTTTCCAAGTGTGAAACCATGTAAAATAACAGATGAATAGCATATATTTGATGCTGACAGGCAACAAAGGAACATCACTGCAAGTCAACCTTCTGCCTTTCCCCTAAAAGTAATAGATCCATCTTGTAATATTTATCATGAACAAGGAACATCAGCGCTTGTGATCATTAATCTTTAGCACAAAGTAATTTTACCCTGCAAAAGTAAAGCAGCTTTGCATCCTATCTGTTGTTTGTCTACTATTTTTAGTTGACCCAGTTTCTTTTAAGCAATTCTGCAGGGAAGAATCAGATATGCAGTTTTGTTCTGGGAACAACATACTTGTAACACTGTCTGTTATTAGAGATCTGAATATATTTAGTGAAAAGAATGGCAAGAGGCTCTCTGTATATGGAAATCCTAACTTTTTTGGAGTTCTTGATGATAAGCAGTTTTCTGCACATTGCAGTGGGGGTGTTAGTTTTTCAAAACTAAATAATTCTTATTGTTTTGTAAAAATGAAGATTAAAGGAAGTTATGGATTTATTTAATGTCCCATAGTTGTACTTCTGAAGTACTTCAGAATGGCTAGTTTACAAACAGTTCAATACAGAATATAAAGAAGATGTGAATTAAATTTTACTCTAAAATCCATTTAATATCTGGCTATAACATTCAGAGCTGTGATTTCCAAGTAGCTATTTTTAATTTGGTCCAAATAACAAAGAGATTAAGAACAAAATAGAACCAAATATATTTTTGTCACTGTAATCACTGTAATTAATTATAAACATGATTAAATGTGTAGCTTTTACATAATCTGTCCAGAAGAACAATAGTAATTCCTTGAGTTTCAAGTTTCCTCAACACCCCCCAGTTATTAGATTAAAAATACATTTTAAATAATGGATTTTGATGTTTATTTGCATTGTTTTACATTGATGTTTATCCACAATAAAATTGACTAATTGTGATGGTTTAAGATAAAAATTTGAGATGGGTTGAATTCAGGGGTGGGATTCTACCAATTTGCATCTATTCGCTAGAACCGGTTGTTTTAACATTCTAAGCAGTTCAGAAACTGGTTGTTAGAACAAATTACTGGCCTAATCCTGTAAGGAAGGCAGGAAAGAAACATTCTGGTGTTGCTTACAAAAACTGCCTCTCTGTTAACCCTTATTACATTCTTGGCAGGACTAGACTTCCTGTCTCAGGAACGTCTTTTTCCCCTCCTTTGCTGGTACTTTGCTTGTGTGGAGTGACCATTCAAAGTTACAATAGCACTGAAAAAAGTGACATGACCATTTTTCACACTTATGACTGTTGCAGCATTCCCACAGTCATGAGAGGTCAGGCGAGGAGATGCATGCCTCGATATGAGTGATATTGAGTTGGCCACGCCCACCAACTAAGCCATGCTCACAGAACCGGTTGTTAAAAAATTTGAATCCTACCCCTGGTTGAGTTCTTTAAAAATACCCTTTCCTATGAATTCTACTAAGCAGTTTGCTTGTTTTTTAGATTTATATCACTGATCTCATACAGAAGTTGCTCATAGCACTTATAGTCTGCTGATTATTTCATCCATGAAACATTCCTTACAGACAGACACAGCCATTCATTATCAATCACATTTCAGGAAGCAGCTGATCCCCAAAACTGCTTTATGTTTTCCCCTTTTGGATTCTCTCCAGGGCACTTGCCAGACTGAAATCTGGTTTGTTGCACAGGACAACTGTGCTATTCCAAATTAGCTTCCAAAACTAGACCAGAAATTATGCAATTTTTGCATAAAGGTAAAAAGGAAGACTTGCACCTATGTAAACTACTACTCCCGCATTTTCCCATGTTGATTTGTGCATTCCTGTGCACAGAACATGGAGTCTTCAGTTCATTATGTGTTATATCAGGGATTTCATAATCAAATGTTCAAGAGAACCACAGAAAAGCTAGGTCATTAGCTCAAGGGCATAACACCAAGATTTCTTTATACACTGATACAAAAAATATTAATTCTTACATGTTATGGTATAATATAAGGGTCTGCTCATTGGAATCCCCAGAAGTCCAACTTCTGGGGATTCTAAGGGTAATGCTGTTACCCAAAGGTGATGCTGTTCAGTATCTTTAGAAGAGTTTGCTATTGATAGGCACTTTAGTTTCCACCACCACTACCACTGGTCAAACATAATAGCGACATGATAGCAGTGCTCCAATATTTGAGGAGCTGCCAAAAAGAATATGGGGGTCAATCTATTTTTCAAAGCATCAGAATGCAAGATAAGAAACAATGGATGGAAACTAATCAAGGAAGGAAACAATTTAGAACTAAGGAAAAATTTTCTAACAGAACAATTAACCAGTGGAAAGACTTTCCTTCAGAAATTGTGGGTGCTTCATCACTGGAAGCTTTTAGGAAAAGATTGGACAGCCACTTGTCTGAAATATTTAGGGTCTCCTGCTTGAGCAGGGGATTGGACTAGAAGACCTTTAAGGTTCCTGCCAACTCTATTATTTTGCATCTTTCTTTTGTTACTCAAAGCAAAATTGAAACAAGTACTGTATATTTTTCTTACCATTTTTAAATCTCTCTCATGCCATCTGAACCTTAGTGGTCAGCCCAAGAAGACTGTTTCCACCTCTCATTGTGTAGGAATAACTTGTCCAATGACTGACACCCCACCTCACACTCCCTATTTGACACAACAGCTCTTTTCCTTCAAACCAAATCTGAAACTTGTAGAAGGGAAATCAAAGAGTGACATACAGTAGTTTTCCGTCCCCCAGCTTTACCAAAAAGAGAGACACAGAATGGTGAATATGTCTGCCATACAAAGGAATGTGTTGCTGCCAATTCAGTTCTTGGATGAATATTCCAGCTCTGGCAGTTGTATAATGGTTTCACCTCACTTTCAGGAGAAATGGAGAATATGGTTGACCTTCTTCCCTTCTCTTTCTCCCCCCTTCTTCTGTGGTGTCTGGATTTTCTCCAGCCCAGTGACTGGCACATGAGAAGAGCCAATGTTTGTAGGTATGCACCCCAATTCATCTTCCATATGGCTTCTTAACCAGCCCCTTCCTCTTTTGAATTCTCCTAGTTGGATTGGCAAGAGACACACTTGGAGAGGAGAAGGTGGCACTTGTCTGCCTTTGTGTTAGCAATCCCTGCCCATTTTTGTCCATTTATTTCCACAGGAAGCATGTTTTTGGAGGAAATGTTTTGGAGGAAAATGTTTTTAGAAGAAAAGGCAACCAGTAATTCAATGAATCATACAGACTAACTGATTGGGATAGATTTGCACATTCTGTATGAACTATTCAGAGAAATTCATATAATTTCCAAGTCACATTTTTTGATACATTTCTTGATACATACATACTATGGTCAGGCACAGCTGGGTCACAGGAGGCTGATTTTTTCTGTCAGATGTCAGATGTAAAGTAGTTCTGAAGTAAGATGGCATAACAACTCTTTAAAATCTAATATAATGGAAAGTTGGAATGACAAAAAAAGGAAAATAACATTCAAGAAACAGTGTCAAAGCTGTGCCATAATCTGCTTTACAATTTCTCAATATATTTTTATGTGCTTTGTTTTCTGTTCTATTCTTTGTGTTCTTGTTCTCTGGGTTCTTTATAATTTCTGTAGTTTTTTTTTCTCTCTCAGTGGTAGGGAGCTTACTTCTTATACCCAAGAAAATACTCATGTGGATAAGGAAGTTGCCAAGAGGGTGTAACAAAGTATTTTGGAGCTCTTTGAAGCTCCCTTTGCTGTCCATACTTCCCATTGTCATAAATCTCAATGTGAGCAGTTTTCTTATTCTATCATTCCTTGAGATTGAATGGAAGGATGGGAAACCAGATTCTTGCAAATCATCAGTGAGATGGTTAAGTGAAAGATAAGGTACCCTGACCCACACTCTGGATTACCAGATAACTAAGCCGGGCAAATTCATATTTCACTCATGATATCACATCAAAATTATTTTCTACACATAAATGTCAATGGCAATAAATGTCCTGCATTAGCAGGAAAAAGCATTTAGCCCCATGAACAATCTTCTATGGTTTGCTTCACCCCCATTGCTTTCTTATAGAAAAATTGATATGCTGTGTATTTAATTTTAGAAGAGTAGCATGAATGCCCAGTTCCTGTGGATTTAGATTATTTTCTTTTAGAAGTGGCATTCCATAACTAAAGCATGAATATTGCAGTTATATTGCTAATTGGGATTATATTCAAACACTAGAGAACCAGCAGTAATGTAGCTGCATTATTAAACTGAGCATGCACATATAATTTTTCTAGCAGCTATAATTGGGTTGTTAATAGGCAGCCATTTTCAACCTGTAGTTGTTTTTGTGAGATGATTTCATCAAATGAATGCCAAATTTCAAATCCAAGATTTAAGGCACATATAAGTCATTCTTTTTGTATACAACTATATCTAAAGAAAGACCATCCAAAAGTCTTCCTGATTTTTTAAAATATTTTGGCTAATTTACTCAGTGGTCTCCTCATTCAACAATGTTCAACATACTGTTTCAAAAATCTGTACTGTAAGGTGGATAATATCTTCAAACTGCAAACAAAAAAAAAATATAAGCTAGAAGTCAGATGTAGCTGAAGGATTCATGGCTAAAATAATTTGTTCTAAAACATCTTAGCTTTATCGAAGATCTGTACAAAATCTGTACTGAATCTTCAATGATGCATGAAGTCATTTGTTTCATGCCTACACTTTTTACCCTATTATTTGGCAAATAACAAAATAACTACTTTAAATACATTGTCTTTCACATGCAAACCTGTCTATATTATGTCATCTCAATAGGTCACAACCAGCCTCAATTTGATAATAGTTGTCTGTACAATATAGTGGCAGATAAACAAAAGACAGGAATCTTTAACAACCACCCTGCAGGTCCAGGTCCAGATCCATCAGTCAGCATAACAAACATGATATTTTGTGAAGTGCCTTGTTAAGATGTTCCTTTAAAACTATTTTCCTAATCTAACACTCCTACTCTGGACTACAAAGTCAAACTACATTAGAAAAGCATTTTGTTGAGCAAGGTTATTTCAGGAAAAAAAAGGTTGTATTTCAAGATGACAAAAGTCAGGATTTGATTTCTGTAGTTAGAAAATAAGCTTCTTTTTCACCATAGTGGAAAAGAAGCTCAGGTTATGATAAAACCAGCAGGAAATAGCAGATTGAATAACAGCTGAAAAAATCTCTCCCTTCTATGAACTATTTGTACACAGTCATACATATTGTATTTTCATGTGCTGAAGCACTGTTTACCTTTCTTTTTGCTTAACAAAATTGTTGAGACTCTTGTGATTATTCTGCTATCTAGTGGCTACTTCGGTTAAATACATTTGGGGTATCTTATTCAGCCTTACCTTCCAGTCTTACCTTTATCATATAACTCTTTTAATTATATTGTCTTTTCTTGATTCCTCACTAGACTAATACTTTTCCAAAGCACCCATTGTGCCACCTGTAGGTCTTGGATTAAGTTCATCAATCAAGTTGACCCCAATTTTGACCTTCACTTAATTAAATACAGGATTAAACCAAAGAACCCTGTGACTCAACTCTCAGGTTTAAACAGGAACACCGATGAACTGTCTTGATCTCACCTGGTCTTGTAAAACAAAGGGAACTGCATGGGTGAGCTTGCTACTCTCTAAAAGGGAAATGTTATCTTTTTCACTGAAATGTGGCCCTTGTTGAACAGAAATGGAACCAGGCAGCTTTACCCAATCTGATCTTTTTGGATTACAGTCCCAAATAAATCCTAAATTTGTTGTCTGAGAATTTGCAGACCAGCTGTTCAGCAGAGGGCTCCTTTCACATAGGCTTGAAGAATGCCATAAGAGAGCCATTTGAAAGAAACTCAAAGATCCTCAGATGCATGCACACAATATTGCAGGATTTAAATAGTACAGAACAGTGTTTCTCAGCCTCAGCAGCTTGAAGATGCATGGACTACAACCGGGGTGGGATTCAAAATTTTTAACAACCGGTTCTGTGCGCGAGGCTTAGGTGATGGGTGTGGCTTGGTGGTCATGTGACTGGGTGCACATGGCTTGGTGGTCATATTATTGGCTGGATGTGGCCAACTCAATATCACTCACATCGAGGCACGCATCTCCTTGCTTGGCCTCTCATGAATGTGGGGATGCTGCAACAGTCGTAAGTGTGAAAAACAGCCATAAGTCACTTTTTTCAGTGCCGTTGTAACTTTGAATGGTTACTCCACACAAGCAAAGTACCAGCAAAGGAGGAGAAAAAAACTCCAGAGAGGTTCGTGAGACAGGAAGTCTAGCCCTGCCAAGAATGTAATAAGGGTTAACGGAGAAGCAGTTTCTGTAAGCAACACCAGAATGTTTCCTTCCTGCCTTCCTTACAGGGATTAGGCAAGTAATTTCTTTTAACAACCGGTTCTCCGAACTGCTTAGAATGTTAACAACCAGTTCTAGCGAATAGGTGCGAGCTGGTAGAATCCCACACCTGACTACAACACACACACCCAACATCCTACTCAGAGAATGTTGCATCCAAATGGATTTAAAGCTTGGGGTCTCTTGCCCATCTACAACAGAGTAGTAGTTCACACATAGATGACCTGCATAATTGGAACACTGTATCATGATGAGTCTGATTATATGGTGCATAGCTGCCCATTTATATATTCTACAATAGTCTTCACATGCAGATTTTTTTGTTTGCAAACAGTAAGATTCGAAGTACAGGTAACCCTCAACTTACATCAGTTTGTTTAGTGATCATTCAACGTTACAATGGCAGTGCAATGACTTTTGACCAGTTTTCACACTTATGACCATTGTAACAACCCCATAGTCATGTGGTCAAAATTCAGACACTTAGCAATTGACTCATATTTATGACGGTGGCTGTGTCCCAGAGTCACATGAATCCCTTTTGCGACCTTCTGATAACCAAAGTCAATGGGGAAGTCAGATTCACTTAGCAACAATTTGACTAATTTAACTGCTACGGTGATTCACTTAACATCTGTGGCAGGAAAGGTCATAAATTGGGGCAAGCTCAATTAACAAATGTTTCACTTAGCAACATAAATTTTGGGCTCAATTGTGGTTGCAAGTTGAGGACTAACTGGATTCATATAGCTCCTCACCCTCATGGCTTTCATGTTAAGGCATGTAGTTTTTCAACTGATTTTGCAGGCAGGTAGGTAGGTAAAATACATACACATGTTGTTTTTTTCTTTTAATTGTAAGCCACTCAGACTCATTAAGGAATTAGGCAGGTTCAGAACTAAATTGGTTAAATAAATACTCCAAGAGGATGCAATAACAGATGCAGTACATTCTACGCCCCTGATTTCTTTTCACAAAGTAGCAAAAGAATTAAAAGATCCTGGATGCTACCATTTGAACAATTAGGCAGGCCATTCATCAAGCTTTAAGTTATTTACCTTGTTCAGGCAATCCACTAGCTGGGCTTCATATCTTAGAGGACCAGAGGAAAAGTAACTATTTCATCTCTTGTCTTTCATTCATTCTTTTGGATTTAAACCTTTCTCTCCTGCACATTTTCTATAGAATTCACACTGAATGAAGGGTGGAGAGCTGATGGGAAAGGATTCCTCTAACAAATTGGGGGATACCATCACTGATAGCTACAGCATTTTTCTATCTATTTTTATAAAAGCTATTTTGAGCTTCCTGGATTGTAATCTCAAACCTCAGTTTTAGAAAATATCTGGAGAATGACTTTCTAAGATGTGGACTCAAGTGTCAGGCCAATCAAAGAGAGTGCCACTTTGACATTTGAATAAGGGTGTTTGCCTACTAGGAGCATCTCTGGTTGTATTTCAGGGTAGCCCCAAAGCGAGTAACCTTTGCACTCCTTTGTGAAAAACCTTGCTTCAAACACAAGCAATAAAAACCACAGTCTTCATACTTGCTGAAAGCAGAGATAAGAGCTCTTGAATGGGCTATCCCTAGCATACATCTGCAAGGAAGTGTAGGGAGAATAAAGTAAAATAGCATAACATTGTTGATTTTTTTTCCTATTTTTTTTTAAATGTGCTTCACAGAAAATGACAAAGGGATTGAAGATAAAATAATCAGTATTGCAGGCAGTATCACTGAAGAGGCTTCAGCAGAGTGACCAATGGCATAAGAAGATTTGCAAACATATTATTTGAGGTGCTTGTATCATCTCTATATTGTATATTGACATTTTCTTGACTCTTTCTGCTTTACAAATGTCATGTCACACAGGATAAAATGGAAAGTAGCATCAAAGGAGCTCTGTAATCTGACTAGGCCGTAGATAGTAGCTCTCATGAAAACCACATGAGAACCTTCCGGGTGAACTTGGACAAGCAATCAGCCCAATGACACCTCCAGCTTTGGAGAGATTTTCAGCTGTAAATCCACAGCATTAAACCTGAAGACCATTTGCCTATAATGGCCATTATGATAAAAAAGAGTGTTTGTTTTTAATATTGTGTGCCAATGCCCTGCACCATTGCTGCTTTTCACAGAATTTTGTTTTTTGTTTTCCTTCTATTCTTCTATTTCAGACCCATGCTGCCACTCCCCCCCAGCTCCCCCCACTTTGTTCTTAATTTCTAAGAGCAAAGAAGCTTGACACCATACACCATATGAAATAAAACTTTGCAGATGAATAAAAAGCAGCCCCATGACTAATACTTTGCCCGCGTGGAAGGCACTGTGGCTTAGTGCAACTGCCATTTCGTAAGCAAAAAAATGCAGAGATTGCCTCTTTCGTCAATTTGGGAGATAAAATCCTATTCTTTGTAATCCCTGAAGAAACAAATCAAATAAGCTCTGGCTGAGCTAACCATTTTCAATCCATCAAAGCAATCAAATTCTGTTTACCTGAATCAGAATGATTTCTAAAATGTTATTAAAAAGTAAAATGGAGTTTAACTATTCCAAAAAACAGAAGATGATGTGCAAACAGAAAAGGGATAAGATTTCAGTAATTATGTAGACACAAAGTCAGTACCATCATTTGCACCAGAATACAATGTAGCTTTGGCATATAAAGATAAAGCTTCCTTTGTCTAACATTCAAGCATTTCATAAACATAATTAATAGAAAAGTCTTAAAAGGGGTGAATATTCATTTAATTATTGCTTTTCCAGGTAAATAAAGATTTTATAATTTAATAAACCAATTAACTGATTATAAAATTCATCCGACATATTTGTATATTATATATTATCATCATTTGCAGAATTACCCCCTGCTTTGCTTCTATAGCCATGCAGCAGAACAGGAGCATAAAAATAAATGTTTCTTAGCAGGTTAATATTTCTACAAAATTTTGAAAATTGCTATTGACATTTGCAATATTTAGGCTTTAGTGATCTGTAGGGCATTAAGCTATATTGTCTGTTTTTATTTAATGTAAATGCATTAGTGACATTTGCTATGGCACATATTTTTCTATTAAAATGCTTTCCCCATAAATGAACCTTTCAAAGGAATCTCTATTATCCCTCTTCATTCATTACTTAGGATTTGGTTCATCTGAAAGCTCTTTCAGACTTGTATTATGTCCTTTGTTATACAATACTGGCATATCATAATGTTGAAAAAGCAGTATGATTGCACCATTGTAAAAATTGAAAGTTTTATAGCAAACCTTGGAATGTGTCTTCCCTTTTGTGTGGCATTATACCCATTGCAGTCACAGAGCACAGAGCTGTAAATCTATTATAAGCGAAATCCAGTTAAGCAAATAATAAATAATAACATGGATCCAGGAAAAATAAAAGGGATGAACACATTAGATGAGATCAGGCACTGTGAAACAATAACTTTTTCCTTCATTTTCTTATTTGCAAATAATGTCTTGATATCAAGGAAAGTGAGTGTTGAAAAATGACACAAGTGAAGATTTCCGTCCACACACACCCATCCCCCCCATGCTGATATGGTATTGAAACTTCAACAAGCTTCTTTTTGTATGTTGATCTGTATATGTAGCAGTTTTTCAACATTGAAATTATTTTAAACTGTCAGTGATTTTAAGTGGAAGACCAAATGGTGTTCTTGGAGCTACTCACAACATCCATGACCGAGTGAGTCAGTTCACACATTAAATGAATGACTGAGTAGTTCACTTACTACTTGTGTGTGACAATCACTGAAAACTACGCAGTATAGTCCCTACAAAAGGTTCTGCTATGTTCCAGCACAGGGTTTTACAAATGAACCATTGATTGACCTAGCTATGAGTAAAAGAAAAATGGATAACAGGAACTTGGTCTTTTTTTCAGTGAGGAAGATCTGGCTTAAGGAGCAAGGAAAATAATGTGCATTTCCAAATAGTGCACAATCAACCAATAAAATCATTGGGAAATGTGGGAAACCGGTCTTCAAAATAAGTAATGATTTAGTAACTTAGAGAAAAACCAGAATAGTCCCCCTTATTTCTGAAACTAATGTGTTTAGTAAGCAATGTTGGAGAGAGAGAAAAGAAACTAAAAAGTAAACTGCATTTCAGAGGTAGAATATTTTTGACTGCAAAATGCATCGTAGTTTATAACAAACTGATTATTTCCGTTGTTTCCTGATTGTGACTTTTTAAGAGCCTGGTTTCTAAAGTCCCATTGGTGTCTTTCAGGATGACGAGATGTTTCAGATATCACTCAAATGGTGAGTTGATTTCAACTAAGATAGCAATACACGTATACTTTCATCAACCAGGTGGTACCTGGCTTTCATTCTCTCATCACCTGGTAGGTGAAGGGATAGGATCTTATAAGGGCTACATGGTGAGCAAAATTATTGCAATTGTATTATAAGGAGTCTTTGCATTTGTATTTATAATAAACTTATATTTAGGGTAAGATAGTCCATTATCCAAATTCTGGCACTAAAACATACTGAAAATATAGCTATTTCAGAAACATATAAATCTATTTAATAACGGTATTAAAGAACTGATCCATGAAGCTCAGAATTCTTTGTATTAACCAATAGAAACCTTGAAGGATTTCAGATACATTGTGTATGGAAATATCAGAAAGTGAATCTGGGGCCTTTTCAATGCAAATGAAAAATCTACTGCTGAGTTAAGTAACTGAAATTTTGTCTTGCACCAGAAGCAAGACTTGAGACCCTTTTTCTTCATCTCAGAAAAGAAGTAAGAATAAGATATATTTCACATATCATCTAATCAACATTATAAATCAGAAATTTATACTGGCATAGCATTTGCTTGAGGCTTTCTCATAATTTATTTGCTTGCAAAACGCATGCCTTTCAGATTTGGCAGTACCTGCAAAGCTCAACAAACAAACAGAACTGTACAGTTTTTGCATCTGGCAATGTGATCGCTCAGTCCATCAGCCCTATGAATATGCACAGTGCTCACTTTTGCATTGGGAATCTGTTTGAAAAAGGAAGGATAACAGAGACAAATCATTATATGAAGCCTGCCTTCCCTATACGAGAGAAATTAAAAAAAATAATCGGATTATCTACCACTAGGTAGCAGTCTTTTTCCTGTGCTCAAAATAGTCTCTGTCTAGTGCTGCACATTCAGTATCTATATAAAGGTAGAGCAGGGGTGTCAAACTGATCTGGCCCACAGGGTGCTTATATCTGGCCCACGGGTTGCCCTGGAAAAAGTGAAGGATCAGCCCACAGTGTCTCTGTCAGCAAAAACGGAGCTCATGAGGGCCGTGTGCGTCCCACCCAGGCTCTGTTTTCACTGGCAGAAGGCTGCAGGAGGCCATCGCAGCCAAAAACATAGCCCAGGAGGGCCATGTGTGGCCCTCACGAGTTCTGTTTTCATTGGCAGAGTATCAGCAAAACAAACTACTAGCAAAAGTGGCATTTGATCAGACAAGTGATCAGACAAGCTGTCCACACCTATCCTAGCCACACACCCTGCTCCTCCGAGGTCAAACACAACCCTGATGAGGCCCTCAATGAAATCGAGTTTGACACCCCTGAGGTAGAGAAAGTAAGGTGGTCAATTATATCATGTTAAAGAAGCTTGATAGGGGCAGGGAAACCTAATATATCCTTAATTTTTTTTTCCATTTGAAGACTTTTTTTTTTCAATAAACTGAGTCACCAGCAGAACATTCTCTTACTAATTTTTATGAAGCACAGCTTGTTTCTATGAGAGGATATCATCTATTGGATGCTGTTCTGTCTGTTTTTTTCCTGTGGTCAGTTCCATGACAGTCAAAAGCTGCTTCTCTCCCATGTTTGTTTGTTTGTTTATTTATTTATTTATTTATTTATTTATTTATTTATTTATTATTTCAATTTATATACCGCCCTTCTCCCGAGGGACTCAGGGCGGTGTACAGCTCATCTAAAACCCCACAAAAATACAAAAGTTAAAAAAGTATTAAATTAATATTAGCTGATTAATGAAAAATAAGAAAACTCCACCCCCCCCTTAAAACCCCAATTAAAATTAAAAATAGGATGGAGACCAATTAAAACCATCTCAGCCCAGGCCGGCCTGCTCAAAGAGCCAGGTCTTCAATGCGCGCCTGAAGGCCCTCAGGTCCGTGCTGGTACGAAGCTCTGGAGGCAGAGTGTTCCAGAGGGCGGGGGCCCCCACAGAGAAGGCCCTACTCCTCGGCGCCGCCAGACGACATATAGAGGCCGACGGCACCCGGAGCAGACCCTCTCTATGGGAACGCACCGGCCTGTTGGAGATCACTGCCAGGATGTTGTTGTTGGATATTAGCAGTGAGGCTGGGCTGGCACTCAGTCTAAATTATGACCACTCCACGACCTTCTGTTTATTACCTTTGCTTCTGTGCAAGGAAGGCAAGTCTCATTGTTTGACTTCTGTGAAGATCAATTTGCTAGTGATTGGCTATCCTTTTGAGAGATTGTATGCTGTTCGTTAGTGCCTATGTCTTGCCTTGCCTTTCTCAGGTGTTTGCATACACCTGGATGGCTCATCCCCATCTTCTCACAGTATCTCCATTAAACTGATCTTACCTCTTCTGCCCGATTGTAACACTTGTAGGTCTGCCATTCTAACTAAAGGAAGAGGGAATAGGGTGTTCTTTCTTTACTATTTGCTATGTAGGTCCACTTAGTAGAAATGAAGCAATGCTAGTTCAATTTCATAGGAATAAAGTAGCAATATTTCTGTGTAGCAACTTTAAAAAATATAAGTAAATCTCAGTTACCAATCATAATTGGGACCTATAACTTTGTCACTAAGTTATATAGTAACTTAGCAATATTATTTTGTATTTTAATTGTAATTCTCACTTTTGTTGTATTCTGTAATTAAAAGAAAGCAAATAGTGCTGCTCTTTCTCCTTTCCTCCTAGATATGATCAGACCCTGTATCTCTCTCTTTCTCTTCTTCCTTCCTTCCTTCCTTCCTTCCTTCCTTCCTTCCTTCCTTCCTTCCTTCCTTCCTTCCTTCCTTTCTTTCTTTCTTTCTTTCTCACACATACTTTCTCTCTGTCTTTCTCATACCCACACAGGTATACATATTTTCTCTCTCTCTCACGCACACACACACATTCTCTCTCTCTCTCTCTCTCTCACACACACACACACACAATGCTCAGAACATTAAAGAAAGCTGTTAAGCTAATCTAGTGCATCTAAATGGGCAATACATATTGAATCCATGCTCCATTGATCATAATTATTGTGCTGCCCTTTATCAAGTAACTATCTCAAACCATTATTTAGAGATCATTTTGCTTTCCATTACTGTCAGGATATTGCAGACACTGCTGGCAATGGACTGCTCTGTGATAGAGGGCCATGTGGTTGTATTAGCTTGGAATCTGCCCACCAGATCCAGCAATGTTTCTGAAATGAGTGACTTAGCAATGCTGTATTTGCCAAGCTCTGGGACAGACTTCAAATAACTTGAGAATTATTGTTGGCTTTGTTTGTTTTCTACGGTTGGGGGAGTCCTTTACAAACATACTTTTATTCTTCTGGTTTTCTAAAACATTTGTGGCAATTTTTTTTCCTGCCATCTCTGTATATCCAGAAGGAGCAGAGAACTTTTCAAACACATTATCATAAACCAAACCAAATGAAAGATTTAAAGAACAGATTACATTTCATAGTTTGCACTGTGTAAATTCTAGAGACATGGCAAGGAATTGCCAAATCCCAAATAGGACAAGGCTACTTTGGAGGGGTTTGTGAATTTCCAATACTAAGTGGGCTGTTCTCTGAAGCAACCAGACCTAAACTTTTCCAAATGCCAATAGTTATAAACCCTGGAGAACTGCAGAAAGGTACAATGCATCCCTGTAAAAACAAATCAAAATAATTACTTTCACTTTTCAAAGGATAATGTATAAACAACTCTGACTTTTGGGATGTATTCAGCCAACTTTCTCAATTCAGTTTAAAGGTGATATTTAAGCCCTACAACTTCTTAATTTAGATCCATTGACATTAACTTTTGCTGTCTCTTGGTTTTTGTTTCCTACTCCTTCCTCCCCAGTAGATGGTTTTCTTCCACTAAGTCTGAAGAGAAAAACATTTATTCTTATTCCTGACACCGCATGGAAGGGAAGCTGAATGGAAAATAAATATCTGAACTGGAGAAAGAAATGTTTAAGTAAAGAAATAATGTAAGAAATGAAAAGACAAAGATTAAGATTCAGAATGGACATGGGTGGGTAACTTTGAGCTTACATGTTCATGGCGTGGTCACAGCTATATGAAAGATATAATGAAGAAAAAAGAAAATGTGTTTCAAATAACACTACACTGAAATTTACAATGTTCTTCAACAACTTGCTTTCTTAAAAAGTTTTCTAGTCACGGGGAAGTCTTAAAATGTTTTGGCAGGATCACTTTTTGTGCTCAAGTGACCATAAGAGCTATTACCATTTTATTATTACATATGTATCCATGACACATTTAAAATATAATACAAAAGAACTATTTTAGACCTTAGGTAAGAAGAGTTGTCCACTGATGGTTATTTTGAAAACTATTTTTCCCAGGATTCTACATGAGGCAGGCAAAAAGATCCCACTACTTTCTTTAAAGAACTAATCTGTTGAAATTAGCACTAAAAGCAAAATGGAATAGCTTTGCTTGGGCTGCACACATAAGTCACATATTATAGTTAAATATTTTTTTCTTCTTGTCTGCCTAACGAAGTCACATGTAATAATATATTTTAATAATAAAACAATAAAATAATATATATACAGTATATTTATCATCTTGATCTGTCTGTGTAACTCTAGGAAACCTAATGGTGCAAAGATCATAAATTTCATACAGGAAGCAACATTGGTATACCAAAATAAAGTTACTGAGCACTACAGAAATATGTGTAGAGTTATGTTGATAACTATTAAAAAGATGTTTGGTAGAATAATAAAATGAAGTGCCTCCAAAAATAGTATGAGAGAATGATATTGTATAATGAATACAGAGAGTGCAAATGCTGAATTGGATTTTATATAGTCCAAATGCTTGACAAAAGATTGCTTATAAGAATGTATTTTTGCTAAAACTTTTAATTTACCGAAGTAAGAATATCTATAAAAAGTAACTAATAAGTGAAATGGTTTTAGGGTACATAAGAAGTGATGGATGAAAAAAAATGCATATTGAGTTAATATGGACCGAATATAAAAGCAAGTTGGCAGTGCAAAAGAATTATACTGAGAAGGTTTGATCATAGAGCTGGAACGAATGAGGTGAAAAACAAGATATGAGAGAAGAGCAAATGGATTGAAAAGAAGGGAAAGATTAAGACTGCAGAAGTTGCAGTTAGAAGGAATTGAGATACGTGAGAATTGTTTTTTAGAAAGGCAATGTATGAAGCAGAACAGACAAAAATAATTATTAAAGTTTTGAAGAATTTTGTGAAGAGACAAAGAACTACTGAAAAGAAATAAAGTTCTAGGACATTATTTGAAGGGATTAAAGAATAAGATTGTAAAAAGTAAATGGAAGAAATTGAACGTTGGTTTATTTGATCAAGATTAAAATAATGTCTTGTTATTTCTGGTAACCCTTAATGGACTTTTGCTGATTAGAACTGAATGGTTTGTTTATAGATAAGAGATGGTAAGAAGAGATTATTTTAAGAGGTGATATATTATTTATATTTGTTGTGATAAAGAAGGAATTCATATATATATCTATATATCCCTCTCTCTCTCAATATATATTGTTATACATGTTATATATATTGATACTCTGTGTGTGTGTGTGTGTGTGAGAGAGAGAGAGAGAGAGAGAGAGAGAAAGTATTCAGTAGGTTCTGACCAGTTCTGTAGAACTGGTAGCGGAAATTTTGAGTAGTTTGGAGAACCGGCAAATAGCACCTCTGACTGGGGATTTTGGATTTTACAGTATCCTTCCCCTGCCATGCCCACCAAGTCATGCCCACAGAACCAGTGGTAAAAAAAAATTGAATTCCACCACTAGTGTGTTACACAGTTATATCTTCTTATTTTTTCTTTCTTTTTATTTTTCCTTCCATTGTTTGCACTTTCTAATTTTTCTTTTTTTCTTTTCCTTTTCTTTTTGATAAATAAATTTATTTTTCTTAGTTTGTATTAGATTTTATCTTTTTAATAACAACTTTTAATAAAATCATTATTTAAAAATGTATATCCCTTGAGCACTTGGGAAAAAGGTAAGATATTAATCTAAGGACTAATTACAAATAAATTAATAAATCAGATGGATTGTCAATGTGTACTTGTCTTTTTAAAAGGCTCACAAATAAGTCTTGTAATGATTGGACATCTTGATGTTAGGTACAATTGTAGAAATGGCAATTAGCAGGAAAGAGGTCTCACACAAACACATAAATCCAAGAGATTAATTACAGTTAATGATCTAAAGAGCCTCAGGCAACAATCTGGGATCCCACTTATTCATTGTGTGACAGGCTGATTTATTATATGCTTACTTCACAATCTGGTTTTTTAAATTTATTATTTTTAATCTTTTTTTTAGTTGATAGGGATCTTCTGCATTGATAATTAAAAGAATGGCAATACAATTTGCTTTATGTTTTAAAATAAAATAACCAAGCAAAGCAAAGCAACCTTAATTTTATAAGGCTTTGTGTGGCACTAATAAAGATAAATTGAATTTAAAATAGAAACTTTAGGATATTGTTATTCACATCTACAACTGAAACTGTGCATTACTAAGTCAAGTAAGTCAACGCTACCTATAATAGATTATGATTTTGTTTTGGATAGTTTGTTTTATAATACATTTCTGTAATTTGTTTCAGTGTTGTCTAATGATGAGGAAGAGAAAAATTGTGGCAAGATCCTCCCATTCCAGAAAGACCAACTTGTTGCTATCTGGATTAGCTGAACTGGGTTAAGTTCTTCCAGCCGTGGTCTCCATCTGCACCACCAAACAGATCTGCTTTGGGGAGGGAGAATAGTGCTTCCCTGCAACACTGGTCCTGATAGAGGGCCTAGTTGCATAAAGAGCAGCTCTACCATAATGCAGACCAATGCTAGCCTATTTTGTCCCACCTAGGCTTATTTGTACATTTCCCCATACAGAGAAATCCATAGAACAGATAATTCAGCCATCCTTGTTATCTAGAGAAAGCAAACATGATCAATATCTGTGTACCATCTTAGATGAGAGCAAGAGACAAGTTTAAAGGCAAGTATCAGGTTATAGCTTAGATTAGAAGGAGGAATCATTGAGAAGGAGACCAAATCTGATAAGATCAGAAAGCCCAGAGGGGAACATTTGTGATTTCAGTTGATCAATGTTTGCCATTTTTGATCCACGAAGATATTATGTCTCAGCATGATATCAGATCTGTGTGTGTGTGTGTGTGAGATAGAGAGAGAGAGAGAGATTGCAATGGCTACAATCAAATGAGGAGCAAGATGCCATTACCTTGGTGATTCAGGAGGGATGATTAACTTTATGTATTATAACTTCCATCTGGAAACATGTATACATTTGTAAATATGGAGATAGATTTTTAATTCAGAATTAAGTGCAAAATTAAAACTTTCTGGTATAATTAAAGTAGAATGTTTCCAAAATAAACATCCAATCCCATAGATGTGACCATAAGCCATAAGCCATGCAGAGTCACCTTGGGGCAAGATGGGCAGCAAACAAGTTTAATCAATAAAATAAAATTGATGTGCCCTCTACATAACTCTTCAACGTTGCCATTGAACCTTGGCAATATGCCCGTGTCAAGTCCTTCAAGGAATCCCAAAAAAACCAGAAAGTCCAGTTGCTTCTTGAAATAAAGCATTTTTGGGACCACCATGACCTGGATGACTGAGAATCTCCATAGACATTCCTCAAGGAAGAACAAATTTAGTGATCAGCACAATAATTGTTATCACCACCCTTCTGACTTCTCCAGACTTGCTTTGTACATTTATGCATAACAGTTCATCTGATCATATTGTTTAATAAACTGCTGCATTGTCACTTATGCAACCTTATTTCTCCCTCTTAAGGTTGCTGGATCTTCTGGATTTCTTTCCTTTGTCTTTCATTCTTTGCCTCTGAGTGAATGACAACTTGTCAAATTTCCACACATAACATAAAATGCTGCATCTCTGTTTAGATAAGGAAATAGCTCTGAAAAGATGATTCAATGGGGCATGAGTTATCTAAAAAAAAACAAAAATTAGAAAACTTTTAAAATAAAATCAGGATGGTGTGGGTAGGACCATCTTGATTTCCTTGGTTCTATGTCATCATCAAATATCCGAGAATAAGAACAAATTTGAATGGGAAACTATAGTTGTCTTTGGGTGGATTTCCCACGTATGTTTGGCATAAAGATCTTCTAGTGCTGAAATGACAGAAAAATAAAGATTTGCCAAATTCTGTAGATCTGTTTTTTTTTTTAAGAAATACAGCCAGGGAGCTTTAACATTCATTTCAAAGAAAACCCTCTGCTCCCCTCCTATTTTCCCCCATAGTAGAAGAGGAAGTCAATTATTCAGTGGCGCACAGCACAGTGTGCCACATTTTGCTGTCATTGTGGGTAATTTGTCCCTTAGGGTGTTAGCATTCATACATAATTGCAGATTGTCTCTCTCCCTAACATTTTATTCTTTTTTCCTCTGTTCAAACAACATAACAATGAATGCATCCAAGGATTTTAGCGAATTATTCTGTTATCTCAATTTACATTTTATTCACAAATGTAAGGCAGATGAAGGGAAAACACATTTGATTTTTTTCATGAATGTTTACCTACTTGCTATCACATTGGACCTAAGATACTAAAATGCCCTCGTGTTAAACTTGTTTGTTGTTTAATACAAACAGAGAATTAAAAAAGCACAATAGTTGGAGTGTTTTAATAGAATAGAATTGCATAATAGAGGCAAGCAATATAATGCCTACTTAGAGAATCTGTGTATTCATATTCCTTTGTTTATTAAAAGAATAAGATATACAGGTGGTCTTCGACTTATAATAATTCATTTAGTGACCATTTAAATCTACAAACAGCATTGAAAAAAATGACATATTCGTTCTTCACATTTATGACCATTGCACTATTCCCATGGTCACATGACCAAAACTCAGATGCTTGGCAAATAGTTCATATTTATCCTGGGGTCATCTTTTCCAACCTTCTGACAAGCAAGATCAATGGGGAAGCCACATTCACTTAACAACCGTGTTACTAACAACAACTGCAGTGGTTAACTTAACAACTGTTAAGTTAAAAGTTGTAAAATATGGCAAAACAACCCTTAACAAATGTCTCACTTAGTAACAGAAGTTTTGGCTCACTTATGGTCATAAGTCGAGGACGACCTGTATTCGAAAAGTATTAAAAAATAGAAGCAGGAAGGAAAGCAACAACAATGAAATTCTGGAAAACCTTATCTTGGAAATACTTGCTGAAAGAAATGTATCTTTATTAGGTGAAAGTCATCAGGGGAAGTACGTTTCTGTCGGAAATACATTTCTTCATTTTGTGCTTTCCAAAGCTGGACAAATGCAGCCAAGAAAACTGTAACTCTGGAAAAGAGTCCCACAGAATGCAATGGAACTTCTTTCTGAAGAAAAATATCCAGGATTAAAGCGTTCAGAAGTTAAAAATATACACCCTTGGAGCTCAATGCAGGAATATGTTAGTTACAACTAAATGATTACAACAAGACCATACCACAAGTCAAATCAGGTGGTTTCAATAAAAATCTTGAAAAGTATATTTACATTTCTTAATCATCTTCCAAGGTTGTCCATTAAAAGTACATTACAATATTGTTATCTGAAATTAAAGAGGGAAATAATAATAATTGAAGGTGGGTTTAATGCCTTCAGAAAAAGATGTAATTGGTGCACCAGCCAAAGCTCATTTGTGGTAGGTGCTTTCATTTAATCATTCCAGAGCTGAGCTAAGACAGGAGCTTAATTTTAACCTCCTTTTGAAATGTCAAACCATGAGGAGAATATGGTAGATAGGTTGATATGTGGGAAAAGCTCACCAGAAACCTATCTTAGGTAGAGAAAAATTAAAAATAAACAAAATAACAAACATGAAGGAACCCAATGGCCAGTTTTGGATATAAGCATAGCATCTAACTTGTGAACAATTTGTCTAACAGGATGTGCACATAATAAATGTGTATGGATGATAGAGATAATAAAAAATATTATTGCTATTATATCCTGTCTTTCTATCTACAGAGTGAAAATGAAATCACCAGGACAACAAAGGGTCTTATGTCTATAATTTTTGGGAGAAAATTCTCATATAAACATTAATGAGCAGATTCTCTCTGCATTTAACACTGAGGCAATTAAAGGTGCGATGATATAAGACTATGTGTCAGATTGAGCACCATCAATGCATAAAACTGGACATTACACTAAAACTATTGCCATGGTCAAAACCCCTTATGGACCAAAATAGCCTCTGGTGGAACACTTTCAAATGGGACATAAAAGAACCACATTATAAATCAGAGTGAAGCTGGTGGCAGGTTGTATCAAGGTGGTTATGATAGAGTTATTCCACACTGAATTAGGAAGAGAGGAAAGACAGTTATGGAAGAAAACCTAAACTGTGGCATACTTCCACTATAATTCCCTTGAGAGAACTATGTAGTTTTCAGTTGCAAAATCTAAGTTTTGTATTAGACTTGCTATTACTCAAGAAAACAATAGTTTTCTTTCTTGTTCTTCCTTCACAGGTTTGAAACAAATGCTGTGAAATTCCAACTTCTTTGTATATTATTATACTCTTTCTATTGAAGAACATTATATAGACTGAATGTCTATGGAGATTCTCAGTCATCCAGGTCAAGGTTGTCCCAAAGGTGCTTTATCAAAAGTCTACTGGACTTTGTTTTTCCTTGAAGACATTTCAGTTCTCATCCAAGAAACAAAGAAGACAAACAGTCTTTGGGACATTAGACAGGCTGGTATATCCTGATATTTCTCTAGTTTTAAAGCAAATGAGATCAGATCATCCCAAATCTTACCTTTTTTTTTTCTTCAAATGAAATGATGGGAACTTTTAAGAAACTTAACACTTTCTCAATATTTATAACTTCTTTGGTCTGATGTTTGTGGCCATGTTCTTGTTAATAGGGAACTGACATCAAGAATCCCTATCATCATCATCATCATCATCATCATCCTGCAGCTGGATTGATCTCAATAAAGCAGTGACCAGTCTTCCCAGAGGCATCTTTGAATAGAATCCAATGATAATTTAAAATCCTCTGGCATTTCCGTGACCTTTTAGAAGGCACAACAGCTAATTTAATCCACATTTGTCCTATTGTATCTAAAAGGGGGAAAATGTTAACCAAAAGGCAGGTGTCTCGATCTGAGTGGCATATAGCATTTCAAAATATACGGAGCCAATGGTAACTCCAACTACTGTATTTGCATGAGGAGACTTTCCCTCTTTTTGCTATCATCCTTATCACAGTATCAATGTCAGCTCAATTTTCCAAGCAGTAATTCAAATGTTGACCGGCTGCTGATTACAGTAGTGTCATGGAGAGCAATGGACAAGTAATTACTGTGCATTACTTGGTATCAAATAGCATATACTCCTTCCGTCATACTGGAATGCGAGGGGCTTGGACACAAAGTTGTCATTCAAAATTACTTTCTGAGACATTGGGGGAAAATTGCTATGTTTATTCAAAAGATTATGTTATAAAACACAGTTTGTTTTAGGAACGTTATGAGAAGGAAATGTTTTTATTAATGTTGATTCATGGTCTTTTTTCTTTTCCAGAGTTAAATTATGGTCACAAAATATAAAAGTAGAAATAGCCATAACAAACATCTCAGCACTGCTGTCAAGAGGAATTTATTTTAAACCAGAAAAGATGACTTGCACTGCACAGAAGAATTGTGTTTCAGAAGGTGGCCGGTTATGTTCATAATGATCAAGAATGAAAGCAACTTCAGTCCAATAATTTAGATAATTCCTTCCTGACTCCGAGGATGTGATACTTCATCAACCCAAGCAAGAAATATTACACTTTTGCTTATTACCATTGATGAAGAACTGCCACTTAGCCTAAATAGGCAGTGGTATAAATTTGAAATTTTATTTTCAAAACTGAAAAAGACTCAATTAATAAAGATGTCTGCTCTTCTCATTGGGTGGGCACTAACAGTTCACAGCACAGAAATGTGATATTAGCTCCTGGCTCTATCCAGAGATAGAAGAGAGAGCTCTCACAAGGACAGGCAATTTGTTCTATATCCAGGCCAAACAGAATACGGTGAGATTGGAGTGTTCGTTTCCTCTTCTTGGGAAATTGGGTCCAAGAATTGAGAAGGAATCAGCGATAGGATAATTAGGTTTATGTGGTCAATGTGCCACAGAAGAATCTTCGGTAATAAGGAAAATTAAATGGTATCCAGCCTGTTAATTCTTTCATTTATAGCATAATTCTTACTAAATACTTGTTTTCCATGTATGCAGCTGTCTGCTCTGTCCCCTCAGTGAAAAATATAGGATTATATCCTGCCGGCATCAGCTATGTTAAAAAAAAATCCTCTAATTACACTACTGTTTTTCTATGGCCTTCAAAGTGTGGAATTTTGTGAGAGATGCCAAGTTGAAAAGGCACATTTTGCTTGCTTGGAATATTGCTCCGAATATACCAGAGGTCTCCTTAACCACAGCTTTGAAGCTCCTCCATCACCGAATAGAGTAATCTATCCTTGGCTTACTCCATACCATGGTGACATTTGAGTTAAGATATGCTTCTGTTGGCTCTATAATTTTATGCTTTTTATGTATAGAGCAAGTCACAACCAGGTCAATGCAAATTCAAAAGATTATGTTATAAAACACAGTTTGTTTTAGGAACGTTATGAGAAGGAAATGTTTTTATTAATTTTGATTCATGGTCTTTTTTCTTTTCCAGAGTTAAATTATGGTCACAAAATATAAAAGTAGAAATAGGTTCAGATGCCAGAACTTTTACTATACTTCCTAACAAAACAATTTAATAGAAAGTCTGCAAATCTTCTAAAAAATTAAAAGCTCATAGAATACAAATATTTTTGAATGAATTGTAATCATTAAAAAAAAGCTACTCCAGATATGCATATACAGGAAGGCACACTGACATTTAAGTAAACTTTGGAGAAATGAATCTTTTGCTACGATGGATGCTTAGGAGAAAAGTATCTTACTCTGTTACTGGGAAAAAAAACCCACCCAGGAGTCCGGTAGCATCATTTCTAGCTAACACATGTTTTAAAAGGCATAAGCTTTTATAAATTATTGTTTATTTCATTAGATGCCTAAAGTGGCTTTACTCGTGAATATGTTCTGGCTCATGAATATACTTTTGTTATACATTTTGCAAAATTTAGTGCAATTCCTTGTCCAAAGTTGGAGTTTTTTTATTTTTGTTTTTTGCATGAAAGGACAAATGATAGTGGACTTTGCCTATAGCTATAGTGGACTTTGCCTATATGTGATGTTATTTTTTGAATGAAACTCCCTAACTTTTATTCCAGAAAAATCTGTCACATGTTTCTTTTATACCTGTATATGTATATGTCCAGAGGTGGGCTTCAAAAATTTTAGCAAAGGGTTTTCTGCCTGGTTGCTGGGTGGGTGTGGGCATGGTGGGCCTGGACTAGTCGGCCTCCTGCACCATGATGGGAGGGGCATTTTTGCCCTACCCGGGCTTTGCAGGCTTTCCTCAAGCCTCCAGGAGGGCGATAATGGCCTCCCTGGGCTCCAGAGGCTCTCTGGAAGCCAGAAACGGGCCCATTTTGGCCTTCCCAAACTTCCTGGAGGCTCATTTTTTACCCTCCCCGAGTTTCCACACATGGCCTGCACTTACCTGCATCCAAAAGGGCCACATGGGGGGCTCCTGGGAGGGGCGGGGTAGGGTGGGTGGGTCCATCCAGGAATGGGATTTGGGAGTTCTCTGAACTGTACAGAATCTTAGCTAGAACCTCTGAGAACCCCCAGATGCCCAACCCTGTAAACATCCATTAGAACAAGGGTTTCTAACATTGGCAACTTTAAGTTTGGCAGACTTCAACTGGGAGTTGAAGTCCACCAGGTTTAAAGTTGCCAACATTGGAGACTCCTGCATTAGAAGGTAAGCTGATAATTCTGAGATTTATTAAACTTGGAAATCTCAGTCTTCCAGAATATAATTTCTTCTGCTCTAAACAGTAAAATAAGAGATTGGGGACCTAGGGATCTTCCATACAACTTGCAGAAATCCTTTTGTATAGCTCTATTATGTATAGGTATTCTGATATGGTCAGAACCATACAGGTGGTTCTCGAGTTAAGACCATAATGGACCCACCTATTCTGGTTACAAGTCATTAAAATGGATCAGTCACATGACTGATTCACTCTTATGAAGTTTTTGTGGTGGTTGTTAAACGAATGTAGCTGTCTTCAGCGTAAACCTATTTATTCGCTATGGGTGCAGTTTTGTCAAAACCTGGAAGTGCCACTTTTTGGCAAAACCATTGTAAAATACAGTTATTTGACTACGAGACACTGTAAGCAACCCTAAATGAAGCCATATTGCCAAGCACCTGAAATATGGTGGCTGTGGGGTGGAGCAACTATCACAACTTCAGATTTGGATTGTAAGTCCCATGTTTCACATAGCTCATAACTTTTAGTGGTCACTAACCAATCAGCCATAAACTGTGGATTACCTGTACACAGTATTCCAGATCACAGATTTCTATAAGCGTGTTGCACTGTGCACTCAGTTCTATCCCTTTCATAATGAAGTAGTTACTAAATAAAGTGCCAAGCATCTGAATTTTGATCAGGTGACCATGGAGATGCTACAAAGGTCATAAGTGCGAAAAATGGTCATAAGTCAGTTTTTTCAGTGCCATTGTAACTTTGAATGTTCAGTAAATGAGCTGTGTTAAATTGAGGACTATCTGTATTCTACACTGTGCCAGCATGGTGTTTATGATTCAATATGATGAGCATCAAGTTGACTTAAAACAAAGCAATAATTCACCAACATATAAAGATGATTGAATAAAATGTAGAAAAATCTAGCAATTTCCACCTATAAGAGACAGTTGAATGAGGAACAATCAGACTTTCTTTACTGAATGTAATGCTCTCCAGATATATTGGGATTACCATTCCCAGAATTCCCAGCCAGATGCCTTTTAAACTAAATGCTTCTGGAAAGCCTGTCATTCCAAAATATCTTTTTCCTGTGAATGTTATCCCTTCCCTCTGCAATGCAAAAATTCAACATCTTACCTCAGTATTGCCAATGAGTTAGTACTTCACACTGCACTCTAGTACTGTAGCACAGGTTAAATTAGGCGCCCAGAGTAGAACATGTGACACTCAGTTACACTTCTTTCCATTTTTTAAAAAAAGATGCAATATAAGTCAAGATTCAGAAGAAGCATCTGTGTGGAAGACAGGAGAGCTTTAAGTGTCTAGGCCTATTCCCAAGGATATTTCCATATCACCATTTTTATATCAAAAACCCCATCCATATTGTGCTCCTTATGCTGCCACTTCTTGCTCCATCTTCTTTTTGTAGCTTACATTACACATGCCACATTTGGTTATTTACCATATATAAAACATACTCTGACAAACCTGTAAATTATATAAATCTTGTGTTTATGTCTAAGCTATGAGGCAAAATGGAGACACGACAGAACATGTTAACATATGTCAACTGATATTTATTTATGCAGCTCTGCGATACAACTTTCACTGGTTCGTCAATAGAAAAATATATTCCTATCACTTTCTTTGCATGCTGCTTCCAGTCATATTTTTGGGAAATGATACATGCAGCTGAACTATCATGCTCACACACCATCTGCTCACCATCGTAAACAAAAATGAAGTGATAATGAAAATCTTCCAAGGAGCTATCAAGATGATTACACTTCAACTCCAATTACTTAATTTGGATCTTCTGTATTCTACAAACAAACAGAATTTTTTTTTTAAAAAAAATCAACTCTATTTAAAGCTCTGCAAATATCTTTGAGTTTCTCCATGAATATTTTATACATTATATTTTATATAAAAATAAAAACAGAAAATCAAGAACTTTGGATAATTAATACATTCAGGTATAGCAGAGGTACTAAGATATCAATATATATGCTTTAAAAGACAATAATCATCAACTTCAACCCCTGTAGAATACATGAAAATGTATTTAATAAATTAGGGCCACTAGCAGCCATAATAAGTTTATCTTTTTTGTATAATAATTTATTAAAATTTACATATGCAGATATTAAAAAAACTAATAACAATCAGAAAAAATATAAGAAAAGAAAAGGAGACTTTTCTTTTCTTATATTTTTTCTGATTGTTATTAGTTTTTTTAATATCTGCATATGTAAAAGAGATAGAAAGGAAATTAAGAAATAAAAAGAAGAGATATAAAAATGCCTTCACCACTCCCTTCAGACAACTATAAACAAGTATAAACAACTTCCATTATTTAACACATTCTCTAGTATTTGAATTTTAAAACTTCATATCTTATCCCTTATCAATAACAAATTATAAAAATTTATCAATTGACTAAGAGCTACTATAAATAGCAACATACTGTATATATTTTAATCTTAGTCAAATAAATCTATGTTGTATTAAAACTTATTACTTTCTCTAAGAATGAAGCAAAAGAAATCTCTCCTCTTTTATAAATAGATCTTCAAAATTTGTCATTCAGTGCCAGTGAAACAGAAAATCCATTAATAACTACCAGAAACCACAACCCATAAATTTTAAATCTGATCAGATGTTCATTTTATATTTCATCTGCTTACTTTTAAAAATCTTGATCTTTACTTCCATCAAATAACATCCTACTATTAGTATTTCTTATCATTTTTTTTCTTTTGTCTCTTTCAGGAACAATTACAGTAATTTAAATCCAAGATAAGACGACTTTCCAAATGATTCTTCTGATTTATTATTTGTATATTTCCTTTAGTTATTAAGACATTAGCTAATCTTAAATATAAATCCATTGTGGCATCTTTTTTCATATCACTCTTGTAGTTTGGTAACTTTAAATCCATTTTCAAATCCACAGCATATTTTTCTGTATCACTCTTGTAGCCTGGGATTTTTTTAAAGAAATCCATTTTCAAGCCCATTTTCAAATCAGACTGTTTTATCCAGTAAAATCTGCTCTTCATCTTTAACCATTTTTATAGTATAGATCAGGGGTGTCAAATTTGTAGCCCATGGGATAGATGTATCACGTGCTGGCCACACCCTCTCCCGGTTTAGCAAAGGGGGAAAAAGTTGCAATACATCACATGACAATGACATGACAATGCAAGTTTGACATCCCTGATATAGATGGTCTTGTAGGTAATTTCTGAGTACATTGTTCCCAAAGCTTTGATTTCTTCTATAGCTAGTTAAATAGTATTGCTTCATTGTAATAACGGGTCTCTTCTCCTTTCATTGCAACCCTTAGTACTCTGTGTTCTGCCTAATCAACCTTTAAAGTCTCCTCTTATTATATCTTTAGTTTCCAACCACTAAAAATTTTATAAGGGGGGATTTCTTACTGTTAATTTCAATATATTCATATCTTATTTTATAAAATGTTATAAAAGGATTTTTTTTTTTCAAATTCATCTAGTACATCTTTATTTGTAGTTCTCCAGTCCATTGTTTAAGGTGCTTCTCAGCAATAGCATTTAGATTTATATATTGCCCCATACAGCACTTTCTGGGTAGTTTACAATGTCAGCATTATTTGCATATTTCCCCCAACAATTTGGATCCTCATTTTATCAGCTTTGGAAGGCTGGAAGGCTGAGTAATTTTGAGCCCCATCAGGACTGAACTCCAGACTGTGGGCAGAGTTTGCCTGCAATACTGCATTTTAACCACTGTGCCAGAAGTCAATATTATGATATCTTCTCCTATCAACAGTGTTGAAAATTACTTTAATATTCTATGGTCTTACTGCAGTTCAGCAATTGGGTTTAGCAGCTTATTACACATCAAACAGGAAGTACTTCCACAGGGCCAAGAATAAGACAATAATTTGCCTTTATAACCAGCTGAAGCGGATCTAAAATTCAACTAATCTTAGAATTGAAAAAAGGGCCTGTAAATGATGTAGATAAAAGAACAGACAAATTATATTTTCATTTTGTTATATTTGGATTTTATTATACTAGCATCACTTTGTACTATTAAAAAAAGAGAGAAAGAAAATCCGTTTCCTTCTCACATGTAGTGTTTCTTCTGTTCTTGATTTCCTACTGTTTCTATCTCATTATCACTCTGCTTAGGATAACACTTCTTTGAAAATGGTGAAAGCACTTCTCTTTCCAAGAAAACATTTTATTCTTACTGTAGTAAGAGTAGTCATTAGAAACCAGTTAAAACCAGCTATTTACAAAAATGAGTATACTACCCAAACTCTTATTCTTGTTTCAAATGGTCCCAGTAAAATTGATGATTTGAATAAAAGAATAGCAACATTTATATGGCTAAGGAAAAACCTCCAGATAAAATTTAAACTCTTACAAGATAGTAGGTATAAAGGAGGATTTGGACTTTCAGTTTTTGAACTATATTACCAGGCAGCAATTACAACATGGCTTAAATATTGGATTAACCTCGACAACAAAAGAATATTAGCAATAGAGGGCTATGATCTCCAGTTGGGATGGTATGATTCCGCCTTTGGGAAGGGAAAAATAAATGTCATACCTACTTTCAGAGACATTGGGTCAGGGATGTTATACTGTATGTTTGGGACAAAATGAAAAGAAACCACTATATGAAAATACCAACCTGGCTGTCAACGATGGAAGCAATGACATACCCGAATACACTAGATTTAAATAAGATGATAAAATATAAAGAACTCTTAGATGGGAAAGGGGAACTAAAAACTCAACAACAATTAAAGGCTCAAGGAATGGAAATAGGATGGTGGCTATATCTCCAAATACAAACACAGGATGAAAAGGATTGGGAACAATTTGGCTTCTATAGAACTCAACAAGAATTAAATAAATTATACAAGGGACTGGGAAACAAATAATTAGTAAAATGTGCAATTATTTATTAGAGTATAAAATGGAAGAAGAAGCAGTAAAAGAAAATATGATAATCTGGGCCAAAAATTTTGGATATGGTATTGAATTGGAACAATGGGAAAAATTATGGTAGGTAAATTATAAATTAACATTGTCAGTTGCATACAAGGAGAACCTTCTACCATTGGCACCTCCCCCAGTGAGGCTAGCTAAGATGTTTCCCAATATATCGGCAAAGTGTTGGAGATGTAATTACAGCCAAGGAACATATTTTCATATGTGGTGGACCTGTCCCCAAGCCCAGAAGTATTGGCTTAAAATTAAAACATGGTTGGAAGAAATAACGAGACAAAGAATTGAATTAAGATCTGAATTGTTTTTATTAGATATAATAGGATTAAAAGATAGTAGGAACTTCCAATATATCATACTCCATATAGTAACCACTGTCAGAATCTCATTTGCTCAAAACTGGAAACAGGATACTATCCCCTCTGAGACAGCAATAATAGAAAAGATCCTTGAATGTGCTGAAATGGACAGGCCAAAGATGATATTAAAAGATAAAGAAGAGATAGAGTACTATAAGATATGGAACGAATGATTAGAAAGAAGATGCAAAGGCGTCAATCGACAGCAAAATGAGAAAGTGTTAATTAATGATATATATATGTATACATGTATATATATGTTAATAGTTTTATAAGTTAGATCAAGAAATAAGAATATAAGTGAATAAGAATGGAGAAGTAATTGATATAATTTTAGATTTTATTAATTAGTGTGAACACCGTTACGGAATCATTGTAAAAAGTAGGAAAATATTTTAAAGTTGAAATGTTGAATAAATAACTTCAGTTTTAAAAAACCCAGCTATTTACATTATAGTCTCTAATAAGATGGAACTTGGCATCTTTTTACATGGTAAAAAAAGATGAATGGAACAAAATGATCATCTTTGAATTAAAACTTCTACAAGTAAAGTAGGTCAAGTTTCTATAACATTTGGGGGTGGGGGAACCTATACTTCAGACTTCTTTTCTTCCTTTTTAAAATTTTCTCTGTTGAGAGATGTCTGTCTCTTGCAGCAGCAATTAGCAACAATTGTGCTCCCTTTACATCAGGGGTCTTATGATTCCTCCTTAGATGAAGGGATATGCTTTTTGCCAAACAGCCACAACAAAATCTGTTTCTAGCAGAGTCAATATAGAGAAGGAGTCTCCAACCCTGGCAACTTTAAGACTTTTGGACTTCAACTCCCAGAATTCCTCAGCCAGTGAAGGGTTGGGAATTGAAATCCACTAGTCTTAAAGTTACCAAGGTTGGAGACTCTTGATGTAGATGTAGCACCACAGAAATGTTTACTTCTAATGGCATTACTCTAATTGTGACTCTCATTGACTATGACTATGAATTAGACATCAGACTACCAGAAGAACAGTCTGATTTCAGGTGGAAGGACAGAAGATAGGAAACAAGAAGGACATGCTTGCAAGAAGAAGACAGAATGCTCAAGTAGCAGACAAACAGCCTTGAAGTGTCAGTCTTGTAATGTGAACCAATAGGCATGGTCCTAGGTGAAGGCTGTTGGATTATGTGTGAGACATTTTATCAAATGGTCTTTAAATATGTTCTGACCTAGGCTTCCCCAACAGCATGAAGCTGAATCCTCATCCCAATAAACCCCGATAATATAGTGAATTTCTCTCCAGCAAAGTCCCGCTCCACAGTCTTTCAAGATATTTCACAATTACAGACCTTTATCAGGCTTGGAGAGTTGCCAGGCCGATATCTTTCAGATGCCACATGGCAACAGACAATACTTGGCAAGAATGCAGGAACAGATCTTCACCTAAATGAACTAATTGTCTCCTGAAAAATCCCACTCCCCTTTTGCTCCTCTTTTATTTCCTTTGGGAGGAGTCATTTACTTATGGCTTTACTCCCAAGTCAACCCTTGTTCCTTAACTGTACCATTCTTCTGGCAGCTCGTGCATGCGCACACTGGGAACAGGCTCCAGCTGTTCTTCTGCCTCACTGATGCCCGACTCTGAAGGCAGCTGATAACTGTCAGACGGCCCTGGCCCCATCTCTGATGCAGAGCACTTGTCAGAGCCTTCCCCAGACTCCAGAACTGGCCCATGTTCAGGGGTGGGATTTAAAATTTTTAACAACTGGTTCTGTGGGCATGGCTTAGGTGGTGGATGTGGCTTGGTGGTCATGTGACTGGGTGGACATGGCTTGGTGGTCATGTTATTGGCTGGGTGTGGCCAATTCAATATCACTCACATCGAGGCACGCATCTCCTCTGGCCTCTCATGACTGTGGGGATGCTACAACAATTGTAAGTGTGAAAAATGGTCATAAGTCACTTTTCTCAGTGTCATCATAACTTTGAATAGTCACTCCACACAAGCAAAGTACCAGCAAAGGAGGGGAAAAAGACGTTCCTGAGACAGGAAGTCTAGTCCTGCCAAGAATGTAATAAGGGTTAACGGAGAGGCAGTTTCTGTAAGCAACACCAGAATGTTTCTTTCCTGCCTTCCTTACAGGATTAGGCCAGTAATTTCTTCTAACAACCGGTTCTCCGAACTGCTTAGAATGTTAACAACCGTTTCTAGCGAATAGGTGCGAACTGGTAGAATCCCACCCCTACCCATGTTCCTCCCCAACCTCCTCACTGTCCGAATCTGCTGCCAGTTCTACTGGCTGCTGGCAGGCCACAACAAAATACATGAGAAACCAATTTCTTGAATGCTGCAAGTTATGAGATACTTATAACCACAATCAAGCCCAACATTTCTGTTGCTAAATGAATCCTTTGTTAAGTGAGTTTTGCTCCATTTTATGGCTTTTCTTGCCACAATGGTTAAGTGAATCACTGCAGTTGTTAAGTTAGTAACCTGGTTCTTCAGTGAATCTGGCTTACCCATTGGCTTTGCTTGTGAGAAGATTGCAAAAGATGATCACATGACCTTGAAGCACAGCAACAGTCACAAATATAAGGTTTTTTTTTTCTTAATTGTCAAAATGCAGATAGTCAACTAAACCTTCTGCATATGTGATACATACGATTCACCCAGGCTGAACTCTAAAATGTAGCACTGGTTGGTATAAATTCATTCCAGGATACCAAATAAATATTTCACACATTAGGGATTATAGTTTACAAGCAGAACTTGTGTATATTGTGAGCTGAAGTGACATGGTGCTTCTTTTTTAAAAAATCCAATTTTGCTAAACATATGCCATGAATAAACTAAGAAGGAAAAATTTAAAGAATCAGCAAGACATCTATAAGATCACAATTAGAAAAGCATTGCTTTTTAATGCATCATCAGACAATCATATTAAGATTAACTTCTTTGATTTTAGATATGCGTGTGTGTATACACACACACACATATATACACACACTGCAATTAACTCTATTTTTGAAGAGCAACAGGCCTAAAGAAATCATATATCTATGGTGACTCCTTTCAAAGAAAACAATTAGCATCCATATCAAAAAGCTAATTCAGAGAAATTAAATAACACATACATCAGTAAAATGTATTTCTTTTTAACACATCGCATAGAGTACAGTGTGTCACTGTAAAATTGTTGGGCTTGTAGATAATGAGGAATGACAGTTGAAGGGTGCAAGACTTTCCTATTAGACTTTTGGGTATGTAAAGATTTTAATTGCACATAATTATGAATGTGAAAGTGGAACGATTTGATTTCTTTTAGCTTTTATGCTATTAGAGGTCTAATAGAGCCCAATATCAGAATGAGTTACAGCAAATTACAATTTAAAAAGCTGTATTTTTCTCATTTGGCAATTTAAATTGATTAGAAACAACAGAAACACTGAATAGTTGACATATCTATCTTTTCTTTTAAAGGTACTGAGTGGTATCATGGTAACTAGTGTATGTCATTAGCAAAGTAAGATCAGTAGGATTTATGAGATTAAATTAGTTTAAAACAGTGTAAATCTTATTATGTTTAGTGAAAAACAAAACTAGAGAGAGTAGGACATTCACATCCTGTTTGAAATTACAAGAAAAGCAAACTTTTAGTTCTCCAGCATTTTCTTGATAAGCCACTTCATTCATTCTGTCTTGAAAAATGAATTATGTTGAACTGGGTAAGTCTAGTTTGATGAAAAGAAGGACTAGCAGTATTCCACTATCTCAGGGGCTGCTGAAAAGAAGAGGGAGTCAAGCTATTCTCCAAAGCACCTGAGGGCAAGACAAGAAGCAATGGATGGAAACTAATCAAGAAGGGAAGCAACCTAGAACTAAGGAGAAATGCCCTGACAGAACAATTAATCAGTGGAACAACATGCCTCCAGGTGTTGTGAATGCTCCAACACTGGAAATTTTTAAGAAGAGATTGCACCATCATTTGCCTGAAATGGTATAGAGTTTCCTGCCTAAGCATAGGGTTGGACTAGAAGACCTCCGAAGGTCTCTTCCAACTCTGTTATTCTATCCTATTCTAAATCTTGAGTGTAATGATCATAACTAACCAGGTATCAGATTTTGGCATCAGTTGAATCGATTCTCCAAATAGTGCATCCTAACTCAGGACAAGTCAGGAACACAAATCTGTAGTTTTCAGCAAGAATAATTGGCTCCCAATTATGTAACAATAATAGAAAAGAAAAAAGCATCCAAATTGGATAATAGTGCTACAAATAACTAGGAGTGGAATTTTATACAGAATCACTCTGGAGGACTATTAACAGATACAATAAGGATGGAGAAATCAAACAGGTTTTCTCTCTCTCCTCAAGGTGGGATGAACCATCAATATAAAACCAATAAAAGAAACCATTAGGCCATAGCATCAACCCCCACCTCCAAGCCAGCTGCCTCTTCCAATATCTTCTAAACAGGTTCCAGGTATTAGGTGGAATCCAGGGCCCAAAGACACCATTAGGTTGGTGAATACAAGTTTCCATATGTTTATGTTTATTAGATTTCTACACCACCCCCTCTCCCAAAAAAGGGTCTCGGGGCATTGTACAGCCAGCTAAAACAGAAACAGTATATACAATTAAAACAATTTAAAATGATTAAATTGGAGGCCAAATATAAAATTAACAGATGATTACCTACTATTCAGCAGGTTCTGACCAGTTGTGGAGAACCAGTAGTGGAGATTTTGAGTAGTTCAGAGAATAGGCAAATGCCATCTCTGACTGGAGATTTTACAGTATCCTTCCCCTGCCATGCCCATCAAGCCACACCCACAGAACCGGTAGTAAAAAAAAATTGAATCCCACCACTGATGGTAACCCCAGACAATACTGAATAGCCTCAACTGTTCCATGTGCTCCAAAACACATTACAAACACACTATGAGCCCTTCAAACAACACATCTGTTTCCTGCTGCTATGATGTTTCTACACTAGTCCCAGTAATTCTGTATGGCTGCTGATTAGTCCTTGCTTCTTAATCTAGTATTTTTAGTCTCTACTACAGGGGCGTCAAACTCATGTTCTCACGTCGTCACGTCGTCATCACATGACATTTTCCCCTTCGCTAAATCAGGTGTGAGTGTGGCTAGCATGTGATGCATCCGGCCTGCGGCCCATGAGTTTGACAGCCCTGCTCTATTATCACAAATAACAAACTTATGAGCTCAACACAACTGTAAAAGAAGATGAAATGGGGTTTTTTTTAAGAAGAAAGATGATTTTTTGCTGAAAGAAAAAAAGGTAAAATGAAGATTTATGATCGTTAGCACTCTTTCTGAGAATTGGTTTATCTGTGTGCCTTCAGGGTCACCTGAATAGTGCAAATGGGTGTGGCATCTTTTTGGAACTACTGACCAAATAACTGCAAGGAATATAAATCCTTCCATTCTCTACCACTCAGTCAGAACTGAAGAAACTTCTTGAATGAGAAGCAAAATGTCTTCAAGGAAAAACAAAGGAAGTCCAGTTGCCTTACAGGGAAAAAAGCATGTTTGGCTCATTAAATATTTTTTTTAATGTAAATAAAGCTAAGATTCTTTCTAGTTGGGGCAGAGCATTTTACATGTAACATTATACATTACAGTACAATTTTTTTCTATGTGATTTGTAGCAGGAAAGCCAACAGAAAAAAACATAGAAATACTTACCATTTTGTGTATTATAAAACATGTATAATGTACTCCACTGCTGTAGTTAACACGGCTGTCTCAATTTCCCTTTCCTTAAATAACCTATTTATGTCTCTTTCACTCTCATCTTCAATTAGGAGTTTGATGATGTTAGGATCTCTTTGAAGATCTTAGACCTATTCAATTAATTTTAAACTGGCTTGTTAACACTTTTTTAATGTGTAAGAAATTGGCAAATATGTAACTGAAGAGCCATTTACCTTTTTTAATGAAGGTAACAAATATGCAATTATAAAGCCTCATCTTTCAGGACTTTGCAGTAAATTAACTTGTTTTGTCATTGCTGTGCCTGTAGAATGTCACTTTCTCTAGAGTTTTGACAGTAAAATTCTTTACCTGTTATTTGCAGAATTAGCAAATAATATTAAGTTCTGGAAAATGACAATTAGTTTGTGAATTAGGAGGGGACATACAATGTGTTAATTACTAAGGGAGCAGACTTCATGCAATTAAAATTTAGCATCAAGATAAGGATAATGTATTAGGAGGACTTGGACTATTTAATGAAGTTGAAAATGATTAGCCAACCATATAAATTAATTCTGAATTCTCCTAACCAGAGATTTTTTTTTCTTTGTGCATAGAGTTTATATGATAGATTATAACTGTTTGCAAATAGAATAAAAGTAGAATTGATTTAATAATGTTGTAATTGTTGGGTTTGTTTTATTAATCTATGCATTTAAGAAACATTAGCAGGTTGACTCTTTCAAAATGACAACTGCTTTGATTCGTGAGAAGTACCAGCCATGTGGTTCAGCTGCACTCATAGCAATAGAATAGAATAGAATAGAATAGAATAGAATAGAATAGAATAGAATAGAATAGAATAGAATACGTTTATTGTCATTGCATTCCATGAATACAATGAAATTTGAAAGCTACTCCAGCACAATGTCCCAAACACAACATCACAATCACACTACAGAGTATCTGAAAATTAAAATTAAAATAATAATAATAATAATAATAATAATAATAATAGGACTAAATCACAAATGCACTGTTTATCACAATAGCAATAGCATTTAGGCTTATATATCACCCCATAGCGCTTTATAGCACTCTCTGGGCATTTACAATGTAAGTATTATTTGTATATTACTCCCAACAATCTGGGTCCTTATTTTACCAACCTCAGCAGGCTGGAAGGCTGAGTCAACCTTGAGTCCCATTAGGACTGAACTCCAGACTGTGGGCAGAGTTTGCCTGCAAAACTGCACTTTAACCACTGCGCCACCAGGACTACTCCAGTTGATTTCCAACAATACCTCTAGGTCTTTGACTGGAGGCTAGAGGTCCAAAGAGAAATAAAGACAGCAAACTGAGATCCCAGTTCATTATTTCTTTTACCAGGATGGTACAAAATGCTAGAGGATAAAAGCAGAAGGTAATCAAAAAAGGATGACAGCTTTAGCACCACATTGGATGGTGATCAATCTCTTTTTCTACAAGCATCACTATGAGTTCTATCAGCTGTTGGGGGAGTAGGGGGCTCTTCCTTCTATATCTAATAGGTGCTTGTTAAAGGACAGATTGAACAGATTGTGATAGTATAGGAAAGAATTCATTCGCAAGCAATGCCTATTTTATTAACCTCAATAAACATTAATGTAATACTAAATCCTTGCTTTATTACAAATCTATTTTTCTGTCTTTTTTCCCTAGTTCAACGACATATCCATATCAAAACCATCATTTTTTCATGGAATATGGAAAATTATCTGCCCACTCCAATATATATGCTTTGAATCATACTTTAATATAAATGGTAATAACATTCTTGGGACACTTGTAGACAAAAATGTTTCTATCTGGAGAAATAATCCACAAAAACCTGGGACTGATTTAAATTTGCAATAGTGGCAAATATCTGTAGCTCGGATGTAGGATGAGGATGAAGGTTTGTTCTCTGAGCATGTGGGTTGGTTTCCAAACATTTCATTACCAGGCTAGTTAACATCTTCAGCAGAGTTTAATGGATGTCAGTGTCAGTGTTCTTCTGTTTACAAGGTCTTTATTGTGGTCAATAGGTCTTGTGATGGGTCAGGTGTAGATGTGCCAAGTGAAGGTCTTGTGATGGGTTAAGTGTGGGTGTGTCAAGTCAAATCAACTGCACAGCCAACCAGAGACAGCACTGACCTTCAACCAACCCATGCAAGCCCACTCAGCCAGCACTTCACCTCCCAATGACCTTCACCTGATGTAACCTCCCCATCACAAGATCCAGACAGGAGACACATTGATGACTCACACCTGACCCATCATAAGAACCTCACTTGACACAGCCATACCTGACCCATCACAAGACCTACTGACCACACAAAGAACACTGACATCCCTAAATTCTGGTGAAGATGTTACCTAGGCTGGTAATGAAACATTTGGAAACCAACACACAAGTTTGGAAAAAAAACCTTCACTCTCACTATTTTAAGTGAGAACCATATAAGAGAACCATATTTCCAAATTATGGACTGCTGTAATTGGCAACCAATGCATAATTTTAGAAGTCAGCAAAACTGTAATGAAATGGCCCAATACCTAAATTCACGTCATACTGACATGGTGTCTACTTTGACTCATCAGCATTCTCATTGGGAAATAAAGGAATGATTAGATTGTTCAGTTTTATGCCAACCTTGTTTTAGAGTTTATATCGTGCTCGTGTTACCCCAGCCTTGTGAATGCTACAATAGATTTTCAAATGAGCAACCGTAAGGAATTTTTAAAATTTCCCAACTCATAGTATTAGTATTTAAGCATAGAATCCAGATTACTGCACATATAGGACCATTTTTAGTTTCCATTTAAGCAGGTATTTGTGTGTTTTTCTAGCTCAACACACAGTTAGGAAGTAACTCTTGAAGCTGAATGAAATATCCTGTTCCATTATTTGAATGCTGATAATAATTATTTAGGTCACTGGAATTCAGATCTCAGGATGCTTTTACACAAACAGAGGGATCATTGTTAGCTTGGCTTCTTTTTTAATTTAGTCCTTCAAATGCATCATTTTGTATAATTACATGAGTGATGTTCATAGACTTCTCCATTATTACCATTCTGATAATAGATGTCTCAGCTTCTCTTCCTCATTTATTTTCCGCAAATGCCAAGGCTTTTCCTTGGCATTTATCTACCAGCAGGAAACCTTAATCAGACCATTCATGAGCATTAAGTAACTGGGCAGAGAGAACAATTGACATCTGTTGTCTTAAGAGGCAGATCAGTGGGAAATTATCTAAACCAGGCTGCATCTCTTTAGTCCATTGGTCTAGAAGAACAATAAAGAGCAGAAAATAAAGGAAGAGAATTACTGTGATATGCAATTGCTCTTCTACTCAACTCTATTAAAATAAAAGTTAACCTTTAATAAATTTTAAGTTGTATCAGAATAATACAAGGGAAGCTACATTATCTTTTTGCTCATTTCTTTTTGGGATTTGTGCCTAAAATCAAAACAGAAAAGTATTAAAACAAATTGAAAACAGGAACTTAACCACTGGAAAGTTCACAGGTTTTGCAGCTGTGGTGCTGGTTTAACTATGCCTTAAGCCTTTTTAAATTGTAAAGCAGTGTTGTTTTCTTGCCCTAAATATATCCTCTTCTTCTTGTGGTGTACCAGAATAACAGAGTTGGAAGGGACCTTAGAGATTTTCTAGTGCAACCCCTGCACAAGCAGGAAACCCTGTACCATTCCAGACAAGTGGCTGTCCAATCTCTTCTTAAAAGCCTCCAGTGATGGAGGACCCACAACTTCTGTGGTAAGCCATTCCACTGGTTAACTGTTCTCATTCTTAGGAAATTTATCCTTAGTTATAAGTTGCTTTTCTCCTTAGTTTCCATCGATTGTTTCTTGTCTTGCCTTCCAGTGCTTTGGAAAATAAGTTGATCACCCTCTCTTCTTTGCAGCAGTGGCTCAAATATTGGAACACTGCTATCATGTCACCCAAAGTCCTTCTTTTCACTAGAATAGACAAATCCAGTTCCTGCAATCATTCTGTCAGCCTTCAAGATTTCTTCCTTTAATTCCTTTCTTCTGCTTTGCATCTTTCGGCTGCCATAAGTAACAGGGGGGGGCAGTGGGCCATGATATATCTGGGAAGCGTGCTGGAGTGAGTAGGAAACGAAACTGTATATCTAGGGGAGGGGGAGTCTTATTTAAGTTTCTATTCCTTGCTTTTCTATTCCTTGCTATGTGCAACTGCGACTCTTTATCAAACTATGCCAAGGTCAACGGACAGAGGCCTCATCACCAGCTGAAGATGCCCACATGATGTTATGCACCATTTCTCATTGGAGGAGCGATATGGACTGTTGGGGGTGGGAACGTTGCCATCACTTTGTATATGTGCTTTTCGCACTCATTTCCTCAGATTCAGAATTCTTTTGTTGCTACCACTTTGATTTCCAGTAAAAGATATCTTTACTCTAACAATGGGAGTTTAAGTGTTTCTTTCTTGGACTTTGAAGGGAGCACCAGCTGACATTATTCTGAATCTCACTTTTACCAGCCCACCCGGAGAAAACCCAAATTTTCTTCCGAGGGGGTTTGCAAACAAACAATGTCTAGTCCAGCCAGCGATCAAGAAGACCAGGGAGCGACTGGAGGACCAGAATCCCTGTTGATGGAGGGAGCAGAAGAGGCTGACTTCTTAGCAGAGCTAAGTCTTGGCGAAACCCCAGCTGTGAAGCCCAAATGGTCCCTGGGAGTCGGTTGGAAGGATCCTGAGGAAAGGCCCCCTCCAGGAGTGACCACGACCCGTCGTCGAGGGAGAGATGAGCCATGGCAGGAGAAGGAACAGAGAGGTTTCTTACTAACGCAAGCTATGCAACTTTTACATGAAGCTGCCGGAGAGGTTCAAGCTGATCAAAGGTATGAGGGGGAAGAGGGGGAGGTAGCCCCAGGCAGAAGAACCAGAGCAGCCACCCCCATAAATCAACCTGGGCCGGCGCAACAGGCAGCAGCAGCAGCACAGGGGCCCCCAGCTGGGGGGATAATTGCCAGAAGGCGTAGAACTCCGAAAGTGCCTCCGTTGGAAGTAAAATATGGAGGGGACCCCCAGGAATTAGGATTTTTTCTAGCACAAGTTTGGAGCCATATGGAGGAATATGGGCAGGATTTTTCCTCAGAAGCAGCCAAAATCAGGTGTGTGACCAGGGCTCTGGAGGGAACGGCTGCAAAGTGGATGGTGACTTTGCATAATGATAATGCCCCTCAGCTGTTGAATTATGACCAGTTCATGACAGCATTGCGCACTAGATTTGAAGATCCTCTAGCTGAACGCAAGGCTAGAATCAGGATGAAAACCATAAATCAGGGGCGAAGGTCAGTAGCTGATTACACCCAGGAGTTTAGGGAGCTGGCATGCCATATCCACGGCTGGTCCCAGGGAGCCCTGATAGAAGCTTTTAAAGATGGGCTGAATGAAGATGTTTATCAACGCTGCATGGCCAGAAGAGACCCTGGTGAGTGCAGCAGTGGTACGTGCTGGCAGCAGAGGTGGAGATTGACCTGACCCGAAACAGACGCCGGGGGGATTTTGTTTTGAAGAATTCCCCTCTCACCAGGCCTCAAGAAGCCTTAAAACCTCTAAAGGGAAGATCAGCGGCAAAACCCAGGACCAGAGCATGTTTCCGATGTGGGAAAGAGGGTCACTGGGCTGCAGACTGCCATGCCAAGCTGGAACCAAAAGGGGCGCCAGGAGGAGGGAGAAGGTCTGAGAGGCCTCCAGCCAAGCCTCGTGGATCGGCGCTAAAAGCGGAGGAGGTTGTAGAGGTCACCCCTCAAAAAGGAGGGGGGGTTGGGAACTCCAACCTCTTCTGAAGGGAGTGAATCCGAATTGGAAGACGACGCACTGGTAAGTCCGAACAAGGGCCCTATGACCATTCCAGTGAGATTAAGGGTACCCACGTCAGGGGCTGAAGGGGACATGTTGGCTTTGTTAGACTCTGGGTGCACAAGGTGCGTAATCAGTTCAAAGGTGGTAGAGAAGCTGGGCTTAAGGCTAAAGACTCTAAAAACGTCCATAGCTTTTTGCCAACTGGATGGATCGGTAGCCGGGGGTGGACCTGCTCATTTTATAATGGAACCAGTGGAGATGACAATGGGGAACCATAAAGAGACTCTGTGTTTTATTGTGGCTCCTGGGATGGAGCGCCCCTTAATACTGGGTTTGCCTTGGCTCCGGAAATGGAACCCCCATGTTAATTGGAGGAGGGGATCACTACGCATACGTACAGACCAACCCCCAGAAGGGGAGGGGCAATCCAAATTGAGACCCAAAAATCCCACAGAATTGGCTTCTACTGGCACTGAGATTCTGAAAGGGGAGGAGAAAATTCCAGAGGAATACTGGGACTTAAAGGAGGTGTTCAGTGAGAAGGCCTCGGATGAGCTCCCCCCTCATTGCTCAACGGATTGCAGTATCGAATTCTTGCCAGGAGTGAAACTCCCAAAACCGAAACTGTATTCAATGACCCCACGGGAATTAGGAGAATTGTGGTTATTCATTGAAAAAAATTTAGAACGTGGTTTCATCCAACCTGCTAGGCCCCGGGTGGCGGCTCCAGTGTTGTTTCGGGAGAAGAAAGATGATTCCTTACGCTTGGTGGTGGACTACCGCAACCTCAACGCCATCTCGGTGGAGAACGTGTACCCCCTTCCCCTGATGAAGGACATGCTGGCCCACCTCGCTAAAGGAAAGATTTTTTCGAAACTTGACCTGAGAGAAGCATACTACCGAATCCGAATCAAAGAAGGGGATGAGTGGAAGACTGCTTTCAATTGCCCGATGGGTTGTTTTCAATTCAACGTCCTGCCATTTGGCCTACAGTGGGCGCCTGCAGTATTCATGCAAATGATAAACCAAGTATTGCAAGAGCATTTGTACAAAGGAGTGTTAGTTTATCTTGATGATATTCTTATCTACACAGAGACTCGTGATGAGCATGTAAAACTAGTGCGGTCAGTCCTGGAGAAACTTCGAGCGGCTCAGTTGTATGCCAAGCTGTCAAACTGTGAATTCCACCAGGAAAAAATTGACTATTTGGGCTATCGCATATCGCACGATGGCATAGAAATGGACCCGGGGAAGGTGCAGGCGGTTTTGGAATGGGCCCCTCCCCGTACCAGGAAACAACTGCAAAGTTTCTTGGGATTTGCAAATTTTTACCGTCAATTTATTCCTGCTTTTGCGAAGATCGCGATGCCCATCACAAATCTCCTTAAAACCAAAGGGGAGGTGAAACCGAAGCCCAGTACACCACTGGAGTGGTCCATGGAGTGTCAAGCTGCTTTTGAGAAACTGAAATGTCTGTTTGCTGCTGAACCCATACTTAAGCACCCAGACATGGACGTTCCGTTTGTAATCCAAGCTGATGCGAGTGACGTAGCCGTCGGAGCAGTGTTACTTCAGGTAAATGAAAAAGGATACCTGCAACCATACGCTTATACCTCCCGTAAACTAACTGAAACCGAGAGAAGATGGGCCATCTGGGAAAAAGAAGCTTTTGCAGTTCGATGGGCTTTGTTAACTTGGAGGCATTTCCTAGAAGGAGCCAAACACCCTTTTGAGGTCTGGACAGATCACAAAAATCTGGAGGCTCTGAAAACGCCTCGGAAACTGTCTCCCAAGCAAGTTCGCTGGGCGCAACATTTTAAGCGGTTCAATTTTTCTTTGAAGTACATTCCTGGTGGAAGGAACTTCATGGCAGATGCTTTGTCCAGATTACCTCAGTATAATAGTGCTCGCCAAGAAGTGGTGAGACCTATCATCCCAACCGAACAGTTGGCAGCTCCAATGGTTACCAGAGCTCAAAAGAAAAAAGAGATTGATTTGTCAACCGATTTATCTGCACAATTGAAAGAAGCTCTAAAACTTGATGATTGGTTCCTAACCCACTCGAATGACTGTACTATTAGAGATGGATTGGCCTGGGTGGGGGCCAAATTATATGTACCGGGAAAACTAAGACACAAAATTTTACATCAAGCTCATGATTCTAAACCTGCTGGACATTTTGGGTTCGTGAAGACCCTACACTTGGTCAAAAGGCAATTTTGGTGGCCCACGTTGAAAAAGGATATTGAGACTTATGTTGCTAGCTGCCCTATCTGTGCTTCGGCTAAGCGGCCGCCTGGTAAACCAGCAGGCTTATTGCAGAATGTGGCTAGACCAACGGCCCCATGGAAGGAAATCTCCATGGATTTTATAGTAGAATTACCTGACAGTGGAGGAAATACAGTCATTTGGGTAGTGACAGATCTGTTTTCCAAACAGGTACACTTTATACCCTGCGCGAAGATCCCGTCAGCGAAGACGTTAATTAAGTTGTTTATTCTGCATATCTACAGGCTACATGGAGTTCCTGAACGCATAATCTCTGATAGGGGCGTCCAATTCACCTCAAATTTCTGGAAAGAGTTCCTAAAGTTACTAGGCTCCGCCCAGGGGTTAAGCTCCGCCCATCATCCACAAACCAATGGGGCCTGCGAGAGAACTAACTCGGTACTGGAACAGTATCTGAGATGTTACATTAATTATCAGCAGGATGATTGGACTGACTTACTGCCTTTTGCTGAGGTGGCATACAACTATTCGGTACATAGCAGCACCGGATTCACTCCATTTAAAGTGGCCTCAGGACAAGACTTTGTACCCATACCCGAGCTTCCGCAAGAGAAATCTAACATTCCCTCATTGGATGAGTGGATAAGGCATCTCCAGATAACTTGGCCAGTTGCCCGCAAGGCATTGGATGATGCTCATCAAGCTCATAAAAAATTTGCAGATAAAAAGAGACGTCCACAAAAACCATATCAAGTTGGTGATAAGGTGTTTTTATCAACCAAATTTTTGCAGACCACGCAGAAATCGAAAAAACTTGGACCTAAATATGTGGGACCTTTTCCAGTTGAACGAGTTGTGAATCCTGTGGCAGTTCAATTGACACTGCCTAAAACCCTCCATCGGATCCATCCTGTTTTCCATGTTAGTTTGTTAAAACCTGAACTTACATCTGATCTGAGGCCAACTCAAGTAGCCCCCCCTGTACCATTGCTCATTGAAGGTGAACAACATTTTGAAGTTAAAGAAATTTTGGATTCTAGGAAGAAGAGAGGTCGAATCCAATATTTGGTTGCATGGAAGCATTTTCCTTCTTCCCAGTCTGAATGGGTAGACGAGAGAGATGTTAGAGCTCCCCGGCTGGTGCAGGCGTTTCGCACTATGTATCCTGATAATCCCTGAACATTAATGCTGTTGTTATTTGTTTGTAATATCTTACCTTTTATGCTTATATTTTTTAGGACTAACGTCTTTTTGCAGGAGGGCCGAATGTCAGCCTTCAAGATTTCTTCCTTTAATTCCTTTCTTCTGCTTTGCATCTTTCGGCTGCCATAAGTAACGGGGGGGAGGGGGCAGTGGGCCATGATATATCTGGGAAGCGTGCTGGAGTGAGTAGGAAACGAAACTGTATATCTAGGGGAGGGGGAGTCTTACTTAAGTTTCTATTCCTTGCTTTTATATTCCTTGCTATGCGCAACTGCGACTCTTTATCAAACTATGCCAAGGTCAACGGACAGAGGCCTCATCACCAGCTGAAGATGCCCACATGATGTTATGCACCATTTCTCATTGGAGGAGCGATATGGACTGTTGGGGGTGGGAACGTTGCCATCACTTTGTATATGTGCTTTTCGCGCTCATTTCCTCAGATTCAGAATTCTTTTGTTGCTACCACTTTGATTTCCAGTAAAAGATATCTTTACTCTAACAATGGGAGTTTAAGTGTTTCTTCCTTGGACTTTGAAGGGAGCACCAGCTGACACATTCTTCATATATTTTGGTCTCCAGCCCCTTAATCATGTCTGTTGCTCTGCATATCAGCATTGTATGCAGTAGAGCCTCTTTCCAGCTCCTAGACACTAGTTTTAAGGACATTTGACTTCCAGTGTCACTTGTATAGACATGGGTAAATGAATGTATAGAAAGCACTTCCTTAATTTGGTATGGATTAGATTGAAACGAGAGATGTATAGGTAGTCCTCAACTTATGGCCAGTTGCTTAGTAATCATTAAAGTTATGAAAGGATCCCCAAAAGCTTCTTATGACCCAGTTTCAAAGTTACAGCAGCTGCAGTACCTTGAGTCATTTGCCCTTATCACTGACCACAAGGATGCTGCAGCACTCATGCACCCACTCATTCCTGCAGCCATTCATTCACTCAAGAAAGATCTGGCCAGTTGTAGTGGGTGCAAATCAGCTGGAGCTTGCAAGCCTCCAGTTTCCACCCACCCAGCAAGCAAGGGGAAATAAGGCCATCCAGAGTTTCAACCTCCAGCAAGCAAAGTCAGATCAGGCCATCCAAAGCTTGCAACCTACGGTTGCCTCCCCACTGAAGGACTTGTAGTACTTATCCTGCTCCAAGGCTCAGGAACACCCAACGTAGCTTTCTGGTTATTGCAGATTCCAAAAGAAGCACCTGGAATGTACAGGATTTCTTACAGAACCAGCTTGTAGAGGGCTCCATCTTTTAAGGCAGCTTCATTTGTTTGTGGAGTTTATGGAGCCTTCTGAAAAAGGAAGCCCTCTACAGGTTCACCTGCTTTGCTACAAGACTAGATCTCAATACATGGTCTTTCTGTTCAAATACCTTCACAGAAAGTGGTGTCTTTGAACAAGTCATTACCCTTCCTTAAAGAGTTACTCTATGCAGAGAAACCAGCTCTGATATGCTAGATTTCATAATTTATGGGTGTTGATGTTCAACATTTCAGTAAAATACACTAATAAAATAGAAGGCTCCATAAGAGATATTTCTCCATCAAACTCATCTCATTTGAAGGCGGTATTTTCTTTTTTTACATACAAAGCAATATTCCACCGTGATGAGTTATGATCCATTCTAAAGGCTCCCATACCTATATGTGGTTTTATTTATTTAAATCCCTCCTTTATTTAATTTTTATAAACAATTTTTGTAAGGTGAACATACTTAATATTCCTGGCTCCTCCATTTTCCCCACCCCAACAATCCTGTGAGATGTTATATGGATAGGCATGTGAGTGGGTGTGTATACACACACATATACACACACACACACACACATAGAAAAAAGTGAAATTAATATACTCTTAAGCAGCATGACTTATAATAGGTCACAGATTTTTCAATTTTCAATCATAACCATTAAAGTCAGCCACTTTTTTTAATATAACAAGTACAAACTGTGTATCGTAAGTGGCAAAATTGGGAAGGTGGCATGAGAACTTTTAGAGCAGTCACACAGAATGATGTGGGTAGTATTTATAAACTGTTTAACTAGGCAACTCTCACTTTCACACATATTTTCTTTAAACTTTACAAGCATAAAAAATGGTGGAAATGGAAAAGGCCTGTTATCTTTTATACCTGTCACTTTAATATATGCTGAGATCCTGCTTTGGCAGAACACCAGATGTTTATAACACAGTACTTGAAAACAGTGGGGAATATATGTTGAGGTAACTTTTAATTAAGCCTGCCCTTAGGCACCAGAGATTGGTGAGGAAGAGATTTGGTAGAATTTATTTTTAAAGGGGTAACCTATCCAGATAGATTTACTCATGCTGTCACAGGTCTCTGACTGAAATTATCATTTCCTACAGGTAAACCATCTAATTCAGCTAGTCAAACTGGTCTTGTGTGTAGCAAAATAGTAATTTTAATGAAGCTTTTCTCTCTCTCTCTCTTTCTGTTTCCCAAAGTAATATTGACTGCCACCTAGTCCAGAATGATAGCCTGGGTACAGACTAAGTGCTGAAATCAGAATGAATCACCATTATTCAACCCATTGTGAGTAGAGGAGCACTATAGAGAAACAAATACAGGTAGCCCTGAACTTACGACCACAATTGAGCCCAAGATTTCTGTTGTTAAGTGAGACATTTGTTACAATCTTTCTTGCCCCATTTGTTAAGTGAATCACTGCAGTGGATAAATTAATAATCCAGTTGTTAAGTGAATTACACTTAGTCATTTCCTCTCATTTTCTCCTCTTATATAGCAACTAAAGCCTTCACAAAACAATGCTTCATAAGCAATGAAGGTGTATGCTTGATAACCAATCTTAGTTATGTCCCAGTTTTGTGCTTACTGTAATGACATGCCAATCAATTTTGACCAGAAGTTCAACCAAGCCTTGTTTTATCTCAGGCATACTCTCACTAGCACTATTGCATGTGAACTATAACTCCCAGAAAATTGAACTGAATGAACTAGATGCTTTGGGGTGAATTTTGCCTCTTTCATTCTTATGAGAGAAGCAATTGGACATTAACTCAGAATGCTGGTCTCCACTCAATTCTAAGCCTCCCTCTCTACTCCCGCCTGATTACATGACCCCAAGTGATATATATCTACCCTGTGTTTTGAGGGTCTGCATATATATATATGAAGGTAAAACAGAATCACACAGGAGCAACATGTTACTTCATTAAACAAATAAAATAAGATGCCTTCCATTATCAGTGTATAGGTAAAGGGGTTCAAAAGAATACCAGAAGCCCTACTCTACACATCTTTCTTTACTCTTAGCTACATACTTTTGTAGAATTGCATATGCAGTGAGAATTGGGGGCTAAAATGCACATCATAAACATGCCTAGGCATGCAGTAAGTGACATTATATTTTGCACAATAATAGTTGATGTGCATGTGTGTTTGCATACACACAAAATATGTTTCCCAGATAGATTACAGATAGACTATACAAATAATCTATAGATTACAGATAGACTATACAAATCCCTCACAATAAATAACAGGACAAAATACAGATAGCATATGTTACCTTTTATTTATACCTTTTGTTCATTTAGAAATAAACTTTTCCACTCTCACTTCTCTTTCCTGAACCTTTGGTACAAATACATCTCGTTATTGCCCCTCTAAAGCTTTCTTTAATTAATTTTTCAGCAAGGAAAAGCTTGGAAGGGATCTAGCCATTTTTGTTGGAAGTCCCAAAAGAAAAGTTTCTACTCAAATAGGTAGAACGGATGCCACCCTGTGGCTAACCAAGCAACATACAATGGCTTTTCGTAAAAATATCATTCATTAGTGCATTATTGTTCCAGTTAATATTTGATGCTTGCTCACAAGCAAATCAATATTTTTCTCTCTCAAAGGAATATTGTTTGGGGAAAATGGGTAAATATTCCATTGCCCTGAACATTCAGAAAACAGAATATTTGAAAGAGCCAAATTTCCTCTATCTTTTCAGAGTCAATAAGTTGTGGAAAAAAGCAAACAGACTGAGGTTTGAGTACAGCTTCAGAAATAGCAAGAGGCAGATTGCTTGAGTTTTCCTGTGTAAAAGTTCAGAAGTCATATGTCTTCTGGGAAATTCAGTCTATATCTCCAGATTTACCTCAGGTATACATTGTTTTATTATCTTTTTCTCTGCTTCTCCTGGGGAAAAGCAGCATACGAATGTCCAATATCTATACAGTGTGCTAAAACCTGTCACTGGAATTCACAAACAATCTACATCCACTTTACAAGAACTCATCTCTGGCAACCATCATTTATTTTTTAGAAGACAGCAGGTCCTACAATTAGAAATCCAAAATTCTAAATCATAAACAATTCTGAACTCTACAAAATGTGCTTATTCGTTGGCATCCTGGACTTAATGCATGAACAATTCTTTTCATAAAAGTGAAATATTTCTTTTCTCTTTGTGCTTTCAGATCAGTCTTAATTCCTGGCAATTGCCTGGATGAGTTTTCTTGTCAAGATTTCAAAAATGATCTGCCATTGCCTTCTTCCCTGTGACAGGTGTAGGATCACTCAGCTGGCTTTGTGACTAAGATAAGATTAGAACTTATGATTTCCTAATTTATAGCCCGATATCGTAACCACTATAACAAACTAGTTGTCTGGAATGAAAGAAAAAAATGGCTATCATTAATGGATGTACTCTTCTAGAACACTTGACAGTTTTTTCTTAATGGCTATGACTTAGTTCATTGACATATTCCTCCTAAAATCACATCTCTGAAGAATTGCTAGCTGTAGAAAAAAATGTTATTAAGCACATTTACAGTTAAAACTTAGAGCAGTGGATCTCAATCTTTTCTTTACTACGGACACCATTTAAATGCCTTTTGTGGCTATGGATCATGGATACCGACCTCCAAGATTTAACTCAAGATTTAAATCATAACATTTCTTCAAGCCTTCATGGCCTCGTTGTGACCCCTTTCCCGAAGAGTCGGAAAGCTTATTTTATCCTTTTTATCATCTGATACTAAGAACGGGATAAATATACTTCCTTACTGACTCTTTTGCTTTGAAAAAAAAAACTGAATTCATCTTAATTCCAAAATTGAAATAGCTAGTCAAGAGACAATGAGGATCTGGTCTTAAAAGAACAACTTGTATTTTTTAAACAAAAGTTTCTCTTTTTCTTCTACTTTTTTCCTCCCTTATTTTAAGTTTACAGCCAAGCTCTGTCAAGACGCTCAATAATAGATGTCAGTGGAGAGGAATACTGCTTCTTCCCAGCTGGGGAAAAGTGAGGATATTTGGTTGGGGTCATCTAGAGATATGCTATGTGTTAATAAGTCAAACAAGGTGTTCTCATTTATATATTTATAAATGTCAGATGGCTGCCCTCCTGTAATTCATTTTTATTTCTTTCAGGCAAAAAAAAAAAAAGGAAAACTTAGAAACAGTGTGGGGTCAAAATCCTGTTTCAAAACTTGCTTGGCCTTAAAGCAAGCCAGTAGGTTTAATTCCATAAAGTGTGCTGCAGCTTCTTCATTGATTATTATGAGAATAGAAAAGGGTCTCTTGTTGCTGCTATGCTCCATCATTCATTTACAATTATGGTGGCTTGACTTACATGTCATTTGAATGGATTATAGACTTCATGAATTTAAAATATAAAATGTTGAGACTTTGTTAGAATTTAATTAGAATTTCCTAATGAAAATGTAGTTAGTTCTGATTGTACAGTTGGAAATGAGCCAATTAATTCTACTTGTTTGTTCCAATGTATAATAAACAATATACCCTCAGAATTTCTTAAGTAGAAGAGATAAACTTTACACCTAAATTACTTTGAAAAACTATAGTCTAACAAGCAATCAACATAAGAAACAATTATAAATGAATTATAATGCATCTGCCTTGTTATGAAGCAGAAAGAGCTTCTAGGTTCATATATCTACAGAAGAATAGAGACTGGGGCTGCATGTACCAAAGCACTGATTCCCTAAGATGGAAATAAGTTCCATGCAGAGTGAGAGAAAAGCATGCTTCATAATCTTTAGATGACTGCTCTTTCAGATGTCTGGAAGTCTTCACCTGAAAGTTTCACAACCTATGTTCCTTCTTCGTCCAAAATCTCAAGTTTCAAAGGTAAATCCTACTGCTGCTTCTCAAGTCCTGATAAGTTGCTTGATTTGAGTAGCGGTGGATTCTGCTAAAGGACCTATGGATGCCTTCTGGAACAGGTTTACAAATAGTGCTCTTTCCACTACACTCCAATCAGGGACAGCCGACATCTTGATAGTAAGGGATGGTGAAGTGTTGCATTTCACAATTGTGCTATCATACTGTAAGCAATTTGAAAGGGTTAGGGCTTTGAAATATCAGTTCAGGTGGGGTCTGCCATGATGCTGAAATTTTGTTAGCTAGGCTGAATAGGCATGATGCTGAATAAGCCCTGTTACCAATCCTGAATTAGTACACTTGTTGGACATAATATTTCAATAATGACTCCTTAACATCACCTGGATAAATTACCACCTGGATAAATTATCCAAAAATGGGTAAAAGTGGTTTTTCTTTGGATAATGACTCATGAACCCATCACCAATCAAAACAGGGACATTTAAACTGACTTAAAGTATTTTATTTACATTAGATAAAAAGTACTTTCTGATAAACTGTTTGAGATAATGAAATAAAAAGTCTGGGAACCCTTACCTTACATTGTGGAAGAGAGCTAATTTTTTGTAGCATCAAGCTAAAGAGAGATTGTGAGTTCTATCTTGGCTTATAGTCATGCTGGCCACATGATCATGGAAAAATCTTCAGACAACGCTGTCTCCCTCAACTAAGAAATGATCAATGCCTCCTAGAGTCAGACACAACTGGACAGGAGAAACTTTACTTTATGAGGAAAAAAGTTTATTGATATATTTAAGTTATTCTTATATTAATATTAAGTCAGGTGCTAGGACAGTTCACTTCCCACAAGGATTCTCTCCATAATACCTGTTTTGTTGATGGGAGAGAGAGATTTTGTCCAGAGGCTGCCAGAATTTCTCAGCCTTGTATTGACTGCTTCTATTTTATATGTCTCTGATGTATCATGAAAAGGGAGAACTCATAAACATTCTCCACACAAAATCTGATCGAGCAGTTTTCCCATCTTCAACCCAAAAAATTCTAACTCACCAACTTTACAACACTCCCAGGAGAAGGAAGTACTGACTCTCTCCTAGCTGCTTGCTCTAAAAGTATACATTGACCTCCTCTTCCTTTTCTTTCTGTACCAGGGAAAAAATTAAGAGTACAGTCTCTTCTTTTTGATTTGGCCACACTATTTTTTTTTAAGGATTACAATTATTTTTCCACTTATTGTATACCTAGAATATATCATTCACACTGATCATTTATGGACAAGGGATACAGCAGGATTGATTATTGATCCATCCAAATCAAGACTTACTGCTTAGAAGTGGTCAACTTGTAACCTTCCAGAAATGTTGAATTACAATCATTCCAGACCAATAAGGCTAGTGGCCAAAGACTGATTTGCTCTAATGGCCAGCTAACCTTCCAAAACACAGGGCTGCTTTACATCTGTGTGTTCTGTGTTCCAAGTAACAACCTACAAATTAAAAGACACAGAGGCTGTCATCTTCTCAAAGATTCATTTTATTACAGATGTCATATTGGCACATCTGAGGAAAACCCAAATCTGAGATTTCAGGGTTTTCCTTAGTCCAAATAGAATGCAAAATCCAACCCCTGCACCCAATAGTTCATCACATGGTCCAATCATTATTTCATTCCAACTGAAGACTATCCCCAGTCACTCCTCTCCAGGTACAGAGTAACATGAAAAGAAAGTTCTTGTGGCTAATTTTCCACCATTCCTTGAAGTCCCCCTCCCAATTTCCCAGGCACTGAATGTGGCAGTCCATGTGACACTGTGTTTGCTTGCACCAACATATTATTTACAGCAGGGAGTTGAAGTCCACAAGTCTTAAAGTGGCCAAGGTTGGAGACCCCTGATTTAGAGCACCTTTTTAAGGCTTTGCACTGTTTTAACAGGCAACTTTATCGAGAGAGCAGGAAGTAAGCTTTTCCATTACCTGTTATCTGACATTCCAAAATATTATCCAAGTATGCACTTGTGAATGCAAGTGTTCTGTTGTGGAACTCTGGTCCATTTCCCATCTTATTTTTTAAATGTATATGTTTATTATTTCTGCTCAATTCAAATATGAGACTCTGAATGGCTTACCATAAAACAGATAAAAAGAAAATACATAGTATGAAATAGAAAGACATAAAAACCAAGAATCATGAAATAGCCATCAACAGAAATGTGTATCGTTATTCCAGTGCCACAAAACCAGGCACATAATTTTGTGGGATCCTGAAACATAAGGTTCATAAATAAAATCATAAATATCTAATATCATTAAAATCTTGTGCACATTTTCCTAGAACTAAGTTTCACTGATCCCAGTTAAACATACTACTAAATGAAGATGTATTTACAATTGCATTGCACATTTCTCATCATCATCTAGCTTTGCATGTGCTAATAAAATTTAGATATTCATTGCTAAATTTATAAAATTATGATTTCCTGGAAGCAAGACAAATTTCATGTAAATAAAGCAGGAGCGCTATCTCTTAATTATCACATGATGTACCGTGAAAAATATATGTTTCTGACATATTTCCCCAATCCCACATGTACTTTATTGAAAACGGTAGAACTTTTGTATATTTTAAACCTCTCCTAAAACAAATCCAACAGATAGAGCTGGAAAAATTGTATGTCAAAAAACACAAAAATTGTGTGGCAAAGCTGGCTGAGGAATTCTGAGAGTTGAAGTCTACAGTCTTAAAGTTGCCAAGGTTGGAGACCACTGCCCTAGATAGCATCCTTTCACCCTGTCTCCCAAGGACTTTCCTATCTTTCATTACATATAGTGAAAACTTCTTTTATAAATCTCATTGATTTCTGTATTTCAAAACAAACAAATAAGAAAATAACAGCTAGACTATAATATTCCTTAGGTCTACAGGTTTTTGCTTGCTTGTTTGTGTGTTTTGAAAGCAATCATATGTCTATACATGTGAATATTGTTACGTAGCCACAAACAAAATAGAACCTCTCTTGATAGCTGTTGACCCTTATCTAATTCTAACCAGGTGCTGGCCATTAGAGGAGCACGTGCTATGCATGTGCTTTAAGCAATCCTGGTTTTTCGTGCCTGAAGATTCCCATCTCCATCCAAAGAATGATATGTTTATTTTAGTGAAAGTTTTAGCATATTAGCATATTAAAAACAGGCACCATATAATATACAACATGTATCTCAAATTATATTAGGTTCATGATACTTGTGAAGGAGACTTCTAAGAACATTGCAGAGCCAAAAAAAAATCAAACAAATGGATTATAAAACAAAGCAGTCCACTTGTGCCATAACTGACCAGGCTCAAATTATCATATTTTGAACACATGACTGTCAAGCCATTTCTGTAGAGAAATGTATAATACTGGGAAGGTGGGAAAAAAGAGAAAAGGAAGACCCAACAGCAAGGTGAATTGATTCAATTGCAGTGGTGATGAATACACTGTTGTAAATCTGAAGGGGCAGGTTGGGAACAGTTTAAACTAAGAACTTACATTGACTTGATAGCTCATAATCATGTGCAGATCCAAGCAGTGCAGCATTTGCAATTGTCAAATGGAAATTTTGTCAACATGCAATGTTTCTCAGAGGGTATATGACAACTCACCATAGCCAACTTGTTGCAGCCAAATCTCTGTTGCCAACTCACCACAGAACAATTCACCATGGCCAACTTGGTGCAAGACAAGAGTTAAGAAATAGTGGAATAGAATCATTAAATGATGCCAAAGGAGAGATAAAAATAAGTGTCAATGACAATAAAGTTTAAATCATTTTAAATAATTAAATAGAATTATTGAATTTTCCCACAATGAATTGGCCATGGTGAGTTGAATTGACTGTGGCGAGTTGACCATTGCAAGTTGACCATGGCCAGTTGGCTGTAGCAAATTGTCCTTTCCGTTTTTTCAGGCATTTGTTGGCAGGCTAATGCTTACATATGGACAATCACCCAACCTGAAGGAAATTCTTGCAAGCAACTTCTTGCAAGCAACAACAGGACAATGTTGTGTCTGGAAAGTGGCAGCTTTTTCAATTAGGTGTAGTTATTCCTGAACTGATTTGTATGGGTGGTTTTTGCAGAAAATGATGAGAAAACACTTGAAGGAAGAAATATACCTTTAAACTAAGCTGTATGAAAGGCTGTGAGAATATTTGTACCTGAATCCTGCTTTATTTATTTATTTATTTATTTATTTATTTATTTGATTTGTCAATCACTTACAAGATAATAGGTATAAGTATAAACATAGTTATGAATACATGAAATGGATACATATAAGAAAAATAAAAAGAATCAATAGTACAGGGATGGTATGCACGTTGGTGCACTTATGCACGCCCCCTACAGACCTCTTAGGAAAGGAGTGAGGTCAATACTAGACAGCCTAAGGTTAAGGTTTTTGGGGCTTGGGGAAGAAACCACAGAGTCAGGTAGAGTATTCCAGACATTGACCACTCTGTTGCTGAAGTCCATATACTATACTTAGATCAGACCGAAGGCAGCGTAGTTCTAGGTTTTCTAGGTCTAGAATTTCAAGTCTGGTGGCATAAGGTATTCTGCAACAAGTAGAGGAGTGGAGAACTCTTCTTTAGCCTCAGCTTAATTCCTAATATTTCAGATATCTCCTGAATAAAGCTGTGTCCATTTTCTTTGGTTTGGTTTGAAAAAGCTTTGAGATAAGATCTTTCATTTTGCTAAAAGCATTACTAAATGATCACTTAGACCAAGTAAGTTGTTTATAATATAAAATGTACAAATATAAATTGTAGGAAAAATAGGGGAGGGAAAGCGGAAGGGAATAGTGCAGTAAAGAAAGGAAGAAGAAAGAAATGATGTTGACTTCCGACTCCTTTTGGTGCAATAAAATAAGTAACATCCAACCTCAACTTTTTACTTTTACATAGTAATATAAACTAGCCATTTCCATATCAACTAATCTATCTCATCAGCAAAACCCCAAATCAAAGTTTCATTTTTTCCACCTCAAGTACAAAGTCCAGAAGCGGTTTCCAAGTAAAAACAAAAGTAATTATGTTTTGAAGCAGTCAAGTTAGCCATCTCTGCTAGCTCAATCAACTTTTGCAGCCATTCTTCCATTGTGGGGAATCAAAGTACTTTTCCTGACAGCCGCATTAATGTGCATTCCTCTATGATTGGGCAAATAATGTTAGTTTTCATATAATGGATTATCTGATGTCTAAACCTTTATATACCTCATTAAAGGTGCTGTCCTTATAGATAGAGTACAATGTGAGAATGTTTCACATTGCTGTTGACTGGCTTTCTCCCACTCAACAGCAGTCAAACACCAATCTCTTTCCATAGCAGGTTATGAAACAAAGATGGAGGGATCCTGATTTGTGCTTGAGATGGAGAATTGAGTTATCTTTCCAGTTCAAGTGAACATGGATTTTTGGAGGGGAGGACTGACACAGGGATGCACACAAATATTCCAGCTGGCATTCTGCTATCTGGAGAGGGATAAAGGTCACAAAAACATTGACAGAAGTCCATTCTGCTTCTTCCTGTCATCTAAAAGATTGATTGATTGATCGATGACATGGGAATGCAGGTCTTCAAATGGGCATTAAATGGGTAGATGTCTCTATACTAGCCAAGCAGGTGAGCCAGCTGACAATTGAAAACCAGCCAAAATGATTGTAGAATGCAGGGCCCTGAAACCAGAGATGAGCTTTGGGGAGGAGGAGAAGGAGGAGGACACTTATTGACACTTATATATGATTGTAACTTTAGTAAAAAAAAATTCTTCTTGCAAATTATGCAATGTTGATATTCCTGTTTTGCAAAAGCTATGTTGATTGAAGCTATTTTCAAACACATGCATTTACCTCATCACCTCTCCAGATGCTTTTCTGTGCCTTCAAGGAAATAAAAAAGGGGTGTCTCCTTTAAACATATTAAATAAATTGTTATTGTTAGGATATCAGCTCAATGCAAAATGGATGTTTCATTTGTTTGTTTATTTTTTACTTTGTTTTCTGTATTCAGAGTTTGGAAAGGTAGTTGATTGCTTCTCCGAAATTCACAGAAATTCAGAGCGTAGGACCCAGATTTAATGGCAGTGTTTGCATTCTTTTGCTTTTAACTGGACTAACTCATGGTGATCTCACTGTTATGAGATGGCAGTACTGAACACACATACTTTGGAGACACTGGAGAACAAAAAACATCATGTGCATGTTCCCTAGGTGCACTAAGCCTGTTCAGAAGTTAATGGAACTTGTTTCCCTTGTTTCCTTCTGGGAAATTGTGCAACTGGTCTTTGAAGCATAGTTGTTAGAGCTGTCTAAGTCATGGATTTCCCAAGCCTACTATTTTATATCCTGCAAATGCTATTTGGTTTCCTGGATAGGAGTCTCAAAAACTATTAATTCAATCATGTATGGCTCATTGAGATAATCCTTTTAACTTTCTGAAGAAAGCCTTGTTTTCCGAAAGAGCCTTCTTGGCATTGTGGGGTAACAATGTTCATGATCTCTTAAACTAATTCCTTTCCTGATATTTTTGGTACACATTCTATATGGGTTCCTATTATTGTAGTTTATATAACAAGAAAACATTTTGGAGAGTTTTGACCTTCTTCATTCTTAGAACCTTCTTCATAGGAAAATAATTGTGATTGTGTTGGCTTAATTAGTACTTCTGGGCCTTGAAAATAATTAAATTTAATGACAAGATCATATTTTTATAGATATAATGCAACTTTGTTGTAGATTGTGATCAGAATTAAGCCCAGAGTTCTAGTTGCTATGCTCATTTCTATAAATCTTCATTCTGAGAATCTGGACACTTTCTCTCTTTTATCATGACCACAATATATTCAACTAGTGTATGTGAAGACAATTAATGTGAACTATGATTATATTCTCCCTCTCTGGTGAATATATCTCTGAATTTATTTTCTATATCAGGGTCATCCAAATATTTTTTTTATTTTTTTTTTGTTTGCCCTATACGGAAAGGGAGATGCCAGATATTCAACATGGTTTTAGAAGAGGTCAAGCAACAAGAAACATAGTTGATGAATGTTATATGATCAAGAAAGAGCACTGATGAATTTTGGGGTTGAAGAAGATTCTTGAGAACATCATGAATAACCAAACCTGCAGAGAAAGAGTATAATAATAGTTTATATTGTCTTCATAAATTGTGGTCATGATAAAAGAAATAAAGTGTCCAGAGTCTCAGAATGATTAATGATTATGGCCAGCTCTTTGTCCTCTGCTTTCCCAAAATCACCAGTCATGTAAAATGATTCACATCTTTAATTTGATTTTGCACTTGGCAAACCAGTTCCTGACCTAAGTAATTTTTATTCGCCACAAGATGGCAGTGAAACCACGCATAGTACTGAAATCACCAGCATTTAATTACTATTGGAGTCATATAATTATACTAAAGGGGGTTTGGTTTAGTAACAAATATTGATCTGGATGGAGTAGACATATTGGTTTCAGTCTGATTTAGATTGTCTACTCTGAAACCCCAGAACAAAACTTTTTACAGCTTGCAGTCAGAGAAAATCAAGGACAAAGAAATATTAATGAATTAAAAACAAAAATTGAGACACTTATAGAGCAAACCTGCCAGTGGTGGGATTAAAATTTTTTTACTACCAGTTCTGTGGGTGTGGCTTGGTGGACATGGCAGGGGAAGGATACTGTAAAATCTCCAATCAGAGGTGGTATTTGCCAGTTCTCCAAACTACTCAAAATTTCCGCTACCGGTTCTCCAGAACTGGTCAGAACCTGCTGAATACCACCTCTGAAACCTGCCCAAGTGTAGTGTTTTTTTTAATGCTGATTGTGCTTTGAAAATTAGGTGACCAAAATAATAACTTTGGTCATAAGAAGCCTCCTTACATAAATTGTCAGATCCAAAGGTGCTTTTTCAAGAGGCAACTAGACTTTCTGTTTTTTCTTTGAAAACATTTCGCTTCTCATCTGAGAAGCTTCTTCAGCTCAGTTGCCTCTTGAAAAAGCACCTTTGGGACAACCATGACCTGGACAACTGAGAATCTTCATAGACATTATGTCTAATAAAGCTCCATTGTGGTTGCCATAATTTACAGGTTCTAAGGCAGGGTTTTTCCCTCCAGCTTAGGTTGTGGGGTGAGTAGGAATTGATCCCATCCCACAACCATCAATTCTTGTTCTGTATTATATGTTTTCTAAATGTGCTCAGCTTGTTTTAATAATCTATTTTTATTTGCCTTCTAGTTGAAGTTGGTAGATCTTAAAACTGCTGAGGTTGAGAAACCCTGCAATAGATTATCAATCTTAGAATTATTCTTTTTGCTCTTTCACAACATATGCCTTCTCTTATCTCCCATTTTTTATTTTCTCCATACTTTTTGCTTTTGCTTCAGAGTTAAACACACAAAAAACCCACAGAAGTATTTAAAAACTTGGCATTCTTCTCCCACATTCCCATCATGTTACATTGCCAAGTGAAAATTTGTCAATTTCCCTGACTGGGCATCAAAGTTTGAAGAGTATATTGATGCCGTGATGTTTTTCCTTGTATTTTTGTTTGTTTTCTAAGACCGGCCACTCATGATTATGCTGGCCAATTTACAAGGATTAAAAGAAAAATCAAAACAGATTTTTATTTTTTTAAATCATTTCAGGGAGCAAAAAAAAAGTCTCAGCCATCAAAGCAGCATATACCTCTTCCATGGAGTATAGGCATCTATCCTAGGCCAGAGATTAGGATAGTGTTCCTTGACCACAGCAAATGCCTGGGTTTGGTGAGGGAATTCTGGGAGTTAGAATCCTGACATCTTAAAGTTACAAGATTAGGAAAGCCTGGTCTAACTTGAAGGACATCAGGATTAGAGCTGCCCAGGCCTTGGAAGAATGTCATTCCAAAACACATGGCACAACAGGAAAATTGACACCTACCTGGTGCCATGAGATAGCAGTGCTTAATGGATTGGACTTGGTGTTAGATCATAAAGGATAGACAAAAACAGTTGAAGAGAGATCATCCCTCAAATATGCAGCTTCTGTGCCATGTTATTAATAGTAATATTGTTTATATTGCCTGTAAGTGGAGCATAGTTCTGGATTAATGGAGTTAATCAGGTAAAATATATTGTTTGCAAGAAATTGCTTCCTTTATAAACACTGGATTTTCCCCAGTGAATTCAGTTTTTTCCAGATGGTAAATATGCCAATTAGTTTGGATTCCAACCCATGTTTACCAATGACTAGAGAATGAGCATTAACTTCCAAGTAACAACAGCATTATACATACAAAATTTGATTTTAATGAGAATTTTCAAAGCAAATGCTAATGTTTCTATTAATCATCCAGATGAAGGAATGTAAAAAAGAATGTTTGCAGCTATCATATATAATATTGAATTCATTTGGAAACTTAACAATTTTGCCATATGTGATACTTAGTATTCCATGTGGCTTTAAATGGTTTCTTTTCTATCTTGCAATTCTTTCTAACTATTGCATTTTCAAGGGAGCCGAAACTGTATGGAAATCAGTATACTTTTCATCCTGACAAAAAGATTAATGTTTCTTTAAATGGAGATGAGTCAATAAATGGTGTTTCTTGGGAACAACAAGATAATAGCAGTACATGCATGTGATGTATGTGATGTCTATTCCAGAATAAAGGTTTACAGGAAGGGAGTTTGAGAAACTGAGGTAATCTGTGTTTATATAATAATTTCTTTATGTGATTGATAAAAAGCAAGAAAAATACCAGGTCCAGAACTGTCAACTAAAACAAAATAAAAACATGCCTCTCTAACAAAACATTGAATTTTAATGTTTGATAATGTATAATTTTTGTACTCTTCTATTTGGTCCAAAAATCAGGGAAATCCAGAAATTGGATGCTAATTAGAAAGTCAAGATGATGGATTGAAGAAGTTCAAACTAAGACAAAGCAAACTAGGAAGGGCAGGAGAAGTTGACTTGATAACCATAGTAGTTTGCAAATGTTTATTAAATTTATTGGTTGCTCATATTAACACAGAACATGTCCAGCATTTTATGCAGTTTTCAAATTCTCTTCCACTTTTTTTTTGAAGGAGTCATCATAAGAGAAAAGGTAAATATCAAACATGCCAAAACAGGTGACAGGATTCTTCCTTGCTTTAAAGTCAGCAACATGACAGTAATAAACCTAATTCCTGTCTCTCCGCTGCATATAATAATAATAATAATAATAATAATAATAATAATAATAATAATAATAATAATAATAATAATAATAATAATAATAATAATAATTATTATTTATATACCGCTCGTCTCCCGAAGGACTCAGAGCGGTGCACAGCCATACAATTAAAACAATAAATATGTGAAGAAATAAAACTAAATTAAACTAAGACCCTGGCTGTAAACAATTAAAACCCTTCCCTAAAACCCTAAAATTTAATAAAAAAGTAAAACACCCAAAACTAAAATCAGCCCAAGCCGGCCTGGTCAAAGAGCCAGGTTTTCAAGGCACATCTGAAGGTCCCCAGGTCCGTGGCTGTCTGTAACTCCGGGGCAACCCATTCCAGAGGGCAGACGCCCCCACAGAGAAGGCCCTATTCCTCGGGGTCACCAGCCGGCACATAGATGCTGACGGGACCCACAGAAGACCCTCCCTGTGGGAGCGCACCGGACGGTGAGAGGAAAATGGCAGAATGCGGTCTTGTAAATATCCTGGTCCGATGCCATGGAGCGCTTTAAAAGTTAACACTAAAATCTTAAAGCGCACCTGAGAGGCCACTGCCAACCAATGCAGCTCATGCAGGAGGGGTGTCACATGCGAGAATCTTGACACCCCCATAACCACCTGCGTGGCCGCATTCTGTACCAGTTGAAGCCTCTGGATGCTCCCATTCAGGAGCCCCATGTAGAGGGCGTTACAGTAGTCCAGTCGGGAGGTGACTAGGGCATGAGTGACTGTGCGTAAGGCATCCCGATCCAGAAAGGGCCGCATCTGGCGAATCAGGCGAACCTGATGAAATGCCCCCCTGGAGACGGCCGTAATATTGTCTTCCAAAGACAGCCGTACATCCAGGAGGACACCCAGATTGCGAGCCCTCTCTGCAGGGGGCAAAATCTCATCCCCAATAGCCAGCGATGGAACTATCTGGCTATATTGGGATGCCGGAAACCACAGCCACTCAATCTTGGAAGGGTTGAGTCGGAGCCTGTTCCCACCCATCCAGTTCTGCACGGCCTCCAGACAACGGGACATGACCTCCATGGCATCGTTGGGGTGGCTTGGGGTGGAGATGTACAGCTGAGTATCATCAGTGTACAGATGACACCTCACCCCAAAGCCACGGATGATCTCCCCCTTCACATAAATGTTGAACAGGAGAGGAGAGAGGACCGACCCCTGAGGCACCCCACAATCGAGGGGCCTAGAGGTGGATCTCTCCTCCACCCCTCGCCAACACAAATTGCAGATGGTCGGAGAGGAAGGAGGCGAACCACCGCAACGCCCCCAACCCCCAACCCCCCCAACTGCCGCAATAGGATACTATGGTCGATAGTATCAAAAGCCACTGATAGGAGGAATAACCCCTGTCACGGGCCCTCCAGAGATCATCAACCAACGCGACCAATGCTTTTTCAGTACTATGTCCGGGCCTGAAGCCCGATTGGAAGGGATCCAGGTACATGTCTTCATCCAGGTACTGGGGAAGCTGACCTGCCACCACACTCTCAACAACCTTCGCCACGAAGGGAAGGTTGGAGACAGGACGATAGTTGTTCAAGAGAGTTGGGTCCAGGGAGGGCTTCTTAAGGAGGGGTCACACCACCGCCGTTTTCAAGGCAGTGGACAGCGAGCCCTCCATCAAAGAAGTGTTAACAATTCCCTGGAGCCAACTCCGCATCAGCTCTCTGGTGGTAGAGACCAATCAGGAGGGACAAGGGTCCAATAAACATGTGGTGGCATTCAGCCGCCCCAGCAACCTGTTTATAACCTCGGCGGTCACAGGGTTGAACTCATCCCAGATAATTGTCTCAAGACTCGCCGCGGTCACCTCCCCCGGGACCTCCCAACTAGAGTCCAACCCGGCCCGAATCTGAGCGATTTTATCATGCAGAAATCGTGAAAACTCCTCTGCCCTTCCCTGCAAGAGATCATCCCTCGCTCCCGGCCCAAGCAGGGAGCGGGTCACTCTAAACAGGGCAGCAAGTCGATTTTCTGCCGATGCAATAAGGACGGAGAAGTGAGAACGCTTTGCCGCCTCTATCGCCACTAGGTAGGTCCTAATATAGGACCTAACCTGTGTTCGGTCGGACTCGGCATGACTGGCCCTCCAGACGCCCTCCAGACGTCTTTTCCGGCATTTCATCTCCCTCAGCTCCTCCGTAAACCACGGAGCCGAGCGAGATCTCTGCCGGGTCAGAGGTCGCAAAGGACAACTCGGTCCAGAGCCTCGGCAGCCTATCCCAGGCAGCTACCAAGTCTGTGGCCGAGTTATGAGCCAGAGTTTCAGGTAATGGCCCAAGCTCCGTCTGGAACCATTCAGGATTCATCAGGCATCTGGGACGGAACCATCTCCTCGGCTCCACTTCCCTGCGGTGCGGATTGACAGTACAGAATATAATTTGGGGTATGAAAGCGGTACAGAATATAATTTAGGGTATGAAAGCATGCTAAACCGATATTCTTTAGAAATAGCCTAGACTGTAATATAAGTGGTAGAACAACAGAACTGTGGCAGGGAAACCACTGTATTATGATTCATGAGCCCTCCATGAAGACAAATAGTTAGCTGAGTTGTCGCCGAAGTTGAGATGGGTGAAAGTAAATAGACAAAAATAAAGAGACGAAAGTAAATAAACAAAAACAGAGAAAATCAGAAGCAAAGAAACGATCAGGTTCTGGTGGAGCCAAAGATTCTTTTTATAGGAAGCTTCAAAGAATTTTGCAGAAAGATGTTGTCACAGGCCCAACAAGACTACAAGCAACCATGTTACAAAGCAAAGTCAGGGCAACAGCTCTTGCAATTAAATGAATAAAGGTCAAGGAATTTTCCTCAAAATCTCCAAATTTCCATCCAGGCACAGCTCATTCCTATCCCACTCATCACATCCCAGCCTTCAGTAGATAAAATTAGGAATATTTTAAAAATAAGGCACCTGGTTTAAAAAAAAAGAGTCCACTCACTTATATATTAGGCTAAATTTGTCTTAGAGTAGTTGATTGAAAAACTACCTTGCTGAAGTCCCAGATATGTTTTTTTCAAGAGGCAACTGGACTTTCTGGTTTTCTCTGAAGATGTTTCACTTCTCATCCAAGAAGCTTCTTCAGCTCTGACTGGATGGTTTCCACACCAATTTGCACCACTCAGGTGATCCTGATGACACAGATGAACCTCCTGGTGATCTTAATATTCTACTAAAAGAATGCAAGTGACCAACTGTTTGCAAGGAGTATAAATTCTTCCATTCCCTACCATCCAGACACAGCAGAAGAAACTTCTTGGATGATAAGCGAAATGTCTTCAAAGAAAAACCAGAAAGTCCAGTTGCCTTTTGAAAAAAAGCACCTTTGGGACAACCAGGATATGGATAACTGAGAATCTCCATAGAAATCTTGCTGAAGCTAAATACATATGACTTTAAAAATTATATCTATATCTAGTACTTTAAAGTTCATGATGAGATAAATATTTCTCTCATCAAACATATTTATGTGAAAACATTCACTTAAATGTTTTATAACTGTTTTTCTTTCACATTTATAGAAATTTACCCACCCTCTCCTTTTCCTTAGATATATGCATGCAAAACATGTACCCATAAGACCACTATCTCCCCCACATTGCAGTCCAGTTTAGTCATCCTATAGCATGGCATGGCTTAGATGGAGTCAGCATTTGGGGTACTTTTTCAGATTTCCTTCTTACTCATTTGCAATTTCTCTCTCTCTTTTTTTTCAGCCCTCACAAAATTTCTATTCTGTTTCTCTTATGTTTTCTTCCTGTACATACATATGTGATATTTCACCGCAATAAGCCACACTGTTGAAATAGCAATTATGCTGAGTTTATTGTGCTAAGTAAGAAAGCATATGACCATGGCCTTTATTGGTACAATTGATTCACGTTTAAGAAAAGAATTGCTTTGTGCTGCATCATCTGTGCTTGCTTCAACTTTCACATCAGGTAAACAGCCTAGCAAAAAGTAGAGCAATGAGAAGGAACCCCACGCTTACAAAGCCATGCTAGCCGCAATGCAGTTTGTGGCTGGTGCTATCTTTTTATGCCTCCAAGCAAACATTTTCTTCAGCTCCCCCCTAAACCGATCATGTAGCCAGGCATAAAGGAAGGCATTTGTGCAAGCAGACATCATGGCAAACCAATGGCAAATGAGCTGAATAAGGTTGAAGTATTGCTTGTCTATCAGTCTGATCTCGACATCTTTGATGACATTGAAGAGATGCAGCGGCAGCCAGCAAACTCCAAAGGCAGTGACCACCAAGACGAGCAGGCGAAAAGTCTTCCTCCGCTTAGCTCTATCGCACTCAGCTTGGCTCTGGGTAACATTACCAGGAACGACTCGGTTTTTCAGCTTGACTGAGATCCTCAGGTAGGAGACAGAGATGACCGTTAACGGCAGAACATAGGTGAGGATGAGGGTGCTGTAGGCATAAGCTAAGCGGTCCCTCTTACGGTGGAACCAAAATTCTTCACAGATGGAGAAGTCCAGCTCTGGAAATTCTGCATGATAAGTACGGACCAAAGCTGGGGCAGCTAATATGCAACTCAACAGCCAAATACCAGCCAGGATATACACACAGATGGATATTGTCAGTCTCCTCTGAAGGGGATAAACCATGGCGAAGTACCTGTCTACAGCAATGACAGTCAAGGTGAAAACAGACACAAATACTGTGACCGGCTGCATCAGGAACACAAAGTAGCACATGAAGCGTCCATAGATCCACCCTCTGGGTTCAAAGGCATATGCCAATGTCAGGGGTACACACGTGGCACACATTAGCATGTCTGAGAATGCCAAGTTGCCCACAAGGAAATTGGTGACATTATGCATTTTTTTAGTCTTACAGATAACATAAATGAGGAGATAATTCCCAATGACGCCAACAAAGACCACCAGAAAGTAGCAAGGAATAATGAGAGGCTTGAAGAACTGGACAAGCTGGAGCCCCAGGAAGAGGCTGCTGGTGTTGCTCTGAATTGCAGAAAGAAGACTCTGAGAGGTCAGATTCTCTAGATCCATTGCCTTTTCCCACTGTTACAATTTCCTTGCCAATAAAATTAATCTGAGCACATAAGCATGCCCGTATTGCCATTAATTTTTGTTTAAATCATCTTGGGATGATGGATAGATTTAATCTTGAGTTTGGCCATCTAACATTTGCATGTATTCACCTGCAAAAGAAAAAAATGCAGAGGTGAGCCTCACTAGATGCTTCCTTACACATAGGAATACTAAGATACAATCAATCTTAGAGGACACTCTCTTTCCTTCCACATAAATCCTACTCTGTCCCTTTAAAATCATGCAGCTGAGAAAATCATTACTGCACTAAGAACTATACTTACAGCTGTTCTCTCCAGAAGTCCGATGTCATTCTGCATCTTCTTCTTCTTAATCTCATTTGATTTTCAAATCCATGACCAATTAGAGCTGCTTGTTAACAGCAAGCAGGAGAGAGAAAGCAAGCAAGCAAGCTGTGCTTGGTGAATTAAAATACACAGATTGAAGATTTTTAGCAGGCTTCCTTATATACTCAAAATGAATTTGGGAGGAGGGATCTCTCTCCATTTGTTACGTGCCTTCAGGAAAGTGTGTGGATGTCTCTTTTCTCTCTTGGTTGGCAAGCCATCCCTGAGACACTTTATCAACGAGAACATCTGATCTCGCCCAGGTGCTGAGCTTCCAGCTTCCAGCCCTGAAACAGAGAGAGCTTTGGCGCCACTGACTTTTTAGAACAGGAATGTGGCTAAAAGGATGAAGTAGTAAAAAAAATATCAACACCACTAGAGGGACTCAGCTACATGGAGATCAAAAAATCTGTCCTGCAGTTGTGAATTATATAGAATCATATTTAATTCTAAATTGCTGTGGGGGTTTGTTGGTTACACCAGAGTTTAGCATGTTGCATTAAGTTTGGAAAATGAAGTCCCTCATCTGCCTAACTTGTATGTTATCTGAATTTATTCTGCCAAGGAATGAGGAATATGTGTTATGAATATAATAGACTGAACATTTCATTTCTTTCAAATAATCACTTGAGCACACAGATTTAGTGATGCCACCTATTTTGGTGTTTTATTTATTCTCTGCTCCCTTGCTTCTTTTCCTGTTTCTAACATACTTTGCTGGAAAATGATTTCAGTGCAATAAATATTCAAAGTGGGTTTTGTTATTGTAATAGCTAACTGTGTATTTTCTCTTTCTAGCTTCCAGTGAGACTGCTTAAATTACCTTGTCAGAGAACAACCACACCAAAATCTATTTAGTTATTATCAAATGTTGACTATCAGAGGAAATAATTGTATAGCCCTGAAGTATAATCATATTTAGAATTTGTTTTGAAATTAAATTCCTTGTTTTGCATCAATAAACACCATCAGTTTGTTTTATCATTGTTCAGAGTTTAACTCATTCTTTGTAGTGCCATGAATATGAGCTCATGGTTTACATAAATGAGATAAATAACTAACAAAAAACAACTGAGATTGGAAATATGGCATTTTTTTCAGACTAATCACTGGAATGTGGATGGCTCTGGTTTTAATAACTCCTGACAGGAGCATTAAAATTAATTTTTTAGTTATAACCATGAAATAAAAGCTCTGCTCATTTTTTAGAGAAAAACTCAAAGACAGGTTCATGTTTTTCCCAGACCTAGAAAGGCACAATGTTTGAAAGAATTAAAATTTTGATTCATTATAAGTCAAAAGTTATTATAAAACAGAGCAGCATCACTAGTGTTTTTTTCTGTTCCTATTCAACTTTAAATAGTGTTTTCATAAGAAATGAATTGGTAGACATACCAGCTGCAGGGTAAATATAAATAATGAATTCTCATCTAATGCTTAAGTAATGGAGTAAATCATAAGATTATGGTAATTCTGAAAACTTGAGATGGAGTTCTTTTGGCAGGGAGGAGGGCATCAATCCAGAATTTAACACTGTTATTTGTAAATGTGTATATATCATTAGTTAATTGTTCCATAATTCCTCCCCCCCCCCCCCGCACTCCTCTCCACTCCTTCTCCTTGCAGCTGCATAATTCTGTTCCATTGGGATTCACCAAGACATACAGGTTTGCTTGCACTTACCCAATAGGGGCACTTCATCCTATATTTATGCCACTGATTTTTCCTACCAAACACAGATGACATTTGCCTCTTCTGACATTTATTTTGCTGGGTTTTTGGCAAAATATTTCAGCTTCTTAAAATCCGGCAGAGCCTTCGTACTGTTGTCTATCTTTGGGTCATCTGCAAATTTAGTAATCGTGTTTTCTAACCTCTCATCCAGGTCTTTTATAAATATGGCCAACAGCTATTTCTTTAAAATTATTCAGACATTGTTGCAACCATCATGCAAGGTCTTTAGAAAGCCAGTAGCTTCTGAATCTGTACAGCAAAAAGTCAGCTGAGCAATAGATGGCAGCAGTTTGAATAAGGTATAGCATATCATCCTCACTCCCAGAGCATTGGAATGGATGCTTCCCATGTTTTCAATATTAAGTCAGCTCCTACTTTCAGGAAGGAAAATTGGGTAAATTTGTTCACACAAAAAGAAAGTGACACTTCAAAGACTAATATATTTATTGTGATTTAAGTCTCTACTTCATCGTATCCAAGAAGCATATTCCTTATTTTGGAAAATGTAATTGCACATAGATATAGACAGAGGAATGAAATTGTAAAGTCAAAGAAATAAAATGCCAAACTTATGGATTGTGACAAATATATTAAAGTATAAATTGTGTAAAATACATAGTGACAAGTCACAGAGCTATTTTGATAATAAAAACACAATTCTTATAGCTATGTTTACTGACACGTATTATCTTTCTTAACAGTGTGAAGATATTTTAATGTTGCATTGCCAAACCACTCACATAATATTTTACATTAGTTGAATGTATTTTAATGTTCAGTTAACCATGTTTGTATAACTTCCATAACTAGCAATATCTTGATATATGGGTCTGATGAAGTGGGAGATGGAATTCAGTGTTTCCAAGCAACCACAAACATTGGAAAGATTTAGCAGGAAAGATTTCAATGATTAATAGAAAAGGAAGGAGCTATAATATATGCCAGGAAATACAATTTTAACAGATGTACAGCGTTACTTATATAATGTACTGTACACAATATCTGTAATGTTTTCAGTGAAACATTCACCACTCTTCTATTGCAGCAGAATATTTTTATGCATCAAGAAAAGAACAAATCCTACCACCAGAGATTTTCACTGATACCAAAATGAATTTGTTAAAAATGCATTTTAATCTCAGTTGCTCCCCACTGCCAGGTTTGAATATAAATATATTCTTCATTGTGTTGGAGAAGAACAAGACAGATCTGGAATAGACAGTGAAACATGTCATCAGTTTAGAGTCCACAGGAGGTCCAAGTCCAACCTTCCTTGAATTCCCCTGACCTTTATTTAAAACAAATGTAGTGTTGACCATTATCCCAAAAAATGGTTTTCAAAAGGCAACTAGACTCTTAGGTTTTTCTTCTTGAGAATGTTTTGTTTTTTATCCAAGAAGCTTCTTTGGGAAGAAGAAAACTAAAAAAAGTCCAAATGCCTTCTGAAAAGCACCTTTAGGCAACCATGACCTGGACAACTGAGAATCTCTATAGAGGTTTGCTGAGGTTCAATAAATTGCTTGGGCTGCAACCTTCATGAATAGTCCTGATTCTTTGTGCCCAACGGGTTGCCTTTTGTTTGTGTGTTTGTTTTACAGAGCCTGACATTTGTTTTGTTCTGCTTTGCTTTTTGCAGCAGGGTTTGACTGTTATTTTCAACACAAAAATACTGCTGTTTTCAACACGGAACCATTAAACAATAGAGACTCTTGTCTGTCATGAGACCAGGGGCACTTATTGATCAGATAACAATGCTTACAGTTGCACTTTGCCCAGAGGGAACTACTCTCCTGGGCCAGACAAGTAGTTTTTTAAGTTCTTCCCTAAAGCTATCGTGAAGCCAGGCATATATAAAGGGGTTATAACAGGCAGAACTCATAGCAAACCAATGGCAAATCAGTTGGATAAGGCTGAAATAATAAGCATTGATTGCATGGATGTTAATGTCCCGGATAAAGTTGAAGGCATGAAGGGGAAGCCAGCAAACTCCAAAGACCACAACCACCATGACCAACAAGCAGAAGGTCCTCTTCCGCCTGGCTCTGTCCCAGTCTGCCTGGTTTTTAGTGACGCTCCCTGGCATCACCCTGTTTTTTAGTTTGAGGGAGATCTTGATGTAGGAAATGAGGATGGCGAGCAAAGGAAAAAAATAAGTGATGAGCAGCAGGCCCAAAGCATAGGTTTGTCTTTGGTGCTCTTGTTCCCCCCAGAACTCCTCACATAGGATGACACCTTGCTTATCCAGCACCACATAATAAGTATGTGCCATAGCAGGCAAGGCTAAGCAGCAGGACAGAATCCAGATAAAGAGGATCATATAAGCACTAAGCTGAAGGGAGACACGGCGTCGCAGAGGGTGTATAATGACAATGTACCGGTCAACTGCAATAGTGACCAAGGTGAAGATAGAGACATAAACCGTCACTGGCTGCATGAAGTAGACAAAGTAGCACATAGTGCTGCCAAAAATCCAGCCCTGCGGCTCAAACACATAGGCAAGAGTAAGTGGGACACATGTGGTGCACATCGCCACATCTGAAAGGGCTAGGTTCCCAATGAGGAAGTTGGTGACATTGTGCATCTTCTTGACATGTAGAATGACATGGACCAGGAGGCAGTTACCTACCATCCCAATAATGACCACACCTGTGTACAACAGGATGATCAACAATTTGAGTCGCTGCACCAGCTGCAAACCCTGGAAAAATATATTAGTCCCATTCGTAGAAGAGTTGAGAGCTACTGCAGTGGTGTTTGTAGGAAGGATGCTAGAACCTTCAAATGATCCATACATTTTGGTCTGTAAGATAAAAAAACATAGTTGTAAGTATGTTCTTTGGGTATAATCCATTTATTTATTTATTTATTTATTTATTTATTTATTTATTTATTTATTTATTTATTATTTAAATTTATATACCACCCTTCTCCCAAGGGACTCAGGGCGGTGTATAGCCCATCTAAAACCCACAAGTATACAAAAATTAAAAAACTATTAAATTAATTGGCTGATTACTGAGACTAAAAAGACCCCCCCCCTTAAAACCCCAATTTAAAATTAAATATGGAGACCAAATTAAAACCATTATCTCAGCCCAGGCCGGCCTGCTCAAAGAGCCAGGTCTTCAACGCAGGTATTCTAATTGTGTGTTCATGTTTCTAATTTGTATCTCATTTACAGTCCCAAAATCTGCTTCTTCCTATTATAAAACATTCATTTTCAGCATCAGGAAAGGTATGTGTGCACACAAACACACTCATACACACACACACACACACACACATATACATACACACACACACAAATTTATATTTTTATCTTTATTTTTATCTTTATGATCTGGTTCCTCATTTTGCTGCTTTACTTTTGTTTGTATGATAGCAAAAGAAGAAGGGCCACAAAGAATTTTGAGAAAAACGATAAAGGAAATATATATATACAGATTGCTAGCTTTCCAATCACAATATAACATTAATATACACACAGATTTACATACTCTGATTTCTGACTTTTAAGCAAATAAATGGACACATATATTTTAAAGCAGGTTTCAGCCCTTATGCTATTTAATTTAACCCATGAGATTAATTCCAGATCTCCTTTCCCTATCACTCAATCTTAATTAGGCTTTTGTCCTTCCATGCAGCCTGCTGTTATATTAAAGCTTGATATGAAATGAAATGAGTTTTAGAATCAAAAAGGAAGTGTTAGAAAAACATGGATGATTCTTAAATTTTGATTTTGACCGTATCTATGAATTAAGTCAGCCCAACCGATTCTGTATGGCCCCCAACAGACGAATGTGTTAAATTGTTAAGAAGAAGCCATTTTCAGCATGGAAGGCAGGGCAGATAGAAATAGTTCAGGAGAGACCAATGGAACACCTTTTAGAAGTTCTCTCTCTCTCTCTCTTTCTCTCTCTCTCTGTGCGTGCGTGTGTGTGTGTGTGTGTGTGTGTGTGTGCGTGTGTGATTTTCAGAAATATTCATGTCTCAAAGATCTCCTTGTCAGTTACTTTTGATTTCCTTTTGCCATGTTATAATGTACTTGATGAAAGATGAGAAATTCTAGAAGAAAATTAGAGTAGACCTATATCTTGCAAAATCATAAACATTAAAATATTTGATTTTCTTTAAGATGGAGCTCATTCTTGCAAATTGACACAGTTGTCTTGGGTTAGTCTTTTAACAAATTGACCAGGAAAAGAACGTGTGGTTTTCTAACATCTCCTCTTCCCTCACACACACATACTAGTCTTGAAAATTTTTCACAATAATAATACAATTCCATCAAATTACAATCCATCATCGTGCAAACAATAGACAGTAACAATAATAATGATGATCTAGAAACTGAAATACGTTGTTACCAGTCTATAGTTCTTCAAGTCTACCTGTGACTGTCTGATTACTGTTTTATGTTCCCTAGTGAAAAAAGCTCATTTATTTGTTCCTATCATCTAGTAAGAGAGCATAGACTGAAGATTTAAAGATAGTATTCCATCCAATAAAATGTGCATGGAGAGGTTTTTATTACACATTAAATAGTGTGTTAAAGTCTACTTGCTGGAGTCTACTAGAAAGGATTGAGTTAAAAATCACCCATTTCATATCTATTCAAACAATATAACTGTTAATTAATGCTTGTTTTCTTCCACCATAGTTTTCTTATTTAAACTGATCTTTTCACAACCTACATATTGATGTCCACTTCAGGTTACCATATCTATGTTCTCCTACATCCTGTACATCCTACAGAGTGAAATAATTAAATAAATAGATAGATAGCCCATAGATCTATTTCTCTTTGTGGATCTTTTATGAATAGACATGCAAAATTCACTTCTGGGAACAACTCATTTAAAATCAAATTGCACAATAAAATCAGAGGTATAAAATTATATTTTGAAAATCTAACTGTGCCTGGTAGAGGTTGGGGGTCAAATTTACAATTAATGCTTTCAGATAAGTTTTTGTTTTTTTTAAGTTACCACAGACAACAAAATGCTAGGAAAAATGCAGGTTATAACAAAGAAAATAAATGTTTTTAGAGAGTTACATGCACAAGGAAAACATAATTTATCAATCAAATATTGTCAGGAAATATTTATGGGCACTCTAGAGGTCATAATGAACTGCAATATATTTAATCATAATAAGCATGCAGCTGATAAAGAAATATATAATAACAAACACCTTACTGAACATCAGAAATAGGATTCAAAACATCTCATTTCTCTCCTACCGTTACTAAGGTAAGCTGTCCTATTCGTAGTGAAGGAAAGAGAGTCCTGGAGCTGGCATCATTGTCTTCCTGAATCAATATGCTGTGCCTGGCTTGCAAAACCAACCAAACTGTTTGAACAAGAGTTTAAAGGGACAGAGATCAATTTTGCTGGTGTGGCATGGCCAGCAATGACATCTGTCTCTTATAATAACATATTAAGACTAGACTGAACGGATGTCCCTTCCCCGAAGGCAAGACTTACTGAAACCCACTTTATTCATTTGAGTTTAAGGTTTGCTTTAAAAAGGGGGAAAGGAACTAAAGGCAAAAAACAAACCCAACAGGATTAATTGATACTCAAGAGACATTCTTCCCCTTGTTTCTTTCCTCAAAATTCTTGAATTGGTCTACCGAGAGACCTGAAAATGTTCAAAAATATTTACTTAGCATCCTTAAAACATTTAGCATGTTAAGAAGGTAATAAGCAGCATGCCTGATTAAATAGTTTCATTTTTAAATCCCTAGCAAAATATATAAAAATAAATAATTGAAGCATAATGGATGATCATACTACAACGGGAGGATTGTAAAGAACGGCTTGCCTTGGTGGTTTTTTTTTTAGTAATTTCATTAAATCAACCTATGGGTGCTCTCCGTGGTGCTGAAAATATCCTCAGAGCTCTTGTAGAAAGTGTCTCCTCATCGCTATTTGGCACCAACATTCTCAATGAACTGTTATATTGCCTATAGAAATTATGCATACAGAAACAGCTGGGGATGTGCTTCACCTCCATTGATCCCTGACAATAGGAGGAAACATAATGACTTCCATTTCATTAAAGTTGTTCCCAAATTGGCCAACAATTGAGGCTTTGGAGGATATTTACATTTGGCTATCGGTGAAGAGTTGCTATCACTTCTGTTTTTCTTAAAGAATAATTAATGTTGCTTTATGAAACAACCCTAGCACAAAATTGATTGAGCATACTATTTTATCATCAGTCTTATATGGAAATTTAAACATGTTCTCTGAGGTCCACCACTATGAATAGAAAAGATATCCCAAAAATCTGTCACTAAACACAATGCTATTGAGCAGAACAACTGAACAATTTGTGAACAATATTAAGTATCGATTGCTTTTCTCTAAAGTCCCAGCCTTGTGGCTTCAGAGATGTGATTTTTTAACACTACTCCCTCTTTCTTAAACATTGTCAGAGTTTCTTTTATAGATTGATTAAATTATGTGTCTTTAACAATATATTAGTGAGAGGAAACAATGAGATGTATAAGCTATGTATTATGGTTTACTTTCCAAAATCTGAGTCTCCAAATGTTCTTTAATCAGATATTTGTATATAACCTTCAAAGGATAATCAGTAGTTCTAGCTGATAATTGAGATCAATAGTCAAATTGTGTCTTATGGATTTGAAATTGCAAATACAACATAAATAAGAATGTGACAATCTTGCTGGCTAAAAACAGCATCCTCGACCTACCAGTTGTTGAGAAACCAATATGAATAAAATTGGCTAGGAGAAAAAAATACTATTCAATTCATGTTCCACTGCCAAAAGTAATCCAATAGTATCCACGTCTATGTTTCCAATTCCATATAGGTCTTCTTGTTTGTTTCAAAAAAGTACAATCCAATACTTTTCAGATTCATTTAATTAAAAAACATGGAAATCCTTTTTGTGAAGCTTGTGAACGTTCAACTGCATCTTTGAATTATTGTAAAATTCATATTTTTTTCTCTTTTTCTATTCTTTTATTTGTTAAATATGAAAAACAATACACAGAATTATAAAATGAGGGTGGATAGAAAGCTTAAAAAGGAAACAAAGACATATAAGGTATACATTCACATACATACTGTATATACATACATAAAATTGAAATATTTCAATGCATGGAAGCCATAATTCCAGGGGTGGGATTTTACCGGTTCAGCCTGGTTTGGGTAAACCAGTATCTCCGAGGATCAACTGTGAGTGAACCAGTTTACTCTGACGATCAGATGTCGGGCCCACCCTACTGCCCTGGCTTTAGTCTGTGCTTTATATCCTGGTTTTAAAGCTCAGCTGATTCATGTGGCACAGAGGATTGCCGTGCGTCAGCTGGTTAACACACAGAGATTGCTGTAGAAGAACAGTAGCAAATACTCTACACACACACGAAGCATGTGCTCACCGAGCCAGTTGTTACACGGGTTGAATCGCACCCCCTTACAATTATCCATAGGTCCTCTATGCTGATAAGTTATTGATTCATGAATTCTTGGTAACATCAATTTGGCAGACCACTGCATAGTGTGAGCCATATATTATCTTTCCACTGCTGAAGAACAAGTCTTTTAGCTGAAGTACAGACAATCTGCCTCCTTTTCCAAATGTCAACTTCCATATGGTAGGGATAAATATCAGAAGAACGTGACCCTCTGAAAATACTGAATCTCAATATAAGCAATAACAGCTTTCCTAAATGGAACAATATTAGAGACTGTAGAAACATATACTTAAACAAAGCATTAATTTAAATGCATGAGATTCAACGATTCAAACCTTCCAACAAAATTGGTTTTACTTAGTCAAGTTTTCCTTTGCTTATTCAGTGGCTCTGGATGTTCTAATACCACAATTTTCTATTACATTAAAGTATAACATGATTCCTAGAGTCATAATGCTATACATGGAATCATGCAGAGCAATGGACATTACTCTGTACAAAACTGTAATTCACTGTTATTCACTGAGGCCATGATCCATGTATGGTTCCTGCCATTTCATCTCAAAGCTGAATATTCTATGCCACAATGGATCTGCCTGAGATTCTGAGAAGCAAGACCTGGCATCTGGTCTTCTATATTTCCCTAGTAATTAATATTTTAGAGGCATATTTCATCTGAACCTTGAAGTGGTACTTAGCTATCAAGACTTGCATTAATTTATAAATGTATCCAAATTAAATGGCTGGGATGTCCTCTTTTAACCATAACTGTATATTAATTAAATCAAATCAAATCAAATATGACTTTATTGATTAATCAATTTAGCAAACATTCAAAAAAGAATAAAGTAAGATAAACTAAAATGAAATAAAATGAAATAAAATAGAGTAAGTTCAGATGAAATAAAAGATAAGCAAGTAAGACAAAATAGTGGAAGATAAAACAGAATGTAGAAACATATGATGAATACTAAAATACAAAAGTATATGTTGTATGTTTAGATGAATTCATCATCTTTACATGCTACCCCAATATGTTTTATAAAATGTGTCCTCAATTTAATAACTCTGAGTATAAAGTTAGCTGCTCTAATGGTTATATATGTTTTTGTGCCTTAAAGGAAAAGAGATAATCTTTTATTATGACCCCAATGTCAACTAGAGTCTGCAAATACTAAGTCCTTGCTGAACATAGAGATGGGAATGGAAAAAAATATGCACAATATCTTTTATTTCTGGTGCCCCACAAGCACAGATTTTCTCAGAGTATGGCACTCGGTGGAGGTAACATTTAATAAGAAAGAAAACCCTTCACATCAACATTTCATAACCAATGTGCAGAAATATTATATTGTATAATGTAACAAATCAAATAATTGAAACGAATTGCAATTAACTGTTAAAAGATGTAAGGTAAAAATGAGTGCTAATGATATCTAATCAAAATACATATTCCATACAAACTGACAAGATGGTTAATTCATTAATTCTCCTTTTGCCTTTTATGATCCTCAGTAGTCCTTATTTTATTCATAAAAACATTGAATTGTCATGCAAGGTAGATGCACAGACAGTTAGAATATTCATCTGATCTTTTGGTTCAAGTTACAACTACGCATGTATATTTTATAATATATTTGATTTTAAAAAAGCAAAATTGTAAGGGTCTCATTCACTCTGTGGGCCTGCTCAAATTAACCAGAACACCCCAGCCCAGGTGAATGCAACAGTTATTGCTTTCTCCAATACTCCCTGCCACCATAATCAAGAGAAAATTTAGCATTTCTTTCTGGGAGAAACCCAAGGGGCATCTGAAGCATGTTATACAGTCACCAGGAGAAAAGCTGATGTCATTGTTTATTGAAAAACATAGCAAACAAAAAAGAACACAGATGGGTATTGGGATTAAATTAAAAAAAATCTTATATTTCAAAAGTAAATTTAAAGAAAGAAACAATTCTACAGAGACTCAGGGAAATTTGCTGTGAAAGAAATCTGAGAAGACACTGACTTTATCCAAAATAAAATTTCAAATACATGTTGAGTATTTGCTTCAAAATTCTGCATGTGACTTACTCCTTCCTGAGTCCTGGAAAATTCTCTGGGCACAATATTCTGGAATATGATCTGTTTTCAGCTTCTCTTTTCCTGGCAAGACTCATGTCTGTTCTGACTATTTAACTTCAGGAAGAGGAATGAATAGTATTTCCACGGGAATTTAACCAAGTGCCCTCTTGGAATTTTTTTTACTACAGCAGGGGTGTCAAACTCAAGGCCCACGGACCAAATCCAGCCTATGGGTTGCTTAAATCTGGTCAATGGGGCCCACCTGGAAATAGCAAAGTACTGGTCCATGGTGCCTCTGGCAACCAAAATTTTGACCAGCAGGATGATGCAGGATGCTGTCCAACCTAAAAATGGGATGCAGGGGACACACAAGCCCCCCCCCCATGCACCATTTTGGCTAGCAGGGGGATGCAGGAGGCCATCCAGGCCAAAAAAGGTGCACGGGAGGGCCGCACGTGGGCCCCACAGCTCTTTTGGGCCATCAGGGGGCTGCAGGAGGTGTCCATCCCATCTCACCCACCCACCACCGGCTGGCCTGTGGCGAAGAACTACAATGTTGATTCGGCACTCAAAGAAAACCAGTTTGTCACCCCTGTACTAGAGGAAGAAAGTATTGTACTAGAGGAAGAAAGCCGGAAAAGACGCCTGGAGAGTATTTGGAGGACTACTCGCTCCGGACCTGACTGAACACTTTTACGGTCTTTTATTAAGACCTATTTAGTGGCGATAAGGGTGGTAAGGCGTCTTTACTTTTCCACCCTTATTGCATCCGCAGGAAACCGCCCGGCTGCCCTGTTTAGAGTGACCCACTCCCTCTTAGAAGGGGGAGCGCGGGAGGACCCCTTGCAGGGACAGGCTGAGGATTTTTCAAAGTTCCTGGTGGATAAAATCACTCAGATCCGGGATGGCTTGGACTCCGAATGGGCAGCTCTGGGCGGGGAATCGGGGGCAGAATTTGGAACAGTCATTTGGGACGAGTTTGATCCTGTGACCCCCGAAGACGTGGACAGGTTGCAGCGGGGACTGAATGCGACCACATGTTTATTGGACCCGTGTCCCTCCTGGCTGGTGTTGGCCACCTGGGAGGTGACACGAGGTTGGTTCCAGGGTATTATTAACGCTTCCTTGAGTGAGGGATATCTACCCGCCGCCTTGAAAGAGGCGGTGGTGAGACCCCTCCTCAGGAAACTGTCCCTGGACCCAATTTTGTTATCTAATTATTGTCCTGTCTCCAACCTTCGTTTTATGGCGAAGGTTGTTGAGAGTGTGGTGGCACAACAGTTTCCCCAGCACCTGGATGAAGCTGTCTATTTGAATCCACGCCAATCGGGCTTCAGGCCTGGGCACAGCACAGAGACGGCGTTGGTCGCATTGGTGGATGATCTCTGGAGGGCCCGTGACAGGGGTTATTCCTCTGTCCTGGTCCTCTTAGATCTTTCGGCGGCTTTTGATACTGTCGACCACAGTATCCTATTGCAGCGGCTGGGGGGTCTGGGGGTGGGAGGCACCGTTATGCGGTGGTTCTCCTCCTTCCTCTCTGACCGCTCGCAATTTGTGTTGGCAGGGGGGCAGAGGTCGGCCCCGAGGCCCCTGGTTTGCGGGGTGCCTCAGGGGTCGGAGCTCTCGCCCCTCCTGTTCAACATATATATGAAGCCGCTAGGTGAGATCATCCGTGGCTTTGGGGTAGAGTTCCATCAGTACGCTGATGACACCCAGCTGTACATCTCTACCCCGGGCCACCCCGATGAAGCCGTCGAAGTGATGACCCGGTGCCTGGAGGCCGTGCGGTGTTGGATGGGGCGGAACAGGCTTCAGCTCAACCCATCTAAGACTGAGTGGCTGTGCTTCCCGGCACCCCGATACAGCCGGCTGGTTCCATCGCTGGCTGTGGGGGGGGGGAAATTCTTGCCCCCACAGAGAGGGCCCGCAATCTGGGTGTCCTCCTGGATGTACGGCTGTCATTGGAAGATCATGTGGCGGCCGTCGCCAGGGGGGCTTTTGGACAGGTCCGTAGGATCTACCAGTTGCGGCCCTTTCTGGATCGGGATGCGCTTCGCACGGTCACTTCCATCCTGGTGACCTCCCGCCTAGACTATGCCAACGCTCTCTACATGGGGCTGCCTTTGAAGAGCATCCGGAGGCTCCAGTTGGTGCAGAATGCAGCCGCGAGGGTGGTAATGGGGGCACCTAGGGGCTCCCATGTTATGCCACTTCTACGCGTGCTGCATTGGCTCCCGGTGGCCCTCCGGGTGCACTTCAAAGTCTTGGTCACTATCTTTAAAGCGCTCCATGGCTCGGGACCAGGTTACTTGCGAGACCGCCTCCTGCCACCATCGGCTTCCCACCAACCGGTACGCTCCCATAGAGTGGGTCTCCTCGGGGTGCCGCCGGCTGGATGGCTGGTGACTCCGAGGGCGCGGGCCTTCTCATTGGGAGCACCCCCTCTCTGGAATGAATTACCCCTGGAGGTAAGGGCCGCCCCCAATCTCATGGCCTTCCGTCAGTTACTCAAAACGCACTTATTTCGGCAGGCCGGACTGGCCTAGGGGTTTTTAAATTTTAACTGGGTTTTAATCTTTTTTAATACTTGCTTTATATTTTAATTAGAGCCATATTATATTTCAGTTTTTAAATTTTAATATTATTATGTTGTCTCGTGTATTGTACCTTGTATATGTGTTTTTATTGGCTGTTCACCGCCCCGAGTCCCTTCGGGGAGAGGGGGGCGGTATATAAATCGAATAAATAAATAAATAAATAAATAAATTTGGTTACAGAATATATGTAAGACTTTTAATCCACAAAGTAATTCTTGTGATTTTCCTGTTTAGACACATCAATTCAAAAATTAGCAATGATGTAGGGGAAAGAAGAAAGAATACATAGAAAAAAGATGTGACTTATCTATACTTCAAGGATAAGTCTTCCATTAATTTAGGTTATTAAATGTAACTAAACAAACAATGGTTAAAATCATGTCACTCAATAAAATAGTTTTACACTCAGATAAATTACAAATAACTAATAAGCATTAGGTGCTTATGAGCAAAAGGGAGGGATTATTGCACAGAACAGTCAGAATTCATTAAGGTATTCATATTGATTATGGATTTGTGAATAACTTTACTGTTGATGAAACCACATCATAAAATTAAGCTTTTTTTTTAAATATCTGTTAGAGGAAATATTGTCCCAGATGACTGAAACAATCTTGCTAGATGCAAAACCTGTTCGTAATCACATTACCAAGACTTGATTTGATTTGGATATCTTTAATACTCACACACCAGGCTGAGAAAGAACATCTGAAAGCTTTTATAGAATCATTTTGTTTTCTATTCTAATGAGGCTTTGCAATCATCATTGATTACCAATGGGCTGAGATAATATGATTTCCAATGTTTTTCCTGTTCATTGTACTCAAGAGCAAGAGAATGACATGCTATCAATTCCAGGGCCTATTCACAGGAGGATTTGAGTTTATATGAGTTCTTTTATCCATTAAGTAGAAAGGTCAAAGCAGCCTGAGTATAGTTTTTCACACCCATCATTCTTCACCAATATCCACAAATCTTAAAAAGTGCTACCAGTAAGGCAGAAAATGTGATAAGGAGAAAGAAATATCAAGGCTTTGCTGTCTTCAATACCACAGTGACATAAACAAGAAAATAAAAAGTATATATTTTACAATACAAGCATGTATATGATTAACTGAAAATTAGAAGCATTTCAGATCATATAAATAAAGTATTGTAATTCATTCTAAGTAACATGCATTTATTATGTTCTGTGACTAATATCCTCATATTATTTAGTATCCTATGACTATCACTAAGTGTTGTATCTTATAATTTCTGATGAATGTATTTTTATGATGGCCATGATCATAATTTATCACTTATAGCTTTTATGTACACTGAGAGTTTATACCCCGAAGACAAATTCCTTGTGTGTCCAATCATACTTGGATAATAAAGAATTCTATTCTATTCTATTCTATTCTATTCTATTCTATTCTATTCTATTCTATTCTACTCTACTCTACTCTACTCTACTCTACTCTACTCTACTCTACTCTACTCTACTCTATTCTATTCTATTCTATTCCATTTAGACCTGGGAATGTCTTTTGCTGGAAATCCTGGAATCCACTGATCAATGTAGATAGCACTGAACTAGAAAGGCTGATCCTCATTCCCATTGCTTGGTTAATCTCATGGCTAGATTTATTGTTTAATTTGAATTTAAATAAGACTAGTACTTACTATAAAACCATTAGTAAAAAACTAGACACTTTAATAAGGAAGCTAAACTTAATTGATTCCTCTTTTTAATATTGTGGAAATTTTTTCAATCATTTATGCTTTAATCATCTTTGAAAGCATTTCCATACCCAAACAATATTCTCTAAGGCATTTTCAGTGTATAAAGCGAAGCTTTGTGCAAAAATATTGGTTAATGTTGGAATATGTTTTGTTGCTATGATTCAGAAGACACTCAAATGCTTATTTTCAAGTGGTTGTTTTACAAACTACAGGAGAAAAATGAGATTTAAAAAGACGTGTGAAAAGCTGCTGCAGAAAAACATGGAATGAAAAACTTCCTGTAACAGTATTCTTCTTTTTGCTTATGGCAGTCAGGGAGAATAATATGATTATTGCAGAATTAATTCATATCAATTATCGTAAGGGAAATAAATAATTATATAACAAGAAAACTGTAAAAAGGAAAAGAACTGTGTTGTTTTCCAAATACAAGCATTCACTGAGATGTCCTTGACTAATTTTCTTATGCAGTTCTTGATATAATAGTTATCAAAAACCATGTATAGAACAGAGTAAGTTAATACATTCAGCTGTAAAATATCAAATCCTGAATAAATGAAAGGCTTAGTGGATCAATTTTTAGATAACAGTAAAACCCATCTGAACTTAGCCTAGATATAAAGAGTTCTAGATTTATTTCTATTACTTTGGTACATAGAGAATTGAGTGCCTTTAGCCTTGAAAAAAGATTAGTAGAGGGAATATGATTACACTTTTCAAACATTGAAAAGTTGTCACATAGAAGAAAGCCAAGCTCTGTTCTCTACCCTTCCAGAGGGCAGAATTTATTGTCAAATTATTAGAAACCAGATTCTGATGGATCATTAACAAAAGCTTTTTAACAGTAATTTGAAAAATGAACCAATTATTGAGGGAGAAATGTGCTTCTCTTCATTGGATGTGCTCAATTGAGGCTGGATAGTCATTTGCTGGGAATGCTTTAAATTGAATTCAAAGATTCAAAGGCCTAAATTGCCTATAGAAAATCTATAATTCTTACCCACTTCCTATAAAGCAGCATATGACTAGCAACAGAGAGTGTGATGATTTACAGTGAATATATAGTAACTAACTTGCTGGATGGCTGCGGCTCTATAAAAGTAAAAGTGGTTTACAACACTTACGATATTTACTCACTTAGACAGAATCAGCTAGTGGATGCTATTTTAATTATTCCTTAGTGTAAGTATATCTGGAAGCAAGAGCACAGCTAAGGTTCAGAGACTGCAAGTCTTGGTTGCTGAATTTGCACAGTATGCTGCATAAATAATTATTAACAAACTGCAGTTGTTGGATTCACAAAATACACTAAAACAAAGTCTTTCGTAATTTCTCATCCATCCAACATATGAAGCCAGAATTCTTGCATACGCAGATGTGTTCCTTGAAATTGACCTTCTATTTGATTTTGCATATATTGAATGCATATGCATAAGCTATGACAGTAGCTGTGAAAGGGAGAAGGGTGTTTCCCCTCCTCAGGAGGCTATCTTTCAATGTGGATTATTTCTACCTAGCTCTCCAACTTTCTCATTTGGAAGAAGTTGGTGGACAGGCAGCTACAGAGACTCCTTGATGAAGCAAATGTTGTAGATGACTTTCAGGCTGACATTGGGTGCTTTTCAGGATAATATGCAGAGCAATCTAGACAGCACAAATGATCCATCTGGTCTAGATGAATTTCTCTGACACATGCAGTATCATGAATAATGACACCTTTTTGAATCACCTTGGAAGGTTTAAGGTCAGGAATAGTGTTATGCAGTTGTTCCAGAGTCATGAATTAGAGATGGATGGCCGCATGAATTGAATTAATTAATGGTTTTGCTTTCTGAAAATGTAATGTGAGTCATAGAAAAGGAGACATCAACTCTATGGGTGCTCAGAGTCTTCTCCTCTTTTTTTTAACATAACCATAAAACTACTGGGGAGATCATCCTTGGAGGATGGAGTTAGACACTGCTACCCAGGCTAAGCAGGAAATGCAGCAGTCCAAACCAAGTTCTAGTGCAATACTGGATGGGACAGGCTACAGTTGAATCCCACCAAGAAGTGTTTCTATTTGTACAGAAGCTGGTTCCAGGTTTATTACTCTAGAAGAAGTTGCACTATTTTGCAGGGTCAGGTCTCAATTAATAAATTCTGTTTGGCATATATTTCCTGCTAGATAAGCAGGGCAAGAATGTGGCTAGTAAGGTTTATGGCCAACATGATCATGCCTTGATCATTAAAAAATAAAACTGGTACAAAATGAAACTACACATCATGCGCTGGCCATGCCCACACCCAGTTTAGCAAAGGGTGGGGAAGTTATGATACATCACATGACAACACCGTGACAATATGAGTTTGGCACCCCTGTTCTAGGAAGTACCTCACTGGTATGTCACCCCTAATTTTAGCAAATGGAAGCTCTATAATGAAACTGGTTGATAAAGAAATGCTTTTTTGTTTTCTTTTATTTAAAGAAGATTGGTTTATATCAAGCTTCTTTCTGTAGCAGATTACCAATTTAATATAAACAACATGAATGTAGAACAAAATTATGCAAGCCTGAATCAAACTTTTAATCTGGGTTGCTGTTCAATTTATCTTTATTTTATGAGCTAAGGGTTTCAATATAAGAACACATGTGGTAGGAGTGGCAAACCAAAGCAAACTGGATTATAATAAATTGTACAATAATAAAATAGTACAATGATTAACAAGTGCCTCCAGGAAAACATCACCTTATATGGAGGCTGCACTTTCTAATTTGTTCGCTTTCCTTCTCATTTTAAGTATAAATATAAAAAGAGTATGAACAGTTAGTGCAATGTGATTTATTGTCACACAGAATTGGGATTCTGAGTGATCGTCATGCTTGACAGAAGGGGAGCTATGTTAGGTGTGGAAGAAGTCTTAGTCTCTGGATTATTCCTTTGGTCTTTATCTGGTTTGGTGCATTGCAGTTAAGAATTACATATTCCTTTCCCACTGTCAAAAGAGCCAATTGCTCAATTATTGTCCATTTGAAGTTTTGCTGAGATCTGAAGCTGCTATGACTGTGTGAAGCCAAATTAAGCTTAGTGGAGGCTTAATTATGCCCAGGAGATTCTTATCCCTAATTTCTTATTATCAAATCTTATGATTACAGTAAGGGACATTGTCAGACTTGATTTTAGATTTATGCTGGATATGTACTGAACTTTCCACAAGTGTTATCCACAGAAACTGAAGTGTTCATCAGAATGACAAAACATTCATTGTGACATTGCTTCACCAGCTTTACCTCATGTGTGATATCACAATGCAAGTAAAAGAAGTAGTATTTATGTTGAAATGTCACAATATATTTTTCATAGTTTTTTTCTTTTCCTATGTAGATGCTTCCACCAAATATTTCCTGTCATCACTGAGCAGTTCCCATCCTACCATAGTTGCCCAAAACCATGCTCTTAAAATAGGAAGAATCTGGAATCTGGAACAATGGAAAGCATCTGGCAATGGCTTTGGATTCTCTTCTCTTCCTAGGTGAATCTGAAGCCACACTTGCTGATGTTGTTAAGAAAAGGTTTGGAGTAACCTAGATAGTTATTTCTTGTTTTGGTTTAAAATCAAACCTATATTGAACAACTAAACTGAGGCTGTTAAATGTTTTCTTCTCCCTATGGGATTGACCTGAATCTGAGGAAGCTGGAAAAATAAAAGTGGATATCAAGGGGTCAGGGATAAATCTAACTGGAAATTCTGTCAGCTTTGTGGTGGCATTTCCCCAACATATTTTACCATCAGTCAGCTGAAATGTGACTAGGATGAGGAGACGGGAGGGGAGGAGAGAAGAGGAAATTTTGCAGTGATTATGAGACAAGCAGGGGTGAGATTCAACTGGTTCGGGTGAACCAGATGTTAATTTTCATCCAGTTTGGCAAACCGGTAGTTCCAAAGACCAGCTGTGGCTCCACCTGCCCCTCCCCTCCCAGGAATCCCCATATGCCTGTTCTGGCTCCCAGGTAAGTGCAAGGAGGCTTCCTAGGCCCAAACGGGGCATGAGCGGTATGGTGTGCCCCCTGCGCCCCATTTTAGCTCTCCTGAGAATCCAGGGAGGCTTCCTAGGCCCAAAACAGGGTTCAGTGAAAGAAAGAAAGAAAGAAAGAAAGAAAGAAAGAAAGAAAGAAAGAAAGAAAGAAAGAAAGAAAGAAAGAAAGAAAGAAAGAAAGAAAGAAAGAAAGAAAGAAAGAAAGAAAGAAAGAAAGAAAGAAAGGGGGGAGGGAGGGAAGGAGGGAGGGAGAAAGAAAGAAAGAAAGGGGGAGGGAGGGGAGAAAAAGAAAGAAAGAGGGAGGGAGGGGAGAAAGAAAAAGAAAGAAAGAAAGAAAGAAAGAAAGAAAGAAAGAAAGAAAGAAAGAAAGAAAGAAAGAAAGAAAGAAAGAAAGAGGGAGGGAGGGAAGGGAGAAAGAGCGAAGGGAAAGAAAGGGAAAGAGAATGAGATATGGATGGATGGATGGATGGATGGATGGAGGGAGGGAGGGAGGGAGGGAGGGAGGGAAAAAGAAGAGGAAGGAAGGACCACAAACCCTGGCATTAGACAAAACTTCAGAGAATGCTTTGAAACAGCATCTTCTTTTGACCCACCCAGTCACATGAACACATAGTGGATTTGTTGGAGTCCTGACACCATGCCCACCAAGCCACGCCCACCAAGCCATGCCCACCAAGCCACATCCACCAAACTGGTAAGTAAAAAAAGTTGAATCCCACCACTGGAGAGAAGGGTATGGCAATGGGGAAGATAAGGAAGAGAAAGGAAATCAGGGCAAGTGAAAATATAATGCTTAAGATGTGCCGAGCTGAAATGTTAGCGGACTTTAGGAGCATAGAAAAGCAGCCCAATCATTTATGAAGGGAGTGGATCCATTACAGAAAAAGATTCCTACATCCAAGGGAGGGACAAAGCCTGAGAAAGAGATTCAAAGTAAGTCCATTTTAATTACTCTATAATTAAGCATAATTACTCTGTAATTAGGTATAAGAGAAGCCAGAGAATTAAAATATCCTGTTTCAATATCCTATTGGCAATAAAAAAAAAAAACTTCCTTGTTTTCTTTTCTTGCCCACTTACAGGACATTATATGAAAAGAGAATTCTGGAAACTTGAGTGAGAAACTAGGGAGGGTCTGATAGAACAGTGGATAGAAGAGAGACATGTCATGAAGTACAATAGGTAGCTGCTGAGAGATTACATCCCACCTCCTCTGTGAGTACTGCAATCGGAAATGATAGCATTACCACTACTGATCAGCAAAGACAAGCTAGAGATAGAGCTGGCATTCAGCAGGTTCTGACCAGTTCTAGAGAACCGCTAGCGGAAATTTTGAGTAGTTTGGAGAACCGGCAAATACCACCTCTGACTGGAGATTTTACAGTATCCTTCTCCTGTCACGCCCACCGAGCCACACCCACAGAACCGGTAGTAAAAAAAATTTGAATCCCACCACTGACTAGAGACTATGATTGGTTCTATAGGAGAATTGAACTCAGGACATTGACTAGAAGAGAAGATTGTGGTCATTGGGTAAAAGAAGGTAAACATATTTGGAATCCCCTCTCCATAATGGTGTTGCTTTCCTAATCCAAGGGTTCTAAAGAATATATCTCAAGTAATTGGAAGTTCTGGGTGGAAGGATAAGGGTTGAGAGTAGATAGTAGGTTAGAGGATTGGCATTCTCACAAAGACGAGGCATTCAGCTATTATATATACCGGGGTCCCCAAACTTGGCAACTTTAAGACTTGTGGAATTCAACTCCCAGCATAGCTGGCTGGAGAATTCTGGGAGTTAAAAGTCCACAAGTCTTAAAGTTGCCAGGTATGGAGACCTCTAATATCTACTGACAGTGTAGGAATCTGCCGGCGGGGCCTCGGGGATTGCTTAGGAGTTCATGGCTTCCATGACAGCCATGGGCCTGACCCAATTAATTCGGGACCCTACTCACTTGGGGGGTCACACCCTGGATCTCGTTTTTGTCTCTGATCAGTGGCAGAATGTCTGGGGTATAGGGGATGTAGTTGTAAAATCCCTGTCATGGACTGATCATTCGCTCCTGAGACTCGACTTCCGTTCCGCACCCCCCGGCCGCAGGGAGGCGGGGCCGATAAAATGGTACCGCCCCAGGCGCCTGATGGACCCAGATAGATTCCTGATGGAGCTTGGGCCATTTCCCGATGCTCACTCATACGACTCGGTCGAGGGCTTGGTCGCCACCTGGGATAGAGCGGCCGCTGGGGCCCTTGACCGGGTCGTGCCCTTGCGGCCTCTGACCCGGTGCCAATCCCAGGTGGCTCCTTGGTTTTCTGAGGAGCTAAGGGAGATGAAGCGCCAGAAAAGACGCCTAGAGAGTAGTTGGAGGGCCAGCCGCTCTGGGTCTGACCAAACACTATTACGATCTTATATTAAGACATATTTAGTGGCGATAAGGATGGCGAGGAGGTCTTACCTCTCCACCCTTATTGCGTCCGCGGAAAACCACCCGGCCACCCTGTTTAGGGTGACCCGCTCCCTTCTGGAGGTGGGGGCGCGGGAGGATCCCTTGCAGGGGCGGGCTGAGGAGTTTTCTAGGTTTCTGCAGGACAAAATCACTCAGATCCGGGATGAGCTGGACTCTGACTGGGCATCTCCGGGCGGGGGGACGGGGGTGGATGTCGGGGAGATCATTTGGGCTGAGTTCGATCCTGTTACTTTGGAGGACGTGGACAGGATACTGGGGGGCTTAATGCCACCACTTGTTTATTGGACCCGTGCCCCTCCTGGCTGGTCTTGGCCACTCGGGAGGTGACACGAGGCTGGTTCCAGGGAATCATCAATGCTTCCTTGAGAGAGGGGCTTTTACGAGGAGGGTGCGGCCCCTCCTCAAGAAACCGTCCCTGGATCCAGCATTATTATCAAATTATCGTCCGGTCTCCAACCTTCGCTTTGTTGCGAAGGTTGTTGAGAGCGTGGTGGCACATCAGCTCCCTCAATACCTGGATGAAGAGATATACCTAGACCCCCCTCCAATTGGGTTTCAGGCCTGGGCACAGCACGGAGACGGCGTTGGTCGCGTTGTAGATGATCTCTGGAGGGCCCGGGACAGGGGTTGCTCCTCTGTCTTGGTCCTGTTAGTTCTCTCAGCGGCTTTTGATACTGTCGACCACAGTATCTTATTGCGGCGGTTGGGGGGGTTGGGAGTGGGAGGCACCGTTTTACGGTGGTTCTCCTCCTTCCTCTCTGACCGTTCACAATTTGTGTTGACAGGGGGACAGAGGTCGACCCTGAGGCCCCTACTGTGTGGGGTGCCTCAGGGGTCGGTGCTCTCACCCCTGCTGTTCAACATTTATGTGAAGCCGCTGGGTGAGATCATCCGTGGCTTTGGGGTAGAGTTCCATCAGTACGCTGATGATACTCAGCTGTACATCTCTACCCCGGGCCACCCCAACGAAGCCGTTGAAGTGATGACCCGGTGCCTGGAGGCCGTGCGGAGTTGGATGGGTCGTAACAGGCTTCGTCTCAACCCTACCAAAACCGAGTGGCTGTGGTTTCCTGCGCCCAGATACAGCCAGCTTATTCCTTCGCTGGCCGTGGGGGGAGAAGTTTTGACCCCCGTGGAAAGGGCGCGTAATCTGGGTGTCCTCCTGGACATACGGCTGTCTTTAGAAGATCATATCACAGCCGTCGCCAGGGGGGCCTTTTGTCAGATTCGTCTGATTCACCAGTTGCGGCCCTTTCTGGATCTGGGCACACTTTGCACAGTCACCTCCGCCCTCGTCATCTCCCGCTTGGACTATTGCAATGCTCTCTACATGGGGCTCCCCTTGAAGAGTGTCCGGAGGCTGCAGCTGTTCAGAATGCGGCCGCGCGGGTGATCTTGGGAGCCCCTCGGAGCTCCCATGTAACACCGCTTCTCCGCAGGCTGCACTGGCTTCCTGTGGCCTTCCGGATCCGATTCAAGGTGGTACTGACTGTATTTAAAGTGCTCCATGGCTCGGGGCCTGGGTACTTACGGGACCGCCTGCTGCCATCAACAGCCTCCCGCCGCCCAGTACGCTCACACAGGGTTGCCCTCCTTGGGGTGTCGTCGCCTGATTGTTGCCGGCTGGCGACCCCAAGGGTGCGGGCTTTCTCTGTGGGGGCCCTCTCCCTGTGGAATGATCTGCCCCTGGAGATATGGGCCATTACCGACATCCAGATGTTCCGGCGCGCAGTCAAGACCTTATTTTTCCAACAGGCCGGCCTGGCCCAGTAAACGGTTTATGGGGTTTTAATTTAATTCGGTTTTTAAATTTTTAAATTTTAACTTTTTAATTTAATCCTGGAATTTTAAATTTTGTAATTTTATATTCTGAAGGGATTCGGCCGGATTCATGTTATTTAATTTATTTTTAAATTGTATATACTCCATTTTTAGTAGGCTGTACACCACCCCGAGTCCCTTTTTGGGAGAGGGGGAGGTATAGAAATTTAAATAAATAAATAAATAAATAATAAATAAATAAAGATATATGCAGTTGGCCTCATTCTTTTTACTTAAGTACATTTTACTTACAGTAAGGTCATTAGAATAAATCCATGGAAAAGAAGCATTCTTGCTCTCACAAAATGATGGAAAATTCATTACCACAATCCTTGAAACCTAATGTCTTTTTATGTTTCAGGCTTCAAACATTTAGTGCTAATTTTAAATGGTATAATTCCACCTCAGAGTTTATATGCTCATAAATGGGTATAAATGGTAGATGAGGAATCTTATTTCAAATTAATTAACTAATCAAGTTTATGTAGGTTATAGCTCCTTTCCTTAGAAATAAATGTATAGAAAAATTTTAAGGGTAATGTCATGAAATAGTGAGAAGCCAGTCTCAACTTTCAGATAAAAGTATTCAAGGAAAGACATTATTTCCATTTGACTTAGTGATAACAGCTGTCACTATCCATTGCAGGGTAGCTGCCAAAGCTGCAAAGAAATTATGACAACAATCCAAGCCATCTGAGCAAAAAGACTGCTTTTTTTAAAGAAAATTAATTTGAACGAACAACTATTTGACATGTTTGCTAAAAAGAAAAGAGCAACACTTTAACAGCATTTTGTGTTGATTGTTATATTGTGTTGTCTATTTTATGCCTTGGTCAAAACAGCGGTAAGGAATAGGATTAAAACCACTGAGCTTCACAGATTGACTGCATAATGTTGCAGTAGTCTCAAGTAGTCGTATGTCATACTATTTATTTTATGTTGCCCCTTTTCTTATCTTGTTCGGCTCATGGCAAATGCAGCAGAATAAAAAAATAAATCCTAAACTTAAATTACTCAGTCTGTACCTGAAAAATTACTTTGTCACGGCATGATACAGATGGCATATACAGTATAAAGCTGCTATAATAAGACTTGCTTGATTTGGCTGCATTTGAGTAAGCCCCCATAAATTCAAGATATTATTAGGTAAACCTATGAAGGATTACACTGTTAAGATGTAGCCATAAGACTTGTAGACTGTTACTTCAAGACTCCAGCTCTAAGCTGTACCACCACCACTGCTACCATCAGCTTTCAAAGGCAGGTTTTTCAATGTTGAAGGTAGAAGTGAAAACGGAATGTATTATTTCAAAAATGAACAGATTTTTCTGCTCTGACCTATTAATTTCTCTTTCCACGGATCAAAAAAATTAATGGATTTTCCCGTCAGTAATATCAGGAAAAATGTTGAAAAGTGATATATGTTCTTCCTCATTTCAACCTGCCAGAATGCAAGTAGTCAAGGCATTGAGCTCAATTGTTTGAACATCAGAGCATACAAGCTTGATGGCCTTTCTTTCTTTCTTTCTTTCTTTCTTTCTTTCTTTCTTTCTTTCTTTCTTTCTTTCTTTCTTTCTTTCTTTCTCACTAGCTTAACTTAATTTATTAAAAAAAAACCTTAGCAATAACAGTGCAAATTTCAAGCTTTAAAAAAAAACCTGGATTTCATTATGAAAATCTAAAGATACATTGCTATAGATATGTTCAATATATATATTTGTTTTCTGAATTATTACCTTTTGATTATATATATATATATATATATATATATATATATATATATATATATATATATATATATATTATCAAAAGGTTAGAAATTCAATGAACAGCAATAAGATTATTGCAGATTTGAAGGAAATGTCCAGGAACAGAGTCTAAAGCATAAGTTAAACATATCTTCCTGAATAACTTATTGCACTAAAAGAAAAATTGACACCCCAAATATTTGTCTCTCTTTTTTGTCCTAAACACTTAATATTCATTTCAGTTATGTTTCTGGAGTTATTTGTAATTTTCCAACCAACTCTTTCAACATTTTTTCTTCCAGAATAAACTTTGTTTTGGATGTATATTAACCTTAATTTTTGAAGTGTTCTTCTGCGGCTCTTTTGAGAAAAAAGGTCTCCAGTGTTCTCCAAATAATTCAGATGGAAACTATTATGACAGAATATTGAACTGTCTCACTTAAAAGTCCTGCTCTTCAATGTCAGGTCATTTCCTGCTAAAGCCCTATTACCCAAGATTTAATCTTAGATGAAAGCACTCAGATGTCACATGCCATATAATCCTGACTGCCCAAAGGTTTCTCTTACTGAAATAGCTGAGATGATCTTGGTGATGGATATCCATATTGGGTCAGAAATGGGTTTTTATAACCCTCATAAGAACATTGGTTTTATTGCTTGCTGGGGAAAATTGCTTTAATTAGTTTATAGCTCCATAATGCAGGAAAGATTTTTCATTGATAGTTATAGAGGGACCTCTTAAGAGACTTGGTATCAGTTAGCACAATATAGATTTTTTCTATTCTTTTTCTTTTTTCTTTTCCTCTTTTTTTTTTCTTAACTTTTATGCCAGATTTTTCCCTGGCTTATTCTCAAATTCAAAGTATCTCTATTTCACATAATACAATTTTATTTTATTTCTCATACAGTCAACATAATATTTTTTGGCATAGCAACTTAATCTAATATAAAATCTTTGAGTCAATTGGTTTTTTTTCTGTAACCCATTCTCTTTTCTTTTAATTTCATTCAATATTGTTTGCATCTTCTCTTGAGATTGTCACAAGATTCTTGTCTTGAATGAGGTAACTACTTGTAACAGCTTTACAACATATTAAAAACAATAAGTGGATCTGGAAAATGTAGATGAAGATGTATGAAAACAACAATTACCAAACTTTCACAAGTACAGAGACAATCAATGGATGAACCTACAACAAACTTTGTAATATCAGATGCTATTAGAAAAATGAAAACAGATAAAGCACCAGTCTGGATAGATTTTTTAGTCAATATTACAAATGTTTGAAGATCAACTTTTACAGCCACTTAAGAATGTAATAGGTTCTATTCTGAAGATTTGATAATGCTCCAGACTTGGAAAAAAGCCTTCTTGCCAAAGGAAGCCGAGAGTTTCTCTTTAACAATAATTACAGAATAATTTGATTGCTAAATAATTATTATACACTTTTTACTGAAATATTGCCTGAAAGATTGAAGAAGTTTATACAGACCTTTATCCATGAAAATAAGTCTAGATTTTTACCATAAAAGCAGTTAAGGGACGATATGAGAACTGCTCTAGATGTTATCATGATGAGAAGTAAGCAGCATTATTATGCAGAGAAAGCTTTTGACAATTTAGAGGGGAACTTATGTTTAACGTTTTGGAAAATATGGGAGAAATGTATTCAAGGGATTAAGTCAATCTATACCTCTTGATTGATGGAGATTTGACTAAACTATGTGAGATTTTAAAAAGTACAATACAAGGATGCCTTTTGTCTCATTTAGTTTTGGTTTTGGTTTTGAAAGATTTGACAAGATATTAGGTACGATAAGAAAAATAGTAGTTTTGAAGATTAAAAAAGAAACATGAAAGTTTGAGAGCTTTTGTTGATGATTTAGTTTTGATTCTACAAGGCCCAAGAAGTGGAATGAAAGATGTAATAAAGGTGTGCATAAGCGCACCAACGTGCCTACCGTCCGTGTCCTATTGTTTCTTTTATTTTTTTTATTTTTCTTATATGTATCCATGTATTCATAACTATGTTTTTACTTATACCTATTATCTTGTAAGCAATTGACAAAATAAATAAAATAAATAAATAAAAATGAATGTCTTTGGTGCTTTAGTTAAATAAATAAAAAACAGAAATGTTGGTTAAGAATATAACTATGCAAAGGTCAAGAAAATGTTAATAAGAGTATCAGGTTTTAAAGTGAGAAAAAATGGTTAAGAACCCTGAAGTTACATTGACTAATATAAATTCTACATTATTTCAGAATAATTATGTGACTGCTTAGAATGACTTTAGAAAGGACTTATTAGAATGGAATAAATTAAAACTATCTTTGTTGACAGAATTTCTGTAATTAAGAAATTTTATTTCAGATATTAATGTCAGATACAAGTAGCCAGATATACATGTGTAGAGTTCAAACTAACTACTTTATTATATTCTGCCTACAACGCAGGAATTTCCCCATACTGATTGGCTTCCCCCAGGAACAGATAGATAAGATCCTATGGGGGTAAGTCCTGATGTCTGGCAGCTGCACAACAATTCAAGACTAATTCCCCACTTGTACTCCTCCCAACTTGGCTGGGCATTTCCCAACATCTTCCCAATATTGATGACTGATGTTCTATTAAAGCAATGGCAGAAAGATATCTCTAAGTTGACATAGCAGGGGAAAATATTATAATTGAATATAAATTGTTGCAGATATGAAAGAGAAAAGAAAATTGGGCCTGCCAGATTTTAAAATTATATTTTGATGCTTGTTATTTGATTTGGAGGAAGGATTGGATGATTGTAAAGAATACGAAGTTGTTAGATTTGGTGGACCATAAATTGAGATTTGGATGGCACACCTATCTGTAGTATGATAAAGCTAAGGTCAATGGAATTTTTGAAAATCATTTTGTTAGGCGTGTCACCCTAAGAATGTGGAGCAAATATAAAACAAGGCTGTCACTTTTTGGTTGTTACCCCAAGAATCTTTCCTTAAGAAAGCAATAATACTTAGTCCAGCCTGGTAAACTTATGATGAAATAGTATGTTTTATTAAAGGTGAACTTAATTGGAAAAGAAGATATTTATCATCAGTTCCAATATTTATAATTAAAAGAAAGATTTAACATAGATAAGAAAATTCATGGGTTCGAATTTGCAAAAAGTGATTTTGAAATTGCATTGTGTGGTAATGACGAATGCATTATTGCTAAGATTTATAAAATATTGTTAAAATTGAATTAAGAAAATGAGTATGTTAAAGATTGCATGATTCAATAGGCAAAGAATTTTCTGCAAGATGATGTATCACTAGTATTTAATTAAAAATTGATTAAAATATATAATGGAGTTTCAAAGATATGCTGGAAATGTCATAAAGAATTGATAAAATGGATGATGATTTTAAAAAAAGTCATATCTGGCAGACTTGGGACAAAGCAAAGAAACATTGGAATCAGATCAAAGGAGGGGAGAGGGACAAGGGCAGGGAGAAAACACAATATTTATCCAAAGATGTTGGAATTTCTATATAAACTCATGAAACAGAATAGTCTTATGTGATCATATATTGTACATTAAATATGGTCAGATAAAAAAATTCCTACATTTTGTCCAGTTTTAAATATAAATTGATTGTCCTGTTTAATTAAGTTTTCTGTTTAAATTCACAGTCCAAACAACTGACTATGAGAAATTGAAACAAACAAAGTAGGCAAAAGTATCCCATTAATTGAAGTTATTTTACCAAGCAAAGGTAACTTTAATCTCTGTCATTTAAGGAAGATCATATTCATGGGCCACATTCCCTCCAGTTTAAAATATATATTTATTTTTTGTGCTTCCAAGCCATTATACACCATTATAACAGTGATGAAAAAGTAGATTTATGTCAAATCCTCACATTTATGACCTTTGTAACAAAAGAATACTTAACACCAATTGTGATAGCTTAACAAACGAGAAATAAAAAAGGGAGGAAAGGGAGAAAGAAAGAGAAAGAATGAAAGAAAGAGGGAGCGAAAGGAGAAAGAAAGAAAAGGAGGGAAGGGAGAAAGAAAAAGAAAGAGGGAAGGAAGGGAGAAAGAAAGAAAGAGGAAGAGTAGGAAGGGAGAAAGAGGGAAGGGAAGGGAAAGTGAATGAGATATGGAGGGAGGGAGGGAAGGAGGGATAGAGGGAGGGAGGGAGAGAAAAGGAGAGGGAAGAAGGATCACAAACCCTGGCACTAGATGCAGCTTCAGAAAATGCTTTGAAACAGCGCAGCAATCCAGGGCTGGAAGGAACCTCAGAGGTCATCTAGTCCAACCCCTTGCCTCCAGCAGGAGACATCTGGTTTATTTTGATGCCTCACCCAGTCATATGACCACTAAGCCATGGCCGCCCAGTCATATGACCCCCAAGCCATGCCCGCCCAGTCACATAACCACCAAGGCATGGCCACCAAACCACACCCACAGAACTGGTTGTTAAAAAATTTGAATCCCCCCTGATCTGTGTCCTCAGGATCCCCTGAATAGTGCAAATGGGTGTTGAGCCTTCTTGGCTACAGGATGTCCCTTCTCTGTTGGAGACAGGTGCAGGCTGCTGTGGGGTGTGTCTCTGTTGTCTGCATCTCAAGAAGTGCAAATGGTTCCTTTGGTCTGTATTTTTTTCTGGAAATCCATTCATACTCCCATTCCAAATTATTTTGTTTAATTAATTATTGTTTTGAGTCTTTTAAAGGTTTTTTTAGATGTGTACGTGTATGTGTGTGTGAGTGTTTGGCTGTGTGTGCCTAAAAGGTTTTTAACCTTGTGTATTTTATACTTTTTAACTTCTAAAATTGTTGTTTTCATTTTATTTTTCTTATGCTGGCCCATGACATTAGTAAAGATGTTGATTTGACTTATTAATATATCATAGACCCAAGTGTATCAAGGCAATCCAAACAATTTTGATGTATTCCATCAAAATATCTTTGATGAACTGATCTTGATCAAATTACCACTGCCAGCCCTAATTAGTCTTTTATATCAATAGTTACTAGCTTATTTTCAAAATGGAACTTTGCAGACTTTGTGACTTGCTCTATGTAAGCTATAGAGAGGAATTGATTGAAATGCAGACACCTTCATAATTGTGGTTGGTAGGTTATCAGCCCTTTAAAAAAATCATTTGTCAAGCTTGTTTTGTTCTGTTCATAGTAAAAAAAAAAGCCTCTACATCATTATCAGCCATTTCTTCTCCATGTTCTCATCAATTCACCCAATAGTACACAATGCATTATTCCATGTTCAATCAATGTGACATTTTTAATGTTTAGACATTGTCCTTAAAGTAGACCCAGCCATACAGAAATAAACAATATAACTGATTTCAATTAAAAGAAAATGCCAGAAGCATTCACTTTCTCATGTAGGAACAAAACTATTTAACTTCATTACAAGAAAACACTGGCTGCAGGGGAAAAGAATGATTTCAAACATTTCAGGCTGGTAGTTTTGCATAAGCAAAGGCAATTTTCTGAGAAGGTGAATTTCCCTAATTGTGTTGAGAAAAATCTTTTCTCTTTCCTAATTAAATCATGGGTGATCACATCTTGCAATGTCAGTAATTGGATCTATTTCCCTCCCCCTCCCCCCTTATTCCATTGACTTTGCATTCATAATCTGAAAGTCAATGTACTTTTTCTGTACAATAGGCTACATATGAAAAAATATAATTTTGAAGAACCACCACCGTGTTTTTATACTGATCCATAAGGAAGTTCCAAGTGTTTGAAAGATACACGTATGAAGCCCCCCTTTTAATTCATCTTGGCAAAATTTGTAAAGCTGCTGAATGCTTTGCAAAGCTCTACTAGTCTCATAAATCAACCACCTGAATACAAGTGATGCTGATAAAGGCTATTTGGAAGTAATAACTATTCATGAGTTATCCTTGACTCACGCTCATTTCTGCCAAAATATTCTTCCAGACTGATGTGTCCTCCTAGTATCTTTTTTCAGTGTGGGTTGTGACCAGGGTGGGATTCTACCAGTTCGCACCTATTCGCTAGAATTGATTGTTAACATTCTAAGCAATTTGGAGAATCAGTTGTTAGAAGAACTTACTGCCCTAATCCTGTAAGGAAGGCAGGAAGGAAACATTCTGGTGTTGCTTACAGAAACTATCTCTCCGTTAATCCTTATTACATTCTTGGCAGGACTAGACTTCCTGTCTCAGGAATGTCTTTTTCCCCTCCTTTGCTGGTACTTTGCTTGTGTGGAGTGACCATTCAAAGTTATAATGACACTGAGAAAAGTGACTTATGACCATTTTTCACACTTACAATTGTTGTAGCATCCCCACAGTCATGAGAGGCCAGAGGAGATGCGTGCCTCAATGTGAGTGATATTGAGTTGGCCACACCCAGCCAATAACATGACCACCAAGTCATGTCCACAATCACATGACCACCAAGCCACACCCACCACCTAAGCCACCGCCCACAGAACCAGTTGTTAAAAATTTTGAATCCCACCCCTGGTTGTGACTTAAACACTGCGTTTCTATGCTGGAAGCAAAGTCCAGAATTGAAAATTGGGATGATTCTTCCAACGTTTCAGTGCTAGATACTGGTGCCCTTGGATCATCCTGGTTCTTTCCCCTCCTCAAAACAGACTTGTTAAAAATGCTTAAGCAAATTAGCAATAATTATATTAACTTTATTTAATATCAAATTCAGCTCGGTCAGGAACACATTAACTTTTGGGAGTGTGACTCCAAACAGGTCATCTAAATGATGAGCATGGCTCATAGTCGAAGAAAAATTGCATATTATGCTACAAGCCATGGCTTACAAATCACAATTGGTCTAGCATTGGGGACTGTTGGGAAATTTGGGAATGGAACAGAAAAAGGTAACATAGAACTTCCTTGTGTTTTCCATACAATCAGAATATTCATTTATTTGTAACACTTCAGAATAGAAAAGCATTTATTTTAGATTATTAAAGAGAAATCCAACTTAGAATTAAGGAGAAACTTCCTGATAGTAAGAACAATTAGTGGAACAACTTGCCTTCAGAAATTGTAAGTGCTCTATCACTGGAGGTTTTTAAGAAGAGATGGGACAGCCATTTGACCTGAATGGTATAGGATCTCTTGCTTGAGCCAGGGGTGGGTTGGACTAGAAGACCTCCAAGGTTCTATCTTTGACTCTTTCAGTCTGATAGCTTTGCAAGCATAATTCACCTAAACAGAGAAACAGATCCCTCCACCACCATCACCCTGCCAGCAAAAAGACTAGTATGCAGTAACTTGATTTATTGCCTAATTTCCTCCACACTGGAGAAATTGCCTCCCTGTTTGCAACAAACTTCTCTTACTATTACAGCGTACCTCTGTTTTAAAATATAAGAATGTGTGCAGCTAAAACTAAGACTAAGACACATTTAGAGTTAATGAAGAACTTAAGATAAAACTTATATAAGCTAGCAGCTTCTTCATGGCTAACAGAAAGTGGATTTGTCTTGTTTCTTTAAATCCTTTTTTCTCTCTATGGATTTCTGTGCCAGGTAGACATGACTCCTCAATATGTCAAGACCTCCACTTCTCTACATAGCAACCATCTTCCATGATTAACTATCACTCATGGAGCCCTATATTTCTTCAGCAACCAAAACTGCCTAAATTCAGCTTGTCAGCCATTTATCAATCCTCCAGTGGTTTCCACAGGGAAATCAAAATAGGTAAGATGGCGGGTACAGCAATGGGATTCAAGGCCTGTTTTGTGTGTTACAGTTATATACAAATGAACAAGATTTGGACCGCAGTGTCACAGATGACTCTTGATTCCTTCTTGTGGATCTCCCTTCATTCTTATCAACTCCTTAGCCTAATTCAGTTTTCTCTTTCTTATCCATTTCTCCTCCGGCTCTTTTCCAACCTCAGATTATCAGCTACAAACACAGCTTAAATGGTCTGAGAGATCATTAGCATAGTTTTGATCTGTCTTGCAGTGCCCCAGAATCATATGATCACCATATGTAATCTTTCCAGCTGGCTTCCAACAAGCAAAGTCAATGAGGGAAAGCCAAATTCACTTAACAACTGTGTGATTCACTTAGTTGTTGCAAAAAATGCTATAAAAATGGGGCACAACATTGGAATAAAATGACCAGTTACTAAGAAGTTCGGGAATCTTCTGTAAGTCTAAAATTAAAGATAAACAGTATTGTTTAATGATAGACAATAGTAACTGCAAAATAATAAAAAGGGTTAACAAAACACTGTATGAGGAAAAAGTCAAGGAAATGTCTGGTCTTGTGTATCATGTTGGATTTACAACTCAGGTTTTATGCACTCAAGTTTGCTTTGATGATTCAATTTAAGATTAGGTTGGGAAAAGTTGTATCTGAGAAAAGATAAAATGGGATAATGTATATTACAAAACAAAACACTTTCCAAAATTCTACCTGATATATAGTAAATAGCCAAACAGAATGCCACAATCCAACTGCAATCAATCAGTAGAGATATCTTTACTAAGGAAATATAACATTTCTCCAAAATTACCACCAAACTTCACTGGCACAGTTCACTACTGTTGTTTTGTCAGGAAAGTGTTGTTTTAGGAATGATAGTATTTTTCCTCTGTAATTTATGTGGAATAATCCTGCTTCATGATTTGTTGCGGACAGGAGGGTTTTTAATATATTTGTGTTTTCCCCACCTCAACCTATTTTCTTGCCATTGTGTCACCTGTTTCTACCTTTCTACTTTACCCATAAATCATTCAGCTTGTGCCTTGGGTTTAAGAAAAGGGTTGTTCCTACTTCTCTCAACTAGAAGCAGCCTAAGCCCAGTCAAAAAATATTTTTCTGAGGCCTCACCATTGGAATGGTACTACATTTTATAGTTTGGCCATCAACCAATGCTCCTTAAAAAGTAGTTTTTGATACAAGTGTTCCCTTTTTCTCTTTGATCATCTCTTCATCAAGTGTAAATCATTTTCTCAAACATCGGGTTGACTGTGAGATAGCCAGCTATAATAGAGTCTGTCTGAGTGGTTTTTGTGTCAAGGTCATTGACAAAAAAATAAACTACATTATGAGATCTTTTTCTCTCTAAGACCTTTCCAGGGCTCTCCCAGACTACCAAATTACAGCAATTTTTTAAACTTCAGGTTTTGTGATACAAATATGAGTCACATAGAGATGCCTCATCCTTAGTTTCAGATTTAAGGAGTTATAAAAAGATTTGTCATTTCAATGGTTTATATTGTCTCACTTTTAGTTCTACAAGCTGTTTTAAATCTTCCATTTCAAACCAGTTAAACCAGAAATATTCCTATTTCAGATCTCATTCAGGAACATTCCTATTATTGTAAAGATACAAAATTCTAGGTATACTTGTCACTCTGCACCTCAACCACAGACCTTCATTATTATAAAAAAGTATTCATTATCTTTTAAAAATAGGCAACCTAATCTAACATGTTTGCTTGGAAATAAGTATTGCTAAATTGTGATGCCTAAAAGTCAGCATGTTGATTCCCATTTCATTGTCATTTCAATGATTTATATTGTATGAAGAATGCCCTCCACAGATTATCTTGCCATGCACCTCTATTTGTTTGTCTTCTTGTTTTTGGTGTCAGTTGAAGAGCTTTTTATGTTCAGACATTAAAGTAACTATTATAGCATTTTAAAGCTTTAGTGTTTCACTATTGCTTGATAATAACACTATTAGACTGCATTTCCATTATTATTATCATCTCATCTGGTATGGAGTTAGTTGAGTTTTCTTTAGTACATATTGTATTTAACTGTATTCCCAAAGAACAACTATCATCTGGTGGTAGAGAAATACAGTGAATAAATAAATACAATTTAAAAAATAACCCATCGTAAGGAAAATTCCTTACATCTCTTTTATAGAACTTTAAAAAGAATACAGCCAGTGACTAGATGCCCTTCTCTAGAATAGGTAATTTATTTTTTAAAAGTGTCCTCTATTTAAAAGAATACTATCCTCAAAAGTCCTGCTTAAAAAGGCAAAAAAGCTATACCACAACCAGTTTCTGGATGGCATCAGATTGTATCATCTTGCAATTTAACTGTCCATCGATCACATCCTTTTCTATTTCAATCAAGTATTCCTGACCTACAAATATTTTTGTATATGAAATTTGTTACAGAATGATGTCCTTTATTGTTATCTCTTCTGAGGATGTACTATATATGTTTTAGTTTTGGATAACACTTTAAGGAGCTACCACATTAAAGAGAACTTTGCTGTGATGCTCCATTCCAAAATAGGAAAATTTTCCACAGAGTTCATTGAGATGTCTTTATGGCTTCAGATGTTAGTCGTTTTTCTATATCTCTTTGTTCTTGTTTTTTCCTTTCATTCTGTGACATGTAACTGTTCAGAAAATATTAATTACAAGTAAAGCCAGTGTTCTCCATATTGTAAGCCTAGGGAAAGTGATGTACTTGCAACTGTTGTGTTCTAAAACAGGGGTCTCCAACCTTGGCAACTTTACAACTTGTGGACTTCAACTCCCCAAATTTCTCAGCCAGTGCATGCTGGCTGAGGAATTTTGGGAGTTTGAAGTCCACAAGTCATAAAGTTGCCAAGGTTGGAGACCCCTGTTCTAAAAGATACCAGTGTCATATATTGCATCTCCTATTCAAACCAAGACATCCTTAGATGAAGCCACATAAAAGACTGATGGATTGATGATTGATTGATATGATTTATTCTCCATCTTAGTCCTTAGTTCTTGGAGGTTTGCAATTTTGTTAAAATAATAATAATACTATGCAAAAATATTAAGTACATATTTATTTTAGATCATGAATACTAAATATCATTTCCCTCACTGGTTATTATTGCAGGAGTTAAATTCCAAGTCAGCAAGCTTTCTAATATTAGTTGACTTTTCTCCAAGTTATGCAGCTCATCTTAATTGTCTAAGATTAGATCAGGCACTGAGTTTATTCAATCAACAACCAATTAAAGAACAGAAAATGTACAACAAAGATCTAAATGAATAATGTAAAATACCAGCATAGGAAATTCCCATGGTAAAATATAATATAAAGTATCGGAACTAGAATTCTGTACAGTATAATAAATCATATATATCTGAGTTTAAAATACAACAGTTTGTAAAGTTAGAATACACATCATGTAAAACAAAGCATCGTAGGATTACAGCTGTGTTTTCCAAGTTGATCTGCAGATGTGTCACAGCTATAAGTGCCAATTTTTCACTCAACTTGCTAGCTCTTCTCACAACTCTTTTTCCACTTGAAATTGTTTTGTGCTGAAAGTATTAATGCTGCAGAAAAGGGTAAATGAGGGAATCTCAAGTAGAGCCACATCAGTTCCTGGAAATGTGGACAATGGGCTTCCATGTTAAGCAGGGCTGCGTGTACTTAACAATTTGACAAGAGGCAGAAATCAATATCCTAAGAGAGAAAAAGAGGGAGAATTCAATAGTCCATGTGATTCAGGGGAAATATAGATTATTACAGAAAGTATACTAAAGGGTGATAGCACACTGCAGTTTCTTGGATTAATTCTCAATGAATGCATTCAAGGTCAGTGCATGAGGGGCTGAGAGTTTCATTTTGGACTTATCCTTGCTTTTGAATACTGACTTATTGATCACTGAGCAGGTCTGTGTATCTCTAGTGAGAAACATGCGCTATTGAATTATCCAGGACTAGATGTTCCCATCTAAGATCACCAAATGTTGCATAATTCCTTAGAACTGAGATGAGTCTTCCAAAGAAACATGCAAACATCCAGGTATGAATTCTTGAATTATTTGCAGGAATTGCTATTTTTCTTTGCATATGTTCAAAATAAATCATGAACGTATCAAACAAAAAGACACTAGTAGCCATGCAGTATTTGTACCACTATTGTGTATTCTAAACCCTCTCCTGAAAGCAACAACAACAAAATCAGTCAGGGAGCTGAAACATAAGATGATGGTGCTCATTTTAGGACTATTCTAAATGTTTAAACTGCATATGAACCACAGTGGTGCAATGGTTAGAGTACAGTACTGCAGGCGACTTCTGCTGATTTCCAGCTGCCTGCAATTTGGCAGTTCAAATCTCACCAGGCTCAAGTTTGACTCAGCTTTCCATCTTTCTGAGGTCAGTAAAAAGAAGACCCAAATTGCTGGGGGTAATATGCTGACACTGTAAACTGCTTAGAGAGGGCTGTAAAGCACTGTAAAGCGGTATATAAGTCTAAGTGCTATTGCTATCTAGTGAAGCAATTGTCATGATTTCTGTTTTCACTCACGCCTAGTGAAAACTTTTAAAAACTACTGCATTAAATGAAACCATTTAAAATAATTTGTTTCATGCCATTTCTGTGTTTAGCCAAGCAGTTCCATACAGATCAACCATATCATATGAATGCAGTAACCAAAACCCTTTGTGAATTGTTACACCTTCCCTTAACATTTTCAAGCAATATCATTTAATTACAGGCACAGTTTATGCAGTCTGTTTCTGCTTCTTTCCTCTGCTGCGGTTTAAATGGAAAGCCAATGCTACCTGTGTTTACAGCCAAGCATTAAGTGTTAAATATTCATGCTACCATGAATTCACGCTGACACACAATAGCATCTAGCATCCATAATGACTTGTGATCACCTTTAGTGGCATTACACTCAAGAGTTTTGGGCTGTTTTCCATCTTAAATTCTAAAAGCTACCAATTTTTACATTGATTAAGCACTAAAATTCAGGAAATCTATTCATGGCTAGATGCAAGTGGATCTTCAATCTGGCTAGGTTTTTGTTTCTTTTGATGGTATATAGCCATGATGGCGAACCTATGGCAAACTGCCACAGATGGCACACAGAGCCATTTGTGCCAGCATGTGAGCTGCAAACAAACTTACCTCACTGTACATGCGTGCACCTCACAGCTGATTTTTGGCCTGTTTGAGGCCTTTTTCAGCCTGCCAGAGGCTTGAGGAAAGCCTTTGCAGGCCGAAAAATAACCTGTTTTGTCACTTCCTGTATTTCCGGAAATATCGGAAGTAATAAAACAAGCCCATTTTTCGGCCTGCAAAGCTTGCAGAAGCTTTCCTCAAACCTCTGAGAGCTGAAAAAGGCCTCAAATGGGCTGAAAATCAGCTGGGAGGCACAGTGCAGGTAAGGGGGTGGCGGTGGTGGGGATTGTGAATGCATGCACAGGGGGTGTGGGGGGCAGGCAGATTGCCTTCTGGGTGCTGGCATGCACACGTACAATTTTTGGCGCAGGGGCCCAAAAACGTTAGCCACCACTGATATATGGAGATTCTCAATCATCCAGATCATGGTTGTTCCAAAGATGCTTTTCCCAAAAGGCAACTGGACTTTCTTACTTTTTTTCCCCTTTGAAAATGGTTCACTTCTCATCCAATCTCTTCAAAGAAAAAAAAAAGAAGTCCAGTTGCCTTTTGGAAAAAGCACATTTCTTTTGATGTGTTTTTGTTTCAACCTAGAAGCATTGGCTTGCTTGATCTTTCTAAGTTTAATGCAATGGATTTCAATTCTCCACAAAGATCATCCTGGCTAAGGGATAATGAGAGCTGCAGTCAAGGTCTTCTGGAAAATATTGGGATTGGGAGAAAAATGGGGTTAGTTAATAGTGATCACCAGAGATGAGACTGCCTACCATTGCAGAGCAAAAACAAGTGAGACATTTGAGAGAATTTTCAGAGTTCAAAAATGAAGTTGGAGCTTCTGAAGAAATCCGTAAAGCTGTTGAGCTTTAGTTGAAATGTTGGCCTGGAATATTCTTAGGAAACAAAAAACCCACCTTTATTCCTATTTATCCATTAGCTTTTTGTGTCTTTTCTTTCTTCAGAGGAATCTACCACTTTAGATCAGGGATTTCAAACTCCTGTCATCATGATGGCGTCACGTGACGTATCGAGACTTTTCCCCCCTTCGCTAAACCAGATGTGGGCATGGCCAGAATGTGCCACATCCAGCATGCAGACTTTTAGTTTGACAGCCCTGCTTTAGATCAAGGTTTGGTGTTTTCTAACAGACTCTTCACATCTCAGGCATGTTGATGTTATACAAGTGATGATTGCACATACTATATTGATTATCCCACTGATTGCTAAGGACGAACTTTAAAATGTTATCAATTTTTTTCCTTCTTTTTCTTGATTGACTGACTGACTGAATGAATGATTTCCAGGCTGCCCATCAGACGAATACAGTGCCCATGAGCAGCTTACGATATAATAAATTGTAAACACCTTTACCTTACATTCAAACCCCTAGCACTGCATAACGGAGTGAGCTCCCATTACTTGTCCCAGCTTCTGCCAATCTAGCAGTTCAAAAGCATGTAAAAATGCAAGTAGAAAAATAGGGACCACTTTGCTGGGAAGGTGACAGCATTCCGTGCGTCTTTGGCGTTTACTCATGCCAGCCACATGATCACGGAGACATCTTCGGACAGCGCTGGCTGTTTGGCTTTGTAACTGAAATGAGCACTGTCCCCTAGAGCCAAAAATGACTAGCACGTATGTGCGAGAGGAACTTTTACCTTAAGCTCCTTTAGGATATCTTATTCTGAATAAATGCTATCTACCATCTCTTGGATTTTAATACAAACATGGGTTGCAGAAACGACAGATAATTAAGTTTATTAGGAGATTGTGTTTAATTCATTTTTTCTATCTTGATGTGATTCAATTCTTTAGTTCTTTGATGCCTCTTAAGGTTTAAATTAAGATAAGTGTATTGAACACATATGTAAATTGATAATATTGTGACATCCAAGTGAGGGACCAGTTTCAATATATCAGAACAAATTCAAAAATGATTTTATTCATGGTGGCTTGTGGTCCCCACATGTGGTTTTCCCGTTGATTGTGACTATTATTGTGATTATGCAGGCAAAAACTAATTTCTAGGTTTAAAAGGTCAGAAAACAAAGTACAGTGTTAATGCATTATTTATGTCCTGCTGAATAATAGGACAGAATGTTATAAGCCACAGACATGTGACATGGAATAAATCATAATTCACTGGAACAAGAATAAATGCCTTGTTAATTAAAGAGTTACTGGCAGTAATTCCAGACTTTGGCAATTCCATGTCTCAAAACTAAAGTAAAAATCGAGCTTGAATAATTGCAGCAAGTCCATATTTTAATTATAAATCAGATAGCCCATTAACATAATGGTTGAAAATTCATGGCAAACGACATTTCAAATCATGTTCTCCAACAAGACAGGTTACTACTGGCGTTCGTTTTAATTAATGATTCAGGTGAAGAATTTGTGGAGCCCAAAAAGCTTTAGCTTAATTACAGGCAGGCCATAATTATCCATGAAACTATCAGCAGCAAGCATAAATGTATCTCAGGTATGCATGAAGTCAGAAGTTGTCTGCATCAGAAACTGTCATTCCTTTTTCCATGTAAATGTTTGTTTGTTTGTTTATTTATTTGTTTATTTATTTTGTCAAACAATTATTAGATAACAGGTATAAGTATAAACATGGTTATAAATACATGAAATAGATACGAATAAGAAAAAAAAGAAACAATCGGACAGGGATGGTAGGCACGTTTTGGTGCGCTTATGCACGCCCCCTACAGACCTCTTAGGAAAGGGGTGAGGTCAATAGTAGGTAGTCTAATGTTGAAGATTTGGGGGTTTGGGGAAGAAACCACAGAGTCAAGTAGAGTATTCCAGACATTGACTACTCTGTTGCTGAAGACGTATTTCCTGCAATCAAGTTTGGTGCGGTTTATCTTTAGTTTGTACCTATTTGTGCTCTTGTATTATTTTGGTTGAAGCTGAAATATTCATTGATAGGTAGGACATTGCAATATATAATTTTATGTACTATACTTAGATCGAACCAAAGGCGGTGTAGTTCTAGGTTGTCTAGGTCTAAAATTTCAAGTCTGGTGGCATAAGGTATTTTGCTATGAGTAGAGGAGTGGAGGACTCTTCTCGTAAAATATTTCTGGACTTTCTCAATTGTATTAATATCAGATATGTAATGCGGATTCCAGACTGATGAGCTGTATTCAAGTATTGTTCTAGCAAATGTTTTAAATGCTCTAGTTAGTAGAGTGATATTACTGGAGAAAAAGCTATGCAGAATTAGGTTAACAACTCTTAATGCCTTTTTGGCTAGGTATTTACAGTGGGCTCTAGCACTTAGATCATTTGAGATGAGTACTCCAAGGTCCTTGACAAAGTTTGGGTCATCAACAAGGTCTTGACTGTTCAGCTTGTATTTTATTTTTTGATTTATTTTTTTTTGCCAATATGCAAGACAGAGCATTTACTTGTTGAAATCTGAAGTTGCCATTTGTTTGACCATTCTGACACACAGTCAAGGTCTTTTTGAAGGGTAGCAGCATTGTCAGTGGTGTTGAATAGCTTTACATCCTCAGCGAAAAGAACACAGTTGCTCTTAATATAATCGCAGAGGTCATTAATATAGAGTATGAAGAGAGTTGGTCCTAGAACACTGCCTTGTGGGACACCACTGTTAACAGGTACAGGATTTGATAGGACGCTCCCAATTTTGACCATTTGTTGCCTGTTTGACAGGAATGCTTCTATCCAGTTATGCAGGTATCCAGAGATACCATAAGACCTTAGTTTTAGGAGTAGTTTGTCATGTATCACTGAATCAAAGGCTTTACAGTAGTCTATGTAAATTGCGTCAATTGCTTTACCCTGATCAAGTTGTGTAGTCCATATGTTTTTACAGTGCAAGTGTTGCAGATTACAGGACAGTTTCCTTCTGAAACCAAACTGTTTGTTAAAGAGTAGGTTGTTTGTCTCTAAGTGGAGGATAATGGATTGGTTAATAATTGATCCCATGACTGTACAGGTGACGCAGCATAAAGAGATTGGTCTGTAATTTTCAACTAGGCTGGGGTCTCCCTTTTTGAAGATGGGAATGACTGTGGCTAGTGACCATAGATTTGGCAAGGAGCTGGTCCTGAAAGATTTTTCAAAGATTATGCTTAGAGGTTCAGCTATGGCACTGGATAGCTTTTTTAAGAAGTAGGCACAAACATTAAAAATGTCATTATTTTTAAGCCATAGTCTTTAAGATGGTTCTCTAATAATAATACCAATTATTTTCTTTATATTTAATCCAATCCAATGTACCTTGTGATGGTGTTTGTTTTTTTCCTCTCAGCATTTTGCAAATGTGCAAAAGGAGGAAACAATGATAACAAGGAAACACCTCATGTGAATATCAATAACTGTAAAAAACTTATTTTATGGTGAGAATTCTGCTTCAGGTGGAGGGAGGCTATGTTCTGCAGTGTTTGGTTTTTCCTTCCTTCCTGACTACTACTACTATTACTATTACTACTATTACTACTTCCTCCTCCTCCTCCTCCTCCTCCTCTTCTTCTTGTTAATAACCCCGTAATCCCTTACATTGGAGTGGAGTTAGGGCAACTGAATGGAACTGAGTTTACTGACCGGATGCCATTCCTGATGCCAATGCAGAGTTCACAGCAGATAATTACTCATTGTGCCCAGAGAGAGAAATATCTGCTGGTACTTAGGATCAAACTTACAGCCTCCTAATCGTGAGGCAAGAGCTCCTTCATGACTTCTCTGCAGTAAGAAAATCATGAATTATCTGCTCTGATGTTAAACTAATTAAATATGGTAAACTATTAATTGTGGTAAAGAGATTGCTGAAATTGTGATTTTTAAAAGACTTGGGCTTTGGATCTATTTCCAGTTCTCTGAAATTATGCTGAACTCTGTGATATGTGCTAGAGCTCTCAATCTTTTGGGCACCAGGGACCAGTTCCATGGAGTGAGATTTTCCATGGACCGAGGAGTGGGGGGGGGGGCATGGTTCTATATGCTGCTTGTATCCCACGGATGGGGCTTTGCTTATTTGCGTGGCCTAGTTTTTGGCATGCCGCTGCTCTATGTCAGTCCATTACGGATTCCTGTGCTAGAGTAGATATACTCTGAGATCCAGTTTGGTGTGGTGCTTAAGACATCAGGTTAGAAATCAGAAAACCAGGGAGTATTAGACTTGACATAAAACCAGCTGGATGACTTTGGGCCGGTCATTCATTCTTAGTCCTAAGAAGGAGGCAATAAATCTTGCAAGGAAGTGGCAAAGATTTGTCTAGGCAGAGTCTAAGAATTGGACACATTAAATGGAAAGTTAAAAAATGCTGTGCTTCTCAGAATGTTTAGCATGTTGACTAGGAATTCTGGAAACTGAGACATCCACAATTCAGGTTCATAAAGGTGGGCTTTAATCGGGGGTGGGCTTCAAAAATTTTAGCAAAGGGTTTTCTGCCCAGTTACTGGGTGGGCAAGGCCATGATGGGCGTGGTCTAGTCAGCTTCCTGCACCTCAGCAGGCGGGAGGGTTGCCTTCCCCAGGCTCTGGAAGCTTTCTTAAGCCTCTGGGAGGGCGAAAACCACCTCCCGAAGACCCAGGGGCCCTCCAGAGGCTTTTTTCCAGCCTTTCCAAACTTTCGGGAGGCCCATTTCTTTGCCCTCCCCGAGTGTCCCCACATGCCCTGCATCCAAAACAGGCCATGTGGGGACTCCTGAGAGGGGCAGGGTGGGTGGGCGGGGCCAGCCAGGAGTGGGACTTGGGGGTTCTCTGAACTTCATGGATCTTAGCTAGGGGCTCTCCTGAACCCCTGCGAAACCCCAGCTTTAATATGTGGTATAAGGCCCTGTAGTACAGATGCTGTCTTTTCTGAAGCAATGGACTCTAGTCTACAAAAGCTTCATACATATGACATTTCCCTCACACATAGGAGCAGATTCTTTGTTGCTCTTTTGCAGTTCCTGTGAATAGCATTATTTGAATGTCATTTAAATACTTCATCAAATAAGTCTTTGCTATCCTTCTTACCACATTACTAGAATGCAGACTGCCTAGAAATATAGGGAAAATAAATAAAGGTTTACAGACTAGATAAGCAGGCTAAGTACAATTTATTCAGAGGCTTTTCTGAATGTCTTTCTGCCAAGAGAGATTAAACTGAAGAGAACCTAAGATAAAGTCTTCTCAGTAGTATATTGTGAAACTCCATAAAATTAAACTGTCAACTTAACTGTCAATGTTGAGAAAATATATTCTGTATTGTTTTAATGTTAGGTGCTATATTAACTCCATCTAAGGTTTATAATTGCCCTTTCTAAACAGAAATCTTTTTATACTCAGAAATACCTGTAAAAATAAACAACCCTGGGAAAACTACACAAAATTAAGAGAATAAAAACTCAGTGTATATGAAATAGGCAACAAGAATGAACAATTTATATTGGACCTGTGCAAAATGGATATTTCAATAACTTCTCTAGTCATATAAAACTAATACAACCTGTCCTAAACTACAGGTAGTCCTCAATTTACAACAGTTCAGTTGGTGAAAGTTGAAAGTTACAACAGCACTGAAAAAAGTAACTTATGACCATTTTTCATACTTACAACCATTGCAACATCCCTATGGTCACATGATCAAAATTTGGAGTGTTTGGCAATAGGAATGTATTTATGACGGTTGCAGAGTCCCAGGGTCATATGTTCACCTTTTACGACCTTTTGACAAGCAAAATCAATGGGGAAGCCAGATTCACTTAATGACTGTATGCATAACTTAACCATTGCAGTGTTTCACTTAACAACTATGGCAAAAGGTCCTAAAATGGGGCAAAATTAACTTAAAAACTGTCTCCTTTAGCAACATAAATTTTGGGCTCAATTGTGGTCATAAGTCAAGGACTAGCTGTAGAATCTAAATGTCAAAGGGTGGAGAAAAGTCTTTCCCATGCTTAAACAAAATAACAGCTAAAATATTATGAAGTAGCCTACCTGAATAGCTTCCTATCAGAGCAGCTGTTATGTTTCATTTTCTGGTGCCAAGATATTTGGAGCTTTAAAAACTCTTTTAATTTGGAAACACAGTGGGAGTTACCAAAAATGATGAAATTGCATTGCCATAGGCTTATATTACCTAATTCTAGTTTGATATCGAGTAGACCAGTTTTAGACTTTCAGAATGTACTCATTTTCTGCTTCTTTGCTACTTATAAGTTTCTGATTGGCCAGGGAAAACAAGACAGTAAATTAGATTGGCTTTTATCATAATTTTGTTCTTCTGTAAATAGAATTGCACCATTTGATGGTATCATTTATTTTAATTAAGGCTAGTTTAGTTGAACTTGAACTTTATAGCTCAAGAGAAGGATGCTTACTGTATATTGACTATAACACATGTAAAAAATGTAGCAATATTCAATGCAAGCATTAACATATCTAATTGTTTTAATGATATACTAAGTAAATAAGTTTATTATGGTAGCCATACTCAATAACAATACTCTATCTTGTATACAATCATATTTATGGAATATTGATAGTGAGATCCTCTTCGACAATGTTAGTGCAAGATTTACAATTCCAGGTATACAGAGAAATAGCAAAAGTCACATTTTTACTCAGTCTACAACTATTTATGAAATCCATTCTATTTATCATGTTATCTTCTATATAGGGGTTGAGTTTTGAGGACCTGCTACTAAGGGCATGCAAAGTATTATTCCAACTATATATAGTATGTGAGTTCAAAGAAGAGGAAGTCAGGCTATTTGCCAAACTTCCTAAAGGCAGGAGAAGAAGCAATGGATGGAAATAATCAAGGGGAGAAGCAACCTAGAACTAAGGAGAAATTTCTTGACAGAACAATTAAACAATGGAATGATTTGCCCCCAGACATTCCAACACTGGAGCTTTTTAAGAAAAGATTGGATAACCATTTGTCTGAAATGGTATAGGGTTTCTTGCCTGAGCAGGGGATTGGACTAGAAGACCTCCAAGGTCCCTTCCAACTCTATTCTACTCTATTCTAATTCTGTGTAAATATCAGAATGCAAGATGGTTGCTATATTCAATTATTTTTGCCAATTTTTCATCTCTAAAATGAGAATAGGAGTTATGACTAATTTTAGTCTACAGAGGCTGGCAACTATTAATACTTTTTATTGTTTTGATGTTACTGCCTGAAAGAAGCATAGCGTACTTTAGCCCAAGCACATATATTAATTTTTTTTGCCAAGACACGAGTCATCCATCACCACTGCATTCTCTTACATGTCATTGTCCAAAATAGTCAAATTGCTTTTTCTTGAAGGTGTTCATAATTTTTATATCACAACCAGCACATTTCATATATGTCCAACCCATTATATTTTAAATAAACTTCCACTTTTCAAATAACTTCGCTTTTCAAGGGTTTCTTTTCTCTTGATAGTCTCTTGGTTCGTTTTCCTTGATTTTCCCTACAAAAAAGAAAAAAACCCAGCAAGACATAGCAAGATAAAACGAATCAACAAGTGTGTACTAATTTGGGGGAAATTATGAAGGACAGGACTGTAAACACTACTGTCAGAGACTCAGCTCTGCTTTCTATTGGCCAGAAGAATAGGAATAAATATTTGATGATACTGATTTTTGATATATAAAGTTTTGATTAATGATATCTTTTAGCCATCTATACTTTCTTATTTATTATCATGTTCCTAAGCAAGAATTATTTTATAAAAGACATTTTATAATATCTGCTAGGATGTTGTAGTTTTTTTGAAAAAACAATAAAATGTTCACATTTTTATTCCTCTTATGACAAGCATTTTCAAGACAGTCCATTTAGCTCTTATTCCATGTTTTTGCATTTGTTCTTTTTAATAGTCACAAGAAAATTTCTTCCCTAAAAGCTGGCACAATTTTTTTTTAAAAAAACTTTTAATAGCTATTCTGTTCTCAGTTTGTTCCATTAGATAACCACCCCCCAAATGTCTAAAATGTATAGATGTCACAATTTATTTTGAAAAAAAAGGTTATTATAAAAAAAAATGTATTTCAATAGAATTTTTATTCGTAGTTTTGAGAATGAGTCATTCTATGTATGCATTGTTTACTTTTCACTCCTGAAAGTAAATGCAAACAACCAGTTTTATCTACAAGAGACTCCTGCAGACCATTTCAAGTGATCCCATTTTGCCATTTCCAAAATCAGAGAGCATCCCATTTTCAGCAGATAATTTCTCCAATATATTAATGGATTCAGTCTTTCCATAGTATCATTTAGATACATTATCAGCAAGCTGGAGTTTATCCAGGGCTGTTTTATATTTTGTGAACATCATCCCATAATGTTCAAAGTGGCTGGATACTTTCCTCATTTCATGTACTTCACAGCAACAGAATCCAGTAAGCCTGCTCACAATGGTAAATGTGTGCTATAGACTCATCCCTGGGGAAGTGTGGGGTAGACGCACTTCATACTTTGTTACACCTTGGTTGCACTCAGATAAGTAGCTATTAGCTCAATTCAATCATTCTTCTTCAGTTGCAAGCTGCACACAATATTGCTGTGACTTTACTGAGAGCAATATCTGTTTTCTGTGTGATAGGATTTAATTATAGGAACAGCCATTTGAAGCTTGGTGCACATTGTAAAAGGTGGCATTTGTACCTAGAAGAACTGGATGAAAATCACAAAATTCAAAGACCCACACACAGAAGTAGAATGATTGTAGTAAAAGCAAGCAAGGATAGTACCAATAATAATAGGCACCTTGAGTGAAATCCCAAAACATCTGAAGTACCACTTGAACTCCAACGGCATTGACAAATTCACCATCAGTCAATTGCAAAAGGCAGCTTTACTTGGAACAGCTTATATCCTCCAACAATATCTTTAACTAAATACCGTTATTTATTTAAAGACACCATTAAATAACTTCTGCCTTTCCCTTGTCTTTGGGAAGGACTCAATATGTGGACAAAAATGCCAAATCCAATTTAAACATCCAGCTGTCCCTGCAACTAACCATAATAATGCAATACTGCTAAAAAGATGGCTAGAAAGGTTTAAAATCTGACATAATGAACTGTGCTAATCATTCGCTACAAGGGTTCTAGTCACCATCAAACTTGTGATTGCATCCATGGAAGAGGCAAGGAGGGGGCAATTGATGTCACTTACAAGTACATTGTGATGGAATTGCAATAATAGATGCAACTGATGCAAATTATATAGTGACACACATGTTATCATCTGCTTTATAACAAACATCCGCACTCATATATATTTCACATTGCTAATATCTGAGGCAGGGGAATAGCAGTAAAGGCATTATGTACTTGCAAAGATTGCATTAGCCTTCATAGATAAAAGTTGTGCTAACAACCAGAAGAATCCTAGGGGGAAAAAGGGAATTACTAAGTTTTAATCTTTTGTGGATTCCCTATAAAAATAGTTGAAGGAAGCACTACAAATCCATGCTAAACTCTGTATGTCACTCGTGGAAGGATACCCTCAGATATGGATGCTTCCTCAACAATGGTATGACAGATATATATTACAGAGACCTTACCAGTGGCTCTACAGTGGTAACTCTTGAGCAAACTTCTGCATTATTTTTGTAACATGATTTAGGCACTAAAGAAAAATGACTTGATTTTCTAAAATGTTTTAAAGTCACCACTTTTGAACTGTTACTGTCAAAAGTAATGGGATGATTGCTGTGGTTTGGCTTGCTTTGTTTTCTTTGGACTGCTATACTTTATTGCTCTTATTTGTTAGATATTTTAGGTATTAGCATTTTATTTGATAATTCTTGATATCCTCAAAAGTGAAGAGGCCAAAAGTGCATGCAATTCATTGATTGATTGATTCCATGTAATATTGATTCAGAACTTCTAGAAGAATTATTTTTTACTGTTGAAAGAAATATCCTTCTGGGCTCAGTTCCAAGTGGGGAAAAAGACACAGGAAACATGGAGGCTGCTTGGAAAGTTTAATGGTGTACAGGACCACATGGCCTGGAGCTCCAGAGTAGTCTGATCACATACTTCAAGGTGAAGAAAAAAAGGAAAAGACTGAGATACTGAGAGCGCTGGGTTTTATACCCTCTGTTGGGATTTGAATTGGAGCTTGTATTCTAATTGGTTGTCAGACTCCCAGGGGCAAATCTGTAGGCTGTCCTGAGTTCCAGGCTTGGTCTAGCCTTGCTGGGCGATTATGCCCTTAAAAGGGCTTTTGGCAATTTCTATAGCTTTACCTGGAGTTCCTTCTTATGTAAAGTATTCTGGCCCAGGCCTTAATTTATTATTTATTTATTTCATAATTTTATATACCGCCCTTCTCCCGAAGGACTCAGGGCGGTGAACAGCCAAGTAAAATACATACAAAACACAGATATAAATACGATTAAAAAAGAATTAAATTATGGGCTGCCCAAATAAAAATCTAAAACCCCCGATTAAAATAAATTAAAACTTTAGTACCCCAACCAAACTAATCTAAAACCCCTTATTTAAAATCCCATTTGAGTCAGCTCAGGCCGGCCTGCTCAAAGAGCCAGGTCTTCAGGTCACGTCTGAACGCCCTCAGGTCAGTGGTTGTTCGTAGCCCCGGGGGCAGCCCGTTCCAAAGGGCGGGTGCCCCCACAGAGAAGGCCCTATTCCTCGGGGTCACCAGGCGGCACATAGAAGGCATCGGGACCCGGAGGAGACCCTCTCTGTGGGAGCGCACCGGTCGGTGGGAGACTACTGGCAGAATGCGGTCTTGTAAGTATCCTGGTCCGATGCCATGGAGCGCTTTAAAGACCAAAACCAATACTTTAAAGCTTTAAATACTTTAAATGGCCCACCCATTAACAAAGGTGGGGGTGAGATTCTGCTTCTTGAGTTTCTGCTTCTTGAGTTTCTACTCTTTTTAGGAGAAATATTCTGCCTTTTTAATATTTCCTAGGCTATTTCAATTTTTCTAGGAGGGGTGGGTGCTAACTTCCTACATTATATTAGTTGAATTTACTGTAGATCAAACTCTTGTGCCAAATTCATTCCACATAGACTTACTATTAGAAGCAAGGAAACAGCACCAGGATCATAACACAGGTAGAGAGAAGTTTAAAACCCATTTTTTCCAAATGATCCTAATAACTCCCCCCCTCCCCGCAGCATGATTGTTGACCTGGAGAAACCTAATAGAAATTCTGAAACTTTGTATTGGTCTCTTCTCATGAACACATAAGGATTACAAGTAGAATATCATACATCCAACATATTTAATGTGTTCAAAGCGTGTTTTTTCTCCCTTCCTCTGCTGCTAGATACCAGTGCTATAATTCTGGTGATGAACAATGCAGATCTGCTGATGAACTTCATTTCATATTAGATAGATACCAGAAATAACTTCATGGAAGTCTGAATTTTAAGAAGCTGATATGTCAGTCTCTGTGGGCAACGACCTCTGAAGTGAGAAATAGAGTCGGAAGACTGCTGTCTCAGTTGCCTGCAGGGAAAAAGAACACACACTAAAGGGTGTCATTATGAATCCAAAAGCTGAAATGTTTTTTCTTAATCGCTCCTGGCAGAACTACAATTACTTAAAGCTTAGGTGCATGCAACTCTAAAAGGGTTTTGGAGTGTAAACTATGTGCAGATGAAATTACTCCAGTACATGGTCTGATGAGTAATTGTAATGACAAACATGGATTTTGACACTGAGCCATATTATCTCTAAAAAAAAACTGGCTTGATGATAAAATGTTGTGTTTAGACTTTCTTCTCTTAACTTTCTAAGGCCAAGGACCTAAGTCAAATAAAAAGAACAGCAATCCTGCAAATTGTAAGCTGGTTTTTCACTTTTTGCCCATCCTTTTGTAGGCTCCCCTCTAAATGCTGCTTTTAGAATTCCCAATCAATGTGGCTTTTAGAAATATATCTTGTATTTATCAGGTTAAGGAAACTGGATTAAAAGATACGTTCTTGACAAGTCTTTCCTAATGGCATAGATCAATGCATTAGGGGATTAAAGTAATGTCAAACAGATACTTCATTATTCACTTTTTCTGTATCAGCTTGTATTCATTTTGATTAACGCACATTTTAGAAAGAGGTGGAAAATTACAGATAATTTCTCATGGAGGAGGATGCTGTGTCTTTGATTCTTTAGTTCTGAGATAGTCAAGAGGTATCTGTGAAGGTCGTTCTTTCATCGTGTATCCCATTCTTCAATAAGTCAGCAGGTTCCCTGGCTTATATTCTCTGTTCCAACGTTCAATCAAATTCCAAAGAAGACATGTTGAGAGAGGAGATGTTCTCTGTATGAGATTTCTTTGGTGGTAGTGATATAGAAAAAATATTGAAAATCTCTCTTTTCTTGGATAAAGTATGAAGAAATCTATCCAATTTCTCTGCCTACAGGTTCAGTGAAGAATTGAGAAAGTTCATTTGTGCCCAGCTTTGTATTAGAACTCTTTGTCCAAACTAGGTACACTTTCTATATCAATTAAAAATGACATTTACAGAGTTTCCATATGTCATTCTCACATTACAGGGAAAGAATAAGGGACAATATAGAAACATCTCACTATGCCTAATGGAGTAGGCACAGAGCTGAACTATTGAGTTCGCGAAGATGCATGAAAAATATCCAAATTATCAGAATGCCACTATGTGTCGTTGACCAAATGTCTGTATCGCCCTTTGATTTTGTCCTATTCAGGACAATATTTTTACCAGCATTCTTTTGACCTTTAAGATAGATGAATTATTACATTAAAAAATAAAAAAAAGGTTTTAGATAGGCCTGAAAGTATGGTATGATGTATGTATGGGTAGGTATAGAATGAGAAATCATTTTAGATAATCCAAGACTGATTAATGGTAGCATGAGGTTATCTTAGTTATCCCAACTACAACAGAAAAGATCTACCATGTGGGCATAAGCAATGCATACTCTTTGATCTTCCCACCCATATGGACTCCTTCCTTATCTATCTGGGTAGTTTTGCACTTATGATAATCCACAATACTGCAGCTTACTTTGTAGTTTAAAAATAAGTAAAAAAGGGGGACATGAATACTAATGGAAAAAAAAATATGACTAACATTAGAAATATGACTGAGAATATTTTTCTCTTTCACAATATTAAATCCTAGAACTGTCATTTTAAATATATATAGGCCTAGGCTAATAAAACTAATACTTTTAAACAAATGATAGACATAGTGCAATGATTTTTCAAGGAGCTATTATTCATGAAGAATTTTATGATGGCAACTAGCTAGACATTAGCTTTCAGACAGTGAGAGACTGATGGACTGAGATGTTTTAGCAGTGAGGAGGCTATAAGATTGATAAGGTGGGTAAATTAGAATTTAGGATCCTATACAGAAGAATATTTGTAGCTCAGAGTTGAAATGTGGGGTTCTTGGTTTTCTTTGAATTTGGATATTTTCTTGATTCATCACCCAAACTAGGGAACATCATCAGTGGTAGTGTTAGAATTAGAACTTAGGAAGATAGGGAGATGCAACTGTAATGAAATAAAGATTGAGAAAAAGTTAGAGGAGTGTGAATGTTAAAAGGGATTTGAAGAGAAAAGGCTTAGGTTGTGGTTGACAGTGCAGTGTGACAGCTGCCATTTCAGATCTGGCAAAATGGAAGATGCCATAGAGACAATAGGAGCAGATTGGTCAAAACGTGTGGCCTACAAAACAATAAAAGGGAATAAGCCAAGGAGTCTGGAAATTGGACAATGTCGACAGCAAAGACCTGAAGACAGAGCTGTACCGTGTTTCTTCAACAATACGGCCTCCCCCAATAGGAAGTCCCAGTATGTTTTATAGGCTTAAAATGAAATTAAGCCCCTCCCCCCAAATTTAGGTCTATTTTAAAACATGCTAAATGGGGGAAGGACGGGGAGGCTTGCCTTTAGGAGCACCCGCTAGTGGCGTCGGCGTGGATGTCGGCCTCAGTACTGGTAGGGCACTTCGTATCAGAAGACCTTCCGCCATCGTTGCTTTCCGGTTTGGATCACCGCCGCGGCGTTTGGAGCATTGCCACGGCGTTTGACGCAGCCATGCGGGGCTAGCCAGGGCTCCTCCCTGCAAACAGAGCTTCGGGTCACCACCTTCCCGGGCATCGTTCGAAAGCAAAAGCCCATTCTTTTAAAAACGACGCCCTACTATGAAAAAGCCTCCCCTGCCAGAGAGAGCAGCCCAACCCCAAGTGGGGAGGTAAATCTCCCGGGGCCCTAACGCAGGATCGGCCCATCCCAGGAGAAGTGCCCAGCCGCCATCCCTGCCTGGCGCCAAGCAGAGCGCAAAGAGCTTCGCCTGGGGTGCCCCACACAGCTGACAGGCGGGCCCTCCTGCCCGGCGGCAGAGCTCTGGCCAAGGCAGCAAGCACCTCCCCACCGGGCCCTCCGCTCATCCCACCAGGGCTGTGCTGGAGCTGGGCGGGCTGGGGAAGCGAGCCACGAGTGCGCGCCCTCCTGCCAAGCGAAAGAGCAGGGCCAAGCCAGTCTAGGCTTCACAAATCCTCCAGCTCAACCCCGAAGGGGCCACCGGGAGAGGCTGCCCGAGGCAGTGATAGTGCCCACCCGTCCGCGAACAGGGAGGTGAGGCGACGGCCCGTGCTGCATCCTCCTCTGAGCTGAGCCCTGCTGAGACGCTGAGTGTTTGGAGCATCGCTGCTGCGTTTGGAGCTGCTGGCGCGTTTGGAGATGCGAGGGGATGGGGGCGAGCTGGGTGAGGAGTGGAAAGGACAGACAGCTGTGGGCTCCGCTGGAGCTGCCGACCAGGGAAGCAGCGCTGCTGTCGCCTCGCCTCCCTGTCCACAGACGGGTGGGTGCTATCACTGCCTCGGGCGGCCTCTCCTGGTGACCCCTTTGGTGTCGGGCTGGAGGGACTCGGGAATCCAAGCTTTTGCTTGGTAGGTGGGTGCGCACCCGCGGCTCGCTTTTCTGGCTCTGCTCAGCCCGCCTGGCTCCGACCCTGGCGGGATAAGCGGAGGGCTCGGCAGGGAGACGCCCTCTGCCTTGGCCAGAGCTCCACCGCTGGGCAGGAGGTCTCCCCTGTCAGCTGTGCAGGGTGCCCCAGGCAAGGCACTTTCGCTCTGCCTTGCATCAGGCAGGGATGGCGGCTGGGCGTTTCTCCGGGGGTTGGGCAGGTCCTGTGCTAGGGCCCCGGGAGATTCGCCTCCCCACGTGGGGCTGCCCTCTCAGGTAGGGGAAGCTTTGTCGTAGTAGGGCGTCGTTTTTAAAAGAATGGGCTTTGCCTTCAAACGATGCCCAGGAAGGCAGCAACAGGAGCATCTGAAGCCAAGTGTCTCCGGTGGGGCTCCAGTTGCAGGGAGGAGCCCTGGCCGGCCCCACGTGGCTGTGCCAAATGCCGCGGTGGCACGGGGAGAAGGTAAAGCAACGGTGGTGGAAGGTCTCCCGATACGAAGTGCCCCACAAATGCCGAGGTTAACATGCAAGCCGTCACCACCCACCCACCTGAGGATGCAAGGGGGGGGGGAATTAAGTCACCCCCAAAAAGACAGCCTAGCCGTTTTTCGGGGGTCAAAAAAAATTAAGAACCAGCCTTATTATATGAGAAACACGGTAGGTTTGGAATGACTCTGGGTAGAAGCACTAAGAGGCCGAGGGCTGTGGGCAGATTTCTTTCCTTGCAAGAATGCTATCTGGGAACAAACTGAAAGGGTTTTTGATCTGGATTTGGAAGAAGGGTGCTATGGGAAGTTTTGTAGGAGATATAATATGCAACAGATGCAGTATTGATGCTAGTGATGCTGGAGGATCAATTGTGGCCTGACAGAAGTGCTCTTACACTTCAACCAATGTTGGAAATACAAAGAGATGGCCTGAGGAAAATAAGGGAACTGAACAAAACAGCTATAGAAACATATGAAGAGAAAGATGTGATAGTTGATAGCAGGTAGACCATTGCAGTAAAAAAGACAGAACAATGCATTAATCCTCACTTCACTTCAACCTTAGCTCCAGATGCTTTGCTCTCAGACTTTGGTGGTAAATTCTGGGTATCCCTGTCTCACTTAAATCATTCAGAAAGTGAGGAAGGATGTGCATAGCTGAATTCAGGAGGTAATTAATTCCTGTCTAAGAGGGGGGCATGGTAGTGTGTCCTTTCTTGAAGAAGCCACATCACTCTATCTGGCCATATTAGATAACTTCAATCGATTGGCAATATTTCCCCCAACCCCCCTTTATTTTTTTAGGAAGGATGATTTAAATTCCTTCCAATTGAAGGTCAGGCCTGGAAACAACATTGGCCTTTCTGAGTAGATGGTCTTTATCCAGATCTAGTTAGGTGCATTCAGTACCACCTTGGTAGATTCAATACTATCAACCGTGGTACCCTTGCAGATCACCAATAAGGATTGGGAGTAATGGGCATTGCTCAGCAGAAGTTTTATATATCCCTGAGTAGGAAGTTGCAATCAGTTGTCATGAGGGTTGGATGGGAAGTGATTAATGTGAAGTAGCTCATGTTTGGTTGATTCACCCATGTTATTTAATATCCATATGAAACTCTTGGGACGAATAATCTGGTTAACCGTGAAAAGTTTCCTTTTAAAATACTGGTAGGTATTATTTCTTTCAGCAATGTTTTATGAATTGTGGCTTTTTTTTAAAGCTCCCCTAGATATGGTTAATGCTTGGAAAGAACAGAAAATAAGAATTAAGGGGAAAGATGACTAAAGTGCAGATATGTTGCTGCATCTATCTGTGTGGTTGCTAGGAGACGAAAACAACTTGGTGCATAAACAAATCAATCAATCATGTTACCATATTAGCGAAGACCTCAGTGTCAGAATTAAATTCTTGAAAAAGAAATTAAGATCCCTCTCCCTTAGTCTTACCAAGAAAACTCAGAAGTACAGCCAGTTGCAAGTCAAGTTGATCATGATTGTTTTATGGGAGATTATACTGTATATTACATTATTCTTTCAACTTTCACTTTTTCTTCTTCTGTAAAAAGGGCTTGAGCATAGTCATATAACTTGAAAATGTTATAATGAAAACTTTTTAAGGGCTTTGCAAATTTCCACTTATTCAAAGGGCAAATAAAATAATACTTGCATTATTCAGCATCCTAAGTTCAGAACTCAAGCCTGTTTCACTGTTTAAGTACTGACTTTTATGCTAGATAATTGAGTCTTAGAAGCCTAGTTGGCATGGTAACCTTCAAGCATTTTCATATGTAGAAAAATTGTATATATTAAATGGGTAGGAACTGAGTCCTAGGGATTGCCCTATGTTGTTATGGGGAAATTAATCTTATTTGAAAGAAGAGAATTAGCTACAAATTACTGGTATTGGTTTTAAAGGGTAGGTTTAATGGCTACTGTATAAAAGTGTACGCACAATTATTCTACATAATAACAATGTCCATTATTACATTTACTGAGCACCAATTTATTAATATTAATAAGAACTGTAGGTATAAAAGTTTCACGTTGTTATTGAACTGTTATGCCAAGTGCTACAAAATTCATTTATTCAATTCCACGTATAAAGGAATTCATTTTAAAAGAGAGTTTAAAGTGGGACTTAATCTGTCAGTGCTCAATATCTATAATGCCATTCTCAATACCAGCAAAATATGTTAATTTAGTGAACTAAGAGTTCCTATATAACTTTAATAAATAATATGGAATTTATTCAGACATAATTTCTATTATAACTGAAATCTAGAATGCCTGTGAATGTATACTGTTTCCTGGAAGAATTCCAGAAAACTAAATTTTGCAAAACTACACCTTTAGCATCTTCCACCATTGATCATACTGACTCAGATTCTTAGGAGATTCAGTTTAGCAACTTCTAGCAATTCAGAGATGTTGCTTGATGCCTACCTCACCAAGAGTCTTACATACTGCATTGCTCTTTGTGCAATGTGAAAAGGCATGTGATGTGGAATTGTCACTAATGAGCTGTGCTCCATTACCCAAATCCCTTTAAATGTGAATTGCTGAATGAAAGATTTATGAACTGTGACCATGTGTTGAGGACACAAAAAAAAGAAGACTGATAAGGAAAGGATTCTGAGCTGAAAAAAGCTATAGATTAGAATTCATGAAACTAAGCCACAAATTGCTGGGTTCACACCACATGCTATGCAGTGGTGGGATTCCAATTTTTTACTACCGGTTCTGTGGGCGTGGCTTGGTGGGCGTGGCTTGGTGGGCATGGTAGGGGAAGGATTCTGTAAAATCTCCAGTCAGAGGTGGTATTTGCCAGGACTCCGAACTACTCAAAATTTCCGCTACTGGTTTTCCAGAACTGGTCAGAACCTGATGAATACCACCTCTGATGCTAAGATAAACTCAATCAAACCATAGGTTGGCTAGAAAGAAGTGCAAACCAAATAGTGAAGGGCAAAATTTTGATGGTTAAGAATTATACTGAATATTCTAGAGCCACTAAATGCATCAGAATATATTGTGAGGAGGGGAGTTTTAATTATTTTTGTTTGAAAACTTAGTAAATGATTAACACACCTGGCTAGAAACTGCAAGACTGTGAGTTCTAGTCCCATGCAAAGCACAAAAGCTGCTTGGTGAACCTGGATAGCTACTAGCTCTCAGCTCTAGATGCCTGCCATAAAGGACTAGATGAGTAACAGAAAAAAAAGAAGATTTGCTTGGTTGTCATGCCATGCCTTTAATAAGGATGTAGGATTTGGGCTGGAAAAATCTGGGTAATTTCTAAATGACAGCAAGGAATAATTGAGATAGCACAATATCCAGAAGGACCATTCTACTAGATTCCTATTTATTTATTGTTTATTTGTTTGTTTATCTATTTAGCCACCCAGCTTACTGTCCAAGGCAACTATGGTCAGCTTGCTGCATCCATTTACTTTTATTTACCTGTTTGTTTTCCTAATTTGCTTTCTGGAGCCAATTAACTAAAAAATAAGCAAATTGCCAGTGATTCTACATATTGTTTCTAGGGTCATTTACTCAGTATGCTGTTTCATCTGTCTTGCGTCATCTGTCCCCTTGTCAAGGCAGTAAGCATTGACAAAGAAGGAGAGGGATGAGAAAGAGCTACTGGAGAAGGATCTGCTTGAAGCTGAAAAATAATAATTTCAAACCAGTTGGATTTATATGATGGAGAGTTTTAAAAAGACGCTCTTCTGGAAAAAAAAGGGATGGAATAGTTAGCAAAAATACCCCATCATATGTGGAGTTTGCACAACTGTCATGCCCTTGGCCCCTTCAAGAAAAATAAAAGGCTAAAGTGACACTTGTCCAGGTTTTGCTTGCTTCTTAGCCATTCCTCCTTTCCCACTCAATTAGTAGTGAGGGAAAATATTTTCTCAGTTTTCCTGTTATTGTTTTTAAAATTAGGCAACAACAAAAAACAGGTGTTAGAGTAGCTTTTCTCAATTGCTCCTACCCCAGGCCTTTTAACCAAATCTATTGTTGCCGCTAAAATCTTCCTCTTAATTCAGATGCAAATGTCTATTTATTTGGATGCATAGGAATGCCGGCTGTTATTTCAGACTGTCTTAGTTTGTATCCAGTCAGCATCTTACCATGAATTATGGCCAGGGGCAGAGAGGGGAGTGGGGAATTGTGGAGCAAATTGTGTTCTTCACAGGCTGACCAAGTTATTCAGCAGCGAAACAGGCATGGCCTCCATACGTGACTTAAGTTTTCAATGGAAGGTTTTCTTAACCTATATATATAAAAGCCAAGTACCACTCACTCATCATGAAATCTCCAGAACCGTAAAACCTACAAACTTGAAATTTAACATATATGTTCCTCTTGGCTTCTAGGTGCTCGCTAAGAAAGGGTTTTTTGAAATGACCATCAGATCATTACTATTTCTTAATACAATAATTAACACACTCTGATGCTAAAGAGCTATTCTCCCCTTCCCCAACTGAAAAGAACTCTGTTCCATTTGCCAGTTGCCTCACATTCTGTTATCTCAGTTCAAACTGGCAGACATTCCACACCTTTACTCAGGAGCAGTCTGGGACTCCTTACAGTACTAAATGTCGGTATCTCACCAAAATGTCTACACCTTCAACCTATGGAACTGCTTCCAGACTCAAGCCGGTGGGATTGATATTCCCTTGTTTCAATCACCGACCACCACTGAGCCAACGGATTGTGAACCGGATTTCTCCTGCATAGCCCAATCACATAATGTCGCGAAGCATGGATATCCAGTTTGTACATATATAAAATATTTTTCTGAGAATAGATGTAGATAATATATAAAAACCCTATCTTTAAACCTAATAAAATCATTCAAAATACTGGGAGTAAGTGACAAACTTAGATATGTAACAGAGTTTAAGAAAAGTAAAGTAAAAGCTATAGTGATCTCTTACAAACAGAACATTTGTGCCAACAATAACAAGGTCAGTGTTGCTAAAGCAACCAAATTCTGGATACTCAGAGAGATCCTTCAGTATATCTCTTTATGGATTGACAATTTACCTGTTTTCTCTGGTGGATTTTTGATTTGCACAGGAAACAGGAAGACATTCAAGTCATTAATCTTTTATTATTACCGAAGTGACTATTATATAAAGACATTTATAACTGTTGATATTGATAGCCTTGGAAAAGCCAAAGCAAAATTACACAAAGCTTAGCAATACTTGGCTTGGGTTTGCTTTGTTTTTGAAGGCTTCTATTTGATGCGGCAGTGACAAACCTAAATGTCTAAGTTATATACAATGACGCCTCTTGAAAACAGTAGAAGTGACAATAAATAAAGCAATCATATGAATAAAAATCTTGCCCCTTTCCATTCACTTGTTTTATTCAAAATATCAAGAAGTATTTTTTTAAACAGAAAAGGATACATTCAAGGGTTTAGACAAGGTGATTATTTTCTTTCTCTCCCTCTCCTTCTCCCTCTCTCTCTCTCTCAATTCATGAGCAGTCTCTCTAGACAACTTCTTGATGGCTATTAGTCTTGTTCACTCTCCAAAGCTTGCTTAAAAAAATCCAAAAGTTTGTAAATATAGAAAGCTACAGCTGAAAGGTTCTCCAGGGTTATTTATCTGAAGCTATTATGTCCTGCTCTTCAATCAAATAGACATGACCAGTGATGAGGAAAATCTGTCCTCTCTCTGCTGAAGTTTACAATGAAAAAAAGCCTGTGCAATAAGTCCTGATAAGGTATTTGTGGTCCTTTTTTAAAAAAATACTAACTTATATGTTTACTATGCTACCTGCTGTAGTATCTGTATGATCAAATAATTTTATCTCACTGGTTCATACCTGACCGATTGGAAAAATGTCATTACTGTATCTATGGGAATGGATGCACTTACCACATGACAAATCAGTGGGCATGAACCCAAGATATTTGGCAAAATTCTATATGAGACACAGACCAACGTTTGGGAGGTACAGGGCAATTTAAGCCTGATGCACAGACCAGATTTTTGAAAATCACAGAGAATAAAAAGTAAAAGCTTATTGAAAAAATGTGAAAAAGTTTTACTAATTGAGCTGGAAGGGGAAGGCTGATTGCTGAATTCAATCGGAGGCCTATAAATGGTGCAAATAACTCCCAAAGGTGCTTTTTCAGCAGGCAACTGGACTTTGTTTTTTCCTTTGGAAGACATTTCACTTCTCATCCAAGAGGCTTCTTCAGCTCTGAGAGGATAATGGAGAATGGAAGGATTTATATGCATTCTTCCATTCCCCACTATCTTCTCAGAGCTGAAGAAGCTTCTTGGATGAGAAGTGAAATGTCTTCCAAAGAAAAAACAAGAAAGTTCAGTTGCTTCCTGAAAAAGCACCTTTGGAACAACCATGACTTGGGTGATTGATCTCTACAGACACTCAGTATGAGAAAAATGGAGTGACTAGCCAATGGTTCAGCATTTACCAAGGTGTAAGAGAAGGATGTTACTGTCTCCTTGGTTGTTGACAAATTTATGTATAATTATATAAAAATTACAGGTGGAGAGATCAGAGGTGTTGGATTGTGTATGTGTGTTTGGCTGCAGAAAGGTTATATTGTTGCCTGAGAACTGAAATGATTTGTAGAAATGTTACATCGTATGATGCAACAAATATGAGTCTGAAAATTAATGTATCGAAGACTAAATTGGGTTTGATGGAGAAATGGATTGCAAACTACACATAGTGAAATATCAGAGCAAGTAGATGTGAATCTTGGGTTGAGTGGTTGGCAATGATGCGGAAAATGATTAATGTAAGATATACAAATGATGTTAGGTATATAGTGTCTGGTGTGCTGGATCCCCACCCCCACAAAAGCAACAATGGTTGTGTAGTGTGGAGTTGCTTCTATCCAGCTAAGAGAAATTAAACTTCGGGCAATCAAAACAAACATAAACATAATCTGAACACAGCAGGAAAACAAATTGTGTTTAAGACAGAATGGGTGCTAAACGAATGCAGATTGAACACATAAGGAATAACCATTAAAAAGAAATACACTGAAATAGTTTGTTATATAGAGAATGAGATTGAATCACAAAATAAATACAAAGAGGAGAGTGAATCAACTGAAAGGAATACCAAGAGAGACATGGTTAAAGAGAGCTGATGAAATCTTGACAAAGCAAGAGGCGGAAAGATGCTGAGACAAGAATATGACCTGGATAATGGTTATTTATTGCATTTACAGAAGAGATTTGCTGAAGTTTGGCAAAAGCATTTGAGATGAGAAAAACTGAAGAGATTTCAAATCCTACACCAACATCCAAATGAATTAAAGATCAAAGTTGCTAAAGAAAAAGGAAGAAGGACAAAGCTGGATTGTTTGACCAAAGTTAAACTAAGAAGTGTTTATAAAATTCTGAGAACGCTTATGGACTTTTTGCTGACACTGGGATTGAACTGTTAATGAATTGAGCATAGTTAAGGGATGGATTATAGAAAGAAGAAATACTTGCATGTAACTGTGTAGAGGTAAACTATACTTCTTGTGATGAAGATTGGAAGTCACTTCTTTCAATATTTGTTTTTAGTTTTTCCTCTTTCTCTCTTTTCCTTTTCTTTTTCCTTTCTGAGGTCAGACAGTTCTAACTTTCTTTAAAAAATTCAATGAAAGTATTTTAAAAATGCAGTGTATGACTCAATAAATGGACCTAGAGGAAGCATAGATTGCTTCCAGGAAGAGAGGTACAAGTGATATTGATGCACATTAACTAAATTTCATTTTTATCTCCTGCCTCCAATTTATCTTGCTTTGCTCCTTGATATTTTTCCAACGCTTTGCATAATACTGTTTATATCAAAAGAGAACTGCATGATGGATATGCACTTTCTTCTTAGTTCTCCTTTCTTACAAAACAACCTTCTTTTTATTCTTTTTATCTCTCTGAACATCTGGAAGCTGAATCCCAACTTCTGAAAACTTGAAATTGGGGAAAATTATTTCAAGTTTTTGCAATCTGGCTAACTGAAGGAAACAATTTTCCATGTGTAGTGATTGCACTACGATATTTATATTACTCCAGTAGAAAATACCAAAAGATTAGGCTGAAGAATGATTTTAAAAGATCCAAACAATATTCATATCCTGACTAGTGAATATGTGAACACTATGAGCTGTACTCAGAGTATTCAAAATAGGACATAATGTCATCAGAAAGACACATGGAATGTCACATAATAGTGCTAATGATGCTATTTGATATTTGTTATGATTTGTGATGCTAGTACATAAATTTCATCATCTATGCATCTACATCCATGTATCTACACTTACAGGTAATCCTCGACATACAACTGTATTGAGCCTGGAGTTACAGTTGTACATTATTGCAGTTGTTAAGTGGGTCATCATGTGACTGGACCCAATTTTACAGCATTTTTTCAGCCATCATTAAGTGACCATTGCAGTTCTTAACTGAACACCCTGATCATTAAGGCAGGGGTTCCCAACCCCCGATTCGTGGACCAGCCAGAAACCAGGCCGCACAAATAAGCGAAGTCCCATCCACAGGATGCAGGTAGCACATGAAACCACGCCTCTCCAGCCGGTGGAAAAACCTTTCCCCGTGGAACTGGTCCCTGGTGCCCAAAAGGTTGGGGGATGCTGCATTAAAGGAATCCATTTTACCCAAGGGACATTTTTTTTGCTAGAAACCAGAAGTAAACACTGGAAATTGACAAAAAAATAAAAATTGCAGTCACGATGCTGCAAATGCCTGTAAAGGTGAGTTAGCTGCCAAGCACCCAAAAGGCAATCACTTGAGAATATGTGTGTCTGTATCTGTTGTAACTTCAGAATAAGATTGTAAGTAGCCTTTGGGGGTGGGGTCTGTCTTAATTATGAATGGTTGCTAAGTGATCACTTGTAAGTTGAGGATTGCCTGTACTATACATCTATGTCATGATCAAGTATCATCCTCTCATCTACCTCACAGATATCATAGAACATATTAAATCCTATTAATTACCAGTGCCATGACTTTATTAAAAAACCTTGGAGTAGACATCACAGAAATCAAGGGATCACTGTGTCTCCACATACTTTTCTCTGTACTGCAAAGTTTAGTTTAGTTTATTGTCACTGCACCTCGTACAATGAAATCAAACACCATCTTCAGTGCACATCATGACCATGAAAATAAACACAAATACACATCCTTCATACTCCACACATTGAACCAAAACCCCCGACACCACACCAACACTGCACTATACAGCAGAATTCAAAAGAACTACTGCCCTGGGATAGAAGTTGTTTTTCAGCCTATTTGTCCTTGTTTTTATTATTCTGTACTGTCTGCCAGATGGTAATAGTTCAAAAAAAGGGTTCCCAGGATGGGATGGATCTTTGAGAATGTTTTGAACTTTCTTAAGGCAGTGGGAGCTATAAAGCTCTTCCAAAAAGGGGAGAGAGCAACCAATGATCTTTTGGACAATGACATTAACCCTCTGGAGTGCTTTCCTATCTGCCACTGTGCAATTGGCAAACTATACAGACGTGCGGTAAGTTAAGATACTCTCTATGGTGCAGCGGTAGCAGATCACCAGCAGTTTTTCATTCTTGTTTTCTGAGAAGCCTTGGGTAGTAAATCTCTGCTGGGCCCTTTTGATCAGTGCTGCAATATGAGCACCCCCGGTCAGGTCCTCTTTTATGGTAGTATCAGAAACTTAAAACTGGCCACTTGCTCCATTCAGTCTCCATTGATAAGCAAGAGCTGGATGTCTGATCTATTCCTTCTATAGTCCACTATAAGCTCCTTGGTCTTATTTGTGTGGAGGACCAAGTTATTGTCTCCACACCACGAAAGCAACCGGTCCACCTCATCTTGATAGGCAGACTCAGCCCCCTCAGAGATAAGTCCCACCACTGTTGTATTATCTGCAAATTTAGTAATAGTATTACTAGCCTGAGTAGGAATGCAGTCACAAAATTCCATAATACTATGATACAGGTTAAAAGTATCTGGTTCAAAATCGTGTATCTGCTTATATTCTTTAGAGGAGGAGGTAGAGATCCTACTATTAGGTAACAGGCAGAGATAACTAAAGGAGAATTGGGGATAGCCAATGGAATGACGGGAAGAAGCAAAGAGACCAGGATTGAGATGCAGAAAACAATTGAGTGAGCTAATAAGAATAGAAAAAAAGAAAATTTGGTAAAAACGTGGCCACAAACAGGGGCAAGAAAACATTTAAATAATTTTAAATAAGTAACTTTAGATTTGGGGTCCCAGACAGTCTTGCTGCCAGATATTAAGGCTTTGCCTTTTAGTCTCACTTATTTATCTTTTGATTTGCCTTTTAGTCTCACTTATTTATCTTTTATTTATAGATATTTAGTGACTAGTTTGTCCCATTACAGAAGATTTCCCAGGATATGAATGGGCAGCCAGGATAACATAGACTTTTTCAAAAAACCACTATGTATTTGCTTTTAGTAAAACGAATTACTGTTTAAAGAATTTAGAATTTTCCCTCTCTGCTGCACTCAGATGAATAGTAGAAAAAAACTGAAATTAAAGCTATGAACCTCTTCAGATATACTTTTCAGTGTATGATCAATGCCAACTGATGATTTGAGTGGATCCCTCTCATTTGTGGTTACAGGAGCTGCTATAGCTGTAGAAAATAACTGTATGAAAACAGCTTCCTTTCTTGCTCCAATTTAACAGACAAGGCACAGGTAAACTCAACCACGACTGAATGTTTTCAAAGATAAAGCATTATATATTTTCTTTTTTTTAAAAAAAAGCAATTTTAATAAACAAGTAAACATTATCTGTTCCATCTTAAATATTTTTTAAGCAAAGTAATATCCTCTGCAAAAAAACCTTTTACTGCTTCATTGTTACCAAATAACACAAGAGAGTACATAGTGATTGCAATTTTAGCTGATTAAAAGTGCATTTCAAGACTTCTGTCATCTTTTAAAATAAAAGAAATGGACAGCTATAATGTTTTGACTCATTTGTTTCTTGTTGTGTTTATCTAGTTTTTGGTACGATATGGAGAAAAGATCACATTTTAGTTCTTCTTTTTGCAGAAATGTTAAACTTTCAAAAGAGTTCACAACCTTTTAAACATCAATATATAAGACAGCAAAAGGGAAAAGGGGAAAATCAAGTTATAATTGTTGGACATAAACATTTAATGTATATACATTATAAATTCTGTCTCCCACCACTCTTACTGTCAAAGCTTTTACGGTGAGCAAGAACACCATTCTTGCATTAATACATTTTCCTTCTACATGGATTAATAGTTTTCCTTCCTTCTGTAGTAGCACTTTGAACAAGCAACTCCCAGTTTACTGTTAGAATTATTAAGGACTGGAAACTACCAAGAAATTTCACGGCTGTAAATCATTCTATAAACACCCTGTAAAATATCTGTGGAGAAAGCAATAACAGCCATTTCTGCTTTCCTGGCAAGAAGAATAAATATATGTAAATGTAGTCACCAGAAATTGAATTCAGCCCAGGGAAATCTTTACCTTTAATTATGGAATAAGCTGCATCATGAATATATTCCACAATCCTCATATTTCCAGCAATTCTTTTTGAAAAGATTAGTATCACCAGCCTATTCATATTCTCCAGAGTACACAAATAAAGCAGCTAAACCCATTCCTTCAAGAAAGAACAGAGATCAGTCTTTTTCAGAGGATGGCACTACTATGAGGATTTTTTAAACAAGTAGTTTAAAAACAGGAAGCATTTTGCAACAGTTTATGTGCCAAACCAACAGAAAAGGAGCAAACATCTACATGTTGTACCAATTGTGGGGCTCCTTCAGAAAATGGGAGTGCATAAAAAAGAAATCATGAGCAGAAAATTGAGTGAACTGTAAAACTTCTTTCACTGATCTAGTCATGAGCATGGCTGTGCCCAAATCCTCTGCTATCAGACAACATTGTGTCTGGCAGACATAAGAGGACTCAAGAGACACTTAGGAACAAAGCTATTCTCACTAATCTCCTCTATATTCAAAAGCCAGTACAGTAGATGACTGAATACTCGCATTTTAAGTAGTACAGATTGATGCTGAGAATCTGCTTGTATCAGTGAGCTGAGTGTCAAGTTTCAATAAGCTAGCTTTCCCATCAACTATTTTTTCATCGTAATTTTTATTAAAAGAAAAAAGTACATACGCTTAAAAAAACTACAGGAACATAAAAGAACAAAGCAAATATAAAAGATTCAAAGAAAAATAAAGAAGTAAAATATAACAAAAGAAAAAGGGGAAAAAAGTATCTAAAGAAGCAATTTCCAATATTCTTTGCAGCGGTTACAGACAGTAATTTCAAACTCTACCCTCCCAAATTACATATTATGGTTCCACTTCCCATTAAAAAAACACTTTTTAAAACTTTCCCATCAACATTCCACATTCTGAAGAAAACATGAGACTGCAAACCTGTGGGTAAAGGAAGCATTGTCTATGTCACCATTATCTCTCTAAGTCAAGAATGGCAAGTGGGTACAAATTAAAAATAGCAAATTCAGAATCAAAACATTTGTCTAAAATATTTTAATATAACAAGTTTCCCAAGAAACAAAATGTGATATATGACACTCGATGTATACACTTTTGCCATGTTAAGTCTTATGTGGAAAACAGTCACAAAAATGGCAAATAATTTGATTTACAGGAGCACCACAGCCAAGACCATGCTGCTTTTATTGAAGGCATGGCTTTAGAGGGCCACATGTTAATTTCAACAAATATTGAAGAAAAAATGTTTACCAAGTAACCTAAGTTTTCTTGTGTTCTTTCATACAGGCTTACAAAGATATATCCCTTGGAGGATAGAAAAACAAATTATTTCAGCATTAGATGCCAAAACATACAGAAATCTTAATACTAATTTACAACGTAATATATTTTTCTTTCTTTTCTTTTACATATATAAAAAACAGGCTTCGGGCAAGATGCTACATAGAGCTAAAATATGTAAAACAATGTTTAGAATATTGACCAAAGCAATATTTTTGAGAAGAAAAGTGACACCAATAAAACATTATCTGGAAATAAAAGCTGAAATATTCTGAATATTATTTACAAACCATAAACTAGTAAAGCAGCCTTCCTCTACTTTGGCATCCTCCAAAGGTATGTGGACTTCAATACCCAGAATTTTCAGTAATGGCTATACTGCCTGGAAAATTCTTGAAGTTGAAGTCTGCAAAACTATAAACCCAAGTAGTCAGGAAAAGCTACTGTAAAAGGTAAAATCAGTGCATCAAATTCACATCTACTTGGACATTTTCTTTTTGTTCTCACTACATTCTGTAAGATTAATGCTGGAAGTTATAAGGGCCAAATTGGAATCAGCTTCCAACCTGTAGGAGCAGAACCAGAGGCCACCTCAAAATGAAATGTCCTAGTATATAATTTAATTATAGTTATGGGAAGAAAAACAAATGCTATGAAACAACCATACTTCTACATGTCCTTCATGAGTTATGGATAAATTCAATAGGGAATAAAAGGGGAAAATTTATCAGGCAATTACTGCCATGACTGTAGATATAATTGTGTTCAAACTTTTAACCTGTAACTCTTGATCAAAAATCTTTCACACTGCTTTATTATACTGCTTCAGATTTTTTCAAATTCGAAAGAAAGAAGCAATATTTTAAAGTTTGAATACATAGCATTAGTTATTATTATTAGCATGCTATGCTGTAGCCTCCTACATAAGTTTCAGAATTCCCAAACTACCTAAAAATAATATATTTAAAAGCAACCCTGTAGAGGCACAGTGCAGTAGTGATGGACTTTCATTAACTACAATGGAAACATCTCTTCTAAGTAAGCAGTAGGATGGTTTGGTGCTTGGACTATACTACCCTTCTTCTGATTGATATTCTTCAATTATGTTGGACTAATAACACAATTCACCTGAAGGGCAGTAGGTTGGGGAACAGTGGCTTATACTAATTTTATAGAAACACAATTATAATTAAGTGTATGGTCTACTTTTTTAACTCAACTTAGAACCCAGTAGTTTCTCCCACAAAGTTCATCCTGAAATTCTATTTATATATTCTTCAGTACATCTTGTTTTTTTTAAAAGTGTTTGGAAATCTGAAGAATTCTGTAATTTCTCACTATTTCCACTAATGTAAGAAGTTTTAAATTAAGTTGGTAAATTGGAGAGGTTTACATTTACATATCAAAAGTAAAGGACGGTCTGTGTAAACTTAGAAATGGTTGTTTTCTAATATACTTTTTGAAGTAATGCATTATTTTTAACAAATTAAGGAGTTAAGACTTTGCTTAAATCAAACTATATTTTCCTTTTTA